>JAEIFQ010000333.1:137500-1552670 GCA_018904025.1 Zaprionus vittiger | reverse complement strand
TGTAACTGTTTTCTATTTGCCAAAGTAATTGTATACTTGAAAAAATTAATTTGCCTATTCCTGTTCCTGTCCACGGCCTGCAAGGGGGCCCTGCTACCAAATAGAGAAGGGAACAAGTAACCAAAACAAGAATATATATACTTTGCGTGGTCTTCCATGTCTCCTGGGCATAAAAATCGCAAATTATGGGGCAGAAGTCATTGAATGGATGAGAAATATTATCAATTCAGAATATGAAGCTCCAGAAATATAGAAATTTGCACAAATATTTATGATAATATCGAGAAACAATTATGTATGATGTAATTAATATTAGATTTCTTCATTTTGTGAAAAGTCCTATGAAGTAAGTTCATACTAAACTTAATAGGGCTCCGATTACTTTTACACAAGGGCTTAGGAAACCGTCGGGACGGAGCTATACACAGGATACTCTTGAGTTAAAAACTGGGTGTGGATTAAGTTTATCCGACAAACCGCTTAAAGACTATTTTACGTTGGGACATAAGGATGACGGACAGACAGGCATAGCTTGAATGAGTTATAGGTAAAGGTATAGGTATAATAGGATTCAAGACAAAAAGAAGAGTGATCATAACACACACATTTTAATGGAATCTGCTAGTATTTAAATCATATGTAAAATACTGCTTAAGCTTACATATTACTTTAGGTAATCTACAGGATATATAACTATTACTATTACTTGATATAAACTTTCAGTGTAAAAGTCATAAATTAATGGAAAATCCCTGCTGGGGCATAATTTAGTTACCACAGCATGAAACTGTGCAAAATTGAAATAAAATATTAATTTATTCTCTGGCTAACTAACGTATTGCTATCTCTTTTGTTTCCTACCTCTCTCTCTTTCTCTTCCTGTCTGCACGTAGGCGTTGCTGCGCGGTGCTCTCTCCCAGCAGAGTGCCGTCATACTCGTCTGCATGGCCGTCGACAGATACATGTGTGCGCTGCATCCTCGTCGCTACTACCAGCACTCCAGCAAGAAGGTAAGTGGATCAGAAGAGGAAGAGGTGCAGAGGGGGTTAAAGGTGGTGGGGCACGTGGCATGATAATGTGCGGCAAAGCAGATAAGACACATTGTTGGGCAAGATAAGCCTTGCGACCAGTTAAGATAAGAATTCCTTACAAAGCAGACAACGACGTTAAACAAAGCGTGTGGGAAGCGGGGAGAAATCACGCGCCTATAAAATCGAGCGTCAACAACAACAGCAACTAGGATATGGGATATATCTAGTCTGAGCCAATTACGCAAAGATAAATAACGATAATGGGCTCTAAGCGCTTTGACAGTCATTAAAACGCAGACGGAAGGAGAAAAGAGGGCAAGGAGGTCACAAAACAGACGAGGAATAAAAAGCAGAGCAAGCAAAAAACACAGCATAAACAGTCGAAAAGTGTATAAAATAAGCATAAAGAAAGAAGCCGATTTTTGTTGTATTCTTATTTCTCCTCTTTGGCTTTAGCTAACTACGGGAACCGCAGCACGACAAACAATGGGAAGCGGGTGTCCGACTAGGGCTGTGGCTGGCGCAAAGGCAAATGAAGCGGCACTACCCACGGAAACCGCTTCGGCAGAAAAAGAGGAGACAGCAAACGAGAAAGTAGCATCTCTCTCCCTTCATAATTTATGGGCAAACATTTACGCAGCCTGCGAAAACGGGGCCAACAAAATGTAAAAAAGTAGGAAATGTTGTCTCCAGCACACCGAAGTTTGTATACCCTTGCAGCATTTGCCACCTTTTTTTCCTTGTCAATTTTATTGTGTTACCTGGCATTATACAATATAATATTATACTGTCCGGCTCGAACAATTAATTTGGCAATGTCTTGACGATGGAACACAGCTTCAGTTCCTACTGTCATTAAATAATAGTCAATCATTTTTATTGTACTAGTATTTTTTTATCAAAATTTTACCTTAAAATGTGCAGATCTGCACAGGCCCACGATCAGAGATGGACAAACGATTACATAACAAAATCATATCGATATCAATTAAAAGCAACTTATTCAAAGTTTAACCACTAAGGTTTAACGATGTTTTTAAACAATATAAATAGGTAGAATACGCTGTTTGAGTACTCTATATGTTCGATGCTTAATGGTTTAACGATGTTTTTAAACAATATTTATTGATGCGTTCGGCAACAATAGCATTCCATTTGTTAAAACTAGATCAACGTTACATTTGAATTGATAAAACACCTTAGACCACTTTTAATATGCTTTTAGTGGTCGAAGAGGTCTTTTTCTAACCACAAATGAATATATCCCCTGCAAGGGTAAACAAACTAATAGGAGAGAACGACAGGGGCAGGGATGCGCATACGCGGAAGTGGAAAGAAATAATTTTTGGACTCAGACAGCGAAACGTCCCCACATCATTTGCAAAGCGAGCAGTAGCGTCCATCCGCTTGTCGGATCTTTCAGTTGTATCCGCTGATATTTTCATGATTTGTAATTGAATTACATGCATATATAAAATCTAATTCTAACTAATTAATCAAAGTGCAATTGGAAGTGTAGCGACAACTCTAACCAATACGATTGTTTTATCGATAGGAACAGTACAAGGAGTACGATCTCTAATTTTGTAACGGTTGATACAGCCATTGAGGAGAAGAAAAAACACACGTTTGGTGAAAGATTAAAAGTTTGTCAAATAAAATAAATATAATATCGCATCGCGATAACTGGTGACCCCGACGTTAGATTAGGCTTCGCAAATCACAAAATCAAATCAATTCGACTTAAGAGTCGAAGAGTTGATCACAAATACATTTGCACGAGGCTCACGCAAATTTCACAACGACGCAAATTATTTCATCATGGCAAGTACTTCGCAAAACGCATCTGACAACAATTCGGCTGACGGTGCGTCCTCGACTGTACCACATGCAGTGGTACAAACAGAGGTCAACAAGGTGTCAGTAAAAGTTCCCCCATTCTGGCCCGAGCGTCCCGAGATTTGGTTCGCCCAAATTGAGGCGCAATTTTGCGTGTCGGGAATTACCTCGGATTTAACAAAATTCAACACCTTGGTGGCGTCGATGGAGTCGCATATAATTGCACAAGTCACTGACGCAATTTTATCCCCACCCCCTTCGGACTTATATATGAACTTAAAACGCCGGATCATGGAGCAATTTGGAGAAAATGAGCACACAAAAATGCAGAAGCTGCTCACGGGCTTAGACTTGGGCGATCGCCGCCCATCACAGCTACTTAATGAGCTTCGCAACTTAGCCAACGGTCGGATGAATGACGATCTTCTGAAGTCCCTATGGATGCAGCGCTTGCCGCAAAATGTACGCGCCATTTTGCAGACATCGAATGAAGACTTGCAAGGTGTGGCAAAACTGGCTGACAGAGTGCTTGAGGTCACGGGACGCGAGCAGCTCTACATGGCCACAACTACACCAGCTGATTCTGTGGAAGAAATAGAAGATCGCCTGGCCAAATTGGAGAAGCGCTTTCATTCTCGGTCACGTTCAAAAGAACGATCTAAGTCGCCATCTCTGTGTTGGTATCACACAAAATTTGGCAGGAAGGCAACTAATTGCAAGCCGCCCTGCTCTTTTGTCCCCAATGCAAAAAACTAGAAGCCTCTCCTGCGCCATCGCCCGCCGGAGCAGGAGATTCGTGTCGAGTGGCAAGAATCACAGTATACGACAAGGGCACACATCGTAATTTTTTAATCGACACAGGCGCTGACATCTCAGTTTTACCAGCGCACCCAAGGGACAAACTAAACATCGGAAAAACCTTTAGCTTAGTTGCAGCAAATGGCACACCTATCAAAACGTTTGGTGAGAAACGCCTAAAGCTATCACTCGGTCTCCGCCGAGACTTTCTGTGGACTTTTGTACTGGCTGACGTATCCTCGCCAATCATCGGGTCCGACTTTCTTGGTCATTATGACCTACTAGTCGACTCAAAGCGACGTGCTTTGATTGACCCACAAGCACCACAGAAGTTGCAAAAGAAAACTTCAATTATGAAGAAAGATAGTACATCCGTATTTCGCGTCTTAAGCAACGATGTCGCCAGCCTGCTTAACGAATTTAAGCAACTTGTAATTCAAAATCACAACACGCAGCCGTCTCCCTCAAATGTAACTCATCTCATCGAGACCAGCGGCACTGCGGTTTTTTCAAGGCCACGCAGACTATCAGGCGAAAAGCTGGCCGCAGCCAAAAAAGAATTTGCATACATGGTCAAACAAGGAATTTGTCGGCCATCCTGCAGCAACTGGGCGAGCCCGCTTCACATGGTGCGGAAAACCAACGGCGAATGGAGACCTTGTGGGGACTTCAGAGCATTAAACGCGAAAACTGTACCCGATCGCTATCCGATCCCGTTTGTACATGACGTCACCAACATACTGCACAACAAGCGCGTTTTCTCAGTCATCGACTTGCAGAAAGCTTATCATCATATAGCGATCGAGCCTAAGGACATTCCCAAGACGGCAATAACGACTCCTTTTGGCTTATTCGAGTTCTGCTACATGACTTTTGGGCTTCGAAACGCTTCGCAAACATTCCAAAGGTTTATGCATAGTATTCTGCGCGATTTGGACTTCGCATTTGTATACATTGACGATATCCTGATCGCATCAGCCAATACGGAGGAGCATGGACGACATTTGCGAACAGTTTTTGAACGCCTGCAAAAAAACAATTTAACCATCAACATCGGCAAGTGCCAATTCAGCAAATCAGAAGTGCAGTTTTTGGGCCACAAGATTGATGCAAAGGGAATGCTGCCATCCGAATCCAGAGTTTCGGCAATACGTGAATTTCCACAACCTGGCACAACTAGCGAATTAAAGAAGTTTCTGGGAATGATTAACTACTATCGCCCATTTATCAGAAAGGCCGCTCACGTTCAAGTCAGGCTGCAGGTGCTTATTAAAGGCAACAAGAAAAACGACAAAACTCCAGTCGATTGGACAACGGATTCATTGGAGGCATTCCAACAATGTAAAGATCAACTTGCAAATGCTACTCTGCTTGCTTTTCCGTCTCCAAAGGCAGTCTTCTCACTCAGCACGGATGCCTCAGATAAAGCCGTCGGCGCGGTAGTACATCAGCTAGTTGAAGGAAGGCTTCAACCCTTGGGATTCTTTTCAAAAAAACTCAATCCTGCCCAATCGAGATATGGCACGTATGATCGAGAATTACTCGCCATTTATTTGTCTATCCAACACTTCCAACACATCCTCGAAGGAAGGCAATTTGTAGTTTATACGGATCACAAGCCGTTGATTTACGCGTTCTCTCAGAAATTGGAGAAAACACCCCCCAGACGAGGACGACACCTTGACTTCATCAGTCAATTCACCACAGATATTCGCCATGTTTGTGGCAAAGACAACGAGATTGCCGATTTGCTATCACGAGTCAATGCAGTCGTCGAGGTAGATCTTGAAGCTATTGCCGAGGAGCAGAAGACCGACTTGGAACTTCAAAAACTGCTAGAGGGAAACAACACATCATTACAGCTCAAGAGTATCACGCCGCTGAACGCAAATTTTTCACTCTACTGCGACATCAGTCCAGATGGTAGAATTCGACCATTTGTTCCGGCTGCGTTACGCAAGCAGGTAATGCAATGCATTCACTCCCTTTCTCACCCCGGCCGGAAGGCGACACAGAGACTCGTTTCAGAGAGGTTTGTGTGGACTTCGATGACAAAGGATGTTGGCAACTTCGTTCGTAGCTGTATACAATGTCAAAGGTGCAAAATTCAACGCCATAACAAATCTGAGCTCGGCAGCTATGGACCAATAGACCAACGATTTGACCACATTAACATAGACATCATCGGCCCATTGCCGGTCTCCCGAGGAAATCGCTATTGTCTCACCTGTGTCGACAGGTTTTCCAGATGGCCCACAGCATTTCCAATTCCTGACATTTCGGCGGAAACGATCGCAACAACACTACTGGAGGGTTGGATAGCTAACTTTGGCGTCCCGCTGCACATCACTAGCGATCAGGGTAGGCAGTTTGAATCTGCAATCTTTACAAGCCTGATGCGCTTACTGGGCGTCAAACACTTTCGCACCACAGCTTACCACCCCCAAGCAAATGGTTTGGTAGAGCGTTGGCATCGCACACTCAAAGCAGCCATAAAATGCCATGAGACTAGCGATTGGTGCGGTGTTTTGCCTTTAGTACTGCTTGGACTTCGTGCTACGTGGAAGGAAGACTTAGGAGCTTCCCCGGCCGAAATGTTGTTTGGATCGCAACTTCGACTTCCCGGCGAACTTGTTACGAAGGGGAGCAGCCATCCGGATGAATCCGAATTTATCAAACTGTTGCGAAAAAAAATGCAATCATTAAGGCCGTCTCATGCATCGGTTCACGGAAACAAGGAATCGTTTGTGCAGGCAGAACTCAGCAAAGCCTCACACGTTTTCGTGCGCGTGGATCGCGTGCGGGCTCCGCTAGAACCGCCTTATGACGGCCCGTACGCCGTGTTAGAAAGGCAAAGCAAATTCTTTTTAATTCAAATGGGCAACCGTAACGTCAAGGTTTCTATCGACCGACTCAAGGCCGCCTTTCTGGACGCATCAAATGTGACGTCGCCGCCTACAATAACTGACGAAGATGCCTGGAATCGAGAGGAATTCGAGCAAGAAGACCAACAGCAGCAGAAAGAACAAAAAACGAGAACTGGACGCTCAGTAAAATGTCCAGCAAGATTTTTATAGGTTCCCATCTAGCGGGGGAGTCCTGTAGCGACAACTCTAACCAATACGATTGTTTTATCGATAGGAACAGTACAAGGAGTACGATCTCTAATTTTGTAACGGTTGATACAGCCATTGAGGAGAAGAAAAAACACACGTTTGGTGAAAGATTAAAAGTTTGTCAAATAAAATAAATATAATATCGCATCGCGATAGAAGAATAATTATAATGGAATTTGCTTCAGTCTAGCAAAGTAAAAAGTTTTACTCTTAGTCTTAATTTACTTTTGAAATCTGAACGTTTATTTATTCGCACTCCACTTGCCAACGTAGTTCTTATTTATGGTTCGGCGGTGGTCCATAAAAATGTGCACTCCTCCATAAGAAGCCCTACAATTTGTTGCAAAGTTTCAGCAAGAAATTTATGCACATGCTCTTTTTAAGAGGCTCGTGAGTGCTCAGAAAATAAAGGAAAAGAGCGACAAAACCAAAATTGAAAATCAAAATGAAAACAAAGACGGAAAAAGAGAATTGGTACACTCTGCACAGTTGGCATAGTCCATTGGCAATCGCGTTGTATTTGAATTCGTTTAATCTCACCAAAAATGTATCCCTACTCTGAGTAGTGTTACTCCATTCTGGCAATAATGCATACTAGAGCTGGAATCGATTAATCGATGTTTTCAATTTTCTCCGATCCATCGATTTAATTTTTGAGAATCGATTTAATCGAAAATTTGGAACAGGTACCAAATAACTACTACTAAATTAGTAAACATGTCTAGTGGTGGTACAAAATTTTAGTTTTTCAGAGATCGTGAGACGGATAAGTATTTGTTTTTAAAGAACTGGAGTTGGCTAATTGTTTAAAAGCATTATGAGGTCTTTATTATATTGTCTAAATTATTTTTCTGTAAATTTAAGCCAAAAAACAGGTTTTTTTTCTTAATTTCATTCCAAAAAACGGTTTTAGTCTTAAATTTCAAATTTTCGATTTAAATCGATTTGAATCGATTTTTTCCTTGAATTTTTGAAAATAAATCGATTCAGTGAACATCGATTTATTTCCACCTCTAATGCATACTATATGTACCTACCTGTGCACATTAGAGCTGTAAAATCATCGCCGATAATAATGATAATATCGATGGAAGGCGTGCATCGTTGGCGTGCATCTATGGCGTTTTTTAACCATCGATAATATCGCAAGATTTGATAAAAGTTTAAATTCTAGAAATTTGAAACGACGCGAGTGTAAAAAAAATAAATGTAACGGATAAATTTATAACTATAAACTATTTGCATAAATATAACTTAACATAAGTTATAATTTTTTAGATAAATACAAAATCGGCGCAACAGTGCCAACTGCGGAAGAAGAAAAAGAGCCAAAAGCGGAAGTGAAAAGAAAAAATAATTTTTGATTTTATTTGTTTCTTTATAAAAGTATATTGTGTTTCATATTATTTTAAATTATTGTAAATGTTTATTTCATATGCATGCATTTCAAATTATCAATCACAAATTTTTGGAATAGTGCATTTTTCGCCGATAATAAACTATGTATCAACTTTAGAGAGCCTCAATGGTGGCAACGATCGATAGTGCACATAAAATGGTATCCATCTGGTGTCATAAGAATGTTTATAAAAATCGGAGATGTCTTCTACGTGCGTTTCAAACTTCTGGGCAAAATTAAAAAGCCCTCTGCATAGGGTACAATACTAGTTGAAAAATATTTGCATACAATTCCGATGTTTCACTAGCCTCTGTGCTTTTATAAAAATTCTGTGCAGTTTTTTCGACTGGACTTCGCCGGATTGGCACAAAGCCACGTCCCCTTTGTAATAAAGCGTGCAATGTCGAAAATTAATAAATGGAAACAGACGCGAGCGCTGCCTGGCGAGGAAAACTCGACTAGCCTCGACTGACATCGGGCAACGCAATTTGTTGCCCCACTTTTCGCTTCGTAATGGCAACGCGCCGAACTGACACACCATCCCTGCCACTTCTCGAGCAGCCCTGACTGACTTTTTATTGAAACTGCCATAAATCGCAACTCATTTCTCGAAAAGAAAGCGCGAAATTTATGTTGTTTAATTTATGATAACGAAAAGTTTCTCATCTCTTTCAAAAAGTGAGAAAAGCTTTAGCTTACTTTCAGCTTTTTGTTATGAGTAGACAACCCTGGCTAATCATCGCATAACTTTAAGCAAAGTCCCCGTATATCTAATATCTAAGCAATCGTCGAGATTGATATATACTCTATGAGAGTCTACAGATTAAGCGAGAAATACAATAAATAAGTAAATATTATAAGTGACGACAGCCACAACTTATTACGAACAAATTTACGAAGTTTTGAAAGTGTTTCCATATTTAAAATACGGCGTTGACCGTTTGGCGGCATGTCAGCGCGTTGGGAAATGTTCTCATTTTCGCTGCCATTTAAACTGTCAGTTTCTAGGATAGTGAGACGTACAAAAAGGGAAATAGTCAGTTAGACAGACACGCAGTCGGTAAGTTGGTCCGCTACAACTGTGGCAGCCCTTCGCAAATGTTTCGTTTCGTGTGGTTTGGCCCGTGCCTCAACATTTTCAACGTAATCAAAAGTTTTTAATTCCATTTTCTGTTGCCTTTTTGGTAAATATTTATTTGCTTAAAGACTGACCTCGAGCCCCTTCCACAACCAACGAGACCATCCCATCCTCCCCACACCCTAACAGCACTGCAGCGTTTCATGTGCTTACCCAGTTGTTGGCCAAAGTCAATGTTTCAAGGCAACGAAACAACAACAACACCAACGCATTTGCATAGAAATATGCGAGATACTTTGAAGTAGAACTCGTTGTGCCAATTTACCATTTTTGGGCCATTCAGAGGTCATTAGTGAAAAGGTAAAGGTTGCCGATAGTTGCACCAGGGCACATTGGTGAACTTTGATGAACTGAAGAGGTTTACCTTTTCAGTAGAATGTGAATTTCCATGGGTATAATAAAGCGTACAGAGTTCAGACTTAATGTGAGGAAATCTTATAATTTAAAAGTATACTTTAAATTTAAGATTGCATAGATTCGGTAGCTGACTTATATATCGTTCCCTGTCATGTAAATCTAATTTAAATCTTACAATGAAGAATTAACAATTGATAACGGCGAACGGTTAGCGCTTAGAACATCAAATATCGTAATTACGAAAGTTACGAAACACAGGCCCAGAAAAAATAAAGTTGTTAAAATTTCGCCCCCGTAAATCGATAAACACATAATTACAAGAGTAATTTGAATGCCAGAAAATTTATTATTTTAAATAACATTTTTGTCAATAAAAGCTATAGGATATAGCTGTCAGATTTTTATTAATTTATAAATTAAGTGAGTTGCGGATGTAGATATAACTTTTGAGTAAACTTCACTGTATCCTTTTCCACTGTTTAACTAACAGTTACTTATTAATTATATTTTAGTAATAAGTAATAGTCGATTGAGTCATGTCTGTCTGTCTGGATGTCCGGATGTCCGGATGACCAGATGAACACACCGATCTTAGCTATTATAAGAGCTAGAGATACCAAATTTGGCATGAACATTTCTGTGTAGCCGGCGCAGATCAAGTTTATTTCAAATGTTGGATGCCACGCCCACCGCCCCCGCAAATTAATAATTTGATTTTTGAACTCAATTTATAAGCGCTGTATAAAAGATACAACATTCTGACTTTAACATATAATAAACTGAATGAAATATCTACGTATTCTCGAAATTGTAATCCGATCGGTCGATAAACACAGAAGTTATTTAAGAAAGTATGAGCATAAAACCAAGTGCTTGTGTCAGCTAACAAGGGAGGCGGGCGAGCACGAAGCGCGAGCGCCATATGTCGAGAATAATTTCAAAGTATGTGCATATGCATACATATGTCTACATACATAGGAACATAGGTCGAAGGGTATCCCACTGTCGCGTACTGCGCGACTGTTGCTTTTCTTACTGGTTTATTATTGTTGTTTAACTACAATTATAATCGTTACGGTTCCTGGTGTATAAAAACTTATTTACAGTTGGATTTGTAATCAATATTCATATGAGCAAAGAAATTCATATGTGTGTGTGTATCGTATGTAACTAGTTAATATGCATGTGTGCAGCTGTGCGCATTAACATCGGTGTCCAATAATTTATTATTTAATTATGACATATAAAAACTTAATAAATAATGAGAATCTTAAATAAACAAAGGATCATAGAAGAGAATAAAACCATTTTAATGTTACTCACTGCCCTAACTACAGACGCAGAGGATTTGCTTGGTTTCAAGTCTTCAAAAGTAATACGACCTTCCACTCCGGTATAGAAGAAATCGCGATGCTGAAAATACTGTTTAACGGCTTCAGTGACCGTTTTCTGCAACCTCGTCGAATCGGGGCTACTTGCGTCAACCAGAACATGACCATCACCACCATCCAATAAAAATTGTGGGACAATCACTTTGTAGTTTTCTGTATCATTTAGTGTATGGTACGAAGGGACGGTGCATCTGGCGCAACGCACTTTGACAGAAACTACACGACTTCCTTCTGGCATATCTACATTATACACCACGTGAACACCAGATACCTGAAGAAACGCCCCGTCAGAATCCTTATCTAAAACTGCTGCCGATCGTTCAAGAGCATTCCGAAGGGTCTTGCCACTAATTGTTGTGACAAAGAGATCATTTTCAAAGGGAAGCACCGTCAAAATGTCACTCTCAGTTATAATGCCATCGGACTTTCTATCAATCGAACTCCGTATTCCTTAAAAATAAAATGTGTAATTCAAATATTTTAAATATTTTAATTAAATTCAATACGAACCACCTCCCTGTTGCAAAGCGATGGCTGCGTCAGTCCAGTAATCGCCTCCCTGATCTTCCAAGACACGACTGAATACCATAGCATCAGTGATAAGGTTTCCCAAGTTACATTCTACAGATCGGCATGCGGTTTTGCGTCCTTCTAGATAAACCTTCGAGTGTCCTACTACGGACTTCTCAAGTGCTGTCACATTCATTCGGTAAACCTCAAGGAGATTGAGGAGTTCCTTGTCTTGTGCTACCGTGGCATTGAGTAAAATTGGTAGTCCATCAAATTCTATGAGATTTCCTTCTTTATCGAACTATTGTTAAAATTGAAAAAACTATTGAATTCCCTTATTAAACTAAATTGAACTATAACTCACCTTTACATGTAGTTTTCCCAAATATTTGGTGTATGCGTAGGCCTGTACAACCGGCACTCCTTTTCCACTTTTCTGTGTCACTATAGTGGGATAGGGTCCATCTATGCGCTCCACACTCGGCTCTTTGCCATTATACAGAAAGGTATTTGTATGCCCGCCAATAACGATGTCTACATCGGGACATTTCTCTGCGATTTCTTGGTCCTTTATATAGCCAGAGTGTCCCAGGGCAATTATGATGTTGAATCCCTGGGCTTTAAGCCGTGACGCCTCTGCACTAAAGTAAAATATAAATTAGTAAAACAGAACTTTGACAAATGTTGTTAAACTTTGCAAAGACTGTTCTTACTTTATCGAAACGACTTCTTCGTTGAAAATTACGTTATTCTTGATGGAAAGCATTTTTGTGTCCGGTGTCAGGTAACCAATCACGGCAATTTTGGTACCATTAGCCTTAAGTATGGTCGAATTCGCAAGATGCTTCGCTGCTGCCAGTTCAGGCTCTGCCGTTAGATCCAAATTACAGGCCAATACCGGGAAATTGACTTCGTTCAGGAAGGGTATTAGACCTTCTACTTTCTCATCGAATTCGTGATTGCCTAGGGACTGAACATAGTTTTAAGGTTATAGGAAGAAAATAGAATTTAAATATCACAAAATTAAATTATTACAATTGCATCAGGCTGCAGTTTGTTTAAAAAATCGCTGGCAATTTTATCCTTAAAAACCGTAAACCAAGCGGTACCCGTGTAAGTATCTCCAGCGTTCAAATAAAAGACCGGTGTTCCCCCGTTCTTAGCTTCCTCTCGGTACTTGCGAACTCTAACAATGAATTATATAAAATCATGTTAGATTTTCATTAATTAATTTTCGGTTAACTTACTCGTATGCCACACGAGCGAATCCGCCAAAGCATTTGTCATTATTGACATCCTCGGGTGGGCAAGATTCGCTGTTTGCATTTGTCTGCTCGAACCTGCCATGCATATCATTGTTATGAAGGATAATAAACTCCGTAGCCACTTCTGGTCTAATAGAGATGGGATTGGCTATTATTGTGTCCACAAGAAACAATGTGAATGCAAATTGTGTCCACATAATCATTTTCAAACTGTAATTAGGAGAAACTCTGATAATTAACATTGGATAATACAGCATATAACAGTAAATTCCAAATCGTGTCTTCAGCTTTACTATGTACATAGAGTGATAGAGGTTATGTACATTTCGGTTGCTTGGCCATAGAATAAACAGTATGGACATTTACCACGAAAAAAAGAGATTTGCATGTCGCCCTTGCAAAAACCTATGGTTCACTGCTGTACTATAACATCGTCAGAACTATCACAATATCGAATGGCTTTCGAATAATTGGTAAATGATTTGCGCGCTTCTGTAAATCTTTAACGTTGACGCATCGCTGTAGTTTTTGCGCTTGTTTCTGCTTGTGTGAGTGAGAGCGAAAATGAAATAGGTCGTGGAACAATTTGTCTGGAGTGTGAGCAAATTGAGCAAAAACTTTGTGCGCGCTCGACTGTAGCTTTTGCTTGTTGTTATTGTTCTTAGTTATCTATGTTATTGCCTTTGTAATTATCTAAGTATGTCCCCAATAAAAATGTAAAGTCCCTACTTTATACAACAGTTTCGACTGTTTGCAATGAGCATTGCTTTACTTTGTTCACGTTGACAAACTCCTCAGTCTTATGGCGGTCAGATGGACAATAACGAGTTTACAATCAGGTTTTCTGTAGGTTTGCCAACTCACAACAATGATTTTCGATCCAATTAATTTGTTGACACAACAGTTTTTCCCTACCTATTTCTATTAAAAACCCGCACAGGTTTAGCTTAATTGAAATTAAGTGCAGTTCGCAATGAGTTACAATTAAAGAGGAATGAAACAAATTCCCCTTGGTAATTAGAAAAGTTAATACAACTGAATACAGGTGTGTTTTCTGTTCTTTGTTAAGAGTGTAAATATGAAGTTTTTAGTTTGCGAAAAGGTGACTTTTCCGACCCTTTAAAATATACTTTCGATCAGCCTCAACATGTGAGTGGAATTAACCCGTGTTTCAGAACATTCTTTATGAGACTGCCACACACTGCGAAAAAAGAACCAGTAGGAACTTTCGGCTCATTTGTGACGGGGGAAAATGTTCAATTATATAAATCTTTGTACAATTATATATATGTATGTCATGATGAAGATTACTTGCTTATCTTAAAGCAATGAATTTATTCTATGTACTTATTGAAGCTTCAAAGATGTTATTGTTTCGTAATAATAATTTATAATCTTCCACAAAGAAGACTATCTTTCAAATTAAATAGCTTTATAAAATATATGTACGTATTTATCTAAAATTGAAATATTGCATTATAAACACTGCAAATCAAAAAGAAATCAACACATGGAAACTTTTGAATAAATATTTCAAAATGCATCCAATTTAAGAACGCTCCAGCGGTTCCATGAAAGATTTGCGATGCAAAATGTAGATTTTTGAATTGGAAATATTAAAAATGTATTCCTAGAGATGCATTACATATAATCACTTGACAATTGATCACAATTGTAGAATTCATTGAATGTACCCACATATGTGTAAGTTAAAGAGAAACCGAAATAATTGAATATAATTGCCGCAGTAGCGAACACTTGTCATTAACAATAACTATGATTGTAGAACCCAACGCAAACAAAAAGCAATTACTTTGAGTACTGAAAAATACAACAAGCACCTACATATTTTTTTGTTCTGGAAAATATATATATACATATATATAGCACAATTCACTAGTCTTGAGAAATGTATATGTCAGTTGTTGTTTAAGTCATAGAGTTGCAGTTACAAACTGACAGTTGAAACTTGCAGATTCGAATCGATTGTAAAAACGTTACAACGCCGGTTGCCCCGCAACGGTGTCACAACACGCTACTAGGTAAACACTGACACACAGTCACACACACCAGGTGGAACAGCATGCAACGTTACTTCGATCCCAAATACAACCAGTTCGGGCGAATGAACCGTTTCCACCGACGTCTACAGTCGCACTGCCACCGGGTGGATTGAAAAAGCCGGCAGAGAGCCAAACGACTCCGGTCTGGCAGAAATAATTGAGATGCGGCCTCAGATCTGTCGCACCTACCCAGCTGAAGAGCGCCAGAGAGCGAGAGTGGAAGTGAGAGTGCCAGATTGCAGTGCGGAGTACGATCTGTAGTTCTCTATAGTGCGTAACATTAACGCTTAGCTTATCGCATCGCGTCGCAGTTGCCGTGATCGCATTTAATCGCATAAAAGCTATCACGGACACAATAGAATAAAAACAACATAACATACAGATATAGTATTATTTGTGTGTGTAGCACACTCGGGCTCTTGTATGGACAAAAATACAATGTTGTTGTGCGTTCCGTATCTGAATCGGCTGCTGTCGCCAACTTATTTGCATCAAACGTAAATTACTGCGAGCACTGTCGCATTTTAGAAATGCTTTGACTAGAAAATTAAAGCAGTCTTTGACAAGGATTTTATTTTAGGATGCATGTCTCCAGACACTTCAAAAGACGAATACTTGCATTAAATATATATTCCTAGAGCCGTATTTCAACTGAAATCTCAAAATAAACATACAAAGAATTTTTTCTATGTAAAAAATGAATAGAAAGCCCATCTTAATTAACAGTTGTGTTTGTTAATGTAACTCTAATTAATGTACATATAGAATTCTTTAATGAAAATGTTCATTTCTGACTGATTGTTCTTATGGTAGCTATAGGATACAGTGTTGTGATTCTGATGAAATATTTCAATCATTTCATTTACCAGGCCCGCAGCGGTGCGTGTGCAGGCCTGCCAAGGGCCCACGGCTATCGACAATAAAACAGCCCGAAATTTAAATTTCTTAAAAACTTGATGATTACCTATAAAAACTTCAGAAGAATTTAAAATATAATTAGTCAGAGTTGCTTGTGAAATCAATAGTAGATGTGGCAACCCTATAATTGGTTTTCGGTTTCTATATTTTGTGAAATATTTTATGAACTACACTACAACTTAACTAAATATTTTAAACTTTAAAACTTAAAGCAAAGTAATTACAAAAGGGTGCCGAGAAGCTTAGCACAAGGGACTCCGAGAACGTTACTACTGCCCTGTTATTTACAAAAATAAACTGATGTGAACTAAGTTGCAATACTTTAAAAAATAGAAAAAATAGGCCGATAGGCTGTATAGCAAGTATATGATATATCGGTTCAATTTGTTTTGTTCTGATTATGTTGCAACAGATACACAGGCGAACAGACCGATTTATTGACTCGACTCCTCGATATATAAGATTTAGAATACTATAGGGACGAAGATTTCTTTGGTGCACTGGAAACTTCGGGTTTGCATTTAAATACTTAAATACTAATTATACGTAAAAGTTAGACAGTAGTATTTATAAAATAAATAATATGTAGCTTATAAATCGATTTGATTTGTAATGAATTTACTTTTGGATTTGCGGTGACTGTGGGTACTACCCAATAGCTGAAATAAACTAGACCTGCATAGGATATATAAAAAGCATAAAGCAATATTTATTGTCACGCCTTACATATGTATATTTTCTACTGAAATGCATAACAAGCTTTTGACTGGAACTAATACATGCATCTACATGCCACGCCGTGGAATAAACTCTTTTAAAACTAAACTGGTTTAAAACTGATCGACCAAATTGAGTTTTGATGGGTAATTAGTAGTGCAGCACACGTGCCGTTGCAGAGTAACCCATCAGGTTCTCGTAAAACCTGCAACATACTCAAACTTATTGATGGGCAATAAATCAACAGCAGACAAAGTCGGAAGGGGCCAGAACAGTTTGCTTATTAAACCAAAGTACAACAGTTGCCGAACCAGAGTTACATCTGTGTATATTTTGATGTGTTTTCAGGGTTGTGTCGCCATATTGAGCCTAACATGGATAATCAGCCTGACTGTGTTTGGGTTTCTAGTGCTGCCCAAAGGTGAGTTGAATTGCTAAATTTACACACACATTAAAACAAGTTGCTCAGAGGTTTTTTCAATGCATTTATTTGTATTCGTTTTCCGCCCACAGGCTACTACTTCAACAACACGGGCCTAATGGCCTGTGAGCCCTTCTACAGCAAGCCCTCGTACCGCATACTGTCCACATGCGCCTTATACTTTCCCACCACGATGGTGCTCATGTACTGCTACGGCTCCAGCTTCCATATGAGTCGATTTCGGCTAAACGATCCGACGATGCCGCTCACGGCGGCCGTCCATCATCCCCACCCGCATCTTCCTGCCCAACAGCTGCACCAACACCAGCATCAGCAACAGCACCATCAACAGCACCATCAACAGCACCATCAGCAGTTGCAGCCGCAGCAGCAACATATTTTCGGTCACGGCGCACACGGTCACTCCCATCATCCACACCACCACAGAGCGCCCGTCATGAACCACCTGAGTATGGCCATGAGCATGGGTCTCGTAGGCATGCCGAGTATGACTAACAAGATAACGAAGAAGGTGAGTCCAAGGAGAGCTAAGTATAGGAGAGCTCTAGTAATACATTCTGGTTTAAATTCTACTCTTTGCAAGGGTATAAAAAACTATACTGAACTAACTTCCAAAATTGTCCGGTCAGTTTTAAAATTGTAGGATGAGTATCTTACGCAGATCAGATTTATTTCAAATTTTGGATGCCACGATTTGCAAACGACTTATAAAAGATAGAACTGTCTGAAGTTGATTTATATTTAGCTGTCTTAGATATCTAAGGGTATCTAATTTTCGGCTGTCAACACCTTACCGTTCATCTGGTTTTACTCAATAATGTCAATTGAATTTAAATTTAATTGCCGCTTGTATTAAGCGCAGTTTCTCTAATCTAATTAAATTTCCATCTAATTGTATGTGTTTTGTATTCGCGCAATGAAATTCGACTGCGTCCATTCTAATTGCTTTCTCTTATTCGCATTCAAACTATACTCTTCGGGAAGGTCTTTTTATTGCTGAGACTTTGGCCAGTCAATAGAGGAGGCCATGAAAACTATTAAGTATTTGCATATTCAAAGTATATGAATGTACATTTTTAATTTTTATTTGCAACCACATCCGTGCGCGGTTGGTCACAGCTCTTTATCTGTTATCAGGGTTCCATTTATCAAACTGAAGTATACCATATTAGCGGCACAGAGAGCTAAAGATGCCTTAAGCGCAATCGACAGTAGAATATCCTTCGACATATGTTGAAATGTCGTATTTAAGTACTTAAGTGTATGACAGTAACAGATCAAATACCCCCTTCTTAACTAACTGAGCACTTAATATTGTTCTCATAACTTTCATGTTTATTGTCTGATCTGGATTGAAATTTGGAGGTGGGGTAGATATTTTAGTCAGCTACCAAATAGAGTATATGTCAAAGTAAAGTTATATCTTTTATACGTCGCTTACAAATCGATATGAAAAACTCAATTATTAATTTGCGGGGCGGTGGGCGGGGCACCCCAAACTGAAAATTAACTTGATCTGCGTATGGTATACAGGAATCTTCCTGCCAAATTTGGTGTCTCTAGTTTTTTAAATAGTTGAGATCAGCGTAATGATCCTGACGGACAGACAATTGGCTCTATTGACTTACTGATCCTAAATAATATATATATGTGGGAATACAAATTGAAGTTTATTTGTTTGATTTCATTTCTTAACACTATGAGTACTTTAAAAAGTAATAAAAGAAATAAAACTGGGGCAAAACAAACGACTTCGAGTTTTGTGCAATTCAACACTCCAAATAAAAACCAGTAAGAAAAGCAACAGTCGCGCGGCACGCGACAGTGGGATACCCTTCGACCTACGTTCCTACATATACATATGCACATGATTTGAAATTATTCTCGATAGATGGCGCTCGAGCTTCGCGCTCGCCTGCCTCCCTTGTTAGTAGACACAAGCACTTGGTTTTATGCTCATACTTTCTTGAATAACTTTTGTGTTTATTGTCCGATCGGATTGCAAATTAGAGAATAAGTAGATATAACTATCAGCTTAGTATATGTTAAAGTCAGAAAGTTTTATCTTTTATACAACGCTTACAAATTGAGTTCAAAAATTAAATTATTGATTTGCGGGGGCGGTGGGCGTGGCACCCAATATTTGAAATAAACTTCATCTGCGCCTGGTACACAGAAACCTTCATGCCATATTTGGTGTCTCTAGCTCTTATAATAGCTGAGATCTGTGTGTTCATCTGGTCATCCATACATCCGGACATCCGGACAACCGGACATCTGGACAGACAGACAGACATGGCTCAATCGACTCGGCTAGTGATCCTAGGCAAGAATATATATACTTTGTGGGGTCTCCCATGCCTCCTTCTGCCTGTTACATACATTTGCACAAAGTTAGTATACCCTTTTTTGATCATTTTCAATGGTCGAAGGGTATAATAATACGCACATCTTTTCAATTCAAATTCTCTCTTCTGTGTCGAGAGATCTTCCTCTCTTATTTTTACTTAAACTTAAAAAAAGACCATTCAAAGCGAACAATCGATTAAAACTATCGATGGGTTCAATGATGTTGCATCGAGGAGGGTACGCTGTTACAGCGATACTATCCCAATCCTACATATGTATATATACATATATACAATTAAACATTAACACAAAGTTAGTTTACCTTTTTTTTGACCATTTTCAATAGTCAAAGGGTTTTATACAAACAAGAAGGAAAAGCTACATTGGCTTTGAGAAGGTTTTCCAAGAACACGGACCCTCTGCATCCTAAAATATGTACTAAATGTGTAGAGAACACAGTATTAAACAGTAATGACAACACCTAATATTATATATTATATAAAAGTCATTAGCCAAATAATGAAATCTATGTTTAATAACTAAAGAACCAAACTTACTTATTTTCTGTTATATTTCAATAATGATATTTCGCGGCAGATTGTACCTATTCAAGAGAAGAACTCGAGCGGCAACACGTCCCGATCGATGGCCGCCATTTCACTGGGCTTTATTGTGATGGTAACTCCGTGGACCATCCAAGAGATTGTCACTGCTTGCACCGGCTCGAAGGTGAGTTTTATTGCCTCGTGTGACCATTTTGGATTATGCTCGATCTTTGATTGCAGCTACCACCGTTCCTGGACTTTCTGGTTACCTGGACCTCTCTGAGCAACAGTTTGTGGAATCCATTCATGTACTGGCTGCTCAACTCGGACTTTCGACGGCTCAGCCGCTCTCTGATGCCCAACAAGGTTTGTTTAAAATCAATATACTTTTGCTTTATATTAGCTTGATTGTCTGATAAGTGACCCTTGCTTTTCGATGCGAGTTGCCCCTGGCGCTGATTGATAATCACATCGCCCACCCACTCCCTCCCTCCGGCACCCTCCGCGCACTTTTGAAGTTAAGTCAAACACAAAAGCAGCTCAAAGTGCTTTCGCTGATTTCGTGTAGCTGCATTGTCAGGAGGGTAAAAAGTGAACCGAAATAAGTACAAACCCACCAGGGGCCATAAATCCGTAAGGTGTACACACACACACACACACAGTTGCTCGTCGGGAACAACAACAGTTAAAACGAACAGTGAAAAGTGATTTTGAATTATGAAAAAGAAAATCAAATGCGGCGTTAGCACGAAAGTACCCTCTCTATCTCTCTCTCTCTCTCTCTCTCTCTCTATCTGTCTGTTTAATGCCCTCGGGGTGCAAGGGATGGGAAGGGGGAGGAGATGGAATCAGGAAGAGCTGGCGGGAAAGGCAAATCTATTTGGGCAACACACTCAAGCCTTGTGATTTACTTCCACAGCAGCTGAAAGTCGGGGAAATTGCAAGGGGATCTGTAGGACACGGGAATTCAAATGATTATTAATTTTGAGATCCCAACTAACATCTGATTTATGTTTCTGCCTGGCCTCTTTTCAGTGCTTCCCCAACGAGGATACGCCCGAGCACAAATCAGCCTGTTGTCACATCAATTCGAACGATTTTGAAATCACAACGCTTCCGATGCCCCCTGAGCCGCCCGCCTCGCGTCCTCCGACCAACGGAGCTGGCGGTGGGCCAAGTGGCAGTGGTGGGGGAGGAGGAGGAGGCATTGGCAGTGCCATTGGTGGATCAGTGCTTGGCATTTGTGCCCGCTCACGGGCCAACAGTCTCAGTCGTAGTGCCTCGCAGTACATCAGAGGCACACTGGGCGGCGGCCACACCCATCAGGCATCACCTGCCGACGGTTATGCCACAGTGCGGCCCGACATCGAGGGTCTGTCAGAGAAGTACTGGGGCGAGATTCTGGAGCGCACCGTCAGCTCGGGTAATCTGCACGCAATGCAGAAGAGTTTCCCTCACTTCCCCTATCACCAGCACAGCGGCGTCGGCGTTGGTGTTCATGTACATCAGCTGCACCAGCCTCAGCAGCACCAGCATCAGCATCAGACAACCTCCTTCAGCAAGCACAGCGATCTCCACCTGAATATGTCCAGTGCAGCGCAAGACGCCACCGCAGCGGAGCTGAGCAAGTTCTCCACATCGGAGCCGAAGCTTTGCGAGCATCTCTTCCACGACGTCAGCTGCGCCAAGAGCAAGCTGATCTCCAGTAACCTAGACACTGGCGCCTCTTCCTCCAAGCTGGCAGCCAGCCGCAGTATTCCAGACATTTAGTACGCCGAGGATGTGATACTCGCCAACAGCCAGATGGCACGGCAGGCCAAATGCGCCCACCACCCGCTGCACCAGCAGGCAAGGGCCGGGCTGAACGCCACGCCCATTCATTCGTTGGGCCACACCCACACGGGTAGCCTGCGCCTGAGCCGCGTGCGCGTCGCCTGCCACAGTCCACCTCCTTCGCGGGCGCTGGCTGACGAGTCGATGAACGAGTATCGCAACTAAGATCCAATCTAGCTAGTATTATCCACTTATCCAGTTAGGTCTAAACGATGAATTTTAGCTGTAAATTAATATGTGTGTGTGTGTGTGTGTTTGTGTATGTCTTGAAAATGGATCAGCCCCTCTTGTAGAACTAAGACAAAATTGTTGTAGCACTCTGACTCTATTCAAACAACGATTCAGTTAACGCTACTATAAAGCAAGGTAGATGCTCTTCATTACAGTGTTTTATTTACAACATATATGTTTACAATTATTTATATACAAAAACTTAACCTCCACTTGACTTTACCCTTCCCGTTTTTTTCTGACTTCACTATACCCGCTAACCATAGGGTAGAAGGGTATCATAACTTTGTGCCAATCGGAAATGTATGTAACAGGCAGAAGAAGACCTATCCGACCCCACAAAGTACCATTTATATATTCGTTATAGCCATGTCTGTCTGTCTGTTACTCCATGTGAAAATCTAGATGATATATCACAGATAATAAGAGCTACGACTATCAACAAATTATGGAAAATGTCTAAGTTCGGCGCGTAGATCAAGTTTGTTTTGGATTAATCAATTTATTGGCACATATAACCAAAATCGTGTTGAGGATGTTTCCTGAAAATTTCATAAAGATCAAAAAGTATATAGGAAAGATATTCAATGAAGCATTTCTTATATCCAATATCGGAACTCGCAAGTGATGCACTTATTGTATAAGTTGAATAATCTTGAAAGGCAACTTCTCCGACAGGCGTAAGGGTCTTGCTCAACAGACTGTGCCGAGGACTCTATAGTCAGTGGTACTGTTAAATTAAATATTGTTTTCTTTAAAATTTATTTTTAAAATTCAATTTAACAAGCAGGGTAGCGGGTATTTCTCATTAGGGCATGGTTAACTGCAGCTTTCTTACTAGTTTTATTTAATGTTTGTGATAAATTTGTTAAGAAACTTTCAATACTTAAGTGTTTTAAATATACACTCGGATTCACATCTAATCTTATATAATACCTTCATAGGAAGTATTAAGTGTGTGTAGTAAGTATAAACGTATGTGCGTGTCTGTGTTATGTCTAAATAATGGTAAAATACCTATGATATAAATAGATATGATAATGTAATGTTATATCAAATTCGTAATTAACTGATGCTGTCCAGTTGAAACTTATCTATTACAGCAGTTCGACATTTAGTTATGTTAAGAATGAAAGTTTTTCTATTAATAGAGATGGTAGACTTCCTTTTCCGACTTGTTGCTGTACATCTATCGTATTCCTCAGCAAGAGAACTCTATTCTATCTATAGATATTGATAGTTTTTAAAGGTGTTGTGGTTAAACTTAGAACAAGTTCTCTTAAACTAACAATCAGATATTGAAATACTTACAAAATACTTAATAAAAACTTGAACACGAAACAAAAATTAAATCCTAACTTTGTGATTGTCATGAATTTAAGTGAGGGTATCTGCATACATATGTAAATGAATGTCGAGATGACTCGTAATTCGTAGCTAAACAAGCTTAGTTAATTGGGAGTATCTAAGGGAGTTTAGTTTAGACAACAAAATATTTCAAATACAACCAAAAATATGCTATGCAATAAACCACAATATGCCATACCGAATTGTGAAATTGTAATATGAATAAAACATAATAAATACAAATCAAAACAGAGTACCGGGGAGTCTTGGGAATATTATTCATTTAAGCGCGAATGGGTGTTCTGGAATGCACCCCATTACGCCTATGTCAACCATCCAAAAGCAATTACATCGAGGGAAGCCTGCAAAACGAGCCAATCACACCACACACTGGGACCAAAAAAGAGAGAAAGCTAAATAAATTAAAAATTATTCAAATTTGATTTTTATTGGAGCTCTGAAAAGGGAATAAAATGACAACGGAAACCAAACCGAAATGCAAATTAATTTCGCATGCGGCGTTTAGATTTTCATTCCCCATACGAAGTAGCAACAAAAAACACCATGGATATAAAAAGAACGCGAACAAGCATTAAAGAAAATGGAAAAGAACGAGCAAAGTTTAAAAACTAATTTTCACAAAACAATTTTCAGAAGCCCACCATGGCAGACAAAGACGCCCTCGCCCCGTCCTGGCTAACTCCTGCACCTCCGGCGACAGGCCCCTCGACTATTGCAAAGTTCACGACGGCGTTGGCGGCTTCCTTGGGCAATTTGAATCTCAATCTGAATGTGAATGCGAATCCAAATGCGAGTTTGGATTAGAATTTCCATTTTTGAGGCCCGCTGCGTGTGCTCCATGCCAAAAAATTACACGGACCGCTGCATTTTGTAACAATAATCGCCGGTGTTTGGCATAGGATCGCCACATCTCTCCACACCCACCCCCCCCTCCCCCTCCCACCTCGACGGCGTTTAGAAATTCACGCCCAGCGATTTTCACAAAAAACTTTTTGCATGAAAGTCAACTTTGCTCGTTGCGTTTGTATGTTTTTCATTTGCTTTCCCGTCTTCCAATTCTCATTTCGGTTTTGTATAATTTTCCGCCAGCTGCGAATTGGATTTTGCAGCAGTTGGCATTGCCTCCCCCCCGCCAAGGATACCATGCCAATCGTACATCCTGCCAAGGCTTTGCTAATTTGATTAAGCATCCCAAAAAAAAATGGACAAGAGAAAACGGCACTAATTGGGGTTTATCCAATTGAGGAAGAATCTAAGAAAATGGATAGGGAAGCACAGATCCTCCAAGGTGAAAGTTTTTCACAGCATTTTTCGCAACATTTGACGCTCAGAATCTTTCAGAGGATTCATAAATGATAACTAAAACCAGAAAGTAAGACTACCTCCGGAATGCCGTAGGTGCTACACCCTTGCAGGCTCTTATCTCCTCCTATCGTTCTTTTTTTAGTGATACACGTATAAAAGCGCAGAATATTATGTATTAGATATTGTGAAGAAATAAATACTGGTCTTACAACAAACATCATTTTGGCCGAGTGTTCCTATGGCAGCAATACGTTATGGTTTTATATGCATATTATCTTTATAGAAAATGTTCAAAGTGGTAAATATGGTTCCAATATCTTGACAAATTACAAAAATCTGCGTATACTTGTAGTTCGCAGTTAGCAGTTATACTTTATATAGTTCAGATACGGCTTGTTCCCACTTATTTACAGCCTGAAAAAGAAAGCATGTGTACAAAGTTTTATCAAGATGGCTTCAAGACTGATCGACAGCCAGCTACATCAACTCTACTGTTGATGCTGATTCAAAATAAATAACATATACCTTATAGTGTCGGAGATGTCTCCTATACCCTCTGCAAGGGTATAACAATTAAGGCTATAGCTGGATAACAACCAGATATGATTGGTCGAATGGTAGATGCCTTTCTGCGCTCGTGAATTATATTATCAAAGCATGCCAAGCATCTTATTAACAACTAGAAAACAAAAAAAAAAAGATATGAACAATTAAAAATCAAAAAAAAAAAAAATACTAAACACAAAACAAGTTACACGTAGCGAATCTTCCACCCACAGACACATACAGAGTTTCCGTACGCCCACAGACTCATTTAGGCAGCAATGGACTTCAACATGGCATGCAGAGTTGGGGCAGGTCACAAGGTGGACAAGCCCAAGCATACTGCAGGCGCTCTTCCCGTGGTGATATCAAAAAAGACACTGGAGGGAATCGTGTCCCGATCGCGACAACAGGAGCAGCTGGACGAACAAGCCGCGATCGACGAAGAACTGAAATACAAGCAGTATTTGAAGGATGGCAACGATGCCCTGATAAGCCGCTTCAGAAACTATTCCGTTTTGGTTGATAAGGACGATGATGAAATACAGGCGGACAGAGACACACATTTGGCCGAAAAGACCAAAGACCTGAAGACTTTCCAGCTGCAGAGCGAGAAGCGCAAAGAGAGTATCATGCGAGCAAATCAAATTCTGTATTTACTGAAGCCCGGACCAAGAACACTGCGCGGAGCACTGGTGTTCAGCGAGATGACACATCAGCGACGAGCCAATGACGCTCTCAAGAAGGAAATGATCGAGGACGCACAGCGCCAGCAGCGCTTCGACGAGCAGCAATGCTCAGGGTGGGTGATACCCACAGGCTATGTCACTGAGGAACAAGAGAAGGCCGAGCAAAAGGAGAAGTCCCTGAAGCTTGCAGAAGACTATAGACTTGATTTGGAGGAGAGACGTCAGCGCCGGCTTGCTGACAAACAGGCAGCGACCACTGAGATTAGAATCGAGCGCGCGCTGTACAATATTCTGCAGGAGATGGAACAGACGAAGGCCAAAGAGGTTGCAGAGAAAAAACGCGAATTCTGTCGTCAGGCCTACCGCGATTCTCTTCAGGAGAAGGCCGCCAAAGCTCAGTGTAAGTGCTACCTTAGAGGCTTAACCACCAATCTTGCTTTTAACCTGTTTCTACCAAAGCCGAGAAAATCCAGGAGGCGATTGAAGATCGCATCAACTGTGTCAATTGTGTCACCAGGCGCAATTTGGACAACAGATATAACAAGCAGATCGAAACAATGCGGGCAGATCAGCATCGGGATCGGGAGGTCCGCGCCAGGCGTGTCCATGAGCTGCAACAGGCGAATGAGCGGCAGAAGAAAGCCCATGAGGAACGAGAAGCGGCCGCGTTGGTAATAGACGAAGCTCGGCGCCAGTGCGAAGTGGAGGAGCTGGCCAAGCAGCGTCGCGCCTACGAGCAGGTGGAACGCCAACAGGGCGAAGAGAAGCGTTTGAAGCAGGCTGAGGTTCGACGCTTCCAGATGGCTACACGGTATCGAAACGCCGAGGTTAACAAGGCCTTCTTTAACCGCGAGAAGGCACTTAAGAAAAAAGTGCAAGACGATAGAAGGATATTTTTGCATGGACAGCGCGATGAGTTCTTGGAGAAGTGCCAAAAGGAGTCGATGCGCATGACAGCCTGCCAGGAAGATCCGTATCTGCAGGACGACGTTGACTTCTTTCAGGGCGCGGTGGATTTCATGGAGGAATCTAAGCAGCTTGGAAGACCCCTATACCCGCTGGCCAAGGCCGCAGAGGTGTACAAACGCGAAAACCAGGTAGACATGGTGCCAGAGGGTCTAGCGTTGCGCAGAAACACAAAGCGCGACAGCTGCTGGCCAGGTTACTACGCCAAAGCGAAACTGGCGTTCAGAAAGTACGAGCATCGCGAACAATGCCGTCTTGAGATGGAAAAGAAGCGCCACAATATCTTCGAGAACTGCATCAAGATTCAAAGCATGGCCGCGGCTGAGAATCCTGCAAAGCCCTGTGTACCTGGCGGGATTATAAAGTGCTTGCGAAATAACGAAACAAACATTGAGCCAAGTCAAGAATCTCTCGAGTTTCCCGTTGAGCTGCGCCTCAGTAACACACCGTTGAAGGAGTCAACCGCAGCGTTGGCGACAACCACAACGAATTATCCGAATCCTCCAACAAACATATCCCCAATACAGTCATCAAAAGCGTGCACGAAGCGAACATTAAACCAATCATCGACAGAGAAGATGTCAATGGAACCGTGTAATAGGTGTACGGCTGGCAGAACTGCTGTGCCGACAGGTTCGACGCGATCTTGCCTGAAATTACCCGATCTTCAACGCTGCTGGACCCCGAAACCACAAGTTACTAACCGGCCCCCGATACCACAAGTTACTAATCGCCCTAATCCAACCCCAGCAACTCTTTCGATCCACGCCTCTGACCAATCGCCAAACTCAATGCGCTTTCGAAAAAAAATCGATTGAGGAGCCGTCATGGAACTATTTCTAAATTTACAGTATGGGCTTGAGTTCATATCGCATCAATTGCTTGTTCCAGTGCGAGTAAACTTAAATAAAGGATTCAAACCACACGCTGGTTTCCACTCTGGCGGGGAATACTCTTCGAGCTTGACGCACAGACAGCACAGGAAATGACGTTAATGGTTTTTTAAAAGCACTTAAACTTGGCGAAAACTTTTCTCAGCCTTTTTTTCTATACCCTGTAACTACCCATATGTCACAAGGGGTATACTAAGGTTGAGGGCACTTAGTAAACGATAGACCAACTGAGATGGAAGATAAAAGATACATTTGATTGTTGGATTGAGTTATCCCATAGCCCTTAATTGATAGGTATCTGTCCGTTGAAAGCTTTCTGCTTGTTTTCACCTTCACTCTTCATTGACTGTGCAGGATTGAGTGCCTCCCGACCCCTTGCATTGGTTCTGGCCACGCATTACGCGCGTTGTTTAGGAGCAGAGTAAATAGAGTGTCCAGAACTGTGACCAAACCTCGGCCAGTGGCTGCTTTTCTTTCAAGTGGACGACAAGTGCCAAAGGAAAATGACTCATAAATTCCAATTATTGCGTGAGTTATTAGGTTACTTTCCCGGCTGATGGACGGACGAGCTGACGTTTTTGTTTTCATTAAGCTTATTAGACAGCTAGAAGGGGGAAAAGGTTGTCAAACGATCCGCCCCACTGCACCCTAACTTCGTTTAACCGGTTGCGGGTGATGAACCCGCCGATGTACGATGGATGGGTCAAACTGCTGCTCAAAGCGGCCCAGGGTGGGTCACCTTCGACTTGGCTGGCTGTCCAGGCCAATCTCATCAAGATAATTACGCTGCGCTTTCTTTCCTCTCCTCCGCCTCCTCCTCCCCATCCCGACGGCTTAATCAGCAGCCGTTGGAATTTTGTATTCGGCGGCGCTTTGGCGCACAGCTCCAATTAACGCAGCGGTCCGCGTCGCGTCTACTTTGCAAAGTTATGAAAAGTTTGGCAGCCGCCAAAGTTAACTCATTTGCGTCGGTTGCTACAAATCGCTATTTGGTCAGACCATCGGGGCCGCCGTACCCAGCCCCATCCCAAAAGCAATGGGAAAAGTCGGTCTAAAGGGGTCGCCAATTTAAATCATGGATTAATTACATTTTAAACGCCTAAATAATGCTAAGTGCGATCTTGTGCATAGTACACTACTATATCTCTAGCTTTGTCCATCTGTGTAAGAGATTCCATTTCAATTTAAGTTTGGATGGAACGTAATATAACATAATAATGCCAATGACAACAATAGTAAGTGTAAAGAGTTTATTATACAGTTCGACTATTGAACATGATCATAAAAGAGTATCATATTTTCTAGTTATCGAAGCGCGACGTGTGGTCATTCTTTCGAATTACGTTAATCACAAATTTCGTGTTCTAATATTTTGCTTCTTGATTAGTTTAAGTCCATCTTGAGACAATGGACCAAATGTCTCGGAACGAAATCAAGTGACAAGCGCCTTAGTCTTAATTATGATGACCCTTTGACTTTGCAAAGTCAATCGACAAGCCAAGCTAGTTTAGGTTTCAAACCAAATAATTGTAGATGATCAATGTAAGTAGAGGCAAACCACAGTGAATACATTGAAAACAATTACCTAAGTGCAAGGCAATCAAAAATGTTTGTAATCTTCTTTATTGCTGAACGGAATCAAATAGGAGAGCCGTGTGAATTGTTGTTTCTAGAGAGCACTTGAATAATAAATCCAAGTTGAGTTCACAAAGGGACAACAGGAAGCCAGCAAGCAACAAGTCACGACAAACAAAGGGCATGAAATGAGCAAATGTAAACGGAAAACTTCTCAGGGGAGAAAGGGCAAAGGAAATGAAAATGGGCTGGAAGAGGCGGAACACTTGGCGTATGCGCTACAAAGCCAAGCACAACTCAATTGTAACGTTAAATAAAACGTTTGCTCCTTCTCTTTCTCTCTTATCCTGTGCTCTGCCAGTTTTGAACTCAATGAAAGTTGCAGTATGAAAAATAACTTAATGAAATTAAGTGTGAAAAGTGTGAGAGCACCAGAACCTGAAAAACCGAGCAGGAAAAAGGAATGTGAGTGGGGACAGCAAGCAAGGCACCTATGGAGAAACAAAAGCAGCCCCATGAGTGTGTCAAGAGCAGCTCCACAGGCCGTAGAAACATTGCCACTTGCTGCCTCCCACTTGCCACTCGACACAACTTGTGAGTGGAAAGTTGCAAGGAGAAGCGTTAAATAATAAGAAAGCCAACCCGTGAGGGGCAAGGACCAGACGAACAGTAATTCCTATTTATGGCTTGGCAGGTTTCTCCTTAATTGGATTTCGATTGGCCAATCAAGTACAGGTATCCCAGAAAGAAAGAGCAGATAAGTAAAATGAGAAATTAAGGATTAGACAATCCCTAATGATTAGACAGTAATTGATAATAGAGTCCTGCATGAATGAATTCACTTCAGAGCAACAATACTGTACAGTACTTTACTTGTACTGTACTCATTGTACCCTTGTTAGTTGGTTAGTTCGACTCCTCTGTTGATGCTCAGTATATATGTACTTTATGGTCGGTGATGTCTCCTAAGCTGCATTGCAAACTCCTAGCCAAATTAATATACCCTCTGCAAGGGCATAAAATGAAATCTCCACAACAGAAATAAACTTACTAGTGCTCCTTGACTTTGCCATCCGAATTTCTGAAGCATCTAGTAGTCATAGTAATATCATATGCTTACTTCCCTATCAGTTCAGAGTTTCTAGCGTGTTTTTCAGTTTTCAGTCGAGAATGGCGAGCGTTAGTTTGTTGAATCCAAAAGCGGAAATTGCACGTGCTGCTCAAGCTTTGGCCATTAATATTACTGCGGCAGTGGGACTGAAGCGTCTGATGGCAACAAATCTGGGACCGAAAGGTACCACAAAAATGCTTGTCTCGCCGGCTGGAGACATTAAGATCACTAAGGATGGCAATGTGCTCCTGCAGGAGATGAACTTCTGTCATCCGACAGCCTCCATGATTGCTAGGGCCAGCACCTCGCAGGACTCCATGACTGGTGATGGCACTACATCGACTGTGCTGCTGATTGGGGAGCTGCTGAAGCAGGCGGATCTGCTTATAAGCGAGGGTCTTCATCCACGCCAGCTCACAGAGGGCATAATGCTGGCGAAGAACAAAGCTATCGAGCTGCTGCAATCCCTTCGCGTGCCTATTGGGATTGAACGGGGCATACTGCTGGCACTGGCCCAGACCACTTTGAGGACCAAAGTCGACCTCAAACTCGCCGACTTGCTGGCATCAATCTGTGTGGACTCCATATTAGGTATTCGCAATGAGAACAATCGCCTCTTGGATCTGAATATGATCGAGATTATGGGCATAAAGGAGCGCACGGTGCTGGACACGCAGCTGATAGATGGCCTGGTGCTGGACCATGGCGGCAGACACGTCAACATGCCAACTTGGCTGGAGAATGCTTACATCCTTACATGTAATGTGTCGCTGGAGCTGGAGAAGACAAATGTCGACTCCTCGTTCTTCTACAAGAACGTAGAGGAGCGCGAGAAATGCGTTGTCGAGGAACATCGCTTCATCGATCAGCGAGTCGCCAAGATCATCGAGCTGAAGCGCAAGCTCTGCACCGACGACAAGTCTAAGGGGTTCGTCGTGATCAACCAGAAGGGCATCGATATACCATCTCTGGAGGCGCTTGCAGCTGCCGGCATTTTGGCACTACGACGCGCCAAGTCTCGCAACATGGAGCGTCTGACTCGAGCGTGTGGTGGGGAAGCCTTACACTCCCTGGAGGATCTCGGAGAACAGCACCTGGGGTTTGCAGGCCTTGTGCATGTGCAACAGCAGGGCGACACCAAGTTCACGTTCGTGCGACAGTGCCGCAACCCCAGTTCGGTGACCATACTCATCCGAGCTCCGGCTGCACACCATATCACCACCATCAAGGAGGCCATTCGCGACGGTCTTCATGCCATAAAGAACGCCATGGAAGACGGTTGCCTAGTACCCGGTGCGGGTGCCTTTGAACTGCTCGCCCACAAAGAGCTGGACAAGTTCAAACAGTCAATAAAGGGCAAGGCCCAGCTGGGCGTACAGTTGTTCGCCAGGTCGCTGCTCATTATACCCAAAACTCTGGCAGCAAACGCCGGCTTCGATGTGCAGGAGACCATCGTGAAGTTGACCACGGCCGCCAGAGAGTCGGAAAAGGCAGTCGGATTGAATATAACCAGCGGCGAGCCGATGAATCCCGCCGAGGATGGCGTCTATGACAACTTCTGTGTAAAGAAACTCACCCTCGACTCATGCTCCGTCATCGCCTGCAACTTGTTGCTTACCGATGAAATCATGCAGGCCGGTATGACCAGTCTAAGGGGATAACTCCTTCCTGCAGAAACTTAGCTGTTATATGATCTAACATATTGAACATTATATGCAAATTAGAATCAATAAAAATCATCTCTTGAATGAGCGTCAAGGTGTCTAGGCTAATAGGTGAACAGAGCGCTGTAATATGTATCCTCTTCAAAAGGTAGCAAACTCTGTCAGTCTGTCTGTATGAAAATCTAGATCTGAGACTAAGAGCTAGGACTACCAAAAAAATCTTTAAAAATATATATTCTGCGCGCAGATCAAGTTTGATCGATTTTAACCCTTCCGCCCCGTAAATCTATAAAAACCAAATCTCGAAAGTAATTTTAATGCAGGACAGTTCATTTTTAGTAAACACAATACAAGTTATTTAAGAAATAATTAAGATATACTGATTTCCAAGCCACGTCCTGTAAAGTATGCAACACAAAACAGAAGTTATTTACTTTTTAAATCGGGTAGCGAGCACACGCCAGTAGCTTTAGTGTTTTTATTTGTAATACATAAAAAAATTGCAAAACTGTAAAAAACCATTCAGAATTGGTTGCAGTGCAGTGCGCCGCTCTAGTATGGATTTCTATATTGCCAAAGGCAAGGCAAATATTAACCATGCTACCAATTGCAGCCCAGCAAACACATCCAGACGCACACCCTCATGGGCATATGCGTGAGTTACCTGATAGTCTCCATCACAGACTGTAAGTCGGGGCATTACCCTAGGCGCACATTTGATTGAAACACTTGCCCCAAACTAGACAAACACAAACACTTCGCCAAATGGCTCACAGGATGAAAGCGCTGTAAAATACTGAACCAAAAACAACAAAAAGCTGCCTATAATGTGGGCGAGCGAGAGTATGTGTTTGTGTGTGTGTGCGTGTGTTTGTGTTCGGGTATGCAATTTTGGCGCAAATTCAATTCCCATTTTCACTTAAAAGTTCTTAACTCGCCTTTTTCCTGTCTGCAGAGGTCAGAGCCGCGTGTAGACAGCGCCAACTGGCTTGGTCAGAGGATAAGGATAAGTTAGGGCACACAGTTCGAGTGTAGAATATAATATACTTATATAAACACGCCCTTGAGGCAAATTAACTGATTTGCTCGTTTTACACACTTTTCGTGCTGATTACTTTTGCCGGAGTCTAAAAGGGCAGAGGTTAAAATTAAATTGGCGAGTGAGGCAGAGGCAGAAAAGAAAGTTCCACCAAGTTTTGATTGAGCCGAAAGGTTAGTAAACATTGCCATTGCTTGACGTGAATTTAACAGGGGAGATGAAACTTCAAAATCAGGTGATAATATTGAGCTTCTTCTGGGCCTCTTCCTCGGCAATCTCTCGCTTTATGATCGTTACGAGTTGGTCAAGGGTCGCTTGAGACAGCATCACCAGCGGCTGCTTGTATCTGAGCACAGCGACCTCAAAGAAACTGGCACCCAACGCTGTGGACACTACCAGGGAGCGTACCACATGCTTGATGGCCGCGGCCTCGTTGGTTGTAGAAGACAACTGCTCGGCATTCTTCTCCAGGTAACCACGCACTGTCTGACCCATGCGACCCGTCGTATTGGCCATCCACTCATAAAAGATACCCGATGGATCCGTTTGGAATAGATGCGGCTGTCCATCCACATCGAAGCCACCTATCAGACAGGAGACGCCGAATGGACGCAGCCCATTGCTCTGTGTGTAGTGCTGCTTCAGTTTGGCAACGTAGCTGCCAAAGAAAATGCCATTAGAGCAAGCAAGAAAGACTTCCTTCGAAATACCGAAGATTCTTTGCCCTTTCAGTTTGTGGCAACAAGAAGAAGGTAAGGTAGGAAGGACGGATCAACAATAGCTTAACTCAAACCAGGCACACTTCTCTCATACATACATATGTTCACTGCCTCTTATTCCCTAGTCACTTACCTTCCCTTAGTCACTTACCTTGTCCTAGCCACTTACCGTGTTATATACTCCACTGAGGCGGGTCTTTCATAGTTCAGGCGATGACTCTGCGCCTCGGTTTGGGCTCGATTTATCAACACCCTCGCATCCGCTGTGAGCCCGGCAAAGGTCATTATCAGATGGTCGTCCAGTTTCTTGATTTTATGCACTGTACGCTCTACTTGAAGTGTGTCAACAGCTTTCTTTTCCACGCCCAATACAATACAATCCTTGGTACGCACTCCCACCTATTGCGCACAGTGGACTGACGACAAATTATGCATGTTTAGCACATGTATGCTTACCACTGTGGACCCCTTGCGCACCGCTTCCTGTGCGTATTCCACCTGCAGCAAGTGACCGTCGGGAGAGAATATTGTCACAGCTCCATCGTAACGCCCGGACATAGTTTTTAGAAGATATTTAGTGTCTTTGTTATTACCAAAAAATTGAATGTTAGACTAATTTAATTCTACAAATAGTAATTAAATGTTGTAGACAAGAGTGTGCTGTCAAATACGAACTAAACAAACTAAAATTTATCTAACCAAGCTTCAGCTTCCTCCCGCTTCCCATTTACCAAGTAGCTATATGGTGCGGTATGTAGTGAGTTTGTATCTTTTGATACCCTTCGATCATTAAAAATTTAAAAAAAAGGGTACACTTGCTTTGTGCAAATGTATGTAACAGGCAAAGGAAGGCGTGGCAGAGCCTATAAAGTATATATATTCTTAATCAGGATCACTAGCCGATTGAGTCAATTGAGCTATCTCTGTTCGTCTGTCTGGATGAGCGCGTCGATCTCAGTTATTATAAAACATAGAAACACCAAATGGTATAGACGCTCCAGTATACCATAAGCAGATTAAGTTTATTTTTAATTTCGGGTCGCACGTAAATTGCTAATTTTCGAATTTCAAGCAAACTATTCTAGTCATAACATTCCTCATATATGAAGATGAATACTGTATCCACTCAACCCTTAAAGTTAATACGATCGGGAAATAAAGACAAAAGTTTTTCAGTTATTTTGCGCGAGGAAGCGTGAAAGCGTGGAAGCAATAGGAGCCAGAAGAATTATAAGTTCTTCCAAAATTGGGCGAGGGGTATCTTACCGAAGCATTTGCCTGGTGTTTATTTGGATTTGGTCCGAATATATACTATTTAAATATAATATGTATCTTGGGAATGAGCCCTTACTGAACACCCACTCAGATTTGCAGGAGGATGCTGGTAACATTTACACCATTTAACAATATGATAATACATTATAATGATGATATTATTTAGTGAATATATGCTAATTGGTGGTTAATATATGGTAATATTACAATTATGTCAACTTGACAACTTTTCAGTTTTACTTTAACAAACTCATATTGATTCACGCAACACAACTTCTACTTCCGACGACAGTCCGAGAAGACTGATCGACGTTTCCAAAAAGCAGAACGACTTTTTCAACTTTTTAACAACTTCTTAAACGATTACTCCGCGACTCCCAACATCGTCTCTCAAGTTCAACTCTGAACTTCAACTGACTAACTCCCTGCTCGATTATTTTTGGTAACTGCAACCCTGATCCTATCGATAGTTGCTGCAGCGTTGCCCCCGTGCTAATACGCTGCCACCACCATTATTGTTCATAATAGAGCTGGAAAAACATCGATGTTTACGTACATCATTGTTTCGATGTTGTTCATAAAAAACATCGATGTATCGATATATCGAAGTTTCTCAGAGTACAATCTGTTAATTTATATATAAAATTAATAAATCAAAAGGGAAGATTGCAGTTTCAAAGACGCCAAGATCTGACGATTGATCCTTATAAATCTCGATGAGATATGACGAAAATACTAAGTAATCACTTTTTGTTTTTGGCTTAGTTTAGAAGATATAGCCTTCGAAAAGTCCTGATTTCCCATATAAAATTCTCAGCTGAATATAGGACATCGATGTTAAAAAACTTCGATATTTTGAAAATTTGGAAAACATCGATGTATCGATACGTTGTCGATGTGCTTTCCAGCTCTTGTTCATTAGTATAACCACTAAGCATCGAACGGGTTCGATTAGGTATAGAGGTATAACTTATAAGCAAACGTGACTTCTATATTTAACAGTTTAAAATGAAATTCATGCAAATTAAGGTTTATCACCTTCTGCAGTCTTTATCTCCATATGGTATTCGACCCATTTCAGAGTGCAAAACAGATGCTATCGCAATCACCGTATCATCGTGTTATCGTGTCGCATTTAGGTGCAACAAATGGAAGACGACCAACAGCAAAGACTCACACACCACAATGGGACAAATCTGCAGAATTGTGACGGTAATCGAAACGGCTTCATTTTGCTAATGTGCCCCGTCCCGCGATGCTTCGACGGCGACGCACAACTACCAGTCCGGGCGATGTTGCACGTTTTGTATGCCACAAACGCGTTGTCCGCCATAAATTTATATTTAACATTTTATGACAACCGTGTGTCGGAGCCGGGAGTCGGCACGGGTGAGTGAAACGAGGCGGGACAGGGCCTCTGCTCCGTGCGACCACAATCCAGAGTTTTGGCGGCATACTTAGTAGGATTAAACACGTGCCTCCAGCGCGTTGCAGTGTCATGAAGTGTCCATTCCCCAAACACGTTAACGAATACCTAACCTGGCTGTTTTCAACAATAAATGGAATTATGCGATATTTAATTATATCAAACTTGTGCTGGACATTTGAAAATATGTTGCCGATGGCGGGTTGACCCGTAAATGAATTAAACAAATGTCGCATGACGGGAAAATTAATAAAAATAACTGTCAACATTCGCTTTGATTCGGTATTCGAAAATATTATGGTTGATATTGTGAACTGTGGCCATAATTAAATAACTGCGAGCATTCCATAAAAGCCTAAAGTTAATTTGTGGGCTAAGTGGGCGTAATGACAGCGCTGATTTACAGTATATCTAATGTACATTGGAAAATGTTTTCCTTATGCCTCGTAGGTATATTAAAAAGTTGGCAACATTTACAGAATATCTTCAACTAATTAATTTCCACAACTGCAAAACACACACATCATATTCAAGTACCCAAGAGAGATGCCTCCACAATTTAAATAAGCATTTCTCAGTCATGGCTTAATTAGCGTCATGCTCTCTCCCTCTCTCGCTTTCGCTCTCCCCATGCCGTCTTCTCGCTCTGGGGCATAAGCAACCAACTGAAATTAAGTATACGCAGCGTGCCAATGGCATCTGATTAAGCACCATGGACCATAAATACATAGGAAGCACATCGAACGCTGTCGAAAATATTTGCCCCTAAATACGAAATTGCCAGGGGCAGCTACAAGACAGAGGTGCAGGTGGTACAGGGTGGGGCGGGGCGGAGCGGAACGGGACGGGGTTGTAGCAAGTCGAGCCAGACAAGACATCCACATAAAACAAGCAACAACACGAGCAAACAGCAATGAAATGCGAAAGTCTTGGGGAAGTTTTCACCATTTGTTTGCTTGGAGCTTAATTTGTAGCGGCAAATGGTGTTGATTGTTGTTTTTCTTACTTTTCTCTTACTCCCCCACTCCCACTCTCTACCCCCTCCCCAACTAGTGTGCTTCATTCTTGGCAAGGCAACTAAAGCCAATAAAAGTTAAGGGCGCTGCAGTGGATAAACATGATTTCAAGTGTTGTTTCGAGCGCAGACTTCCTCTCAGGTCTGTGGGAATTAATGATGGAGTTGGTGCTGTGAATGGTAAGTGCAATTTAAGTACATACTAAATATATCTATGTATGTAAGTATGTGTCTTACGCCCGTAGCGAAAGTGACAAGTTGTCATGACATGTGATGAATATTTGCCTATTAATTGAAAGCATTTCCTAATCCCGTGTAAATAATAGTGGAAAAGTACGAAAGGCACCTTCTGTGACAATCTCTAGGCAGTTTCTAGTTTCAGGCCCGTAGCGAGGCGTGTGCAGGGTGTACGGTGCACAAGGGCCCTCGCCTGCAAGGGGCCTCCTGATACCGGATAAAGTTGTCACAGTTAATGTATACAAAAAGCTGCAAGTCAAATTTGGTGACTAGTTTTTATAATTGCTGAGATCTCGACGTTCAAACGGACGAACATTGCTAAATTGGCCGCTATTGATGCTGAACAAGAATATATAGTATGTACGATATATATGTACTTTCGTTTTATCTTCCACGCCTCCTTGTGCCCGTTAAATATATCTACTAATGGATATAAAATGAAATAGTTACCAAGCAAATTGGCGCAAGAGAATATACCGGAACATATAATAGATTTCTTAAGAACTATTGATAATTTTGCCAACATAAAATCGACAAATTAGTATTAAGTTTCTTCATTTTATGAAATGTTTTATTAACTAAACTACTGATTGTATTAAAAAGCAAGGCAGTTATGTTTTTCTAATCAGCCCTCGACAAATTTGCACAAGGGCCCCATAGACCGTCATTAGGGCCCTGAACACGCCTCCCACACTTAAAGCAAGCAAGGACAATCAAACTTATTACAAATGTTCTACAGTGTCAAGATGACAGATAACCCATACGCATTCGTTCCGAAATTGCAACACATCTGAATTGGTTGAATTCGTTGATCATGCTTTAAAATCTTTTCAAAAGATATTGCCAGCTGCAGTCCCTCCTCACTTGTTCACGGGAAATAGCTGACGGGGTCGAAATGCAAATGACCTTTGGGTGTAGAATGCAGCGACTGTCGGACAGAGTTGCGAAAGGCATAGAAATCCGCGCAAGTTGGGTGCCTGGACGCATCTTCGTCCTCCTACCGTCCTGCCCTTCTGGCAACCAACACGCCTGGCAATCTTGGAGTGTGTGCGCAGTGTACACATGAATGTGTGTGTGAGTCTCGCTTATGTAAACAGAAAGGAAGGGATAGAGGCAGAGAGATGAAGCGAGATAGCAAGGACGGACATTGGCTGGCGCCTGGAACTGATTCAGCAGCCGCTCTGAATGTGGCGCCCAGACACTCACCTGCGCCCTTTTAATAAAGCTAGCGACGCACAGCATTGTTGACTTTTCCCGTATTCAGATGCTCCTCTGTGCCTCAGTGCCGTGCCGCACGGCCGTGCCCCTTAAGTGCCATTTAGAGTCAACGAACTGGCATAAACGTACCCAACGCCCCCGGGAAGCGGACCCACTTTCCAGTTATTAAGTCGTTTGTGTTTATGAAAGAACCGCCGACGTTCTCCATCTTGATGGACGCGGACGTGATGTGTTCCCGCCGACATCTGCGTTGCCATTTGCCCCCAGCAATGTTCGGACGCTGACAAAGATATAGATACGCATACAGTAACAGATACCCAGGCTTAAACACAAATACACCCACCTAGGTTATTACGTTCCACACGTCTCGGGATCAGCCGCAGCGTCCTGCGAATGTGCGTCGAGCGACTTAATCGGTTTATTGAACACCGCGTGCTGTGTGGCCGTCCGAGTTGGCCAAGAACTATCAAAGTTTGCTGCAATGTGTTGGCCACTTAATCATTACGTGAGCTCAAATTGGATTTCACTAACACAAATACCCAATCTAATTAGGGAGGCTACTCCTCCCTCCAGTTGCCATCGCATCTGTGTGTCCGCATGGGGAATTCAATTTGTCCCAAGGATATCGCAAACTCCGCAACAACGCTTTAAACATGTTCGAAACAAAACATTTTTATGTTAACCTTCTTCTAACAGTGTATGATGAGAATTTAGGCAGGGTGACTACTGAATAATAAACAGTGGATCGTTAATAGGTTTCGTCAATTATTCAGATAGTTTTAAAATTCGCGAAAGTTACACACGTGATGGTAATCATTGTTGAATTTAAAGGATATCGATAAAAGAAAAAGATAATTATTTGAATAAAGTGTGGCAAATTAAGTGTGTTGCCAGATCTCCATAAGTGCATAGGGTTGTCAAGTTAAACAATGCTCTCACTCATACTTCGACTCTGACATTAAAGACAACCTTAAAGAGGGGCACAAGCATGGTCTTCACTCGAGTTAGAGTCCTACTATGTTAAGTGCAACCAATTGCAAGAAAGTGCAATCAGTCAGAGCAACCAGCGAGTCCCCTGCAGATGGAATACTCTTTCGCAGTACGAGTAAAAGCCAAATGGCGACTAATGCCACACAAATTAATGGCAAGGTCTGTGCGCGGCAGCACCCACAGCTATTGATAGATAAAAATGTAGCTGGCGAATGGAAATGGAAATACGAAAGTAAAAGGAAGAACAAAATGGAAGTGCGTCAAGTCAATTGACGGAGTTTCGCTAATGGCCGAGAAACGTCAAGTAAATTGTGAGTGCAGCTGTCGCTCAGCTGAGACAGCGAAGAAGAATTAAAGAGAAAACAAAATTACGCATTGTGCGCGCTTAACTCACTTTAACATTTGCGAAATTGCCAAAGGAAAATGCCAACCAAGTCCAAGTCCCATTCCACTGTGCGCTCTTTACAGGCCCGTAGCTAGGCGTGTGAAAGGTGTGCGGTGCACAAGGGCCCGTGGCTGCCAGGGGCTCCTGCTATAATAATCAAAATTATTAATACTGTGTGACAAGAATGATTAAATGGATTGGCAATATTATCAATCGAGAATAAGTGGGCCCCATATATGTAGGTTTCTCAAAAACTATTGATGATTTCACCAATAAAGTACGATATAGTCGATTAATTTAGTGAAATATTTTATGAACTAAATATATGATATATGCACAAGAGCCCTCCAAACTGTCGCTACGCCCCTGGCTCCTTTATATTATATTGATACCCAGAATCCGAACCAGAACAAATATTTGCAGACGTGCACGTGGAACGTGGCAAAGAAACACTTTATCGTAGCTGTCATTGGAATGCTTAACTAGGATTCGACTCCAGCGCGAATTCCTGAATTGGACCCTAATTTATGCAGTGTCGACAGGTAAGCGGAAGTAAACAAAATGAAAGCCATGAACGGAATTACGTCTAGCTGAATATCCCCGAAAGGATCTTCGGATATCGATTGCGGCCAGTCAATTGAGCTGCATTAAATCAGAGTCGAATTTGGCAGAATCTTGAGGATTAAGTGTCACAAGTCTTAAAGAAATGGGCCACAAGTCAACACCGTCCGAAACGTGGTACTGATCGGATTTGGGACTCGACTGCTGTCGATACGAATTACATTTATGGAGTCCGCTTTTTATTCGTAGCAACGACAGGCGACCGACCCGCATGAATATAAACATTTCACGGCTGGCGACATATCTGCGATATTATTCTTTTTCATGGACAACGTGCGGTGCCTTGCGCTGGGCTGACGCTTCCTGTGGACACAGCAGCAAAACAAACAGGGGAATAACAAAGGGTGAGGGAAACTGCATGTTGTATTTGTGGCCTGACTACTATCTCTGTATAATCCACTTTATATGTATGTTTTTCACACCAGCACAAAAATTGAAAATAAACATAAATCCCGTTTACTACGGGGATGAGCACTGCAAGAAAAATATCAAAAAAATGGTCACTTACTCAGATTAAAGACAGGAACGTTTATTTCATGTCGCAATGAGTTTGTAGCGATTTATTCCGTTTTCAATATCCTCGCAATACACTTGTATTGGCGGGAACTTTAAAGTTCACAGTGTTATCGAAAATCCTATCGATCGATCTGGCCATAACAGCAGGTTAACAGCTCATTTGAGCTGAACTGTTAAAGTCAAATTCTGTTAAAGTCAATTTCTCAGTCTTATCAGATATTCGGGCTGCAAGTGGATGTGCTGTGCTGTGCATTTCGGTCAATAAGAATATTCCCATCAAATTTGAAAAACAAAGATTGACGGTATATCAATAATAATTAACTATTCGAAATATTTATAAATACGATAATGTTATTGGAATGATAAATCATGCAACATTCATTTGATTTGCCAATTGGAATCAAATGTGTATACTTAATATAGGTCTATATATAGTATAGTCGAACAGGTGGAAAATTCAATGTAGTTTCTAATAGATTTTAAGTTATTAAATATATTTGCTGGATTCGTTTAAATGTGCAGGTTTTTTTCAAAGACTTTACATAAATACATATAATTATATAGAACATTTGTGTGTGTGCATAAAGCTATAAAACCAAAACAAATTTGTGTCGGTATTATTTTTTCGCATTTGCTTGGCATATATAGCACTTTTACTCGTACATATACAAATGTATTTATACATATACATATGTACCTACATGTGCATTTCAATTTGTGTACATGTGCGGAATGTTTGGGTCAAATTTTTCATATGAATCCGGTCGAATGTTGATAATTATTTCCCTTTTCGTAGAGTAGGCTATTTTTACCTACAACAAAACCAGAAACTTGTTATGGTACTCTACTCCGACATGTACAGTAACTATAGTCAAAAAAGTTAAATATATCTTTTATATGGAAGCATTATTGTTCGAAAATGTTGCGAAAACTGTCCACTATTAGGCGCGGGTAATCGGTTTATATTTATACACATGTTGAAATGCAATTTACGCAAACTGGCACTAATCAAATCTAGAGCAAACATAAATATACATATATACATATGTATGTACATGCAAATATGCACATGCAATCACATGCTTGCATATATGTACAAATATATACACTTCTTTTTAGAGCAAACATTTGTTTGCAAAAACCTGACAAGAGTAGTAAGAAACCAGTAAGAAAAGCAACAGTCGCGCCGCACGCGACAGTGGGATACCCTTCGACCTATGTTCCGGTGTAGTTTAATTTGTTAAATTCATACTCAAAACATATGCACATGCCTTAAAATTATTCCCGACAGATGGCGCTCGTCCTTCGCGCTCGCCCGCCTCCCTTGTTAGCTGACACAAGCACTTGGTTTTATGCTCATACTTTCTTAAATAACTTCTGTGTTTATTGTCCGATCGGATTGCAATTTAGAGAATACGTAGATATTTCATTCAGCTTAGTATATGTTAAAGTCAGAAAGTTGTATCTTTTATACAGAGCTTATAAATTGAGTTCACAAATTAAATTATTGATTTGCGGAGGCGGCGGACGTGGCACCCAACATTTAAAATAAACTTGATCTGCGCCTGGTACACAGAAACCTTCTTGCCAAATTTTGTGTTTCTAGCTCTTTTAATAGCTGAGATCTGTGTGTTCATCTGGTCATCCGGACATCCAAACAGACAGACAGACATGGCCAAATCGATTCGGCTAGTGATCCTGAGCAAGAATATATATACTTTATGTGGTCTGCCACGTCTATTTCTGCCTGTTACATACATTTGCACACAGTTAGTATACCCTTTTTTGACCATTTTCAATGGAAAGTCTTCTCGACTGTAATGTACCTGTTGCCCACCTCTTCGTCCACTTTTCATACTCATAAAGAGGGTTCATTAATTTAAGCCAGGAGTTTGCATCGCACATTAGGAGACATGTCCGACCCCATAAAGTATATATACTCTGAATCAGCGTTAAAAGAGGAATCAAACAGTTCTGATTTTTATTTTAACTGAACTTATCAGTGCCAATTTAATATACACAACATAATACCATTCAATTCTGCACCATTATATATAGCTGGTATAGGAACGATCGGAGCATTTAAGAACCTGCAAGAGTTTATATTACAAGTGATTAAATTTACTTGAATAAAAGAGTAAAGTAGTTTAAAAATAGAAATTAACGTTAACGTTAATTTGATTATAATTTAATTTAATATAATTATTTATGAGTCATTTAAATAATTATTTAATTATTATCCGATCTTAGAATTTTTACAAATCATTTGTATTACATATTCTAAAATTAGCGTTAAAAGTACGTTACAATTTGATAATAATTAAATTTAAGGGCGCTGCAGGTGGCGTATCAAATTCAAAACAATATGCAGGGGTGTAAGTAGTAGTAATACCAATAATAGTAATTGTAAAATTGATAAATTTCAGCTTTAACCAATTAAGTAATCATGTCGAATAGTCCTAAGCCCGTCAAGAAGGTCCCCATACACCTGCAAAGTGCACAGAATCGAGTTTATATCAAAAATGGACAGGTTGTAAACGATGACGCAACCTTTAAGGCTGATGTGTATATTGAAGATGGCATAATAAAGTAAGTATATGATTCAGATAAGGAAGAGTTATTAGGCAGATATCTAATGTAATATCTTATGCAGATTCGTGGGGCCCTCATCTGAGATAACAATACCGGGAGGCGTGCGAACGATTGATGCATCTGGAAAACTGATTATCCCTGGTGGAATCGATCCCCACACACATATGCAACTGCCCTTCGGAAATGCCATTGCCGTTGATGAGTAAGTTAAGATACAGATACGTTTACAGCAAGTTATCACCTAATCGTTTCATCTATAGTTTCTATCACGGAACCAAGGCAGCTGTGGCCGGCGGAACTACCATGATAAGTAAGCACTCTAGAATGAACTGTTCAAAAGAATAACCGTTCTTTTCTTAAATCAGTTGATTTTGTGTTGCCCAACAAAAACGAGTCTATGGTCGATGCATACGATACGTGGCGCAGCTGGGCGGATCCCAAGGTCTGTTGCGACTATGGACTCCATGTAGGTATCACCTGGTGGTCCAAATCAGTATCCGAAGAGATTGGTGTACTGTGCAAGGAGTTGGGCGTAAATTCCTTTAAAACATTTATGGCCTACAAGGGACTGTACCAGTTGAATGACTCCGATCTCCTGGATGTCTTCGAACGAATCAGAAGCCTAAATGCAGTGGCGATGGTAAAATCACATTTTTAATTAAACCTTAGTATGAGTAACTATAATTCTCTGACAGGTGCATGCTGAGAACGGGGATATCATAGCCAAAAACGCCAAACGTCTGTTGGCCGAGGGAGTAACCGGACCCGAGGGGCACGAACTATCGCGACAGGAAGAAGTCGAGGCCGAAGCTGTAAATCGAGCCTGCATCTTGGCCCATCAGGTAAGATACATATATGCATGTGTATATATAATATATCTGTCTATAGTTTTGCCTTTTGGAAAAGTGAATGAAGCATTAGTCACACTTTTATTTACTTGTATTATAAATACTTAATTCAATAATTCGTATAACAACAGTTGATAAATATTTAAATCATAACTCACAAGGATATAGATTATTCACCATCCCGAAAGTAACGTTTTAATTATTTGATTTTCCTTTTACCATTTTCCAGGTCGATTGCCCACTTTATGTAGTGCATGTAATGAGCAAATCCGCAGGAATTGAAATTGCACGAGCCCGTCAACGTTATCGTAAGAAATATATTTATGGCGAGACACTGGCCGCTGCCCTGGGAACAGACGGCACACACTATCGTTGTCAGCACTTCGGTCATGCGGCAGCTCATGTCCTGAGCCCGCCCCTGAGGCCCGACCCGACTACGCCAGAGTTCCTGATGAAGCTATTAGCCAGGTACGTGCCCTCAATACAGGATGATTGAAGTCAAACTTTATATAATTCAGCTTTGTTTTGGCTCCATCTCTCACTTACTATACCTGTCATCATATTTAGTTGGTATATTCACTCGCCGTTTTCATCATTATCATCATCCTCCTCATTAATCGGCAATACAACTGACATCAGTCTTTGGAGTAGTGAGTACATGTCCGCATAACTGAACATACATATATTTGGCCGATATACAAATGATTCATTTCCATACCCGTTATTACCTACCAAATGGAATCAAATCGTCATTGGCAATCTTTATTATATTGTATTTTCTTAGCGACGATCTTCAGGTGACAGGCAGTGACAACTGCACCTTCAATAAGAACCAAAAGGAACTGGGCCTGGGTGACTTCACCAAGATCCCGAATGGCGTTAATGGAGTCGAAGATCGGATGTCCCTTGTCTGGGAAAGGGGTGTACATAACGGGCTCTTGGATCCCTGCAGATTCGTTGCCATCACAAGCACAAATGCAGCAAAAATATTCAATATTTATCCCCAAAAAGGAAGAATAGGTATAAGTGGGAAAACTCTACTCTGATTATACATAATATTAGTTAATATATTTTATATATGTTCAGCGGTTGGCTCGGATGCTGATATAGTTGTGTGGAATCCCCAGGCAACACGTACCATTTCTAAAGACACTCATCATCACGCGTGCGACTTCAATATCTTCGAGGTCTGTACATCATAATCAACTTATGATACCTCTCTAGATCGTACTTATAATTCTCACTTGGTAATTCAATTTAGGGCATGACTGTTCATGGCGTCCCTGAGTTTGTATTGGTGCGTGGTCGAATTTGCGTCGAGGATGGGCTAGTACGCGTGGCTGAAGGATTTGGTCGCTTTATACCATCACCCTTAAGACCGGCCTTTATTTACGACACAATTGAAGGAAAGGAAGAGGAGCAGAATGGACAGGCACAAAGTGCAAACAAGATTGACCAGCTAGAATCCCAAATAACTGTTCCCGCACCACCTTCTGTAATGTTCGCAAGCACTGCAAAACCTGAATCTTCTCAGGGATCCCAGAATCATCTATTGGGGGCGCGAGGACGAGTCGATGGCAAACGCGATCTTCAGGAATCTTCTTTTTCAATTAGCGGTAAGTAGGGGTCCGACCACAGCATTGATAATACTTGATAATTCATTCATTGTATGGCCTCAAAAGAAACCAATTAATGCAGGTTAATAACATAAATCCTAATTTTGATATTGTATTATTGCAGAGGAAAAGGATAACTCAGGCGTTCGCTCATCCATCAAAGTTCATAACCCTCCTGGGGGAAAGTCTTCCGGTTTCTGGTGAACTGAATAATAATACAATCTAAACCACTGTTTGTCATTGTTTATTTAAATTGAATTAAAAATAAAATCATAATCAAAGGAAAACTCTCTAATTGTAACTGCAAATATTAAAATAAAAACAGAGACAAATAACTCAACTTAGAAATTATTGTATTTTATTGACCACTTAGAATTCGTTTTCAAACAATGTTCGTTTCTCAAAATAAACAAGTTACTTCAAAATTTCCAAGTGCACGTACATGTATTCAGAAACAGTCCAAGGTGTCGCCAAAAGCTGCGGAGGGTGCGGTATCTGCCAAGAGTATGAAACCTAAGGTTGAACTGACCACAGAGTCTCAGAAGGTTGTAAATTCGGTTAAAATGAAAACAAAGCCAAAACTAGAAGATAAACTTTCCACAAGACCTAAGGCATCAGGAACAGTGTCAACCACAAGTTGTCGAGGCAAAGCTGCAACACTTAACAGAAGCTCTCCGCATTTTTTATTGACCAGTCGCAGCTCTCGTCCTTCGTCATCCAAAATCTTCGACTATGATCTGTCCCAGGTAGAGCAGCGGTACTTTAGCAAGTTTCATAATCCCATGAAGTCGGTGCCGCAGAACGAGCTTCAGTTACTGCATAGTGGACAGCGTGCCACCTACTTGGAGACACGTTATGAGCGACCGCCCGACAAGAAGTATAACTATCCGGAAGCGACCAGCTGGCGCTACGGATGGTTCCATCACAAGGCTCCTTTGTAACAATGCAGTTCTTGGCAGATTCTTTATTGTTGTTTACTTGTGTTTTGATTGCGTAAATTGGAAATATATATATGTGTGAGTTATAGTCTTTTCTATCTAACCTTCGCATTCAAGATCCTGTTTCCTGTCAGCTATGAGTAATAGGTGATTTTCTTTGATATACCTATAATAAGCATTCCTTCGCAACGCTTTAGGCAAAGTAATTTCATTCTCCAACATCTGTGCTGTTATTTTTTTAGTAAACAACACAAACTGGGATTCGCAACAATTCTGAATACAAACAGTACTTACTCTTCTTCGTCTTCACGGTCAGTTTGTGGGAGGAAATCTTCCTTTAACTTGACTGTGTGTCTGGCATTTAAAGTGATCCAAGTTGGGAACTTATTGCGGGTTACACCAAGCCTTTGATTGACTACAGAAACTGCACAAGTTTTTAATTGTTTTGCAACATTTACAGCGTCAGTCAGCTCTTTTTTTTGGAATGGAGCTCCTCTCTTTAAAGCAGGCGACAAATACAGCTTCATTTGATTGACAGAGTTTCAAGCGTATTTTGTCCATGCTTTTTATTAGGTTTATTTCTCGTGGATACACTCTGAATCCACCCTCCGTCCACAATCAGTGGATTGTTGGGCTATCCGAGGGCATCTTTCGAATTTCATTGTTGCATTCCAAGCACTTTTGGCTGGACAAACTTTGCCCTTAGCGCTCTTTCCTCTCCCTGCTACTATGTACTTTAGGTTCAACCTTCTGTCATGTCGCAGGAAGGGCTAGAGGAGCAGTTGAATCTTGTTGAGTTTTGCTTGATTGCAAACAACAATTCTCACTTGGTGCGCAGCTCCCAATGGAGTTAAAGTTTATATTATTCGGGCTATTTCTTGTAGTTTTTCTGCTTTATTTACCTTTAAACACATTCCTTGTCAGGGTTTGACTTTTATTTGTGTTCTAATATCGATGGCGAACGTTGAATATTCCTTACGTTTCCAATAGTCTTTTATTTACACACTTGCTTATATTAGTATCCGAAGGGGATCCCCTACGTTCTTGTCTTGTAATATAATTGTGATTTAGACAAATTAAATAAGTTCTACACTACTCGCACTTAAATTCATAGAATTTTGTATAAATATTTTAATTTTTCGCCTTTGCCTGCCGCACCCTACCGCTTTAATCATCTTGCTCAGAAACTCTCTACGCACCTTCCATGCCAATTCAACTTGTACATTTTGCAAATATTTATGGTTCAGTGGTTGAACTGCAAATTAATGGACTCTGCAAACCTTGTGGTAATATTTGTTTGCTATAATGAGTATATGATGCCGAAATTGTTTTGTTTTCTTGCGCTTTCGTATTTTAATTTACACAACAACAGTGCCTTTCTCTACTCAGCCACAGCATTCAGCTGGAGAGGAGGATAAATGCTAAAATGTAGATGGAATCCCAGGAATGAAATCTAATAGATTAATAGACTAAGGAATTCTAGTTACCTGTATAAATGCGAGTGGGGTAAAACAAATACCATGTTAAAATAAAATAACATCTTAATTTGTTTAAACTACCTTTTATATAGCAATAAATTTTATAAATTGTTTTATTATAAGGATAACATAAGCACACATTTATTATTATAGTAAAAATTATCACGTGGTTTTCTCATTAATTAGTGCTACAGTTAATTTTGTTTAAGCTGAAAAGTTTTCCAACGGAATACCATCAATTATCCTCAGTAGTTCAGTTTTACAATGTCGAAAACTCTTCTTTAGATCACAATCGCTAATATTGTTGTTGTAAAGTATGTTATTGGTTAACACACACATTTAACGATACGAGAAAATAAGGGAATAATACCGAACTAGGGTAGAAAATAACCATAATGTTTCAAGGTAGTTTAAGATACACACGCAGACAGTGTATGTGTGTATGTATATAAATATTATTATTTCAGATTTGTGCTTGTTCTTCTACCATTTTAGTAGCTTTTTGCTAGGATCAATTTGAATACAGAATGCAATTTAATTTGTATTTATGTATCTCAATTAGCTATCTTGTCATTAAAAACACTATTGACATAGTTTAGACTTTAGGTACATGTTCTCGTTCACTCTGGATTTCTGGTCGACGTCTCTGGTGGTACTGATGGTCAGATTAGTTTCTTGGAGTTCGAATTAGTGGATACACCATTAGCTGCCGCCTTTGCGGAGTTCGCTGCGGCAGGAGCGGGTATCGTTGGTGGCAATTCAAGTTCATTTTTGGGCAACAGGTTCTCTATTTGCCGTTCGGCCGCCTCGCGTAGCACAGCCTTTGTGGACGAATCATCGCTGGATCTTTCAGATGACCTTTGGCCACCCTGATTACTGCTACCACAACCGGGTCCTTTTGGTGGACGGTTTGGCGCATTGGGTCCTTTGTTATCGCTAGATGGGGATTTGGAGATGAGGTCGTCCAGATCCTTGGCATTATCTTTAAGGGTCTTAGCATTATCCTTTAGATCGCAAGGCTGCAATGGTAAAAGCATTTATTAATATCATACGTACTATGGGCTATTAACTAAGCTTACGTCTGGTTTTGGTTTCTCCTCTATGGCACCAAGCTCGGTTGCAATGTCTCGAATTTCCTTAGCCGAGTCGTGTATACCATCCACTAGCTTTGCCATATCCTTATCACTTTTCTCGACCTCCAGTTTTAGCTTTTCAGCCTCCTTCATACTCTTGGCGATTGCTTTCTCAATCTTTTGCTCTGCCTCCAGAATTTGTTCCTTATCCAGTAAAGCAATCAACTCTTCAATAGCGGTTTCACTCAGTTTAACATTGTCCCGACCAATAGACTCTAGAACCTGCAACAACATTGTATTAATTCAGGGCTCCAAGTTGCATGCCGATTCAAACTTACCTTTCTTATTTCGTTGAATGTAACGACGCCATCTTTGTCAGCATCAAATTTGTCTAGGACGCTAACGATGTACTTGATACGAGCTTCGTCGCTGGTTTCCTTAACAGTCTTGATGTTGTTCATGAGATCATCGATGCGAACAAGCTCCTCGCTTCGTCGCCTCTTAGCCTGTTTGGTCAAGAGTTCAGTGAACTCCTCTAATTGTTGCTTGTCGATGTTAGTCGCCTCACTGTCAATGCTCTGAACTACCTTTGTGAGTTCATTAATTGAAATTGCACCATCCTTGTCCGCATCTAGTTTAACCATCAAATCTTCAACTTCTTTGAAACGCTCTTCATCGGACGACTCTTTCATCCGTCTGATAGTTGCCACTAACTCATCAATATGCACTGAAGTACTGCTACTAGTTGATTCAGTTGGCTCTGAGCTGACCTCTTTCTTAATCTGCTGTTGACGTTGTTCTAGATCATTAAGCACATTATCCAGTTGCGAAATCATTTTGTTGACACGGTTATAAAGAAGCTTTGCGGCACGACTCTCACGCACAGGCTCCTTGACTACTTCGCGGACCTCACGGAGCTCCTCCACATCCTCCTGATAGTCCCGTAGCTCTTCCTTCAACTCTTTGATCGTTTCCTTTTCCACAACCAACTGCTTGTCTGACGACAGCGTCTTCAATGCATCAGAAAGAAGCTGTACATCAGTTGGAGAGATGGTCTTCTTATCATCTGACACCTCTGATTTCTTTTCACGCAGCTGCGAAGTCTGGACAGTCTTCTCAAATGTCTCTCCATCCTTCGCGGCCGTACGCTCGGCAATCTTCTCTTCAAGCTCTTCCGCACGTTCTTCGCGAATCTTACGCTCTTCTTCCTTAATAATCTCGATCTTTGTCTTATTATCCACCTTGCCTTCACGCTCTCCAATAGCATGACGCGTGTGTGCGGCCACAGCTTCGGGCAGCACCTTCATTGTTTCCTTCAACTTGTCTGTCGTAATGCTGTCGTCCGAGATGAGTATGGCGCGAGAAAGCAGTAGTAAAATAGGCGGTACCTGTATACAAGATGACCACGTTGAATTGAGAAACTTTTGCAATATATATGAGCTTAATATTTACCTGTTCATTCAAAGATAAATCTATCCATTCCTTGAGTTGGGAACGCAAACGTTCCTCTGTCAAGCCATAGGCACGCATACCACGCGCTTTGCAGGCCTGCTGAAGCTCGAAAAGATCCAGCGAATCGACTCCTTCGCGGGAAATTACACGATCATCGGTGGCCAGGGAACGCAGTTTAAGCCGCAGCTGGAACCTTAAGAGCATTGTAGTGCCAATAGTATTCAGCTCTAGAACTCGGCACAAAGCAGACAACTGCTCTCGAGAAAGCGAGTCCAAGGTGATCTCATCATCGAAACGCTTTGCGAACTTGATAATATCATCGTTGCTCACGTGCTCGCCATCGTGGCGGACTTTGTGGAAAAAGTTTTCAAACTGTTTGGCCTCCTCGCTGCTGTGTTCTTTGTGCTGCACAGGCATCTGACCGAGAGTCTGTTGCAAGAACTTTGCCACCTCAAGGCGCACGGACAGCGACTGTCTAAGACGTTCTTGACGATCTTTTGCCGTCTGGAACGTCGATGGCAACATACCCGGAAAGAATTTTATAAAGAGAGGTAAAAGTAGCTCCATAAAAGGTACCACAATAAACACAGAGAAAGGTATGAGACGAAACAGATCGGACGTAGTTCGCTGCAACTGCTTGTTCTCACGACGGCTTAGCGTGTTTCCATTAAGAACACGCCACAATAGCTTTGAGCTGATGGCCACATCTATGAAGAGGAGACGGAAGCCGTGGTAATAGTGTACCACCTCGTCCCAAATACGTTGCCTTAGCGGCTTTTTCGGTTTGGTAACAGCTTTGGAGGCCGCCGCCACCTCTGTTAGTTCCTTTTCAGACCGCGGATGCGTTGTCGACGATACTGTAGCCAGATTTTCCTTATTAAAAGCCTCATTTCTAGCGACAGATGCTGTAACTTTTGAAGCATCGGATGTCACCTTAGCGCCTTTTCCATTTGCCACCTCCTTTATAATTTCCTCAACCTTCTCCTTCTGCTGATTCTTCAGTTTCTTGACAGTCTCATCAATCTTAGAACTCGACTCAAAGACAGAGCGACTCGTATGGAAATTTCGAATGACATGACCGGTAAACCGATATTCCCGATGAGCATAAACATTATAAGGGGAAATTGTTAGTGATCGACCAAACACCTTCGTAGGAAACAACTCGGCAGACTGATGTGGGAATAATGCTGCTTCGCGAATGCGCTGAACATGTTTCGGCGAACTATATACAGCACAATATGATTTTAGATCTGCTGAAGAAAAAGGAAATTCTATTACACAAATTTTCATTATTTCAAGTTACTTTTTACAAATATTTTCTGAATTCATCTGAACGAAGTACAACAACTTACAACAGCCGGCTTTTTTATAACAAATCTGACGTGTTTTTAATCACACCAGCGAAAGCTTTGCCGTTGATTACTAACTGAGATTGTGATTGATAAGCTAAGAGGCTAAAACAAAAACAATGAAAATAAAAGAAAGAAGCGTATATAAACAGAAAACATACGCACAGTGGTTGAGCTAGTATTAAGGAAGTGGATAAAAAGATCAAGATATATTTTTGAAACTTAATATACATACATACTTTATATTGCTGTAAAATATGAATATGTAGAAATAAGCCTATTCAACCCGATATATCTTATAGCTATCATATATTTTAGTTATAGTTTAAAGATTTCATATCCAAACATTCCATATCACATATTTATGATGATTATATAAATTATATTATTTTATTATGTGATTATTCTAATATCGCAACTAATCTTTTTAAAGGCCACTTCAATTTGCTGAAAGAATTTGAAGTTAGTCAATATTTAATCAATAAACATTCACAAAAAAATGAAGAATAAAGTTGAACATTAGCATCGAGTGGCTTCACAAGTGGACAATTTAAATTTAAATTTGTAAAAAGGTGAAAATACTATTAAATAACTTTCCATGAAAATTTATTTTTTACTCTGCATTTCAAGCTCATTCTTAAAAACGAGTAGGGAGAATTGTAAAAAAAGAAGACAGCGTTTGGATATCTCTACCACTGTGCTACGTCAACCAATTTTGAGTTGCCAATTGGCGGTATTCATTATACAAATGTAAAACTGTATTTTATGCGGACATAATTTTTGTTGTTTGTTTCTGTCTTTGGCAAATGTTCAGATTCGAAAGAAATTGAAAATAGCGCATTTCAAGGTAACGCAATTGAAAAGAGAATTTAGATACATGTTGCATTGCGTTAACGAAAGGGAAATGCGATTAACCTTGGAGCAGTTGACCATTGTGAGAATGGGTGGGAGTTGCAGTCCTGAATTAACTGTACTTTGTTTTTTCGGTGTGTCATGATGTGAACTTATTACGAACATGTATACATACATATGAAATATGCACCTGCATTTTTGGCACTTGTTCCCTTTCACTAACACACACGCACACACACAGTTTTCATTGCGTAGTATTGGTGAACGAATGAATGCTAAAATTGATTCAGCAAACAATAATTATTGTTTGGTTAGGAAACAGGGCGCTATAGGTTAATTAACAATGATCCGGCGTGTGACACATTCAGTTTTTGGTAAACAGTCGGAATGGTAAATTCTTATCTTAGGGTTGATTAATTCAGGTTAATTTCAATCGGGTTTTTCCGTTGGCAGATTAGCTACAACGTTTGGCGTAAATAAAAACTAACCAACAAATAAAAAACTGAAGAGAAATTAAGAAACGGAAAATTTAGTTTCTTTTCTTTTTTCATACCGAAAGACATCAAAACCAGCTCAAAGGGAAATTATATTTCCCATGTGCAAGCAAATATGGAATCAGCTGTGCGCGAACGCCAAGTCAAAACAAAATTCAGAAAATAAGCACACGCGCGCACACACACACACAAGTGTGTATGTGTTCACACTCAAACACACACGCACACTGTTATTGTGTGTGGCAAAAATCAATGGAAAGTTTTCGTTTGTGAAGAGAGTCACTTACGACGCTTGTACAAGTTGTGGAAAATGTAATGCGCTTTTAGATGCATTGGGGATCCTTTGTGATGCAACAGTAAATTCATCTTGCAGTCCTGTTGATCCTGTTGCTGTTTTGGTGTTTAGTGGACGGCTTTCGTAGAGAGGCGGCTGCCAAATCAATTCTAGAGTTTTGTAATGTTTTTAATTTTGAATTTTAGAATCACTGTCTACTCTCTGCATGTGTGTGTTCGTAGGATTTTTTGTCGTCGCCGCCGTTTCGTTGCGTTGCGCATGAGATTTTTTCTGGTTTCGCATATCACTTTAAGCCTAAAAGAGAGAAGAGTAACAATTTTTTAAATAGCTATACGCACAATAAATTACATGTCGTTTTCATTTTAGAAATGTTTACTTGAAAACACATGAAACTGTCAACGCTCACTCGCTCTTATTTTTATTTTTACTTTCAATCGGAACAATTCATCACACGCACGCAATTTCACGATATCAGGCGATGTTTCGTTCACTTTGTTGTTGTTTGTCGCTGTTGCCAATCTCACTTTTCTTATTATTACACAACTACAGCAACAATTGAGAGAGTTATTGTTCTGTGTAGATTTTACCGAATCAACACCTTGTTCGATCCGCAGCAGGTGTAATGCGCAATTACCATTTAAAATATATATGTATTTTCACGTTCTCTGCACGGCTGTCGTTGTAATGTCGTCACCTCTATTCTTTTCAATATTATTGTTTGTAATTCGCAAGCGTTTACTTCCACGCTTCTTTTTTTGTTATAATTGTGTGGATGCAGAAGTGTGACCGTTGCATGCAAACAAAAAATACTACAAAATACTAAAACAGCGCAAGAAAACAACCTGCATCGATATTAAAAACTTAACGAATTTATCGACTAATATGGCGGTAAATGTATTGTGTTTAAAAAGAAAATAATATTATAAGAAAATAACTGAAAAGGGAAAGTTTTTCCAGCTTCAGGCTCATTATTTATGTATATTTGCTAATTATACATGTGTAAGTGCTAATTATATATGCATAATTCCTAAATATATATATATATATGTATAACTGTATGAATTTTTGATAAAACATATATAAAAAATGAAATTATATTGTATATACTCAAGTATTTGGAAATGCAATAAGTTAAATGCGAAACTAAATTTGTTCTATAACAGAATTAAAAGTCGATTTAAGGGGGTATAAAAAATCTGTTTATTTTTAAAACGAGTATGAATTTTCCCAATAATTGTTATTTTTTGTTGAATCTTCTTTAACATTTACAACCATTATGAAAAACTCGAGCAAATCAAGTACATAAGCTGTTGATTACAATGATATGAATCTGCCATTAAGTTTCCACCTGCACGGCGCCGGATTAATTACCCGGGCAGCCCATAAAAGGCGCCGTAGTTGACGCATTCAACTAGTTGCAAAGGTAGGAATCCTTTTGATACGTGCAGTAATGAGGATACAATTATTAGTTATTATAGTGGTCTGTCTGGATGAGGCACAGCAGCAGCTGCCAGGCCGAGTGATGACAGCCCTAAAGAACGAGGTTGCCTACGAGTCCCTCCTCGTGCTGCATAACCCAAATATATCCTGTGGCATTGGCATGGACTCCTATTCCATGACACCCATTTTAAACTTTAATTATAACCAGAGCTACGTTCTTAAACGACAATTCAACAGTCGCTTGCTGGCGGTGGTATGTGTGGATGAAGTGAAGTACAACACGTTGAAATCGCTCTACATGAATCTAAACGAAATTCGAGACACGCCGGTCATAATCCTGTCCGGTCCCAGGACAGATCTGTACACTCTTTTCAAATATTGCTTCAACAACAAAATGCTCAATGTATTGGCCTTTGATAACATGGATCCAGATTATATACACAGCTATCGCGCATTTCCCCGCTTCCTGTTGGACAAGCAACGAGTTTCGCAGGTGCGAAAGTTCTTCAAGCCACAATTGCGGAACTTAGGAGGTTCTCCCATCAAGAGTTTGCCGGACAACACTCTGCCTCGTTCGGTTCTATACTTTGATGCTGAGGGCAAGCCCCAGCTGAGCGGATACCTGGTGCAGTTCCTGCGTAACTTTGCTATGACATTGAACGCAAGCCTTCACATTTGCTGGAGCCATATGCCGCTGCATCTGCCAGATAATATCCTCCCCTGGCATACAGTAAGCCGCCTCACCCAAAGGGGGGTTGTCGACATACCTTTGTCCATAATAAACATTGGAGGAATGTTACATAGCAGGCTTAGGTATTCGCACGTCCTGGAAATATCAAAGTACCAGCTAATGCTGCCCGTGGAACCTGAGATCAATCGAAATCTGCTGATCTTTCGAGCCAGCTCACCGTTGCATTTTATTCTGTCCTTCTGTATTTTGTGGCTGTTCTTACTGTTGCTTTATAATACCCGTCGGCGAAAGCGGAGCAACGTGTGGGATTTGCCCGAGTACATTGATCCTGTGATGAGGGCTATGCTGCTGCAGCCCTTTGTGATGCGCCCACAACTCTCCCTGCGGATGATGCGAGTCTACTACCTGTTACTGACCTTCAGCTTTCTGTCTTATAACGTTTACATTGCCCAATTGGAGATGCTGATGGTGCATCCATCAACCGAGCCCATGGTACGTAATTACAAGGATCTGCAGAACGCGGGATTGAAGGTACTAGTAACAGACAACGAAGTCGATCAAATGACACAAATTCTAGGCGATGACATACTAGAGCATTTTTGGGACTACCACGAGGAGGTTAACTCCTCGGACTACCAGGCCAAGCGTCGGCAACCTAACAGCTCCTATGCCTACCCGATCACCCACACCTTGTGGCCCCTAATCGAAAGAAAGCTCATCAAACAGCCAGCTCCGCTTTTCCGCCTCTCAGATGATTTCATATTCTACTCTATGGTGCCCTTCGCATTGCCCCTGCCCAGTGACTCGATCTTCAAGGAGGCCCTCAATCAATACATATTGCAAACCCAATGCAGTGGACTCTATAGCTTGTGGTTTCAACAAAGCTTTTCTTCTCTACTGGCCATTGGCAAGATGGAGGTGCTTCCCTACGACGGCGGCAAAGAAAACATGCACCTGCAGTGGGATGATCTATTCTACATTTGGATTATATACGCTCTCTGTCTGGGACTAAGCTGTTTTGTTTTTGTTCTGGAGTTGTTGTATCACCATGTGGGCAAGGCACTTGAGTAGACTCCTGGAAATTTATAATACATACCTCTATGCACGAGTAAATTAAAGTGAATCTAATCAGTGAAAAGATGAAGACAGGATAGAGTTGCATTTTCTGTACTACACTGAGTCTACTAAAACTTTTTTGCAGTGTAGATCTCAGGTCATTCGGTCGCTGTCGCTGTCGCTGCCGACGCCGCTGCATTTCATTGTTCTTTGTTGTCTAGTATTTATGACTTTCGCGATATGATTAATGCTTTGCAACAACGTATCTCTGGATATTTTTAGACTATGCCATTGCGCTGGTAACATCGCTTGATAAGAAATGGGCCTGACCGCTAGGCGACCCTTAGTCGATCCGATGGAGTAAACAAATGCTGAGCCGAACTGCTGAGCTCGACTGCAGTCCAGGTGCAGTTCTCAATCGGGTGGAAATCAATCAGGTGTAAGTCAAGGCTTACACAACATTTTTGGCGAGTGAGAGATAGAAAGCAATAGAAGCCAAGCCTCCAGTTGCTCGACTGATTGCACGATCCTCTATCTGCTTGCCTGCAGCTGCAGGTGCGCTTATCAACAGTAACGGGAGGGAGCTGCAACGTTCCCTCTCGAGGTGGAACGGATCTACGATAATGTCAAGGCAATATCAGCGATCGGACGATGTCCGATGCCCGATGCTCAGCATGCATCTGTAAGTGTGCGGCCGATCGGGTATAAATGCAGAACGAGATCGGGGGATTGCTATGAGTACGATGAAGTCGATCACGGTGCTTGTAGCGTTAACGCTGTCTCTGCTGTCTCTGGCAGTTGGTAGCCATGGCAAGAACATTGAGTCCAAGGTGGCGGACAGTGACTTCCTGGTGAAGCAGAAGTTTGTCCTCGAAATACTGCAGCACATCTACCAGGACGATGTATTTGCGAAGAAGCACGAGAGCAGTTTCTACGAGTACAAGCCCTGGGAGCATGTCAACGACTATCACCATGCCGAGAAGCTGCAACACTTCTTCGAGCTGTGGCAGCACCATCCCTTCCACGACGATCAGGTTTGGACCGTAATGTACGAACGCCACTTGCCATACGCCGTCGGCCTGGTGCGTCTCTTCTACTTCGCCAAGAACTGGGAGACCTACCAGCACGTCGTCTTCTGGGCTCGCCAGCATGTGAACAAGCAGCTCTTCGTCTACGCCTTCACCATTGCCAACCTGTTCCGTGACGATATGCAGGGTGTTGTCATGCCCGCCCAGTACGAGATCCATCCGTGGAGCTTCTTTGACGGCCAGACCCTGGAGATGGCTGAGCACTACAAGATGCACGGCTTCCATCACGTCAAGCAGCTGAACAATGTCTACAACGTGATCATGAAGTCCAACTACACCAACTACTACGGCGACATGAACTACGAGCACGGACTGGCCTATTTCCTGGAGGACGTGGGCTTCAACAGCTTCTATTACTACTTCAACTTGGACTATCCATTCTGGAGCAAGGGCGATGAGGTGCACCAACTGAACTCGGACCGTCGCGGCGAGCTCTACCTCTATGTGCACTGGCAGCTCCTGGCGCGTTACTACCTTGAGCGTCTCTCCAACGACTTGGGCGAGGTTCCCAGCTTCAACATGTATGAGCCCGTCGAGACTGGTTTCTACAGCGGTCTGCGCGGCTACAACGGCATTCCCTACCCCAGTCGGGCAAACCACCATAACTTCTACCACTCGGAGAATGTGGAGTACGTGAAGAACGTTGAGCTCTACACGCAGCGCATCATGGACTGGATCCACAAGAACAACAAGCACGATGTCGACGTCATCAACCAGTTGGGTAACATGATCCAGGGTAATCTGGACAGCATCGACCAACAGTACTACGGCAGCTTGACCAAGTGGTACCGTTACATCGTCAACGAGGGCAGACCCTTCGGTAAGTACGGCGAGACATACCCGGGAACCTTCATGCACTACGACACCTCGATCCGCGACCCACTGTTCTTCGAAATGTACAAGAACCTGCTCACCCACTATTGGCACTTGATGGAGACCTTCCCGGCGTACACGAAGACCGACTACGGCTTTGAGGGAGTCAAAATCGACGCCGTCCACATGCCCGAGTCCCTGACAACATACTTCGAGTACTTCGATGCAGACATCAGCAACGCTGTCAACGTGGAGCCTACAGTGGAACCACCAACTGATGGTCTCTACGGATTTGGACGCAACTCCTTCTACAACGGCACCAGCTTCGTTATCAAGGCCCGCCAGCAGCGCCTCAACCACAAACCTTTCGAGTTCATCTTGGACGTTACCTCGGACAAGGTCCAGACGGCTGTAGTCAAGGTCTTCATCGGGCCCAAGTACAACGAGTACGGTCATGAGATTCCGCTGGAGAACAACTACCAGAACTTCTTTGAACTGGAGCACTTCAAGGTGCAGCTGGAGGCTGGCGTCAATCACGTTAAGCGCAGCAGCGGCGACTTCAGCTTCTGGGTCAACGACCGCACCACCTACTTTGAGCTGTACCAGAAACTGATGGATGCCACCAACAGCGACTACAAGTTTAAGCTGGACCAGTCCGAGACCCACTGTGGAGTGCCCAACCGCTTGATGCTGCCCAAGGGAAAGAAGGGTGGCCAGGTCTACCAGTTCTTCTACATGGTCTACCCCTACCACGAGCCAGCTGTCAAGCAGTACACCGGCTACGACCCCATCATCAGCTGCGGCGTCGGTCACGGCTCCCGCTACGTGGACGCTCTGCCCTTCGGCTTCCCTTTCAACCGACCGGTGAAGCACGACTACTACTTCGATGTGGATAACTTCAAGTTCTTCGATGTGAAGATCTTCCACCGCGACGAGCACACCAACGTGGCTTAGGCTTCCAGCGAACTCAGACTCTGATCCAATAATCTCAACACACATTCTTCTTCTCCTTATCCCACAGTTACCTCCATAGACCGTGTCCAATCCGATTTGTCAATGTACTTTATTTGAGATCAATAAACAGTAAACGAAACAATCGAGCACAAAGCTTTTTCAAACTCCCGGGGATAGTACTATCGACTTAATTTGTAAACGATCACTTCTAGGGCAAATACGATTGCAGCGATGGTCAGCAGAAAGGCATAGGCAAAACTGATCCACTGCAAATCCTGCGAGCGGAGCGAGCCCCCAACACGCGGCTGTTGTCGTTGGATTGGGTCGCTGAAGGAGATCAGCCCGGCAGCCACCATGTCGTAGAAGTGCATTTCGACCCAATGCTGGTAAAGACCCGAGGCACGCGCATCCAAGATGAGACGACTAATGGGCTGCTCGAACCACGAGTGGGCGGGCAGCTGGAATCCCATCAGGGTTAGAGCACTGATGCAGGCGTCCATTGAGTAGATGAACACTTCTTGGGGGAAATACTTCTGTTGCTCACTCAACAGGGTCCACTTAAGGCGGGAGGCCAAGTAGGCGTTGCTCTGGTTCATATTGTCGCGCAGGCGATTCAACTCGCTGACGTTGACAGGGCTGATCAGGTTGGCCAGCAACGGCATAGGTTCCTCATTCGTGGAGTTAAAGTCAGCCGAATCCACTACGAGCGGTATTTGAAGCCACTGCACATCCTCGAAGGTGCGTGGCTGAAAATATTTAGGTGGATGTGTTAGAAGAGTACCCAGTGCTGCCTCATGAATAGAGCTGAGATTGAGCCCCAGAAACCCTAGCAGCAGATAAATCCAACGGCTGTGCACTGTCTGATTTTGCAGCCGTTGTCGGAAAGATTGACCCAATAGTCCACGCAGAGCATCTTCGTCAAGAAGGTAGTCTATCGGGTGTGTGGGACATCCTGTCAGACGCCTTTGCAAGCTGAGTATCCATCCAATGCCATAGACCATGGCGAGAGCAATCAGAATGTGCTGCACACTAAACAGCTTTGGGTAGATATCCTTGATGGGAATTGGCTGGGCAAGTGGAATCATCAGACAAATGTGGCTCAGCTCGAAGGGATAACTCATGTGAGCCAACTGTTCCGGCTGTTCAAGGAACACCATGCCAGCAGGAATATCGACTTGGAGCCTCTCGACTAGCTCCAGCATCTCGGTAGGATGTAAACTAGGACCTGGACACAGGCCCAGTGGATACTCCAACGTAGCGTTCAGCTTCCAAGCTAAAGTGTGCACAAAGCGACCAATTGAGCCAGCCACCACCTGCGATCCCGTGCGCCGATCCTGGTAGATAATTGTGCGCGGATGTTTCTGGTCGGGCAAAATGGTTAGCGGCTGCTTGTGCATGTTTGGAAACTGTTTGTAGTGCATGAAGAAAGGCCCCTTGTCCTTCGCATGCTTCTTCAACATAAACCGAGGATACGGGCTATATCCGTAGTAGAAGCCTCTTTCCTCTCCTTGCAATAATATAACAACAACCACGTTCAGCACTTTCCATTTGTAGCACTGTTCAAGTAGAAAGTATATTCGTTGCTCGAAATCTGCACCAGTTCCGTCCACAAAGAAGATGGTTCTCTCAGTACTAATGCTTTGAAACAACATTTTCTCCTGCTCCTTTGACGACGATGCAACTCCTGGCAGGCAGATGACAAGCAGCTGATTGGAAAAAGACTGGACTACAGAAGTGGTTCCAATAGATTGCAGTACCACGGGCACTGGAGGTTCCAACAGCAACTTCTGCAGCCAGTTATGTGGGCAGTAATCCGTGCGAATCGCCAGTAAGGATGTTTCCGAATCCCGCACTACGTGAGCAATGAAGTGATTTCCAGTGCATCGCACTGGTATCCACAGAAATAAAGCAATATACTTCACCCACATAGTCTTACAAGAAACTATTCAAGCGATTCCAACATACATATATATAGTTGTAATACCCTTCAGCCAGAATGGTAATTAAAAACGGATATACTAGCTTGGTCCACGTGTACATATGTAAAAGGCAGAAGTAAAAGTATGGCACATCCCTCAAAATAATATGATGCGTAACTCATTATATAGAAGCGGATAACATAATCCGCATACTCACAGGAAAATGATAGATTTAAATCGGAGAGAGAGTGATTTCACTTTATGAAGATTATCTTCATAAGAAGGGACTTCAAATAGTAACATATCTCCACTAAACATTGAGACTTATTTCAGACGTTAATTTTAGTGCATAAACTAACACACAGATGGCACTCAACTCACTTCTTAAGTCCAACAGTATTTCTACCGGAGTGTCATACTCATTTTGCCCTGTAGTTTTTGATCAACATGTCGAAAAAGTTGGATTTACATAAATCTGTTGCAAATTGGTTTGGACGACTCAGTACCAGTGAAATTATTGATTTTTTTTTAAAGATAAACCAACTCTAGTGTCACTTTTTTCGGGTTTTAAAGCATTGCCAAAATTAAAATTATACCTAGTCGAATATCAAAACAAAGTGCCAAAACAAAAAAAAAACTGCTGTCAAGTGCGAAAATCGAAAATTTGTATGAAAATTTTGAGTTTTAAAGTCTGTCGTTCACAATATTTTGAGAAAAACGACGTAATATATTGTAAACGTAAGCGAGCACCAAAATATATAGCACAACAATTCAAAAAAATACCAAAGTGCTGCCGTGCCAGTTTTCGTGAACATTGGATTGGCTGAACCGTCAAAAAATATAATTCGTGCCGTAAGGACAACACCCCAAACGTGCCACAGGCACATCAAATCGAAAATTTCTTGGCACTTCTTAAAAGTATGGTGTGAAGAAAAGAGCTGGGAAGTACAAAACGAACAATAATTGACAAGTTGAACCAGCGAAAGTTGAAAGAATTCGATATAAGCACCGTCCAGAACCAAAATCGAGACATTCGCTCTAAGGTACGAAAAATCGGAGGCAATGGTCCATGAAATGTTATCTAAATATATTTTTTTATATGTTACCAATAGACTTAAATATCAAATAAATAGATTTTTCAATTCAATATATGTTAATAGAACTGGATTAAATCATAACGTGTTTTCCACGGATTTTCAACATTAGCTGAAGAGTATATCCCTGTCTATAGCATTCGAGTGTACTTTTTGTTACTTGTTATAGCAAGAATTCTTGTCGACTCACTAGTTAGGAAATCCGTGAAAATCGTAAACGCCCCAGCTGAATTTGGGCATAATTCGGTAGACACCCCCAATACTCAAATAAAGGCTAGCTTATCTGTCATCTAAGAATACCTACTATATTATATTCCAAGAAATATACAAACAAGACTAGAATTAAACATAAACTTACTTCAAGAATCGTGGAATATTCCAAAATTTTATGTTGATCAGCATCAATAAATTAGACATTTAGTCATTATCTCCGTCTGTCATTACTTCATTTCTTTGTTCGAAATGAAGACAAACAGTTTGTCAAACACCTTTTGTACCAAGTAAAACGAAATTTGCAGGATCTTCTTAGTTTAGATAAAAAGACACCTTATATATAATATTATATATCATTTAACTATATATATTATATAAATAATTTGTAGAATACATTCTTTCTCTGTTGTGTAGAATTGAAAAGCCGAATTAATGAATGTATGAAAAGGGGTTGAACAACGTAAATTCGCTTAAATCATTCTGTCTCAAACGAGACCTTCCACACTTCTGCCCTGAAACAACCCCTCGAATCTATGTATGTGTGATTTGCAGTCTGCAATGTTCGCTTTCAGCTAATTTCAATATATTCCCTGACAACTTTTGGGCTGACATTTTTTCTGATTGATATGAATATTGCCTAAGCACGGGGTAAGGTATTAAACAAATTAAGAAATGTAAAGAAACAGATAAAAACCATTTAGAATATATATCTATATTTTATTTACCTTATAAAATTTTAGTTTTTTTATTGCTTTACAATAACTGACTAGAGTAAACAACTTCTAATTTACAACCCACAGTAATATTCCATTCACCAACTTGTACACAGGGTGCTGCTTAAGTTCCTCATGATGGTAGTACCTTCGGATTTACTTGCAATGATATTGCAGTAAATTGACTAGAAAACACTTTAGACGCACTTTCCTCTCTCCTAGACCTGAAGCAGTCCATCGCTTTGGCCAACCAGTTTGCCGAGCAGGGTCTTGTACAACACGGACTCAGTGGAGACGCCCTCGCTCTGCAGGAAGAGCAACGTTTCGCGTGCGCACATTGCGAATCCGAGAGCCTCTGCATCTGGTCGGCGCGTTGGCGGTACAAAGTTGGCAGCCACCTCGGCATCCAGATGTTCTTCTTCTTCATTGGCTTCGAGAACACCCTCTTCACACTCGTCTAAGTGCTCTTCAAAAGAGTCCAGCTCCGCCTGCAGTTCCATGATCTTTTGTAGAGCCTCAAGTAAAATGCTTTTTGGAGCCTCCGCATCATTTTGATTGGGCTCCAATGGCTGATCCGCTGGCGGGGTTATTGGTCTGGGCTCCAGTTCCAGGCGATGTCGTTTCTCCACAGCCGGCCTGTTAGCTTGCCTTGGCTGCTCGTCATTCGGCTGATTTCTGAGCTGACTCTCTCGTTTACGCTTCATGATTATTTTTCCGGACATGAAGGGGTCACTTTTCTTTAGTTTATCCGCGGCACAACCTTCGCTCACCTAGCGATCCCGACGACTGAACGTTGCATGCACCCCAGCTGCCAGTTCGAGCCACTTGGACGCTGTTGCAGGCGACCGATCCCGAAAGCAACCCCAAAAGCGACAGGAAAAGAGACAGGCGGGAATTAGGGGATGTGGCACGCTGGAAATAAAACGCAACCAAAAATTGTTGCAGCTGTTTGAATTTGTCGGCCGCCACCGGCAGCTGAAACGGGAAGGCAACAGAATACAGGCAGGATATTGTGCAGCGCAGCAATCGAAAGCAACCCCTGACAATCTGCTGCTCTCTAACTGCAGCGGCCTGCTATCTCGTCCTTGCCTCATCACGCTGCCCCTCACCTTGCCTCGCCTGGCGTCCCTTTCCGCTGTGGCTCTTGTTGCCGTTGTCTCGTGTTGGTTCTTCGGGTTCGGCTGCACAGGCGCCGACATGCCCTGCCCTACTTTGCTTCCTGCTGTTTTGTGCTACGTAGCCGATTTGACAGTCTGCACAAGCCACAGCGGACATTTGCAGCTGGCACGCTTCGCAGGGATCTCTTCCACTGCTGTGGCGTTTCCCCTCCAGAGCTCTTTGACCTGCCATGCAAATGGTATGCGCACACCTATGGGCATACACTGAGAAAAACGCATCACATACATTCTTGGACATATACAAATTTATAGAATTAAAGTGCCATCGGAGTCGAATAACTATTTGTGATCTATCTGTGATTGTAGGTGCACTAGGAGGTCTAAATCAAACTTCTTTACGAAAATTAATAGCTTTCTCTTCGATTAATCATTTAGGATGAATACTTAGAGCTTTTATAATTAATGAATCAGTTTGATTATTATATTTTTTTATTTTATTATATATAATGAAATGATTAGCAGCTCGTACGCCATATAGATTAGGTTAATATTGTATATTCGACCTAATAAATAATAATAATACATGAAAAAAACTAGAAAGTTTGGCTAACTTGGCAGTTAATTGGTTCAGACATGGTAAAACATAACGCAAATCGTTAAATTCTATGACAGCTATACGACAAATCGTTCCTATCCGGGTAGTGTCGATTTATAAAGCATTCTTTAATGACACCTTACACTATTTTCTATAATATTGGGTGTGAATTAAACTTAATTATAAAAAAAAACTGTTACAAATGGATTATTCAAAGTATTGCCCATCGCTAGACACAAGTTTTTCCCATTTCTCAGAGGTATTTTGTTTTTTTTCTTAATTTCTTTGTTAATACAAACCTTTTTTAACGTTTTGCAAACCCTAAAAAACCAAAAAATAATTAGCCGTAAAAAATCACGGAATTTTTTAAATAATAAGCCCCCGTATTGTTATTGTGCAAAAACGCTTCCGGAATTTTCACAAGTTAGTGTTAGTTGGATTCTCCTAATCACCAATTATCAGCATTAAGCATTGAAAGCTACTAACTAATTTGATAGCATACTAAACTTGACCTTGAATCCAGTATAATATATGTACATATATGTATGTATGTATGTATGTAGTTTCCAAAAAAAAAAATAGTAGACAATATATGTAAGTGCATATGTACGAGGGTCGTTTGATAAGTCCGTGACTTTTTGAATAAAATATATTTTTTTCGTCAAAGAAGCGTTTTATTTCTCAACATAATCTCCTTTTAGCTCTATACATTTAGTCCAGCGTTTTTCCAATTTTTTTATTCCTTCCAAATAATAGGTTTTCTCAAGGCCCTCAAAATAGTCGTTTGTTTCTGTGATGACCTCTTCATTTGACCCGAATCTCTTACCGCCGAGCCATTTCTTCATGTTTGGAAACAAAAAATAGTCACAGGGGGCTAAATCTGGAGAATATGCTGGATGGGGTAGCAGTTCGTAGCCCAATTTATGAAATTTTGCCATGCTGACTACACACGTGTGCACCCGTGCATTGTCCTGATGGAACAGCACTTTTTTTTTCGCCAAATGCGGTCGTTTCTGCTTCAAATCAATATCGAATCTGTCCAAAAGCTCTGAATAATATTCGCCGGTGATCGTTTTACCCTTTTCAAGGTAATCGATGTGAATGATACCTTGTGCATCCCAAAAAACTGTGGCCATGACCTTGTTGGCCGACAGACCCACCTTGGCCTTCTTTGGTGCACGTTCACCCGGAGAAACCCACTGTCTTGATTGTTCTTTGGTCTCTGGTGTGGTGTGGTGGATCCATGTTTCGCAATCGCGGCACCCATCGCGCGGAAAGCTTTTTCATGTCCAAATATTCATGTAAAATGTGATGTACCCGTTCAGTTGAGATGCCTACAGCCTCAGCTACCTCACGCACTTTCATTCTCCGATCATCCAATATCATTCCATGGATTTTGTCGACGATTTCTGGCATGACGACCTCTTTTGGGCGACCTGAACGTTCGGCATCACTTGTACTGGTACGACCACAACGGAACTCAGTAAACCATTTCTTAACCATTGAAATTGATGGTGCAGAGTCCCCATAATATTTATCAAGTCTTTCCTTGGTTTCGGTGATGGATTTTTTACGCAAAAAATAATGCTTAATTAGCACACGAAATTCACTTTTTTCCATTTTCGTTAAAATTCACGAGATCGTCTGCTTTCAATGCCTATAAAACGCAAACCAAAAAACGCAGCTTTCTCAAAATTTTACAGTCAGCTGTTAATCGATAACTGCTGACAGGAGCAGTGTTGTATTTAGAGCAGGTGCGCGGCAAATACAAAAAGTCACGGACTTATCAAACGACCCTCGTATGTTAAAGAAGTTTATCAAATTTTCAGAGCTTACTGTAATAATAAGTTTATTTATTATGTAGGGTGTTTTGATTTCTTAAAAAACAAATAGAAATAAACTATCCGATATTCATCCGATCATATGTAAAGCTTCTTAAAGTATATTTATAAGAATTCCACCTTTTGAGATCATATACATAGTTATTTATATTATAATAATTAATAATAATTATTTATATTATATTTATTAGTTTGATTCATGTTAATATTATTGATTATAATTTTTTATATTGTACATATGTATAATAAAGACATACATACATTTATGTTATTTAGTTCTTATCAAAAACAATCATGACTAAAATAATAACGGAAGATGCAGTGAATATGAATCGAATGCTTTATACCCTGCACAAAAATAATTTTCGCTTATCTGAATCAATCTCACTCACACAGGCATACAATATACGTATGTAGTACGCACTTAAGACACAGCTATCAACTTTACACTTCATATTAGAAATTAAAGAAACAGATATAATTCCCAAAATGTACAACATTACAACTTAGTTACTCATTCGGAATTTTCAAGAAATTATTGAAATCCCCATCTGCTTATTGATAGAACAAATATGTATGTTAGATTGTTATTTTTCAGAGAGAGCATCGTTCTATGCATCGCTTGTTGCGTTATCAGATCCTCTCCTTATTAAAACTAAGCAAAAAGTAGACAGATACATTAAACAATGAAAATCCTACCTACGGCAAACCAAAATTGTTGTACCCTTGCAGCATTTAATTTTTCGTCATAACTGAATATTTGTATAACAATAATAATAGTAATAAAAAGGGTCTTGACATTATTTATGTGTTTCATTAATATCTTTTAAAAACTCTAATTGCTTTAGACATTCACTTTTATATGAAAATCTAAATTTTTAATAAATTACTCCTATTAAGTCTATATATGTATATCCGACTTTAATGAAGAGATTTAATTATATATATTTTTTATTATATATATAATTAAATAAAAATTTATATGATGATATGATGACCTGATTAATATGCAATTTTAAGTTATTTTAAGCGTAGAGCAATAAGAAGAATGAGAGCCAAGTGAGATCAAGACTGTTCTTAAACTAGTTCACCTCTGGTGTGCATACCTTACATACTTTTGCCTAAAATTAATATAACCACTGCAAGAGTATACAAGTTTGTCTCAGCAAATTAAATTATATTTGAGTCTATACTTGCAATTTAATAGCATGTTTTAGATGACTGAGTTCAGTGTGTGAACAAATCGTGACCGTATGACAGCAACTATAGGCGTTCGAAAGTGATTCTCAGAAAATGAAATTGTAGTTATACTAACATATTTACCTTTCACGGTATATACATAGTAGATGTGTACTTGCAATTGCTGTTTTAAACTATTTAGTGTAATCCAAACCGCATGACACCGTGTTGTATTGACCGATTGATACGAATTTATAACATAAATCATATTTAAATATATAACAAAAGTTGACAGCAATAGAAGTTTATTACTTAATCTACACTCGGAAGTCTGAATCCAAGAAAACAACTTTAGGGTAAGGACGTTGAATAGTTGATGTCTGATAATTGATAAGTAAGACATTTAAACTTTATGAAGTACACACGAACAAACATTATATTTTGCTTCTATTAATTTCAGTTGTTTCTCAAAATTTAGAAACAAAATGATGCTAAAATGTGTTCCTGCGTTACTACTACTGTTCATTTACGCATCGACCTGCAACCACATTGCTGCCAAGAACGGATCACATACACATTTCATCATCTTGCACAATAATGATATCCATGCTAGGTTCGACCAGACAAACAGGAATGGTGGACTTTGCACCCAAGCGAACGCGAATAAGAACAAATGTTTTGGAGGTGTTGCACGAGTTGCTCATGAGTAAGTAGTTCAATATTTAATCTGAAACAAAGATTTGATTGACAAAGCTTACAGGGTTCGAAAGTATCGCGAACAGGCTAAGAATGGAGGAATTCCCGTCTTATATTTAAACGCGGGTGATACTTATGGAGGAACTGTCTGGTATACGATGTTCAAACACAATATCACCAGCGCCTTTCTCAACAAGTTGCAACCAGATGCTATGGTAAGTCTTGGGAAATCAATAGTTTTAAAATTAAGAGCACAAATTTCAAAATAACTATAAATTGCTTGATCAATGGATTCTTCCTTTTCAGAAACATTAGTATAAATTTATGACATAGCCCATTTATTTTAATACTTTTAGTCTCTTGGTAACCATGAATTTGAAAACGGTTCGGAAGGTCTTGTACCTTTTCTCAATGCAGTCGACTTTCCAGTGCTTGGGGCGAATTTAAATTTGTCACAGGATTCTGAGTTACTGAGTACAAACAAAATAAGCAAGTCAACAATTCTGGAAGTAGACACAGCTAAAGTTGGTATAATTGGATATGTAACACCAAAAACTAAAGAGGATTCTAGTACCGCAGTGGAGTTCAAAGAGGAAATTGAATCCATAAAGTAAAGTTAAGTTTATTTTGTACAATCTTCAATATTCTTTCAATTGTCATTTACCAATAGTGCCGAAGCGGAAGAACTAAAATCTAAGGGAATCAAGATAATCATTGCTCTTGGACACTCTGGATATCATAAAGACCAAGAGATCGCCAAAAATTGCCCCGAAGTCGACATTGTTGTTGGAGGACACTCTCACACATTTTTAGATTCAAGTCAGCCTATCGCAGATATAGAAGATTCTAATCCAGAAGCTGTTCGCGGACCTTACCCCACCACCGTCGAGCAGTCTACTGGAAAGAAAGTGCCTGTGGTGCAAGCTTTCGCATACTCAAAATACTTGGGAAAACTCCATGTGAAGGTAAATACTGGAAACATCTTAACCACACCAAAAACAGTCTAACAGTCTATTTAAAACTCTTGTAAATTATAGTTTGATTCAGAGGGAAATCTAATAGAGTTTGATGGATCTCCATTTCTGTTGAATGCATCGGTTCCTCAGGAAACCGACATTCTGGACTTACTTGATGTATACCGGCCTTCCATTTTGGCTCTGGGTAATAAGGTTGTGGGCTACACCAAGGTTTATCTAGAAGGGGAAAGAAGTTGCAGGCGTAAGGAATGCAACCTTGGTAATCTTATTGCCGATTCCATGGTTAACGCGAGAGTTTTGGAGAACAAGGGAGGCGAATACTGGACCGACGCTGCAATAGCACTGATTATGGGAGGAGGTAAGATTCGTATTATGTGCACATTGAATGTGGTCAACAATATAATACTAATATATCTTTTTGTAAGGAATACGAACTTCAATTAACACGAATTCCGAAGGATCAATTACTCTTAGAGATATAGGAGATGCTATTCCCTTTGAGAACCGACTGTTTCTGACCCGCATAACAGGCAAGACTTTGCGAAATGCACTGGAGCATTCAGCCTCTGTGAGAAAACCCGACTCCGACGGGGGTTTTCTACAGTTTTCAGGAATTCACGTAGTATATGACTATAGCAAGGAATACGGAAACCGGGTAGTATCTGCTCTTGTTCGCTGCGCTGAGTGTCACGTACCTTCTTATAACAACCTCAACGAGACAGAGTTTTACAATGTAATAATACCCGAGTTTTTTTTACAAGGTGGCGATGGCTACACACTAATCGAAGAGCACAATCGTTTTACTGAACTCTTAAAAAAGGATGACATTGGTGCTCTCGAAGAGTACCTGCAAGGAAGGCAATTTGTTTATCCCGAAGTTGAAGGTCGCATTGTAATAAAAAATTAAGGATTTCCAAGATTTGTGTATTTGTTTTTCCGTAGGTACATACATAGAATGAAAGGTCCATGTACCAACATTAAATTGTAAGACCTCGTAAAATATTTGCTTTCCAATTATGTACATGCATGCCAATATAATCTAAATATATTGTAGAATTAAAAAATAAATGACTCAACCTTTATAAAAACTTTTATAAATATCGTGGATTCGAGAATAAAATTAATAATGTAATGCATTAACAAAAAAGCAAAAAAATCCAGAGAGGAATGTCTACGGTTTTATACCATTACATTCTTCATCAAGAGTATTCGCCGATAGTTACTATGCTAATAATATGTATAATTATTAAGTTCATATTAAGAATACTTTCTGACCAAAACGCACACTTATATTTAACGGTTATGTTTAGCGTATTTTGTGTTGTATAATGTGCTGGGGACCGCTTGGATATCAGCACTCCTTCTAATTTATTCCGTAAATAATTTCTGGATTACTTATCCGATCGAAACCAAATTTTCTGCTTACAATACGTTTTTTTTTTTCGGTTGATAAGTGGGTCTTTAAATTATACCACATAGTTTTCTAACTAAATAATTTTTTAAAATATTTATTGAACCCAAAATACCGCAGAAATATAATATTTAAATATAAAATGAATTCAGGTTTTCATAAGGGTTATTATCCCCATCGTTCCCACGGCAGCTATTTGTAATAGTGCTGTGATTTTGATAACGATTTGACCGCAATATCAAATATCATGATTTTATGGTATGGATTTTATGGTTCTGACGGTGATTATAAACAGCTTATAGAGGCGGAGACGCCTCCACAAAGTAAAAACCCTTCATCGCCATGGGTAGCGGATAAAAAAAACTGCTTGACACTGCTCTAAACTACTTGACACTGCTTAGCACTGCTTAACACTGCTTGAAACTCCTTGTAACACTCGCGTACCAGAGACAATTGACTTGATTATTAATGCTAACCAGTCTTTTCCTCGTAAAATCAAGCATTTTAAAATATAATTGCGGTACAAAATCCAAAACAATGGGCAAATCTAGATTTATTATTATTGCAAACTTAATTATCAATTACGATACCAATACACATCCATGCTGAGTTGTTAACACAAAAAAAAGTGAAACCAAAAAAATATACGTATTGTATCGCGAGTGATGTGCTGTACAAGTATACGATACGTGTAATTTCACAAGAAACTACATGCTAAGACAACAAATAATTTGAGCGGTGTTCATGTTATAACTAAATGACAAAAAACCAGTAAGAAAAGCAACAGTCGCGCGGCACGCGACAGTGGGATACCCTTCGACCCATGATCTAGTGTAGTTAATTTGGAAATTGATACACATACACATAGGCACATGCTTGAAAATTATTCCCGACAGATGGCGCTCGCGCTTCGCGCTCGCCCGCCTCCCTTGACACAAGCACTTGGTTTTATGCTCATACTTTCTTAAATAACTTCTTTGTTTACTGTCCGATTGGATTGTAATTTATAGAATACGAAGATATTTCACTCAGCTTAGTATATGTTGAAGTCAGAAAGTTGTATCTTTTATACAGCGCTTATAAATTGAGTTCAAAAATTAAATTATTGATTTGCGGGGGCGGTGGGCGTGGCACCCAACATTTGAAATAAACTTGATCTGCGCCAAGTATATAGGAATCTTCATTCCAAATTTGGTGTCTCTAGCATTTATAATAGCTGAGATCTGTGTGTTCATCTGGTCAGACGGACATCCGGACAGACAGACGGACATGGCTCAATCGACTCGGCTAGTGATCCTGAGCAAGAATATATATACTTTATGGGGTCTGCCACGCCTCCTTCTGCCTGTTACATACATTTGCACAAAGTTAGTATACCCTTTTTTGACCATTTTTAATGGTCGAAGGGTATAAACAGCTGAGGAAGTAGCAATTATTTTCCTCTTTGTTTGTCATCATAAGAATGCTAGACCTTTAGTAGACCATTTCACTCATGCTTGCACTCGAAAGATCGTCGATTGTAATGCAGCCAATACCAATTCAAGTAAATCAAATATTAGCATTATTATTTTTCTTTTTATATCTGATCAGGCCTTTCTTTGTTCAAACCAGATACAGTCGAGAGCACTCGACATTAGGATACAATTCAACCTATGTTGAAATGCCGCAAAAACTGTTGAACTATACTTAGCTGTACAACAGTAACATATGAAATTAAGGTCGCGTGCCTCCCTTGTTGGCCGACACAAGCACTTAGTGTTATGCTCATACTTTCTTAAATAACTTAAATTTATTGTTCGAACAGATTGAAATTTGTAGATATTATAATTAGCTAAGTACACGTATGTATACTTTTTATATTTTTAAATTTTTGATTTTAAATATTTTGCGAATGTTTACTGACTTTCGGTTCTAGAGTATTTATAGATTCAATATACGTATACTTTATAGATTCAAAAAACCTCTGTAGTGATGTTTAAATACAAATTTGGCAGGACACTCCTATTACGACCGTATTGTGACCGCTCAGTTTGATGTCAGATGAACTAATACCTTTTATTAATTGAGTTGATTATTCATCTTATTTATATTAAAATAACATAATGAAGCCGTACGTGAAAAATCCACGCCTCCTTCTGCTTGTTACATACATTTGCACAAAGTTAATATACCCTTATTTGACAATTTTCTATGGTCGAAGGGTATACAAAGTTGGGAACGCTGATGCCCAACTATACTGTATACCATGAGGTCTGACACGCCTTCTTCCTTCAGCATACATCTGCAAAAATAAATATACCCTCTGTTAAGTTATAAATAAAGTGTATTATTAATACTCATACATAGTTATTTATGTTAGAACATATTCAAATATATATGTACATATAAGACCGAGATGATTAATGAGACTTGACGATATGGCACATGTCCCAAAGGTTGATGCTAAGACTTTTATGATTTACTGTGGCCTAACAAGGCAAGGCTTTGTTATCATATCGAAAATAATTTGGAACAAAATATGTTGATAGCCGAAGCGGTTCAAGATTCGGGGACAAGGACAAGTCTGTGACATTCTTGACAACTCATCTGTAATCTGTGCCCATCATCTCTTTTTTCGGCACTGAAGATTGGTGTAGATGTACATATATGTCTGTATATATGTAGATATGTAATTAAGTGTTGTGATATCGGGCCAATGCACGTGCTTGTGCCCAACATTCTTGCGAAGTCAGGTTACAGTAGCGGATTGAATATAGAACAGAGAGCACAATACATGGAAGATGTTGGTGCATGTGTGCATATACATTCAAAGTAAATATGTACTTGCGAGGGAATATAAGGTTCTGTTTAAACAACTGTTCAACTGTATTTATACTTAGTCTGTTGGGGAAAAAACACTGAGAATGTACTTACAGTCGTGCTTTTGGTGGTCGGGGAATTATCCAGGTGGGGAAATACGGGGGTCTTGATTTAGCAATGCTGATAAGGCAGGTGCTTAGTTCTGAGATACTCAGGAACTTGCATGTGCTCAGATTCGCCAATGGCAGAGAGATAATCGACAATAACAATTAGAGTGGAGGTGCTCGTATCAGTATCTGCAAATGAACACAACAGCTCTATTTAAATCGCTACCGCTCTCATTGTTGCTGTCGACGCTGCCTAAAGCAGAGCCAAAAAAAAACCAGACAGCAACGCCAATAACAACAACTAATATATAACATACAACAAAGTGGAGGCAACAACAACAAGTCACCACTCGCTGCTCGAACTTGTAGCGTAATCACTCGCTCAGTATTTCGGTTATAGCCGCTATAGCGCGACGTTTTGGGGCCAGTTGGTTAGCGGATTGTGGGACGAGAGCATGTAAGTAGTACCTACTACTACCTCGGTGTACAACAGATCCAATTTTGGCCGACTTGAACGTGCAATAAAACAATCTAGCAGCGACAGCTGATATCGTGCATGTGCCGTTTTTTATTGTAGTGCCACATGTGGTGTGTGTGAGTGTAACGTGTGTGTATAAGTACCTACAGTAAACCATTTATAAGGTGTCTGTGTGTGCATTTGTGCGAAGATCAACTTCAAAGAAACGACGCTCTGAGAGCAAGCTAACTCGATACTCGTGCAGAAAGACGCACGCTGTCAGTCGAGTGGTTCCGTTCCCTCAGTTCGGCATTGATACTATGCTTAGTCGGCAACAATCGAGCATAGTTGTCTCATTAGGTATACCACAAAAATATGTATAAACACATATTTAAATACTTGTTTACAGTTTCGTATGTGTATAGGCCACACACAAATCATTTGGTGTAATATTTTTCGTGCCTCCTCGTTTCTTTTAGTACGTGAGTGATTATGAGATAGGCCCGCGATTAGATTTAGCACCTATTATAAAGTCCAGTATTGATTTGCTGTAGAATATGCAATAACTGCGGTTCCTACGTCAGTTCTTGATAAGTGGTTATTTATTAATGAAGTGGCGATAAGCAAAGCCGATTGAATTCGATTTTATTAATATTTGTGCTGCCGATAGTAACACGAGATATATCATATAACCAGTACAGCAATATTCGGTAAATTACTGATACATCAAAACAGCATTACAGCTACTACGATAAAGTTCTCTGTCCTCGAACGGGGCCAGCGACCGCACACAAAAACACCTTTATTATTTTACATATAATATAATCATTTGTATTGCGTTAATTTGCCTCATCAGCCCGAAAAATGACTTATAAACTGGTTTTCGGAGTTTGCATTCTTCTGCTCAGCCAGGCGAGAGCCAATCCCATTGATCCCAAGGCTTCTGTCACGGATCTCATAATCCTCCACAACAATGATATGCACGCAAGATTTGATCAGACAAACGTAAACGGAGGAACTTGCACCGCCGAAGATGCCAATACAGATAAATGCTACGGCGGCTTTGCTCGCGTCGCATACGAGTAAGTAAAGTGCGATTATGAAATGATTCACTTTTCATTAATCAAAAACATTTGTAGAGTTCGCAAATACCGTGCGGAGGCCAAGAACGGCGGTACTCCCGTTCTGTACTTAAATGCAGGCGATACCTACACTGGAACAGCCTGGTTCACGGTCTTCAAGGACAACATTACCAGCGCTTTCCTCAACAAACTGGAGCCAGATGCCATTGTAAGATATTCAATAATCATCAAACATTTGCAGATACTTGAGTTTATCAGTATCAAAACTTTCGAAAAAGAAAGTCGAATTATAGTATTTATAGTATTTCTTCATTATAAAAATTGTTTATGTAGTCAAGATTGCTTTCAAGATATTATCTGAAACTTTACTTGCATAAATTCTGTGATCCGATCGATTTGCAATATCGAGGATGGGAACATACTATTATATGTATGTAACAATTTACTACAGTTGTAGCTTGACAACATTTGAAACAAACTTTAACTGACTATTGTATATTGTATAGAAAGCTTTATGCCAAATAATGAATGAATGATGATGAATGAATGCAAATTATTTAAGGAGTCGCAAATTCTTCAACTTGTTACGGATATTCGGATAGATACGAATAGTGAAAAGTGATTATTAGTAAAAGTGTTTCCTCCTCATCCATATCAAGGCTGGATAGTTGTAGAGAATGTCCATGGTAGTTTCGTCATCCTCTTTGCAGAGTCTAAACTCGGTATCCGACGATAGATTGATCTTAACGAGGTGATAGTTTATCATGTGATAGCCACTGTGGTTGTCAACAAGGAGATAAAGATCCCTTCTGGAGAGACACACAATAGTTTTGAATACGAATTTAGATTATAATTTTATTCAACTCTGTATTCAATCTCGATATTTTTTTCCATTTATAGTCGCTAGGAAACCACGAGTTTGACAAGAATGTTGAGGGACTCATTCCATTCCTAAAAGCAGTGAACTTCCCCGTGCTGGCTTGCAATTTAAACTTGACGGGTGAACCAGAACTAGAAGCTACCGGAAAGTTGACGAACTCCACAGTTCTCAATGTCAGTGGATTACAAATTGGCGTGATTGGTTACCTCACTCCAGATACTAAAAATCTGTCGTTCCAAAACAATGTTGAATTCAACGAGGAAATCGTATCAATCAAGTAAGTATGCCTTGGACTTAAGTAGAAAGGCTTGAATGGTCCCTCTAAACTATATTTTCCATTGCAGTGCTGAAGCAGAAGTGCTTAAGGCCCAAGGAATTAATATTATCATTGCCCTGGGACACTCCGGCTACCAAAAAGATCAAGAGATTGCTAAAAACTGTCCTGAGGTAGACATTGTCATTGGAGGACACTCACACACTTTCCTGGATTCAAGCCAGCCCGTTGCAGACAAGGATGACACTAATGCGGAAGCTGTTCGAGGACCCTATCCTACCATTGTGGAACAGCCTAGTGGCAAAAGAGTACCTGTGGTGCAAGCCTACGCTTATACTAAATACTTAGGAAAACTTCATGTGCAGGTAGAGATAGGAAAACCAAAAACTTTCAATGGAAACTAATATATTTTATTCAAAGTTTGATGAAAACGGAAATCTGCGTGAGTTCGATGGAGCGCCAATTTTATTGAACGCTTCGATTGCTCAGGAACAGGATCTTCTGGACTTACTAGAGGTGTATCGGCCCAATATAACAGCTATAGAAAACACCATTGTCGGCTACACCAAGGTGAAGCTGGAGGGCGGTAATGTTTGCCGGCTTAGGGAGTGCAACCTCGGCAATCTTCTTACAGACTCAATGGTGTACGCGCGAGTTTTAGAGGAGAAGAGTGGCGACTACTGGACAGATGCACCGATAGCTTTGCTTCAAGGTGGAGGTGAGTTGAATTAGCACCTATAGAGTAATGCGCAAAATGTAATCTGAGTTTGTAATTCCAGGAATCCGCAGTGGCATTGACAAGAACTCAAACGGATCAATGACTGGCAGTGACATTCTGACTGTTCTTCCATTTGAAAATGACCTCTACATTACGAGAATATCCGGAAAAACTCTCCGTAATGCACTGGAGCGTTCGGCTTCTATTCGAAACATGGACTCAAATGGAGGATTCCTGCAGTTCGCGGGTCTGCGTGTGGAGTACAATTATGACCTGGAAGACGGTCACCGAGTAGTGTCTGCCTTGGTGCGCTGTGGCGAGTGCAATGTACCATCATACAGTATTCTTAATGAAACGGCATACTACAAGGTCATTGTGCCTAGTTTTCTCCTAACTGGAGGCGATGGCTACACTTTGGTGGAGGACCACGAACCGTTCACAGAGCGCCTGGAGAAGATCGACCAGCTGGCATTTGGACAGTATGTGCAGGCGCGTCACTACGTCTATCCCGAAAACGAGGGTCGCATTGTTATCAGAGGGTCCACAGATGGTGCTAGCGGTATAATTGGCTCCATTGCCCTTATAATGTTGTCCAGTCTCCTAACACGCCTATTCAACTAGTCAAACAAAGCATTGAATAGGATATTTCCACCTTGCGGTTAAGATTTATGATAAATAAAAAGCTGTGCATGTTGGAATTTATAAGATTAAATATTAATAAATGTCTGTGTATACATATTATATAAATGTGCAAGTTCGAAAGTTAAATCTTTAAAACATTACTTAAAAATCTAATTAAAACATGTAATTATTGTTGTGCCTTTTTGCAGTATTCATATAGTTCAGAGATGCGCTGGCATTAGTTTTGAATGAAAGAGTTAGAGAAGAATGAGCGAATGAGGAGCAAGAAGCATTTGTTTTTGGGAATCGTTAATGTATTTGAAAGGCTTTTTCTTAATTGCCGAAGGACTTTTTATTGTCGGACGCAGTTTCTTTCGTTCGTGTTGTTATATGTTTATAAAGACAAAAAATAAAACTGATAATAATTTCTGTTCAAGTAAGCATCACACGATAATTAACACATTACACTGTGAACCATATTTATCCATGATGTGTCTGAAACCCGTTCATCATAACAAGTACGAAGCTACAGTCGCGTGTTACCCACCTGATCGATTTTCGTGATCTGCATCTCTTCTTGTAGCAAGAGAGCCGATATTGCGAAAAACAAAAATGCATAATGTACAGACGTTGTTGATATGCTATGCTTATATACAATATACCTATTATAAATAATTTCTTAAATAACTTTAATGTTAATTATCCGATTGCAATCAAATTTCATTTTGGCGTTGATAGCATCAATATTACGCTTGGAATTCGGTTTTACGGGGCGTGTCTAAAATCTAAAACAAACTAGATCTGCGTGCAATATTTAGACACTTTTAAAGATTTTTCGTTGTCCTAGCTCTTTTAATTCTCTGACAGACGGACAGACAGACAGACAGACAGCCAGACAGAAAGCCGGAAATGGCTATATTGACTCATCTGTTGACACTGATTGAGAATATATATAGTTATAGTTATGAAAGACTACTTTAATTTTCCAGCGAAATCATTTCGGAAATGGGATAGCGTTCGCAAAATGATTGATGCAAATAAGCTAACCCAGACAATCTCAATATAGTATAATATATGGTAAATTATTTGTACATAAAAGAGTCTGAGTCTGCTACACATACAAATAAATTGTGCCTGTGGCAACCTTTATGCTATGCATGTGTGCAATTATGTGCGATCGTCGACGCTGTTGATAAGGCAGGCGTGCTTGTCGCGGTGCGATAAGGTGAGAAGTACAGATAGTAATCCGCACTGCACTCTCACTTCCACTCTCGCTCTCTGGCGCACTTCAGTTGTGTAGGCGCGAAAGATGCAAAAGATGTATCTGAATGATTTCTACTGACCAGTGTCGTTGGGCTCTCTGCCGGCCTTTACAATATTCGCAGTGGCAGTGTGATTGTTGACGTCGGTAGCAAAGGTTCATTTCCCGAACAGGTTGCAGTTTGGAATCTTCTACCTAACTCGTGTGTGAGACTGTCTTTACCTAGCGTGGCGTGCTGCGAGCTAACCGGCGTTTTAACGTTATTACAATCGATTTAAATGTGTCAGTTTGTATCTGCAACTCTATACCTTTTGTTTTTTCCTCAAGACCTTGCGAAAGCAAAATAATGTAAATGCTTGTTGTAGTTTTCAGCATTCAAAGTAATTGTTTGTTGTTTTGTGTGTGTCATGGTTATTGTTAATGGCGGGTGTTCGCAACTGCAGCGATTATATTCAATTATGTCAGTTTCGCTATAACTGATATGTACATTTAATGAGTTGTACAATTGTGATCAATAGTGAAATTAGTCAAGTGTGAATACATTTTTAAAGTCTTTTTAATCTGTAAAAAGCAGGCACCGTACTGGTTATAATTTATATTAAAAAAATTTTCTATTTAAAAATCATATTTAATTTAATTTTTCAAAATAAAAATTAATTTAAAAGTTTATTTCTGATTTTGAAAATTAAAATCAAATATAAGAGTTATCAGTTGATTTACCCTTCGACCATTGAAAATCTGTGTGTCTGTCTGTCTGTCTGTGTGAACACACAGATACAATCATCCAGATGGGCAGATAGACGGACATGGCTCAATCGATTTGGCTTTTAAGTCTGGTCAAGAATATAGACCAATGAGGTCTGTCACGCCTCCTTCTGCATGTTATTATACGAGGGTCGTTTGATAAGTCCGTGACTTTTTGAATAAAATATATTTTTTTCGTCAAAGAAGCGTTTTATTTCTCAACATAATCTCCTTTTAGCTCTATACATTTAGTCCAGCGTTTTTCCAATTTTTTTATTCCTTCCAAATAATAGGTTTTCTCAAGGCCCTCAAAATAGTCGTTTGTTTCTGTGATGACCTCTTCATTTGACCCGAATCTCTTACCGCCGAGCCATTTCTTCATGTTTGGAAACAAAAAATAGTCACAGGGGGCTAAATCTGGAGAATATGCTGGATGGGGTAGCAGTTCGTAGCCCAATTTATGAAATTTTGCCATGCTGACTACACACGTGTGCACCCGTGCATTGTCCTGATGGAACAGCACTTTTTTTTTCGCCAAATGCGGTCGTTTCTGCTTCAAATCAATATCGAATCTGTCCAAAAGCTCTGAATAATATTCGCCAGTGATCGTTTTACCCTTTTCAAGGTAATCGATGTGAATGATACCTTGTGCATCCCAAAAAACTGTGGCCATGACCTTGTTGGCCGACAGACCCACCTTGGCCTTCTTTGGTGCACGTTCACCCGGAGAAACCCACTGTCTTGATTGTTCTTTGGTCTCTGGTGTGGTGTGGTGGATCCATGTTTCGTCTACGGTAACGAAACGGCGCAAAAATTCGTTTGGATTGCGGTTGAACATCGCCAAACACTCCTTTGAAATGGTCACACGGTTGCGCTTATGGTCGTGTGTGAGCAATCGCGGCACCCATCGCGCGGAAAGCTTTTTCATGTCCAAATATTCATGTAAAATGTGATGTACCCGTTCAGTTGAGATGCCTACAGCCTCAGCTACCTCACGCACTTTCATTCTCCGATCATCCAATATCATTCCATGGATTTTGTCGACGATTTCTGGCATGACGACCTCTTTTGGGCGACCTGAACGTTCGGCATCACTTGTACTGGTACGACCACAACGGAACTCAGTAAACCATTTCTTAACCATTGAAATTGATGGTGCAGAGTCCCCATAATATTTATCAAGTCTTTCCTTGGTTTCGGTGATGGATTTTTTACGCAAAAAATAATGCTTAATTAGCACACGAAATTCACTTTTTTCCATTTTCGTTAAAATTCACGAGATCGTCTGCTTTCAATGCCTATAAAACGCAAACCAAAAAACGCAGCTTTCTCAAAATTTTACAGTCAGCTGTTAATCGATAACTGCTGACAGGAGCAGTGTTGTATTTAGAGCAGGTGCGCGGCAAATACAAAAAGTCACGGACTTATCAAACGACCCTCGTACTCTTTTGACCATTCTAAATGGTTGAAGGCTGTTATAAATATTAATATTTTACATTCAATATGGAAGATAGTTTTTGAAATGCGTTAGAAACAAGCAAGAATCTGGATCTATCCATATAATAACTAAGGTTTCAGCATTTTATTTCGGGGTTAGGCTTGTTAGAATTTGTTGAAGTTACAAAATTCTCTGTTGATTCAGTTATACAGTAGTTGAGCAACAAGTACATTCACATAATTTTCCAGAAGGTCTGCATATTTTTGGCTGAATTAAGAGATGCACTACTGAAGGAAGTTGATGAAGCACGGAATGATGTAAATAGAAGGATGCGCCTTTCTTCAATTATTTACAGAACGTTGACCAAAACGGTTGCATGATAATTTGCAACATTCCAAAAGAAAAATACTTTTCAAAATTTGTTGGTCTTGCGTTATGAGAAAAAAGCTATTAGAGTAATACATACTTTAAACCTACATCTTTTCAATACAAATTAAAGGAAATTAATTCTGTAAAGCAGCTTGTCCAACTTTCTCTTTAAATTGTCAGAAACATTATAAAAAATTCATTCGATAAAGCGGTCCTGTCCAATTGGCTACGTCCAATTTACAGCTGTGATCCATTGGCAGTGCTACTTTCCCAAAAAAATTGTTATAAACTATTTCAATCTTGGTCAATGAAAGCCATTGAGTCAATTTTAAATGTAAATATATGAGCTGAAGTCACGTTTTAGATTAAACTATATTGTATTATTAAATATTTATTCACATAGTTTCTCCTGATTACAGTTTGAAAAAAAATATTATGTGGAAACTTTTCGCTATCATATTGGTTCTTAAGGACACAATAATAGCCAACCCCATCGCTATAAGACCGGAAGTGGCTACGGAGTTTATTATCCTTCATAACAATGATATGCATAGTAGGTTCGAGCAGACAAATGCAAACAGCGAATCCTGCCCACCCGAGGATGTCAATAATGACAAATGCTTTGGCGGATTCGCTCGTGTGGCATACGAGTAAGTTAACCGAAATAATTTAATGAAAATCGAACATATGATTTTATATAATTCATTGTTAGAGTTCGCAAGTACCGAGAGGAAGCTAAGAACGGGGGAACACCGGTCTTTTATTTGAACGCTGGAGATACCTATACAGGAACCGATTGGTTTACGGTTTTTAAGGATAAAATTGCCAGCGATTTTCTAAACAAACTGCAGCCCGATGCAATTGTAATAATTTATATTGAATTTTTATTGAGTTCCTATAACCTCAAAGTTATTTGTAGTGCCTAGGAAATCACGAATTCGACAAGACAGTAAAAGGTCTAATACCCTTCCTAAACGAAGTCAATTTCCCGGTATTGGCCTGTAATTTGGATCTAACGGCAGAGCCTGAACTGGCAGCAGCGAAGCATCTTGTGAATTCGACCATACTTGAGGCTAATGGTACCAAAATTGCCGTGATTGGTTACCTAACGCCGGAAACAAACATGATTTCCAACAAGAATAACGTAATTTTCAACGATGAAGTTATATCGATAAAGTAAGAACAGTCTTTGCAAAGCTTTACAACATTTGTCAACCTCGTATTTTTTACTACTTGTGTAGTGCAGAAGCGGGACGGCTTAAAGCCCAGGGCTTAAAAATCATAATCGCCCTGGGACATTCTGGCTATATAAAGGACCAAGAAATCGCAGAGAAATGTCCCGATGTAGACATCGTTATTGGCGGGCATACAAATACCTTTCTGTATAATGGCAAAGAGCCGAGTGTGGAGCGCATAGATGGACCCTATCCCACTATAGTGACACAGAAAAGTGGAAAACGAGTGCCGGTTGTACAGGCCTACGCATACACCAAATATTTGGGAAAACTACATGTAAAGGTGAGTTATAGTTCAATTTAGTTTAATAAGGGAAAACAATAGTTGTTTCAATTTTAACAATAGTTCGATAAAGAAGAAAATCTCATAGAATTTGATGGACTACCAATTTTACTCAATGCCACGGTAGCACAAGACAAGGAACTCCTCAATCTCCTAGAGGTTTACCGAATGAATGTGACAGCACTTGAGAAGTCCGTAGTAGGACACTCGAAGGTTTATCTAGAAGGACGCAAAACCGCATGCCGATCTGTAGAATGTAACTTGGGAAACCTTATCACTGATGCTATGGTATTCAGTCGTGTCTTGGAAGATCAGGGAGGCAATTACTGGACTGACGCAGCCATCGCTTTACAACAGGGAGGTGGTTCGTATTGAATTGAACATAAAATACTTAAAATATTTAAAATAAACATATATTTTTAAGGAATAAGGAGTTCGATTGAGATGAAGTCCAACGGCATTATAACTGAAAGTGACATTTTGACGGTGCTTCCCTTTGATAATGATCTTATTGTCACAACAATTAGTGGGAAAACACTACGAAATGCCTTAGAGCACTCAGCTGCAGTAAGAAATACGGATAACGACGGTGCTTTTCTTCAGGTATCTGGTGTGCACGTGGTATACAATGCAGATAGGCCAGAAGGAAGTCGAGTGGTTTCTGTCAAAGTGCGTTGCGCCAGATGCACCGTCCCTTCGTATCATACTCTAAATGATACAGAAAACTACAAAGTGATTGTTCCACAATTTATATTCGAGGGTGGTGTTGGTCATGTTCTGGTTGACGCAAGTAGCCCCGATTCGACGAGGTTGCAGAAAAAGGACGCAGAAACCGTTAAACAGTATTTGCAACATCGCGATTTTGTCTATCCCGAAGTGGAGGGTCGTATAATATTTGAAGAAATTAAGAAGTGATCGTCAGTTTATATTGTACACCGTTGCACAAATACAAACTAAATACCTATATGTATTATGAATTGTGTATTGAGCAGACTAACTATTTCATCTATATTCTCACCATATCTTGGAAAACCCCGTTTATATCTTTAAATACAATTAATAACCAAAAAGAACTGTATCCATTTAAATAACGCTTGGTGGCGTGGTCAAATTCTAAGACAATATTGACCTGTGTGCAATAGTAAGACATGTTTATACCCTTGATTAAATTCAAAAAGTAGATTTTTATATCCTCCAAACATTGAAAACGGTACTTGTACCGACGCGATCCACGCTATTATGAAAGCTAGAGACACAGAAATTAGCATGAAGGTTCCCTTATAAAGAAAAGGTGTCATATGAATTATTTCCAAATTTGCTGTTGAGCAATATTTTAATGGTTACGTGTTTGGTAAAATTTTCAAAATTGCGTAGTGTATTATCTAAAACTGTCAAGTAAAGTCACCATAATGCAGACATTATGAAAAAATACAAAGTTTATTAATTGATAAATATATGTTTCTAAGCAACCCGTCAGTAAAAAATAATAAGAAACGAAAAAGTTGTAGCACCTTTTTGTAAATTAACTAATGGAGTTTTATCTGAAACTGGTTTGGAGCTTTCTCCTTATTTTGTTTCTACCTAGGCCAGACCTTGGATTCAAATTTACTATCTTGCACAACAATGATATGCACGCTAGATACGATCCAGTAAAGGGCAGCAGCGAAAAATGTACCAAGGAAGAAGATGCGATCGGTCAATGCTTTGGGGGCTTTGCAAGAATATTAACTGTGTAAGAATCTATTCTTTTATCAGTATACCAAAATAACTTTGTATGTTTCGATGTGGTTTTAGTCTAAAAAAGGTTCGATCCCAAGGTCCTACTCTTTATTTGAACGCCGGTGATACTTTTCAAGGCACATCATGGTATTCACTATATAAGGGAAAGCTAGCAGCTGAACTTCTGAATATTCTGAGTCCAGATGCAGTGGTAATATAGTTAGATTCCTATGACAATGTACATATATCTGCAAAAGCTAAAGCTTACAGTCGCTTGGGAACCACGAGTTTGACGACAACATTGAAGGATTACTTACTTTTTTAAAAACCGCCCGATTCCCCATTGTGAACTGCAATATGGACCTAGAAAACGTTCCAGAACTCGAAGATTTTCTGGTTCCTTCAACAATCATAACTAAATTCGAGCAGAGAATTGGAATAATTGGATACCTATCGCCAGAAAGACACTTTAAAAAAGTTAACAATATTGAGTATAATGACGAAATATTATCTATAAAGTAGTTAACTACCATAAAACATGCAATCTTCTTTACTAAACATTCCTTCCTTTTAAGTAATGAAGCTAAAAATCTCACTGATAAAGGAGTCAATATCATTATAGCGTTGGGGCATTCCGGGTACAGAATCGATCGAGAAATTGCTGAAAAATGCCCTGATGTAGACGTGGTCATTGGGGGACACTCTCATACTTTTCTCTATACAGGAAAACCGCCAGAGATCGAAAAACCAGAGGGTCCTTATCCCACTATCGTGTTTAAGGAGAATGGTCGAAAGGTGCCCGTTCTTCAGGCTTATGCGTTTACTAAATATATGGGTAAAATCTCTCTGGAAGTAAGTAAATACTAATACATAGCAATATAAATCTTATTTTAGCAAAACAAATGCATCTATCGTTGTTAATATCTTGAAAACTTTACTTTTATTAGTTTGACGATGCTGGTTTTTTAATCGACTTTAAGGGAAGGCCTATGCTTTTAGATCGAACTATTGCACCCGATCCAACAATTAAATCCATTTTAGATAACAAAAGGAGTAAAATAGAGCAATTTGAAGAAGAAGTTGTGGGTACAAGCCGCGTGATACTAAATGGGGACAAATATCTTTGTCGGAAGGCTGAATGCAATTTGGGAAACTTCATAGGAGATGCCTTTGTCTACGGCCGGGTAGTGGAAAACCAGGGAGGGCTTTATTGGACCGATGCAGCCATTGCGGTGGTGAACAGTGGCGGTAAGGGGCGTATGTACCCCTAATTTACTGGTAACTAACCTATCGCTTTGCAGGAATACGCGCATCAGTTGATCCGGGCGAAAATGGGAGTATAACTGGTTTTGATATAGTCACTATTCTGCCGTTTGGCAACACTATCTCTGTGACGCGTATTCAAGGCGTTAATCTTGCTCGAGCACTGGAGTATTCAGTGAGCTTGCGGGGCACATCTTCGAATGGAGGATTCCTGCAGGTCTCTGGAATTCGCTTTGTCATAAACTACAACCGACCAAGGGGCAAGCGGGTCACCTCGATTAGTGTGCTGTGTGCTGATTGCCGGATCCCTCACTTCCAGCCCCTGGAGATGGATAAATTTTATAATGTTTTAGTGCCGAGCTTCATATCGGAAGGTGGCGATGGTCATCGATATTTCAGGGCTGCGCGTAGGCCAGATGACCCTATTCTTCAAATGAACGATTGGCAGGTCTTTATCAAATACATGCAAGAGCATAAGGTTGTGTATCCCACGTTGGATCGTCGAATTACGATTATGGACAAAAGAGTCGAGTCTTCTGGCACATTACATTTGCAATTTTTGTCAGCTTTTAGTTTGTTTGTATTTGTTACATACATGTCTATATAAGTTTATTAATAATCAGGCTTGACTGGTTTAATTACATTGGCTTTTAAACATATATATTAAGAGCCGCCGACAGGGCATCACTTCTAGCGAAAATGAAGCAGGTACTAGAAAGAATGATATACAGAAAGCTTCACGACGTTAAAATCGAACGTTATAGTTACAAAAGAATATAGTATATACTATATAGTACTGTGACATACAGTTCACAAGCAAGTAATAATCCTTTACTCTATGGGTAATGTCTATACTTATTGCGAACCACAATGAGTCAAGAATGATTGAATGAATTGGCAACAATACAAAGTGAAAACTAGTAGGGAAGCTACAGTCGAGCGTGCCCGACTGCGATATACCCGCTTATCAAAACGATTTCTTAGCAAAATATAACTTCTTTTGGCGTATTTTGTGTTACATACTTTGAGGAAATATTTAAATATTAATTAACTATTATGTGAATTATCCTATCGCACCCAGATTTTTAGAAATTATTTGGCTGTTCATAATTATTGTGTTTACCAAAAATGAACTGTTTAGTATTTACACTACGCTTATAATTCGATTTATATCGATTTACGGGGTAGGTAGTAGGCGTGGCCACAATCTAAAATAAACTTTATCTGCGTGCATCAATAACCCTAATTGATTCCAAATTTACTAGCTCTAGCTATTAAGTCTGTGAGAACTAGGTTTTCATACGAACGGACAAACAGACAGACGGACATAGCTATATCGACTCGGCTGTGGATGCGGATTTAGAATATATATAGTTTGGGGGGTCTGCTACGCCTCCTTCTACCTGTTACATACATTTTCGTTTAGCACAAAGCTATTATAGCCTTCTACCTTATGGGTAGCAGGTATAATAAGAGGGCCTCAAATATATATGGTATGAAGATTTATCACAAATTAAATAATTATTGATTATCAAGACCGTCGCTTATGGTCCTGGCCACCAAAGCTTAAGCTGATAAAACAGTGTGATGCTTATCTCAGTCAGGTCGAAGTTACCTACTTTAAGCCTCGTGTGTTGATTGTCTTAGATTTTCGGTAATTAGCTAATCCCGGGTCGTTGTACCTTAACTTCCCGCATTAAACAGCAGATAAGTGAATGAAGCAAGCTACTGTTGTATTCAAAAACGAAAGCAACAGTCAACCGCACTCGACAGGAGGATACCCTTTGGCCTATGTTTCGGTGTGAATAAATTAATTAAATTTATACACATATATACATAATTTTGTACATGCTTTTACATTATTTCCGACAGATGGAGCTGCCTGCCTCCCTTGTTAATTGACACAAGCACAATTGTTATGCTTATACATTCTTAAATAACTTCTGTGTTTATTGTCCGATCGGATTAAAACTTTGAAGGATATGTAGATATTATATTTAGTTAAGTATAGGTCTAAGTCAGAAAGTTGTATCTTTTCTACGTCGCTTATTAATTTTCGATTTGCGGGGGCGGTGCTCAAAAATTAAAAATAATCTTGATCTGCGGAGAGTGTGCATTAACCTGCATGCCAGATTTGGAGTCTCTAGCTTTTATAATAGCTAAGATCTTGCCATTCAAACAGACACACGGACAGACAGACAGACTTGGCTCAATCGACTCGGCAAATGATCCAGAGCAAGAATACATATACTTTATGGGGTCTGTCAAGACTCCTTCTGCCTGTTACATACATTTACACAAAGATAATATACCCTTTTCTGACAATTTATAGTGTTCAAAGGGTATAATAAAGTCAGGACCCCTTGACCATTGCATTGTTAACTAGTCTGTCTCTTCTTTAACTTTAAACAGATTATATACCAATTCTTAGTATGATCCATTATTTTAATATAATGGTATCTGTATAGTTTCTTATTAATAAAACCTTTATAGTTAGTAAATTAACTAAATAATAACAATTAAAAGATTAAATGTGAGCATACAAAACTAATTTATCTATGTACATACATTATGTAAATTATTGTAACCATGTTAAAGTTGTTGTCTCTACCCCACTGTGCACTCGTGGAGTGGGGGCTATTTATCGTCGCCCTAGCCCTTGATTCAATGTCGCTACTAGCATGTTCTGCTGCTGATTCTACCGTTCCTCTGTTGTTGTTGTTGTTGTTGCTGGTGCTGCTGCTGCGATGATGGCGTGAGAACTATACTCACATCTGCACTTGGAGGTTTAGGCTAAAGCCTGGTCACAGTCGAGACAAACATACGTATTCTTTTGGCGGCAATCGTCTTTGGCGTGTTTTGTAGCAGCTCCAAGCCCATGGCCATGACTGATGGCTTAGGCCCGTGCATAGGTCCAGTAACTGGGAAGTCTTTGGTACTATGTATGTAATTATAGCGAGCAGCTAGTACTTAAACTCGCTCTCGCCACTTGATGTCAGTAAGGTCTGGATTCTTGGTTCTCGGCTTCTCGGTTCGTGGCACTCGGTTTTCCCCAGTTCTGCCGGCTTTGGACGGCGGTCAAGTGCAGAATCAGGCATTTTGCACGGCACTTTAGCTTTCAACTATCAGTCATTCAGTTAGTCATGGTTCAAAGAGGTTCTTGAACTCACCCACGCCCGCATTTGTAGTCACATTCACATTGAATGTCTGCTTAAATGCCGCGATGTTGGCAGTGGCATTTCAATTTCGCAAATAGACTCGCCAGCAGACGTTAGTATCTGTCTGTGAGTGTGTTAGTCTGTGTATCTGTGTGTTTGATTGTAAATGTATACGAGAGTGTGTGATGACCCTGGCGGAAAAACAGGCCTGGGCCATCTTCGGAACCGCCACTTAGTGCTAGCACTTGGTACTCGTACTCGAGCTTGAGCTTGAGTTCGAGTCTCTGTATACATACTGACACACACATGTACTCACATACGTGTAATCTCTTCCTAACAGTGCTTCCCATTTAAACGGTAAACGTGCGCAAAAGAAGACAACTTCCGTCTTTGATCTTCTTTTTCGATTTTCTTTGCCCGTTGCTCGGACTCTGATAGCCATATTAATGACATTAACTATATGTATTAGCCAGTGCTCCACATCCAAGTGGGATGTGCAGACGCGACCAACTCTCAAGACCTCATGTATTCCTCGCTAAGTAGGAGTATGTATGTATGTATGTGCAGCAAAGTCAGAGCAGCAAATTAGTTGGAATAGTCCCCATTCAACGCGATATTCGTGTTGCTCTGTTGCTGATTCTCTCCTCCTTTTCCGATTTGGCCATTGTTATTGTTGTTTCTCTGTTGGTCGTGATTTTGGTGGCCAGTTCATTAGAAACGCTGAATTGGCTTCACCTTTTGACATGGAATTCGAAATGACGTGAATCGCACAAAGAAGAACTCAAAACTCTTCTGTGCCCGTTCCTCTTTTCGCAGTTGTTGTTCCGCTGTTGTTGTTGCTGTTATTGTCGTTGATATTCCATAGGTATCATCGACATTGGCCAAATTTCCTCGTCCTCATTCGCTTTGATTGCTAGCTCTAACTCTGTGCAGCCATAGGCCATTAGGCACCAAGCCAATGGGTAAGGGAGCGAGTGAAATTGGCGTCGGACATCAGGAATCGGGATCGAGCATGCCAAATGGCCATTCGCCTCGTTTTCCATGTCTTCTTCTCGTTGATCGAAATTATTTACCGTTGATATGGAAATTCAGGCAAGATTACAAGATATTATAGCCTGGCATAAAGAAATAACAACTATGTCACGATTATTGTAACGCATGAGCGGATCCATTTCACAACTCAAATCTGCATCTGGTAAACCTTTGTTAGTTCTTAAACCTTTATATTTCTATATATGTTTCTAGATATGAAGTTTTCTATACAAAACAATAATTATCATAAATATAGATTTCTGGCATTTTGTGTCCAATTTCATACTACGGCAAGAACTCTATGTATTCATAAATATATTAAAACATATGTATATATTTTAACTTTCAATTTTAAAGTAATTACAATTTTTCATCTTTAACTTTAAATATTTTACTTTCAAGTATTGTTTTAATCAGATTTATTTCAAATTTTTAAATTGTACTCTTATTTAACTTCAGTATTTATATTTTTATTTTATTTCAAGTCCAATGTCTTAGTTGACTTTAAATAAATAAATAAATTCTAAACTAAAACTAAAGTTTGATTTCTCGATATTGTATTAAGCTTTTTTTGTTTTTCCTTGACAATAAATATCGATGTCCCCAGTAAATCAAATTATATCATGCCCATAAATTTGCATAATGAATAAGTTCTAAATGTTCCGAAGCGAGCATTAAAGAGCATTTACAAGTCGCCTTATTGTTTTGAAGAGAACTCTCTCATAAGAGTGTAGTTTGCAATTTAGTCCGAGTTGATAATTCGTTTGTTATGCTAAGCATTTATTGCAAAACTTTGCCTGCAATTCTGCATATTTTAATAACTTATTGCAAATTTCGATGAGGCTGTGCATATGAATTTATGTACATATGAATGAACCGGAGGGCCAGTTCTGGCTTGTTTATGTGATCTTCTGGGCTCGGCACTCACGACACGTGGTAAGTGCGGGCCAAGATGCAAATGCTGATGACCTTCGCGAACCAAGGACACCAATGCATACTCCAGGCATGCCACACTCTGGCCACCATTTCGAAGACTCGAATACTTCTGGAATGTTGCAACTAAGCACGATTGAAAGCATCAAATGTGATCTTTGTTTGCTGAAAATTGCCAGTGATTTGAAATTAGTCATGTGGAAATGTGATGTCTACATCAGATGAGGATCCACATCGGCTTTGGCTGTGCTGCAGACGCACATCATGAGCTCGATGTCAAATTCGCTGACAGCAGCGAAGCAGAAATGAAATCCGTGCTCCGAGTGTTCGGAATTCATAATCCTTTGATCTCATGCGGAAAATCTACATTCATGTGCGAATATTAGTTTCTTTTGGCGTTCCCGCTGGCTTCGCATGGGCGGCACGATTTGACCATGTCATCATCATCTTTCCTGAAGTTGACGCTAAAGTGGATTGTGGATACTCTAGATACAGGAGCGTTGCGCCATCGCACGCACCTGAGATACAGATTTAAATACGTGTATTTACACACATACTTCGATGTGTGCGTGTGCGAGGAAGAAGCGAAGACAAGACACGCCAGTTTCGGCATGCAGAAGGTTTGATACCCTAACAGACAGTAGTTTAAGGCTTTGATACATAAAGACTATGCATGTTCCCATGTAGAATCCATATTATATACGTATTATATTTGATTAAGTTTATGGTGAATATATATCATTTCTCCTACTGTATATAGTTTTTCGCTTTTTAACATTTTTACAGCAAATATAATAGGAAAGGCTACCTAAATCTTGTTATAGGTTTTATATGAAGGTGTTGATGATTGCTATTCACGATTAATGTTCCTATGAAAGTTATTAGACAAAATAGTCTGACTCTGGTCTACATATGTTATATATGGATTACTTAATTTCTGTGTATGGTTATAATACTTTAATGTCATTTGGAATTACACTACTTTGCAGTCGAGAACCCTTAAGTCAATCGTTTCTATATCAGCTTATGTTTGAGTAGCTGATTTCGATACCACGTTGACAGCATATTATATTTATCAAACAGAACAAGGTAGTTAGTTTATTTAGTTTTCTTATAAATAGTACTTGTTTTATATAGAATTAATTTTGTCTTTAATTGGAAGTTTATTACTAATTATTTGTGTGTTAGTAAGTGTTGCATTTTTAACTTTATCAGAGTGTAAAGTTTTAGGTTACATTCAAATTCGTAAAGGTGCTAATAAAGTAGGATTAATAGGAGTTCCTCAACCTGTTTGTGATGCGACAGATAGACAGATAGCGTATACCCTATGCATGTTAAAAATCAATATACCCGCTGCAAGGGTATAAAAAACTAAAGCTGGCTGAAGCAGTTTGTCTGCGCGTTGCCAAAGTCCGTTTGCAAAAGTCGAGGATTTCTACCAAAAGGCGAATTAAATTCCTCAATCTTGTGCCAGGTTTATTTTTAGACCAACAGAACGAACAGCAACCCGAACTGCCCCCGGAACAAGTCACTGCGAGAACTGGCAGTGGAATAAGCCAAAGAAAAGGCAAGAAGAGTAAGAAGAGCAAGAACAACGACGGCGAAAAGAAGACCAAGACCAAAACCAAAACCAAGACGTACGCAAAGTTGAAGACGAGCTAACAAAGTAAGCACAGAGCACACAAATGGTGAAGATCACAAGATCAACTAGAAGCAGCAGCATCGGCAGCAGCAGCAACAGAACCAACAGAACAGAAGAAGCAAAGAACCCAGCCCAGAGCAGCAGCATGTAGAGATGGATATGGATGGATGCTGTTAAGACGAAGGCCATCCAAATAAATGCCTTTAGAGTCTAAACTCCGCTGACTCGGCAGTGCAAAATCCAGATAGCAAGGAGACAACCGACGCGACTTGCGGACACATTAAACTGAATGTCGACAGGCGTCAGCAGCAACGTCGGCTGCGGCTGCGGCTGCGGCATTGGCGTCGGCCCGGCGGCAGCAACAGCCTCGACACAACAACATCGGCAACGGCAAAAGCAACAGCAACAATAACAAGAGCAATAACAACAGCAGTAACAACAACAACAAGAAGAAGAACAACGTTAATCAACAATCCACGTAGGGCGGCCCAAAATCTTGGTGCGTTCCTCGATAGAATTTTGATTGCAACACGCACGCACAACCCTGCGTCGCTGCCACAGTCCTGGGCACTGCCACTTCCTTACACTCCACTGCTCCTTTCCTGCCAGAAACCCGATCGCAGTGCCAACTTTTTGCAGCAACTGCAGCAGCAGCAGCAGTCGCAGTCACCAACCGACTAGACCCAAGCTAGGGCTGACGCTGACACAGAGGCATCGGGTTTGGAGGCCTCTTCGGCATCGGCATCGGCACCATCCCTACTTAGTACTAGTCGCAACAGAGGCAACTGAGGCCAACTGGGAAAATAAACGCATTCCATTTCCCATGGCTCTTAATCGCCAGGCCATTATTATATTTACTCGTACTGGTCCTCGTATATAATTATTCCCCACACCCACCGAGTCTGCCATTACCCATCCATGTATCGAATTGGATTAACTATTGATTAAGCTGCGTCGTGAAGAGAGGCTCCAGCAAAGAAGCCACAATGGGAAACAGCTCACGAGTTCCTGGGCATCAGTTGCTGCCCATTCTTACTTAGTTGACAGCCTCTGCTTATGAACTACAATGAGGAATGTTTTGCTATCTTATGGGGTGTTAGAATACTCCAGTTTATCATGTATCTGTTCTTTATTTATTTATTTTTTTTTTTGCTCTAGTTGTAATAAATTCAAATATTCTTATTCGGAAATTAGTCAGATATGAATGGATCATTTTACTAGTATTCTTCGAAGAAGACGTATGTTAGTAACACATAATGTGATTCCACATTCCTACATTCTGGCTATCGACTATCCTGGTCTATCCAGATTCAATCACTTGTCATATCTAAAAACGAATAGATCGCTTCAAGCTAAATGTCAGCAAATCTTGGCTAAAGTTACCCGATATTTATGACATAAAGAATCATGTGACCCCTTAGAGAGTGTATGTTAGTTATGGCCAGCAGTTGGCAAAGAGTTATTTTGCAGATATCTTAATATAACATCTAATCTGAACTACATCGTTTTGTTATCATTAAAACTATCGGCGGGTTTTTTAGAGAGTTGTTTTGCAGATATCTTATTAAAAAATCCAATCTAAAGGACGTCGTTTAGTTATCATTAAAATTATCGGCTGATTTTTATTGATTGCTAAGATATAGAAAGAATACCAACTATACACTTATACATAATTTAAATATTTGTTAAATCCTAGGAACAATCGATCAAAACGAGCCCGAAAACTTGCATTTTCATATTTACAATATACATATGCCAACTTATGATACTCATCAAAGTTTTTTACATATTCTGTTGAAATTATACAAATATCGCAATATTTATTGGTTAATAATAAATACATATATATTTATCTTAACTCTTTCTTATTTAGTTATTTATTTATAAAATTATTTAATCTTATTTAATCTTATAAAATTTGAGCTTTAAGATATAAAAAAATTTATATGTAGCGAGTTTGTTTGAAATATACAGCATGATCATGTATGATACTGTGTTAAACATAGCTTATGTACTATGAGTAGATAAGTATTTCTGTTCTAACAGTATAAATTATAAATGAAAATTAACAGCGAATAACTTTACTTCTTCAACTTTACATTGGGAATTATCTCATAATTCAATTAACTTTCCTGTGGGTCGGCTTCAAGGGGAACGACTGTAAATAATAATGTTTATTTAGGGACCATAACCATGATATAGTGCGGGACTTTAAGTTAGCTTTTTCTCTTTCTTCTTGACAATACGATGGTGGGGGTACCCACAGAATTATTGTCAAAATGCAAAGAAAAGATCATTATTACATTTCACGCTTCCAGGCAGGAATCGTAAAACCGAAACCACAAACCAGTAAAAACGTCGACGTCGACAGCGACGCGGACGCAGACGCAGACGCGAGCGTCGACGGCAACTGCGATAGGGTACCAAATTAATGGAACCACCGCGAGGGATAGAACTCTTTTTTGTAGCTTCAGCTATGGTCAGAAGCGGAGGCAGGACGGTAGCAAGACGGGTGCCACGGGATCGGGGCCCTAACACACGCCAGGTAAGAAGTGGGACCAGCAGAACCTAAAACCAAAGCGGCGTTGTGGGAGAGAGAATAAAACTAACAATGAACAGCAGACTGTGACTCCCATTGGAATGACGGCAGCAGCGGCCTGCAGCGCAGCCACCTCTGCATGTGTGAGCTCGGTATATGCATATGTATGTACTTATGTATGTATGTGTGCGTATACTTATGGAGGTGCGCGTGTGTGCATATGTATGTTTGGTATTTTGGTATTTTGGCCCGCTTGTCTGTACTTTTGCTTCGATGCGGCTTCATCGCGCTCTTTGTCTAGCACCAAGTTCTGCCCAAGAACTGCGGCCAAGAAGTCATCAAGTCCCAATGCGGCACGATCGCAAGCACGCACACAAACAAATGTACAAACACCAGCACAAACGCGTATATCGCGTTCCAATCGCCGGGGCAGCAATCACATCCAACCAGTGCTGCCAACTTGAAATGGGGAAAAAGCCAATTCTGACGGGAAGCAAAGGAAAAAATTACGGCAAAAGAAATGAAAATAACACTAACTAAATTTCCTTATCAGAATGAAAGGCAACATACGCCATGCCGAACATTTTATACCCTTGATGGTCCCTTTCTCCTCTAATCGTTTCTATGCTAGTAATATATAATGGTACAGAATTAAATATGTAATGTATAACAGTTTTCATTGACAGCTATAATAACTTCAATATAAACATATGTATGTAATTTTTTTATGAAAGAATTTGTTTCTGATAGTTGCTATGGCAGCAGTAGGGTATAGTTTTCCGAAAGTTTCCTTATAATTATTTGTACGTTTTTTATTTATAAATATAACAAGAAAAAAAGAAAAAATTTTAACTTAAAAAAGTAAAACCTTAAATGAAAAAAAATTTTATTCAAATTTGTGCTTAAACTGTGATAAAGAACAAATAGCCGACCCAACAGTTGTTGCAGAGGATTGGGGAAACCCCAGAAAATCCAATCAGATCTAGTTAGATAAAAAATATCCAAACTTCTCGCAATTCTTAGATATTTTCCGCAGTTGGCCTTAAAAAATAGCCAGATTTGACGAGAAAAAAGCGGAATTAACAGCACTGCATCCAACATACACGAAATGCGCAAATAGTTGTTCGGGCTTGGAATTGGGAATGAGTACGGGTACGAGAACGGGAATGGGTTCGGGTTTGGTTTCGCGCTCGGCTTGGTTCTTGGTGCTGCCACCGTGATAAGCAGCGTCACATTTACAATAAGTTTTCTTGCGTGCATTCGTATTTGTATTCGAGTTGGGTACTTTCGTTGTTTCACGGCTTATTCCACTGCTGCTTCGTTCATTCATAATCACCACACACATATTTATGTACATGGATACATACATACATATGTATATGTATGAACATATCTGTATGGATCGAGAGTTGCGACTCTTCGCCAATTTCCTTTTTAAGCTAACAATTGGCCCCTCTTCACGACATTTACCTTTGCGTACTTGACCAAGCAACAGCTCCAGCTCCGACTACACAAAGAAAGAGTTATAGTCCTCCTAAGTTCGAATTTCTTTTTGTGAGTTAATTCGCGGTTCCAGGATTACAGACGCCTCTGCGCGTATAGTATCAATCTAAGAAGGTGTGACTGTGTGCACGTTTCTTGAGTGTGCGTGTGTGTGAGTGCGATAGGTGCGAGTCATCGTCTTTGCCTTCATCTTCGTCTTCGTCTTCGTTTTCGTCTTCGACTTCGTCATCGTCCGTCGCCTCGACTTGTTTCGTGTTGCGCGCATTGGAATAGGAAGTTCACGCTGAAACTGGAATCGAAATTGGAATTGGAAGTGTTGGCGTTCTGGAAATAGCAGCAGCAGCAGCGGCAGCAGAAGAAGCAGCGACAGCGGCAGGTTTCTTCTTCAGTTTCTTGACGGTTCGCGGTTGCGTGATATAGCCTGGATATCAGACCGTTCAGTCGAAGGCTTACAGTGAACGCGACGAAAAGTGCCAACGGTTCCTCGATCTCATCTCAGCAGCATCACCGCGTTCGCTTCTGCGCAAAGAACCTTGAGAATTGTTAATACATACCAACACCAATTGATAATGGCCAAAATAATTATATTTTGCGTGCTCAGCCTCTTGGCATGCGCTGCAGGTTAGTATGATAAAAGAAAATATCCTTTAAAAGTTCTTAATCACAAAGTTCAAAAGTACAACATTTTGCTAATACAAATCTAAGTCCCTTCAATTTATCAAAATTTTACAATCATAAATGATATTGTTGCTTTTCAATACTTCGTTTATACATAGCATATCGTGGTACGTGCAATAAAAATAGACCCTGTTTATAAGAAATAGAAATAGAAATTGATAAAATGGTATATGTTTATAAGAAATAGAAATAGAAATTTATAAAATGGTATATGCAGAGTCTACTTCATAAAGGGTTTATTTAATACCTTGTTTTTGTCTCATTATTTAATCAATCATTATATGGATTAAGGCTAAATACATAGACATATTTTGTGTGTTAGCGTATGCACTTTTATCCCATTTCGTGAAATCACTTCGTGTAAACACAGTGAAATCCAAACAACACAGTCAGACAGCTCTTACTGAATGAAGTTTCACGAATTTCATATCAATTTTTAAATATTATTGTAATAGTTTTTACAATAATCTATTTATAAACTTGTTTTAATAAATGCAATTATAATACCCTTGCAGTCGGTAGATAGGTTTGGGCTAGAAGTTACTTCTGAAGACATCTTTGATGCCACTAATGGAAATAAATGTTTTTTAAGGTGTAAACAATCTACTCAAAATATCAGGTTTTCCCAGCGTACACTTTTGTGGCTGTACTACATTTTTTTGTTCACTGTGAATCAATTGGATCAGATCAATATTTTTTCCCCATCATATTTCCTCAGTCTATGTCCTTAATATGTTCTACAAATTTAAACAATTAGCACGATCGACTAAAATAAGGATATTGATTATGAAACCGTATAAACTGTATTTCTACTATTAAACATAACATTTACTTGCATAGTAACTCAGATATAGTATGTACTGTGTCAATTTCAAAATTAGAATAAATTGATTGAGTATAGAAGAAGAATGAAAAGTAAGTAGAAAAGGATATTATTATTTCCATTATTATATGTTAGGCATTAAATGTAATTTTCTTCTTCGTAGAACAGAGAAAAGTTAGCAATTTAATTGGATTGTTCCCGTTTTTTGCTCAGTTCTGTAAAGTGTAGCTCGAAGCTGTTCTATGGCGTTCTGTTTTTTCTCATTTTATCAATTGCGTTCTTATCCTGACTGCATCTGTTGCTGTTCGCGCATAATGATAACTTGCCAAGTTACCGGAGGGAAGTTAGGTGCCAACAAATAACCAAGCTCCCCATCATTTTATTACATTTGCGCTGCGGGCTCCGTGAGCCAAGATCAGGATCGGGCGTAACTCAGAACTGACTTAGAGTGCATCATTAGAGACGTGCTAGATTCGTATGCTATTGCCCCTCAGGGGCCAGCCAAGGGTAATTACCTCGAAATTATAGTCTTGAAGTAGGTCTACAGACGGAAACGGGGCAAAATGCAGTTCAATTATTGGGTTACCCCATCGGAGTCAGGCAAGCTGGGGGAATTCAAAGTCAAATTAGCCCCAATTGATAGATTTCGGACTACTTTTTCAGTTATCAGATTGAATGCGCAATGCGATTCGTTTAATTTCTTAAATAAATATTTAATAAATAAATTCAAATATCTCTGCTAACATGAATCTTATAAAATGCATCTATTCCAATTTGAACAAGTGAAAATGATTAACTTAAATTGAAATTTTATCAAATAACTGAAAGACTTTTTCAAGTTATATCTTCTATGTTATCTAAACGGATTGTAACTTTTATTGTGACTTTTATTTTATTTAATTATATAAATTAATAACGACTTAACAAATCGACGGCATATTATTATTATTTGAAGTTATGCATCTTCAAAGACTTGACAAGACATACAAAAGAAGTTCCTTGACATATCTTATGATAATCTTGCTTTGAATCTCTTTTTGAATACCCATTTTCACATTAGAGCGAGTGGGATCAGAGACCTGTTCCGAAGTTGGCTTATTGAAATCAGAAGACTTTGACTTCGTGTGTGTCTTGCATTTAAATCGCCGGAAATAATTTAATATACAAACATACACACACAGACAGAGACAGACAGAGATACCCAGTGTACACTATCCGACTGGATGATTGGCCCTCAGTCTATACATAAAGCATACTCGTACCTATTCATGACAAGCTCCATAAATAGTCAACAGTACGTCGGGGCTGCCTTCCGTTTGCCTAGAGGCTTCGTTGGAGAATTGAAAACGAAAATGTCTTTGATATGGGTGCTGTCTTTAAGCCGGGTTATGCCAACACAGACACAGACACACACACATACACATAGACTAGTTGTTGTTATTGTATATGTTTAGCACTCTCCGACCAGGGCCCTGGTTCCCTGCAGGGGAAGAAAGCGATAAAAAGGGACTGACTGGTCAGCTACCTGTTGCCTCTTTCCGAAACCGAAGTAGCCAAGTCATTGTCATCTTTGAGACGAAAACAAACTGAGGCCCATGGCCCGAGACGATTACGTAAGTAGAAGAAAAGTCAGAAAGAGCGTCTCTTGGTACTTTTATTCTTGGCGTTCTTCACGAAACACATTCCTCCGGCTATTGAGCTAATTAATGTCATCAGTGTTATTATTTCCCAACGGATTTTACGTAATTAGCTTAGGTGTCTCTATGTGTTGTATCTCCGTATGTATGTATGTTATATCTACCTGGAGGTCATAGACCGATAAATGCTTCTGGTCATCATCATCATTAACTTTGCTATGAATCATCCGGCACTTGACTCCCTATGCTTGTCTCCCATTCCCCCAGTTCCATCCCAAAGTCCAACCAAGTTAAGACAGGGCCTGAGCTCTTCTTTTTATAGGCATCAAGACATACGCTTAATTTCGTTTTGTCATTCGCAATGCTCGTTTTGGTAATCCCATTTAATGATATTTGCTTTGGATACCCCGATTACGCATTCGGTGCCGCTATCGATGTCGAAACCGATGCGAATCAAAAGAATCCCGTTACGGTTACGCTGGGGAGATTACTCAATATTCAGTGCGGACTGCCTCGTGCAGGTTCAGTGAACCCTATCTCTACTATTAAAGATCTGAGCTTGGCTTGGGATTTCTAATAGCTTCATATTCTTTGCTTTTCGTTTGGGTTAGGTCAACGCATCACGACCATACATCTGGATGGAGTGCAGTACTTCATCAGTCGCATGAATCCCTACTCCCCGGAGCTGAACTACTTCCTGGCCTACCAGTACTGTCGGTCGTTGGGCCTGCAGTTGGCCTCGTTCGAAACCAAGGAGAAGGCCGAGTCGATGACCACGTATCTAAAGAATGCCGGTTACGGCAATTATGATTTCTGGACCTCCGGAAATCGCTTGGGCACGGGCATGTTCCTATGGATGAGCACCGGGTTGCCGTTTAATGCCACCTTCGACTTCTTCGAGAACTCGGCCGATGCCATCCAGGCTGGCCTGCTCGATCCTGTCGACCACAACAGCAACACCTCCCCGCAGCGCACAGCACGCGACAGGTAAGCACAGGGCTTCGATACGGACACAGAACCGCTTTGGGGCTACCTTAAATGTTTAATCCACATCCTGCACATCCGTTTCGTCCTTATAGCAGCAGTGGTGCCGAGAAGGGCTGCGTCATACTGAAGCAACCAACACTCAAGTGGATGCCCGAGGACTGCTCGGACGTCAAGGACTTCATATGCGAGCAGACCCGCTGCTACTACTACAACTATGGCAGCATTCCGGTGTCGTCTGCGCAGGGGTAAGGACAGCTAGAGAGCATGGGCGCCACTAAACACGATATCAAAACATAATCAATAACTAAATACCACGAACAATAAAAACTACTTTAAATCAAGTCCAAGATCCCAACCCTAAACGTATAAGGCAAATAAATGAATTAAAATTGAATAATTAATTACTTTACCCGTACTAAGTATAAACGTAATGAATCGATATACGCGCGAATATCCTTAATTAATTAAGATAAACACACCAACAAATATAAACATACTGATACTGATACTGATACTGATATTTATAAACACAAGCAACTTAAAATGATATGCATTGAGCAATTGACAAAATACGTGATTAATATGAGTTAATTTAGTTGACCACAAAACAAGAATTGAAAGCACACAGAACAAAATTGTCCACACTATATGGGACGCTGCGTTGAAGCGTTCAGTTCAAAAAGTAATACAGAATCGAATCGAAATAGGTGAGCTAACCCCCAAATCGTTAAAATATACCATTACTACACACATACATATGTATACCGGTGCAGTATCCCATCCAGGGTCTGCATATCTAATACATTTGTCATTTACCTAATACAGAAGACTAATGCGAAGCTACCAGCCTATTACTAACTTACAGGTCTCTAAGCCAAATCCATAAACAAAAAAAAACATAAATTGAAAAACGAATAACCTTTTTGCTGTTTTAGTCTAACAAGATAGTGCAATCACTTAAGGAATATTTTCTTATAACTTGATTCAAAATTGTACAAAATGAAATTCAATTCATTGAATATTTGTCTTCAGATAAACATTCTTTCGATCCTATTATGTTTCATTTTAATTATATCAAAATTGGTTGTCTCTTTAAATTGTATCTATAATTGATGCGCATTTAAAAAACAGTTTGCAATCATTGAATAATATACATATAACATAGTTAGTTTCCTTCAGATTGCACAATTTTATTGAGGCCACATTTCGAGACTCCTTTTTCAAATTGGTGGTTTGGGGCTTAGCTTTCTCATAGTTGTTATTGTTATTGTTGTTCTCATCAAGATTTGTGCTCAACTAACTAACTTTAGATGCAATCTCGAACTTTCGCACTAACCCAATGCCAAGCTCGCTGCAAGTCAACCACACACACACACACACACACACAACCGCGACACATGCGTGTGTGTGCTTAGTATTAACATACGATGTTCGCCATGGAATTTGTTTAACTGAGTCTTCGTTGTTCTTCTGTTCTTCTTCTTTCACGCTACGCCTTCACGCTACGTAGACGTCCCATCACCTCGACCACGCCACGCACTCCCGCCGTGCTGCTCAACCTACAGAGCACAACTCCGCTGCCACTGCTCATGTCCACCAGCTCCAGCTCCGGCACACTGTTTGCCAAGCCCAAGTCGTCGGTAGCTGACAATGCCGCCTCCTCCGACTCCTCGCAGCAACAGCCGTCGACTGTTTGGTTTAAGCTGAATCACGATCGGTCGCTGGTCGACTCGGGCGCTGCTGACGTGGACGCTGACCTGGAGGCGGATGTCGAGGAACACGACGATGCGGACAGCGACACCGATTTCGAGGAGCACGAACACGAACACGAGAACGAACCTGAACCCGAACACGAGCAAGAAGGTGGCGATGCCTCCAATGAACATGCGCGCGAGCTGAGCGACGGCGACGAAGTTAAGGAGCACGTTTTTCCATTGAACGACAACGAGCTGCACAACGAGATGCACTCGATTGAGGAACTGCAGCTGCAGCTGCAGTCGCACACCAACGATGATCAGCAGGAGCACGAGGCACACGAGGAGGAGGCGCCAGAGGCGGAAGAGATTGGCAGTGCGGAGCATGAGGCTGATGCGAAACCGGAAACCGACACAGACTGGCACTTCGAGACTGTCGGCCAAGTCAGCGATGGACCAGCCGCAGTGCCCAGCTCCACAGAGTCGCCGGCCATCGAGGTGCGTCTCAAGCAGATCGCGCAGGACTTTGAGAAGATGACCAGCTCGCAGGAGCAGGCGCAGCGCACAGCTGCCCTAGGCAAGGATGAGATCACTCCGCAGTCATCTCTCTCGCTGAGCGATCTGATCCGCACACTGAGACCCAACGAACAGCAGATCATACCGCAAATAGACTCGGACTACTCCAATGCTATGCGCGTGCTGGGCAAGACATCTGCCGTGGTCAACAATGAGGATTCTCGCAAGTTTAAGGTGCTCCCGGAGCCGCACAGCTTTTAGGTTTACATCAGGATGATTTTTTGGGGCACACTGTACTGGGTTCCACTGAGGAATGTACATTTGCAAACCCGCTAAATGGCACTTCTCTCTGCGGACCCACGCAGATTACATACTTAACGCACTCTCTGTAGGATTAACGATGACCTTTCACTCGAGCTTGGAGGCCTGAAAGAGTTAAACGCACTTAAATACTACTTAGTTCTATATATGCTTTAATTGTATGACAAACTGATCATTAATAAAACGAATTTGGTATATGTAAGCCGTGCCTGTACTCGCGAATGGGGAAGGGATCCTCAATGTGTGCTCAAGAACCCCTTGAAACTATTCCACCCCGATTACTGCACCCATAAAAGACAATAACCATAAATAAGATGCTAGAATCAGAATCGCTTTTGACGGGCTTTATTGCGATGTCTTCTTAGTGCCGCCTAGGGCAGAGCCTGCCAGAGACGGCAACGATCATTGCCAGGGTGCGTGTCTGCAGTCAAATTTGCAAATCATTTTTCTTAATTTAAAGAGGATTTGAGCAGTTGATGCATCACCTCAGCTTTAACGCGTCTGCTTGAGAGTGGGAAGGGGCAAGGGGGGGGGTCTGAGTGGAGAGTGGACAATGGACGCACCTCGCTAGGCAGAAGACATTAAGCAGACTACAGTCGCCAGAGCGAGTCTGCCAGCAGCGGAATTTCCCCCCTCCCCGCCTACCACACCTCTTCGTCTTTGTCTTGCTCTTCGCCAACTCCAGCCTGATTTCGGCTGCAGACGATCGTCTTTGACTTTGACTTTGACTCTCTGGCTTGAAGTCAGGGTTCGTTTGGAGTTCTGCTGACTGATGTGCTCGCTACCGCAGAAGGCGGTTAATGAAAGAGTCCACACACAGGCCTACACCTGCGCATACATATGTATGTATGTGTATATATGAGGTGCCCGCAAGTGTGTGTGTGTTAGTCACAGACCTGTGCAGACTGTGGCTGTGTTCGTGAAGACAACCTTGAAACGCATAGCAGGGTCCAACGAACGAATATAAAAAGTTTCTCTTTTGCTGAAACGGCAATCTCAGACTCACAAAAAGGTAAACATTCCTCACGTACATGTTTGAAATGCAGCAGCAGCAGCAACAACAACAGCAACAACAACAGCAACGGAAACAGGTAACCGGGACGATTCACTTTGGGGAACCAAGGAACAAACCTGTTGTTTGTTTGCATTTCAAATGCCAATGCTGAATTCGATTGTAAAATTAGTCAAATAATTAATAATTAAGGGGATTAAGCTAATGTTTTAAGAATTTGGCATAGAAATTTTAAGACTATTTAAAATGACATAAGGCTTATTCCTAACCAGGTTATTCTGCAAGTTGACTCTTTTTTCTTATGAAACCTACATTTCCCGAGCGAAATTTAATTATTTTCAATCCAATCTAAAACCATAGTCTCCTTTCAAAGTGATTCAATTATTTCTATCTAGCTTTTTGATACTGTCAGTGTAGAACGATCTATCGACGCCTCCAAAAAAAGCCTCAGTTTCTGCAATCACTTTTTAATTTGTGCCTTATCTCTTAGTACGGAGCATATTTATTATTATAATTATAATGGAAAATGTAACATATAGATAAGTTACTGTATAATTTTTATTGGACTGACATCTTGATATTTTCTGAAAAAATATTGAGGTCTTCATATATAATTACCATTTGTTCCAGTGCCAGCTAGTTGTTATAGTTATTATTATTATGGATAAAAACATTTAAGACTTATTATCAGAAACAATACTAATGCAGTTAATTTGTATGCAATATCTTGTTAAAAGCCAATAATCGAAAAATAGGGTATAGCAGCTATATCCTATATTGGTGCGATTTAGCTCATTCCGACTAATTTACAGCATGCAACAATAAAAAGCATGTGTTGCAAGTTGCATTAAGTTTTTGCAAAAGACAGCAGACAAATGGAATCAGGGACATGGGTAGTTTGATTAACATATACTTATACTTATAAACATATTATATAACATATGCATTACATTACATATCCAGCGTTGAAGATGTCGCCTAGATTGTGTTTCAAACAATATAATAAACCCTCTGTTAGAGTATAATTTAATTTAATTTATTTAATTTAATTTAATTTAAGAAATTATAGATCCAAAAGAACAGAATGAATATCGAAAGCTTGTTACATACAATATTAATTATAATCAATTTAGAAATACTCTTGAGCTCACTTAGGAAAGCTGAATTGAGATTGTCTGACACGACGAGCCCCTCAGCGTGCTTTTATTAAGAACAATGAGACTGACTGTAAAGCAGTTTCAATTGGAAGACAATATCGCAGGCAAGTGCATTATAAATCAGATGATTCACAAAGCGGAAGCACAGTAAGTGCGCGTACTTAAAATTAAGCAAATACCGATACTTGCACTTGTTGCACACGTTTTCAAAGAGAAAGTTACATGATGTACATATGTTATGTATATAAACAGAATTCACAAAGATGCAGAATCATTCCAACGAGAACTTCACATCTGCGTGGACATTTCCAATCTTCAAATCAAAAACTCCTTCAAAATGAAAGTTATCATCGTTCTGGCTCTTGTTGCAACCCTGGCCCTGGCACTGGCAGTACCACAGCTGGAGCGTGGTTCCCCCTTGGCGCCCAGTGGAGTAAGTGCGCCAATCCGTCTAAGCCTGGCTGATTACTAATCATATTTTTCCTGTTCCGCGGCAGATGTTTGCTATGACTGAAAATTTGGCAGCTCCGCCAGTTGATCTGAGAGTGCCGGCTGTGTTTTTGCCCTTGGCAATTCCTATCAACGAGGAACCCCAGGAACCCAGATTGACGCCTCGTCCCAGGATAGTTAAGAATAATGGGACAACAGTCGGATAAATCTTTAATACACAAATTGTTAACGTTGCCTAGTTGTATAATAATGAATTTGTTACATACGATTTAGATTAAAAATACATTTATTAATATTTCAATATATCCATATATTTATCTCTTTAATTGCGTATAAGTATATTTTGAGATTTATTAATCAAGCTCGAGATTTTTGAAAACTCGATTATACTACGAGGGTGGCCTGAAAAATATCCAGCATGACTTTGATATAAACATTTTAAACATTTTTTAATTCATTTTCGACACATTCTTTTTCTAACTAAATACACAACTTTCAGTAATGAAATACCCTGCTCGAAAGAGCTTTTTATCAAGGTTTAATCTTCTCATTTGATGAAGATTTGTCTATTTGTCAAGCGCAACTCTAATCTTTGGAAATAAATAAAACAACTGCAACTAGGTCTACTGAGTAAGACAGTTGCGAAAGAGATTCGACGCTTAATTCATTAATGTTTACAAAAGTTTAGTCAAACACGCTTTTGGTCAAAAGTAAGTAAATGCAGCAGCAAACGTGTTTAAAGGTTTCTTATGTCCAATTTAGTATTTAAAATACCGCAAATGCGTTTTTTAGACATCTTGTGATCTCAGCTATCTATCTTTTTTTATTTACATGATTTTGTGTACATGATTTCCTATGTGGTGCCAGTCTATGGGGTTTGTGAAAGTGTCTTGTCTTTTAAGGGCGTGCGTCAACGTAAAAAATTAGCAATTTACAGATGTAAATGATTTGAAATTTTTACAGACTGATATCAACTTAATTTCAATTGTTCTATACTACTATTAATATTCTAAGCGATGCCCAATCAGGCTGTAAACTTTTCAAACCACCTTCGTATTTATTAAGTAATAACAACTGTGGAATCCATTTAATATTTGATACGATTTGCATAATCAAATGACGTGTGAGAAACGAGTATCTTTTGTACATCTCCTCCAACCTTGTTATTTAAACACAGTATATAAATTTCTCTTTTACTCTCAATAACAAGCGGTAACTGGATAGATTTAGATTCTTAGGTGCTGTAGCTGATGGAAACAAAATATGTACTATCTCATGTGAACCCAGAGCCTTTGTGATATAATGAATTTTTGCTCAACTTTTAATAACTTATTTAGCTAGAAAGTAGATAAAAATGAGGAAGAAAGGTAACCTTCGGCACTCCGAAAGTTTAATACTCTTACAGGTGCTTATCTACTACGATTGTTCCAATACTAGTTATAACTAATGGTGCAAAATCAAATGGTTAGTGTATATTCAATATAGTGTCTCACTTTGAAAACGTTCGTCCGTTTATTCCTATGTCAGCTATATCTTATAGTCGATTTTAATGAAATTTTTCATGCATATTATATATATAGAAAATATCCGATATAGTGAATTTATAGTTACAATCGGGCAATAGTTTGTATGGCAGCTATACGATATATATAAATCCAATCCAGTTTGTTCCGTTTCATCACGATAGCTCTAAAATTGAGAGACTAGTTTGCGTTGCAACAACCGGACGGACAGACACACAAATATGGCTAGATCGGTTTCCTTGGTAATGCTTTATGAGGTGGGGTCTCCTAGGGGGCGTTGCAAGCTCCTGGCCAAAATTAATATACCCTCTGCAAGGTTAAAATAACATGAGCCTATCAAAAGGGGGATTCCTGTTGAATTAATATAGTGGCTCCACAAGATACATGTCATTACACGATTAATAATATATGTTTTTGGTGTAGCTCCCATATACTTCTAATCAAACTTTGTTTACTCTGACAAAAACAGGTTCATTGGGTCATTTCTGAGAAAAAAACAGATAAAATGGAAGCACTCATCTATGGTATAGTATAGTATAGTAGATATGTATGTTAGGTCTTAATGCTGTTAAACATCGCGCTAATTAAAGGCTATAAATCGCCAAACCAGTCGTCGCGACGTCTCAAAAATTTATATACAGCCAGTTTTGTTTAAAACCTCTAATCGCAGTATTTGTGACTTACATATGCATATTCCGGGCCGATCTGTGAGCCGTGTGCGGCAAGGCGGGACGAGTTATAGCGTATTAAACTTTTCTAATTAAATTTGCATGATAACGCAGAAGTGGGCGCCGATTGCTGCTACAAAACTGCTATAAAAGCGCAGCCTCTGAGGTCGGGGCCTCTCATTGATTTCGCTTGATTGACTGAGAAAGGCTGCTCAATAGAGGTAAATCCAAGAAGGTAGCCGTAACTTCTGAAAGTGATGTGATATTATATAGTTACAGTAGACAGTGAAGTAATTCACAAAGTGTATTGAGCAAGCACAATACCAGATCCGACTAGTGTAACATTGTTTATTACAATCTACGTTATTTGCTAATTACTCTCAGTGGCAAGTCGACAACGCGCCGGTGATAATAAAGAATTTGTGTACATATCATATATACACTTGTATAGGCATTTAAATCACCTGTAACTCAAGTCATCAAGTAAAGTGCAAAGCTTACTGCTTTCATCGTTGTCAAGGAACAAATTTCAATCAGATATTTAAAATACTCAAGTAAATATGAGAGAATATTTAATTTAATGTTTTTTATAAATTTCCTTAATTCTACGTGCCCGTTCTCCGACTGGCAAAACTCGATTTCTTAATCTAAAAATAACACAAATGATCTTGAATTATTGTTAATGACGTTGATCGGAATTACCGTTTTAAAGTGATCGAAGATTATCAATCCCAATCGGTTGCATGAAAGTTATTCAATGTGGTATTGCATAATCGAATCAATCAAAAGATTAACTATATAATACGCATACGTATCTCGTAGATTATAACTGAAGATCATTATTTTATGTATTATTCAGTTACTGTTCTAATACAATAAGCTGAAGCCAATTTAAAATGCAAAAATGAAAAGGTGAAATAAGAAATTTAGATATGAGATAATCAGTTCTCTCCCACGTTCACTGAGTTTTCCAAATAATTACATATAATGGATTAAATAATGACACCCTATCTCGTACCCCATTCCCAGGTCACAATGAAATTGGTACTTGTTTTGCTTTCATGTGTCGCACTGGCGTCTGCCCAGTTTGGTGGCTTCGGAGGTGGCTTGGGAGGCGGCTTGGGAGGAGGCTTGGGAAATGCGGCCAATAGGTTCCAGCAAGGAGTTGCAAATATTGCCAGCAGGTTGCCATCGCCTCCCAAACTCTCCAACGTTCAGAATTTCGAAGACTTTGTGGTAAGCTCAACATTACAATGAACCTTCAAATACTATACTGACTCAACATTTCTGGCGACTTCTCTACGCAGTCACAATCGCGCAAGTCCTATCTATCGGCTGCAGATCGTCAGTTGCGCGAGGGACTATTCAGTGCGCGCAAGAGCTTAGTTGATGTCAAGAACGCGGCCTTCCAGAGTGGTGCGGCAACCTACGAGCTGGCTGTGAATGCGTTTGCTGATCTGACCAACGCAGAGTTCCTTAAGCAGCTTACTGGACTGAGGAAATCAGCATCTGGCGAGTAAGTGCACTACACACACACACACACACTCACACACACACACAGTGCAGTTGCACTAATGAAGTTTACGACTTACAGACAGAAAGCCAGTGCCAACCGTGTGGCTGCCAAGATTGCAACCAACGTGAATCTTCCAGACTCCTTTGATTGGCGTGAAAAGGGCGGTGTCACGCCCGTCAAGTTCCAGGGAGAATGCGGCTCCTGCTGGTCGTTTGCCACGACAGGTGCAATTGAGGGTCATGTCTTCCGCAAGACAGGCAAATTACCGAATCTGTCAGAGCAGAATCTGGTGGATTGTGGTAAGAAAGACCTGGGTCTCGCCGGCTGCGATGGCGGTTTCCAAGAGTACGCCTTCAGCTTCATAACTGAGCAGAATGGCATTGCCAGCGGTGACAAGTACCCGTATCTGGACAAGGCAGATACGTGCAAGTATGCGCAGGGCATATCGGGAGCCCAGATCACTGGATTTGCTTCAATTCCTCCAAAGGACGAACAAGCCATGAAAACGGTAATTGCCACACAGGGTCCCTTGGCCTGCTCATTAAACGGACTGGAGAGCCTGCTACTGTACAAACGTGGCATCTACGCGGATGAGGAGTGCAACAATGACGAGCCGAACCACTCGGTTCTGGTCGTTGGATATGGAAGCGAGGATGGACAGGACTTCTGGATTGTCAAGAACTCATGGGATAAGAACTGGGGTGAGGACGGCTACTTCCGTCTTCCACGTGGCAAGAACTTCTGCCGTATTGCCAGTGAATGCAGTTACCCAGTGGTCTAGACCTTCGAGTACAGTGTGTGTTTATAAATATGCACTTATAGTATATACATTTTACCCGAAATAAAACATACAATTTTCCAGTATCCAACAACTGAACAATACATTTTAAATGTTTCAAAAATTAATAAATGGATTTTAATTTCCCTCGCAATTGATTCTCTTCTAGAGAAGCTTGTAGATTGTACAAACTACAGGATTTTTATATTATTTGGCATTATATCTATATCTTTTTAACATCGAAATGATAAAAAGGGTATACGTTCTTTGGAAATATGTATGGAAGATCTTAAATGTATGTAGAAGATATTCTTGCCAACCTATTCAACTTGGCCATGTCTGTCTGTCTGTCTGTCTAGCTTTGAGAACACACAAATCTAATAACTTAAGAAACCAAATGTTGGCGTGGCATAATGGTTTCGGATATATCATACGCTTATAAAATGATACGCTTAGTAATTTCTAATTGTCATTAAATGTTACGTTGCTTTGTTTTCAAAACAAAACAAAAACGTAATGCGTTACTTTCTACATTCCGAAAGTATTATACCCATGAACAACAAAACAAACTTTCTGACAAATCAGAAGTGGCATTAAGGTTACCAGTGTTAAAATAACCGCCAGTTAAAAAAAAAGTTAGATGGCGGACCCTGTATACGGCGTTCAGCAATTTGATGCATGTGTACAAAGTTTCATCAAGATACACGGACAGAGGGAGACGGCTGGTAAGAATTTGTTAATCCTGCTTCAGAATATATATACATACATACTTTATAGAGTCGGAGACGTCCCCTCCAAACTTAATATTAGCTTTGCAAGGGTGTACAAATATATTCAATCATAACTAACACTTAAATTATGCAAACATTAAATGCAAATATTCAGCGCGTACTGTCTACCAGTGCTGTAAAACTGGTTTGCAGTGCTGTAAGATACATATGTTCATTTTCTGAACTGGTTCATTGGACCATGTTTTGTTCTGTTCCCTCACTCGTGAGCAACCCAACACTGCTTGTGTGGGAAATAAATAAATAAATAAAAGTAAAACATCGCATACAAAACAGTTTAATTAAACCGGAAACAAACAATTAATGTCAAATACAATGAAGAAGCCATAAGACATGGCGGCTTTGCGTCGAGTAGAACGCAAATACCCGATGTTGTTCCTGCAGGTGTGTTTCGCGTAAAATTCTAACAAAACCGAGCCAAGGCCCAGCCTACTTTTTGGGAAAGTAGTGGGCGTTGTCACCCCATCACAAGGCTGTGTTCGGTTTCCCAGCTAACCATCCGAGTCCCATTGTGCATTGTTTCTGACTAATAATTAATCATTTATAATTCTATATTTCCATACGATTAACTCGGATTCCGTACAGAAATGTGCTTGCTAGTCTCGTGCATTTGACATTAATCCAAAGAACCCCCAGGGTCATATGCATTTTACCAATACAAAGCCAACTTCACCACCACCTAATTGTCATACCCTTTTGACTAACTGATAAATCTAAAATGGACGAAGATATAATGAACGCTGTAGAATCTCTTTTCGGCAAGGACATTAAAATCGTGGACTGCGAGACGTCGTCCTCGGTGCAGCAGGAAGAGGTCCTGCTGATCAACGGTGTGCCAGTCAAGTTGGATGGCCTGCCCGCTGATGATGCAAGTGCCATAAAGAGTGCACTTCTTGATGGACAAATGCCGGCCGTGGAACACCTTAACCAGCTGCTCTTCCGAGCTGGTTTGGCCCAGCAGCCTATCGAAGTGGAGACATCGCTGACGGTAAAGTCCTCGCTCACCACCACCGAGGAAGTGCTTGTTTCCCGCAATGGTCAAGTGCTGGATGAGCGAACTGTGGAGACCAAAGAGCACTTTAACCATCAGTCACATCAGAAGGAAATCTGGCAGCCGACCAAGCAACAGAGCACACTCGGTCGTGCAACGCCCGAAAACGCGCTCAAGTATCGAACAAACTCGAGTTCAAACTGCCCGTTTGGCTCGAACACAGCAACGGATGGAGAAGCAGATAGTGAAACTGGACACCGGCTTGGTCGCCAGCTGAATCAAACATTTTCGAATGTTTCACTCATGTCCAACAGCTCTGCCATAACGGACTCGGATCAAGTGATTGACTCCACTTCCAATGTGTCTTCAGCCACCACTCTGGGCGACAAGAGTTCAAATATAAGCAGCTGCGATTCTGGCCACGATGGTCTCTTCCACAGCGTATCGATGAGCGCTGCGTACACTCAGGCCGACGCACGTGATCCCCAGACAGATTCAATGTACTGCGACATTCCCAGCTCGGCGGATGAAGCTGATGTGGTTTCAGTCACTATGCTGGTAAGGTCCATGAAGCTCTATTTGCCATTAGATATGTAGCTATATGTATTCACATTGATTTACAGAGCACGCACTTACACATAACCGAGCCCAGTGACGTAGCCACTAATTGCCGACCACTGCCAGCTTATGCCAAAGACATGCCATCCGCTGGTAATCTAAGCACACTCTCGACTCTTCTCACTAGTTCCGGTAACGAGGAAATGGAGTTTGTCCTTTTGCTTGGTGCCCGTTTGTTTGTCTCAATGCAGGAGCTTTTGGCGAAGATCATTGAGGTGTGTCAGGCACAGGAGGACAAACTCCTGCACTTGCTCTCCCACTGGCTGAGCATATGCGCCAATGACTTCCGTAACGAGGCAGTGCTGCAGGAGTTGCGGAAGCATAGCCAAATCAAAGCTATATCTTCATTTGTGGATGGTATTCCAGACACTATCAGCCAAGTGGATGCCAGGCGTCGCTTACAGCTGCAGTACCTGCTGAGCAAACAAAGTTCGTCCAACTCGCTGGGACGACAGAGCAGTATTAAATCACTAAAACGTTTTGCCACAAATGTATATAAGTCAGACAGCGTGTTGAGCAAGTGCGGCAATGCCAACGAGTTAGCACGTCAATTGTATTCCATTGAATACGCCTTCCTGTCCCAAATATGTTTGGACGAGTGTGTCGAACTGATTAACTCGGGTACCTTTGCAACATTCATGTCTCAAGCAGAGCAAAGTACTTTGAGGTCCAGTTATACTTCAGAAAAGCTGCCGGAGGCGACCATTGTGATATATGTACAGTGGTTCAACCACCTGAGTCACCTGGCTGCCACGGAGATAGTAAAGGTAAATACCCTTATATGTCCCATGCACGCATCTGTTGATCACGTTAAATATATTTTTGCAGCTTGGCAAAAAGTCTCAACGAGCGCAGATGGTTGAGTTCTGGATTGAAGCAGCCCTAGAGTGCTTCAACACGGGGAATTTCAACAGTCTGATGGCAATACTAAAGGCTCTAAACATGCCTGCCGTGTCACGCCTAAAGAAAACCGTAAGTTCAAACCTTTAATAACAATATCAACGTGGTTTAAAACGTGAGATTGCAGTGGGCCAAGGTGCAAATGTCGAAATTCGAAGGCGTGGAACAACAAATGGATCCCAGCTCCAATTATCAAACCTACCGCTCGACCATTAAAGCTGCTATGTCAACGGATCACAAACTTGAGCGTGGTATTATTCCATATTTCTCGCTGTTTCTCAAGGATTTATACGCCTCTAACGAAAGTCAAAAAAACAGGTAGATCTTGAAATTGAAATTACATACGTATTACTATATCTTTAATTTAATTTTAGACTGGCTGATGGAAACTTTAACTTGAAGAAGTGCGTGCTGCTTGGCTCTCAGCTGCGTGATGTGTTTAAATGGCAACATTGGGAATGTCCCTATGAACAAATACCAAACGTCGTAACCTATTTACAAAAGTCAGAAGCTTTCACAGATGATATTTTGATGAAGGCTTCCTACGACTGCGAGCCGCCAGACAGTGCCCATGAGAAACAGCATTATAAAGCCCTTAAAGCTACAAAGTAACCAAATACACAATTATCTACGATGACAATTGATGCTGGCATAAACTTTCAACAGTTTTTGTTGGCACATCCATGTTGATATTTGAATCGCAATAATTTTAACACAAAATCGCAATCGTATTTGTTAATTTGTACTTAAGTCTTAAGCATAATAATCAGCTAATATATGCAATATAAATCAAAACTATACCAATTTCACTTTATGTGAAGTATATCGCAAAAAAAAAAGATGAAAAACTAACCATTTTGAAAGACAGCTACAGTTTTAATTATTCGAATGTCAGACCGAATGCCAATTATTAAATCGGTTTAGATTCTTTACAAAGAAAACTTCAGAGTAATGGGAAAATAAAATATTTATCAATCATAAAATTAATTTGTTCTTTCTAACTACTTCTAACGAATGGTTGCGAACTTTTGAAAGTCAACAGACCCAAATTTGCCAAAAAGCTCTAATGGGTAATGCTTCCCCTCGCCCCCACAGGGGGCGTGGACCCGAATTTGACGCATATGGGTATCTCTGCCGTTTTGATGATTCGAAATAACCGCAATTTGCAGCATGAAGGTGCGAAGGGACTTGACATTGCCATCCTTAATGGGTATCTGAACCCAACCATTTGGCTCTGTAAGGTCGATGACTTGCAACTCCTGGAGATCGTTAAAGTTTGTACCCGATCTTATGGAAATGCGTGATGGGGTGTAACTCTCGTCCAGCTTGTAGTCTGTGTATATGTAGATCTGGCTGATGTTGGTCCGCTTGTGGAACTGTATGTTAACCAAGTGCGGCAGTTGCCCGTCGGACTGCCAGTAGGTATCCATTATGTTGTCCCGCAGACGTTCCACACCGAATCCTGAAAGGTTGAATTAGTATATAGTACATACACTTTTCTAAGTTCACCGTGTCGTTCTACCTGGCTTACATGAGGACAAGCTCCAAACTGCTTGAGCACCAACTTCGCGGACAAACCCAAGTCGCTCTTCTGCAAGTGGATCCTCCTCGTTTGCCGTGGCTGCTTTTGCTGTGGATTCCTCATCTATATTAGCCGCCATTCAAATGATTTAGGGCATGCGACAAAAGTAAACAACAGCGAAATTATTTGTTTGGCAAGTCAGATTATTCAACTAGTTTTCAACACTGGTTGGTCAAGAGTGCCACTATTGTTGCGAAGTAATTGTGCACATATTGGATTAACGAGAAGAATTGTGGCTTACATTGTATTTATTTATAACATTATGTCTTTAATTTATAAGCAATATAAAGGCAAATAAAGTGATATTTTTATATTTGAAATTTCACAACACTTTGAATATTTGTTGAACTTGGCATCACTTTTATAAACAGCTGTTGGCACAGTCAACAATCGACAAAACGTTTTACAACACTTGTCAAACGACGCACATGTTTATTAATTTTAGAAAATAATAAACAATGGTGCGAAAACTAAAGTTTCACGAGCAAAAGTTGCTTAAAAAGGTTGATTTCATAACATGGAAAGTCGACAACAGCAGCAGGGAAAACAAAATTCTTCGTCGTTTTCACATACAAAAGCGCGAGGATTATACAAAGTAATTATTTATCGTCTCAATTGATATAACACATTACAATTAAAATTCTTGTTGCAGATACAACAAATTGTCGCGAGAAATCAGAGAACTTACTGAGAAAATAGTTCGATTAGATGGATCAGACCCATTTAAAGCCGAGGCAACAGACATGCTAATGCACAAACTGCACGCTATGGGAGTTGCCAACGATTACCTAAATCTGGAGTCCGCCAGTAAAACGACAGCAAGTCACTTTTGCCGACGTCGCTTGCCCGTAGTAGTGGTCAAACGTTAGTATCAGATTAGGTTTATGTAGTTGTAGCTATATCTATATATAAATTGTGTCTTGGTATTTTTGCAGTGAGAATGTCCGAGAATCTGAAACATGCCACGCAACTTATTGAACAGGGACATGTTCGTGTGGGTCCCGAAGTGGTCAAGGATCCTGCTTTTCTCGTCTCCCGTAACTTGGAAGATTTCGTGACATGGGTCGATGGATCCAAAATCAAGGAGCATGTGCTTCGTTATAATGACTTGCGAGATGATTTTCAAATGTAAGAATTAGTTTATTTCTAAGTATACGAATAAATACTTGTAATCCTACATCTATTTGTGGGACATATAAATAAGTTCTTTGTTTTATAATACAATTTTGGAAATTTGGACCTGATAATTAATTAATCGGATATCCACAAAAGGAGTTTTTGTAGAAATGCAATTTAATTTATGAATCAAAAGATTGTAAGTTACGAAATCAGTATAGACTTCAGTTGGCATTTTCTACCGATGATATCCTATCGTAATACAAGAAGATATTAATAATTGGACCCACTTTTTTTAAGAGGTAAGGAAAACATCTTTGGCAAGTCAAGTAATTTTAAAACTGGTTTACACAATGAATAGACAATCTAATAGACTTACGTTTTAAATTAACAAAGCAAACTGCAAACGACAACGACGCAAATACGCATTGTGACAGTCAAATACACACTTTACCTATTAAATTGATCAAGATCACAATTGTGATACTAAATTTACAAAGCGAGGTCTCCATCGTAAACAACATACGTAAACAAAAAATCAGTCACGGTTGTGACAACATATTAACAATTCAACAAAAAGTTGATTTGCTAAAATGTTTACTGTATGGAAAAATCGAAATACAATTAAAATTGTCTCTATAAATTCAATCATAAGTGTATTTTGTATATGAACACAATAAAAAGTCATAGCTATGTTGAAATTTGTTAAATTATCGTTTTTAATAACTTTATTACATTTCATATAATAATGTTTAGATCGCATTAATATTATTTATTATAGTTGGAGTCGATCACGCCAAGGGCGCAGCTGCGCCGACACTTGTACAGTAGTAGTATATCGTAGTACACACATATATAAACTTTTTCAAATCAACCCATTGTACTTTTACTCTGTTGCAAGCCCAAAGTCATAGTTAATTAATCATTTAAAAATGGCGGTACACAGTAAATTCCGAATTAGTTGTCACTTAGATCCTTCAATTCTTTTTCCCTTTCGTAGTGTGAATTAAGATTTTACATTATGTTTCAGAAATTAATATCATATCGTTTTTCAAATTATAGTACGTAAATGAGTTAAAAAGTTTTGCTTTTATTCGATTAAGCATACGTAAGTAAAAAAAACCAGGATGAATGTCATTAGGGACTAAGGTGCACGGTTGAGCGGTCTAAAAGTGGTACAGATTTTAAATCAATGGACAGGTAACAATTTATTTAGTTAGTGTGTTGATGGCAGTTTTATGCATGTAGATTCACGTACTTTGTATTTATTTTCAACTGGCTACCTGGTAACTTTTAAGCTCCCCAAAAGCGAAAAATCTCAATCCCGAAATAAAAGAGAAATACATTTGCAAATTACTTTGAAAAGAAACGTTTTCAAAGTAGTTGTTAGTTGTGTAATACAATTTACGAATTTTAGAGTCTGACTGCGTGTTAACAGTAGCATTTGACTTTATAATGAAATACATTTATATATTATTATACCGTATGTACGTAAGTATTTATGTAAGATAAACACGACTTGCGTATCCACATAATTTGTACAAAGACAGCTTACAATTTCAGCCAGTTAAGTCTTTTTTCATTTTTGTTTTGCATCGATATATGTATGTATGTATCGTTTTATATTAGTTGTATTATTCCTTTTTAATTTTGCATAGAAAGTAACTATTAATTAGTGTTAAAATAAATAGCTAGCGGCATTAAAATTAGTGTCGACTGGCGAAATTGTTGTTGTGCACCCTTGACCTCGCGCCTCACAATTCCCGCATCAGTCAAAGGCAACAAAATTCGCATAAAAAACTTCATAACAATTTAAAACAAATTAATAATATACGATTTTCTACATTTTCATTTCCTTGAATTTCTCTTTAGGTGTGTGTTTGTGTGTGTGTGTGTGTGTGCATGACAAAAATATTAAATTATCCATTGGATATTAGTTTGGCTTTGTATGGGCGATTCTTCTATTGTTCTGTGTATGCTAAACATTCAAATTAAATATTTATCCGCATTATCCCCATCAATACAATATTTGTATTTTTGTTATTTCCAATTCGTTGATGCTTTTCGAACATGTGCAATTAGTTAAGCCATATTTTATGCCAATCCATGCAATGACTCGGTGCCCTATAGAATCTTTTGATGATGATCTTTGCGCTCGCAGTTGTCTATAGGTTGCAGAAAAGAATACTGTGAGCCAAGTTACGCCAAGCTCCCGCTTGCAAGTTCTGTACGCCTTTCCATGGTTCACTTAAATTACAAGCGCCATGTCTTTTTTGCTAGGCAACTGCACCCTCTTGCCCTGCCACAGCGAGTTGTGTATTGTGAAGGCGTCTATTGTGACGGTCAGGTGCTTAGTGTGCACCTGGGAAAAGCATTTGCCACCTGAGTTATACCTGTGGAGAATGTACAAATTAGTATTCATTCGAACTGAATCGGTGTGCACAGCCTGAACTCACTTGAAGAACTTATCGAACATGACTTCGTCGACTTGACTAGGTCCCGTGCCATAGAGCTTCATCACTTGGTCGGTCTCGGGTAAGTAACTGTATAGGGCGCGGAATTGGCAGCCCGCATCCCGGAAGAGAACAAGGAAGTGTTTGGCCTCCGACCGTGCGATCTTTTCGAGCACTTTTTGCTTGGCCTCTCGGTTGACAGCTCCCGGAAAAACGCAGTACTCGACGGCATTCAATATAATACCTCGATTGGATTTGGCCGCTGGTTGTTTATAGAGTTTTGGACCTGTCAAATAATAAAATATATTAATGTCACTCAACGGAAAATAGTAGTTTTCATTTTGTCATGGGTTTCTACTCGGTGTTAATGGCAAGCATTTAACATAAATAATTTATAATGTATATTGCTTGGCTTTCACAATTATACTGCAGGCTACGTGCAATTGAGCATAAAAAAACGAAAACAAATAAAATTTTTACTAGTTGCAGTGGGAAAATATCTTCATAAGTTAAGGGTCTTTCATTGCGTAATTGGATCGATCATCAAACAGTTCTTGAAACAAAAGAATTTTTTGATGTGCTTTATTGATGAATCTGGGATGATATATTATAGACTATGGATGTCTTGTTGCTATATCAATGGGATAAATTTAACTTGTTTTGCACTTTGTATTGCTGATTGAACCCGAACTGGTATTCCATTTGGTCACATAACCCAAATTAAAACGTGCACATATTACGTGATGAATGACCCTTTTTGATATTTTCACTTATCTGAACCCTACTACAAATACTTACGTTTTGAACTATATAATCTAAGTGGTTACTAAATTTCAAAAAAAAAAACATTCCAAAAATAAATAAAATATAATATACAAACTGAAATACAACAAAATATAATTGGGAATAGATTGCTTGCAATTTTGCACTTAGGTATTTCATTTTTTTTTTAGTTTTGCAAATATGAAGCGGTTAATAAGGGGAATTCGGGGCTGAGACTCAGAATTTTGTTGTATTGAGTAAGACTTAAAGACGCATCTCGGTTTGAAAATCGAAGTCGTGGATTTGAATTCGCAACGGAAGAACGAATGGATTGCAGTTACATCTTTATCAAAACGCACGCACACAGAAACTGATGTAGCCCCTTTATAATTATAAAGGGGCGGTGTGAACCTCTATGTACATTATACATATATTATGGCGAGAACGCATGTTTTTTATGTTGTTGGAACTTGTTGAGTCGATTATTTAAAATGCATTTGTAAAGGGAATGCCAATCGGTATGGTTGAACTTGAACTGAACAATGAGCATAACTAAGGGAAAATAATATAAACAAAAGTGAAAATTGTATGAGTCGTTTCAAGAGATGAACAAATGATGCATGAAGAACGAATATGTATGGTGTATGTACGATTGATTGAATATGTTTGTCGTGATATAACTGAGGATTCTTTGAAACTAAGTACAAACCCGAGTATTCCATGATTGCATTCGCAGTTAATGAGTAATCGCTTGATCCATCATCAAATCCGCGACGTTTCGATATCAAACCTGGCGGCAAAGAGCCTGGTCCAGAGGGAGATGGCATATGCCTACCTGATGCCGTCATTCCTGGTGACGGTGCGCGCCGCGGCGGAGTTGCCCGTCCCAATCCCGAATCTGTGTCTAACCGGTAAGCGAGATCGAGCGTTGATCATCAATCAGTCAATCATCAGTCAAGCATGCATTGAGCCACAATACAGGCACAAAAGTCACAAAGCCAAAAACCACCACAGCCATAGAGTGATGTGAAGACAGAGGGAGAGAGAGAGCAGGGCAACAATTTCAGAGTTGCCATCCATGCAGCAAATTTATGCGATTTATGCATTTTGATATTGATTTTTGTTAGTTTTCACAGGATGATACGGTCGTTGGGAGCGATGAAGCGATGAGTGTTAAGGCATTTATTGATTTAGTTAATAGAGTTTTATTTTTCACATTTGTTGTGAATATTATTTTTACACAAGATTTCAATTTGAAAGAAACGAGAAATAAAAGAAGAGAATGTGTGCATTGAATTTAGTTAGGAAATTTCGTCGATTGTTCAATGTATATAAGAGTTCTTAAAACCTAAACATGATGTGTATGTGAGAATGTGCTTGACTGTGTGTGCCACTTCATGATTGTTGTATATGTTGTGTGCGTGTGTGTGTGTGTGTGTGTGTGTGTTATTACACAAATCAAAGAAGGCAATCCCGTTTCCACAAAGCGGACAAAATGTATAGGGCCAGAACCAGTTGCGAATTATATGTAAGGGTTACCCCGAGTAGCCGCCAAACCCCAATTAAGTTAGACAATCCGACAGCACCGCTTCCATTTAAAGAATCGCAGAGAAACGAAATAACCGCAAAGCAAAGTACAGATTTTGAAAAGTATTTTAGTAAGAAGACAAAATACAAAAAACTCAAAAGATTGGAAAGATATACAAAATAATACTGATATATTAAAGCACAACAGTTTTAAGAAGTAAAGCGTCCTAATAAAACGTTTTACAAATTATTTATGCAAATAAGGAAATGAAGAAAATATAAATGAATATCCATGTCATTACCATAGGTAATCATCCCTACATAAGTTAGGTAGATACAGCGCAGAAGATAGTGGGATACCTTTATTTTAATTATATATTCGAAAACATAATAAATAATTTACTTGACAATAAGCAATTATTACTATAAAACTGTCACCAAAGAAAATGAATAAGTCGCGAAACCAATGACACAAATGTAACTATTTATGTATATATAGAAAGAAAAAACATACACAAGACGTCAACATATTCAAATAAATCAGAATAATGAAATGTTACAAAATTGACATGGAAAGGAGACTATCACCAAACGGATCATTGATAACGATAAAAAATGAGAATAGCCAGAACCAGAACCGAAAGACAAGGAAAGTTACCATTAGATTTGTCACAAAATAAAACATGAAGTAGCAGGAGAACAAGAGTTAGGTAGAATAGAAGAGTAAGAGTAAAAGACAAGCAGCTGTATTTTATTTTTAGGTTTGAAACGCTTCTTACCGCACAAATTCATTAGCGAATTGGACTTTCGGCCACGGAAATTAAGTGTGCTCCCCTTAGCAACTGATATACGCGACAGGGTGCGGCCCCTTTCGACGGCTGGTTCTGTAAAAATTGGCACCACGGAGAGAAGACACGCAAGAGCCAAGTGCATAAATCGAATATGGATCAAGTTCAGTTTTCTTACAATTTCAGTTTATAACAAAAGAAAATATGAAATGCATTATGCGGTAAACTAATATTAAAGATCTCACGACTCTCGCACCCAAACCACACACATTTAATATCATAAGAATAAGTCTCTTTTAATTAAATTAATATTTAAGAAAATCCTATCTTCAAGTGTATTTCCCCCAGTGCATTTTCTTTCAAAAGGTGCACCGGAAGTAATTTGTTATTTGTATTTTGCTTGCATTCAAAATGCTAAGGATACGTATGTTAGAGGTGCGATGGTTTAGCATATGTTTTAGTAGATTGGGTGATTTTAAGCGTGAAATTAGCGCAAAACGCACGTTTAGTTTGTTCAAATCAAAGTACGAAAATAAGGGTCTGTGTCAATTAGTATTTGTTTGTTTTTAACAAAAAATAACCTACAAAAGCAAGAGTAGGATAACTTTGAAATAAAAAAAAACTTGAACTTGATACCCAGCACCAACCTCTGGAAGTTTTGTATGATCCCCGTCGTCCAATCGGAGTTGAACTTGTGCTAGGATAATCATCGGGGGATTCTGTTGAACAAGATTAGTAAATACGACTTAGAGAGTAAATCACTTAGTCTAGATTAGCTTAGAAAACTGAAGGTGCTTCGAAATCAAATTCGAATCAAATCATACCTAATTGTAATGCTACAAATAACTATAACCAAACCAAGTACTTCATCAAATAAAAAAAAATATATATCAGTCAAACAATGCATGCTTAATATAACTTGAAGAATGATATCAACAATGTAATCAAATGAAAATAAGGAAAAAATAAATGTAATTTACCTTTAACAGTGAGGGAGTCTTGCGACCCCCTGTAAAAATCTCTTTTCATTGAGTTTGAGCTTAGTTGACCGTAGCCTGTATGTTCAGGCAACCAAGTTTAAAACAGAAAACGAATATTAAACAAATTAACAAAATCAATACAAAGAAAAACAAATTAACAAAACACGATAAAACCATTTCGACAAGCCGAAACTTATACACATTTAAAAATCACACACTACAAGCCCGACTTTGATGGCAGAGATACATTATTGTTTGCACAGATTCCCAGCAAGCGAATCAATGTCAATTTAAAGCAAGAACATCATATTTGAGCACCCTCGGATTCATTGGGAGCGTCATCAAACATTTTAAATAAACTTTAAGTGTGTGGTATACGGGCACTTCTACGCCAACTTTGACCTCTCTAGGTCATATATCATATAGATAAACGGACTTTGCATGGACTTTATACAAAAGTATCTCTTAGAACAAAGTCTATGAACATTCTGTTGTGTGTATTAAGTTGGATAGTTTAACGGAGCGCTCACCAGTTAAGTTAGAACTAGAGCCTTTCTTTCCTCGACTGGAAAGACTTGAAGCCTCACTTATGTCCACACTGGCGTCGTCAACATGGATCGTTTTGGGTCGTGGCCGCGTCACGCGCTGCGTTCGTAGACGTGGCGTAGACGCGCTCGTACTCTGTGGCTGAATTTTAACATGCAGATCGGGTCGGTCCAAAGTTTTACCCTATTGCAGAACGAAAGATAGTATTTATCTTCTAAAATCAATGCCCAATATACTCACTTCCCGTTCGGCTTCTTCGATGGCTTTCTTTAGCCTATGTTGTTCTAATATGGCCGCTCGTCGTGCCACTTGTTCCTCCTTTTTGCGCGCACGCTCCTCTTCCTTCTCACGTTCCTTCTCTCGTTTTTGCGATGCTTCAATTTCCTTGCGCGCCTTTGCCTCCTCTTGCTGTTGACGACGCTGCAGCGAGAGAAGCATTATCTTCTCTTTGCGACGCTCCATTTCATCCACGGATTCCTGAAAACAACAGAATTACACTGTCAAAAGATGCTGTACAACTTGACCTCAAAAATTATTGAAGCTTATCAAAAATATCTTGGAAACAACAGCTAACTCTTTCGATCTATCAGAATGCAACTGTTGATTGCTGACATTTTAAGCAAATGTGCTGAAATCAGCTGAAGACATTTGTATACTTACTGGATCCAGATTTGCCGCGTCCGCTCCAATGACTAGGGCCTTGTTCTTGGCCGCCTCCGCACTTATTATACTCTGTTCTGACCGGATCCGAGTAGGGGAGAGAGGTTGTTGTTGTGGTTGATTGGTGAGGTCTTCCAGATGACGGCGCTCAAAGCTGCCTGGATCAGCCGTCGCAGTTGCCATTTGGCGCAACTGGATCGGCGGCTCATCTGTGTATTTGTTGTAGGTGGCGTTACCGGTATTGGCAATGGATTGGACACCGGCAAGTCCGTGGATGCTGTATCGGGATGCGGACGCATTTTTAGCCTCCTCGCTAACGGAATTGTTGATGTTGTGCAGTTGACTTAGGGATTCACGTTTAGAGACAACTAGGTTGTCAACACTATCTCTGTTGGCCTCCTTTTTGGGAGAACGCTTAGCGCGCAGCGGTGGCTTCGGTCGCTTCGGTTGATCGTTGTCAAAGGATATGTAGAAACCCTTCTCCGGACGCTGATCCTCACCGCCTCCACCACCGGGAACACCTCCTCCGTCGCTACTACTCCCACGGGGATCTTGGAAACTGTTGGCCTGTATTAAGGGGCGCGATGGCGAAGGTAAACGGTAAGTAAGATTACCGCTGGTGATATTCAGCTTATTGGAAATCATCTCGCCACTATCGTAGTCTTCGGAGCTGCTTCCACGTCCGCTATGAGCCGAAGGCAGCTGCTGTTGTTGCTGCTGTTGCTGTTGCTGAAGACGTTGTTGCTGCTGCACCACGAAATCGGAGATGCGAGTTGACTGCATCGACTCGATTATGTTACGCTCAAGCTCATCCACATCTTCCTCGTCGCCAATAAAGCAAATACTTTGTGGCGCCATCATGTCCTCATGCTGACCCATTGTCATTGGCTGGGCCATGTTGCCCTTGGGTGATCGATTGTCGCGCAGATTCGTCAGCGATTGCTGTCGCTGGACACCGTTGGCGCTGCCACTGCCACTTTGCATGCGCTGACCATGTTGAGGCGAAGACTGCATCGGAAATAGGTGTTGCAACTCGCCTCCCCCGCCACCTCCACCATTTTGATGCAGCACAAAGCCCTGAGCTGCGCCAGCGCTGGAGGGCGGCCGCATTGGCCAGTTTTGCTGCTGCTGCTGCTGTTGTTGCATCTTCTTCTGTGTTTGCCAGGCATTCACGTCCAACATGGGTTGCTGCTGCTGAGCCTGTTGCTGTTGCTGCTCGTAAGCTGCCGCTGCTGCCGAGTGCGCCCAGGTACGACGCTGCGGATGCGCATGCGGCGGTTGAGGAGGAGACTCGTGTAAGTAAAAGTGATTCGCTGGTTGGCCATACTCATCATAGACACTGTTTCGCTGCTGGTATTGTGGCGGCGGAGGCGCCCCATAAGGTGAGTGGTTATTGTAGGAAGCTCCGTTGTCGCTGTAGATGCTTTGTGGCTGCATGTACTGGGCGGGCGGCGACATATACTGGCCGTGCTCATTTACATACTGCATTGGCGACATTTGCATGGGTTGCTGATGTTGGTGCTGGTGCTGATGCTGCTGGTGAGGATGATGTTGCTGCTGTTGTTGGTAAGGATCACGACTAGGTGGACGGGAGCTGTAGGCGCTGACGGGCGCGTTGAATGCCTGCGGAAGATGTGGTGATGAGCCAAAGTTTTGCTGCATGGGCCGTTGCTGGTAATGGTGGTCAGCGAGATGCTGCTGTGAGCCATACGTTTGTTGCTGTGGGTGCGGTTAGAGCGGAGGCAAAGCCGGTTAGTCGAGCAAGAGTAAAAAAATATAAACAAACGGAATACAAACAAATCAAAAACGAATAAAATTAGAGTAGTATTTCATGTTAATAATGTGAGATGCGAACGGTGCGTGTTCCTATCGCTTACCTGGTTCAACATGTTGGCTATTTGCTGTGCCTGCATCAGCTGCTGCGCTTGCAGATGCTGGGCTTGCATTTGGCTCTGCTGCGTGGCCAGTCGATGGATATCCTGTTGGATATCCTGCAGATTCATGTTCATAATGGCGATGCTTTGCTGCACATCCATGACCAGGGTTATGTGTGGGTGTGTTAATGTGTGTTTGTTTTAATGGTTTTGTTTTTTGTTTGCGTGTGTAGTGTAGTGTAAAGGTGTTATATTCATATTGCATAGACCACGGACACATAAATTGCATAATGGACGAGGGGCGAGGAGTATAAAAAGAGACAAGCGAATTCACATTTATCCAGGTTAAAACAAGCTTGAAGGGGTCACAAGGCAGTTCAGATGCAAGAAGGTTTCACGAACTCTTACCTGGTACTTATCCATATCAGCTTGATCTATGTCGGGCGTGCGCTTTGAATCATTGCTCATGGTCTCCCACTTCAAAACGTCAGGGCACGACTCCAAATCCTCCTAGAAATTAATAAAATCAACATCAATATTGAGTTTGTGATTATAGAAAACCTTGTACATTGATTTAACTTATGGTTTCCACAATCTATTCGAGCATGTTTACCTTTTCCTGATGATGCCGCATCACTGCCATCTCGATTTTGCGCTTATCCTGTTCAATACGCCGCCGTCTCTCCTCCAGTTTCATCCGCATCGTGGATAGCTTAGTGGCATTCTCCAGTGAACGCATGTCGTCGTCACAGATCTCCATTTGCCAGGCCGCCGGACTTGCTGGCATGCTGCTAGTGGAAGTTTTGCGCACAGGTGTGCTCTCTGGATCGTAGCCACTCGATCTGGCATCATTGTAGTGATCCGCGTTCGAGTAATCCTTATCGATGGAATGTTGCCTGTTGCGCGCCATTGGCAAAGGACTGCCTGTGTTCGACAGAACCTGCGATGAAACCGTGGGCACATTGTCCGCACTTTTTTAAAAAGATCGAATATTATTAAAACAATAAAACTTCTTGTATACTACAGGTACACGAACCTTGCCTGTCGACGCATTGAATACTTCTCCGTTTCACGGTCCTGTTTCTCTGAGCCTGAATCAGTGTCATAGCCCAACTGGAGTGTGCCACGAGCATCTGCTATTGAAGAGCGTACGGCCACAGCAGGTTCTACAAACCAAAAATAAACAAATAAGGAACTTATTCAAATAGAGACTTGACTAACCCCAACTTACCCACACTCGTGTTAGACAATTTACGTTCCCTGTCCCGGTCCCGTTTACGTTCATATCGACCCAGCGTGTTAATCTGATCCTGTGAACCACCAAAGTTCTCAATTGTCAATTGGGAATCTTCGCTGGAAGAATTACGTCTTGAGCGGCGCCCTGCAAAATTATAGTGTTATTATTGAATTCATTATTTAAACTTCGTGTATTCAAACAGAAAACAATTCATTAGGGTCGAAAAACAATGTCAATGTAACAACAACGAAATCTCATCTGCATTCATCAGCACACACACACGCACAGGAATTCAAAGAGCGACTTAAGAGACTTGTATCATACCTGCAAAGCTCGGACGCCGGCTCTGTTCCCAGTTACTCGGTCGACCCGCAGCGACAAAATCGCCTGTTTCGATTAATGATTGAGACCAAATTCATATAAAACAAAAACATAAGTAAATTATATAGCAAATAAATGTGAATGATAACTGATGGAAATGAAAATGGAACGCAGCAATCTTATCACGCCTCTGTTTTAATAGAATTCTATCTTATCCAGTTCTATTAGATCCTAGTAAGAACATCTTACCAATGTTAAGTTCAGACAGGACGGAAACATTTAAATTCACTATAATTAATAGAGAGGAATATTGAGACTAAATTGATTGAAGAGAATCTAGTTAGAAATAGCTTGGGTTGTATGAGCTAACTAAACATGTAGATAAACCAGACAGAAGACAATTAGCACTCGCCCTTTTTCAGTTAAGATCATAACTGTCTTCGTGTCAAGATTAGAAATATAATGTGATATAATTCGTGACAGAATTCCTCTCTAGTTCAGCCTTCTCGGTGTAGTAATTTCAAAAGAAATTAATAAAAGATACATGTTTTGACTGCATAATTGTGGCAATGAGTGGTGATTCTAGTCTGGAACTTAATTTACACAGCTTTTAAATGGGATGCGAATGAAGAGCATAAAATATGTATGAGAAATGAGATAAAAGACTGTCAAACCTCTCTCGTCTGCCTTTGACTCGACATTGTTCTTTTCTTTTGCCTGGCGCAAGCGAGCTGGAACCAAGGGCTCCTGCTGGGTCTGCTGCTGCTGTTGTTGCTGCTGCTGGTGCTGAAACTGCTGTTGCTGTTGCGAGTGCATGGATGAGAGTGTGGTAATGCCACGCGACTTGTGCACGACGAACGCTGCCACATGCCACATGATACGGAAGGGCGGCGGTCGGTGGAGTTGGGAGTCAGTTAGGCGGAAAGGCGCAGTTGCAATGTTGTTGTTTTTATTGTGGTTGTAATTGGTTGGTTGGTGGTAGTGTTAAAGCATGTGTGGATAGTCCGTTGGTTGAGAGAAAAGAAAAAACAAAACACATAATTAATAAAACTAAAAAAAATTGGTTTTTTCGTTTTGCGTTTTTTTGTATGTGAAGAAGCTTGCTAATTAATGTTTAAGCGCACTAAATAATAATAAATGAAATAACTTAAATTGCATTTTAGGTTAGTTACCTTCCGCTTGGTTGCCATCAAAATTATTTGACTGCATCGTCTGATATTCGGTGGGCGGAGTTGACCTACGATTGAGGCTGCCGCTAAATGAATTTGTATGTGGAACTAAAAATCAGAAAAGATACAAAATTTCCTCAGTGACAAAAGGTAATATAAATATAAAATAATTAAGAAACCACATCCAAAAAACCAAAAGCAAATATGTATGTATGTTCTACAAAATCTGGGGCGACGAAGTCCGTTGCAAGTTTTAGGTGTGATGCTAATAAACGAGCAATTGTGCCGGTCAAATTTTATTAAACTGTTTTTAAATATAAAACATCAACAACAGGCTTAAGATTTCCTATCAAATAGGAGATAAACATTCCTGTTAACATATTGGATAAACCAGTAAGGAAGGAAGTATTGCGGAAGTAAGGAAGGAAGAGTGGAATCTCTTTATGTAGCTAACATATTGTTTAGAATCCTTTTAATTTTGTGCAGTTGGTTAGTGATTAGTTTGAAATATGGTAAACGAGCATACACAACTCTACTCAGTATTCTGGGGAGTGTATTAAAAATATATTTCAGCATATATTTATCAACAGATTATTGAAACTAGTCATCCTAACTTATGCTGCTTATATGTTAAACATATAAACCATTTTTTTCGTTAGTCAAAGTCAGAGTTTGCAATGTGTTAAGATCAGATGTGCAAGTTATAGAAAGCAATACTGACTGGTGCATTAGAAAGTGGATATCCTGAGAGAAACCACAATTAGTTGTGCTCAGCTAAACTATTACGATTTGGGACTCAGTAATGCAGGCATCATTTGTGCATGGCAAGTGAAGTTATCAGCATAATACATTTTCAAAAGGTTGATATTAGTAAACGTATTCTACGGTTATTTATGAGTACTTAATTTCAAGAACAAAACGGCGGCAAAGTGAGAATTTGATTGAGCCAAATGATCAGAATTATCAGAACAAACAAGCGAACAAATGAACAAACAAACAATCAAGACACAATGAAAATGCAAAAAACATTCATGGAAAGAAACGAGGCAATCAACAAATGGAAATTGAGGTTGTTGGGACACACACATATAAATACACAGATGCTTGGGGACTGAAATGCTCAAAGAAATTGCAATAAGAAGTTAAAACCTTGAAACGGCGGTCGATTTGACGGTGACCCAATGGGTGGCTGGTCAAGATCGCTGCGCAAATCGGGTATGGGAGTTACGGGTTGCACTGTGAGCCCCCGTCGATGGCAGATTCCGTGCTCATTGGCACCCAGGCTGCGTCGCGCGATGACATCTGCGCCATGCCATATATACATAATTGTATTCGTATTGTTGTTGTTATTGTTTTCGTTGTCGATGTTGTTGTTTGTTGTTGTTAATATTGTCGTTGTTGCATGTGTGTTTTGAATGAAGAAAAATAGAGAGAGCATAGTGTTAACACCTATTCAGTTGGTGATTTGCAGTTTGCAAAAGCGATTGCACATAAACAAAGAACAAGAATTAAATATGAATTGATTGAATTTTTTTAGTTATCTACTTTGAATTGTTTTTTATTTTATCAAATGGAGCAGGTGTGGGAGGATGTCACCCAGAGAAATGATAAATATTCTATGAGCCCTGGATGATTGGTCACCAATCTTTCTACCGAGTTTGGTTGAGAACAACCATTAAATCACGCGACAATTTTGTGACTTTTATCTAGTGAGGTGATGGGAGGATAGAGGAAAGTGCTACCGTATACTACATGATGCGATTAAGTGGGTGGCTGATTTTGAAACAATTCTATATACTCTTAGTGACCTTAACTAACTACACTTTTTGCTGATTATACTTTCGGTGTTTGTCCATAGTACAACTGATACAATAGGTGTGGTCTTTCAATATAATTTAGATGTTAGTTTATCAGTGAAAACAGCTATGTGTTTATTAATCTTTAACGAGGCCCCCTGGTTCCAGTATCTTGTTTGTTGTATTGAAGGAAATTATGAAAAATCAAATGGACAGTCGAATATTATTTGTGAAATGAGCGAACCAAAAAAGTGCAGCAAATTAAGGCAAAAATAAACATAAAACGAAAATACAAACAATAAACCGACGACGCTTGTGAGTAGAACTTAAAGGTCAACCGATCTGAACGACGAGCGAATAGAGAATCTAAACATGCCCTATTAAAACACACAAAGGCCAATTGTTGTTGTTGGGTTTGGTAGGTTGGTTGTTTGGTTGGAATGCGATGCGGTGCATAGTTGAATGTTTTATGAATTATCCTGAACTTACCCTGCCCATCCATGCCAGGATAACATACACATTTAGCTGGGTGTATTTCGAACAGATTGAACAGATCCGTCAAGAGCAAGACAAGATTAAGTCGCATGGAACTGTTGAAATCAAAGGTATTACAGGGCAATTCATTGCGGGTGGCTTATTCAAGATATAGTTACCCCCGCATATATGTTATGTCCTCCGGCGTCATGTGGAAAACGCCGTATGGCAAATGTTTCTGTGAAAAACTGCTCACCAGCAGTATATTATGTATGGAGTCCTCCACAGCGGGCAGATAATTAATGCGCACACTCGTCCACGGTACAACCTTGGGACAGTAGTAGGAAATCAGCAGTGCCAGGCAAATTCCGTCGCACAGATCTTGAAAATCACGAACTGGCGGAATATCAGGCGTCTGCAGACGATTGCCCTACAAAGAAATTGTTGATAAATTTGTATTAACAAGTCGTATAACATCTTAATTTCATGTATTTCAACTCTATTAGTCTTTACTAGGTATCTTGTTAAACCATTTAATAATTGCTCTTCGATTTCATAGTCGAAGAGTAAGTAATCTGAATGGTTGAAGATCTTATCTTACTACTTTTCATATCCATAAATATTCATAAAACAGTTAATGGAATGGAACTCATTCTTACGATCTCATCTGGCACGCTTGTCTCTAGCTCCTTGACAATTCGTTTCTTCAGCGCTGCGCACGCATGTGATATCCAAGCGAGAAGGCCTTGCTCGTATGACTGACCAGGAGGCAATTGATAACTAGTACCAGATATTCTAGAAGTCATGTAAGATGTTAGATTTACAATATATTGTAGAATGGTATCTATTTGCAACTTACCTGCGTATGGCAGATGTGACACGGTCACCCGACGATATTTCCTTTGCATACAGAACCATTAACGATTCTATCACAGACATGTGGGCGTTCTGGGAATTGAAAGTTCGTATATGTATGAAATAATACTTTTGAAATTGAATTTGTGGTTTTACTTACAATTCGCAACGGATTCGTTTGAATCAATACCGTTTCGGTTATGGGCATATCCGAGGACTCGGTCACAGGGACGCCCTTGCGCGCTAGCGTCTGTATTATTGACCAGTGATTTAAGCTTTGGTAATTGGGATCAGAATAAAGATTGGACAATGTCTGACAGTAGAGCGTCGCATTGCCCAACTCCACAATGATCTGCGGCTTGAGGCGTTCTTGATTCTCGTGATCGCGATAGAATGGTTCCTTCAGGTTGTCTGGCACACGGTTGTTAAACGCCTTTGAGAGCAGCCATTTGACGGAAGCACGTTGACGAGCCTAGAAATGAATATCAAACATTAGAAGAGTTTTAGTTGGTTTATTTATTTGTATTTCATGATCAGTTCAGGCAAAGTAGGAATTGAATAGGGAGCTACAAGCTCCGCAAGGAGTACAACTTTTTTATACTCTAAACTGAGTTAGATGCATCCTCTTAATTTCAACAAACATCCTACGTATCCTATGCATAACATATATAATGCATATGATATAAAATCTCAAGTTATTCTGAGCAAGCTACAGTCGAGGTTGCTCGATTGGTTTATCGATTTACGGGGGTTTAAGAGGGCGTGGCCAAAATCTAAAATAAACTAGATCTGCGTGCAATATTTAAAATAAATAAACTAGATCTGCGTGCAATATTTAGACATTTATTCATATTTCCTTCGTTGTCCTAGCTCCAATTGTCTCTGAGATCTGTACATTATATTTGATATAGGAATATATCTTTCATAAAAACCATTTGGGTCAAGGTTTAGTTAAATGAAACAAAAAAAGCAATCAATTTTTGAATGAACATTAAGTTAAGAAACTCTAAATATGAAAGTCCAAGTCCAGCACACATCTTAGACAGTTGCGGAGCATAATAAAAGAAAACCTTTCAGTGTATTTTACGTTGCATTTTAATATTGGAGTAATTAAGTAGCACACTCACAGTTTAGTCTGCGTGTATGTGTGTCTGTAATTGTATAAGTGCCTGCTTATTTAGTTGAGGCTATATCTGTATTTGTATCTGTATCTGTGTGCGACTCTTTCGGTGCCTGCCTGTGCCCGTTGGTTGTACTGCATCTGTGTGAAGCCATGCGTACAATCTTCAATATGAGTTCGATAAACTCGCTGGTGTGTTTGGCTTGGCGTGCGCTCTTTTTGGTTTTTTTTTCCTTACTTTTTTCCATTGTGTTTCACTATGTTTGGATGTTTAGCTCGCTGATGGTCACTCAGCATGAAAGAGGGAATTGCGAGGCCCGGGTCCAGACATAGACCCAGACCAAGGCCCAGTCAGACTTTTGGAATCTCAAGTGCTGCAATGCGCTTCGTCAGCACAGAGCCGCTTCCATTTGCAACTGCACTTTATACTCATCAATTTGCCAGACTATATTTTCCTCAAGGAAACTTGAAAATGCCTCTCATTTGTTTTTACTGGTTCTTCAATCCAATTGAAACCAAATGAAATTTTACGCAATGAGCAAACAAGTGCTGCAGGTTGAGTTAATACTTTAAATACACCTACAGATAAGCCTCTCTATAGTATCTCTATGATTCAAATTCCCTTATCATTCTCATGTGTTAGCTCTCGACTTATTTAAGAATTCTCCTGATAAGCAAAGTGAAATTTATATTTATCTTTGTTTTGGACAAGTTTCACACATACACACACACAGTTTTATCTAGGGATAAAGTTTAAAGAAGTACTTATCAGCTTTGACCACAATATATAATTAACATGATTGGAATCTTTTAGATTTTATCTAAAGAATTCAAACATGTAAACGGGATTTTTAAAATTATCATGTTTTCTTATTGTCTTGTCAATATATGTTTATTAAGATATCTAAATTATCGAATACTTCTTTCTTTCTTATTGTCTTGTCAATATATGTCTATATAAGCATCATAATTACCCCTTATAATACTCCCCTGATACTTCCTATACAGTAAAGAGAATTATTGGGTGGATGTTCATAAGTTTTTAATTAAAATGGGTGCATTGGAAACACAATTGATTCGCTGCCAGCATGAAACTGAGAGGAAAATCGACATTATTGAGTGAAGCTTTCGAGCAACAGGTTAACGAGTGTCAAATATGTTGGCGTAGGTCGTACACCGTCGCCAGCTAGCTATGCATTTGGCCAACACGCTGCCTCTAGCGGACAGGTGGACACACTTCCTGTGCAACCAGTTTCTCGTCTCATGATTTCGGCCCACCAACAGCCAACAGCCACTGGCAAACTGCAGACTTTCCGTTTCTCTATGTATTCGAATGCATATGGTACATGAGCATCGATGTAATCACATAAATACTCCCATAACTCAAATTTCAAACATAAACATTTCATTGCTGGGACAACAACAAAAGCATAAATGAATTGCTTCTGCTTTGACCGCCCACATGGATGGCATAGTTTTAGTATTGTTCTCCAGAGTGTATGCATACAATAACATATTAATAAGTATGTATTTTAAGTATCATTCGTTTCCGTGATTATGTGAATGTGTGTGTATGAATATGTGTCTGTATGGAAATATTTTAAATTCGGCTTGGCGGCATTTGTGAGTCTGTCGTTATCTAGAATTTGGAGAACAGCGACGATAGGCTAAATATAAATGCAAAAGGAAAATACAAAAACTCTTCGCTCTTTGACAATTAACAGCAAAATGTGTATGTAAATACACACATACATATGTACACACACACACACGTACATACATTTAGGAGAACATGCGTGCGTCGAGAGAGACAGAGACAGAGACAGAATGCCAACGATATTGGCGACTGCTTGGAGCTGAGTGTGCGCTTGAAATTTTTGAATGGTTTTCGATTTTTTGTGGTTTCTTTTTCGGCTTTAAAGCTCATAATGCGCTAATTGCTTAAAGAGCTTAGCAGCAGCAGCAGCAGAAACAAAAACAAAGTGAGCATTAGTAAGCGGATAGATAAACACTTTGAAACATTCGAATGATTGTGTGTGAGGCGTTTAACTTTCTAGGGAGTTGCTCCAAAATGGAATGGAGTGACCCACAGTTGCCGCACGCAAGCGTACACACACACGCACACACACAAACACACGCATACCCCACCCGGTCTGCAGTTGAGAATCTAAAATTGTTGTTGCTGGGCTTCCAAACTGCTGAGCAGTCTTAACATTCAGTTAGTTAATATGTCACATTTTTGTCTCTCTTTCATTATATCTACATACATAACATACATATGTATCATATATACAAACATATTTGCGTGTGTGTGCGTACTTTGTTGTACACTTGCAGAGGGTATATTAGTTTTGGGCAGAAGTTTGCAATGCACCTTAGTAGACATCTTCGGCACCATAAAGTATATAAATTCTGAATCAAGGTAAACCGAGGAGTCGAACTATCCCTGTCTGTCTGTCCGTCCTTCTGTCTATTGAGCTTGATAGAACATGATTGCATGACATGCACGCTATAAATAAGTCGAAACGAGTCGGATCGGACTAATGTATCGTATAGCTGCCATCCAATCTATCGGCCTATTTTTGTTATTTGTCAAAATATTGCAACCAAATATACTACATATAACACTTTTAATATGTAAATAATACATATACAATTTAATCGAAATAGGACTATTTTTTGTATGAAGTTTTGTATTGAATTTTGAAATTACTTAACTTATATTATATAACTATTAGTGTCAATCAACATTAGACAGTATAAAGTCTATAAATTATTAAAGTCGGACAACTATATTGTATAGCTTTCATTGGAGCAATTAGCTATAAATAAAGATTTCCTTAACGATTGTCAAACAATTAGTTATTATAGCTCTCAATGAATACATACAATTTTATTCAATTTTACCTGGTATAGTATAGTAACTAGTATAGAGAAGATCTGAGTCGATAAAAACTTGCAAAGGGTATAAGATCTTCGGAATTCCAAAGGTAGCCTTTCGTTCTGGTTTTTATATAGCGATTAGGTCATGCAATCGTAGTTAAAACAACAAATACAAAGCTAACTGTTGTGAGGTGTAGTAGGAAAGCAACGTTTCGGAAAGCATTTTCCGGCTCTGGGAGCATTTTCATGAATGGAGTTTGTTTTGAAGTTGATTGAACAGCAACAACGCCAATAGTGATTGAGCTGCTGCTCACACTGATTGTTCTCCAGCGGCTGCTGCTGCTGTCGTTGTTCGCATTGAAACCAGTCAAACGGTAAGTAGGTGTCGGTCGCATATTAAATCACTTACTTCGGCCGGTCAGTGGGAGCGGCGCTGTTGTATGTGTGTGTATGCGTGTGTGTGAGTGTGCGTGTGGTTACCTCAGCGCACCATTTTGGCAAAGAGAGTAGGTGGCTGAGCAGCCTAAGGCAGAGGCAGCGGCAGCGGCAGTGGCAGCGCGCTTGATGAGCGCATTGCAAAGGCGTTAAGACGGTGACGCCGACGTCGACGACATCGAACTCTTTGGAGAGTATTGTTTGGCAGCGACGCCGGCATCGCAGTCAGTGCAGGAATTTTAATGAGCGCAATATTAAGTTAGCGAGCATACTAACGTACATACACATACATGTGTATGTATGTGTATGGTACGTATTAGTATGTGGGAGTGTGTGCACAGCAGCGGGACTGAACCATGGATAAGGGGGGCGGGTGGTAGGTGTGCAGTGGCAGGGATAGCACATGTAATAGCTATAAATATGTTTTTACCTGTCGTATTTCCTGTGTTTCGGCATCCATATTGCAGATGTCGAGATGACGGTGAGACTGCACTTTATCAAGCAGAGTTGAGTCGAGACTTTGACTAAATTCTTGCGATGAAATTACCGTTGCAGTTGCTGTACTTGCAACAGTGCAACACGGCGGCGGCAACGAATGACGGATGTCACTGGCTGTCCGACGCCCAGTCTCCGCGGCACTTGCAGTTCACTTTTCTTTCTTTCTTCCACTGGCTAAGCCGTTGTTGTTGTTGTTGTCGTTGTATTTTCTACACTTTCCTTATTATGTTTTTGTGGGGCCTCTCTCTCTCTCTTTATCTCTCTGCGGCTTGGAATTTTCACTTTAGCCGTAAATCAGCCTAAAATCACTCACACAAAAACAACGGTAAATATACACATAACATACATACATAAGTATTTATAAGCACTTTTACAACTATTTTTGAATATTTTTCGCAAATTGATTGCGCGCACGCATTTGCCAACATTTCGCGCAGCGCAGCAGCAGCAGCAAAAACAACAAGAAGAACACAAAAGTAACACAAAACACAGAAAGAGGAGAAAAACTAGAGAAGGAAAATGTGAATCATTCAATGGGCGAACTCTCAAGTAGGCGGCAACGGGGGGTTGCTTTGCCGTGGAGCTGTGCTTGGCACAATAACAGAAGCAATGCAGTGCAGCAGCAGCACATAGGCAGCGACAGTGGCAGCGGCACTGGCAGAGACTGAGGCAGAGGTGGCAATAATTTTTAGTGCTTGATACAGCATCAGCTGTTGCAATTTGGGGCCACTGTTGACACAAAAAGGCACTTTTCACTTGGTACGCGTCAATTTTTGACTAATTGGTGCACAATTATTAGTATGGCATTTGCGGTTTTTCGCAATTTTCCATTTTTCCGCGATGGCAGGCAGTAATAAATGAAAACATTTTTCTTTTGCCTTGTGTTGTTGCTGCTGTTGCGTTGCCGTTGTTTCTCTCTTTTATGCACGATACGCTGCCAAACTGGTAGACACTGTTATGCTCTTCGCTCTCATTGGGGACAAGGCGTATGATGACGACGTCGACTGCGGCAGCGACGCTAACGTTGACGTCAGTTTGTGAGCAAAGGCGAAATGATGACCGAAAAGCCAAGTATGTGTGCGTGGTACACACTCGTTTCATCTGCATTTATCATTGTTTTACCGGCTAAACTTATAAAAATGCATTTTATGTGCTTTAAGCCCACTTTGCACTTGACTTTCAACTTGTTACTTATTTAAAATGCACGAAAATTAGAATAACAACTTGCTTCTTCTCTTCCAAATTTTCTCTGAATGCAAGTGTTGTACAACGATGAAGACTTACGGATATCGGCCCTAAGCAGTTTTTAAAACAATCGAACAACCTCCACAAGTTATCGGAGCTGAAAGTTAAATTATCGAGTTTTTCGATAATTATAAATTATTTTTAATACAAATTTTGATTATACTTACATTGCTTATTTCACAAAATCATAATAAAGAGAACTAAATGTAATTTACGAAATTGAAAGATACCAATACAAAAAATCTAAATCTAATCTATCAAATAAAATTCTGGGAAAATAAAATGTTAGAAAAACCACATACTGTTTCTTCTTTATTAAAATTAGTGAAAGAGGTTTTACATTTTGATATACTTTCAATAATTGATTGAGTGATTGCTATAAGCTAACTATGAGGAATGTTTTCTGATATTTCTTTACGTCGTAACATACATGCATATATAGGAAACCTCTTCAATATCTCCTAAGCCTCACTCAAAGGAACTTCTAACCATCTAGTTATGACTTGTACATATGTACATATGTACATAAATAGATTTTCATCCATGCTTAGTTTTATCCGTAGTTATTCTTATGGACAATAACGTTTGATAAACAATTTACATTCTCTTATTGTTTGGTGTTTTCTGGTTTGATATCACATTTGCTATTTCCATTGCTAAAAAACGCACTGATTTCAGTTCTAAAAGTTTACGTATGATATTCAATTTGTTTCGCTTGAAGCAGTAGGTAATCCACAGGGATGTGTCTTCCAAAAGTAGTACGAGGTCCTTTGTAGCCCGAAAGTGTTCCACGATCCAAACCACCATAGTCATAGAAATCAAAATATGAAAATTAAATTCAATTCAATTAATTTCTGTAAATACTTACTCCTAAAGTAAATATAAACAGTATTATTACTCATTCGCTATTCGAAGAATTTTCGCTGTTCATAAGACCTTTCCTTACTTTAAGAGGATGTGTAAGCGTTACAAGTCAATAAAGATTCCATAGATTGCGCTTTTTAAGTACGAGAAGTATAAAATATGTTTTTAACAGAAAGGCAATGTATTGGAAAAATACATATCGGTAAAAGCTAATCGGACGACCGCCACAAAAAACTGACGAAGATAGGTGAGATCAATGTTAATTATTGTGAAAGTTCACAGTAATTTTGTAAATTTATAATGTATAAACTTAACTTTATTTTGAATGATTGCATAGGTTTCTTACGACAAATTATATTAGGAACTTTTGACTTTTATACTAAATGTTGAATATCCTTTTATAGTTTTCTAACAAAATCGTTATTATAGAAAAGTTAACACAAAAAAATGCGCCCCAATTTCGAGTATTGTTTAATTTATGAATGAAATATTTGAACTCCCTAATAATCTATGCTATTTGGAAAAGGCATGTGTAATTTGTGACGTCACGCGGTCTGTTTGGAGTTCATTACAGTGCTGTTGAATAGCACAAAATGTTGACTGTCGTGCTTTACAACACGGTTTTGTGCGTGACTAGAAATCGTGACATGCGTGTCGCTTAGTGCATTAACATTTTGGTTTTTTCAATTTTTAGTTGCTACGGTTTGAATAGGATAGTTAAAATGCACGTCGAGAAGAAATCGGAGCTACGAAGTCTTCTCAAATCGGGGGACAAGCGATGTAAATTAGTGGAGCCACGAAATGCAAAGAGCTGTGTTTGGCGATTCTTCAACTTGGTGTCTTGTGATGATCGAATAGAACCATATGCGTGCTGTAAAACTTGTGGTGATCTTCTATCCTATAGTGGAAAGACTGGCACGGGCAGTCTCCTGCGGCACAGATGCTTGCACACGACTAACGGTAAGTTTGGATCTGATATTCACGCACGTCCCCTCACACTGCCACGCGTGTTCAGAGCGGGAAACGTTGTTGTTGTCATCGCCACGGTTTGTCCTAGTGTTGTTATATATACTGGATGTTTCCATTTGAAACAAAAGTCTCTGAGCGAAAAGATTGCTCCACATATTCACATATGTACAACAAAACTATCCATTCTATTTGTAAGTTGTGCGTGTTTAATATAGAGTCGTGCGAGCAATACACCTTACTTCGATAGGAATATTTATAAAACTTCATGAAATAAAAAAAAATATGATAAGTGTGAACATAAATGAGCTGACAATAACAAAAAATTGTATTTGTTAATTTATTATTTTATTTGTTTTCGTTTTTTGACTAAAAATATCGTTTCTCAACACTGATTCAGTATGCATTTTCCAACACACACGCCAGCAACGCTAACATCGCTATTGCGTTTTTACGAAAAAAATATAATTGAGAACAATAATTTTGTGAAAAATAATAATAAAAATGCCTAAAGGTCGCGTAAGCAGTGTGTGGCAGCACTACGACATTAATGAGGAGTGTGAAAACTTCGCTGTTTGTCGCTATTGTGGCAATAATATATCGCGTGGCGGCATGGCCAGCAATCTGAAAGGGAACAATACCACCAATTTGTGGACACACTTAAGGCACAAGCACGCCGATGAGGTTCTGGTTAATCCCATACAACAACGACCAATTAGCCGACCTGCTGTAATAACAATAAAAAAAGGTATGCGGACCGCTACTCTTATCACAACATATAATGACCTATTGGCGCACCTATCGATCCCGCGCGACTGTCCCCAATTGGAAACTATCGCAAAACAATTACGTCCATCTCTGCTTTACAGCTGGTGGCCGGCAATTTATAAGCATATGATAAATATCGCATAGAATTTATAAAATTGTGTTTACATTTTACTTTACAGAGAAAACATCGCGCATCGCCAAGGCCAAAGTTGTACGGGAGCCCTTGCGTATGGCAAAACCGAAGATCGAAGCACATTCATCAATAGCAGGGGCTTTACCACAAAAGTGGGAGGAATACGAGCAAAACGAAGAAATCAGCGAGGACATCAAGGATATTATCTACAGTGAAGATCCACTCTGCTACAGTCCCATTCAAGTTGTTGAGGATGATATGTTGAATGCGGCCGATAAAGTGAATGTAATGAACAGCAGCAGAGGAAATGTGGCTCCTGTCGTTGCCACTGTTGTCTCAGCTCCCACAAGCGCAGCAAAAACATTAAAAAACAATCTGGAAACATCGATTGAACGCCTCACCACGGTGAGCGAGCAATTGAGCTACGTCATTCAGCAGCAGCAAGAGCAGCAGACCAAGGACGATGATTACTATTTTGCTTTAAGCCTTGTGCCCATTATGCGACAATTGTCAGTGAGTCGCAAGCTTTATGTGCGCTCAAAAATCCATGAAATCCTGTACAAAGAGAGTGAGGAGACTACGCCTAAAACCGAATAAACTGAATCAACAGCATGCTTCGGACATGCGAATTTCATTATACAATTTTCCCAAAAACTTAGATAAAGAGAAAAAGAAATGAATAACATGTCTTACAACAATTAATTCATTTAGGTTTAAAATTATCGATGTATGTACGTTTACATACTATTTGCAATCTTAAGTTGAACCCATTTTATAAATAAGCGCATATGTATGTACAGTTACGAATCGCTTCGATCATGTATGTATTCAGTTATTTAACACAAAACTTATAAAACTGCTAATAAAGTTACTTAAGACCTCTAAAGTGAAAACTAAAAACTGTCAATGTTTTAGGGTTTTAACTAGATTCTTTATTGGCTGTACATTGTTTTATATGCTCGGTTAAGTTAAGTTAGATATTAGCAATTAATATACAATCGTCAATATACTTTGTGCAACGTTTAACCTAGTAATGATGACTTTATGTATGAAACTGGCAGTAAAAGAAATCTTTTATTACATGGAAATCTTGTTTGTAATCTACAAATCTAACATTGCGCCGTTGAGAAGAATCAATAGGATTTTGTTGCATAGCCTACCATATTGCTTTGTGCGCTTACCTGATTTAAAAATAACCATTTCTCTCTAGCTTGTGACTAATGAAACAGAAAGTCACTCTAGAAATTATTTACTCTAGCTGTAGAATCAATACAGCAAAAGAAAATTAAGTTTTGTCTTTTAAGTATACTGGGTACAATGGAAAACGATAAATAAAATCGGAAAAGAATGTATACTTCTATGGAGCCCAAAACGACCTGTCACAATCGTCGGGCTAAAATTGATATACCCCCTGAAGAGTTTCTTTTTAGATAATCAAAGGTCCCACATTTCTTCCTCAATGCATTTATTGAATTAAAAACAAGGTTTATTTAGTTATATTTTAAATAAATTTTATTTAAATAACTTGTTAAGATTTACAAAACAGAGAGCAGTACTAGAATTATAATTTACAAATCGATTTCAGATTTTCTGTATGGCTTACGCAATGCTTACTTATAGAAATATGTTCGTATCGTTTATGCAAGTTTTGTTTTGCTCAATTAAGGTTTTTAATAGTTTTTATGCATGTGTCTCTAGAAATACAATCGTAAATATATTTATGATACAATACCAGTGACAGTAGAATCTACAGATCGAGTAATAAACAATATTCTTACCAAGTAGTATATGCACCCCAATATCGTTTTGTATAGCATGCAGTATCGCATATACTATTTAGTTATTATATGAATATATCTTCTTAGACGCTAGTCAACAAATGTTGGGTATTAAATCGGTAGTTCTTTAATATTCGACTTTAATTAGCGGATGTTTGAATCGATTGATGTTTCAATAGAGTCTAGATTTAATTGTGATTTTCAAATATGCGTGTTCTGATGGGATCGATTAAGTGCACGATATGACTGCCAAAAGTTTGATAAGTATATTTCGTCTTTAGATAATTTATTAAATACAATGCAAATTTTATCTTAGATAGGCTGGATATGTTCGGGTCTAATTAGCTAGTCGTATATAGCCCAACCGGTTTGTATATTTATGTAGGTATATATCATTTTGATTATGGTTTCGTTTTCTACTTTGTCAGTTCGACAACTTTTCGGCATTAAGTTTCTTAAAACTGTTTCGAATAAATTTGGAAAATGATATCGGATATGTAGGGAAATCATTTCGTTGATCCATCTCTGAAAATATTCAGTGTACCATATAGTATGTATGTATGTATATATATTTGTTGGTATTTTATTTTCGTATACAAGCATTTAGATATATCCAAAATTGAATTACTTTTTTTTATTTGTATAATATGTATGTTCGTATTACTCTCAGATCATCATAGGTAAGTATTTATGTGTATAAATTGGTATAATTTGTTCTATTCACAGTTCTGATTATTACATCCAATAAATATTTGATATTAATGTATATATGTACACAATATTTTCATTAATCAAGCAAGTCTGAAGGCATCCCGATAGTGGACACTGCAGTATATTTAACTCTTAAACGTAGGTAGTTTATATCGTGGATCGAGACCACGAATGATATGAGTTACTGTCATGTATTTCATATGTATTTCGTTATTATGATATGGGCTTAAAACATCTTGTGAGATTTCATTAATTTACAAGGACAATTCGATAGTAAAAAATAAACTTTTCCTCCGCTTGCATATTTGTACAACAAATATTCAGAGTATATTCGTATTTGCTGAATTTTGGAAATATTTGCCTCGTGTATTGCACTTTCGAGCGTCTTTTGTTCGTTTGATTTTCATTGGTTGGTTTGCGGGCGGGTGTCGGACAACATGGGCGTGGCAGGACAACGGTGGCCAATAGCCTCGTTTAGTAATAATATTATTTGGTCGATGTCACCAACTGGCTGGTGCTGTAGCCCTGTGTATTGCAGGTGGGCAGGGCGAATGGGTTGAAGCTCAAGCTACTGACCCCTGAAAAGAGAGAATAAGGTTTCAGTTAGTAGGCATTTAAGATTTAACTGTTTAATATGTGTATTATGACGTATTTTACATTCTTCCCCAAATCGATCTTTCTTTATGTATCACTGCACTTAAAACATATATTAAGGTACCAAATTTCGAATGTACTTTGTTTCTGTATACCATATACAAAACATGTATATTTAACTGAAAATTATATGCTCCCTCTCCATGAATTTCAATCCAATCTGACTCTAAATACGACAAAAACTGTTCCCGCTTAGCTCGAGCAATGTAGAAAACAACGGACAGCGGGAAATCTAGCTTTTTTCTGCTGGGTACATCGCTAAATGCAAAGACTATAGACACGCCCGCGCTGACAATTCAGCTATTATATCTACTACTATATCTATTCTGTTGCAATGGGCAAATGCGGAATAAATTGTTAAATAGCGGCTAGTGGAAATTTTAGCTATTTTTCAAGATAAATTGGCTTTTTAACAAAATCTGATAACTGCGTGTATTTTTATTCCTTACGATGCCACACTTAAATATGAACTTTTTAGTATTTTTTCGTTTGAATGGCAAAAACATCGATAAGCACAGAAAGAGCATTGAATTATATCGTTTTTGAGTCGAGTTTCATACCATCACTAATGGGGTTTTCCACAATTTATGAATATAGACAAATTTTAAGAATGATTCGATTTCCGATCTGCATCCGTTATCAAAAAAGTATAAACAGATTGGAAATTTCAAGTTGTTTGGAAAATATTAAATGAAATTATAAATACCGTTGGTTGTGTGTTCTTGGTTTTATGTTGTTGTTGTTGTTGTGGTTATTGTTGTTGTTGCTGTTGTGGTTGTGGTGGATGTGTTTAATGGCAGTTATAACGGCAGAGGAGTCCCGCGAAACCACGAACCACACCCACTCGCCAAGTTGGATGCGGTCTTATCGGCGCTCGGTACGATTGTCAGCGATGGTCAGCGGTGTCAACCAGTCGATGATTGTTGCTGCATTTGGGGGCGTAGCTGGCATTGCTACCGATAAGCTTGTAGATCTTTACATGCATGTGTGGCTGGGTATATGAGTGAGTGAGCCTGAGTGGGCGTGTTGGTTGCTCCCAGCTCTGACTGCAGCTGCCACCACCTTGCCCCATCCACGTTGCTGCTGCTGTCTCATCCTTGTTGCCTGATTCTCTGCTTAAACGGCCGCCGCGGTCGCTGCTGATACGCCGGGATTGTGCCAGGGCTGGTGGGGATGCGGATAGTGATGCGGGTGGGCGGCGGCAGCGGCGACGTGATGGTGCTGCACGAGGGCCGAGTGCCAAGGCGTCGACACGGACACTGCTGGAGATTAATGGCGAAAAGGCACTTGCTGAGCAATTTTGTTTCACTTTGTTGTGGAGAAGGTGTTCAAGGTGTTAAGGTGTTCAATGGTCACAAGTATCTGAGTGGTGGTGTGAGTGAGTTGAGGTGTCTCATGCGGGAGAACTTAAGAAGGATTGCACAATCGTATCGAAACTATGAAATAATCAAAACATTACTGGCAAAATTCTTGTTGTCTTTTCTTTAAGATATGGGGAAGGTCTCTTACTGCAATATCTAAATGTCTCTCAAGTCTCTACAATAAAATGAATAAGAGTTCATGGAATGGAAGATTTCTGACAAAGATCTACTAAGTTATGTTATCTACTGGGTGGGAGGTTTTCTTTAGTTCTTCATTTCAATATCTGTGACTGTTTGGAAAGGTTCAACACAGACCCTGGCAGGGATGGGTCAGAGCTGGTAGAGACACTTACTTGAGGTGGAGTTGAAGACACTGCCGGGCGATGAGGAGAGTGTGCCCATGTTCGGACCGGGCGCGTAGCCATTTGCAGTTGCCGCAACGGCAGCGGTGGCTGCTGTGGTGCCATAGGAGCCACCCGAGCTGTGGGGCGTGGAGGCGCTGCTGCAGTAGCCGCCGCGTGGACTGACGCTGCTCGACTGTGCACGCTGGTAATCATCCTCCGTCCACTGGCCACTGCCATCCTGGACACTCACAGCCAGCTGCCCTGCGTAGGAGTTGAAGCTGGTCGAGCCGCCTGGTGATCTGCTGCAGCAAGGAGAGCATTACATTTACATACATTTGCAGTTCTAATGGATACACTTACCTGGGCATGGAGTAGAGCGCCTCAACGAGATCGGCAGCTCGCTTTAGGATGATCTCCTTCTGCAGCTTCTCGGGATCTCCGGGATGTCGTGGAATGAGCTTCTGCAGGCGCTGGAAGCCGTAGTCGATTGTGGGTTCATTGAGTGCTGCTTGATCGGGGCAGAGGGCAGACGGAAAGGTTAGACATGCTAATGGAATTGGGGAGTAGTGGAGGGTGGTGATCACCAGCTACTTACAGACATAGACGAAGCGGCCGGGCGAGCCCTTGCAGAACTGTTTGCTCTTGTAGGAGAGCGTCACCTCGACGACGCCGGGTATGTGGCGTGGCGGCGTTTGGACGCGTATCGCATGCGATGTGATTAGCTCGCTCCACACCAGCATCGTGCCGAATACCACCTGCAAGCCGTCGAAGAAGTTGTCGCCCACTATGATCACTGTGGCGCCTCCGGTGGTCCAGCCCTCGCTGGGTGATATCGCTTTGATGCACGGCGTGGCCACGGGTAGCGGCGGGTAGAGACCTAAAGAAAGATATCATGGTCAGCATGAGTGAGTGTGTATGTGTGTGTGTGTGTGTGGGTGTGCACGAGAGGCATCGATTGGGAATCTTAAGAAACAAAGAGTCGGGTACGAGGTTGCCAATTGCTACGCAATCAATATCAAAATCAAGATTGTAATCGAGAAAGAAAACAAACCAAGAACGAAAACAAAAACAAAAACAAGAAACATCTAACTAATGATCGATTAATTGGAATTTAGTACAGACCATCGTAGGTACTGTCGGGCGCTAGGGGGTGACCGGAAATGGACAGGGATGTGTTGCCTGTACCTTCCGTTGTATCCAGTCGCTTGGCGCGGCGTCCGTGCTTTGAGTTGTTGTGCACGAACATGTTGTCCGAGATGGCCAGCAGTGGCCCATCCACGGCCACCTGCGTCGAGATCACCACCTGTGTGTGAACAATATTAAATCTTAGTTCTCTAATGTATAAATTGAGGTTTTTGCAATTAATATTGATCTAAAAAATACCAGAATCCACTGATATACCCGCTAGCCAGCTGACCAAAAGCATTTCTATGTTAACTTTTTAAACTGCATACTTTATATGATATTATATTACAATATATACATACAGCTGTGTTCACAAAAATAGCAGTGCGAAAAATGCAATCAAGTAATGTTATTATTTTTCAAGTTCCGTTACGATTATTGTAACGTCTCCGCATTGTTGTTGTAGAATGGAATGTGTATAAGAAACGAAAAAATCCTGTAAGATTTGCGATATATAAGCAAATGAACAACTCTTTTTGCTAGAAGCACCAGTCTTTGACTGTTCATTAAAATAGCAGTGCGTATCTTGATAAGCCAAAAACTTACTGTTATTTTCATGAACAGTTGTAAATATCACTTTTTTGTTTAAATTAATAATGTAAAAAACAACATTTTGAATAATAAATTGATTTGTTTTTGTTTAAAATAATCACATAGTTAAAACAAAATTAAATTTGTGAACATTCATTTAATTTTTGATATATAATATAAAATTAGGTTTAAGGTTGCAGCTCATGATCACTGATATTTTTATGAACACAGCTGTATATTCCCCATTTCCCTCCGACGGCTGAAGAGAACACACCCTCATGACCTCCTTACTCGTAAGATAGCATAATCCTTCATTTGTACTTTGTATATATTATTTAAGGCACACTTTATCCATATTATTTCTTAAGCCAAACATTAGGTTAAGTTCATATGATACTGAACGATTCCTCTGACTATAATAATAATAATAAATACACATTAACATTTATTTATGTGAATTACATCAAAAAAAAAAAAAAAGCTGTATATATTATTATATAAATTATATTGCATATCTCAATGTTTATTATTTTATATTGCATACTTTACTGAGGGCACATTGAAAATCTCTACCACTATAAAAATATTTCTTCTATATTTTCTATGTTTATTTATCCGATCGCAATTAAATTTTCAGAAATCATTTGGACGGTTATTTTTATTCTGTTCACAAAAGACGAACTGTGTGTATATATAATTTTTATCGATTTACGAGGCATGAAAAAGGCGTGGAAAAATTCTAAAATAAACTTAACCTGCGCGCAATATTAAGACATACATACATATTGTCCCCATATTTGGTTTTCATAGAGAAGGACATAGCTATATTGTCTCGAATGTTGAAGCTGATCAAGAATATATAACATATACTTTTTGATGTCGGCCTCCTTCTGCCTGTTAAATACATTTTCGATTGGTATTAAATTATAATACTCCTTTTCCTTATGGGAAGCGGGTACATAAGTGTTTACTAGTTTTTAAGTTGTATTCTTAAGACATCGTTCTTTTATTTATAATTATTTCCCATATAACATTGATATTTATTAGTACACTATTTTTGCATTTTAACCCACCTGAAATCTTCTCATGTCCCTTGGGTTGCCTGCGTTTTTGAGACAATTTTGATTGCATTTCAAGAAAAACTTGAGGAAAAAGCTGCAAGTAAAATAAATTCGTAAACATATTATAATATAATATAATGGAATATAGAATATATAAATGATATAGGATAAATGATGGGCATGAGATTTACAATTTGATTAACTACTGAATCTTTAGAACAAGTTCCTTTACGAGCCGCTAATGCTCGAATGCGCCTTTTACAGTTGCCACTTGCCACATGGTGCTTGTGGTGCCACATTTCACAGCAGATGTTTGTCTCGGGGCTAGAGGAAAGCCACTTGCTGCTGCCTCTACCCCTGCCCCATCCAGGCGTGCGCCCTGTCATTGCTCGAGGCGCGACATCACAGCGTGTGATAAGCGCTGGGCACAGACTCGGACTCGGACGCGGACCCGGGGTGACAGCTCCGTGAATGGGATGGCCTGCGGCCAGGATATTCGGAATTGACACCCGTGTGTCGCGCATTTAAATGGTAAAATATACCCAACAAAGCCATCATATTGCCCCACAGCTTGCAGCCCTCCCTCCCTTCCCCCATCCATGTGTATCACGTTGATTTTATTTGCTGAAATAATATTTTGCCGCTGTTTTCGCTACGGGTGGGCGCCACGGCGAATTGGCAGCAATTTTCACATCTTTTATTTTTGGCAGCACTTTTGTTATTTCTCACTCGACAAATTGGACAAATTAGTGCAGGGGGCGTGGCCCTGCGCCCCTGTCACCCTGATGACGGGGAATGCGCAGGGCAGGGTAAGGGTAAGGGAGGCACATCTGCATACACGTATGGTGTGCTATAAATTTGTTTATGGCTCTTGTTGTTGTTGTCCCATCGGAAAAAGTACTTGAAGTGTATTTCCTCTGGCGCGGAGAAGGCGCTGAAAGGTGTCCGTCTTGGGTTTCACTGCTCAGTGAAATATATGTACATACATACACACATGTTTATGTATATTATTTTATGTCGTCAAAGCAAACATAAAATATTTATTTTCTTTTTCTTTCCAATTGATATCAATCAAAATCAAACACTAAAGAAATTCAAACAATAATAAGCCAAATTGTTATCGAAGTCAATTAAAACTTATCAAACAATGTCGAATAAATGCCACAAGTACTTTAGATATAAATGTTTTATAAATAAATGTTTAACATATATAAATGCCATAATATAAGTTGGTATTATAAGCAAGCTAGAGCACTGTGAATACTCCTCGCATATAATTATCACTTTGTTTCACTTTAAGAGTCAGATAATAGATGCTATAAGAGGGGTGGGCATAGAGTTTTGTTTTCACGTGATATAACATGACAGGATGGCCGCGTGCTTGTGCAAAATATGAAATGGGCACGAAAAAACACGACAATTTACATTTTGCAAATATTTACGAATGCAATTATTAATTGTTAAATTAATTAACCAAAACTTTTAAAAAATACTACAATACCAAAATGCGGGACGCTGTTGAAACATGTTCTACAAAAATCACGAAACATCTATGGACAAAACAAGCAAGCTCAAATATAATCAAACTATTATTTATACATAACTATTTATATATAAAAAGGTAATTTGAAATGTTAAGGTATTTTATTAAGTCATTAAATGATAAGTAGTTTTCATATAAATATTAAGTATTGTTTATTAATAAGAATCAAAAGGATAAGAAGACATATTTATAGTACTGTATTTATTATTATTATTATTTTTATTATTATTATTATTATTATTATTATTACTATTATTATTATTTTTATTATTATTATTTTTATTATTATTATTATTATTATTATTATTATTATTATTTTTATTATTATTATTATTATTATTGTTATTATTGTTATTATTATTATTATTATTATTATTATTATTATTATTATTATTATTATTATTATTATTATTATTATTATTATTATTATTATTATTATTATTATTATTATTATTATTATTATTATTATTATTATTATTATTATTATTATTATTATTATTATTATTATTATTATTATTATTATTATTATTATTATTATTATTATTATTATTATTATTATTATTATTATTATTATTATTATTATTATTATTATTATTATTATTATTATTATTATTATTATTATTATTATTATTATTATTATTTTTATTTTTATTACTATTATTATTTTTATTTATTACTTAAATTTTGTACTTCGTGTTGGGTCGTGTTTGGACAATTTTTAAACTTGCGTGTTTCCGCATGTTCGAGGTTTTAATTTTCGTGTCGTGTCGTGCCGATGTCCATGCCCACAGTCCATGTCCATCTGTATCCTATATTACGATATATACTGGTGTTTGATCCGTTCTCATTTTCGCTCATTAAATGGAACAGTTTTTACTTCTTTATAGGGTAGCAATAAAAGTAAATTTGAAATTCTCCAGTTGTTGCTGTCGAAGTGAGGTCGATAAAAAACACACACACATAACACATTATAAACGTTGCAAAAACGTCGCCTTATCGCTGCATTTTAGACAAGGGCAAAATAATTGTATTTTGTTTCACGCAGAAATACAAATACAATGTATAATTGTGTGTACAATGAAATGGACACGCGTGCTGAGTAGCGAGCTGATTGTGAACTTGTTGAGGCGAAGCTGGGCTTGATGAAGGGGGGGTGTGCAGAGAGGGAGACGAAGGAGGGATGAAGGGAATGAAAACAGATGTGTGTTTATGTGTGTGTGTATGTTGTCGAGTTTGTTTTTTTGTCCGTGTTTGGTGTTGTTGTTTCCACTGTGAGAGCATGAGCAGCATCATTAACACGGCCCGATGGCCGTTCCCGAGGGGGCGCAGCGCCGTGTATCTGTCAGATACAATATCGAGTTACACAGAGAACCCTCGCGCAGATGCAACTGCAACTGCAACTCGTCGTCAGTGCCGTCAACGCGGTAATGAAATTTGAATACGTATCGAGTGGAAATTGAGAGCGCTTTAGTCCGGGGTTAACTCATGCACGGATCACTCTCGATACTAATTTCACTAGCATCCACCCCCGATCTTCATCTTTATGGGCAGCTAATTGACTTTCTCGGAAGCCTCTCTTAGGCGCAGGCATACAAGTGAGGGGCGGGAGCGGGAGAGAGCTGTCTCACGCTTGAATTACAATGTTTCCAAATATCCTGACAGGACGCATAAATCGACTCATCTCCCCCACCCGCATCTACTGCATAAACCGTGTCTAGGATTTCCATTTGCATATGCTAGACGTGGTAGATATAGAGAATCCTGGCTGATTCAATTTAATTTGACAGGATTTCTGGCACTTGGACATCCAAAGCAATCTTCGCCTAGCCTCAGAGTCCCTCTCCTTCTCTTTCTATGCTCTCTATCTCTCTCTTTTTCTGCATCACTCGGCGCACAATTAAAAATTCAGCGCGCGTCCTGCCAATAAATCAAAGTGTCTCCATCTTCGTCCTGGCTGCGGCAACAAAGTTTGCACTCCACTCTGTTCCGAGTCCCCCTCACTCTCCCCTTCCTCGAGGTCTCTCTTCCCTTCTGGTTCGACTGCCAGCAACGCGAAATTTTCATTTAACGAAAAGCTACGCATCATCAAATGGCCGCACACGACATCGGCCCCGTCCCGGGCCAGTGAAATGGCCAAAAATGGCGTCCACAGCCCCATTGGCAGCTGAAGCACGTAGAGCCAACGAAGTGCATAATTGGTCATTCATATTTGCCAGGGGAAGGGGGCTGCCGATGACTCCACCTTCCTGTGCGACTGTTCAAGACTCTGTACAGACTCAGATCGAAGATTCGCCAGTTCAATTTTAAGCTAGCACCGTGGAATTTAAAGAGATGCAGAAGGAACTTTGTATTGACTGAGGTAAATTCTAGGAAAAAGTAAGCCATTGAAGCTAACAGATTAGCACATTTTCTAATGATATAATTACAGCAAGTGAAGTGAATAAAAACGAGAATACCCTTTGACCAATGTTCCGTTGTAGTTTAATTTGTTAAATTCATACACAGATACATGTGTATTGTTTCAAATTATTCTCGAGAGAGGGCGCTCTTCTTCCTCGCACTCGCCTGCCTCAATCAGCACTTGGTGTTCTACTCACACTTTCTTCAAAAACTTTTGTGTTTGTAGTTCGATCAGATTGAAATTTGAAGAATACTTAGATATTTTAATCAGTTTAGTATATGTCAAAGTCAGAAGGTTGTACTTTTGATACATCCCAAACCAATCGATTTAAAAAATTGAATTTTTAATTCCTATGGGCGTATGGCGTGGCACACAATATTTGAAATAAACTTGATCTGCGTAAAGTATTTAGAAACTTGTATGTCAAATTTGCTGTCTCTAGTCTTTATAATAGCTGAGATCTATGTGTTCACACAGACAGACAGATAAACATGGTTCAATCTACTAGTCTAAAGATACTGAGCAAGAATATATACATATATACTTTGTGGAGTCTGCCACGCCTCCTTATGTCTGTTACATACAGTTGCACAAAGTAAGTACAACCTTTCTTGATCATCTTCAATGAATATCGATAGATCTACTATACATCTTTACCGACTATAATCCATAACTATAGATTGAATAAATTGCGACAAGAGTGTAGTTTATGAACCATAACAATGATAAGCACTGCGCATTTCAGTGTCTGACACCTGAGATATGTACATATCGTACTATATACTATCTATATATATATATACCATTTACTATTTATATATATACTTTATACTATCTTTATATATACTATTTATATATATACTATATACTATCTTTATATAAACTATATACATCATAGTTGCACATACTTTCTGTTCTACAAACTTGCCAGACCCGCGGCAATTTCACACTTTGAATTCCGTGAATATTCAGACGATTAAGTGCGAAAAGTGTGAATAAGAACAACACAAACAACAACAACAGTATCAGTAAGCATTATCTTTGCGTAGCTCGCAGAAAACACTTAATGATGAATACGAACGCGCATAAATCGCTTTGGGTTTTCGGCTTTGGCTTTGGGTTCTAGCGATGCCGGCGATTGTATCTGCTGCTGGGGAAGGGGCGCGCGGGTGTCAACAGAATGTGGCCGGCAGCGTTTCTGGCGCACGCCAACTGCGCCAGGGCACAGGTGAGCAGCTCCTCTCCTCCCCCTCCCACTCCGTTTGTTCAACTGCTGCCGGGCAACTTGGCGCTAATTTTTCACTAACGATAATATTCAAAATTTTCAACTTTATTGCCGCATAAAGTCAATGACTATGGCAGGAATGGCAGGGGAGAGAGGAAGGTGGGGCAAAGGGACTGGCGCCTATGCCTGCTATGGCACACACGGACACACACACACACACACACACACACACTTGCACACAGTCACAACATGGCGGTCGACGTCACCATTTTGTTGTTGGTGAGGACTAAAGGGCGTCTCTGGCTTTGCTACTGTTTTCTATTGTTGTGAAGCTTTTATTTATTTATGCTCTTTCTCGGCTTAACGCTGCACGCTTCGTGGCGCACACACACACACAAGACCCAAGCGTAGAGAATCACCCACCTTCTCCGCCAATTCCCCTCTCTCCCTCCCACCTCATCACCACAGCAGCAACAAAATAACTTCTGCAAAGATTTCCCGCCATCCTTATCCAAACGTCTTCGCCTTGTTGAGAGTTCATAGCTTTTGGGTCTTTGTATTATAATAGACTTTGAGGGAGGTTTTTCTATGGTCTCCCCCCTGGTTAGAGTGTTGTTGTTGTTGTTGTTGTGTGTGTGTGTGTCTGTGTTTGTTACGCTTTCGTTTTCGTTGTGGTTCATCCTTTTCGCCGGAAGAGAAAACATTTGTATGGAACTTGTTGAAAACACTTTCGCTTATCCCTCAGTATCCTCAAGATGAGAGAGACGGAGAGAGAGAGACGGAGAGAGAGAGCGAAAGTGAGCAGGTTTTGAGTTGGTTTTTGAGTGAGTTTTCCATTAAGCTTTGGCTGTGTTCATTTCGTGAATGAATCTCTCTAAGATGCGAGGCTTGAGCGGGTCAGCAGAGCGGAGAGCGGAGAGAGGCTTCTCCTTTTGGTTTTTGGGAGAGTTGCGTGTTTGTTGTGGCTTCGTCTTGTTTTCCCTTTGTGCGTGTGTTGGGGGTTGCTCTGGGATTCAATGTCATGCCGCTGGGACCAGGGAAATACCTCGTAACAGTTGTTGTTGTTGTTGTTGCTCTTAGGCAGCAGCAATGGCAACGGCGACAGCAACAACAATGGCAGCGCTTTTTTTTTGCGATTTCTTCATCTTTAAACAGATTATTTTTGTAAGCACATGCCTGAGTGTGTGTACGTGGGTGTGTGTGTGTGTGTGTTAGTGTGTCTTTGTGTGCGTGTGGCCATAAAAATACCATATCGAGGTTAAATATCAGACATCGATAGAAGCTACAAGCAGACAAAGATACAGCAGCAATACGCACAAATACCAAAGTATCTTTGTATCTTTGCATGTGTGAAACAGTCGTATCTGTGTGTGTGACAGTGTGTGCGTGTGCGTAACGTCATTGCCCTTAACTTTTGCTACTCTTTGGCATCCTTCCCCCCCCCTCCCACTGGCAAACTTCCTGTAACCTCTGGCAAACTACTGAAGCATCAAATTATCGACCTTATTCAAATTCGCAAATTATGCTAACTATTTTGTCTGCGAGTGTGAGTGTGTGTAGCTGAGGGGAGGGAAGGGGAGGTCAGGGGGTGAGTGGGTGTACGTGTGTGTATGTTGACTGTCAGTTAACGCTTTTAATACGATTAATTATGCAGCATGCGTAAATGGTTGAGGAAATACCACGAGGAAATCACACGACAGCGTGTGTGTTTTGAATGACGGCGATGATGGCGAGTGGCGATGATGAGTTCCTCGAGAGGAAGACGGCTAATCAGAACGGCACGAGAGCAAGGGAATGCGGTGCCCCGAATGGATCTGTACATTTTAAATAACCTCGCGGTCGTTTCAGTTATGCACATCGGATAGCTTAGCCCGAGCCATCGATAATTCATCGGGCTGCCATAGCATGTGACCTGTGACCCCGCAAAGATTTGCAGAGAATGCGTGTTTGCTAACTATTTCAGCGAAACATTTAAGTACAGATATCTAAATTATTATATGTTGCATGGAATATAAAAGCTGACTGGGCTTAACCTTTACCCTATGTATGCGGGCTAAGTTGTTTCCATTCGTTTCATAATGTAATGCAACTTATTGAACTTATAAATATCCTAAAGAGTGCAACAGACAGGCCCGTAACGAGGCGTGTGCAGAGTATGCGGTGCACAAAGGCCCCCGTGAGCCAAGGGCCCCCGGCTCTTAGGAATAAAAGAGACCGAAATATAGAATTTTCAAAAACTATTTAAGGATTTCGCTAATAAAAACACCAAAAGAAATAAAGATAGTGCTAGAAGGGTGTCGTGGGAAAATATATATAATATTTTAATATAAAAGGTGTTCTGAGAAGCTGTCCTTAAGGGACCCTGTCACTTCAACAGATACGCATTTTAAGACAGGTTATTCCTATAAAAGCTTCGGCTTATAGAGTTCCGGTTCTTATGAAACGGAAACAATATACATTTGCATAAAAAACAAGCACGAAAGCTACTGTTGTGTGTACTCGACTGTGATTTACCCGCTACTATCGATAGTATCAGGGTTGCAGTTAAACAGGAATAATCGACTAGTGAAGTAAGTCGTTAAGTTGAATTCCATGTTAGAAGCTAAGCTAGAAAGTCGCAGATTAAGAGGAGTCGCAGTGTAACCGTTGAAGGAAGTCAGTAAAGAAGTTTTTGGAAAGGCGATCAGCCTTTTGGAAACGTCGGAAGTTGTCGAATCAAACAGAGTTTGTTAAAGTAAAACTGCACGTTGTCAAGTTGACTTATTTGTACTAGCTAAAACTATATCCGTTAACTGTTATCAATAAACAATTACTAAATATTTCAATAATATTATATACATATACTTTGCCTGCCACGCCTTCTTACATAACTGATATTACCCTTCTAACGTAGGAGTAGCGGGTATAAAAACCGCACATGGCCTTAAACACAAATATCACGCAGTTTATTATTATTGATATTTTATTTTTTTGTTTTTCCTCTTTAAAAAATAATTGTTTTTCATGAGATTTTACTATTTAAATGGCGATAAGAACTGAAATGATGCAGGGCAGATGCGAAGAGCAGAGAAGAGAAGAGAATAGGAGAGAGAAGCTTATCTGCAATTTGAAAATAGACATTTATGATTTAATAAACTGCATTTCCCAGGAGCTAACGATTCGCATCGACTGCCATTTACAATTTGGACACAGAAAGAGCGTGAGATTTGGAGAGGGAGCGGGGGAGGGAGACAGGTATAGAGAAGGAGCTAAATTTGCATTAATAATTCAATTTCTATAGACAGGCTACAAATATGCAAATTGCGCGAGCTTTGAAATGCAAAATTCAATTCGAATTTTGTTCCATTGATTTATGAGGTGCAAATCAAGTGCAGAGTTGCTCAGCCAGAGCAGGAGTAGAGGTGCTTCAGTTCCAGTTCCTCCACCTCCACCTCCAGTTTCAGTTCCAGTTCAAAGAAATACACAGAAGAGAGTGTGGCAACTCTATCTACTGTGTATCTATCGGCACAAATTGGATGGGGATGTCTGGCAATGCTTGGGCGGCGGCAGCGATAAAAAGCCAAATGTACGAGCTCATGTTTTTATCGATAATTAAGTGTTATGGTCTCTTCGACTCTCTGTCCGTCTGTCGGTCGGTCTGTCTGCTTGTCTGTCTGCTGCGTCTGCCCAATATTTCATACGCCTGCGTCGGCCTGTCGATTGCTGACCACAAAGTCGTCAAATTTGTGTCTGCGTTTCATTTTTTCTGCGTCGCTTTGAATATTTGAGTAACAAATAACTCCCCCGAATGGTGAAGAGTCGCACTCGCACTCATTCACTCATCGATTCAGTCCATACTCATCGCACAGCTGTAGCCGCCCGCGTCACCTGAGAGGGAAGGAGTGAGGCACACGGCGTGCCCGAATGCATTTAGAAAATTAAAAACTCTAGCCACAACTAGCTGAAGTTTTGTCATCGTTTTTAGCGCGATTATCAAGGCATGCAACGGCCAAAAACATTCGCTTGCCACAGCCACAACACGCAGCCAGTGCTTGCCACAACAGTTGCGTCGCATGGCATTAGGTATACCAGCTCCAGTGCTGGCAGGTAAATTTTTTATCCCATATATAATCTGTTTTTTTTCAAGGGCCAACAGCGGGATAGAATTGAAAATATTGCTCTATCTAGCTGATTTTGAATATCACTCCTACAATTCAGCTTTTTTTAAAATCTAAAATCAAACTTTCCTTCATTCAACACTGACCAGCTCAATGTTTTGCAATAAATCAAAAAGTTTTGGGATAAAGAGATGTAAGCTAGCTTATTGATATAAAAGGCCACAATTTAGGCTAATTTGTAATTTTTAAGATTGTTTTAATTATGTTATGAATATAAAACCAATTATATTTTATCTAATTATTTTATAGTCTACATATATTATTTTATAGTTAAACTTTACTTCCTCACAAATATAACCAATAAATGGTTCTTATTTATAATAGTGTGACGGGCTTAATTTATATTTTAAAAGTATGATCAAGCGTAAAATATTTATTTAATCTAGTGAAATAATTATCTAACCAAAGCTTATTATTGTGCGTAAATTAAATCGTTTCATGTTCGTCTGCAAGTGGCAAGTTGCCAGAGTTAGAGTTTACACTATGAACTCTTTGGGTCATAAACATGTAAACTAGCATTTTAAAAAGCTAGATATAGCCAGAAAAATGATACAGTGTTTTTTTTCACAATTATACGGTTAGTGTGTCTTCTAACGAACTGTTTATAAAACTGCTAATAATAATCTTAATCCACGTGGCATATCCTATTATTTTGACCTGCACTGTGTCCATCTGGGTTTGCATATTGGACACCACAGAATGTCAATTCTATTTGTCGCCGTCGAGGCTGGGCATGGAGAGTTGTTATCTGGGAGGTTAAGTGGGGTACTACGGTTGGCTGTGAGGTGGGCGGTTGAGGAGGGGGCGGGGCATAGTTGTTCACATTTGTCCGTGAGTTTGCACTTAGTTTATTTGTTGCGCCAGAAAAAAATATATATAGAAAATTGAAATAAACCGAAGAAAATGTCAATGACGTAGATAAATGCAAAAGCGGCAAATTTTGAATTGTACGCTTGGGTTTTTGTTCCTCTTCCGACGCTACAGTTGCCCACTCTGTTCCAAATGGCACTTTTTAGCTTTTACCAACAGATGGGCGTTGTTGTTGCTGTTGTTGTTGTTGTTATGGTTTTGTTTGTGTATTCGCTCAGAGCACAATTCACTCAAATTAAAAAGTCGAAGCGGGCAGTTGACACGCGATAATCGTTAATAGCCCGAGAAGTGTATCGAGTGTGTGTGTGTGTCTGATGCGTGTGTGTGTGTGTTCGTGTGCCTCCAATGCAACCGCGGCATAATTTGCGTGATTACGCATACGCCAGATGGGCCTATCGAGCGCATGGCATTGATGAAATGAAATAATAATTGAAATAAAAGTAAAATATATAAATACGAACAAAAAGAAAAAGAAAAAGAAAAACAAACACAAAGCAAAGAACGATAGTCGAAAATGTGTGAAAAATGTGAACATGTCGCAAACGACAAGATACAACAACAATGCCAAAAACAACAAGAACAACAACAGAAATAACAAGAACACAAATGCCAGAGTGGACTGGTTAAGCTGCTGCAAGGAGAGATCGCAGCGGTGCAGAGCTGCCTCTGCTGGTGGCGACAATGCGAACAGCGACCACCGCCGAAGTGCGCTTTAAATTCACTTAATTATGGAACACACACGAAGCGCATACCAAAAATGCGTTGCAAGCGTTGCAATCGATCCACACATACACACACACACACACACACAATGCTCCTCCTCGCGAATGTCCTCGCAAATCATAAATAAAAGGAGCCCCTGTTGGTGGAGCTGCAACTGGAACTGCAACTGCTGTTGTTGCTTCTTTCTGTTGTCGCTGTAGCAGCCTCAGTCTCAGCCTCAGCCGGTCGAGGACTCACTCACCTGCGCCGGTAATTGCAAATCCACGGTTAGCTCTCTAGGCACAGTGGCAGAAAAGTTCAACACTTACAGTGAAATTTAGGAATACATTTTATCTTCCTTTCCTTTAATGTTGATAGATCGAAAGTTGTAATAGAAACCACATTTAGATGTAAATAATATGTGAAGCAATTCTTTTGTGTATTAATCAAACACAACTGAGTCTAAATATACTTTAAATATATTATATTATATGTATATAAGATATGTATTGTAGTAAGCTGGTAGAAGGTTACACTGATATATCGATACTTACATAACACGATGACTATGTTAAGCCTATGTTAAACCGATGTAAACTAACTTTAAGACTGAGAGAAGCATTCTGTGTTAACGTGTCGAAAAAAGAGGAAGTTCTGCAACGTCGTGTGTGAACCAATTTGCCTTCCACAATATATATGTATATAATAAATTATATTGTATAATAAAACAATTTTAATATGTTCTTGTTTATTATAAATATTCAATGTATTTATCTAGCCAGAGTAGCAGATTAAGCATTTGTCGCCAGCATTGATTACTCTATTTAAGATATGCTTTGCCCCACTGTGCGCTTCTCGCATTGTCTGCGCAATTTCGGCATCTCTAAAGCAACTGCAGATCGTTGCATGAATAACAGAAATTCATCAATAAAACATGTGGAGACCAAAGCCGAGTCCGCGTGTTGCTGCCGCTGTTGCTGCCTCTCTCACGGCACACGTTCGAGCGTCAGGCAAGTGGCAGCAACAGCAGCAACAGCAACGACAGCAGCAACAACAGCAACATGAGGAGCAGTTGGAAGAGCTGAAGATTGGTGTTGTCTTCTGGTTGTTGTCATATGTATCAGTTTTTGGCTTAGCCAACCACTTTGAAATGCAGGCGGCTGTGCTGGCCCTGTGTGCTGCCTGGCTCGGAGTCGGAATTTTCAATCAGTTCCAATTGTTGCGCGCCCAGTGACAAGTTTCATCGATCGCAGCCACATGAGGAGTCGCAGTTGCTTCCAGTTGAGTGGCAAATGCACGGGACCCCCAGCCAAGTTAGCGCTTTAGGCTTGTAGGCCTTGCAAAATTTAGTTGCGAACACATAGATTATCCCGGCTTCGGGTTGGGCTCGCCTCATGGCGGCATGATCTACTGGCATATCAATGAGTCGGGAGCAGAGCCTCGTCTGACTGATCCATGCCGCTCCTGGCTCTTATTGTGTGTGTGTGTGTGTGTGTGTGTGTGTGTGCTGTGGTGATTGATATGCGCCTCTGGATCGGCTCTGTCTTCGACTCAACTCTCTGGCATTGCCGACAAAAGTTACAGCCAGCCTGACAAATGCGACATGTGCCGAGGCGAAGATGCCAGTTGCCAGTTGCCACTTGCCAGTTACGAGCTGGTGGCCGGGAATGCGACGGGATTAACCAATTTGGTCAATGCCAGCTGCGGCTAACAAGGCGCGCGTCATTGCGATCGCATTGCGCAAATAAACAGGCGAAAAATGAATTAATAATCGTAAATATCGAGCGGAAAGTGTCGCGCCTGCGCACGTGGAGATCTCGAGTCCCCCGACTGTAATCTGCAATCTGCAGCCAGGCCGTAACTGTTCTTGCAACGGATCGTCGGCATTGGCATGCTGCCTCAAGGCATTGTGGAGCACGTAACACGCCGAGTAATTTTAACAAGATCATAAATGCTCGAAGCTCTGATCTTGCCGAACTCATTGCGCCTCGTTCGACTCAACTTGACTCGATACGACTCGAGTCGGGCCGTTCTCTACTGCGTATTTCCTAATTTGCAAACTGAGAGTCACAGCAACAACAACGGCAACAACGACAATCAATTAAATTTAATTATGACACCAATTATGGTCTGATTGCCGGCCAGCAACCAGGCAAGCTCTACTCCGACTCCGACTCCGAGCTCGACACGAACTTAGTCTCCTCGTCCCTCAACGCGCCTCTGTAATACGTAATAGAATCATTAAGTCTTTGTTCTTGTCTTCTGTTTCAGGCCTCGTTTCGCGGAATACCACCACGGTGGGCAATCTAGGTGCCTGCTGCACACACACACACACACACACACACACACACACAAGCACACTCCCATACAAATGCGGGCAATAGGCAAATAGTTGTAGACACCCAAAGGGCGATTGAAGGGACCACCACAGCTGGCAAAGCCCAAGATGATAATGATGGCGATGATGATTGTTCCCGATTCGTATTTCCTATCTGCATAAGGTGCGATGCAATTGACTAAGTGATATCGCTTCACAGGTTGGTCGCGTGCACTACAGATACCTTTCATGTGATACTTATAAGGTGAAGGATTCACCCAAAGATGGCAAAATTACTGAAAACCTCAACAGAAATGGATGAATTCTGCTGGCATAGCTTTTAAATACTTTGAATATCTGTTGAATACCAATTAGAATCTTAATACTGCTGGTAATGAATGTATTTGCAGTGCAAGTAGTAGTATTTCTAGGATATATTATATTGTAGTAGTAATATGTCTAGAATATATTGTGGTAGTAATATAAACAGTATATATACTAGAACATCTAGAATATAGTGTAGTAGAATCATATCTTGTATATACTGTAGTAGTAATATATCCAGTTTATATAGTAGTGATATATCCAGTATATATTTTTAACAATGCTCGACCATGCAGGGACGTAGCGGGGGCCCTTGTGCAAAACTTTTTGAGGGCGCTATTATCATATATTAAGTCTCATAAGACATTTCGAAAAATAGAGAAACTTAATGCTAATTAGATCGATCTTTTTTCATTTTAACTTTGGCAAAATGATCAACAGTTTCTGAGAAAAATATATATAATACTCTTGTTCATTATTAATAATTATAAATATTAATTAATTTAATCATTTCCGTCCGTTTGAACATCAAATTAGGCTTGATGCTTTCTATATACAATAGCTTAGGCAACTTTTCCATTTTGTACGGTTGCTGAGGGCCCTCAGCAGGTTGGGGGCCCTTGGGCACCGCATACCCTACGCCTCTCTCCGGGCCTGCGAACATGTCATACATTTGAATAAGTTTATAGTTTACTTAAGGATTGCTCTCTAAAACAATTATTCCATTAGTTTTGCATTTTATATAGATCAATTTGGAATTAAGTTTGCCGAAATTTGATTGTTAACTTGCCAAAAAGTAGCAACTAAATCACATTCAATCTAGCTTGGTTAGCAATAAATATTGTTCGTGACTATTTCTAAAATTTACAACTTAATTCATGTACAATTTGTTTGGAAATAAATGAACAACCTTAATCCTTATCCACGCCCCCTAGCCGCCCGTAGAGTGTGCTTTTGTTTTTGCACAAACAATTTGTATTTTCTAATAATAATATTTCCGAAGCCAATTAGAGACGACGCACTCCCGGCTGGCGGGTGGCGCGGTCGACCTCGGCCCCCGCCCCTGCCCCGGCAGAGAAGTGACTGCTGCCTGCGGGCGTGAGTTCCCAAGGATGTGCATACAATTAACATAATTCGCCTGACACGTGACAGGCGCGTGAAGGACGCAGGGGAAGACGCAATGATGGAAGTTGGCTGGAAGTACGCGGCTGCGGGGCGGGCGGGGGTAGCGGGTGCTGGTGTCGGATTGCTATGCACTCGTCTCGATTTACAATTTATGAAAATAGAATTTGCCATTGCCATTTTGACGAACTTTATTTCGTGTAGCTCGCATCGCGCAGCTTCAACGCACAACTCCCAGAGCACTCGCTGTCTCGCCGACTCGCAGCCCCAGCCCCCCTCGGTCGTCCCTCATTTGGCCAACTGCCGCATCATGTTTTATATTGCAGTTGATAATAATGCCAATAAATCAACGATACAACGCATACAAGCCGCAGCCACAAACAGGCAAAATAAAAAGGCGCCCAGCGACGATGATGAAAAGCTGCTTAAAATGTCTTCTTTTGTGTGGCGGCACATCCTCGACCAGGATGGTCCGGGAGTTGCACTGACATTATGACTACGACTACGACAACGACTACGGCTGTTGGCTACTTACCGATCAATAATGACGGGGTCCGACGGCGTCTCGTTGCGGTTACCACAGCTCTTCTTATCACAGCAACGGCTGCAGCAAAATTGAAATTGAGAAGAGAATCAATTGGTTAGAAATCTTTAAAGACTTAACTCTTATCATATTCATATTCAAATATTTTACAGAAATTAAGGTCTTACTTTATATAAAATAGGGAATGAAAAAAAATAACAAATAAATGAATAAAACTATTAAAGCGCGGAGATGAAGATATTCAAAAAAAGCACGAAAGTTAAAGTCGAGGGTGGTCGACTGTGTTATAATTGGTAGCCAACTGAGTAAAACGATTCCTGAAATACATACATTCTATGTTTTTGTTGTATTTTGTGTTGCCTACTTTTAGGGAGGGGCTTCGAAATCAGTTCATATTTTGAATTTCTTAAATTACTTCTATCTCAATTATCTAAGCGCAACCAATTTTTTTTTTGAATTCATTTGGGTATTGATGGTTATTGTTTATAACAAAAATGAACTCTACTGCATTTAAATTATGCTTGGAATTCGCTTTTTATCATTTAACAGAGTCGGAAGGGGGCATTGATAAATATAAACAAATCTTGATATGCGCGCAATATTTAGACATTTTTTCATATGAGTTTCGAAGATATAGCTTTTATAGTTCCTGAATATAAATTTTTATACGGACGGACAAACAGACGAACTTGCCTATATCGACTCGACTTTTGATGGTGATCAAGAATATATAATTATATATATATATATACTTTGTGGGGTCTCCCATGCCTCCTGACTGTTACACACATTTCAGGTTGGTACAAAATAATAAACCCCTTCTATCCTATAGGTTTTGGTATAATTTTGGTAAAAGTTGTACATATTATAGAAGTTATAAACTATTTCTTTGACAGATTGAAATAGTAGAAAGTATATTAAGCTTAAGGTCAGCTAGTCGTGTGTTCTATCTTTTAACTTTGATTGAAATTGGAAAATATAGATGTTTCCCAATGAAATACCTTCTAAGATAGGCGAAAGTACTGTCAATGTGTAGCCCATTACACATGCCTATTAAACTGTCTTCTTTGTGAGACTTCGCATCAAACTTTCTTGTTTTGTCATATGCATTTCGAAATCTTTTGCAAACACACACAATGATACTCCTACATTCGAATTGGGTTCAATGGCTGCGTAATTTTTGGTCGTACAGCCTCTGGCCAGGCATGAGATATGGGTCGGGGGACGGGGAGACGGGGGCATGGACGCACGGGGTGGCACACTAACTGGGTGGCTTTAGCTGAAGCTTGAGCTTTGGCATCGTCCAGGGCGCAACATAAACATGGATGACTAAAATGGGCGAAATGCCAAACGATAAAGAAGACGCCATTGCCGACTGCGACGTCAACAGCGGCGCCATTGTGTTCGTATTTGCTTTGTGTTACGCGAAGCTGTTGATTTTTGCTTTCTTGGCCAAGCCAAAGCTGCAACCTAAGCCACGAAGGAAGGGGAAGCTGCGGGAGGAAGGAGGCAGGAACAGGGACAGCGCCAGAGTCAACCCCTGTGAGGAGTTGCTGCTGGTGCGTTGTCCCCTTGTTTTGATAATGCTACGCAAACATAAAAACTGGGTGCCAATCCGAAATAATAAAAGATGGCCGGCCTGGCCAGCACACCCTGAGGCAGCAGGGAATGGAGACTGGCACGGGGGAGGTGGACGGGCAGTGGGGCGATTAAAGGGGACGAATCTGTGTAATTTTTTTGTTGTTTGTTTGTGCGTTTGCTGTGCCGTTTTATACTCATTAGTTGCTGAGATTAAGGGGTATATATATGGCATTGGTAATGCAAGAGATCAAGTAGAAAATGAATGGGGGAAGGGCTTAGAGATCAAGCAGCATGTGCAACTATGTATGAGCAAAGTAAAAGGAGTGTGCAATTTAGCACTAATAATATTGAAAATTTCTTCGTCATCTACTCTACAAAAGTATTGAAAATAATAGAATAGAAAGAAGGTATAAAGAGATGACGATATGAAACATTACTCCTATTATTTTTCCCAGAGTAGTAGGTATTTTTTGGCTGCAGTTGAAGGCATATATCATTGAAGGTGCTCAATGTTCTTTAATTCTATATCCTCTTGGTATTGATTGATACCATTACGATATTCATTTCTAGCGTATCTGCAAGTCGTGCAACAAGGGAAAGCTTCACACATTTCGGTTATTTCGTGGCAACCTTCAACTGTCAGCCGCACTTGGGCGCTAGAAGGGTGAACTGCCCAGAGATATGATGATGCTAGATGGCGATAGAAAGAGACAGAGATAGCCGAGTGGGTGGGGTGTAGGGGGGGGGGGAGTGCAGGGAAACTGGAGTCCATCCTGGCGAGTGGCTGCCATTTATACGTTTCAGCTCGCGTGCGTTTGAGCGTAAAAATAAAACGAAGGACGCATGGGCCTGGTCGACAGACAGACAGAAAGACAGACAGACAGGGATAGGACAGGAGCAGGGGAGGTGAGTTGAGGCAAGGCAAGGCGAGGCGTCGCCAAGCTTAAAAATCAACAATATTAAAGCAGGCCCCAACTGAGAAGCGGCCGCAAAAGCACAAAGCAAACAGCGTAAAAGAAAAAAAAGAAGGAAGAAAAACGAAATGAAAGCTGCGTAGTGGAAAAATCATGCGGAAAACGCTTAAAAACAAATGAGCGTAGCAGAGCAGAGCCAGCACTGGCATCGACTCCCGAACGAGTGGGCAAAGCTCCAGGGAGCAACTGAGCACCCTCGAGACTGGGAATCAAAGGTGTGGATTACAATCAGCGTGTGACTTAGCATAGAAGTTCTATGCCAAGTTGCATCCAAATCATTTTCAGATTATTGACAGAAATCCTTGACTCACCTGCACATCACTTCGTGCGTCAACAGGACACGGCACATCTCGGGGTTCTTGTCCTGCCCCTCGTAGATGATGGCCTGCAATAGAGAGAGAGAGGAAGAAAGAAAGAGAGTGATAGTGAGAAAGTGAATGGTGAGCTGGATTTGTAAGTAATTGCTTATTAGATGGTTCTGGCATCTGCCAGATAAACTTATAGGGGGGCTTAAGATCTAAGCAAGGTAGTAAGACATTCGATTAGAACATAACTCTAACATATAGTATGGCATAGCAGAAGGTGTTTATTTCAGTTAGTTTAGGGTTGTTCTTGAGATGAAAAGCTGTAAGTAACTATCAGGAATCAAATGAAATATTTATGATATCATAAACTAATTCAAAGTATGGTATATACATGCAGAAGGAAGTGTCATTATTAATTAGCCATTCTTTCGTTCCAAAAGGGATTGATTTATTCTTGCAGTAGTGGCTTGATGGTGTTCTTCTAACTGCGTAGTTGTCTACTACCTTTATAATACGCAGCAGAGTAGAGCTAATAGCTGATCTATTGCTATTGATTAGCCACGTTGTGTGTTTACCTTGTGGAACAGACGGAACAGGAACCTGTTATCAACTCTTGCCCTCATCAAGCACAAAGACAAACACACATAAATGCTAATTACGGTGCAACTACTCGAGAGTAGTAGAGAGGGGGGCCGCAAGGAGACGCGACATATGGGACACAGTGGGTGCAAATATTTACACACACTCGAAGCGAGAGCTAAACGCAGCGGCGGGTGGTCAAATTTTTGGCTAATAATAACTGGGGGAGCGCACTTCATATTTGTGTTTGTGTTTGTGTTTGTGTTCCTGTTTCTGTTTCTATTTGTTTGCGCAGTATTTGTGTTTGCTTAGGAGGTAAAAAAAACTTTAAGTAGACCGGGGGGGTGGAAAGGTGAGGGGCCAAAACATTTTAGTGTCAGTGTCAGTGTGGCAGTGAGTACGCAAAATCGTGCCATGTGCGGGGCACACGCACTTGCCACTCAAGAAGGCAGGGGAATGGAAACCGCAAGTGCAGCTCTCCGTCAGACAATCTGCTGCAATTTCCAGAGATCGAGATGCGCACACGGCGGCGTGGGGTGGGGTGCTCTGCTGTGTGGCAGGGGAGTGCTCTCGAGTGTGTGCGCCTCCGCAAACAAAAACAAATAGATAAACAAACGATGCAACCACTGCCGCATGCCGCTTGAATTGGCCCGAGGGGGGGCGCAGGAAAAGGCGCATAGTGCTCTCTAATTTAAAAATGATTAAAGCGGGTTGGTAATCCAACACTCATCCAATGAATTAGTTGGCAAAAACACGGCATATGCGCGAGGGGTGCACTCTGACTCCGACTCAGGTCTTGCTGGTCTTGCTGGAACTCGGAGCCCATTCATCACTATCAGTGTCCTTGCAGGACGAGCTGTAAAAATGCATGTAGAGGAGTAATAACAATAACTGGATGCACGGCAAGCCGAGGCGAGAGTGGCAATTGTTTCATTCATCCACCACCGGCGAATGCTGCCACTTGCCGCAACGTCAAGGACGAGTGGCTGCTTCTGCCGCCTGTGACGTCATCAGCATATGTGCAGTATGTTTTGCCACTGCCCGTGTACATGTATGTGTCTGTCTCCGCCCGGAATCATCCTCCTGCTTTTTACAACTCGTCCAGGCAAGCCAAACAGATAATCAGAAATTAATTTTCCTTCCTGCAACCAGTCGACGTGCTGCTGCCTGCACCCCTCTCCATCCCCATCCCCATCCCCCGCTGTGCTTAGGTAGCAGCAGCATCAGAGCTACCAGCAAAATTATGATCATCCCTTGTTATCCCGTGTGTTACGTTAATAATTTCCCCTTGCGACATTGGAAAACATTAACAACGTTGCCTTCCGCCCAAGCAAAGCTCCTGCTTCTGCTTCTACTCCTGCTTAATGCCAGGGATAACGCCAACTATGCGGTAAAGGATGCGCCCAAAGTCGCAGCTCAATCTCCAATAGTGAAACCAGTTGGGTTCGTGGTTTCCTTTGTGGGACAAGTGCAGGTAATTATAGAGCAGGTTCAGCACGGCGCATCCTTCGTCAAGGATTTCGGACAAATGTTTGCGCTATTCCGAAACACTAATGGACTTTCAATGTTTTGCAAAAACATTTTTTATACGCACACTAGAGTGTTGAATGATAACATTATGGGGACAACATAACCTAGACCCGAGTGTCAGAAGTACAATCCAAATCACAAGGTTGAATGATGTAAGACCATTTCACTGATTAAGTCTGATTGAAATAGTTCCCACACACTTTAGTTTTGGGTAAATCTGACCTATTTCAGCCTATGTATTTAAATATTTAGTAGACTTGTTAATGATAAAAGACAGTTTTTAATATTGTGCGATCTCTTTTCAGAAAGTCAAACATTATTTCTTACATAATTAGCATTTACTTAAACAAACACGAAAGCCATAGACGAGAGTGCTCGAGTTTCTCTTTTATGCTGCATACTTTGCAGTTGGAAATCAGTACCCCTTAAATTTAGTTTTTTTAAATTATTTTCTTATTAATTATTCGCTCATAACATTTTCAAAAACGTATCGTTATATAAACTAGAAGGAGGGCGTGGCAAAATTCTTAAATAAACGTAATCAGCGTGCATATTGTAGTAGGCTGGTAGAGGGTCACACTGATATATCGATACTAATATAACACGGAGACTATGTTAAGCCTTTGTTAAACCTATGTTAAGCCTATGTAAACTAACATTAAGATCGAGACGATGTTAGCGATTCTCTCTGAGAGAGGCATACTGTGTTGGCGTGTCGAATATAAAGGAAGTATTAAACCGTCGTGTGTGAAATAATCAAGCTTCCAGAATATTGTCAGCAAATTTGGTAGTTATAACTCCTATAGTCGCTGAGATCTGGATCAAGAACAAATGGATGGACTAACAGATAGACAGCCAGGCTGAAAGACCAACAGACAGACACCTAGACAGACAGACAGACGGACAGACAGACAGACGGTTATGGATATATCGTCTGAACTTTTAATACTGACTAAGCATATATAAACTTGTTGGGGTCTGCCACGCCTTCTTCTGCCTGCTACATACAATTTCGGTTGGCACAGAACTATAATACCTTTCCTTTTTATGAGTAAAGGGTATACAAATACAAGTTCACTGAATTTGTAATCGTAATCAACTTCACTCAATGGAGAAGCCCGCATAAAGTGTGGCTGGTGCAAGGTATGCGATAAAATTCCACTGAGAAATGTAGAACTCTTTTGAGGACACACAGTGAGCTTGCAGGTTTGGCCACGAGTCCATCAATCAATCATCGTTGCGGCTGAGGATGAAACAATTACTGCGGCAGCAAAGTCAGAGCAAATCTGACTGGCAAAGTGCCGCTAAATGGAGCATCTAATAAAAAACTAAACGAAAGCCACTAAAACTGGAGTAAAAGCGTTTAAACTACGATTTATCACCCGGACTGGCTGGCAGCCAATGGAGTTGTGGCAGGAGAGCAGAATAACAGGACAACGGGACTTGGCATGGGAAATCCGGAAAACACAAACACAGTGGAAGCAACAAAAATCAACAGACAGATACAAAAAACCGAGTGATGATGTGACGAGAACGAGCCGAAGAGGGAAGCGGGAAGAGAGAGGTGTGGGGAGTGGGATCGACTGCCAACTGAAGAGTTGCCGATTGACGGGCCGTTAAAATTTAAACGCTCTGCATAAAAATGCCCGGCAATGTGCGCTTAAATGCTTTGTTTTTTTTCTCATTTTTGCAAATTGCTGTTATCGTTTTTTAAATAAAAAGCGCAGCGGCCTTTGCATTATTCACGCACTTGCATGCTGCATATTTAACGTGCAAATAAAAATCTCGCCAAACAAGATAAATTATCGCAGGCAGCAGCAGCAGCAGCAAAAAGTAGCATAAAACGCAAACAAAAACTTTTGTGTGCAGAAAAAATCACACCAAGGGTTACTCTTAATTTATTAAAGCTCCATTTATCAGCCCAGTGCCGGGTACAGGGTAACTGGGTATCGCATAAATCGCACGAAGGCGAGCACAATGGACTCGCATGAAGACTCCCATTTGCATCCATGTGGGATGCAACATCTGCGCATCCTCTTATTTTAAATGTTTTCCTCAACTCAGGTTGACCAAAGGCATGCACAATAGTTTCAAAAGGATATAAAAGATTTTGTATTTAAGTAATATAATTAAAATATAATTAAAAATCAAATTTATATGGAATAAGTATGATTCGTAGTATTATGCAACACTGTACGTAATAACAGCAGTATGAATTAACAGAAGAAGTGCTTAGTGGTATCAGTTAGAGTTAAGAGAAGGAGAAGTTTGAATTAACAGACGGAGCCATTCGAGTTAACATAACTTTCGGATTTAAGTAAACAGAATGATAAATTGAAGATGCCAGAATGCAGTTAGTTAACAGGTGTGTAGTTTTAACCTTTCTCGCACTTAATAATAAGTTGAACCTTTTGATTATTCTCTATTTTCAGTGCAATCAGTCAATACTTATGCACAGTTATGCAATTTATACACCTGGATAATAGCCTTGCATTATTGGAGTTTCTTTGTTTAGGTACATATATTTTAAGCTAGCTAAAGAGTCTCATTTTGCTAGAGAATGTGGCTCTCATAACCATCACAGTAGCAGAAGCAGAAGCAGGAAGCTTCATTTGCATAATGAGAACGATATGAAGTGCAATTCTCTTTTTTTCACATTCAGTCGAGCGTCGCCAACCGCAGAAATGGAAATGCACTTGCCGTGAAAGCATTTTTAATCGTATTGCCGCGCTCAAAGCACAGATGCATGTATACATACATACTTACATATACATCAGTATATGTACAGTGGCAGCCAAACAAATCTGCACCAAAAATGGCGCACACTGTGGAGATGCAAATGTGGAGACTTTCCGTGCAATCTGTTGAATTTATTGCAACAACAATGCAAACAAAAATAAACAACGACATACCGATGGTTTTATACCCTTTAAGTCCTTACAGATTATTCCTATGTCAACGACAATGAGCCTGTGTGCCATGTTTCATCACGATAGAGACAAATTGGCGTTGCAACAAACAGACAGAAGGACAACGACACTTCGACTCGGCTGTGCCTCCTTTAATGCATTGCAAACTTTTCGCAAAAATATATGTATGTATATACTGCAAGGGTATAACAACAACATTAAACACAAAGGCAGCTGCGCACTGCAGTGCACTGGATAAAATGCCAAAATGAAATGTGAAATGTGTTATTAATCGAAAATATTCGCGCTTTATTTTTAAGTGTTGACATACAAATTAATATTATCGCTTAATTAACACGGCGCAGCCAGACAAAAGAGCGCAATGGTGTAGGACAGACAGAGACAACAGGAGGCTGCTGCGTCTGCATATGCTTTCGCAACGCAGATGAAAAGAGAGAGGGCGAGTGAGAGTAACACACAAATGGCTGCCGTTTGATGAATGAGTGTTGTTGGTGGACGTTGTGCCAATATTTATTAGTGATGCGCAATTGTCCGAAACAGGTCAATGACAGTATTTGCATTGCATATTTAAATACCAAAAATGGTATTATCGCTTATCTATTAACAGTATACTAGGCGTGGTAACAGTTATAAGCTGCGCTGTACGCATCTCTAACACTGCTGGTTATAAGTAGAGCTGGGATAGTTAATATATTCGATGTTTTTGAACAAAATATTTAATATGATCGCGATATTCGGAATTCAGGGATCCTCTTTTAATGAAAACGATGGCAGGGTTCTTAATATTATATCAGTCAAAACTGGTTGGGCTGCTTGTTGCATGATATAATAATGGACACTATCGTACACTCCATAATATTCGATATATTGAAACTATCGAGAGTGGTCAACACAGCTCTACTTGTTAGATGGCTCATTAGCTCGTCGGGACAACAGGCTGTAGAATGTTAGACTTCTCCAAGGGCGGGCACTTTCCTATCCACGTCTGCACCCAGATTGACATTGGCATGCGTTTATCTGGCTGCATTAATCGCCGCCTATCGCCAATTGGCAATCACCCTTCGCTTTTTCGGTTTAGAATTTCGCTGCGCTTTTTTGGCCGGCCGCATAATGCGTGTAAATCGTGATAAGCGCGATTTCAGCAGCGCATGGAAGAGGCAACCAAAGGATTTTGGGTAGTTGTCGCTCGCTTTTGTTTTATGCTGGGCCCACAGCCAGGAAGCGAACGCGAACTCAGTGAAATATGAGCGCGCAAATGAAGCAAGCGCCGCACCAATTGAGCCGTCCTCGGCCTGGTGCTGCGGCTCGTTAGCTCGTATTGCAGTTGTGCCGCGCCACCCTCGTGGTGGCACAACGGACATAGACCGGAATAGACATGGAGGTTGTCTGTGTTATATCGTCGGTTATCTGATCGAATGTAATTATGATTATGACGATGATTTGCTACATTTGCCAGCCTCCAAACAAGGACGAAACATCCGGCGAATGAAGGGGGCAGGTCGATAAAATCGCGAACTGAGCACGGGGCAAGGGTTCGGGCACTGCCTGAGCTGCGGCACGTGACAATTGTCCTGCGCTCTCATTGCTTGCACATCAATGCCTAAGACAATGTCGCGTTGCACACTACGATCTTTTTTAATCGCACTTCTTCTGCTACAGTTTCAAATTTCACTTTGTAGCCCCTTTCACAGGAGAAGAGAATTGTTATCCCCGGTCCACGTTCTCCTGGTTGCGTACCTGTTACGCACTGTTTGTGCTTTAGATAAAGCAATGTTGCCGCCGTCCCGCCACGCGTGTGCTCTAAAATAAAGGGATGTCATCTGAACAGGTCGAGGTGGAAGCCTCGTTGCTTTCAGCTCAGTTCTCAGGCCAAACTAATCCTATCAAATGATTGTTCTTTTGTTCGACCCCTGTTCTCTGACTTCTGTATTTGCAACAAGCTTTGGACTTGCCTGACATCTGGCTGACAGCTAGGAATTGGTCGCTTAAGGGAGGATGAATATCCAAATTCTTGGGAACATTTCGTTTTGTTTTAAAAAAGTTGAGCCAACAGAGTTCAATTATTCGTCTCTATATGTATGAGTAAGCCTCATTAAAGAGATTATATTGCTTTCATAATGCTTATAAAATAAGGTGATTATAAAATGATTACATATTATTTTATTTTCCTTAACTTCTTTAATACTTTACAATATAAATGAACTGCAGAGTTTAAGAAGCAAACACAACATTTACACTGGTCGGCATTATAATTTTGACAAAGACATTTTTTGAATGAACTTTTTTGCTGCGTTTATAAACGTATCAATTTTGTGGCAAACTAAGTTAAAGGAATTTATATGTAATTCTTAAAACAAAAAAATATTATATTTATTTACTATAAACACTATTTAAATGTGCATGCCCACCAGTGTACTTAGATACATACATATATATTTCAATAATAATTTACATACATACATATGTTCACAAATTCCCAGTTTTTCTTATCGCTTTTCTAAAACTCTTAGCATTGGAAATGATTTATCGTAATGTCGCTTTTAATCATAAAAATATTTAAATTTGCAAAAAATTGAGCCAATTTGTAAAAGCTATGAAGTTTTTATACTAATGATTTTTTTGTTCATTTTTGCATTTTTGACAATTCAAAAAATCTGATGAAATGAATTTAAATATTCATAGATATACATATGTACGTGTCTAAGCAAAGCAATATGAATATAATTTTGAAGGCTCAAAACTGATGTTTATTACTATAAACTTGCAATTAAATCTGTCAGGGAATGTCTTTATATAATAATTATGCACTCCTTGAATTTTGACAAAAAAGATCAGCAATAATATTAATTCTATTATCGGGAGAAAATACATACATACTAATATTATATTATATAATAAATAATACTTATATTATATGTATTATACATATACATATAATATTTTTAATGATGTTATTATTTTCATATAAATAATACATCTACATGGATATCTCGTTCGAAACGCGAAACGTTTTCCCCAAATATTATGTGATTAAATTTCATTTGCACTGGAACTGCGCAGTTAATGGGTTTCCTGACATCGGTGACCAGGGTTCAGCTTTGGCGGGAGGTATCGATAATTTGTGGATGAATTTATTGCGATCGGGTGAGAGCAACGCCCACAGCGGGCGAACGAATAATGGAATACGAAGAAGAAAGCACGAAAGGACAGGCGAACAAACGTCTATAAAAATTTGTCACTCGAGAAATTAATTGCCCTTGAAAAAGGGGACAGGAGACTGGGAAAGGGGGAGCACAGGCAGGGGTGGAGGCAGAGGCGGAGGCGAGGGCAGCGCACACGCATTAGGCCACACAAAGCTGACATATGGTGCACTGGTAGAGCCTGCAGCGAGGATAACGCACATCCAGCAGGCACTCGGGCACCCACAACAAAGCGCATTAACCATGTTCAATTGGATTGGGCCCCGGATCGAAGTCGCAGTAGCGCACTCTGCCATAGTCGTCGTGTTAGCTATGTTACACCCCTTTCGGAGGCGCGACTGACGGCGACGCGTCGAGTGAATGAATTGCTCGTTTGGCTGGCCAGAAGCAGAAGGAACAGCAGCAGCAGCACCAGGAGAAGAACCGTTTGACGACTCAATTTATTGGGACTGCGCACGTAGCCCGGACACGGGACACACTTAATTAGCCGTGACAATCAATTTCGAATGCAACTTATGCTCGAATCAGCAAAACCCAAGGCGGCACTGCGACCCCGAGTGTGCACGGCCAGCCAAGTGGAAGGAATTAGTTTTCGATTGCGTGGCACAAAACACTCGGCTAAAAAATGAGCAGCACTAGCAGCAGCCCGGACAGAGGGACACTATGAGGGGGCAGTGGGAGGAGTTCAGTTTAAGTGTATTGAAATTAATCTCCATTGAAGCTTTCCTCGACCATCGAGTGTAGTTTCCCCCTTAGTGTGCAGCTCACTAAGTGCTTTTTAGATTAGGTTCTAACTGTGCAAAGTGCTCGAAAATGGAAATGAAGAATCCTCTCAAGGTGTTGCTCAACTCTATTCAAGGCGAGTCCTTATCGATCAATTACTGCTGCATTTAGTTTTAGATAGTGTGATATTAGTGTGTACTTTAATACTTCAATAGTTTATATATTGTTTTACATATCAGTTTAATAATCAGGTGACTTTGTGACGAACTTGAAAATGAAATTTGAATACACTTTTGCACAAGACTTGTTGTTAATAAAAAAATACTTAGCATTAAAATGGTTTAAATGGTTAAATATGGTTGCAAAGCGATGTTAGTTATGTTGTATAGCTATGACTGCGTTTGCAATATATTTTGCACTGAGTTTTAGAGCTGCAAATTCTAATAGAATAACTCAATTTACGTGCAATATTTAGACGTTTTCGGGCCATGGATTTTAAAAAAATACATGATCTATTTTGTATACCGGACGAGGAATGTGCGTAACAGGCATAAGGAGGTATCTCCGACACTATAAAGTGTATATATTGTGAATCAGCATTAACAGGCCAGTCGATTAAGCCATATCTGTCTATCCGTCTGTCTGTCTGTCCGAATGTCTGTCTTGCTGTCTGTATATAACAGATATATAGTTATAATTCATGGCTTTACACAGTCAGAACCTGACTTTCAATTGGTTTCATAAATTTTTTGTAGGCCTATATTGTAGGCTATATTGACTCGGCTTTTGATGATAATTAAGAATATATATATGATATATTGGATAGGAAAGACCTCTTTCTGCCTATTACATACCTCTTCGGTTGGCACAACGTTGTAATACTTTTTTTTATCCTAGGTTAGCGGGTATATAAACTAAGGATTCCATTCATTAAGTTAGAAATGGAAAGTCATAAAAACCCCTTCTCTACTTAAATATAAACATAACAAATATCTATATATCACTTTAAACTGTATCGAGTTTACGACAGACTTTCATTATTAAATATGATCACATTGTATGTATGGAAACTTACCGCTTTAGTAACCGAATCAATGAGTCTCACGAATATGTCCTGCTCCTGTCGGGCACCTGTAAGAGAAGAGAGAAAGAAACCCATTCGTAAGAGACTCCATTGGCGCAATGGACAGTGGGGTGAAGGGGGTGTTTTACTCACCGTTGGCATAGAGCAACTGCAGGCGATACTGGATGCCATTGTTGGTCTTTGTTGAATCCGATTCCGAGTCCTTCTCGATGAAGCCAATGAAGGCGGTACGCTCGATCTCAATGGGCTGGCCTGCGCGATCGTAGAGCGCAATCACAAAGTGAAAGAAGTTGGACTTGCGCAAATTGCTGGGCGGCTGCTTCTCGAAGTGGGCGCGGCCGATGCCCAGGCTGCAATTAGGAGCAGAGAGATATGTGTGTGTTTAAAGCAGGCCTACTCGAGAGCCATCTAATTATGCTATTAGCACTGTAAACAGAGGGTCTGTCGGGACAATTAGCTGCCCTGCTCCCTCCTTCCCTTTCCCAGCCGGACAACTCAATTACTTGACAGTGACATTTAACCAGCAGCCCGGCCGGACGGGATAGTGTCTAGCGGTCAGTTGGTCTGGTGTCCGGGGTCCGGTGACAGCTATCATTAAAAGCGCATAAGCAACTTCAACGTGACACAATAATCCTGATGAATAAAAGAATTAACACACACCAGCCAGAGGGGGTTGCTTTGAAGGACAGTGCAAGGAGGAAGAGGAGGAGACCGGGATCGGGACAGCAACTCGTCGTCAGTTCGCCAAGAACAACAAATATTTATGTTATGTGGGGCAAGCAAACACTGTAATTATAAGACCATAGCTAGGACACACACACACAAACATACACACACACACACCGTAACATGAACATGTAGTTGGACCAAAGGCTTGTCCACTCCATATGCCAAATGTCAGGACTACAACTCCCGATACTCCTGTGTCCTGGTTGCGCTCTTGTAACCATCGCTGCTGCTCACCTTATGGCAGAGTCATGTCTCTGTCTCCCCCTCCTCCTGCCTCCGCCCGCTGCGCCTCTGTCTGGGGCTGTCAGCGCAATTACCGGACAATGCTAACTACCGCAGGAGCACCGACCCTCGGACACGGCCGAGTTGTCCTGCTGCGCTTTCGTTTCCTTTTTCGTTTCGTATGCATAACGAACAATTTAATTTAGAAAATGCTGATTTTATCAGATTTCTATTATTTATTCAGGAAATGTCAAGAAGTATCGCACATGCCGCCCCCTCCCTCCCTCCCTCCCACTCCATTGCCACCTTACGTTCTCTGCAATTATATACACATTTGCCAAAGGATAATGCCAGACGACCTGGTCCGACTGGGACCAGCTAATGATAGTCGCAATGATAAATCGCTTGAAATTATCTACCCCGCACCCGCAGAATCGAACATGAGCGGGGGAGGGAGCACTCTACGCAATTTGAGTTATGTCAACACTGTTTGTACCACGGACTTACTGAACATGGTTGTATTACTAATACTATATTACTTTGTTAGTTCCCGCCGGATATAGATAATAACTTCTGTAAATCGAATCGAAACGAACCCAGAACTTATCAAGCAAGTTATCAATTAACTTGAGAGTTTGGTTCCCAAGATTGTCAAATATTTATTGAGCTGAGCAACCTTTTCTAACTTAGGTCAGAGGAACCTATTCTAACGTAGGTCAGATGAACATATTATAAGTAAGATCAGATGAACCTATTCTAAGTTCCTTACAGCTTTCTTTCTTTTGGAATATAATAAATGAATTTAATTAATATAGCAAATAAATTTACTGGACTTTAAAGTCCGACTAGCAGGTATATAGAAATGATATATCTTCAAATGGATTGAGTAGATCGAAACTAGAAAATACCATTGGACATTTTATGGTGCATTTGCAAGAGAAATGCAATTTCAATTTAGCAATTTGCGAAAACAAATGAAATTAGACAATTTGCGGCTGTTGAGGCCCAGTGGCACAATCGGTTGGTGCAACAGGGATGTTTCAGGACTCCGTGTGGCGGACAATGCACAGCGGAGATGCCAGTTACTCCTAGGTGGGTTGGGCAGGTGAAGTGTATGAGAAGGAGGTGCAGGTAGGTGAACTGTAGGGCCCGTTCGATGGCATTCAAATGGCAATTGGTGGCCCACACACACAGCTCTACGGACTGTAATGTGCAGAGTGGGAGGGGGGGAGATGGGAGTAGGGGAACACAACGACACATACGTAAATGCCAGACATGTTACATTCCGGGCGAAAGGTTATTGTTATGGCGCCGTTTCAAATTGAACAGCAGAATGGGCAGGTGAATAAAAAACAGCGACTGTTCCCGCGTTTGCGCCACTGTCTGCAGGGATGAGGAGCAGCAGAGGCAGGTAAGGGGATTAAGGGGGTTGAGGGGGACTGGGAACTAAGCATCGTGGAGCGCAGTAGGCAACACTCGATTGTTGACTTTGTCCGACTTGGTCGCATTGTGGACTTTTTCATTCGAATCGTTTCAGTTTGTTTGCACTTGCCGCCAATTTGCAAAAACGTTTTGTGGCCGTTTTGCTGTTGATTTTATTATGCCAACATTTAATTGTCGGAAATCGATGCCCAGGTGACCATTGTGGGAGTGCTGATGGCAGTGGGAGAGGGAGAGGTGAGCAGCTAAGTTGGGAGGGGGACAACTGCTCGTGGTCACGTTTTGCCTATTCCGCGCACGTGAAAATTCATTTCGACTGCACTCATCGCATCCTGGAAAGGTCCTTTAAAAAGAACACTTTATTTACAATATTCTACAATGTTGTTGCTTTTTTTGTTGTTGTTGTTCTTGTACTGTTAAGCACATTTTATGGCCATTGTTGTCGGTACTATATATGAGCTGGGGTTGGGCTTGCAACTGGGTTGCTTTGGGAGTGAGCTTGGTCTCCTGTTCGATTGCAGTTTGCAGCAATCTTTGCTGAAATAAATTTCAAATATTTCTGATTTATGATCGAAGTTGTCACACTCATGTATGTGTGTGTGTGTCTGCACTATAACTTACTACAATATGTGACAATAGATAAATAAATAAAAGTGGTCCAAGCACAGTGACTCGACCGATAATTCTGAATTTATTCCTCAGCCAAAGTTTTCAGTTGCATTGTCTGAAACTTGTTCTCATTACAAACAATAAATTAAGTTTGAGTTGCATTTGATTTTGTTTTGAAACTGTATTTAGCAAATTCGTAAATTGCAATTATTTCAGTTAAAAATATACATTTGAGTCACTGTTTTATACTTAGTATAATTTTGGTGTATTTATTCTTGTTTTATTTATTTATTTGTTCAACGTCAACTAAGACAGTTGACTTCTTCATCAATCCTATTTGTATTAATTGTATAAAGGATATTGCATTAGTTTTCAAATTATAAGTTAAGTTTTAATTCAATTCAAATAATATGTATGTATATTCACTTTTCAAATAACTATGTATCTTTGTACATCATTTTGGGAAAACTATTCTCCTTTTAACTGCGCTTTTATTTACTATCAAAAATAGTTTTTTTAATTGCATATAGGAATATATTGTACTTCTACTACTAATAAAGCAGAGAAATATATAAATTTGTCAAGACACTTTGGAATTGTTCTTTTAATTAATATGTTTACTGTTTGTTTTTGAGAAAGAGCATGAAACTGATTCACATTTAACTTTTCGAAACCATTCACTTGTTTAAATTATCTTTGTCTCATTTAATAAATTAGTTATTTTTGACACTTTCTCAAACTATTTTTCATATGCATAAGAAATAAGATTTTTATTGTATTTCGCATAAAAATGTTTACTTTACGTGCACAAATATGAAAAGGAAAAATACCATTAAATTTTCACAGAGAAAACGAATCAATCAAATATGTATTTTAACTATTTAATAGTTTCGTTATCAGATCGGAGTTAAGGGTTTCGAATACATTCACGCTTCACTCTCTAATTTAAATCTTTACCTCACGTCGCAGCGCATTATCTTGTTGTTCAGTGTCTGATTGGGATTGTGATCCTGTTGCAGAGTGTCCTCGTGCAGCAGATGCTGATGATGCTCGAGTCTGTTGCTCGTTTGATTGTGAGTGTGGGTACTCGAGTATTGGGATTGCGAATGCGAATGCGAATGGGAGTGCGTTGGCTGCTGATTTGCCGTCGCTGAATGCACGGAATGAAAGCCCGCTGTCATCTTCACCAAGGAGGCACTGAGAGACGCAGTTTCGATATCGGCCACACGCGCACTTCTTCTCGGCGCGAACATCTCACGTTAGAAACATCTCAGACACAACTAAACAAACAGGCTAACAAGGAGAAGCTTTTATGAGCAATCCTAGCCACCCCGTGCTCCGTATCCCGTACCCCACGGCCGGGGGCGCTCTTCTTTGTAATTCAATTGAAATGAACGCCAAGGCGAAAGTAAAAACGAAAGTGAAGCGCCGACAAAACATCCCTTTGAGCGCACAAAGCCCCCCCAAAAAAAGCACGCACAGTCTAACACAACGATACACACACACACAAACATACACACGCACACTCATCTCAGGGCGCCGGGAGCATCCCGGCATCAGAAGTCAACCCCGGAAAGTGCGTGCGGCGCCCCCATCAAGATGTCTAGCCACACTCGGGCTGCGTGAGTAAATTTGAGTGGAACTTTGAGTGGAATTTGTGCTTCTCTGTTTTCTCTGTGTTTTGTTTTGGCTTCAAGAGTCTGTGGGCACTGCCAGGGTGCAGGGCTGACAGGGAAGCAGAGAAGACGGCCATAAAAAGCCCCGGACTACCTTTTTTGCGAATAACTCCCCCCGGGGTATTCATTCGTATCCGCATCGGACTTTGCCGGCTTTCCTAAAGTAAACAAACGCTTTTTTGGAGACTTTTTGTTTGTCCAAACTTTGTGTTGCCGCAACATGCTAAATGTTGCTGATATCAATTAGGAATGTTGCAAAAACAAAGCGAAAGGGAAACAAAAACGAAAACAAGAAGAAAACAAACGAGCGCCCGATAAATCTTAAGTCGCAATTCAAAATTTCTTGCTTGATATTATTTGCCTTGGCCGCATTGAAAACTTTTTAACACCTCAGATAATACTAAGTGGATTGAAAGCAATCCTGATAAGAAGTTTGTTGTGACGAAACAATAAATCAATTGCCTGCTGAACTCACGACTCCCGATCAACATAAAGAGATGGGGCACGATAAATATACCTTGAAGTTTTTGACTTGGTAGACGAACGCTATAGTTCGATTGGACTGAAGTTTGGAGTATAGGTAGTTATTAAATACAGTTAAGTATTTGTCAAAGTCAGAAAGTTTTATGTTCTACACGTTGCTTACAAATTTAATTGAAATATTATTTTATTGATTTGCCTAGGCATTGGGCGTGGCATTTGAAACGAAATACACTTAATCTGTGCAGTAAAAACACAGGAAACTGTATGCCAAATTTAGTGGGTGTAGCTTTTATATTAACAGAGATCTGTGTGTTCATACAAACGAAGAGATTGACTTCCGAAGAGACAAAAAACATGGCTCAATCGAGTTATCCCATGATGCTGCTCCAGAATGTACAACCTTGTGCATGTTGTATCCCAGAACACTGTGGGGTCTGCTACGCCTTCTACTGCCTGTTACATTAGCACCCTTCTTTGAAGGGTACAGTAAGTATCGTTCAAAGGTTGTCTGCTCTATTTTTGTATATTTGTTTAATCGAAACCTTTGTAAAGTATTCACTGTTTAAAAGGAGGCACCAGAACTAGTCAAGGAACATTCTCTGGTAGACTTAGAAGGTGCCACAAGGAGTGCAAACAAACAAAGCTGCATCTGTCACTTTAACCAAGTCCCGTCCTGTAACTGCTCTACTTACTTGGTCTGATCGACAACTGGCTGCATGGCCCACCGTCCGGCGCCGAGGGGCTCCTCCTTGAGGGATGTCATGGGTCCTCGGGGCTGATTCATGTCCGCCGCAGTGGGTGGCAGGCCGAACATGAGGCCGCCTGCTGATCTGGGGCCCGCCGAGGGGTAGAGCTTGCGTCCCCATTCCATGCCCAGCTCCAGCGTGGGCCACGGCGAGGCCGAGCTGAAGCCCGGCACCGGCTCCTCGGAGCGCAGCTTGAAGCCTTCGGCGCTGGTCAGGGGCGCTGTGCTAGCGAAGTGATGATGCTGGTGGAGATCGGCGTACGGATAGTCGCTCACTTTCGTGTAGTTGCTGGCGGTGGGCGTGGTTGCAATTGTGGCAGCCGTCTTGAATGTTTCTGTGGCAATTGCGACTCCTACTGCGATTCGTGGCACACACTGATCACGGGTTTGCTAACTCTCTCTTTGTTTATTAGCTCGTTTGACTGTGAATTGTTTAATGGGTCAACTGTTCAACGGTTTGTCTGCTTCTCTGGGTCACTCTGGATCTCTCTCGGGAGATAGACGATACGCGCACTGATACGGAGCGGAGGCTGGGAGAGCTGTGGTTTACTGGATTCACTGACACGATGCCGACGCACTGAAGGCAATTGTAATTGGGTCTCGATTCGATAATTCCCTAGCAATGCTATTGGTGTTGTGCTTAGCTCTGTGTGTGTGTATTTAGATATGTATGCACGTGTGTGAGTGTGTGTGTGTGGGTGTTCTTGTGGGATTGCCCTCTGTGTAAGTGCCAATGCACCGTGGAGAATTTGGGATTTTCGGAAAATTGGTCTCGCAACAAGTTTAAGCGGCGCGCGCTACCGTCCCGAGTGGCTGTTAAACCCCAACTGAATCCGAGTCCGCTGCGATGCTGCTGCAACCGAACAGCAAGGCAACTGCGCAGCTACGAACAGCGACGCCAACGACAGCAGCAGCCGTAGCAGCAGTAGCAGCAGCAGCAGCGGCAGCGGCAAGCGACAAAGGCAGCGCAAGTGAAGCCGCAACGACCAACGAGAGTTGAAGTCGCGGTGGAAACGAAACGAGTGTGCGCCGCAGGAGCACAGTGGGCAACAGTCGTTGACAGAGAGAGACAGAGAATGAGAGAGAGAAAGAGAAAGAGAAAGAGAGGGAGTGAGGGAGAGGGTGCAGAACAATAAGACATGAGACGATGGGACTAAGCGAATGGAAATCTAACCTATCGCCGGGAGTGGTGGTTTCTCAGGCCAAAGGGAAACTCTTGCGCCTCTGCACGTCCGTCGAGAGCCGAACTGTCAGCAAGCATCCACCAACGATGATGACGCTACGCCAGCTGGGCCAGACAGAGAGAAAGAGAGAGAGAGCAAGACAGAGAGAGCAAAGGAACGAGCGCGATACGACGGGCAAGAGAGTGCGAGAGAGTGCAAGTGAGAGGGAGTGATGGAATATACATATGTGTGCGTGTGCGCGTGTGTTAGTGCGTGTGTGAGTGTCTGCAGGTTAACACTGCAGCAGGACGCCGACGCTGATCTATTGTGGGGCTCTGGAACGCAGCGAATTGGCACAGAGGTACGTACCCGACCAAGTGGGTGCCTTGGTGGCCCCTGGTTAGGAGACATGTTGCCAGACAAGCCCGTTGAGCCATTGCCGCTCGGGCCAAGAGCAGGTCCCCCTTGCCGGCTGCTTATCTACAGCTATTCCCAGGCAGCTGCTGCCAATGTGCCAGCCCCAGCCCGAGCCACTTTCAGAGCAGCACAAGCAGCCGCAGAAACCAATGTGTCAACGCCCCATCCCACTGTGGCAGCCACGTGAATCCATTCGGGAATTGAAACAAAATGTCATTGTCTGCTCGTCGCTGATTGGTCGAGGCGATACGAATGCTACTCAATCCGCCTGCCAAAGAGAGTAAGTTTTCGGAGAGATTACGATGGTGCGGCGCTCTTTAGCGTTCGCAAAGCAGTGCAGCAGCCTGTGGTACTGTGCGCAAGCAGTGCAAAGTGGAACAAGTGGAATAATGTGAAACGACTGCATGTACTACGTGACGAGGGCGCGTGAGAAATTTCAAAATTCGAACTATGAATGTAAAACAAATATTGTTATTGTTATATTTATTCAAATGTTTTGAGTTTGATATCGAAAAAAAATATATATAATATAGATAAATATATTTATTGTATGTATTAACATTTGTAGACCATTTTTATAAGTAAATTATGTCCTTATTAAAATGTTCTTTTAATAGCAAATAAATGAAACAAAATAATTATTTCAAGTCAATTAAAGTCAATCGACCCAAAGGTAATAAATATATTATTCAATTGAATTGAAAATTACAATACAATTTAATATTAAAAATGATTTAAAATTATTAAAATGGGTTCAATAACTTTCAGTTTATTTATATTTAATAATTCAAATCTAGCTATGTATGTAATTCAAATAAACCAAGGTTAAAATAAATAAATAATGAATATAATAATAAAGATAAAACTGATGGTCCATCTTATGATATTTTGATAAACTTAATCAAATTAAATTATTATTATTTTAACTATTTTCTCTTTAACTGTTTCTTATAATATTATTGTATTTTGTTATATTTATTTATTAATTATTTTTATTTAATTACATTTAAGTTTAGTATAATTTTAAAGTTATTTCTTAGTCGCCTGCCTTTAGTTGACATTAAATACATCAAAATAAAATAAAACGGTATGTTTTTAACCGATTTCTTATATTCAGTTTTGCATGAAGTTCAATATTTACTGTCATTCGTAGGAATTAACTTATGATCAGTGCACAAATGACAAAGTCGAAACTGCATTACCGTCTTCGCCTTGCCTGCCCGCTCTCCCCGAACAAGTTGTCAGTCAGTCTCGAGTACCTACTCATTCCAGATTAGCATCGGGCCGTGTCATGTTAGAATCACAAACACAAGCGAATCCGCCCACAAATTTTCACGCCTCGTCAGGGAAGGGATGGGAAGGGGCGGGCAGGCAAACGATTTGCATTTTCCGCATTTGCGGTTTCTCTGCACTCTAAAGCGAGAGGGAGACAGAGAGGGACAGGCAGAGAGAAAGAGTGAGGGACAGGCAGAGAAAAAGAGTGCGGGAATGAGATGTTGCACATGTGAGTTTGTTTGCACTTCTGTGAATTAATTTAAGGGGTGTTTTAATCTCATTAGCTTGTCATGCCTGCCGCACTGAGCAAATAACCCAACGAGCCTCCGAAATAGCTTCAAGTGCAGCAAGAGAGAGAGGGGGAGGGGTCTGCAGTAGATGCTCATCCCCATCTCCAGCTGTGGAGCACCAAGTGACAGTCGAAATGTCTCCCAACAGAATTGAACGAGTCAATAAGGCGTGGAATTCTCAGGCACATCCATATTTAATGCTCGAATCAAAAGGGCAACAGAATATCTCCCCTGGCGTCCCTAATTAACAGAATGTTGAAGCAAACTTTTACAACCAAGTGGATCCCCAGTCCAAGTCTTCCAAGTGTTTGATTTTTCTGGAAAATTTAAATTTTCCGAACCGAAAAAGAGCGTCCCTCATTAGCGCCGCGCAGACCACAAAATCCGTGCCGGGAATCCGTTCCCGAGCGAATTCGCTCTCTCGGTCGACGGTCCGACTTCGATTAACCCCTTTTATCACGGGCTATTCTCAACGGGTTCTGGGCCCAGGGACTGTGTGCTTGGTCTGCCAGCTGTCCTAGAACACCTCATGCTACACCTTCCTCCCCTCCTCCCTTCCTCCATTCCGCGCTGTTGTTTGTTTTTGTCGCCATTCAAAATCACTCGGAATGTAAATTTCAATTGTTTTCAATTGGATTACATGGCAGGCTCACTAACCAATTGCTTAGTAATCCCTCACCCCTCCCCTCTGCTTGACAATTAAATGCTGGCAGCGACTTAAGGGATTAGCAAAGTTGTACAAACACCCGAGCAGAACCCGAACAGGCTCACTCATCATTACAATTGTTCTGCGGATTGACTTCTGGCCATGACAACGAGTTGCTCGACGAGATGACAGAGTTCACCACTCGGGGTCACGCGACAGAGAGTTGAGCCTGAATAAGTAGGATCATTATGCGAGATAAGCAGAGAAGAAACAACTCAGTATATCTTCTATTTACTCATTACATATTCTAAGGATAATGTAAAGGAGATAACTTTATGGGGCATATGTTTTGATCTTTAACTGATTTGCTATTTGTTTTTTAATCGAAAGTTATTGAGCTTGTATTATGTTACATTATTATTTTTATGTATTATATACTTATTATATTATTTATTTAATTATTCTCAGGAGTCTCTTGTTAAATTACTTTGATTACTTTAATTTAAATAAATATGTATATTTGGTTGTACTATAGTAAAGGAATTGAATTCTCGATATTAATGCCCTTTTGGTTGGTAGCCTGGGGCCCCTGGCAGTTGGTGGTTCTTGTGCACCATACACCATAATTGCAGCTTATTGTGGGCGTGATGATATCAACAAATAAGAAGTGATTCTTAGTTCTCAATTATGTCAAATAGACGCTCTATGGAAGAGCTGTGTCGACCACTTGCGATAGTTTTAATATATCGAAAAAATGTGCTACAGACCACAATTCAATTTTTGGTTTCAATAGTAAACGGTACGCTGTTTATGACAATTTATATTATATTTGATTTTTAGATAACCTGTCAAACTTGGCAGCCTTGCGATCGTTTATGATAAAAGAGGATACGTGATTCAACATATATTTATTTGATTTGTAGTTTAAGAAGAAGAAGTATCGCGATAGTATTGCATTGAAACATTGAAAACATTGACTTGGTAACTATCGATAGCTATCTGCACGTCCCTACAGTCTCGGCATAAATCTTCTTAAAATTATATTATTCACTTAAACTTACTAAACTATCAAGTCAAGTTGTCAGAATTGTAAATTGATAGGAATATAGAAACTGATTCATATTTAACATTCATTCTTAAGAGTCCTCATTGGTATATCATTTAAGATATATAATAATGATAGATATGTATATATATATATATATATATATATATATATAGCACAATATATATATATATTCATATTATAGCACAATCAAAGAATCTCAGACATATGTTTGTAAGCCCGTCTTGATCAAGTATTTGTTGATATTTTCATCAGAATCGGGCATTTATGAGGATCCTCTTGAAGTACGGAAATGATTCAAATCGTAGCCATGAATAATTTGAATGTACACAACAAACGAAGGAAACTCGCATTTAAGTGTCCCATTTGTCAGTCATAAAGAAAGAATAGGAAAGCAAAGGGACGAGAGGCGAGGAGAGGTAATATTTCTGACTTCTCCATATGAAAGACATTCATGGAGAGAGCCATAAATAAGCCAGCGGAAAGAAGGGAGGGGCAGGGAAATTTGAGGCGCGAACATTTTAATTAGTTTCCTTTTATGCATTTTCTCAAGTGTGCCGCTCGTCCTGAACCTACTGGGATCCTGTGGCTGTTGCTCTTTCTCTTTCTGTTGCTGTTTCTGTTTCCTTTTCTCTTTCTAGCTGCCGAGCAATATGCAAATTAGCCATGAGTAATGAGCGCGGGATAGGGAAAGGGGAGGGAGACTAGAAAGGCGATGGCAGCACACACCGTGAGCATAAATCATTTTAGTGCAAGCCTCTCTCTCTCTTGCGCTCCCTTTCTCTCTTTCTGTCTCTCTGTGTGTGTGGAATCTGTGGGGCAGGGCAGCGCAGTTCAAGTTGTACAAGTCATCATCGTCTATTCATGGAATCTGTTTGATACTCTGCTGCGTTCTCTCGTTCCCCCTGCGGATTTGGGAGGCCATAGTGTAGCTCAGCCAGATGCCGTCGATTTGTTTCACAATAAAAGTATGTTTGGAAATGACAACATATGACAGTTGCATTGTCTGCGAGTCAAACAAAGCGCGCGGGACCACCGAAGATTTCTAGAAATTAGAAATGTGACTAACATCGAATCGAAAGTTGCAGTTTCAGTTTGGCCCCGAAAGTATTGTAAACTCTTTGCTTCACCCAGCTGGAACAGCCCTTTGGCAAATTGCAGTTGCGGAAATCGAGAAATTACCCCCCCTCTGTCTCGGGGGGGAGTAACTGCGGGCGAACAAGTGGCGAAGTGTTTGCCACTTGAGTCAAGTTCGTGTGGCAGGTCGGGCGAAGGGCTGACTGGGAGTGCATGTGGCACGTGGCGTGCCTGTGGCATGCCTCGGCTTGGGCAGTTCTAAAAAACACAAAAGCCAAGTAAATTTAATTAAATTATCTCGAACACGTGTTTGACCAAATGCAACGATTTTGCGAAACAATTGAGAACAGTTTAAATATTTACAAAGCGCTTGCTAAACGTCGTCAGGGGGGTCTGCAGGAGGGTGGGAGGAGGAGAGCTCAACCTCGACAAAGGTTTCGTTTACATAAGAGAAATATTTTCTTTATGTTTTCTGTTCTCTGGTTTTTTCTACCCACCAACTTCCCACAAATCGTTCTCACAGCCCCCGAAGGTGTTTGAACCTTTTCGCACATCTCAATGTGGTGGCCAGCAGCAGCACCAGCAGCTTATCGCCCGGAGGAGACCTGTTTCTCGGAGAAAGAGATACAAAACGCCAAAACAGAAAGCTGCAAAAATGCCCGATTCATAAATATTTATCAGTTGGTGCGGGCTGCGCGATCTCGTCGAGCGATAGCGATAGCTTCAAGAAGGGAAAACAACTGCGCCGCATGCCATAAATTCGAAATGTTTGCAGCCGCCAAATAAGCGACTTGCATCGGAATCAAATGAAAAATCTTGTGATAAATGCACTATTGAAAATGGCTTAAATTTGGGGACAAAGTTCATTAGCTCCAAGCAAAACAGACCAAAGTTGGCCACCATATTTACGAGCTTGGCCAATGAAGTTTTTAATGGTCTGGCCAACAGATCATACACAAAGTTAGCCAAAAGAAAACACACTATTGAATGTATGTTATGATTGATCTACTGAACAACAAAACTGTTGAGTAAAAATAATAAACGAAAGGAAAGTGAGATATTTACTTTAAAGCAGAAATACAAATTAAAAGTGTTGAATCCTTACCGCCTATGTTTATTACTGATGATGAGAATAGTGCAATCAAACTATATCTTCTCACAAGAAAGTTTACCCCTTTTATACCCTTTTACCCATTGCAAATAGTCTAAAAAGGGTATACTAACTTTGTGAAAGTGTATGTAAAATGCGGAAGGAGGCGTGCAGACCCCATAATGTATATATATATTCTTGTTCAGGATCAATATTTCAAATTCTTATGCCATTGGAACTTGGCGTCAGTTTCATTATTAATATTATAAGGTTTTTATCAATGTTGATGTGTTATTTCTGTGATTTAGTAACTCTTATTGCTGTTGACATTATATCTATACCATTGCAGAGGTTGTATAAATTAAACCATAAGCTTGCACCGTCATTTAGGAGACTTCTTCGACCTCATAAAGTATATATATATATTTTAAATCAGCATCAACAGAGGATTCAAACTATCCCTCTCTGTCTGTCCGTGTGTCCGTTTCCGTCTGTCGTAACTCAAAATAGAGTCTTAGTTTTAGGGCTTCTTATTTCTGCATTCTGTAAATAAGTTGGAAGAAGCCGGAACGGACCGATATATCATATACTATAGCTGTCACATCTATCGGCTCATGTTTGTTAACTTTATTCTCCTTTTTCCATATAAATAATAGGCATATAAAATTTCATTAAAGTCGGACTACCAAAAAATATAGGTGCGATTGGAATAATCGGTGGAAATGACTTACTTATCAGTAGCAAACAATGTTAGACAGTTGTTGATGAATACTTTTCTGCATTTCTTTAAAGTCAGACAACTAATAGAAACAATGATATTATAGCTGTCAATGAATACATACAATATTATTTAATTCCACATCATTATTTATAATAAGTTTAGGAACATTGAAAGGAGGTACAAACTTGAAAGGGCAGAAAACCTTCAGCACGCCGAATGAAGCCTTTCGTTCTGCCTTTTATATTAGGGAAGAATAAATCTAAATAAATAAATTCATAAATTAAAACAACACATATACAGTTACCGGAAACTTAAGCTAAGGTATATCGAAAACTAATCAAGCTGTTTAAAAGCATATTTCAGTTAGGGAAGTGGTTGCGAAATCTTCAAGAAGAAGTGACTGATTCTATTACGAAAACCTAAAGTTATATGCTAAACATGCCAGAATGCATTTAAATTGAGTAGATGCAAGGTATTCATATATGGCCTAAAAACTATATAGGTACGATTTGGTAGGGTTCTGAAAGTTTTACGATATTCAGGAACGGGAAGAGTTGAAACTTGAAATTTTCATTGAAAATGATTAGTACATTATTTAGAGCACATTCGGGCAAGTTTACGATGTGCCTGATGCTTCTCATTTGGGCTTAGTGGCTCCCGCTGGGAGCACCGAATGCAGCCGACAGCGGGGTAGGGGGGAGGAGGGAGCGAGAGTGTAAACATGCGTGTGTCGTGTGGGGATCCTCTGGAGGACCACAAAAACGCGAAGTGCTCGCATCATGCGATGTGGCAGTAGCACGGGTACGACGAGTTGATGGTGCTGGGGCAGATGGCGATTGCCTCGAGGTGGCAGACGAGGGACGGAGATGGCGACTGCTGCTGCGACTGCGACTGCGACTGGGGAGACATTGGCCGCTAGTCGCATGACACATTTACTAGATTAATTAGCTCATTTACAGTTAACAATGTTCGTGTTAATTTCGACGAATTAAATGATAACATCGCCTGCACTGGACTCGACTGGAGTGGACTGTCGATGTCGCGGCACTCATCCCCCCTTCCCCCCCTTCCATGCACATCCACATCCCCATGAAGGCGTTGCCCACGCCTCGAGTGACATGTCACACTTTTGGGCCACGGAATGGATGAGGCTCGAAATGCTTGTTGACGCTAATGTCACTATTCACGGCCTGTTGCACTGTGGGGGGTGGACGCGATTGCGGACGGGGTTGCCGTCGATCCCTCTGCATCGGAGCCGCCTCGAAGGCGAGCCTCGGTTGCACTCACTGTTGTTGTTGTTGTTGTTCGTTGCTCGCGATTTGCATAATTCGAAGCACCGCATGCACACTCACCAGCCCCTCACCCCCTCGAGCTGGGACGGACAAACGCCCAGCTCGTTTGTGCCCTTTGCAGCGGCAAATATAATTTGACTTCATTATGCGAACAGTTGTGCCTTTAGTTTTGGTAATTTATTTCAATTTTTTGCCGCCTCTACTCGAGATAGATTACTACTTCTGCCCCTGGCCCTCCACCGAGTCCACCGAGTACACCTCGTCCCCGTCCACCACCCTGTGCGCTGTCATCCCCGGCAAAAAGGGGTTAATGTGCGCTCTGCGCTCACGACGCACTCTCCCGAATTCGTGAAAATGTTAATTTACGGCAAGTGTGGAAAAAAATTTGGTCATATGCGTTGTTTGTAACTGTAATTTGTGTTTATTGTCTCTGCCAGTGGCGACTTGCACGAAGAGAGAGAGAGAGAGAGAGAGGGAGAGGGAGATAGAGGGAGAGAGATGGAGAAGGTAGACCTGGCTCAGCTGAGGCTGACTCCGACTCCAAGTGAAATGAAATAAAGAATATGTTTTGTCAAAACAGCATAAACAATTGTGCAGCTGTGTGCGTGTGTGTCTGTGTGCAGATTTCCATGGCACATCCTTACGGTATTCATAATTAATTTTTGTAGAAATTTTAAGACTCATCATTAGACTGCAGTGGACCGGAGTGCAGGATACGTCGCCGACTCCCAGGAGAGCAACCTTTTGGCCATTTAGTGCGTCCAGCAGCAGCACAACAAATAACAAACAACAAACAGGGAAAGGCACATAACATAACGGTAACGTACACTGGGATGTGGGCGTGGTGCTGGTGCTGCACAGACTCGAAGGACTTCGCAGAAACTCAGCTCAGCTCAACTCAGCCAGAGTCTGAGTCCCCGCTGTCTGTCTGCCAGTCTCAAGACCGACACCGAGCAGTTCTAAGGACCCATTTGAACAGGGGATATTGACACTTTTCATTCGGCAAACCTCTCTCAGTCTCCGACTCCGTCTCCGCCCCCGACTCAGGCTCAGTTTGGTGCTTTGTTTGTCGTTTGTCGGCAACAAGGATCACTTAAAGCACATAACCATGCATATAAATTTGATTATTATTAAGTCAAGCACATTAGTGTGAATTTCTAATGCGCCCTCCTCTGCATGTCCTTTGGCCAAAGGGTCAGTCATTTTGTGAACACATGTGTGTGTGTGTGTGTATCTAAAAGCTAATTTATAAATACTCAGGTTTATGGTTGCGAGTATTAAAATATTTAGCACACTTCTTGGCTGCCAAGTTTCGAAAAAGGCGCTCGCCTGTGTGAGGTTTTTATTCATAATTTATGCGTCCTCAGGGCGACAGGACACGACACTCAATGGCCCACATATCTGTGTGTGTGTGTGCTCATACCCATTTATATGATAGTAAGTGTGTGTGTGTCTAAATACTGCTCATTTACTTTAATAATCCTTAACTTAAAGAGGTTTTTCAGTGGTCAAAGAAATAAGTAAAGAGGAATTTGTTTGCAGTTCTATGAATTTTCGATGAAAGTATTTCTAGTATATTCCTATTAAATTGATATCCGAATACTATCTTCTTACATATTGAAAGTTATAATTTGTTGCATTAGAATTAGAAACATTATTTAGCAAAATTGCTGGCGATGTCAATCAAGTTTTTGTTGAACAGTTATAAACAGTACTAAATTATCGCATAGGTAACAGGCCCGTAGCGAAGCGAGTGCAGGGTATGCAGTGCAGAAGGGCCCCAGGCAGCTAGGGGGCCCCGGCTGCCGACCATAAAAAGTAAATTCGAAGTATTTCAAGGACATTTTTTTGAATAATTAAATTCCTTTAGTTGAAGATATTGTTTGTACACAGTCTACTCATACTTATAATACTACGATACTTTCGATAATTAAATGAAGTAAAACATATATTAGGTAAAGTTCTACGTCCTTTTTCACGGATATATGCAAGTGGATTTCAAAAAAGAGCTGAAAAAGACGTTGAAGACGTACTAAAAATCTGAGCACGAGGCTTATTTGTAAACAAGAGTACAAGACAAGACAAGAGTTATTCAACCTCACTTTAATTCCTATTACAATGATAAAGAATTAAGCTTGGAGAGCGAAACGTTTATTTTAAAATACCCGATTTTATAACAGCATCTTTTCTTGCGTAATTGCTATTTCTAATATTAAACATATATTTTGATCTTCCATCTTGAAGATGAAAAATAACAAAGGTTGCCAAAACATTATCATATATTTTAATGTTAGAATTAAATAAACCAAAACAGATTCATAAAAAATCTTCAATTATTTGCCAATTTTAAAGATAGAAAAAAGTATATGTCACTAATATTATGTTTTTAATTTTGTTTAAAGTTTACTATTCCAATTACATACTATATTTTTGTAAGCTTCTTACTTTTATTATTACACGCGGGCCCCCGAAACCTTCGCTACGGTCCTGGTAGGTAACTTAAAAACTAATCATATTATATTTTCAATATTTTCATACAAAATACAAAGGAACAAACACCCGAAACTCTCCAGCACGAAGAGTCTTCATGTGAATAAGAAAACAGTTTTGTTTTTGTTTTTATTTATTTTCATAGCTTTGTTTGTGATTAAATATATTCAGATTATTTTGACTTAGAAAAATTACATATGGCAAGACAGAATCACATGCAATTTATTTATGAAAATTGGCCAGACAATCAGCTAAGTGCTCAACGTTGATTCCGCCCTCCCATCGAACCATTCTCTTGGCCTTCGTCTGCCACATGAACAGATACTTCCAGAAATGGTCAGTTAAATGAAGCCATTCCGATTCGAAGTTGAGCTTAGCGATTTCAATTATCAGTTCTGTATCGGGGGTTGCAACATGAACATGCGACCGCCGATTAGCACGTGCCGCTAGTTCGAGGCGAACCAGCGACCTGCCTGACGGCGACACGTGACCTAAATGTGGCCGGGAGCATTATCGGAAAATAAACATAATTACGCCAACTATGGGTTGCCGTGCCGTGTGGCAGCAGGGCGGGGCCCAATCTGATAAACGTCGCAAATCGGCAAACACGCAACGAGATTTGTCATCATCAAACAAAGTGGGCGTGAAAATTGCGGATGATACCGGACGGAAGGCAATGGATGATAGCGGAAAGGAAACGGAAGCCCGCTTATAGCTTCCTGGGCGGATGCAATCATGTCGTAGCGTGTGCCAGTGTGCAAAAACATATTATTTGCCTTTCCCAGGGTCAAAGAAACATCACATTATGCACTCGCGGATAAAATAATTGCCGGGATGATAAAAATAGAGATATGGCATATGCCAACCGGCTATAGATCAAGGATACTTACAGTTTCCTCAGTGTATTGTCTATGCATACCTAACATAACATATATCATTATTTACCATTAAAATGGATATACGAATGTCAAGTCTCTGCTTATGAATGTATGTTAGACATAGGTAACACCGGGCATCCATTTGTTGACTCCACTTGACCGATACCTATGCAATACAGTAGAGTTTCGAGTTCAAGGATATATGTACAGTTTCCTTAGTGTATATATGTACTTTGATATATATAACCTTGTAGGGAGTATATTCATTTTGGCCAGGAGTTTGCAACACACCTAAGGAGACATCTCTGACCCCATAAAGTACGTATATACATTATGAATCAATATCATCAAGTAAGTCGATCTAGGCATGTCTGTTTGTCCGTCCGTCCGTCCGTCTGTCTGTTGCAACGCAATCTAGTCTCTCAGTTTTAAAGGTATCCTGATAAAACTTGGTACACATGCTTCTTATTGCTGCACGCTGTATATAAGACGAAACGAGCCGGATCGCACCGATATATCGTATAGCTGTCATACAAACTATCGGGCGATTTCTGTTATTTGTCGAGATATTGTAACCAAATTTTCTTCATTCGATATATGTATTTATAATAAGCATATGAATCTCATCAAAATCTGACCACTTTAACACTTTAGCTGCCAAAGGAACTATCGGCCGAAATGCAGGTTTTGTATAAAGAAGACCAATTTACATTTTACAAAGAACTCAACTTAATAGTGTTAATCAAAGTGAGACACAATATTTAATATACACAATATTATTCAATTCTGCACCAATTTATGTTAGATCGGAGGAAATAACAAACTGCAAAGTATAAAACTTTCGGCATGCCGAAGTGAGCCTTTCCTCCTCCTTTTCTATTAATATGGATATACGAAAGTCAAGTCTCTGTTAAGTTATGTACACATAACGATGGGTATCCATTTGTTGCTGACTCTACTTGGCCGAGGATGAGTCCTTGCATATAAGTACATTGCAGTAGAGTCTCGTCGCTTATCTTTATGCTATTCGCGTACTCCAAGCTTACCTCACTGTATTCCAGTTTGACCATCACGTAGCTGGCAGACAATTCGGCGTTGTCCTGCCTTCATTACGTTTTAATTCGCAGGACTTCTTGATTTGCTCACATTTCCTTGGAGCTCTTTGTGCATTTGTTGTTTGGCATGCGGACTGCCGAAACTATTCGCTTTCGTATTTGTTATTCATATTGTAGCCCACAAACTAATCATGCCACAGCTGCCATGCATTATTTTGTGCGCATTTTCTGATTGCAAAAATCACCGGAGGAATCACATAATTGGGTAAAGCAAAAGCTGCTTCCTTACTAAAATCAAACAATTCACTTATTCTGTCGACAGTAAACTGCAGCCTCTGCTTTGAGTTAAAGCTATCTGGACGAAATAAACATCCTATAGCCAGTCGGACCGCAGCAATATATCGTATTGAAATAAAACTAACCACGTTTTCCTAGTTTAACTACAATATATCAATAAAATCGGACAACTATAACATATAAATGTATGTTTAAAACGATTAGTTAAAAAGTTTGGATATTAACATATGCGTGAATATTTTTATAAGATTCTGTGCTTGTACTTTACTGTATGATATGATTACTATATGAGACTATATGATTACTAAATGATTATTAAAGGACCAATTAATAAATGTTGAAGTCAAAAGATGCATGGTTATAAGGCTTTCCCTTTCTTAACATTAATGTATTATGCTATGTTAATAAATGTTATGTATATCGTATATGAAATAATACTTTAGTTTTTTCAAACATTTCTTGGCATCAAAAGGGATTCCTGGGTGAACCTTTAAAATGTATGCAATTAAAAGGTTTAGCGTGAAGAATTTTGAAATGTCGGTGTCGACACGTTTAGGATAAGCCAATAAATCACAATACTAAGGCCAATTTCGACACGTCGAGTTCGAGTTTTGCACTTAGTACCCATGTCCCGTAGTGTCCCGTGTCCAGACACTTGTCCCAGGTCGGCTGTCAAACATAATCACCTTGAGCCGCAAGTGCCCCCGAAAAAGACAGGAACTGCGGACACCCTCTCAACATGACCAAGTTTTTTTTTTTTGTATCGTCTGTCTGGCAGCAAACGGATCTATTCTCAAAGGAAATTTATGCCGTTTGTCTCAGTGTGAATGAAATATTTTATTTTGGTTTTTTATTATGGCCTGCCGTTTTGTTTTTAACACAACACATTGAGAAATTTTGTAATTTCAACACGTTGCCCGAAGCCCCAGACGAGGGAGGCTGCGAAAGACCAAAAAAGTTTTGGCAAGCCCGAAATATTGTTGAATTTTTCGCCAGTGTCCACAACTCGGACACAATTGATTAATGTGCTTCCAGTCCTCAACTGCAAATAATAAATCGTTTTTTTCCTTCTAAAAAAAGAGCCCGAGCAAGCCGGAGATTATTTCTTGTGCGCATGAAAAGTGCCCTGTCACCATTTGCAGAAATGTTTTATTTAATCTTCTAAGATGAACGTGGCCAAACTTACAAAACATATGTACAATTATAATTTCAAATGCGAAATATTATTTTGTATTATGTATTTTTTAAGAAGAATTTTTTTTTTTCCTCTTGTTCTTCAACAAATTTTTCGATGATGAATACATATTTAACATAAGATTTTACTATTATTATTTTATTACATATATTTTTATCAGTTATCTACCTCTCTCAATGCATGTTTATGTATGAAAGTGAATGGGAATTAGTTCTAGAGTTTATTTAATAACTTTCTAAGTTGTCTGAACAGTTTTTATTTGGGAAAAAAACTGATACTAATGAAAATAAATACTTAGAAATATTAAGTACATAGAGAACAAAATCATGAATAAGAAAGAAATAAGGCAAAAAAAATCACGGAGGCAACTTGTTATTAAAACAGTGACTGGAATTTGTTGTGACTTAATATTGTTAGTGGTTTTGATTATTATAAGTCAGGTTGAGCAACTTTTTGAGAGGATAAGCTTTACCGTTTTATTTGGTCTGAACGTTTCAAATTATATAAGCGGCTGGTCAACCTTAATAATCAAGTTATATGTAAATTCACATGTTGAAACTCAAGTGTGATAAACATCTATATTTTGTAATTAGGATGGCAAATTAGTAGCAGATGTTTGGCTGAAATGGAATATAATACTGAAAGTCAAATGAAGCAGCTTCTTTATTTTTGCTGAATGGTTATTGCCAAGTCACCTTCACTAGACTGTCATATGGATCTCATACGCGGTTTGCAGATTTTGCAATTACTTCAACTCTTATAAAGAGCCGGACACCAACAAAAGTACTTGCACTAAAAATATATTTATTTATTTTTTGTGAGGTTGTTGCCCGCAAGAGATAAAGAAGTTTTGGTAGAAAACCACGAATAAGGTCAGCGAAAACAAACTCAGCACTCGAGTCTAAAGAAACGCTCGGTCACAACACAAAGACGCTCTCGGCACGAATACATTCAATTGGCACTCGGAGAGAGAGCCTCACGTGGATGAGCCCCTAAAGTAGTCGACGGCAAGTTTTGTCAATAAAACACACAAGCGCAGAACGAAAACGTCAAAAAGTAAAACCAAAAACACCAAAATCGAGTTTGACAAAATCCCCAAAAATAAACGACATTTTCGGGCGCCTATTTCTGATCTTGTTTTGCAAGTTTTCTTTATTATCATCTGAACGTACGTCGAATATGTCGGTGAAGTTGATTGAATGGGGATTTTTCTGCTTATACGAAAGTTCTGACTTTCAGAGAGAGAGCAGAGAGTGAGAAAAGACAGAGCATAACATAATATAGTTAGAAGAAGTATTCTTTATTTGACTCTAATGTTAACTTGTCAAATAAGAGATTCAAATTCGGCTTGTCGAAAGAGAAATAAAATGTTTGCCAGTTTTCTCAGAGATCAGATGGCGAAACATATGATTGTGTTTTTTTATAACTTGAGTTATTTTGTTTGTGTTTTAACTGCTGGGCTTGGGCTACGCATGAAGCTGTCAGGTTTGTGGCTTGGCAGCCTCTTCTTCTTGTTATTCGCACGACGTCAGCGCTAAATTTCCATATAAAAGCGGCCAGCATTGGTTCCGTAAGCTTAGTCGTTCTCGAACTTTACCTGTTACCTGTCGTGGAGTGTTCGTCGCTTAAGTCTTTCGTTCTGTGAGTCGCCGTCCCCCCTCCGTCCCATTGATCGCCAGTGCTGACTAATCTGCGTTTGTGTTTCTGTGAATTGTAGATAAATCTGTGCAGAAAGTGCTGAGAAATGAAGTACGCTGTGATCGCTCTTGCCCTCTTCGCCACAGTATATGCGGCTTCCGGTAAGTGTGTAGAGACTGCCAAGGCAACTCACAATGATGCGTCATCATTTAGCACTTCAATAGATAGACAATGTACTAAAGCTGGTGATTCTCCAACTCAATTCTCAGAATTACATCATCGTCTATTAGCAACGCGTTTTGGATATTAGAAAACAAACGCTTTGATGGTTTTTATCATCTGTGTCTTTACTTCATTCGTTATTAGCATCTTTCCATACATACAGGTTTTTGCTAATTTGTTTATTGAAAAAAGATTTAAGCAACGTAAATTAGAATATTTTTGAATACACCCATGCGTACATGCCCACATATGCAAATGTTTTATATGGATTTCTGAAGAAGACACCTGACAGTAAGATACCCTTCGGTGAATTTTAAAAAACCCTTAGAGGAATGTTGTTAGACTTAAGATATAATTCCAAAGAGCACTTTTGCACAAATTCTTCTGTCGTCTATTGCTTACTTGCTCTCATACACACAAGCAACTAACCACGAAAAAACTAAAGCAACTTCACGTCAACAAATCGCGCTGTGAGAGAAAAGCTTGATAAAAGAATAAAATTTCAAAAAAAATTGATCTGCTTGTGGCATACAGGATCCTTCATGCCGAATTTGATTTCTCTACTCGTATAGTCATTTAGATCTTTACGAAAAAAACACAGACGCACTGGCATAAATCTGTTGATACTGTCCAAGAATTTATACTTGATGGGGTCTCATTTTGTCTGTATAACATATTATATATATATATATATATATATATATATATATATATCTATATATATTTATATTATATTATATATACATATAATACATATATATATATATATACAAGCGAGCAAAGAATAAATTTTAAATAACTTTTGGCTGATGACTGTCTTTCTTCTTAGGCATACTAATGGTGATATATGTATATATGTGATATAATCTCTTCAAAATTACAATCCGATCAGACAATAATAATATCCTTGTACCCTATGCGAAGCGGGCATACTATTGTGGTATTCTCCATACGACTTTGGATATCAGGTCCGCAGCGAGACGTCGCAAGGGCCCTGTTTGTTATGTTTGTTTGTAAGCATATGGTGACTGATGAATATGTGTAGATTTTGCTATTGGCATTTATAATTATATATATATATATATTATTAAGGTATCTTAATGCTTGCTGCCCTCGACTGTTGCTGTCGTTACTTATTTCAACGAGCGATCTTTCAACGAGGTCGTTAGCTGTTAAGTATTATTTTAAACCAAGTAAAGACCTATGTTTCGAGGATAATAACAAACTTATTACTTCTAAGCTAACTTCATAGAAAAGCATTAGAAGATAGGTAGCTGATGTGAAACTTTACAATCTACTTGCAGACGTTGGCCAATTTGTGCCCAAGGCGTTCTTTACTCTGGACTCCGAGGGACACCAGTCGAACGTGCATCCAGTCAATGCTCACTTACTGAGGCGTCTGCGTCGTGATTCGTACTCGTCGTCATCATCTTCATCCTCGTCGAGCTCGTCCGGAAATGGTTTGGTCTTCACTTCATCAAGTCATCAAGTGCAAAATCCTGATGGAAGTATTGTGAGCGGAGGATCAATTCAACAATTTCAATCAAGTCCATCGTGAGCGCAGAATACTCAATCCAAATTTGTTTTAGTCTTTAAATTGCATATGTCGTTTCAGAGTTGTGACTCCTGTCATAGGCCAACGCTTCGGAGATGATTCCCCAACAGACTACGCCCAGTCCGGTGGTTACTACACCAGCAGCTACTCAACCCAAAAGCCTTTTGGATCATATATGAATTACGCCCATTTCCAGGACGCCCAGGGAAATGTTCAGCACTACGAAAATAAGGGAACTATCAACAATGGTCAGTTGATTCCAGACCAGACAACATCCACAAATGTCAACAATGGTCAGTGGAAGCCGGACCCGACAACATCCACAAATGTCAACAATGGTCAGTGGAATCCGGACCCGACAACATCCACAACAACATCGAAGTACTAAGGGCCTGCTATATGCCCGTCACTTATGTTTAGAGCTACGGCCTAGGGTCAATTGAAGTGTAAAGAAAGAAGTAAATTTCTCGACCAAAGCCACATGTGTTTCATCAGCCCAGTTGACTCTGTTCAATAGGTTTCAATTGGGCGTCTCCTAAAGCGCAACGCCCTCTGTTCGCCTTTTGTTGGCTGCACCTGCAGCCTGCATTGCCGACACTTTAGATGATTGCATCCTGGCGCTGGAGGCCTGCCCAGGAACTGTTTAATCTCGCAAAAAGTGCATGGCCCGCTTCACTGGCCACGAACAAAGGTAGGTGGGCGTGGTGGGCCACCAGTGTTGGTAAATGCTTTCAGTGCGCTTGCTTATCCGAGCGGAACTGATGCCGCTGTCTCGGAGGCTCTTAGCGCTGATTAAAACTACGAATAGTGCCACCACGACAAGGACTCATACAAGCTGTGGCCTATGGTATATGTTGTAATGAACAGGGGTAGGAGGAGAGGGCGGGGGTAATGCAAGCAAATCAAAAGATGCTGCAGCCACGACACGATATGAATATGTTATTTGCTTGGGGAATTGCTCAATTCTCAACAGGTACGCGCACTTTGGCTGCGCCTGGAAAAGCCTAAGCACAGCATCAATATTTACTGCTCGACAGCATGATACCTTAGGAAAGTTGAAAGTAACACCGTGTAAAAGAACAGTTCTTATACGACTGATTATCTTAATGAAAAACACTTGTCCATTTAAAAGTATTTTTTAAAGACTTTACTAGAGATGTCGATGAAAAGTCTGCTTTATTAACGTATCTACCGCGTTGATTCAATATAACAATCTTCATTGGTAGATGAAATCATCGTAGGAAAGACCCAGAAAGTCCCTGGCTAACATTCAGTATTTATCACGAATCCAGCAACCTCTTATATGAATCGTAATTATAACCTACCCCTGGTTGCACATATGAAGGGTATAAAATACTCACGCGAGCGCAAAAACCTCAACAGCTTTTCACACTCCTTCCGAGTGCGACATGCAAATGCTCAAAACTTTTCTCAACTCCGCTACTTGTCGACTTGGCGCACGGGTTTCCGAAAGTTTTTAATTATTATAATTAATTACTTTGATCTCTGCTGCCGCAACAGTTTCGGGCCAAGCCTTTCAGACACTGGCAGTAGCTGTTGCTGTTGCTGTTGGCGGAGCTATTAATTTACTTGATTATGTTGGGGTTTCCGGCTAATTCGTTTAGATGCCTTCTGCTCCTTCCGCTCCTGGATTTGACTCATCTCGGGGAGAGCATGTGGTTGCCGACTTTTATTATAATTTATTCCACGTAATTACAAAAGTGTAATGAATTTACCAGCGCACGAATTAAATCAAACTTGAAAGAAGTTTAAGACACATGACAGTTTCAAGCAGCCAGGTAAAATAACTAAGGTATTTAAGAATAATATTTATTGACTTAGTAATCAAACTATTTTGGTACAAACAACGAAAACAAAAAGCCAGAATGCGCACTGTTCATCAAGTTCGTTAATTATACGTGTGTGTGTCAAGAGTAAGTTCCAAAAATATGAATTATTCATTCAGAAATATGACTTAATCAATAAGTCTTGTCGCCAGAATCTCGTTATATAAACTAAATTATTTACTTTTTAAAATTTAAAGGTATCTTTATCTAGTGACAAGCATTATTATTACAAATTATTAAGTGTTTGTTATATGAGGTCAAATTGCTGGAGCCCTACAAAATTTGTTTCCCCGTTAATTATAGAGTTTTATGATTATGTTACCCGTTAATTCATAGGGTTAAATGATATTATAACTTTGTAGCTACCGAAGTTTTATTAACTTATATTTAATAGGCAGATCCCACAAAGTAAGCACACCGTATATAACCTTGTCCTTCTGTCTGTGCGTATGTATTAAAACCCTGATGACATTATAAGAGATAACCTAATTTGATGAAACAATATGTGTACTATATAATTTTAGTGGGCGTACTGATTGCCAAGGCCGTCAGCAAGTAGGCAATACTGAATACTCTTAACTTGGAATTATATATGTATTAATACCCTTTCAGAAGGAATATTAATTATGTAGTTTTGAACGATCAGATGGATAGCGGGTATATAACAATCTAGCACACCGGACTTTCGCTTTGCCTCCTGGTTTTTATCAAAATATTTATTTTGACTTAGTTCTAAAGTTCAGCTAAGTCTACTCTATGCATTTTTGAGTGAGAATGCGAAACTGCATTTGCTCATTATCAGTGTTGGATAACATACTTTTTTTTAAACTTCTTCCTATAAAGCGATAGTCTCCCAATGTTTAGAAATTGTTTTTCTCGGGAATGTTTGTTGGTTCAAGAACATTCACCTCATATGTAAAATTATACAAACGTTTGCCAGTCTTCTAACGATGGGAACAAAGAGGATTTGATGAAACTGTCATGAGCAGCACTGCGACATAAGAGAGAAACCCCGTTGAATGCGCGAATACGAGAATACGCGAGCGATGGGGCATACGCAAAAAGCACATAGCGGCAATCGTGTTCTGAATTTTTATGAAACGAGATAGGCGGTGGCACAAAAAGCGGGCCACTCTCTGATTGATGGGGAGTCAGCGCGGAGACAACTTGTAGCTGGGGCATGGCGCGCAACAAATTAAGCAACTTGTGTGGTCCGGCCACCGCAGAAGACGCCACCTGGCCAGAGAGGGGCATGCAGCAACGTTTCCATTGCTGGCGATGCCAAATTCAGTGCACAAAACCCAGCGCCGACTGCCGCCAGACACGAGCGCCGATGGCGATGCCAATGCCGATGCCGCTGACGCTGCCGATGCTGATGCCGACGCTGACCAAGTGACATTTTATTGGCGGCTAAGAGCAAGACGGCCCCGCACGGCAAGGCACGGCACGGCCACTTTTTGCTATTTAGAGGCATGAAAGCAGCGGCGGGTCCTCACATGGATAATTGACAACAGTTAATTCCATTGAGCAAGCGCCGATATGCCCGCAAATTTAATTATTGGATCGATGATGTCGCCAAGTCTGGGTGGGCGGCTGCCTTCAAGGCTGCCTCAGAAGGAGCCTATACTATGCATATGCTTAGGGCTGAGAGCCTACTAACTGGAGTGTGGGCCTATCTCATTCAATTTACGAACAGTTTAAATATACAAATTTTGAAGGTACGAAGGTAACAAGTTAAAAACTGTAAATCAACAAAGAGTTGACAACAATTCAAACGACGAGCCTGACGAATTTTCGCCATTTCAGCGAACTGTTGAAGATGAATGTAGATACAGATGCAGAGGCACAAAAACCGTTGCCCGGAGTAAAAGTCAAAATGAAAAAGAGAACAGAATGAAAAACAGAAACCAAAAAAAAGGCAGTTCATCATCGTCGTCATCGGAAGCGGAAGCACAAGCAACGTTCTCCGTCTGCCCTCGTGATGAGCTGCTGACAAGGAGGAGACGAGGAAGATCCCACTGACGTGCCATGCTCCACTGGCCACTCTGGCCGAGCCAAAGGGATAGGGCGATGGCAATGGAAGTGCATTTCGTTAGCTGTTGACTTAAACCGTTTAGGTAAAGTTGTTCCCTTAATTGTTAAACAATGCTCGGGCAGGCCGAGCAATGCCAGCAGGCAGCGCGATAAGTCCTGGGACTGTGATCAACTGTGTCTGCCTGATGCCAGAATAATGAATGAAGAGCTCAAGTGAAGCAGGACGCATGCCAGGCACAACTAAAAATAGATGACTGACAAATGGAGCTGGTACTTTAACTTTTATTAAAGCATTCCAGAGTCGCACTAAACAAAAACATCTATTCTTAAATTGTATGCTAATTAATACTTTTGAAAGTATTTCAGACTTGTCGAAACTTTAACTCCAATGTTTTTGAAATTTATGTATGGGTATAATTTACATATTACAATTTATGTATACCTACTTATACATGAGTACATAGTGCTTAATTTCTCAGATAACATATGCATATTAAAACATATGCTAAGGGAACGGCAACTTTAACAGTATACTAAATGCAATTGGAATCTCTAGTTATTGTTTATAATTTCGATAACTTATTTTGTTGAGTTCTGTTCAAAATAATTATTTTTGGGTCGTCGACTTTAATTAATGTTGTTAATGAGCTGTTTTATACAATATGTGCACTTTCCTGACATTTAGTTATTTGTTATTTTTGGCTGGCAAATGGAAAAGGGTGAAATCCGACCCAAAGTACAGCATCCATATCTACATCTGTGCATACTACTAGAGGATGTTTTCGGATTTCGATGAAGGCCCCGGGGAATACCCATTCATCCACCTACTCGCACGTGGCTACGTGGCAGGCGAAGTGGTTGACAGAGCTGAATAAGAACAGAAAAAACGGATGGTACATGAAACCAAATTTCAAGTTCATGTCTCTGGACACATTTTGGAGACTCGGCAGCGTTAGGAACATGTTGCGAATTTCTAAAAAAAAACAAATACCAGGCAAATTCATTATAATAGTTATACCTTTGCAGAGGGTATATTCATTTTGGCCAGGAGTTTGCAATGCACCTTAGGAAACATCTCCGACCCCATAAAGTATATATGTATGTTCTGAATCAGCATCAACAGAGCAATCGAATCCTTTCCGTCCATCTGTTGCAATGCAAACTATTCTCTCAGTTTCGAAGGTATCCTGATGAAGTTTGGTACACATGCTTCTTATTGCTGCACGCTGTATATGAGTCGGAGCGAGCCGGATCGCACCGATATATCGTATAGGTGTCATACAAACTATTGGACGATTTTTGTTATTTGTCAAGATATTGCATAAAAATTTACTACATCAAACTTACTCTATATATATAATATACATATAAAATTTAATCAAAATCTGACCTTATATAATTACTGCCATAAGAACAATAGGCCGAAATGAAGGTTGTTGAATTAAGACTAGTTCTGATATTATAAATAACTTAGCAGTGCCAATCAATGTAGCACATAATTTTGAATATTCACAATACGATTAAATTCTGCATTATTATATATAGCTAGTATTGGAACGATTGGAGGATATAAAAACCTTCAAGGGTGTTGTACCTTTGGGCTGCCAAAGGTAGCTTTCATTCTTGTTTTTATAATACCGTTTTTTTCCTTAACATTCTCGTAATAGTTTACTATCTAACTATAACCGTAAAATGTCACTTTTACACATAAATTTATACGCTATTTAATATATTGACCTATTCAAACAAAAAAACTATTTAAATAAATCCCCAAAGCTGCGCTTTACTATCCGTACGTCACATAAATCTGTTTGGACTTAACGCTAAAGCTTTATTGACTATTTGGCCCGTTCTAAAAAGCAAGTAAACTGTGCTCGGTCGGCAAAGCAGTGCAAACGTTCTCTTTAGCCAGGGAATTTCTCTTTTCAAATCAGTCTCGCTCTCTTACCTGCTGTCGCAGTTTCTTCTTATTGGCGCTTTTAGAATTTTTCCCGCACTAAAGAAAATCAAATGGTCACAACCCATTTTAGGTTGGTCTCCTTGTTTTAATTCTAGTCCAATTAGATATAGTAAATATATAATATTGAAAAATATAATGTATAATATTTAATATGTGAACTACTTTAAATTCAAATTCCATTCGAATGTAATTTGTGCATTTAGATTGTATTTCCCACTATCCTCGAAAATCCCTTCGAATACAGACTTAATTAAAGTCATAAATTTCGCACTTTAAGCACCCGAACATCCAGAGTCTGGTAGTAAGCCCCGATTTCCCCTGTTGTTGACTTGTGACATTTGTCTGCAGTATTTTTATTTATTACGGCAACTTTTCAGCCACAAGAAAAAAAAGATATATTCATAAAAGTTAAAAAATTAAAATGCATTAGATTTTTTTCAATGTTTTCTGCGCCCTTCGGGGTCTTTGGAAAACACACATACAATAGCAATTGCAATGGTATTAGTAGTAGACTCAGTTTTTGTCTTCGCGCACCTAATTGAATTGTGCTCACAATTCAACATACAGAGTTTTCAACGTTTTTTTGAACAAAAACAAAACAAAATTTTATTGTTTGCATATTTAATAAAGCTAATCAAACACGTTGACTGAGCGCCCTCACGCGCCCCTCCCCATCGTGGTCCATGGGCGGGTTTCATGGGAGTGAGGGTTGCTCTGCGCTATGATACCTACCTCTGAAAGCGGAAGTGCCCAACAAATACAACAGCAGCAGCAGCAGAGGCATCAACATAATTTATTAGCAGGATCGAGCAGCGAAGGACTCAAGGACGTGCACTCATAAAAAATAACAAGAGGACTGTGAAAAACACAGCGGGAAGCCGTTCGGCAGTCAAACTAATTTGTTGTCATTTTTAAGCGACAAAAGTGAAAACAATAATAAACGTATAGCACAAAAATAATAACAGCAACAACAAAATAAATTAAGGCATCGAAATCTGTTTGCAGCTGCCACGAAACTATTGAAATATTCTGGATATCTGCACCCTCCGTCTAAGTCACTTGTCTAACCAAATATACTTCGATGATTGAATACTAGATAAAACAAGGAATACTAGATAAAATAAGAATATTATGTCTTATTTTGATTTGCACTGATAAGTTGTTATTTATAAAACAAAGTGCGATGTAGTATCTTGACAAATAACAAAAATCGCCCGATAATGACAGCTACCTTCGGCCGTTTAAAAATTTTATTTTATGAAATCCTACCGTAGAGTATACTAGAATTGCCTTTTATTGCAAAATAGTAGCTATTTCGATCGTAGTAATTTGAAGACAATGCAGGTTATTGCAACTTAACTCGATTTGCGCAGGGTGTACAAACAACTTTCTTGGATAGTGTAAATGCTAATAACATAGATAAATACAATCATCGTGTTATTAATATTGCCATTGGAACGAACACGAACATTAACTTAGCTAAGAACTAGATCTTAAGCTCTATGTGCAGAGAACAAATACAAAAGGAGAGACTAATAAATGATGCGTGCAAGACACAACATCTACTAATGTCTTCATTATTATTATTATCAGGCGCAGGTTAACCGTACTTTGTAGTACTAAACTAAATCTTAATATAAATCAAATTATAATTTATATATAGGTGCGAAAACTCAAATAACGATGCAGTCAGAGATGTTTTCGCTTATATTATACTTTACATAATAAGTATAATACTTCAGTTAATAAATGAAAATATGATTTGCATTTGAACTATTGATTTTGAGAGTAGAAAAGAGTTACCCTGCTTGGTGTACCTCACCCCTAGAGAGAGTAGGCAAAAACACAACTGTCTCTGATCTTTCTATCACCTTAAACCTTAACCCGGAATCAAGTTGTTTCTTCGTTAATGTGTAGCTGCGTGTTGATACTTTCGATTTAGGTTATTAACTCACACTCTAGAGCAGTTTTTCTTAGATTTAAATTCAATTAGCCTACGCCACCTTCCTTCATATATCTTTTATGCGTCGCTTACAAATCTAATTGAAAAATAATGTAAAAAGTGAGCAATCAGAGATATAAAGTTGATCGGTGTAGGGTATACATGAATCTTCTTTTTATAATAGCTGAGATATGTGTGTTCTCACAGACACCCGGATAGACTGGCGAACATAGCTCAATTAACTCGGGTATGAATATATATAACACACTTTGTTACATACATTTGCAGAAAGTTAGTATATCCGTTTTTGAACTTGCTTAATGATCGATTAGTAATTATTTATAAGTAATATTACATATAAATAGCATGGATACAAATGGCAAACATGTATGAACTTTTCCTGACACTGTTTAAACTTTCCTCTTATTTCTTAGTTGTTCAATAAAACTAAGCGGAAGATTAAGTATACAACATCTACTGCCAACATTAGTTATTATTATCATTAATATAAAACAAATTACATTTGTTTTCAAATTGTTTAACTTGTTTGCAAGCCTTGTTATCAAAGGATATCCGAGTACTTAATCGATGCCTAACATGATTAGAGGAAATCAAGTGAGAGTTTTTGGACCACAAACCATAACAAACAAAGGCTCGCAATTAACGCACAATGAATTTCGAATGTCACTGCAGTCCAGTTTTGAATTCACGAGTTGCGCGGGTACCCGCTGCACCCGGAAGTTATGATGATGTTGCCGTGTGGTCAGATTCGGGACGGGGGCGAAGTCAAAGCAGCCCTTAACCTGATGCGACTGCCGGCAACGGCTTTCAGGGCATATGGACAGAAATTGATGATGTGAGCAAGTGCTACGTAATCAATTTGGCAGCGCCTCATTTCCAACGCGAATTTAAGTTGGCATTGTTGTTGCCACCCTGCCACCCTGCCACCCCGGGCTGCACGGCGTCTACACCCTTCTAATCGCATACATTGTTGTTGCCTTCAAGAGAAGGACCATCGTCAACATAACCCCGAAATGAAAGTTGGCGGAATATAAAGATATTCATGGTTAGATATAGACATACGATACGCCTGATGTGCCACTTCATTTCGCATGTTTAAACTTGAAAACGTTCGTACCTCGTTTGTTATGTACGGCGTCTTTGGTCGCCTTTTATGTTCCTAATGTCGCATAAACAGTGCTTAATAATGCACTAACCTCGCGTCTCTTTACTAACCAAATAAAACCTACAACCCGCCCACAAATACTGCCAAACACATGCAAACAGTCTTGTGAAATGAGAGTGGTTCCGCAATGGGGAATGAAATTGGGATTGGGATTGAGAATGGGAGAGGGAGAGGGACCGGGTAACGGTTGTTTCGTCGACAACGATTAATATTTAATTCGTGTGCGTTGGATATTTTTCCACTTTGTATTTTGGGGAAATTTAATGGCTGACAGAAGACGGAAACCGTCCAGGTTCGTTGATGCTAAGGGGAGTTCTCGCGCCCCACTTTTGTTTTGCATCAAATTTGCTATGAGTTCGCCAGCGACCTTTGGGTGTCCACAATGTTTACCTGTTCACCTGTTTGCCACGCATGAGTTTCTTCTGCAACTCAAGCTATTGAAATATTCCGTTTGACCTGAAGAGCAAACAAAGTCCCAAAACTCTGCCTGTGCCAGAGCATAAAATTCGAGGCTGCTTGCATATGAGCTACATTTCTTATCCAATTCGGGACTGCGTGTGTGTGTGTAAATGTGTGTGTGTGTGCAACCTTCCCCCTCTCTACAGTTTAATCACAGCTTTCATTATTTTTGCCGACTTGCTGAATTAATACAATCGCCAACGATTACAACGGTCTTTGGACAAAAGCAGTAGCGAAAACAAGCAGGGAAAAAACTCAAACCCCCCCAGAGTGCAATTAGGCAGTGAACTATAAAATTTCAGTGTTTGTCTTAGCAGATACTTTCGCACAGATACGAGTATACTCAAAGGCAAACCCACACATATCAAGCCACACCCCCAACTCCAACCCGCCCCTGCCATAGCCACATAGAGCAATTGCCCCGTACGCATAATTGGCCTTCTGCGACCTCAGCTCACTGTTCCGACGCTTTAATGAGCTGTCGACGTTTCTTCTTTGACTTTGCAGAAGAATAGAAAGAACAATAACAGGATCTAAGGATAACCCACGTTATGTTATACGAAAGTCTCGTCATACATGCGAGCTGATATGAGCAATGAGTGCAGTAAGATATTACAATTCGTGTGAAGAGTTGAGTTATTTGGCAACGCTCGTTATAATCGATAAAGAAACTAACTTACAAACAACCCGAAAGAAAGGCAAACTTAGGCATACCGAAGATTTTACACGCTTTTAGTTTATTATCCCCTTTCGATCGTTCCTATATTAGTTTTATATATTGCTGCAGAATTGAATAACATTGTTCACGAATTCATTGACAGCTCTAATAGCTCCAACCGCTGAACCTTTATGAAAACATTTATTTACTGATTATACCCATAGGGTAGAAGGGTATAATAACTTTGTGCTAACACCCATAGGGTAGAAGGGTATAATAACTTTGTGCCAACCGAAAATGTATGTAACAGGCAGAATGAGGAGTGGCAGACCCCACAAACTATGTATATATATTCTGGCAAGTTCATCTGTCAGTTTGTTTGTCTGTCTGTCTGTCCGTCCGTATGAAAACCTAGATCTCAGAATCTATAATACCTAGGGCAACAAATTGATGTCAATATGAATCTAAGAAATCGAATTTGCAATTTGCATGCTGAACATCATTTTGGATAACTACAAAAACTATGAACACCCAAATGATTTCTGAAATTTTGGTTGCGATCGGATAATTCAGATAGAAGATATTTAAGAATTTCTTAATATGTACTGATTTTGAAGGCCCTCCCTGAAAGTATGCAACACAAAATAAGCAAAACATAGAAGTTACATATTTTATCTTTAAACTTTATTTATTTATTTCATTAGGCATCAGAATACATATATTTCTATAACCTAATGAACATCTGTGGTTGTTACTTCTACTACCAAGACTACTTATATGTAGTTTCTGTGTATTAATAATAGAAGTTACATATTGAATAAAACGTTTTTAGTCAGGTGTGTAGCGGGTATATCACAGTCGAGCCCACTCGACTGTAGGTTTCGTGCTTGTTTTTCCATTTAATCCTAAAGAATGTATTGTAGTTGTCCGACTTTAATGCAATAGACAAAGTTTCCGTCGATTACTATCTAACTTTGATTGGCATTCATAATTTTAGTTATTTCGAAAAACAAAAATGACTATTCAAAATTCTTGGAGAATTGTTCCTACGGCAGCTATATGTTATGACATTTTATATATACATATATTATTTATATAATATATTATTGTATTTAAATATCTAAAAAAAAAACAACAAAAATCATAGCAGCTAGAATATATCGGTTGGATCCGCCTCGTTCCGACTTATTTACAGCATGCAATAGACAGACAGATGGGCAGACATGGGTTCCCTATTGATGCGGATTACGAATATATTATATATACTTTATAGAATTGGAAATGTCTCCTTAGGTGCGTTGACAGCTTCTGGCAAAAGGTGTACCCTCTGTATGGGTTTAATAACTGAGTATATAATTTGCAATTCAGATGATTTATTAGAAATTAAGATATTAAAATACAAAGAGAATGCAAAATGGATGTCGTAAAGTGTGTCGCCATCATGGAATACTTCAAAAGGGTATTCGAATTTGTGGCTAAATTAATCCACTTTCCTCAGGACTTATGAACTCGTTGATAACTGCATCGGTCATGAGCTTCAGGGTGTCGTTGATGTCGTCCCAATTCTTATTTTGAGGTAGGCCGAACAATTCCGCATAGTACCTCAGTGCCCGGTCGTTGGTACTTTCGCGGAATGTGATGGTCATGGCGTTGTTGAAGGTAAATGTCAAGCAATGGTTGTTGCTTATGGTTGGCAGACGAGGCTTGTTATCCGGGAAAGAAGTGTCCACGCCGAGGGCCAGATCCCGCACGCTCTTTACCTCATAGAGTCCGTTTAGTATGCACTGGGGATAAGTTCCGGGAATATCGTCTTCGAAAGAGCTCAACCGTTCAAATATTTGATCCAGCTGATTTTCATCCTTATATACGAGATTTGCACAAATGGTGGCGTGGTAGCCATACGTTTCGTAGATCTCACGTAGTTTCTCTATAAGAGTCATCTTGCGGGTGCTCCGCAAGTAACTGGCCATGGTTGCCAGCTGGCAGGCTGCGCTGATTCCGTCCTTATCCGGTACACTGGTTGAAAGCATGAAGCCGATGGGGTGTTCGAAACCAAAGAGGACAGTTCGCCCGAGTCCCTCTAACTCCAGAGCCTTGTTAGCTATCCACTTGAAGCCGACATGGGTCTCAACATGAGTAAAGCCCTCTGCTCTGGCCATGGCGCCAAGTATTTTAGAGCTTACGATGCTGGATATCATAACACAATTGGACAAGTCGGGCTTAGTGACACTGGTCTTATACTTTTCTAGTGCCCACCAGCCGAGTAGAGCCCCCAGCTCATTGCCATTAAATACCTTCCACCTGCACCTTGGATCCAGCTCGGCCAGAGCCAATCGATCCACATCCGGATCGTTTGCCAATATAACAGTGCAATGTTCTTCTTGGGCCTTATGCATTGCCAGAACTAAGCTGTCTTTTCCGTCTGCATAATAATAATATAATTTGTATTACAAAGAAAGAAACCAGATTGGCACGAAAGCTATAGTCGAGGGTGCCGGTACCCTCCTGACCAAACGTTTTATCAAGTATTTGACTTATATTTGTAGCTTATTTTGTGTTGCATACTTTAAAGGGAGAATCGGTACTCCCAACAACTTTTATGCTCATACTTTCTTAAATAAATTCTGTGATTATTGTTTGATCGAATTGAAATTTGAAAAAAAGATAGATATTATAGTCAGCTAACTACAAGTATATGCCAGAAAGTTATATTTTTTATACTTCGCTTACAAATTGATTTGAAAATGTTAAATATTAATTTGCGGGGGCATGACACCCAACATTTGAAATAAATTTGATCTGCGGACAGTGTGAATTAACCTTCATGCCAAATTTGGAGTCTCTAGCTCTTTTAATAGCTGAGATATTAACGTTAAAACAGACAGACGAACGGACAGACTCAGTAGATTAGACGAACAAAAATCTATATACTTTATGGAGTCTCCCACGCCTCCTTCTGCCTGTTACAAACATTTGCACAATGTTAGTAAACCCTTTTTTGACCATTTTCAATGGTCGAGGGGTATTAAAAATAAAGTATAATAATCAAGGTAGCTTTAAAACTGAGAGACTAGTTTGTGATGCAAGAGACGGGCACACGGATATACGGAAATACGGACAGACGGACAGGACTAGTTCGATTCCTCTGTTAACGCTGACTTAGAATATTTGTAGATGTCTCCTTAGGTGCGTTGCAATCTCCTAGCCAAAGTTATTATAGTCTATGTAAGGGTTTTTATACCCCAACTCAATAAGATTGGTCACATTAAGAGTTCATATGAACTACATCCGGGTTTAGAAAAATCTGTACTTCAATCAGATTGCAGGAGAGATGATTTATAATGTTTTCATCGGATAGAGTGGCTGAATAGACTCGGCTTTTAACGTTCATCAAAAATGTATTCATACTTATTGTATGCCTTGAAAGATCTAAAATATAGGGCCTTTTTAAAATGTTCTTACCCAGGGGGTCAGGCAATTGTATAGTTGGGAATTCGGGGTCAGGGTCCCTCTGTAGAGGCACAGGTATGACGGGTTTTAGTCGGGCCTGGTAAAATCCCTCTCGTATATAATGAAAGCCCACGCCGTGCAGAGGTGTATAGATGAAGCGCAGCTGACTACACTCATTGGTCTCCATAAAGTGTTCTGGGATTTTGCTCTTCATATCTTCATAGTACTCTGTGTAAACCTCTCGATAGGGATCCGCAAGGAGATTGTGGTCCTCCAGAATATTCAGATCCCACGACGACGGAACAGGCTCCATGTGACTCATCATAGCGTCGTATATGTTCTTGTCATGCGGTGGTAAAATCAGAGCTCCATTGCTCCAAAAGATCTTGAAGCCATTATCGCTCTTCATATTATGAGATCCCGTCACCACGATTCCTGCCATGCACTTGAGTTTTAAAACCGCGAAGGCAATGAATGGCGTGGGGACCATGCGATTAAAGAGGTTCACCCGAAAGTTGTTATTCAGGAAGACAGCTGCCATAAGCTGGGCAAACCGTTTGCCATTGTAACGGCAATCGAATCCGATGACCACACCCTGTGCCTCGCGCTTAGCTACGCTGGGATACATGCGTGTCAAGTAGTGGGACAGTCCCTGGGCCACCTGAATTGAGACGAGATCATTGATCGAGTCAAAGCCCGCTCGCATACCAGATCGCATGCCAGCGGCAGCAAATTTATTATAATTGCAAAGACGGATTCGAAGGGCCTCCCAATCCTTGTTGTTGACGGCATCCACCACTTGCTGCACCGTGGCCGCGTTTCTGTCCCACATGATCCAGTTTGTAATCTGCTCATTGAGATCCTCATTCGCCGACAGCTTCAGGCTACTAAGCAGCTCTGCTGGAGTGGCCGGAACTTTACTTGCTAACATCTTAAAATTTTGCCAAATGAATGAATCAGGAATACTAAAAACAAACAAATGAAGCCAATGTTGCCTTGATTTCAATTGATTCCGAAAGGAAAAGAAACAAACAACCTATGCATGCTTCTCTCTCTCTCTCTCTTTCTCTCTCTCTCTCTCTCTAATTTACATTCACCCCATCCATCAACCCTTCAGGCAGTGTCCTTTTCCACGTCCGAGTTGACCAATTGAAAATTTATGTGATGTTCATTTCGATTTACGACCACCAAATACGTCCTCAGGGAAGCACTGACGTTGGCCTAAGCACCGACAACCGCAAATTGATCTATTGGCAAATTTGATTTTGGCTCCTTGATGAATTTATGGTCCTCCACAACAATTGGCCGAAACTACAATCGAAGGAGTTGCCTCTGCAGCGCAATAAATTTCGATTTTTTCCATTGGATACTCATCGCACTCGTTTTGCGCAGACACGATTTGCTGGACTTTAATGTTTCTGCATTAACATGATTTCAATTTGTCATCAATTATGCAAAGCGAGTCTAGAACTCGCCCCATCCCCAACCCTGGCACGAGTCCTGCTGTCGACCTGCATGCATGTAGCTTGCCATTGCCATTCCACATCAAAGTGTGAGTAATTTGCAACGGTAATTGGGTTACACAGGCGCATGTAATATTTATCAGACAGTGGCCTGGGGCCGTTCCCAACTCCCGACTTCATGCCTGCGAAGTAGCATTAGGAGAGGTCCTGCTGTTTGTGCATTGCAGCCGCAACCTCATGTGCAACTCACTCTGTGGGGGATGCACACACTGACACGTCAATCGCATTCTAAACATTTAACCGGAATGAATCCGAGCCGAGTCGAGCTGGAACGAGCCGCAGCTTATCGGAATGCAAACACTCCCGCTGTGGCAGCATAGGCAGAGGCAGTCGCAGTCGCAGTAAGGACATTAGTTTGAGCACACAAAATGCATTTCGCGTCAAATTGTCAAAGTGTTAATTAAAAATGGACACTCGAATAGGCAGTAGACAAACAGACACAAGGACACGTGCATCCGCACACTTATGCAGATACGTGTCCGTTAAAGCAGTCCAACAGCCCCAACATACCCTGCATTTGGCATTCCTTGTTATGTTGTTAAAGCTGTTCAATGAAACGAAAACAAGAATGTAAGGCATGCTGAAGGTTCTGTATTTTCTTGTAGCTTATACACAGTCGTATACCCTACGACTCTTGAAAATGAAAGGGTATGATAACTTTGGGCAAATGTATGTAAAGGACGGAAAGAGGAAGTATTTATACACATTGTATTTATACACGAAGTATCTATACACATGATCAGCATCACAAGCTAAGGCCATCTAGCTATCTTCATCTGTTTGTCCGTCTGTCTTTCTGTTTAAAAGTCGGAATACAAACTATTATGAAAGCTAGAGTATTTTAACTTTGGTCAGGAATTGAACGCACCTTAGGAGATATCTATCGACCTATAAAGTATATACATATATTCTTAAACAGCATCACCAGGGTTGATCTAGTCATGTCTGTCTCTCCGTTCGTCTGTCAGCTGCAACGCAAACTAGTCTCTCAGATTTAGAGTTATCTTTATAAAACTTTTCACAAATGCTTCTTGCAAGCTAAAATGCACTTTTTAAATAAGTCGGAGCGAGCCGGATCGGCCCGATATATTTTATAGGTGTGTTCAATAAATATCGCGAATTTTGTGTTTTTCAAAAATTATTTATTTATTCATAAATATCTATTTTGTCCCCTTCAAAGTAATCCCCATGAGATATTATACACTTGTGCCAACGGTTTTTCCAATCTTCGAAGGTAGCTTCTCCGTATGCCACAGTCAACATTCGGAATGCATCCGTGCACTTTATTTGGGTTTTCACACAAAATTTGATACAGGTTCTTTGATCCATTTTTTTGAATAACTTAAAATCGAAGACGATCCAAAACACGTGCAAGCAAAGCAGCTGTCAACAATTAAGTGAACATTCAAAATGGCCGAGCTTCTCGGCATAAGTGACAGACATGAGTACCAACATAACGCCACAAAAAAATTTAAATTCCATTATACGTAACCCGCGAAAATTCAAAATGCGCGATACTTTTTGAACACACCTCGTACTATTGCATCGGGGTCACTTTACTGTAGGTGTCATATGCATTTACTCAGTTTTGTACCCTCACAACTTTAAAGTTTGAATTGATAGAGATAAATTATTTCCACAAAAAATACTTGTTTTATACACATCACATATTCATACCTCGGAAGATGTCTTCTTTAGAAAAGAGTATACCCAGTAAAGAAAGCAGCTATCGTTGCGAGATACGTACCTTTCGCAAAATGATGAAAAACATGTAAATAAATATAAATCAACTAATTTAAATAGACATGATCTACAACTGGTATAAAACAATAACTCAATTGTCAAATTTAATGTCTATAGCTTTAATAGTTTTGCAGATCGGCGTGTGCTACAGACAAACAGACATACATATGTTAGTCAATTTAAGTCGACTTATGATGGTGAACATCGACAAGAATGACCTCATGGCCCCGCAGAAGACTCCTTCTATCTGTAACGGTCTCTTACATATCCTTACTATAATTTCTAGATTACAGCATTAAATTGCACATAGAATAACATATCAAGCCTGCAATGCCTTTAACTGATTTACATATTTATCTGTTTGATTCTCTTAATTTTCTTATTTGCATAGAAAGCAGCCAAGCGATTTGATTCTGCTGTGCCGTAAAATCTTTTCTTGCGGCAACAAATATTGAGTGTTTACGGCCCTGAGTCTCCCGCCCTCATCATGGCAATCTGGGACTTGCTTCATAATGTGTTTGCATAATTTTAATCGTTGTGATCGGTGCCCGGAAAAGTAACCAAAACGGGGATGTGAATGGGAGGGAGGTGGGATAGAAATTTGCCAGCCTATTTCCGAAGTTGATTCGTTTTGTTTTTGAAGACGAGACGAGCTAACTGCAAAATTGCTGTTGTGTGAATTTTTTATAGCACCCCCGAGTGCCCTCTGCGGCAGTCAACTACGCTGTGGACCTAACTCTGCATGATACACATGAGAGCAGGGGCGGGTCTGCGGAATTATCCCGATTTGCCAGTGCAATAACTAGCGCTATCAAACCTATTAATATGCTAATTTATGTGTTTTACGACCCACACCAGCACCAGATAGCGAACAAAATAAAAATAAAATAAAATAGGTATCAAATGAAGTGGGGGGTATATTTTATATAATTTCAGAAATACTGTCAAATCAGCTTGCCTCACTCAGCAGCAGTAGCTGCCTGATGGATTCCATTAAATTAAAACCGAATCATTCATTTCATCTGTAAGGCAAGAGCTGGAGGCCATTCAAATTGATATTGACATTTTTTTGTGCGTAAACTCGGAACGTCATGAAAATATTTGACACTTTTTCCCGATGGTTCCAACTCGAAAAGTGGTTTTTAATGTCTAGACTTTGAGCCGATGACATTTAAGAGGCTTGACAAATGCGAAATTCATGCAAATGTCCACGGCTGAACTTTGGTAAATCTAATTCGATTCCGGGTTCAATCCGAAAGTTTCCCAACTTCTGTCGCTCTCAGGTGGCAGCATTCGAACCGCCACTGGCTGTGATTCTAAGGGATAGTTTTATCTGCAGTACCGTAGCGGGTACTCCTTCTGGTCGACAAAACAAATATCTGTAATTTGTTTATGTGGCTTTTCATATTTTCCATTGGAGGTCGGAATATTTTACCCGACTGCATCCCGAGGCAGCCCCCGTTGCCAAATGCCAAATGCGAAAATGAAATTTACATCATTTGTTTATTTGTATCGCTCATGTCCTGTGGTCTTGCCAAAACACGTCCTTGGGGAGAACTGCGCAGCAATTCATTTTTTACATTTTTATGTTGCCCGACCAGAAGAAGATGAAGAAGCAGCAAACACATCGCAAATTTGATTACCGCCCAACGAAATGTTTGCATATTTTTTGTGCTTTCTCTCTCTCTTTCGTCTCTGTCTGTCTGTCTCCCTCACACGTATTGCCATCTTAGGGCGCCTTCTTTTGCCCGGAATATACTTTTAAATTAACGCATTATGTTTATGTATTAGATGCAAATACAAATGCCCAGTCGCAATGCCGAAGGACCTTCACACATCGCTGACCAAAGGGTCAGAAATCCAATTTGAGAAATTTTCATAAAGGTTTTCCTTTTCGCTACCCTGGAATGGAATACCCAAAAGGGTTTCATAACTGCTAAAAGATATATACAAATATCTTGATATTTAGTTCAAAATATTTCAAGATATATCCCCAATTTTGATGTCTAGCAACAGAAGGGGAACATTAACCTAGTGCTGGGTATTTCCAAGTCTACTTATGCTCATTATCGTTGTACTGGCGAATATTTGAAAAAATTCTTATGGGTCCAAATCTACAGAACTAACATTTTTATTGCACGTCAAATCTTCTTTCCGTCTGCGGCTCAGTCGTCTGTGCAGCTGCCCTTGCCACTCCCTGCCCCACCATCTGCACCGGGAGGCAACCTACGCAATCAAGAAATGGTCGACAGAACTAGCACTTTTGATATAATTTTGCAACACAGACGGGTTTGCCTTTCCTTGCTTTGGCTCTTGCACAGCACCGCCCTCGGCCCGTTCTTCGTATCCACGTGTGTGTTTAATTGGAAACGGCTGAGCTTTGATTGCTTTCACCGGAAACAGTAGAGAGAACGAAGATTATAGCAGCTCGTAAGCGGTTTCGCAATCATCATTACAATTCGGCTCGAACCAGGCTCACTTCTAATTGCTTCAGTTTGGGCGAAAACTGGCAAAGCTAATCCACTAAAGGGGAGGAGTATACAACTGCTAGAAACGACACGCAAAATGACATGGAAGTCAAACACGTTGCCACACCCCCTTGCTTATTAACATCTGTATCCTCATCTACCTTTGTCGCCATTGCCAGCAAAGGGTTAATCCACATCTCTATTCGAACTTTGATGGAATTGTTGGCACTTTTGTCGGCAAAATTGCCTGGATTTTTGCGCATTAATAAAAAAGCAAATCAGAAACGTGTCAGCAGCTGAAAGTGGGTTCAGATGCCATTCCAAATGTGCCTGACGCGTGTGCACGGATTTGCACTTTGGCGGAACCCCTCAACTGCCAATGAGCAGGGGTGGAGTAGGGCGTAGAGCAGCCTGATGTTTTTAGGTTAAGTGTGCAGAGTCACTGTAGAGCCACAGACAGCTGCCATGTCATTGCACCCACAGCAATCAGCCCTTTGGCAGCACGACTGTCAGCCTGCTTTGCATACAAAATAACATGGAGTTTCAAGTATAGAGAGAGCTCTTTGACTAGTATATCTTCGTATCAAGCATAAATATAAGAAACCTCACATGTATTCCCGATTGGACACTCTGTTTTCTCATCGAACTTGTGTTGCCTTTAAAAGGCCTTGACTGGGACGTAAATTTAAGACCTTTTTAAAAGAATTTCTAAACATAATTCGCCATCTCTAGCCAATCGTAGAAACATGTTAATAACCTTATTCTAGGGGACATACATAATGACGACTTGCTTAACCGTTTAACAAGTCTCTGTCCCTAGTAGATTCATCGAAAATATTTTCCAGTAAAACTTTCTAAGTAGTTCAAGCTATGCTCTGCATGAGTTATTCAGGAAACAGTGTTCAGACTAGAGATGGGCGCGGTCCTGTTTTTTGAGGCCCGGCCCGGCCCGAACCAGACTCGAATTTTTGAGGCCGATATCGATTAAAACATTATATTTTCTGCTTTCAAGCACGCCGGGCCTTCCGGGCTTTTACCCCTAGGCCCGGGACCCGACGGTAAAAGGCCCGGTAGCTGGTTTTAGGCCCCGGGCCTAAAATTGTCGAGGCGCGGCCCGCGCCCATCTCTAGTTCGGACTATAATAAATTATATTCCATTTTTTCTAACACTAATTCTGTGTCTTCCTTAAAATGCCTAATACTGACCCACGTATCTAGAAATTAGTAAATTTTCTGCAATTTTATTGTTATTAGTAGTAATTTTCTAATTTTTCTTGTTAATTCTACTCGCGATTTTGTACTGTTTCGTTACATACATTAACACTCCTGATTTGATTGTGTGCAGTGCATAAGGGCCCGGCCTGCCAAGGCCCCTCGCTACTGACAAAAAAATGAAATAAGTAGACTACATTATTGCATACTGAAAGCTTCTTGTCAAATTTGATATCTTTATGTTCTATAAAGGAAAGTTCTTGATGTTCAAACGGATGAACTAAATTGAACTAAATTAATACTGTACAAGAATATATGTTTCTAAAAAATCGTTAATGTATTTTAAAATAAATGTTAAGTTTCTGTAGTTTGTGAAATATTTTATTAACTAACCTATTTAACCCTTAGATTGTTGCTACGGCCCTGATCTGCTACCAGAAATTTATTATATAAATAAACATAAAGTAATATTACGATTTCTTTTATAACTTATATTTTTGTAATTATTTGTAATATTAAATTGTTTTTTTATTTAAACTTTAATTCCATTATTTTGAGTCGATGGGTTTAAGTCTATTTAGTTTTAAATAACTAAACAAATGAATACACTCGCATTAGACAGACGTTGTACCTCTTGTTCGAAGACTGAATCTGATTCCGATTCCTTTGACTGCTGACAATGCCGACGCAGACATGGACGGACAGAGATGTGGCAAAAATATAAAATTATTGATTATCAGCGATGGCATCTCAGCGATTTGCTGCTACAAGCCACGTTTCACTTTTTTGCTAGCAACGCCACATCGATCGATTCTCGTTCCCCCTCCGTTCGCGCATCCATTGCTGTCCGGTTCCTCTTCCTGTTCCCGTTCCCGTTCCCGTTCTGGCTGCTGTTCTGCCGAAGATCCCATCATTAAAACCATTGTGCGATATCGACACCTTGGCCAGCACGTTTTTTGTATACGCACTCGTATTTCGTCTTGCCAACGGGACGGGACAGAAAAAGCGAGATCGTTTCGCTTGTCGCAAGTGTTGTCAACAGGTTCCGCGGAATGCATGAGCGGACGAGTTGTAGCTGATGGCTGGTGGACTGGCTGCAGACTGGATGGACTGCACTCGTAGGGTCTGAGTGCAGAGTCGAGTGTTCGCCAAGATCGTCCATCATCATCGCGGATGACAAGTGATCAAAGATGCAGTAATATTTTACAGCAGTTTGTTTTCTGTTTACAACTGATCTCAACTGATCGAAGAATGCCCACGAACGCGTTGACACATTTTATTTGTGGTCTTTGGATCGTCGTCCACATCGTCTCCACCGGCTGCAACTGCGGCTGCTTTCTCCTTAATTGTCCTTATCACTTTGTCATTAGGTCCGGACCCGCAGCACCTTCATAAATATTTATAAGTGCAGCACAACTTTGGTAAGCGCGCAGATTTGAGATATTCGAACATTGATTAAATGTTTTCATGTACACCGAATATGGTGGGGAAGTTTATAAATTAAAGGGCTGAAGCTCAATTAAAAGTGTCGCCACAACTAACTGTTAATTGCTGCGACTAAGCAATGCAATCAAGCTCAATAAATTATGTTATACACACTGCGCACTAAACGAGCCGTACGAGTACCCGAAACACTTATGTGCCTCACATACACACTCATTTTCACATACTCCATGAGCATTTGCAGAGCTCTGCACGTGCCGGGAATCCGCGAATTGGAATTCCATCAAAGCCACAACCCGAAATCCATCCGTCTTGCCTGCTGGATCAACGAGGGTCCACAACACCCGAGAAGTGGAAGAGATCACCAATCAGCCTAAAAAAGAGAGCCAAGTATGGCCATTTATGGGGATCGAATCCTATTAAAAATTATTAGCTGCCCCGCCGCCAAAGAGCAAATTACGGATTAATGTGCGATTGCCTTGCACCCGCTGTTCTTCTTGGCAATCCTCAGTCGGTTGTGCGTGTCCAGCAATCAAATTGAGTACCAAGCGATGAGTTTACCGCTTTGGAATTTCGCAAATGCTGGTTTATTTTTACTTGGGTCATCTTTCAACGTACTAATGTGGAGCACAAAGTTAAATTAATAAGAATGACAAGTGCATATTATATATAATAGCTCTAATATAATATCGTATCTAGAAAATGTAGACAATAATTTGTATGACACCATTATTATTTTATTTATTTTATTTGGTTTGTATAATATGTATTTATACTTTATGCTCTCAAAATCCCTCGGCATGCTGAAGGTTTTATACCTTGGCAACAAGCGCTTTCGATTGTTCCTATTCGAGTTAATAATTATTTACTAAGAGCCACAAATAATTTTTTTTCTGAAAATCTTCATTACTGTCTGACGTTTCTACTAAAGGCTATAGAATATACGTACATTGTCAAATGTTGATTAAAATTAAAAGTATTGGTTTTTCTAAGTTAACTAATTTCGAAGATGAATATTGATCTTCATACAAAAAAACCTCATTTCGCTGTTTTTTTCTATGGCAGGTTTATGATTAAGAGTTCTGATTTTATGAAATTCTTCAAGTATATAATTATTTAAATTAGAAATACCGATGTAGTAAATTTGGTTGCTATATCTGGAAAAACAAGCACGAAGGCTACAGTCCAGTCTGCTAGACTGTGATATACCCGACGGACCAAAACGATTTCATAAATATAATATAACTTTTTTTTTTTGCGTATTTTGTGTTGTATACTTTTGAAAGCGGTTTGGAAATCAATAACTTTAAAAATTATTTTTAAATAACTTTTATGTTCATTATTGGATCGCAACCAAATATTCAGAAATAATCCTGCATTAAAATTACTCTTAGAATTCGGTTTTTATCGATTTAAGGGGCGGACAGACAGACGGATATGGTGATATCGACTCGTCTGTTGATGTTGATTATAAGTATATATAATATATATATATATGCCACACCTCCTTCTGCCTGTCTTCCGTGTTGATCCTGATTTAGAATATATAATATATACTTCATAGGGTCGCATATGTCTCCTAAGGTGCGTTTCAAACTTCACGCCAATATGAATATAACCTTTGCAAATGGTATAAAATACCTGCAACATCTTCCTCTTAAAGACTTATTCTTTAAATATGAATCTTACTTATTCTTTATCAAACTTTTAACAAGTTCTTCCCACTGCTGCCTCACCTCTCTTTCAAAGCAAACGATTAATATTGCAAAAGGCAACTCTATAAATTGGCCCGTCCGAAAATAACACCTGCCCAAATTATTAAGTAATTAACTGAGTACCAAAACTCTCCAATCCTTTTTCCCGGCAAGGACCGCAGAATACGTTGTTGTTGCCGTTGTTGTTGGTGTTGACTCATTAAAATTAATGGCAAAACTGACGCCAACACGGCTCTGCATATTAATGGGCGGAATGTCCGCGGGGATAATAAACCGCTAATAAGAAATTAAAAGACACTTGTCCAATGTCCTAGGCAAGCAGCTGTACAACCAGCAACTGTGCCGCGTGGGCCTCTTACGATTTGACAGCGACAACTGTTTGTTTTAATTTGGAAGATTTTTCATTGACGCTCAAAAATTAACTAATTGGTAAATGATGGAACGATGTCGGCGGCGGTTCGGTGTCGAACGGGTTGAATTCGGAAACAGGACCTTAAGATGAATTTTTAATTGGCCGTCACAAAATGACCGTCTTGGGAATGGTTTTTGTGGCCCCAAGAAACGACCACCAGTTAGCGTTGACACCTGAGCCACAACAAGCCCCCAACCCCTGCCCAGTATACTAGTGTACTAAATGGGAAAACATTAAATTTGGTCAATGAACGCAGTGTTGCGCAATGCTTCATGCAAATTAAATACACTCCTGCTGCATTTTTACCGCAGTCAAATAAAACGCAGCTTGCGGCAATAATTAAATAAAACACGAAATGGATTTACTCACGACATTGTATGTGATATATACACTCGATATTTTAGCAATAAGTGTTGCAAAAGGTATGTTAAGTAATTAAAAGATATCGATAGTTGAGAAACAGAAATCGTAAGCAAACACTTGTAATCGAAATATCAAATCCGATCACTGAGAAAAGGAGAATGGAGAATATGTATATATAGACGATAAATACAAATAAAATATAAATTTACGGAATCACGAATCTTCATGTATCGAAAACGATTACAGGACTCTCAATACCGCTTGCCTAGAGGGTGTCTCGCAGTCAGCTCTGAAGAGTGTTTAATACACACATACGCATCCATAGGGCATTTCCCGTGTGTATTTGCGAATGCACCGAACATGGAATTGGGCCCGGGGTCCCGTGGACACCGAACACACTCGACAGAGCGTGGCACATTTGTTTATTGTTTTCGCAATTACAATTAAAATTTTTTGCCTGGCCAGGCCTGACGCGTTTTGGTGCAAAAATTATCGCCAAGCCCATTTGCGGTAATTATTTAATGTGCTTTCCCAGGTGGGGCCACAGAACGTAAAGGTTGCCGTGCAACAACAATTGCAACATCACTGGAATTAACGTAATGCGTGCAGCTCTGACTCCAACTGTGACTGCACCGAATGTCTGCCACCCCCGCATCCAGGCTGCGCCACTGTGTCAGTTGTGGCAAGTCCTTGGCCCGAAAGGTATCCACACTGTTGCTGGTCAATTTAATTTTGCCGTGCACGCACCTGCCTTGACATTGCAATGTCCAACGTGCTGCACAGCCCAACGGAAGCCCCGGATGCGAGCACATGCGATTGCCGTGCGGACCGTCTGAGTCCCATGTCATACTACGGTCGGCATAGGCCCCGGCACTCGTCCGGCGCCCTGTGTCATAATTAATGCCAGTTAAGTCCCGTGTTCCGTCGCCCCAGCCGCGGCCACATTCCCAACTCCACAATGCACTGCCTACACAGCCTGCGCTCCCTCGTAGAGCTCTGCCCGTTTTAATTCAATTTTGTGCCCTCACAATTGCAGTGTAAAATTTACGCTTCTTCGGATGTTTAATATACGCACCCAACTTGGTCCAAGTCCTTGCCCCAGAATACTCATAAAGTGTCATCCATCGGTGGCGGCCGTTTACAATTAGGCGCAACTTTTTAAATATTTTCGTCCTCACTTTTTAACAGAAATGTTTATAATTTCCCGGGAGGGTAATTTCTATGCGCAAGTCCCCGCCTTCTTTCTTATTTGCATATCTAGTACTTCTATTCGTAAACAAATAAAAAACGTAAGGAAAGTTTCCTGTGGATCATAAAAATAGAATGGGACAGAGATACCCAACTAAATTTATAAATTCTACTAAGTGACAAAATGAATATCAAATTCTTCAGTAGAGTAGAGCACTGTAAGTTAGAGTAGATATATTTAATGTAGTTGATATTTAATTTTTTTTAATTTTAATTATTTTGTTGGCTTATTATTTGCATAGGTATATTTAATTCTACAATAATTTTAACTGTTTAACATCTCTCAACCGAAATGATGGACCTTTTTATCAAATTGATGTTTATTTGTGAAAGTTTTTAGTTAATATATATAGATAATACTTGAAAAAATAAACTTATGAGTATCTGTGACATCTAGCGTATCAGAAACAAGATCTAAGCATCATAATAGTTATGTTTTATTCACATTTAGCGCTGCAGAAAAAGAAAATTATTACGCACTTTACCCGATAAATTAGTTACTTATAATATGGCCTAGGAATATTTTTTATTGAAAAAGATTCTGGCGGTTATCTTTTAGTTTAGTACTGCAAAGATCTATTAACCTGCGCCTTATGATGTTGACATTGGTGAGCCAAACATTTTATACCTCTCGAACATTTAAAGTAATCTATTTATCTTTGCTTTGTATTAATAGCAGAGTTGGTTGTGCCATGTCCGTTTGTCTGCCCGTCAGTCTGTTCAAGCATAGCGATATAAGCTTTTACAGAATTTAAAGACACAAGGTGGCAGATCTAGCTGGATTTAAATTTGGAATGCACTGCCCACCACTCACGCAAATCGATAATTTGCGATTATTAAACAATGTATTAAGTTAACTCTTTGATTCATCATATAACAAAAATATTTTATGAATACCTAAACTTCTGCTAATCCAATCGGCAAATAAACACTGATGTTATTCAAGTTACCCTTTTTTGCTGCAAAGGAAATTTAGACAACTTTTGTGGCTTTCAATACTTGGTATAGGTATTGTAAATATTGTTAAGAACTAAATTTATTCAGCGGATGTAACTTGTTTTGGCATGACTATTCTCCGTCAAATTAATTTAATCAAATTGGAAACAAACGAAGATGTTCCATTTATTTTGTATTTGTAGGTGTCGATTGTCAACTATGTTTAAAAGATTTGAAGTTCAAATGTGCAAGTTTTCCATATCGGCAATATTGAATTGTTTGTTTCTTTGTTTCACGAAATTTGATTATACAAACATGATGTTCATGCTTATCAAGAATATATGTATCTACTTTTTCGAGTCGGCAACGAGTCCTTCCTGATACATACATTTGGCACGGAGTTAAACAACCTTCTACTCTATGGATAGCGGACATAAAAATAATATTTTTGAAATTAACAAAGAACTTTAATGGAGCCTTTTAGCATGTTCTCAAAAGCTACGAATATAAAGATCACATTTTGAAGTATAACATAAAAGTACGATTATCACATCAACTATAAAAGCCTAGAGTAATTGTATGTTATGTTTGTAATACGTATGTTGGTATTCCATTATAATATCTTGACTCCGACGAGTCGTTTGCGACACTACTGAAAGTGGCTAATGGAACCCAATGTACTGGAAATAGTTTTGCATAAATAGGTTGACCAACGAGCCATGAACACAGAACGTGAGAAAAATATAATTAATTTATGTCGCATTCTTTATGCCCACTTGGGGAGCGAGTCGTGTGCGTTCGGGTAGTTTCAGAGCACGATAATGGAGGCCTATGATTAAAACTACGCATGTTTGCCTATTTAAGGGCGTAATTTGTGTCGTAAATCACTCCGAGGAGTCAGCGCCCAGGTCTGCCCACGCTTCGCACCTTCGGCGACCTGCTGGCCATTGAAATGCTTGTTTGCCTAATGAGTCTAATTGGGGTTGAAATAGCTGGAGCTGGCACGTAATAGGCGTGTGCTTAGAACCCTTTTTCGGGCGAGCTTAAAAGTCTTTAGGTGGCCATATAAGCCATATGAGCAACGGCGACGATGAGTATCATGATACCACAGCCAGAGGTGTCATCGTCATCTTGGGCTGCTCAGCCATCATTAGCGCCATTTGTTCGCCAAGCGGTCGGGGGCAGTGGTGTGGTGTGGTGAACCCGAACCCAACTTGATTCCACTGACTGTAAAACCGGTTCATTTGCATATCAAAGGCATAATCAACACCTTGCAAACAGCCAAACACATAATGCCAGGGTCCGAAAGCCACAACACACACTCAACCACAGGCACACACACACACAAGCCTGCACGCACTAGGTAAGTTCACAAAAACCCTGTTTCTGGACTAAAGGACGAGCCGACAACAACCGCAATGCGCTATTGACGTGCTTCATTTGCCAGAGCCCCACAAGCTTCGAATTTGCATGCGTTCCGACTCGTTGCGACGCTGCACTCCTCCTACCTCATTGCTCGCAGACAAGAACTGGTTTCACTGGAGCCTCGCTTGTTCCTCTCCCGGAGCTGGAAACCGCATCGCGACCCCCATTTTGGTACGACTAGTTGGTGGCGGGCGGACGATTTCACTGCCACAAGGTGTGAAATTATGAGCCTTGCATTAGTGCTAATTGGCTCTTCATGCTCGGCATGTTAATGGCCGACGTGCAACCGCATCCAACTTACCAAAAATGCAACACAACTGCACTGCACTGAGTTTCATATAGAATCGGTTTGGCCGCCTGTTTTGTAACTAACGTACACTACTACTACTCCGTTATATGGCTTTAACTTGAATAATAAAGAGGAGAACCTACTTGAAATTCGCAGTCGTGATAATACTAGTACTTACTACGAAAAAACAATTCTCTTAAACATCATCATACCTTGCAACACCCAAAGTAGAGCTGGGGCGACCACTCACGATAGTATCGATATATTGAATAATTATTTCTCAAACTACTATCGAATATTTGATTTTGATAGCGGACGATAGTGTTATCACCACATTTTCTTCATTTTGGCGGAAAACCTACGCGTTGGTAAAAAAGTGGTGTTGGCGGTGTTGGCGTTTCAGAAATAAATAACATGGATAAATTTGTTGGAAGTGCAAGTGACATGTATGTCGCTTTGCATAGATATTAACTTTTTGTTTTAATTGCAGGTAAGGAGAAAGAATCGGATAATTCACATGTTGCGAAATAAATAAAAGTTGGCAAATCAAAAGCGTGGGGTCAGTTCGACAAGTCCAACGATGGTCAGTCTGCCAAGTGCATTTATTGTGCAAAAGTGTATAAAACAAGTGGCAATACATCAAATTTGTTTGACCACCTAAAAAGGATGCACCCTGGAATTCACTTGGACGATATCCCACAGAAATCGCATCCAATTGTACCTTTTACAACAAATACCTTCGCTCCGTCCTCAGAAAGGAAAAAACTGTTAGATAACGCCTTGGCTGAGCTGATATCTGACATCTTGCAGCCGTTTTCAATTATAGAAGATCCAGGATCGAAAATTTTCAACTTTTAGATCCTCGGTACGTTCTCCCGTGCAGAAAAACGCTGGAAAACCTTTGCATGAGCAGTGTATATGAGGAATCAAAGGCAAAGTTACATGAAATTTTGACAAGTGTTGATAAGTAAAAAAAACCAATAAATTATTTTCGATTTACAATGGGTATAACCACTTTTTAGAAAATAAAGCACTATCGTGATACTATCGAATATTTCATTAAAAACCATCGGAAATATCGAATGTTCCAACCATCGATAGTTTCCCAGCTCTACATAAAAGGGGATATTTCCGATCTGTAATACTTACATATGTACATACATTTGTACATCTCGATCAAAATGAATAAGCAGGACGAAACACTTTAGTTCCTGTTCAAATATGAATATATATATTTTTCTATGAAAGCTTGTATTGTAAGTATACGCTAGAGCTGCAAGTACAATCGATTTCTATCGATTTTCTCCTTGAATTTTTAAAAATAAATCGATTCAGTAAACATCGATTTATTCGTACCTCTATTACACACAAATACCGCAACTATTCTATACCAATTCAGTTGTTTTAGTAACTAATATATACGGCTTCGATTTTATCAAGCTTATAAAATATTAAACGCGTATATTGTTAGTGACATTACTAGAGATGGTAATAGTGAACATGTTCGTTCATTTTTAAGTCAAAGATGAGCTATGATTTATCGAACTATCGATGAACATTTAAGGCGATGATTGATGATGACACCACAACTTCTATAAAACCGGTTCGATATGAATGATATAAATGTTATATCAAAACTGCAGAATAATATATTATTAACACATGAACAATCGATGAAGATTTCTGCATAATAACCCGCAATTAACACTTGATCAAAGAATAATATAAAAATCTACCATGGCATAATGCATTATTCTGTTCATTAACAAACATGAACATTAAACACATTCGAGTAAAAGAGTCAGGATAAGGTCTAAGGAATAAAACTGGATTTGTAATCAGGAAGTTCTTGCATATCTCTGCAATCCAAATCCTAATGTTTTTTATTTGTAGTTCTAAAACAGACATTTATCATATACATACATATGTACAATATATGGTACACAATATACATACAAATGTGCCCATACATATGTAAACATACTGCCATTCATGGCTCTTGGGCAACTCTGCTCCTCATTTGCTCCCTCTTCCACCACATGCTTCTGCGTCTCCTATGAAGTTAAACACTCCACTCCAACCTCGTTTTCGCATCGAGACAGAAACAGTTTGGGAATGGAACAGTCTTGTACGGCTTTTGGAGCTGGCCCGCATAACTGGCATGTATGTACCACTCGGCTCGCATTGGTATCGGCAGCTCCCCTTCCCGGCCGCAGTGCGCCAACTGGACGAAGCCAAATTCTTGCAGCTGCGCAGTTGGCGCCGCCGTCTAACTTCCAAGTGAGCGCCCACACGTTTCAGGGCGGAGCCATCGTCGCATTGGTGGCTTTTGGCAGAGGCCCGACCCGATGGCAACATTAGGTGCTCAGCATGAACATGCTCTGCTGCCGCAATGGAGGGGGATGGCGCCCACTTCATGGCAGTCCGTTAAATATTTTAATGGCTAACAAAGGCATTTCTGCAACGAATTTATTATGCTGCAAGCCAAATATTTATTCTTGGTTCTGGCCGAAGAATTTCACATTAAAATGCTCGTTATATTCCTCTTAAATCCATTTGTTATGCAGCTTCCTACCAATTCGTTCAGTGAAATTTAATAGATTGACTGTAAAGTATGCTTATATTGCATTGTTTTTAAACAACCATAACACATATACTTGTACAGCATTACTATATCAAATTTATTATATTATAAATCTACATATTACTTATAAATACATACTTTAAAGTTATATTTGTAAGCCTTTTGTAATCATATGTTTATATTTATCTACATATAACATTTTTTATAAACGATAACCATCTTGACAGAGTCTAATATATCCGCCTGTTCGTATGTCTATCTAAAAACATCTCAATGCAGCCTGGCCAACATAATACTTATTACAACTTATTTATTATATTAAAGCTATTTGTTTTCAATTTATGAAATGGAAAAAGTGTTATTGGATGACTGTAAAACTTTAACTAGTAAACTTAGGCTGGCATTAATAAACAGTAAGCTTAATTTACAAAAGCCCCATTTTCAGCCGATCCTTACCATATTTCCATACATATGTACCTAAAGGTATAATAGATGATTTTAATATTGTATAATATAATATAATCCACATTATTAATAGAGAGAGAGATTATTAAGAAGTATTGTAGAGATACTTTGAAAATATCACAAACTGCTCGACAGCTATACGATATATCTGTCTTATCTGGCCGTTTATGGCGTAACCAATAAGCATCATATGTGACATCTTTTGAAAAGATAGTTCGGAGATTGAGGTTGTTTACGTTGCAAAAAATATAGATAAATTGATTTTTTGGTGATGTTGCCTTTTCAAAGGGTACAAATAAGTCGTTGCAATCTGCAGGTAAAAATTAATATGGGCATCATACACTTAAATGTCCCCAAGCATAAGAGTGTTGTATCTGTTAACGGAAAACTAAACAATTCTAAGAAATTTAGTAATATCATAAATAAATAACATAGGATGAATCGATGAATACTAAAACCAAAGATGCAAGCATATAAAACCCTTACACGAGGAAGAGGGCTCTCTGTCTTGTTTAAGCCTTACAGAGTTAACGTAATTTTTGCCAAAAGATTCCAACACACCTTTACAGACATTGTCCACCCCGGAAAGTATATATTTTATATTCACCAGCCGTGTTCATTTGCACTATAGGTCGGAAAGAGCAAAATCGATGATGATTTCTAAATATTTTAATGCTTATGAGCAAATGTATGTAACATAATATTTTAATTTTAATAATTTATTTAAAGCTTTGGTGCATTTCCCACATCACCCTTTGACCATTAAAAATGGTCAAAAAAGTTTATATGTATTAATTATTTGCAAATGTATGTAAAACGCATAACCAGGCGTGCTATTCCCCCCAAAGTCATTCAATTATAAAAGGTAGAGACACCAAATTTGGCATGAGATTTCAGTATACCCCACACATATTTAGTTTAATTCAAATGTTCGGTGCCACTACCCCTGTAAATCAATCATTTTATTTTGCAATTAGATTTGTAAACGATGTATAAAATATAAAACTTTCTGACTTTAAACTTTACTAAGCTGACTATGATATCTACCCATCCTTTAATTTTAATCCGATTAAACATAGAAATTATTCAAATATCCTTAGTGCCGGTTTTCAATTCGATATAAAATGCACATATCTTCTAACTTGTAATCTGATCGAAAAATAAATACAGAAGTTATTGATGTAAACGTTTTTCATAGTTTAAAAAAGCAGTATTTTTATTGCAAACAGATCAAATTTGTTTTACAACTTGGCAACGCCTCTTTCGCTAGGATATTTATTTTTCGTGGGTACATTTACTACCACCGTCCAAATGATTTTTGAATATAATAAAGAAGTCATTAAAGAAGTAGTTTTATGATTTACAAGGCGCCGCCTGAAAGTATGCAATACGAAACACAACATGGATATTCAAAAAACTGTTTTTGTGGGGGCCAGTGGGTATGTAACCGTCAAGCACGTAAGACTGTAGACTGTAAGACTGCTTTGTTATATTTTAACGTCATTAAAAATTGGACAAGTAGTATCTTACTATCAGGCGTGGTCAACTGTAGCTGTTATTATTTTTATTTGTTATTAATAGTTGTAGACAATGGTAAAAGGCATTAACTAAATTTAGTTAGGATCACGAGATAAATTAAAGCCCAAATTACATGTTTTCATAAGGCTGAAAATCATTATAATTTACTGCACACAATATTTTATCTTGTTTTGAGACAAACAATAGAGTCACTTTGGTAGAAACGACTAGCCGACAATTGTTTTTCTCCTTATCACACAAGTAGCGCGTACAACCCATCCCAATCTTTGTGAATTGTGGCTGTCCGCATAACGGTTATTCGCCACCCGAAGTGCTGTTTCACTCTCGTTACGATTACATTTCTTGAGTAAACGTGGCTCTCATATGTCTGTGATTGTGGTAATTGTCATGTAATAAAAGCCACAGAACCTCACTGACATCTGATGATACGAATACTTGAGCACTTGAACTTTCAACCCTGGGAAGGTGCTTAGCCCGCACTAGATATAAAAAAAGCTGAATCAGCAAAGTGCGGACACCTTTAAGAGAGAAAGAAGGGCAACATTCTAGACCCTATGTTACCTCTCTCCTCCCTTCTGTCCAAGAGAACACTCTCCTGAGGGGTGTGTGTAATTATTGGAGCTTGTGTCATGTTTAACCCTCTCGTAAATTATAGAGATCCTTATAGCTAATATGTAATTTATGGCCGGGCTGAAAAAGTAGCACAGCAGTAACATTTTATACAAATACGTAAAACAAATGCTCCGGCTTTGGCGCACATTAGCCGCAGGAAAGGACCAAAGCCAGAGAGTTACTTTGCGGTCATCATTTAGTGTTCCTCCCATGTGTTGACCCTTGGCCATGGGCACGAGCGTGAGTATATTATTTGTGTGTGTACCCATATTACGGCGCGGAAACCTTTTTACAATCTAATTACTGCTGACTCGGGTTGGGAACCCGCTCACATATCTGGAGGCACATTTGGCTTGCTTTAAAGTCACAATTGTGGAGCACTTTAAATAATCCATTAGCGATTACAAAATTGACATCGACTAGAGCAGGGCGCTTTCAACAAAAGGGCTTAAAAGCTAAAACCTGTTGAGTCGTCTCTCAATTCCCCGAACACTTGCTAAACTAAAGCAAACCCAGCCACCAACGGGTGGCCCAACCCTTTGGCCCATCTTACCCGGGCGCCTTCGTCTTGGCACAGATTATGGCTGCTTTGAATAACAATCGATGGTACGACAATGCCGCCGTTGCCGATGATGGAGATGGCAATGGAAGTGGCTGTCAGTGTGTATTCCCTCACCACCCTTACCGCCTCTTTGCTACCACCTTCAAGGATTGTCTTGACATTTTATTACCGTCTGGTAGATGCAATGCTTTGGTTACTTAACTTGCGGTCTTCCCTACACCTCAACTTCTTCGATCCGCCAAGTGATTCCAGTTTTTTGTGTCCGAATCCCTTGAAGTGCAATACGTTATTTTTTCTCACTTCCTCAGTAAGTAAGTGAATATTTTTACGATGGCACAGACGGTAGACAAAAAGCATAAAAAACAACGTGCTATACTCGCATCCATTGTCAGAAATATTGAAATTCTATATAATTAATGGGTTAAGGAATGCGCCATCAGTTTCAGACTTGATGTTCCAGCAATCCAACCCGATATTATTGATTAATGAACTTATCCATTCATCAAGAACAATTATCAGATCAGATTGGGTCAGTTTAAGTCAATTAATCTACTTGTTATGCATATTAACTAAATATCCACAAAAGCCAATAAATTCTGTTCAAATTGAATAAGTTACGTTTAATGAATTTTTATCGCTTTGAAAAATAAATTATATATAGTTCTGATTACGATTTTTTTTTGTTTGCATTATACAATATTTACTATAATTTGCCAAAAAATTTAGATATAAAAAAAGTATATTTTAAATAAGGCAGAGTTATCTTTTCCATCTTGCAAAGCGTTGATATTATATTATTATAATATATTAAATTATTACTATATTATTTTTTCGGATAAAACGATAACTATGCATTTGAAATTAAACTTAACAAATATAATTGTTTGAATTCTTATTAGTAATGCCTGTTCCACAATTAAATCCAGTTCAAATTACATACTTGAGAGCTATTTAAAATTGTTTTAGCTATTGTAAATTTAGCTTATATAAAAACAATATCTTGTTGACAGGTTTATGACCGAAATAATTCAAATTAATTAAGCAAAATATTAAAAGACCATTAAACATAAAAAAAGTGCAGCTTAGGTAACCTCGAATCGTTAACACAAATATTGATATTAATCTGGTGAATATACAAGTTAATGACGCGTAGAATATTATTCACAGCAATCTCACGAAACAACAAACAATTGAATAATCTTTAAGGTGATTTTCGATTGAATTTCTCGCTAAACAAGGGGAAGTCTTTTTTATTAACTTATTTTATATTTATTTATAAAACACGCTCTGATGGCCATAAAGGTGTATGGCGCGGGCTGTTGTCGACAGTCGTAGTTGAGTCGCCAATAATCATAAATAATTCCATTACAATAATTAGTAATGCATACTAATGATGCCTGAAATCAAACAATTGACAAAATATCTAAGAAATCTAACAATAAGCTATACGACGCAGCACAATCTCAGAAGCGAACGGCGCGTAGTGGAAGAAAGGCGAGTCCAATGCCAAGAAGGCGGACCTTAGGAGGGAACGGGGTTCTGCAACTGGGATCGCCAACGCTGGCGCGAAACAGACAAATTAATCAATGAGGTAATCACAATCGTCAAAATGATCAAGTTTTGTATTTCTTGTTATGTTTGTTGTGTTTTTGCCTCCGAAAATAATTGTATTTCTCTGTGACCCACTGTGCAATTGATCGTCGATTTGAAATGACAAACATCATTAGAAATCAACAAATGAAGATGTTTTTAAACTGTAAATTGTAAATACTCTTACTCGACGAATATTTTGAAAGAATCTTTCTTTTTTACTAATTCATTTAAAAAATTAAATAAACCTTTTTCAAAATATAAACCTATTTTAAACGATTTTTATTCCCGCAAGAATCTCATCTCATTATTCCCCAGCCAATATCGAAGTATAAGTCGTGGAATAACGTATTTAAAAAGCGCCTTCCTTATTGGCGTAGCAAATTTAATGACTAAGTCATTAAGCTCACCTATGATCGGAGAACAGTAGAGCCAAAAAACTTTATTTTGCTTCTACAGAAATGTATCTAATAATTTGCTTTAGCGACTGACACATAACAAACTGTGAACCAAAGAGCGAACAACAAAAGACCACATCATTATGTGACTACCCGGGTATCGGGGGCTCCAGGGTCGGAGCAGATCTAGAGAGGTAAGAACTGAGAAGCTTACAGCGCCGATGCCAAGCGCGATCGCCGCTCAGTCGTCAAACGGCAGCATTTAACTTAAGTCGCAACCGCGCAGTGAGGACAGATCTCAGCTGGAAACAAAAAACAAAGTCAGAACCAGAACCTGACTTGATCACAAACCCGAACAAATCAATTTTTTATAACAAGATGTTCAGTACCCGAACATATCTGGTAATACTTCGATTGTCGCACAGTGTGTCTAATGGCAGTCTAAGATTGGGACTTTCTTTTGGTTCATTTCAATCTCTTGCAGCTGCTGATACTTGCCTTGAGCTCCATGCTGAGTATCAGTTTGGCCGAGGAGTCAGAAGACGTAATCAAGGACGATGTCATTGAGATCGAGAACAAAACGCAGAAGGTCATTCGCGTCAATCCGCTAGAGCTGCCACCCAAGCAGGATCGTAACGGTAGCGTGATGAACTCGGAACTCTTTCAGATACAGACACTGCGCCCGGGGGCGAACCGGCCAAGACAGCGTCAGTATATCGACTCGAAACGAATGCGTCCAGCGAAAGGTGTCGCATCCACGGCAAGCACTGGTGAAGCAACGCAGCCCGCTTTGAAATTCTCGAACACGCCCGAACTAAAAGCTTCTCCCAAGCAGAAACTAAAAAGGAAGCAGCAGAAGCAGCTTCACTTCCCGCTTGAGTCCAACCTCAGTCCCGAGGAGGCGCTTCCCATCCAGGTGACACCCGGCGCCTACCCCATCTACTATGTGGTGTCCAAGACGAACGGCCGCTTCGGGAAGTTTCCGATCAAGGCATTCAGCTCGCCAGCCGAGTTTGCCAAGTATCTTATCAAAAGCAAGGCGGAGCCCATTTCCCGGAACCAGAGATTCGAGGGCAAAGGTGACGTCGCTGCCAGTGGGTCGGTCATTAGTCGGTAGTATGTAGGTAGCTTAACTGCTTTGTGATTTGCACGCGCGCGCATTGTATGCTTAGTTAAATTATTATACACCTTAATTATAATTGTCAATTACCACATTACCTATACTAATTTCCAAGTACAATATAGTATGCATATACATATATTTCTATGTCTATGAATAACCAAACCCATTTGCGGTACAAGTATCTGCTTGCCAAATAAATTCAATTGAAGTTGCTTCACTTTATCTACCCCCTCGATCACTCACTGAGCTCTAATCCCTGCTCCCCCATTCCTGATCATCGAGTTGAGGCCTTCGTTCAAGTCTGGCAGCCCACGGAGAATCCATTTTAGCACCAACCAAACATTTCGATATAGCGCTCTGATGGATGAGTCATCTACCAAATCGGTTAATTGTCGGCGATTCTTCTTTCGTTGTTGTTATTGTTGTGTTCTCGCTCTGATAATTACATGGAATACAGTTATTGTTGTTGCTATTCCCCTACAGCTTCGTCATATGCAAATTTGGAATCAATTCAAACAAAATTCTGAATAATTAAAGAGTCATTTGAGTATATCTTTGGATTTACATACCTTTAACCATGTAGACAAAACAATAGGTAACAATTTGATTTATTGTCTCCATCTTTTGCGTTTTATCATCTTCAGTTGTCTTCGAACACAAATTCTTTGCTAATCTACAACGCAAATGAATTGACTACTTTCTTCAGCATTACAAAGCTCCATCAATTTGCAGTTTTGTTACGGTTCGCCAGCTTTCACCAGTCGCTTGAAACTAGAACCTTTTAGTGAACAATAACAACATTTTATGCTTCGATCTTCTGCTTAAGAACTGCCAAGAATGCGACCCATTAAAGATCTAGAAAGAACCGAAAAGATCGATATACACGGAGACCACTAAAGATGGAATAGAAAGCGTCAACATTGTCTCGGAATAAATAAGTAGAAGTGAAGTACGAGTATGCTGTGGATATACTAAATAAAGCTGATTTAATTTTATGTCACATTACGAAATTTCTAATAAACTGATAAATTTCATAATTATATACCATATACTCGTACATACAATTATTATTAATTATCTATATATATTATATATGTGTATATATCAAATATTTTTTCATAGATAATTTTATCTCAATTTTATGAATTGGCACACCATAATCATCAGTAGAAGTTTTGACACAAAAATTATTAAGCCATTTTAGAAAACGTGCGAAAAGGTGAATAAAGGCAAAAGAGAAAACAATGGGATGATATATAAAACAATATTATGTTTGTTTCAGTTCTCGGCAGATTTTATTGGCTAAACACGTAAAAAAGCATATTCTATGTTGCATATTTAGCAGGAGGCTCCTTGGAGAAACAGTTGCTCATTGAAATTATTTCTTAAACATATTAACCTACATGTTAATTATCCGATCGAAACCAAATTTTTAGAAATCATTAGATAGGGATAGTGTGGAAGCTTGATTATTTCACACACGACGGTTCAATATTTCCTCTTTACTCCTCTTTCCCCGACACGCCAAAACAGAATGAGAGAACCGCTGACAAACTCTCAATCTTAATGTTAGTTTACATAGGTTTAACATTGGTTTAACATAGTCTTCGTGTTATATAAGTATCGATATATCAGTGTGATCCTCTACCAGCCTACTACAATAGTGATGCCAATAATTAACTTTCTAGTGGTTGTACAAATAATTGGATTTATTGATATTTAAGACTGAACTCTGCCTCTAAATTTCTTAGATGAAAGCGTTGAAAAAAGAATATGTATTCTTCTACGTTCAGATTAATTGGCACACCGATTGGGAAGCTCTGTCCTAATGCCATAAAGAGAAGATAATTTGTCTTATTTGGAATTACAAGTGCAATTTTATCGACATGCTTCTGACTGGACCATTATTAATTGTGGCATGCTGCCAAGGCGAAGTCCGCTCCGAAGACAAACCCCCAGGAGCAAATCACGAATCCATCCCCAAGAAAATGATGCGCTCGTAATAATTATGATTTTGTGGGTTTGGTAACCGCAAGTGTAGGGGAGTCCCATATCATGCTAGTTGGTTTGGTATTGTCCCAGTGCTGGTTGTTCTTCGTCCCTTTCTTTGTCTCTGCCTGTGACTGGCTGCTCTCTGCTGTGGTTAATCACTCCTTCGGCCTTATTCACTGCAGCCCCCTCTCCACCCACCAACAATTTCTCATTACTTTTGCTCATTTCGACATTTCATTTCACTGCGTATGTATGTTTGTATATGCATCTGTGTGTGTGTGTGTGTTTGTACGAATGTGTAATGAACTTTGCCAGCACGAATTGTCTGCACTCACACAGACACACATACACACATACACAAGCAGAGCATGTGAAGGCATGACGAACAAAGTGTGATATCGAAATTTCCCAAAGGATTCGACGCCACATTTTAGTCACGAAAAAAGATTCTTGAGCGAAAAACTTGGCACGAAGTGCGTGAAAGGAAGCGAATTCATGAAGGATACTCCACGGCAGACCCGGCTATATAATCAAGCGTAAAAATGCGAAATTAATCAACTTCAGCGTCTGCGTCTCAAGTTAACAGCGCAGAAAAAATTGAATTAAAACTTTTCCTGCAACTGCCAACTGCCAATACACCCAAAACCGCCTCGCCCCCATCTCCTCTCTCCTTCAGCCAGTGCACCCTTTCCCTGTGTTGAGTTCTCCGGCTACCGCGAAGAAGTTAGCTTGGGTCGCTGTGGCCGTTATTCAATTATGTATTTGCGCTTGTCCTGCAGTAAAAATTACAATCTACACGACAAGTCAACAAAATTATGAACACTCCTTGGGCAGTAAAAAGTAAATAAAATTCACTCTCCGAGAAAAAAGCAACTTTTGGCCGTGCTTCCCAACGTGACCACGTTTTTTTGCGCCCCATTTTTATTTTGTTTTCCTGTGTTTTTGGTACATTTCTTGTACTCTTTGCTACTTCTTCCGCGGCTGCTTTGGCCGAAGCTGGTCTTCCAGCACTGCGGTAATTGCAACTCTCGCCGTCCTATGGGAAATGTGAAACAATAAATGAAAATAAATGAATTTTTGTTAGCCGAACAGCCACCTGCCATGACCACGGCGGAAGATCCGAAAGACCCAAGGACAAAAACCTGAATCGAAGCAGCTTGAAACGGTTCCAAATGCCCGGAAGCACAAAAGCGCTATGAACAATCAAAAAAAATATTTATTTAATAAAATCTTAACGCAACTGAATTTGATTTAATAGACGAACTTCAGGTGGATTCATGATTCTTAATTCTTATACTCCTCTTAATCAGTTGCTTAATTTAGAATATATTGTAAATGAAGTGTCAAAAAGGGAAGTGAAATTGCGACAACCCATTATCTTCGCATGTTCTCTTTAAATCGAAATTCTTTTTAAAAATACCCTCAAAATGCAGCACAGCCAAAACATAATATACAGAAAATATCGTTGAGACAATTTGAAAAGCGAGTCGAAAGACATTTTATAAAAAATTAATGTGTAGTTTGAACATTTTGCGACATTGTGCATGGGGCAGACGGGTTAAAAGGTGGATGCATACACGTTGCTAGTGGGAAGTGTGGGACTGCACAGTGACACAAAAGTAAGTAAAACTTACAAAAGTTATTCTACACTTGTTTCTTAAGTAATAAATATATTTAGCTTAGATTAATCATGCTTTAAGAATTGTAGTTTGCATTTTAGTGACTAAGTTACTAAATTATATTATTTTATAAGCTTTGTTTTATTGTATTATATTAAATATTTAAAATGAAGTAGCTAACGAAAAATCCAGACTCATTTATCGTCACTTTATAATAATTGAAATAATTGTTTTATAATTGAAACCAATTGTTTATGAAACTAAAGTTATACACTTTTCAACTTCAAAACTTGTAGTTTCTTTTTTTAAAACTTGCCTATTTCTTATACACATTAAAACGGTTTTTTTCGTCTCTGTTAAGATAAAAATTAAAAAAAAATAATGTTGAACAACTTGACTTTTATGTGAACTACCACTTAATATTGTATTTAATTGGATTAACTATATTCCTAGTCAACAATATTATAGCAATGGCACAATATTTACGACGAGTCTTTTATTTGTTATTTGTTCGAAATTTATCTGAATTTATTAATTTAAAATATTTGCTAGCATTGATTTAAGTCTTTTTTTATTAAATTAATATCCATGAAGTGAAAACATTCTCTATCGGATTTACATGTATGTTTTTCTAATGGCTGTCCGGATATGTTTTTCAGCTAGATTATGTTTTCATATATTATTTTATTCAACATTTTTTTAAATTAATGTAAAATTTTATGTTAAACAACAATTTTTGTTAATCTTTCAAACAACTAGAATTTAATTCATAAAACATTCAAGATGTTCAATTTTAATTTTGTCTCTTCCCACATGATAACAAGATGACACCACTGTGACGGGGCAAGTGAAGGCGGCCGAAAAACTTAAAGCCGTAAAAAATGCGCCCTCATGTTCTCGAGACGTTGTTACTGACAGTACAGTGGCCGCAGAAAGTTTTGTGACGGCTCCGCAAAAGGTGGCACGGACAGGAGACGCAGGACTCGGACGACTCTGCTTAAATATTAATGCCCCCAGAGGCAGGGGCAGGTCATGAATAAATTTTTGGCTATGAATTTTCAATAGCGACCGCCCTCAGCTCGGTTTCAGTTCGCTTCACGGCTTTAAGCCAAAAGTTGTCACTTTCTGGCCAGGTGAATTCGTATTAGGTGTCAACCACAGTAGCCACAGTAGCCGGAGCCAGACCACAAACACAGTTCTAGGCCACAGCTAAAGTATCTGTGGAATGGCCTTTCGATGCACTTTCGGCCAAATTAATTTGCTTATATGTCGATTTTCACTTCACAGTCAGGTGCCCTGCGTGGGAACTTTATGTGCGACTCCTGTGGGGCAGGGTGGCAGTGGGCAGGGGACATGCTGTGGTATGTACGTGCGTATGGCGCCAATTGCCAATTGACCGCAAAACAAGCACAGGCATACAACGTCACCCAAACAAACTCGCACAATCAGCCGGAGAGGGAAGTTAATCAAAAACAAAACGCCGGAAACTGGCTGCCCCATTTTACCGGGCTGCCAGGACGAACAGGTCCCGGGCACATTGCCCACTGATTTTATTTGCTTATCCGGACTTTATGCTGCTTTTATTTGATTTTTATGCCTGCCGCTATTTCCATTTCTGTAATTGAATTGTCATTGTCCAGGCAAGTCCTCGTTGTGCCAGCCCCGGGCAGGGGTGAGGGACTCTGGCTGGTTTTGGTTGGCTGCCCAGTTGTTCGCCTGTCCACTGTTTGGCGGTGGGCCTGTCCCATCGTCCACCCGTTCGCATATCGAAGCATGTCAAAAATGGTTTTGCGCTTGATTGGCGTTGGCCAACACCCAGAGGTATACAAAGTGATGGACGTCGACGGCGACGCCAATACCGGACACATCCCTGAAAAGGGTTGTGGTTGCTTCTGAAGCCGGGAGAGGGAAGTTAGAAGTGGTCATTCATTGGCAAATTGATTCAATTGACGCTGGAACTGAATTGTGTTGCAGTACAACTTTCAATAAAAGAAATAAAGCTGTACTTCGGTACAGTGGTCTCTCGAACAAGTATACATACCAGCAATATGTTTTTGAAGTTAGTTACAAAAGTTGTTTTAGAAGATAAAGTATAACTCTTTATTTAAATCGTTACTTAGGTATGTGTTAAGTATGTGATACTTAGATATGTGTAGGTTGATGTAGGTTTATAGGTTGGATATTTTTACACAAAGCTCTTGATCAGCATAAACACCCGGGGAGTTATAACACAGATTAATATTTTAGTATAAATCATTTTGGTCAAGTGGGTAGCGGGTGAATCATAGTCGATCACTCTCAACTGTAGCTTTTATGCTCTTATTAGCTGTTTGCAGCATTTTTGTCCCGCTACCTATGGGGTTAACTACGAAAGTTATTTTAGAATATAAACTCTATGTATTTAAGCCATTGCCAAAAGAAATTATCTGTAACAGGCGTTGAGAGTTTTACCATTTCTCTACTTCTTCTTTATAGGGTCCTACAAAGTATATATACTCTTGATTATCATCAATAGGTAATTATCCGCTGGGTTTGTCCAAATGAGATTTTTATATTGTATATTTCTAAACTGTTCTTAACTGAATTGTATCTGTATTGTGTATTGTGTTATTTGTTTATCTTTTTAAGACTACCAAATTTAGTGACATTTTGTTTTATTAGTTCACCCAGATCCACTTTGTAAATCGATACAAATCAATTATTAAACGTATATTAAAAGCTAGAAAGTTTTTGCTGCACACAATAATTATCATGGTCCAAATAATTTATAATATTTTGGTTGCGTGCGAATACTTCGAAGCAGAAATATTTTTTTTTTTATTTCTTATTTATCAAGGCATATGGGTAAATCAATCTACCCCTTTGTGTCCTTGTCAGCTATTAATTCAGCCATTAATTATGCAATTCAAAACACACTAAACATAGAAGCAACATAGTATATTTTGATCAAGTGGGTGAGAATATATGGTACATAACAGTCGAACACACTCCACAGCTGTATTACTTTATTTATTTTAATGCTGGTATCAATTGAAATGAAGATGCAAAATAAAATGGATGGCCTATGATTATTTTCAGGAAGATGTGTAAGGATTTCTCTGTGTTTACCTGCCACGTGTTCTTACGGGTGTTTTCTATTATGCGGTTGGCTCGTTTTCAATGCCCATTTAGACGACAATTGAAGCAGTTTTCATATTTGAAATTCCCAAAATGGCAGTACGTGAGATCATAACCGTATCCTTTAATGTGTATTTCTGTACATATTTCATATAAAGTACTCCAGATACTTTCATCACAAAGCAATTTGCGCTGCATAAAAGCCATTCACGGCCAAGTACACAAACATATATCTACATTTTAAAGAAAGGGTCGTTCGTGTGCTCGGTAATACGACGAAAGGGGTGCCTTGAGTTCACGCCAAGTTGGCAACAACTCTAGCCGAGGGCAAAGTATCATTAAACATCCGCCGGATGTGCCATTAAGTCGAAACGAAGCGACGCCAAGACTCGATCCCTCCGATTGCCAATTGCATTTGGCATGGCATGGCCGGGTCACAGTCCTAACTCAACCCAGTGCCAATAGCATTGCCAATCCCAATCGCAATTGAGCAAAACACAATGGCATAATCGAATGATAATTTAATAAGGCCAAAATGTGCCATCAACATTTGAATGGTGTACTTTGTGCGACTGTTAATTGAATCTTTGCAGTTCGACTGTTGTTTCCGCCTTTGACTAAAGACGTTGCCCGGAAACCAGAACTCCTTCGCGGAATGTTCTTTTAGGATGTGCTCCACACTTTATGCATGTGTGTGCACAGTGTGAATAATCAGAATGAATGTTCGACAAGGGAGTTGGACTTGTGCATATGCCGCATCGCAAGCTGGGGAAGCTGGAGTAGGCTTCCCGTGGTCGAGTAATTCGCATTGACAGCCCAACAAGAGAATGGGGCCATGTCACTGCCCCATCCTATGGCTCTAATCCTTGCAGCTCGTGTGTGCTTCTTGACTTGTTCACTGAAATTTACGTGTTCCACTTGCTATTCAATTTGCATTTACTCATGAATAATGCACCGCTGTAATGCCACTCCAATGCAAGCTTCAATTTGAGTTGCCTGCAATGTCAGCTACGGAATTTATCTGCCTATATACTGTTTCTCTAATGGACTCCAGATAAAAAATTTATAGCTCTAAATGAAATCGAAATGTGGAAATTTTAAGCTCTTTAAATATAAAATACACTTCAAAGAAGACAGTGTGTAGGTATGTGCACAAGGTGGGCAGATAGTCCTAATCGGATCTATATAAAATATTGACTTAAATAACTTCTGTGTTTATTATCCGATTGGATTATGTGTTTATAGTTTTTATATATGTATCGACATTGAACATTTTGATTAAAATACTTTAAAAATTACCGCTTTACTTGGGCTGTGGACGTGGCATAAATTCGACCAGTGTCTCTAGCTTTTCTAATAGCTCAAACAGACAGATAGTCTTACAGACAGATAGGCCCGTATCTAGGAGTGTGCAGGGTGTGCGGTGCAAAAGGGCCCCCGTCAGAAAGTAGCAAAAGATATGGTATACAGAAAACTTCATATCAAATTTGTGTTCGTTAGTTTATATAATAGTTGATAACTCGACGTTCAAGCTGAATAACAACATTCAGCGCTTTTAATACTGAACAAGAAAGTATATAATTTGGGAAGTCTACCACTGCTCCTGCACAATGGAGCATGAATGATTAAATTGGCATTGTTTTTAATTGCAAATAAGAAATAGAAATATAGATTTCTCAAAAACATATTGATGTTTAGCCAATATAAAATCATGATGTTAGTAAGATGTAATTATTATTAGGTTTCTATGTTATGTGAAATGTTTTAATTAATATTTTAAAACAAGGAAATGTTAATCTTGATAGATAATATATTATATATACTTTGTGAGGTCCGCCACAACTTCTTCTGACTGTTACATACATCCTTTTTGAACATTTTAAATAGGCGAAGGGTATAAATATGTACCGTCTGTCTATCATCTTGGTTTAATCTGTCAGATTTTATGAGCGCACCGATATCTAAAACTACTACAACAGCTATACATATTAAATTTACATGAAAGTCGCTCATCATATTATTTGCACTAGTGATGATACAGTAAGTGTTGTATGGATCTTCACAATAATATAAATCTATTCAATATAAATCGAATTTGATATTTTCGGATCAATACGTTACATTAATATAACATGGTCTCCTTTTGTTCAATTAAAAATTCACTTTTATTCATATTTTTAAGCAATTTTTACACCGAATTTAACTTAAAACTTAGTTGAGTATCAATTTTACCAAATTGAATGCAGAGTATTTTTCTTTTCTTGTTTTAATTTCAAGAAACAAAGCCGGCAAGATAAGATACAAATATTTACCGAGATGATGAATGCCCCGTCCATCAGACCGGGTGCTCGCAAAAGCAGCCCGCCCGAATGTCTACACAAACAGGACTAACCGAAATTCTTGTGTTCATGTAGTGGTTAGCCACGAAGACCGGAGCTATGTATGAAGCAGCTCCGAGACAGGAGCTGGCAATTGGCTGACCTGCGACCTCCAGCCCCACAGACTTGAGACTTGTCCGTACTTGTGCGTCGAATGAGTGCGCACGACTTGCCGTTGAACCGGTATTAAAAATAATATGCAAAGTGCGGGGACCTGTTGAGATTTTCACAATTCCCAAAACAAATAACATATTCACATATTGTTGCTCTTAGCCCAAGCATCCTGGCGACCACGTCCGTACCGTCCCACATAGCAACGTGTCCTGTCCTGTGGCTGCTGCTCCCTACCCGAACCACGCTGGCAGTTGGCGTATGTATTTGGTGTATGTTGGGGCTGTTTATGATTTATCATCGCCAGCGCCAATGTTATTTCTTCAAGATTAAAACGAGGAGCGATGCTTACCCGCGTCAGTAGACCTGTGTGTGGGTGTGTGTGGATGAATTTTGAAGGCAGCTCGTTCATTTGCTTAATGTGACAACTTTAATTTGGCATGTGCAGGGAAGCCCTGCAAAGTGGCTCTCATATTTAACACTCGGATATGATGAGGGTGACACGAAGTCAGGCATCCCATAAAGACCCCAGCAAAGCATACATGGAAACACATACAACTACAAAGTATATTCAATGCATTCCTACCTATGTAACACTCAGAATTTGTTAGACCAAAGACACTCAAATTCACAACTAACTTTTCGCTGTAGATGCGAGTCAATTTGAGTTTCACCAATTCAAACAGCCCCGGAAAAGTTGGTCGTGAATAAGTTTCGGGAAACTAAAGTTTAGTGGCTGCTGCAAAACTAAATAAATTAGCCCGAAGGCTCGTGGAGAGAGCACAAAGAGCTAAGCCCACAAAACCGCAAAAGCACACATTATTAATATTATTTATGATTGAGTGGGTGCTGTTCTTTCAGTATAGCAGGGGGAGGAGGGTCTCCTGATAACTCACCAGAGGACTGGGTACGTATTCTTTGCGGGGAGTCAGCAGGACAGATGTGTAGCTTGAACTAGTTGTGTAAATTAAAGATTATAGCCTCTGCCAATGGCTAGGTAAATGAATTAGTTACGTATATAACGCATATAAAGAATAAAAGACACGAAGAATGGAATTTAGCAATATTTAAACATACTCATGTTCAATTTTGATGTTATGCCTACAATACTAGTGGTGAAATTAAAATTTAGGCACTGATGGTCCCTATTAAAGCTATAGATATATACGTTATTTATAAAGTTATGCAAATTTAATGAAATAAGGGAAGTATTTATAATATGCAGTTTCTGTACTACTATTATTGGTACCGATAACTTAATTTAAAACATGAACGAAAGCTACCGTGGAACGTGCTCGACTGTTCTATACCCTGCTACCCTCTACCAAAACGATTTCTTAACCAGAATGAATGGTATGGCCGAAGGTTCTACACCCTTTAATATTCTTATATTGTCCGTTCTTTCCTATACTAGTAGTTTACGATATAATGTTGCTGAATATTATGTCCAACTTGGTTTGATCCCGTTCGTTGACTTCATACAAAAACCATCATTCGATAGATGTTTTGAAATTATTATCGGACTTCGAGTGAGCTCGATGTGATATACCCGCTACACATCTGAACAAAACCATTTCTTCAATATATAACTTCAATGTTTTAGTTATTTTCTGTTCCATACTTTTAGGGAGGGGCTTCAATATCAGCACATATTTAGAATTTTTTAAATAACTTTTATCTTAATTATCTGATCGCAACCAAATTTTTTGAAATCATTTGACTGTTCATAGTCATTGTGTTTACCGAAAATGAACTGTCCTGCATTAAAATTACGCTTGGAGTTTGATTTACGCATTTTTTCGATTTACGGGGACAGGATAGCGGGTGGCAAGAATATAAAAAAAACTTCATCTGCATGCAATAATAACACACATTTACACCAAATTGGTAACCCTAGATCTTATAGTATCTGAGATCTTGGTCTTCAAACGGACGGACAAACAGACAGATAGACAGACAGACGAACGGACTTGGCTATAGCGACTCGGCTGTTTCTGCTAATTCAGAATATATATATAGTTTGTGGGGTCTGCCAAGCCTGCTTCTGCCTGTTACATATGGTACATTTTCGGTTGGCACAAAGTTATTATATCTTATGGGTAGCGGGTATAAAAAAACAAATCGGTTCGATCTCGTTCGTCGACTTCTTGTCCAAAATAAGATACCCTCTGCAAGGGTCTTACCAGAAGTTTAAGCTCACAACGCGCAAAGGAAAATACAGGACGATTTAAATCAATGATCTAATCTTAAATATTATTGAGAGGTAACGTAATGTTCGTTCTAAGTTGTCACAAATCGCAACTCCATTAAACAGACCTAAAAAGGTATTCGCATTATATCCTGCTTATTTGCATACCTACGTGTACACATTCGCACATCCATTAATCCGCTGCAAGCCCCAATGCACATGGGAACACGCGAATTTATGACATAAAAAATGGATTTGCGATGTTTTCGCAGAGCAAATTAAATTTATTACCACAGATACTTGAACGCCCCACTCATTGTTTGAGAATGCCTCCGGTGTTGCTACGCTTCGTATCGTATACATGCCGACATATGCCTGCACACACGTGCTCGCCCGTTTACCGTGCAAACAGATGTACGGAACACCCAAACAGTCCAGCCCCAACTCCATGCATCCTCGCACCCATTCCCAACCACACTCGGTGGGCACGCAGTGCACAATTTACTCGTCGTTCCTCGAGGTTTCATTTAACATGGCGTTTGAGTGGAAATGGAAAATTATGAGTTGACGTGCCCGGAACTGGAAAGAAGGCGCAAACAGGCACAGAGCCCGCTCGTGCCCACATAACAAATGTACCTGCCTAAGTGGCGAAAAAAAGCATGGCAAAATTGAAAATTAAACATGTAGAGAATGCTACAATTGAGCTCACTTGACTGTTGTATACCCTACAGATCATATGTGTTTTAATTTTTTGTCTTGTCTAAAAAGATGGCTTAGAAAGAACCATTCACTAAATCCTTCTACGATATCCCTTTTTTAAATTGTAGCATTATTTCTATATTATTGTATTTATATTATATTCGAAAAAGCTTTATCGCAGTTAACGATTAATCGATGTTAGAAGATAAGTTAAGAAGTTTCGATAGTTGTTCTTATGTTTTGGAATCATCGTGTAATTAAAACAATAGAACAATAATTGAGGGAATCATTATCGAAGATCGAAATACATTAATAGAAGCGCTTGTGAAATTGGACGACACGCATTAAAAGACAGATAATTTAAAATGTAAATAAAGCTATTGAACAATTGAAAACAAATAAGAATTTCGTGCAACAAAATACTTCCTTTTTTTATTATTATTATTCTTTTTTATTTATTATTTCGTTAATTAATTAAGATGTTGATCCTGTGTTTTTATTCTTTACGTTTAACCTGTTAAAACTGTTACTATAGGAAGTAGAACACTGGTTTAAAATAAAAAAAACATGCATATTCACAAAAAATAAAAAAATAAAAGTAAAATCTATATTCATATTTGAAGAAAATATCCGATGACTTTAATATTGACTCAAAATACCGTATCCAACTTTCTGCTTTTTGTCAAAACGAATACAACCGAATCCTATGCTCAACTCGTCACCCGTACAAACCCCGCCCCGGTTGATGCACGACTTTTTTTTTGGTTTTTCGAGCACCCGCCCCGTTGCATTTTGACAATGAAAGAGCGCGAGACAAACGAGCCCAATCCCGGAGCACACCCGGACGGGCACACCCACCCTCGACAGGCACTGCAGATGGATGGGGAGAGGGGGGGCTAAACGGAATAAGCGTTAATGCTTCGTTTGAATGAATTTTTGATTGCGTTGTTTACGATTGAATTTACTTCCTGCCTGCCCCAGCTTTTTTTTGCCGTTGACTTCGGCGGAATTTCGCAAATCCCAGTTACATTTTATATGCACGGAATGCTTTTTGTTTTTTTTTTTAATTTCACATGTTATTGTTGTTGTCGTGCTCCTTAGAGGCGGTTTAGTCTGCTTTCTTTGGTTGGAAAGCCATTCACATAACTGTTGTTTACCACGGCGTCTCCCAAGACTACGCCTAAGAAACGGCTCGACTGATAAACAAAATGGAATAGCAAGTGCGATAAGTACAATGGGAAATGGGACTGAGGACGTGGTGTCCTGAATGGAAACTCGCAGGCATTCGAATATCCGATTAAATAAGCGATAATTTCTTGTATGAATAAATAACGGAAAGGAAATTTAAAGATGATCAGATTATGAAAGCGGAAACGTGATGGTGAAAAGCCAGTTACAGTTACAATTACAGTTGAAGAGCTTTTTTCAATTGTGCCACATACATACATATATTCCCCGCCTGATGATCTGAAATAATCCCGTTATTGCCACCTTCATTCAAACATTTTTCAAGCCATTACGAATTCCGAGAACGAAACTGTAAGGGGAAACCAATTAATCTCTATCAGTTTTTTGACTTCGGAGTCAAGACCAAGGCGGATCAAGTGACACGACATTGACTGGATTAGGAGAGTGCCAGAACGGATGAGATGCCCGATAACTCTTACTGCTGAAGTGGCCCAATGGCCAGGATGGACGTTGTGCCATCAACGACTCCCTGGAGTGCAATCCGAAATGGACGCCAATGAAATAAATGCAAGAAAAAACCAAAGATGACTGGGAATCACGAGACAGCCAAGTACCAAACCATATCACTGGCATCGGGCCAAAGGGCGATTCTATGCTCCGTTGGCCAAGCCACATTCACATTCGCATCCGCTTCCAATTGTACACCTTGTGGTATGAGTAATGAGAGCTACCACTGTGAATCGTAATGCGACGGCAAAGGGAAACGATTTTACGCTTCAATCAGCTCTGATTTAAATTGCAATTATTAACTTGAGTTCGACGAGTCGTTGGGGGTCTCCTTCACCTCTGGGCATCCCTTCCCTTTGAATGAAACCAGTTCTCAGTTCAGTTTTAACTTAAATACAATTGTATCGCTACGAAGGATAATAAAGTCAATATTATACTCTGCATATCGATTCTTTATTTGTTTTAATTTGTATAACCTTGCATACCTCTCTCTGGCACTATCTAATATATATTTCTAATAAGGATCAACAGGGGATAAGAACTAACCAGTCTGTTACAACTCTTACTGTCTGTCTGTCTGTTACAACTCTTACGAGTCTCGCTCTTATTGCTACACGTTTTTTATACCCTTGAAAATGGTCAAAAAAAGGATATACTTACTTTTTGCAAATGTATGTAACAGGCATAAGAAGGCGTGGCAGACCCCATAAAATATATATATTCTTGCTCAGGACCACTAGCCGAGTCGATTGAGCCATGTCTGTCTGTCTGTCTGTCTGTCTGTCTGTCTGTCTGTCTGTCTGTCTGTTTGTCTGTCTGTCTGTCTGTCTATGTGAACACACAGGTCTTAGCTATTATAAAAGCTAGCATTACCAAATTTGGCAGGAAGACTCCTGTGTACTATACGCTGATCAAGTTTATTTCAAATGTTAGGTGCCACGCCCACCGCCCCCACAAATCAATAATTTAATTTTTAAGCTCAAATTGTAAGCTCTGTATTAAAGATACAACTTTCTGACTTTAACATATACTAAGCTGAATGGATTATCTACGTATTCTCTAAATTGAATTCCAATCGGACAATAAACACAGAAGTTATTTAAAAAAGTATGAGCATAAAACCAAGTGCTTGTGTCAGCTAAAAAGGGCGGCAGGCAAGCGCGAAGCTTGAGCGCCATCTGTCGAGAATAATTTTAAAGCATGTGCAGATGTATATGAGTATGAATTTAACAAATTTAACTACACCGGAACATAGGTCGAAGGGTATCCCACTGTCGCGTGCAGCGCGACTGTTGCTTTTCTTACTGGTTTTTATTTTAATTTGGGACACTTTTTTTAGTAAATAACACATAATTACTATCAACGCCCAAATGATTTCTGATCGGTTGCGATGGGATGATTAACATAGAAGTTATTTAAAAAATAATTTGAAAGACGTACTGATTTCGAAGCAGCTCCCAGCTCAAAAAAGCATGTACATTAGAATTTCTATTACATAATTAACATTCGATTAGCTGCAAGAGTATTAAACCTTTGGCATGGTGTCCTTATTTACAGTTTTATTCATTTTAACATTTATATTCAGAACTGTCCATATATATACCATTATATTTGTATTATAATTCGTAGCACACATAGAGTACATTAACCACCTAACTTGCTTAGTAAGCACGCTTCAAAATATTTACTCATGATTATCTATATAGATAGGCTGAAAAACACGCACAGCCTTTACAGTTATGCTCAGTTATGATCATAAAACAAATTCACAGCTTCCTCCATCATTTAACTTTACTTTATGTTAATAATAAATCGGCTTCTGTTTACATTGGGGTTCCACAGTTTATTTACCAAAACAATCACAAGCGTAACAGGCACATGATCACGGGATATTCGTGATCGTCAAGGTAGATAGATATGATATGAAAGTGATGCAGACGACGTATCTAATATAATATTTAAATGGAGAAAAGGCGTTGGGTCTGGCATATGAAAATCTGGGAGTAAATAAAGCAAGCGATGATAACTTTGGCTGGCGGTCGCTTATCAGACACATTGGGGGCTATAACTAAAATAGACTTATGACAATAAAGATGACACCCGGCTCCTTTTATCAGTTGTCAGACTTGGTTTTGGTTGCAGTCTCCGTTTCGTTGTCGACCCCCAGTTCGCCCTTCAACGGGAGTTTCTCCTCGAGGGTTTGCAACTCTTTAATACCAGATTCAGGCAGTGAACTCCTGCCACTGTTCCAGGACTGCAGGGTTGATTCCGAGAAGAGCACATACAGCACGCCACTGCCAGTGAGCATGGCGGAGGTCAGTATGAACACTTTCTTCCAGGCTTCAATAGTTTGCTGCAATAGGTAGAAAGGAATATATAGTTATTTTCAGAACGATAGTACGACGAATTCCAAGGTACTTACATTGCCATTTGTAATTATGCCCACTATAATGGGCGAAATGAATCCAGGCATGCCACCGATCATTCCACTGACACCCAGCACGATGCCTGCGTAGTTAGGGGACAGATCTACCATGGAGGCCAGTGGGCCTGAGGAGACGGCACCATGGAACATGGTGGCCACAGCCACCAAGACAATTGCAGCCGTTGCATTGTAGCCAAAGTAGGCAAGGGCCAGAACTATCAAGCCTTTGACACCACAGCCTGCAAATCAGGAAAAGAGTCAGTTCAAGTCGGCTTGCAGCGCATCGAGCTAGTACTCGACTCTCTACTTACAAACTCCCGTCGCCAGCTTGCGGACGTTAGTTCGACTGAGGCGATCCGTGCGCAGCAAGTAGTCGGACAGCATGGAGAACAGGTAGGCGAAAATCATGCGCATCAGGTGAGGCATGCCCGAGAGGAAGCCCGTCTAGAAGGAATACACATACGTTATTTCAAATGCAAAATCAAGTGCTAAGTCAAGCATACCGCACGGATGTTCCAGTGATGGACCAACCGGAAGTACGTAGGGCCGTGGGTCATCAGTGTGAAGAGACCCCAGATGCCTCCCCATTGTGCCACAACGTTCATCCAGACCGGTCGTGAAGTGGCGATCTCCTTCCAAGGCGTTGGTCCTGGGGAGCTGTTCTGCACCGAGGCACCTAGTGACTTTTCAATATACCGCAGCTCGTATTGTGCTATTCTTGGATGCTGAGCGGGACTGTCAAAGACCAGAAATTGCCAGGCAATGAACCACAGGGTGCCTACCACTCCACAAATATAGTACACCCATTCCCAGGAGGTCCACGCGATAACGTATCCAAATATGGGATAGAATAGTGCCACGCCCACCGAGCTACCCAAGTAGGCGCTTACGAACTTGCTGCGTTCATTGGGCGGAATCCACTTAGCCGTGAGCACATGCATGGAAGGCCAAGCCAAACCCTGCGAGCAATAAAAGAAGATTACAATTAAAAACATATATGAGGAATCTATTCTCTGGACTCAATGATGTTAATATATACCTTTAAATAAAGTATTTATTATTGAAATACTCACTGTTATCAATCCCTGGAGTACTCGCAGGCACAGCAGAGCCGTATAGCTCCAGTACGCCACAACCGGTATGACAAAGCAAAGAAACACACCAATGCCATTGGAAAGACCGAACACTAACTTGGTTCCATATTTGCGTGCTAAAATACCACCGGGCAGTTGAAGAAGCCAATGGACCCAGAAGAAAGAACCCAACAGGTTACTCTGCTCCTTTTCGTTCCAGTCGAAACCATTCTTTTCGTATGTTATCTGCAAGCGAATATATATTAAATATATTTTAATTCTTACTCAACCCAAAACTACCTCTTAAATACTGAAACTGTTGTTTTGTGTTTCATACTGTAAAGTACTCACTCCTCCAAAACTAAACCAAACTCATGATATACCCAAAATCTAAAATGTAATGTACCTGATCTGATTGGGTTTTTCTGGATTTTCCCCAATTTTCTGCAACAAATGTTGGATCGGCTTTGTTTTATCCCAATTCGTATACAAAACTATACATTACAATTAATTTCTTTTTTTCTCATTTAAGGTTTTAATTTAAAATTATTCTTAGTTTAATATTTTAATTTAAAATTTACAAACAATTATAATTATCAATTGATTTTTACTTGTAAACAGTCGACTGACCATAGTTCGACTATAAATTAAATAAAATAAAAAATTAATACTTGATCTGCGTGTTATAATAACACAATTTTGATAGCTCTAGCTTTTATAGTCATTAAGGACCTAGGTTTTGATACGGACGAACAGACAGACATGTATTTATGGTCCGAAAGTTTTTAAATCGAAAGGAAAAATAGGTTAAAGTATCTTTGTAGTTAACCATAGCGGAAATAACTACATAAAAAAGTCGCTAAGTGTTTAAGAACACTGCCTACTCATATACTGAGTATACCCCATTCATAACCATTTTCACTTACATTTGCCCAGTCAAGAAACTGTCGTTCCCACGAGTACCGCTCGGGGCGCACACTGACGTTCTGAATAGACACTACCGTCGCCAGAGGGACAAGGTACGTCGTGTTGAAAGCCAGTGTTGTGTTTGTCAGGTTTGAAGCCAATGCAGGAAGTGGTGTGGCTGCTGGAGCTTCTCTGTTGACTATCATGTCCACAATGGTGATGTTCAGATTGATACGTAGCATATAGTTGACAATGAATCCCATGAACGTCATGTACCAGAGCACGGTACGCGCTTCGACTGGAAGGTCCCCATCAGATGGATTATTGGCAGATTAGCAGAAACAAAGAGAGTGACACATGAATAAATAAATCTCACTAGGCCTAAGTCGGCACATTAACATTTAATGGCATTAGACAAAACGTGAAATGCGAACCGAACTGCAATCGAAATACTCGCAAGCACCATATCGAAGGCAGCTTGTGGTTATGTTAGTTAAATCTTGAACCTGATCACAAGCACATACATTGTCTTTAGCCATATATGCTGAACTTGATCAAGGTAATCACATAAATTCTTTGCACTATCTTACCAGCCATTTTGAGATATTATTCTTTGCTATCACTTAAAACGAATGCAATTGTTTTCGGTCTTCAGTATCCTCGTACAGGAATTTATCCACGTTTTTTGTACATTTGTCAGAATATACCGAGGGTTCCGCACTGACTTACTCTGGCTCGCGGCCAGATTAGAATGGTAAAGACTGTCTTCCCGCAGGTAGCTCGAAGCAAAGGCCATCACCCGCACTCGCATCCATATCCCACGCAATCTCGCTGCTTTATGCTACTTGCTCTGTGCTCTAGCTATCGCGAGTGTAATCTTGTTTATGATCGCATGAAGCAGATAGACAGATATGCGATGCCATGTCGTGCGCTCGTGTGTCTACGATTTGACGATCCCACAATCAGCGATTTTCACAGATAAATACTTATTTCAGTAGCTCGTTACAGTTTAAAAGTGTGTGTACGCTTTCCTTCGGGATGGAAGGAAATGGGAAACTAAAATTGTTTTCTTAAAACACAATATTCATAAAAAATATTCAATGTTAAATAAATTACCAATGTGCTCCAAACTAACTTTTTAAATGTGTTCCTAAAATACACAATCAAAAAGTTATATTCTATTTTTATTTTTTTTACTTTAAAAACTAGTTATCATTTCCACTTACTAATTCTTTTGAAAATTCTATTGATGATCAATGTTAGTACTTCATGATCAACATTATTGATGATCAATATTAGTACTTCATACTTCTCAATCACAGATCTTTTATTATTTAAAAAGGAACCCAAATTGAAATTGAAGAAATATTTAGAAAGTATGTCTTCAATAGGAGTTCAGAAATGTTGGATTCCTCATTGGCTTGGAAATGTTAGTAATATATTTTTAATGGAAAGTAGAGATGTCATATAACTTGATGTCAAATCACAAAAATTGCATTCTGTCCTATGCATCAGTTGAAACCGAAAAGCCCTGTAGTAAATAATCTATGCAATCTCCATACAAATCTTACTCGAAATAAAATAACACTTAAAATTGCATTATTAAAACCACTTTATAAATCACATCCATGCTGAAATTTAAGTAAATGATTTTGTATTTTGTATACATACAATAAATTCATTTGTTGCAATTGAAAATAGAGTCATAATTTCAATATGTATTTCTATTACTAAGAGTTATACATAATGATTGATGGTGAGCCACAGATTTGGTTCAGTCCATCGGCAATTACATGAAGATCATTTCATGGCTACATAATAAACTATCGTAAGGATTAGAAGTACGAGTAAAACCTAATGTTTGAAACAATTTTGCACACAGTTTCGACAAATAGAATTGCATCGACCGAAACCGACGTCGTTAGATTCGTCGGATAAGATCCCGGGCTGTGAACTGGGCCAGTTTTGGGCACAAGTCGCCATTTGCTAATTGCCAGTCATCAACAGCTTGTTGCCAATCGGTTTTTACAAGTTGCGTATCGCTAACAGTTGTGCGCGTCTGCCGTCGTGGGGGACACCGTCGAAGGGCGCGCTCCACAAGTGGCTTCCCACAGACGGCTCAACATTCACCCGACATTCTCATAGGACATCGCAGGGCGGTCCGTGCTCATGGCCGCCGCACTAGCCGCTGATCCAAAAATTGTCGGCGGATGATGTTGCTGCGTTTGTTGCTGCTGCTGCTGTTGTTGGTGGGGATGCTGTTGCTGCTGGTGAGGATTGTGAGCGTGATGTTGTTGCGAGGGCGGCTGCTCGTTCCGCAACTGTGCCAAGGGAAACATGATGTTGTGCGTCATCTGAGGATGATGCAGATGCTGCTCATTGGGTGGCGGCGGCGGCTGCTGGTGAGCGGTGTGCTGCTGCTGATGTGCTGCCTCGAGCTTACGCTGTTCACTCTGCTGCTGATGCACCTTCTCGGCATTCTCTTCGTACTTCTTATGCAACTGGAACAGCGGCAGTTGCTGAGGCGCATGGAGCGGTACAGGGTCCACTTGCGTCTGTGGCGACGACTCCTTTTCGCCTTTCTCATATTTTTTTTGTAGCTGGTACATGCTATGAGAAAGATGTGTCGCTGCGGAGCTACTGCTGCTATTGCTATTCTGCTTGGAGCCCGAAGACGTCGAAGCCGACGACTTCTCCGCCTTGACAGGCGATTTCTTCTGGTACTTCTTTAAGATTTGCATCAGCTCCGACTTTACATCTAGTCGAATTTCTTCCGGCACCCGTTTAATCTCCTCATAAAGCGAAAGGAGAAAGAGCTTGTCGGGATCTCGTTGTTTTCGCTTTTTGCTCTTTTTGGGAAAGGCATCCTGCATAAACTGCAACAGTTTCTCCTCGAAAGGAGTTTCGCGCTGCAGTGACGAGTTTGTGTGCTGACGGCGCAGCAGATGCGGATGTAGGCCACCATGAAACGCTGGATGTTGGGGCATACCAGAGTGCGACTGGGTTCCGTTGCCATTTCCTCCATGTTCTGCACCACCGCCGTTGTGGGTCTGCAGCTGTGGTACATTCTGTCCCTGGTATGAACCTCCGTTTGACGAACCTGGGGCATCGTTTGTCTCCCCATCATTCGTGTGATGATCCTGCGGCTGTTGACCACTATGCGACTGCGGATCCTTCGGGTGTTGCATGTGCTGTTGCTGCTGTCCCGCAGCAGCCGTCAATATGGCATCGCAAAAGTGCTCAGGCACGTAATCGAAGCCAGTCATAAAGTTTTCTGGCTTGAGTTCGCCATTCATTTCCTCGTAGAAGTACTCTGTGCCCACGATGTCAATGATATCGTTGTCCTCCTGGTTAAGCTCTATGCCAGGAGGCGGTGAACCACCAGACAGTTGACAGCGCTTTAGCTCTGCCAATTTCTTCCTTGTTGTCAAACGCATATCGCGCCAGCACTGAAATGGATTCGTTTAACGTTTTTCGGATAACTTCAATGACTGAGATACTCACCTTCTTCCACTGTATAATAGTTTTCTTGGGGCCGATGGTATTAAGCGCCGCTTGAATCTTCTCCCAATACCATTCCTTCTCTTTCTTTCCCTCCATGTATTTCGTCTCGCGCAGCAACGTGATGAGCATCTTTTTCTGCGGCTTTGTGACTCGATCCTTAAATTAAATGTTATGTCATGAAAGGAATATCATATTTTGTATTGGCGATCTTTCCTATATCGATTTCAATATCGACAATTAGAATCATTCTAAGTCGGACTGCCTAAGCCGGCACAAAGGTCTATTATGCCGTGATTTTGAATTGACAGTTAAGGTTCTAGTTAGAAGCTTTCCAACACTTAATTGTATTTAATTTTTAATTATCGCAGATAATGGATAACACAACAAAGGAAAAGAAATGTAATCATCTGTTCATAACGAGTGTCCCGACTGTGACCCCCACCTGTCTTGTCAAATCGCCAGACATCACAGTGTAGAAATATAGAATTTTGTTCCACAGACACAAACGGACACCCACACATACACACGCACTCACACAGCCACAGTGCAGAGGCAAGCGATTTGGTTAGGATTTGATTTTGGATTGTGAATCCATTCTTACCATGTTGACGAGCTTCCTTAGGTATCTGCGTTGAGTAGAAATGTTGAATGCTTTATTTTCGCCGCCTTTTTGAATTTAAAAATCAAATTTAGCACTTTTGTTTAATTTTTCACAGCACTTCTCCAACATTGTCGTAGTCGCTGCTCTGTCTTTCGGATGAGTGTGTGTGTGTACGTGTTGTGTTGCTGTCTAAGGCTATGTGATTGTGTGGGTTGCGCGGTGCGTTTGTCTCGTCGACGGTCTCACCAAACGTTCTGTCTCTTTCTCTCCAGTGCGCATGCAACTTACAACCAGCGACTGTCAGTGTCGTTCTCTTTGTCGCTATGACCAAACGTCAGTTTGACGTTTGTGCCAGCTTGCGTGCCCTGTTGCAAATCTGCTGCTCACCCCAGAGATGTTAACAGAGCCGCGTATTCTGTTATTTTGAAAACTCGTTAATTAAAATAAAACAATGACAAGTTAAAGATCTTTTAATGCTAAGTTCAATTTCAATTGTATTTATTTATGTTTAAAAATATATTTGTGGTATATGTGTGTTGCAATTAACTACAGTTCACGCAAAATATGTAAAATAAATTATTTTTAATTCATTGACATCTATAAGTCCAATCGATGGTTTTTTATGAAAATCTTTATTTAAAGTATTCGCCGATTACAGTCTAACTTTGATTGATACTGATAAGTTATTTCGAAAATCAATACTGTTCTACATACCAAAACCCTCATTCTGCCATACGACATATCTGTCAGATCCGGCTCGTTGTGACTTATTTACAACATGTAGCATGTGTGTCAAGTTGTATCACAATAGTTCCAAAACTGGGACACAAGTTTGCTTTGTAAAAGACTGACGGACAGATAGACATGGCTAGATCGGAATTGTCTCCTAAGGTGCGTTGCAAATTGATATCCTCAAGGGTATTAAAATTGAAAAAGTTCATTATTTAAAGCTCCGTTTTCTAGACAATTGCCAAATTTTGACACCAAATTTTTGACAGACAGATATAAATCGACTTGGCTCTTATTCCTAACAATACAAGAAGAACTTTGTAGTAATTGCAAAAGGTAAACCCAACAGCCTATACGAGTATAGGTATAGGTATTAAACTTGAATACATTTAAAAGATATATTTAAAAAACTCTTTAGAAATAGTTTAATTTATTCTTTCTTGCTGTTCTTTGAAAATACAATTAACGCTTCGTTGGACGACCAACTGTACGAGAAATGGTAGACACGCCCTCAATGAATTGAGTACGGAACAATACATTGGCATGATTGAAAAGGCCATCCTTCAAGGAAACGATGAGGAACTGCGAGTCTCTGAAGTGCTGTTTCAACATGCTGCCAATATTTTGAGTGTGAGACATGTCCAGCGCAGCGTCAACCTCATCCAGAATATAGAGTGGAGCTGGTGAGAACTTTAACATCGCCAATACGAGTGAAAGAGCTACAAGAGATTTTTGCCCACCCGAAAGTTCTCCCAGGCTTTCTTTAAAGACACCGTTAAAGCCCACTTTTATCTCTAATCCACTTAGAATTCCGTTTGTCTTGACAGGTTTGAGTAATGCTTGGGCTCCTGGAAGGAGGGTGCTAAATATGCTGCTGAAGTTTTCAGTGACCGCTTCCCAAGCACGTTTAACCTGATCCTGTTCCTCTTCGTCCATTTTGCCTATTATATTCTTAATTTTTTCTTTGTCCAGAGCTACAATTTGACGGCGCCGGACTGTCTCATTGTAGTTCTCCTCCTCACGTTCTAAGGTCTGCATTGCATTCATATTAAGGGTGCGCTCCATTTTGTCCTTCTTCTCCTGCATCTGTACCAGTTTGTTGCCAGCCTCGACGGGATCCTCTTTGCTGTAGTCGTAACGCGTGTTCTTCATCCCAAAGCAATTCTTCTCCTCAGGTATCCAAGGATACTTGGCCTCCAGAGCATCCATGCGTTTCTGAGCTTCCTTTGCCTCTCCACTTATTTTGTTCTTTTCGTTTTCCTTCTTTTTCATTTCAAGCTCAAGTTCTTGATTTTGCTTTAGCATTTTATCTTTTTTGTTTAGGAGCTGACCCATTTCTTTGTTTTGTCCATTAAGGGTGTCTTTCTGCTGCTTTATAGCGTGCTCTAGCTCAGCCACCTCAGTGGCGGCCGAGGAACTATTTTTCTTTAGAGCATCTAGTTCAGCTTTATACTTTTCCAGATTGTCCACCATATCTTGATGCTGCTGCTTGGCAGTGTCAATGCTCTTCTGCAGCTCCGTAATTTCCAACTGCAGTGTTTCGAACTCTTGCTCTCGCTTTTTCCAATTGCTGCGTGATTTTTCAGCATTCTGTTTGGCAGCCTTCATTTCGTTGCTGACGGCCTTCAGCTCGCGCTCTCTATATCCCTTTGCATCAGATAGTTTCGCCTCCACATCTTTGACTTTGGCCAGGGAGTTCTTCTGCTTTTCACGCGCTTCAGCGTTCTGCTGTTCTAAAGTTTTTACTTTTTCTTTCATCTCCTCGATTTCCTCCTGGTTTTGTTGAAAAGCTGTTGTGGCCAGACGGCTTTTGCACATGGAAAGTTCATGTTGACGCATTTCAAATGCCTCATTAAGCTTGTTATGAGTGCGTGCTATATTTTCAATCTCACTGTATAAAAAATAAAATTATAAATAACTTTTCTATTATTTGCAAAATGACTATCAGTACGCACCTCAACTGCTGTTCCACTTGAGTTAGCTCGTTCATCTTTTGTTTTACTTCTTTTTCGAGACTTCTGATGCTATTCAATTCTTCGAGTATATTTGCCCCTTTCGGTGCTGAGCCACCAGACAATGTGCCATTCGAATCCACAACGTCTCCTTCAAGTGTTACACATCGAGCTCCAATATTTCTATCGGCACTCAGCTAACAATAAAGTATTACCCACTTAATACAGACAGTTTCTATGTTATACTTCTTTATGCTTACCCCTTTAGCAACCTCCAGGTCCTTGCAAATTATTGTACTTCCAAACACGTATTTCATAACTGGGTCAAAATAACGATCATACTCAATGAGCGACAAAGCAGACTCAACATTTTCGCGACCATACTGCAAAATATTGAAGATATGATTATAATAATGATAACTTACTGAATTCAATATCATAACAATTAAATATTCTTACGGTGGACTGAGCGTAGTCAATAACTTTTTGACTTAGAGGGTATGACTTGATTTTGTTGATGGGTATCAAAGTAACGCGCCGCTGCAAGTTACCTTTCTGTAGGATCTTCTTGCTTGTCACATCGTCGTCAGTAACAAAACTGTATAGCTGTAATGATTTCATTATTATTTAATTATACCAGCACAATTGTACAAGGCACTTACCCCTCCTCCAGCGGCCATCATGAGAGCCATAGAATTACGCATATCAGTAACCTGGAACAATTTACCCACCATTCCGCGTACCTTGTGACGCTCGAAATTCGGCTCGGGATCTTGGTACTGAAGTTCATACCGCGAACCGCTGCGACGATCCAGTTCGCGTTTTAGTTCTCGCACTTGGTTATGTAGTTGTTGTCTGCGCTCCTTCAATTGCTCGAATAGCCCGCCTTCATAGTTAAGGCCACGCAACTGATGCTCCAAGTTTTTAATTTCCCCCTCAAGCTGTTCGAGCAGCTGCCTATCCTTTATGTATGCAGCATCGTTGGTCTGTGTTTCGCCCTGCTTCTGGTTGAGAAGGCTGCGAGTGTGCTTCAGCTCCATCTCAGACGTCTTGATAGTAGTCTGAGCCTCACTTAGCTGTTGCTTGGCAGCTGTAATAAATATGTAAAACAATTAATAAACTACTAAATACATGTATTATTAAGATGCTTACCGATCAACTGTTCCTGCAGGGTACAGGCTTGGCCTTCCTCGTTGGTGGACAAACCCTGGGAAACAGCTTCAAACTTGCGCTTGGCATTCTCGTAGGCCTTTTCGTCGTTTGCATCGGCATCTTTAAGGCTCTGAAACTCGCCCTCAACCTTTGACATGGCTTCCTGTTTTTTTAACAGCGCTTGTTCATCTTCTGTTATATTTTTCTTGACCATTTGAATCTTTTTCTCATCTTGCTCAATTGTGCCGCGTGCAGCCTTAAGACTGCCAGAAGCAGTTGCTTCGACTGCTCGCTTAGCCGTTAGTTGTGCTTCTAGAGCTTTAAGATTGCCACCCATTTCAGCATCAATCCTTTGTTGGATTTCTTTGACCTTTACATCGGTGCGTTCAATATCTTCCAGGTTTCGAGCATGAGTGTCACGACAAGTGGCAATTCGGTTCTCAATCTTTTGCTCGCTGGCAGCAACGTTTTTCAATGCATCGCAAAACTTTAAATATCTGGCCGATATGTGGATGTGCGTTAGGAACTCAATATCACGGCATGTTTTCTGATACTCCTGATACGCACTGCGCTCCTTACGTAGCTTATCTAGTTTCGGTAGTACTTCCTCCTCCAAAAGAGCCGAAGTTTCTCGCACCTTCCCCTCTTTTTTTTCAATCAAGTTTTTAGTTGCGTCGCGCTTGGTCTTATACAAGCTGGTTCCAGCAGCCTCCTCGACCATGGACAGCACCTAAAGAATCGCAAGGTATTAAATGTATATTCGCAAGGTATTAAATGTATAACGCTATTCCTGCTTACTTCTTTGGGCTTCATATTCAACACCTGTTGGATTTTTCCTTGCATTATGAGGAAATTCGGGTTGTTCACGTTTAACTGCATCGAGCAAAAGAAGTCCTGTACCTTCTTGTTTTGGACCAGCTTTCCATTGATGAGAAACTTATTCTTGCCACCAACTACGATTTGGCGAGTCACAGAGATCTCGCGACACTTCTCATATCCCGGTGGACACTGCTGTGCGTTTGTGTTGTCGAATACAATTGTCACTGTTGCCTTTGTCACTCCTGCCTGGCCATTCTTGTACACCAGGTCCTGTAGTGCAGAAGCACGTACCTAAAATACAAACAAATATATATAATAATTAATACTGTTTCAAACCAATAATGCTAATAGACTCACATTTTGCAGATTGTTTATTCCGAGCACAAAACAAATGGAATCCAGAACGTTTGATTTTCCAGAACCATTTAGACCTGTGATCGCAGTAAACTCGGGATCGAAGCCTTCGATCTCAGTACGTTTTCCGTAGGATTTAAATCCATCCAGCACCAACTTCTTAACATACATTTTTCAATTTTAAAACCAACAAATTCACATTAAGAACGTTCTAGGCAGAAACTTTCAACACCGAAGCAAATAAATAAACGCCTGCCGCCGTTTTTTGCTCAATTGTAATACTGACGCTAGGGATGATAAATAAGGCATTTTGAACAATCGATATATCGATTAATATTATATTTGGGCGCGACGTTGAATTCTGCACAGTGAAATTTTAAAAACAGCAATGAAATGTTAAAGACAGTCTTTTGCCGCTTGCTTGTTTTTTCGCTTACAGAGGTATTTTCCTAGGACATGATCCCATTTGTGTCCCGGTTGCCGGATTAGTGTGTGTGTGTCTGGGGTTTCAAAACGGAATAATTCCGCGCTGAGATACATATGGCGCTTTTAGTCGGTAGAGTGGCGCCATTGTTGACGGTCGAGCAATTGAAATATCTCATAAACAAATAAATTCGAAGAGGTGAGAAGTAATGCCACTAATCATCGAACATATAGAGTACTCAAATGTTAATGCTCTCTTCGCACAGCGGCATCAACTCAGTCGCACAACGACAGCGGAACGATAAGGGCGGGTGTAATTCTTTGCGCTGTGCGATCGTTTCAATGTGTGCGTAAATGCAACGGACCATTTTGCTTTTATAACCTTTTTGGATCGACAAGCTATTTAGATTTAATTTTATATTGAAACGAGTGAAAACACGAAAATCGGGTTTTATTTCAGGTTTGATTTACTTTAAATTGTACAATTTTATAATTGTAATTGACTATCTATAGCCACTCCAAAAATATACATAAATAAATATTAGATCCATGAGCAAAATTGTGGCTTTTAAAAAAAATCGATTCTTCCTACTCCTAAAAGTTAAAAATTTTACAAACTAATATTGATACCACTTGTACTAATGTTTGGTATAATTTTTCAAACACAGTTTTAAAATCACTTGTTTGTCAAGGCATATCGTTTTCATACCGTTCAAAACTCTTAGGTTTGTAAAATTCAAACAGATGGCGCTAATCTTTCTTTTACGAAACCCTGTATTTCAGACGATAAAAAATCATTTCTCAATCCTGCCTAGGGATGGCGCTTTAGAGAAGGAAATTTTACTAATCTCCGAGAGCTCAAGAAATCAATGCTGGTAATGAAGCAAATCTTCGTGGGCTCTGAGCATTATTAGCTGGCTTTCCGTAACATCTCATTCTGACAGACGCTTGTTTATATAAATTTGTCTACTTATATCGTAGCCTTAAATTTACGCTATAAAAAAATTGAAATGGCACATTAGTATGAAAAGGTAAAGCACCATCTTGTGAATTATTTCAGCAGCGCAAGTCTCGATAGTTCAGCTTTTTTAAAAATCTCATCTCTATTTGTTTTCGCTGACATTTTTACGTTATTTAAATATCGTAATTTAACCTTGCCTAAAGATGGCGCTTTAGGATAGAAATAAGAGGACTTGGTAAAGCACCACCTGGCGAAGAATGTCACGATAGTTCCACCTTTATGAAAAATCTCATCCTATCAGTAAATCGTAGCTAAAATTTACGTTATATTTAAATCGTAATTTCACCTCGCCTAGAGATGGCGCTTTAGGATGAAATAATGTTATCCAGCCTCATGTCATCACTACGAGTATATTACAGTTGCCGATATGCACCATTTATCTGTGAATCTCATCTTGATCAGTTAAGGTCGAAGACCAATTCTTCGTTAAAATCTGTTTAAGTAAAACAGTATTGAATTAACGTGCGGTTGTTCCCAATAAACTATCGTTATATCTTTAAGATATTGGTAACCTTTGACCCCTTGTGCTAGAGTAACTCAAGAATTTAACTTGGACACAAACAAACAAGATGAACAACAATTTTTAACATGTTAAGTTAATTATTCCGTTTATTCACATCATTCTCGTGTTATGGAGAAAACACGCAAATATTTTCAAGTTGTATAAAATATCTAATCCAATTTGAAAAGCAGCAGAAAGATTAACGGTACGACTTCTGGTAACGAGCACGGGCACCTGGACCGCCGAACTTCTTGGGCTCGCAGCGACGTGGATCTCCGACGAGCAGAGTTCTGTCGTATTGGACCAGAATGTCCTTAATTTCCTTCTTGGAGGCCTCGTCGACGTCTGCAAAGAAGCAAAGAGAAATCAATAAGTTATAATGATTGATCGATACCTTTACAATCCTAATCATTATTCAACTAATTGAATGTCGATATAGCCTCAATTAGCAACCGCAATGATATTGCGAGGTCACTAGATTTGATTGCCACATTCACTTGTTCTTCCTTGCACTTTTCATTCATTGGATAAAGCAAATGATTCCAACAAAAATCTGGTAGAAGGTGATATGAAACTAGTAGTGACATTTGGTACTCGCGCCAATCTATCCTAGCACATTTTGACTTAATTAAATGTCGATATAGCCTCAACTAGCAACTGCAAGGAAGCTGCGATCTCACTCGATTTGATTGCCACATTCACTTGCTCTTCCTTGCACTTTTCTTTCATTGGATATACTAAATGACTCCAACAAAAATCTGGTAGAAGGTGATATAAAATTTGTAGTGACACTTGGTACACTTGTGAATATATAGACGGGTATAAATACTTCACACTACACAAAATAATTCAAATTAGACTCAACAACTAAAGAACTTTGTAAAAATAAACATAAGTTATTAATGCAACCAACTCCCAACATTAAACAAGTATTTATAATACATTGGATAAGTTGTTAACTCCAATCAATTGTTTTGAATATCTCAAATCATAATAAATAAATGTTACGCAGTCCCTTAAAATTTGTAATGTTTCTGCCGCATCACCCAATCTGTGCTGAAATTTCGCATGCAGCTTGGTTGGTATATGCTCATAATGGTGTTTTATCTGCCCTCATTAATAATTCGCAGTTAAGTTAATTTCTATAACGCAAAAACCTAAATGGGACGTGGATACTTTCTGAACTGTTTGTAATGTTTCTGCCGCATCACCCAATCTGTGCTGGTATATCGCATGCAGCTTGGTTGGTATATGCTCATAATGGTCTTTTCTCTGCCCTCAGAAATACATAATTTGCAGGAAAGACAATTTCTCTAATGCAAAAACCTAAATGGGGCGTGCCTAGTTTATCTTAATGCAATGCTTACATTTCTGGTAGAAGGCTACGAGGGCCTTGGAGATGGCCTGGCGGATGGCGTAGATCTGGGCGACATGACCACCACCGCTGACACGCACGCGGATATCAACACCGGCGAATTTCTCCTGTAAAAATAAACATATATTAGTATTAGGGTGACGGCCTTTAAAACAAGTAAGATGTATAATATGATTATTCACTCAGCAGCATTGTCAGCAACAATTGTATTCTCATTGGGCTTCAAGTTCGGGATATTTGTCTTCATCACTTGAATGCTGCTGTGGTGATTATATTGCTGAGTATGTGATAGCAGTACTCACCTTGCCGAGCAACAGGAGGGGTTCCTGCAATTTGTACTGCAGCACTTTGGGTTCAATCTGGTCCAGGGGATGACCGTTCACCCTCAGGAGTCCGCTGCCACGCTTGCAGTAAGCGACGGCGGTGGCGGTTTTCTGTAAAGGATCCGCACAAATTGTATTACTATTATGAACGGATGTTATTTCGGCACGGTAAAAAAACATCACACAAACATAACCTCAGCAATGTCGTGCGAAGAGCGTCGGTTTGTGTCTGTCGGCGGTTTTTGGACACGTGCAATGTATTGCATTGTTTTAAATTGATATTGTAACACACACCTTGCGTCCGAAGACTTGAACGGCCTGCACGGGTTCTCTGCGCTATAAAAATAAATATTTGCAACATTTTAGGTCAACACATTTTGCAATTTTCACACACACAATACCTTTTGCTGCATTTTGCTCCGCGAGTTGGGTAGAAAAGAGCGGAAGTGCTGGATTTTACACTGAACTGTATTTTTTCGTTCACTCTTTGACAACCAGAGGGCGCTTTGAGACCATTTTACAGCACTGGCAAAATGAGACAATCATGAATAATATCCGATAAATTAGTTATTAAATTTCTTAGCACACCCTTTTTTATTATTATTTTTCTTTTCAAATTTATTTATTTTTTAAAACCACGATTAAACACATTCACTAATGTACAGCATTTTAAATTTATTTCAACACATTTTTGATGTGCAATACTAATCGATAGTTAATAGAATGACGTTCAACAATTGTAGGACAACAATTAAATGAAATCTAGTTCTGCATTTCTTCAATATTTGATTTTCTTGTTAAGTGTTTCTGCATGTTTTAAAAATTTGATATTATTCTCGCTTTTATATAGAATATTTAAAATAATATTCACAGTGGTAGCATCCATAATGTATAATCGTTTTTCGTTCGATGTTAAATAACATTTCTGCTATCAATTGTTCTTCCTCTTGTTTGCAAAGAAAAGCACATACTTACGTACATTCAGTTCTCATTTTTCCTAAAAAAAATTGTTGAAATCTACACCATTTAATAAGTTAAATTTTGTTTTACAATGGTTGTCTGCGCTCTGCAGAGCTTTGCAACTGAACAACAAATAAACAACTGCAGCGCGATGAAGTCGCCAAACACTACACAGACAAATGACACTGGAATTGTCGATAATGGAAATGGCGCCGAAGAAGATCGCGAAGAAGGCGAGATTGTGGATGAATACGAAATGATAATATCTTCCGAGGACGAAGAGTTCAAATTGCGTGCTCGCATTGAACAGCTCGAGGACAAGAGCAAGGATATTGAAAAGATGGAGATGCTCTCATTAAATCTGTCCAATCAATACAGTAAGCAAATCATATCTGGCCCTCATGCAACACGTTCTTATCTCATTAGTAGGGTGACCGAACGCACACACAATCGGGTTTGTGTGTGTGCGTTCAGTAGAGTGAAGTAACCTTCTGTAATGAACATGAATATTACAAATATTCTAATTAAAATGATGGTTTTCTTTGAAGGTGCATTGAAACAATTTACTATTCTCATACACTTTACTATAAATCGTTTATAATATTAAGTCAAAATCGAAAGATTTAACATCACTCCCTTATCTTCATTTACTAATATATGTATGTACATGGAGAAGGCGTCGCTTTAATATGCAAAATTTTCAAAAGTTGAACTTATTTTTGTCTTTGTAGTAATTGCTCTAAATTGATAAGCTTGCCCTAATTTATTATAGATTATCAAAGGCCGCAAAGAACTGATAGATATATGCGGTATCAAAATTTCACACCAATCAGTGTGCTGTCCGATGTGTCCAGCATGTCGGAAGAGGAGGCAGCGATGATGCCCAAGAAGAGTAAAAGGCATAAGATGAAAAAATCAGAGTCCAAAAAGCACTTTCAGTTCCTAAGAAGGAACCCTTTTGCCCCCCGCATACATGGTCAGTCGGAGCAGACAAGAAAAAAACGGCGTCAGGACCAATACAATTACTATCAGCAACATAAAAGTCATCATCAAAGCATTGTGTTGGACTCGTTAGATAGTGTGACGGATGACGAAGTGGGGGAGTATGACTTGAATGTGGAGAATGAGAACGATGATTATGAGAACCTGGATCAACTTAAACTGAGTAGGAACAAGCTGTTGGTGGCATTGGCACGAGAAGGCAACTATGATATTAAGCCCAAGCACAGCCTCAAGGAGAGACTTCAATATCGCATGCCTAAGTCGCCCAGTCCCAGTCCGACTCCAGCAGAAAAGCAACTCAAGCATGATGATCTCCCGGCAAACTCTTTTGAGGGTTATAGTCAGCTTCAAAAGGAGAAAGAGAATGAAGAGGAGCAGCAGCAACACCCACAATCTTTAGATACTGGTGAGGAACCACCTGAACTTAAGTTACGTCTTATTGCACTCAAGTCGGCAATCTTAAAGAAGCATTTGGCAAGAAAAAAGCGTGATGCGGAGCGCGCCTATTCCCCGACAGACATGATTAACCGAGTGCATCCGCCTACGATCAGCAACGAGTGCGACGATATTGACGACCTCATGGAGATTAGTCCAGCAGCATCGCCGGATAGAACAGCTTACAGTCCTCCGCCTGCAGAGCATTTTGAAGAGCCAGTTGACATGGACTTGGTTCAGACAGACAGCGATGAAGACAAGCAGCAGTGGCCGCACAATTGGCAGTCCACGATGAACAGCGGTGGTAGCTGGCGTTGCTATTACTCAAACTCACTGCCACCAGTCTCCATGCCAATTGTTGTTGACGAAGAGGACGAATTGGATCAACAAGAGCAGCGCCAACAGGAACAGTTTGTTGATGACGATGATGAAGTGCCACCGCCTCCACCTCCGTTTCACATTCCGCACATGCAGCTGGAAGACGATGACGCCAGGGACGCGCTGCATTTGAGTGAGCAGCAAAACTCGAATCACGGCTCATATACAGATATTCAATCGATCTCAATGGACAATTCACAAACGCAAATGAAAACCTCACGTTCATTCCAACAGGAATCCAGCGACGACGAGGCAGGCGCATTGCGTGCCATGTTACTTGCAAAGCTCAAACCAGCTGAATCAGCGCCCATAAAGAAGGCACTGCCTATTTTAGTGAATGCCGTGGAGAATTTAGAAAATAAAACGGAAGCTCATGATTCAGATGATCCCGAGGAGTTGCGGTTGCTTTTACTCTCAAGTATTGCATCCAAAAAGAAGAGCAGCAAGGAGGATATATGTGGAGATAGTCCCGAAATTCTCAAAAATGCAGTTCGTCGCTTCCAGATCTCTTCACTGACTCCCGATTTGCCAGAACAGGATGATGAAATACCATCAACAGAAGACGTTGTGCCTGAACCATTGCCATTGCCATCGCTACCACAACTGACACTATCTCAGATTGTAGAAGTGCCTTTGCCCGTGCCTGTGCCTTTGCCAGTGCCTCCACCACAACTGGCTGTCGAAACCACGAAACAGTCACCTTCTCCTACGCCCATCCATGTCATCCCACCACCAGCAACAAACATTATTAAAATCGTCAAGCCAAATAAGGTAATCAACAAAAAGACTGCACCCAAGCGCAAGATTTCGAAGTTGGCGGAGTCCGAACCGCTTGTAAAGCGTCCGACAGCGCTGGTAGCCAAAGAAATTGCAACATTACAGAAAGAAGAAGTCGATACAGGGTCAACCCGGCTCATAACCACGCTAAATCCTGCTAGCATCAAGGTTAACAAGTTGGTGATCACCCTAGCCGACTCTTCTGCTGGCAGTGACGATGAATTGGAGTTAACAAACAGCGCTATGTACAGCAGTTACATTGGCTATGCGGACAATCAAAGTCCCCTTAGCCAGGCAATGGAGAGCGCCAGCAACTCTACCACTCGGTCAAATACTCCCAACTCGGAAATTGTAGACTCAACTGCAACCAGTAACAGCAATTTACGACGCACTGTGATAAACGAGTACTTCGAGAGGAAACTCGATGATTTTCTAAAAGAAGCCCGCTCCAAGGTGCCCACTGCCACACCCTCAGGAAGCAGTAAAACGCTGTCGCTGGAGGGGATTGGAAAACAATCAGAGCTGCAGGCAAAATCTGATAAGAAGCCTGCTGCTCAAAAGACAAAGCCTACGCCTGTGGTATGTATTGATACTTTTGGTCTATTGAAAATAGTCCAAAAAGGGTATACTAACTTTGTGCAAATGTGTGGCACAGCAGTAGGAGGCCTGGCTAACTTATTAAACTATATTATCACGATCACTAACCGAATCGATTGTCTGTCTGTCCAGATGTCCGTAGTGTGTCTGTCTAGTGTTAATCAGCTTACAGTAAAAAAGCTAGACACACCAAATTTGGCATAAAGTTATGATTATTTCATATGTTGGGTGCCACGCCCATGATTTGTCAGCGACATATAAAAGATACAACTTTCTGCCTTACAAATATATTTAGTTGATTTTAGTATCCACCTCTCCTTCCCAATTTCAATGAGATCGGACCATAAGCACTGAATCTATAAATACATATACACTACACCATCCATTAAATGGATGAATAGTTGATAAGTTGTTCGAGCTATTTGACTATTAACCGTTTTTCTTAATATTCGGTTAGGCTGTACGTCATTTGCCGGTGGCTTCCCAAAAAGAATATTTGCAGCTAATTGAGCGCATGCAGTTATTGGAGAATAAAAAATTTGTACCTGGCAAGGCCTCCAAATCTCAATCCGGAACAGCAAAGACTGTAAATGCAACAGGGAGCAAATTGGTTAAGAGAACTGTACCAAGTGGACCGCCTAAGGGCAATAGCAACAGCAACAGCAACAGTAGCATAAGCAGTAGCAACAGCAATGGGAAGCCAGCTACCACAACAAAGGCGGAGGCAATAAAGAACGGGTCCAGTGCTGCAGATACTAGTAAAGCGTGCAATTTACCAACAACCTCAGTGGTGGCTACTAAGGCGACGCAGCCATCGAAGGAAAGCAGGCTGAAAGCATTTGAAAATTCCTTTCATAAAATTGGGTATTTATATATTTACTATAATTGGTGCATCGCTGCCTTGTAGAGTAGCTCATATTATGTTTGACTATTACAGCGGTAGCATGATTACAAATTTGGATAAGTCTTTGATGATGGTGGAGGAAGCTAAAAAGTCGAAAATAACACGATTACGTTATTCGCGAAGGCTGGAGGATCTGATGATTGAAATGCAGGCTATCAAGCAAGCAGTCAAGCTGGAGGAGGCTAAGATCGCACGAATTCAGCCTGAAATCCAGACCAGCCACGAGATCATTATCTCGCTCAAGCAAAAACGGAAGAAGCTACGCGATGCTGCTGTGGACCTGGGCAAAGGCCTTAAGGGCGCTGACTACAGGTACTACATGCACAAGAACAACAACATCTACAACTACAACAGCAGAAGTTTAACCAGCAAAAGGGGTCTACAAATTATCATGGGAACGCCGAAATCTAAAGACGCGGCAAAGTCCATTGTCTGAAATTATATTACAGTTATGAATATTTTCAGGTTGTTGGACCCCATCAAGGCGGAAATAATAAAAAAGTCCAACCAGCTCTCTAAAGATATTCGCCTGTATAACTCGATAGTTAAATATAAGGATATAACTGAACCGGTCGATGACCCCACTCCAAAGAAACAAGCCCAAACTGAGCTGCAGCCACATGAGCTACAGCCACATTCCAAAAGTGAACCCTCACTTGCAACTGAACCTGCCAATGCTCAACATTCAAGCCAGCCAAGCACGCTGCCTCCTGCTGACAAGGAATTCAGCCCAAGAATAGAGGAGGAGCCGCAGCAAAGACAGGAAACAAGTGAATGCATTCGTCCAGAAGACGTTGCAGTTGCAGTTGCAGTTGAAGAAGAAAAAGAAGATGCAGTGAGAACAGAGAAACAGCTGGACGATGATGTGCGTGGATTTCAGATATATTACTTCCAACTAATTATAAGAACTTGTCTAATCTACCTATATTTGTTACCCCTTAACTGTGCTAACCCCGTACTAACAAACCGGTTGAGTTTACTTTCAGACCACTTTACGGAATGCTGCGATGTTGGACTCTAGTAAAGAGAGCTTGGACCCAGTGCCGCCATATCCTGTGGGTTGGATGAGGGAACTGTGTGAGCCGCCCTACGGAAAGTCACTGTTGGCCGAGTACCATACTCCCATGCCGCGAAACTACAACAGGTGTGAGATTTACGTTCAGCTTTCATCATCCAAATGCATTGGTTTGTCTTGTGGAATACTTGCAGGCAGTTTAACGTAAACGCCACCGTCTGTCCCTTTGAACTGATGGGTCGCTGTGAAGACACAGACTGTTCGTACTTGCACTTGACGCGGGTAACAACTGGTGAGGACCTTGTGACAGACGTGTCAGCAGCTGTCGAACAATGACCTGCCAAGCCACGGCAGCAAAATCATTTTGTAAAAAAAAAATATCTAAAAAAACCAAAAAACAATTCTTAATAGCGTGCTTGAATTCCGGTAAGTTGAACTCTTCACGCGACTTTATATTTAATTGTTGCTTTCAGTCAACGAGAGATACGACAACAACAAGTTAAAAGTAAAAGCTCGAGAGCCACATCTATCGAGTGACTAAAAACAGTTTCTCGTTGAGACCTTGTTTGTTATATACATTTATATCGTACAGTTACAATTCACGTGGTGTTGTAAACTAGTGCAAGTTCATTGATGTCGGGTCGGCAGTCTTTAAAGCCGTTCGAACGGATTGTGCATTTGTTGTTCTTTCTATAAGATTCCCCTACTATGCATACGAAAGACGCAACAGCATTAACTGTAATATACTTGTCGTTAAGTTAAATCGCGTTTAATATGTTTTCTCGATTGAAATTAATACATATATCCATCTATATTTATTTCTGCGTGCCTTGAAAATAAGTTTAAATGGCGATTTAATTAAATTTCAATTTAATTTCAATTCGAACAAAATATTCATTTAAAGATGTAATTATTATAAAGTTTTTTAAAATACACATAAAATTCAAAAGAAATTTACAAAAAAATAAAAATAATGAACGAAAAATAAACGAAGACCTTTTATTTCTAGATTGTTTCTTCTAAGTACAAAAATACAAAGTTTTTGGTACAGGTTCAAAGAAATGTAGTGCTTAACCATAAATCCATTCCCGATTTAAAGGTACTTTTGAAATAAAATATTTGTTTTGCATTAGACCATAAAATATCAATGAAATCCATCCAATGTTTGAATTTCACCATCATGATAAACAGTTAAGGCCGGGTTGAAAGACATACATAAGTATTAATGAACTTTTGTCATAAGTGCCATAATTGAGGTTTCATTGTGAAACACATTTTTTAGATAATAATCTTATAGGTCTGTCACTGTCTAGGCATTTCAATAATAATTTCAATTAGATTGCGACCTAAGTTCATTCACTCAAATAAAATGCTCATAATACTTCACATACATACATATGTATGTATGAATAATACTATATACACATAAGAAGGGACATGCAGAGGAAACAAATAAACACACAACTGATTGCTCATTTAATTGAAAACACTGCGTTTGAGATTGAGACTGTTGAAGTTTTGAATTTTCCCAAATTGCTTTTAAAGTATGATCACGTGTACCTTGTGTAATTGCAACGACAGTCAATGTCGCAGCATCGTATGTACATACATTCATACATATGTACATGATATCACAAATTATTGTTGCCATGATCATTTACTACAAACCTGAAAAGATTCCATAAATTAAAGTTACAATTACTATTAGCGTCAATTTATTAGCTCAAGAAAACACACCAGCTTCAAGCTTTCCTACAGTATACAATGTTTGACGAATCTACAATATGTATGTTAAGTCTGGAAAAGCCTATTTATTGATTCCTACGAACAACATTTAAATTTCTTATAAATGATGAATATACATAATTCTTCAATTTTTAAATGAAGAATGCATTCAAGAGTAGAATACGCGCATTTATTGATAAGATCTGTTCGATTTTTTTTGGTTTCATTTGTTTTCACTAATTAATTTGAAGTTGAAGTTCATGGGAATATACGACTTTGCTTTTAATTAGTTTGTTATTCTACCCTTTTATATTTATTCTGTCATGGAGTTTGCAACGCACTTTAGGACATATCTCTGACCCTATAAAGTATACATATTATCGTATGAATCAGTATCAAATCTGGGGGAGCACTAGCCATTTTTATACCCTTCGACCATTGAAAATGGTCAAAAAAGGGTATACTAACTTTGTGCAAATGTATGTAACAGGCAGAAGGAGGCGTGGCAGACCCCATAAAGTATATATAATCTTGCTCAGGATCACTAGCCGAGTCGATTGAGCCATGTCTGTCTGTCTGTCCGGATGTCCGGATGTCCGGATGACCAGATGAACACACAGATCTCAGCTATTATAAGAGCTAGAGTTACCAAATTTGGCATGAACATTTCTGTGTAGCCGGCGCAGATCAAGTTTATTTCAAATGTTGGATGCCACGCCCACCGCCCCCGCAAATAAATAATTTAATTTTTGAACTTAATTTATAAGCGCTGTATAAAAGATACAACTTTCTGACTTTAACATATAATAAACTGAATGATATCTACGTATTCTCAAAATTGTAATCTGATCGGTCAATAAACACGGAAGTTATTTAAGAAAGTATGAGCATAAAACCAAGTGCTTGTGTCAGCTAACAAGTGAGGCGGGCGAGCGCGAAGCGCGAGCGCCATCTGTCGGGAATAATTTTCAAGCATGTGCTTATGTGTATGTGTATGAATTTAACAAATTAACTACACTAGATCATGGGTCGAAGGGTATCCCACTGTCGCGTGCCGCGCGACTTTTGCTTTTCTTACTGGTTACAACCCAATTTACTACTAACTTTTTCTATATAAATACGATAAATAAATAATATGCATTTAGCATTTCATCATATCGGACAACTACGACATACGATACATCTGCCATGGAAACGATCGACCGAAATGGGGGTTTTTGTATAGTGACTAGTATTTTTTCGAAATAACGTAACTTATCAATGCCAATTTAATTTAGACAGTAATCGACGTATACTTTTCCAAAGTCGGATCAGTAAGAACTAATGATTTTCATTAAAAAGATTGTCCAGCGATTGGAGTTATTATAGCTGTCAATTAATATATACAACATTATTGAATTATACATATATAGTATAGTTTACTATACTTGTATATGAATGATCGGAGGCGATAGGAATCAGCAAGGGTTTAAAAGTGTATCCTTTTGTTTTGGTTCTTTTTATACCCGCTATTCATAGGCAACTATATTATAACTTTGTGACAACCGAAAATGTATGTAACAGGCAGAAGAAGACGTCTCCGACCCCACAAAGTATATATGTTCTTAATCAGCATCAACAGCCTAGTTGATATAGTCATGTCCGTCCGTATGAAAATCTGGATCTTAGAGACTATAAGAGCCAGAAACTATCAAAAACCACGACCTCTTTCTCCCCCAAATGCCGAATTCCAAACAGAATTTGAATACCGGACAGTTTATTATTGGTAAGCACAATAAATCATTTACATAAAAGTTATTTGAGAAATCGTTATTTCTAAGCCGCGAATTAGCTCCTCACAGTATGCAACACGAAATATGCAAATCATACCCTATAGTTCTGGCGACTAGTTCGTAGCTAGTGAAATAAGTACTTACTAAGGGACTACCCCTACTTACTTTACACACCCTAAGCAATGTATTTTTTCATTTCGTGTTTTGTATGAAATGTCCGCAAATAGGGTCAATCGCCACCACATCGTTTACCAGTAAGTAGAGAATAGGGTACCCATGATTGGAGTACTTATGTAGCTACTAGAATTGACTACCCCCGATTAGAGTACTTATGTAGGTACCCATGAATGGGCTAGTGAAAGAAGTACCTACAAATAGAGTACGTAAGAAGTTACCCCTGAATAGGTAGGTGAAAAGAGTACCCATGACTAGAGTACTTATGTATATACCCATGAATAGGTGGGTGGAAAGAGTACCCATAGATAAAATGCATTCAAATAATGATTTATATATTAAATATTGTGTTTTTTATTTTAAAATTCAGCAAGAAGTTATACACTGCCGGCAGATGGCGCTGTCAGAGGACGTGTGTGCTGTGTGTGATATATCGTCAGCGCCATCCAACGTCTGTCGTTTGAAGTCATCGTCTGTTAATAACTTCCCACTTTCAGTTTTGTTAGCTCTGGCTGGTTTATCACAATCTTTGGCTCTAAGTTCCATTTTGATACACTTTTCGTCGGTCTTATTTCCAGCTAAGAGTTTCTCTTTCAATTCGCCTATTAATTGGCTAAGAAATTCATTACAGTTCTTCAGAATAGATTAGCCAAAATAATTTCCAATTGGCAATACAGATGAATTCTTAACATTTGTCTAAAATAATGTTATCATTAACAAAGCAAAACAATTTCAGCATGACAATTGTTTTTGTAATTGTCAAAGCCAACTAAGACAAAAATGAACATTATCGAAAATATAGTGAGAAATTGAACACGAAAAAAGCGACTAAAAGTAGGCGATCAACTTCGTTGATACTTAGGTGGTTCTGCGTTCGCTTACCCTAGGGTGACTAGGGTAACTATGCCTACAGGGAGTAGTCGGGTATGTTGTTTAAATATTGCTAAACTTACACCAGAAAGCGACGAAAAGTAGGCGTTAAATTTCGATTGACACTTAGTGGTTCGGTGTTCGTTTACTAAAGGGTGAATAGGGTAACTACCCATGTAAAGAGTAGTCGAATAAGTAGTTTATATATGGCTTATCGACACCCCTAGAACGACTGGGTAAGTACAAGTTATATATTTATAACATTTTTTTCGTCAGGTGGGTAGCGGGTATGTCACAGTCGAACACACTCGACTGTAGCATTTGAGCTTGTTTGAGTTGAGTAGATTTATTTTTCAGTAAAATATTGGAATTTCAAGGCAGAAAACGATCTTTCTTTCTGGTCTATCAAACAGACTTTCTCGATTCTTTTCGGAGTTTATAGATAAATAGTTGAATAATAAATAGTTAAAGTAAAGATTTCAAATTCATATCGAGCTTATATTAGCCGATTTGTATTTATTAATAAATAAAAATAAGCGTGTATAAAAATATTATAAATTATAAACATTAATATTGCCATTAATATCACAGCCAATCGATCCGCAGTGAAAACTGGGTACAAGGAGTTTAATTAGATTTTGGAAAGTAAGTTGTTAAGTTTCCTAAGTCGCCGATTCCCCACTCAAGCAGGCTAGACGCGGGCCCACTACAGTGCAACAGTGCATCATTTACTGGAAGCTCTCATCCTTGCCGTAGTAAACATATTCGTGGCACCAATCCTTGACCCCGTCGTCGTTGTTGCAGCACATGGGATAGATAATCTCGGACTTGGTCACCTTGGCGCAGCGCATGCAAAGTTCCATGGTGGCCTGATCCATCTCACACTGCTGCACTTTCAGAATAGTCTCTGGAGGCAGATTGCCAGGATAATCGCTGGGATCGACAAGTCGCTTTGTGCTCTCCTCCGGTCCGGCCGTAACGTCTATCGAGGGTCTACCGTTCGCTCCGATCATAAGACATGCGATCAAGAGCAGCGCCAGCATCAGCTTATTGTCGAATATCTAGAAAGCAGAGTACTTGATTGTAGTGAAAGACGAAACCGAAGAGTAAAAGTCAGCTGAGTGTGTGCTGACAATCTGACGATCATGTGATATGGTTAAAAAAAATTGACTGCATGACGCTGCCGTTGACCCTATTTAGGAATTTGGTGTGACTTATGAAATACATAAATTGTGACAAGCGCTTCAATCTGGTTTCAGTTAGATCGGCATATAATATCATATTGTAAATTTCATTAAATTACCACGAACTGATTTCTCACGCATTGCATTTGCCTTGTCCATTGAGACGTTTAATTTTTGAATGCACTTAGAACCGGCACAAAAGGTCAAAGATTTGTGTGAAGTTTTTGAAATAATTTAATAAAATAATAATATAACAGCTCTATGCTAAGTATATAAGTCCGTTTTGATCCTGTAAGCTGCTTCAATAGTTTTCTTTAATTAAACATATTTATGGATAGTATATTTAAATAAAAATTGTAGACTTTGTTGTCGATTTTTAATTAATTGTTATTAACCGCGATAATGAAAATTATTCCAAATTGTTTTGTGGTTTGTTGATCCATGCGATCTGCATTATAACGTAACCGAATATTTGTTCCTCAAACTGGCTCGATTCGTACCATTCGCATATGGAATGGACGTACATATACACATGTATGCAGGAATGTGTATTCTCGCAGTATTTATAAATTGTATTTACTCACTTCTTGAACCATTCTGTCTGAGTTTTAATACTAAATAGACTTGCGCTGGCGATTAAAGTACGATTACTAGACGAGGACGTTGACAGGTTATACACGTATAAATGCGAACATATATTTAATTCTCTATGCGATTTGATAGCACAGCCGGCCGCAACTGGAAGTCTCTGTTGACAGCGCCTAACGTTTTATACAGAGCACCACACATCGCACCCACTACGCCTTGGGGCGGCTTCGGGTCTGCGGCCGGCCGCTGATGCGAGTTCGCTTTCGGCCTCCGCATCGGCTTCGACTCGACTTCGGCACGTCGCGACATCGTGTCGGGCATCGGCAGTGGGCATTGGTCGGTGCTGCAGATCGTGTTTAGTGTGTTCGATTGTTGACACACGTCGTGATTACAGCCGATTGTGAGTGGCCAAAAATGTTGAATTACCTCGTAACGAAGTGGAAAACAAATGATTACAGATAGATACCCTATGATTACTGTTGTCATGCAGCGTTTTATCATTGTACAGGAAAGGTTACGAAATTATTGCGAAAGTGTTAAATTTTCCATTGAAAAATGTGATAATATTTATTTTATTATTTAATTTAATTTAATAATAAACAACATAAATTTCACAAATAATAACCACAATAATATGATAAAAACACATAAACAAACAAAATTATATTATTAACTTAATATTATAATCGATTGTACTTTATGCTTTTTAATTATTCTGTATAATTAAATAAAAAATATGTATTTATATTTTACCTAATTACTATGTTTAATTATTAATTAATAACTAATTATTGAAATAAATTAATTTCAAATTATTTATTTAATGTCTACGCAAAGATATTTGATCACAGATAATTTAATTTAGTTGAATAAAGTAGTTTATAAGCAGAAAAAATTCATGAATGAATAGAATAAATAGATAACATCGAGAAAACGTAAGAAGTATGCACATACATATGTAGATATAATAATAAGTTAAATTTAATTACTTAAATTATTTATTTTTATTTTTATTCATTATTTTGTAGATAGATATATGTATGTGTTAAATTTGCAACTTAATTAAATTAAATGTTAATTACTTATTTTCATTTATTTATTTATATTTTGATTTATTTAAATTTAACGTCAACTAAGACAGTAGACTTGAAATTAAAATTAGCAATAATTAGAAATATAAATAATTATATAAAATTAACTATGGAAAATAATAATTATTTAAATATTTGTTTTATATGTAAGCTTTCGCTTATATTCATGCAATCGGAGTAGGCCGAATGAGTTTGATGTAGAAATCAAAGCAGCTTGCACATCCTGCATAAAACAGTTTTATTTTCACAAATCGAAAAATTCGAAAAACTGTTTATCAATTTGTTGGCATTGTTCCATAATTACGATATTGAAATGCAGGCATCCATGTTGAGCAGAGGCTTTAACTGCCTGAAGCAGCGCATCGGCCATCGCAATCCGCAGTGGATCAGCCGGAACTGGGTGCGCAACTACAAGGTTGCCGTGGTTGGATCAGCTGGCGGCATCGGGCAGCCCCTGTCGCTGTTGCTCAAGCAGAATCCCCTGATCACCGAGCTGGCCCTGCACGATGCCATGCCCATCAAGGGTATGGCCGTGGATCTCTCGCACATATGCACCCTTGCGCGTGTTGAGGGCTTCCAGGGGGTCGATGTTGGGCAAATGATAAACGCGATTGCGGACTCGCATGTGGTCGTGGTGGCGGCAGGCTTGCCCCGTTCCCCGGGCATGACACGGGAACAGCTGCTGAGCAGCAACGCCGATGTGGCCTCGACGGTGGCGTTTGCCGTCAGCAACGCCTGTCCCAAGGCGCTGGTGGCCCTCATTACCAATCCGATTAACTCGCTGATCCCCGTGTTGTCGGAGGTTATGAAGTGTCAGGGAAACTACGATCCCAATCGTGTCTTTGGCGTTACAACTCTCGACGTCGTCCGTGCGTGCACATTCATTGCCAAGGAAGCGGGCCTGGATCCAGCTGATGTGACTGTCCCCGTAATCGGGGGTCATGCGGGAATTACCATATTACCCATACTTTCGCAATGCTCGCCCAAGCTTATCGCCAGCGAGGAGAAGGTGAAGAAGCTGACGCACGCCATACAAGAAGCCGGCACAGCTGTGGTAAAGGCCAAGGAGGGCAAAGGCTCCGCTACCCTGTCCATGGCTTATGCAGCTGCTTATTTTGTGAACGCACTCTTGCGGGGATTGAGTGGCGATCCGCATGTGGTGGAATGTGCATATGTTGCCTCCAATGTCACCAAGGCACCGTACTTTGCCACGCCCCTGCAACTGGGCACTGATGGTATCAAGCAGAACTTAGGTCTGCCGGAGATGAACAATTTGGAGAGGGAAAGCCTCGAGAAAATGCTGCCCGAACTTATTTCCAGCATCGATGGCGGCATAGAGTTGGTGAAGAATCTCAGAAAACCTGGTGAGAAGGCAGCTCAGTCGAAAAATGTATAGTCGCTGGACTATGTTGATGGGACTGCGTCATGTGTAAATCGAGGAAGCGCAAGCCCGCATACAAACATACTCACATACTCACATACTCATCATCAAGACAACGCAGTTTCCTCATTCATTCATTGAATCAACTGTGAATCGGACATACCTACAAGTGCACACAGAGAGACGAGACACACACACTTCCACATACTAGTAAACCTAAGTGAAGACGTATGCTGGCCGGATCGACGGGTTTGTAATTAGCGTAGCATCATGCTCCGCTGTCGTTGATAACGGACGGCTGTTGCATAGGCGCCGCTCACTGATTACAATGTTGGCTTCTCAGGAGACCCGATGCAATGTCATCCCCATTGATTCGCACATTTCCGGCAACTGCTCCGAAGAAGGAGCCCCCAACTACCCCTACCTTCCCGTTCTCCCGTCCACCCTCTTCCGCTGTTTTCTTAATTAATTCAAATATTGAGACGACAATGTAAGTGACGACTTGGAAAAACAGCAACTGTAACAACAACAACAATAACAACGATGATGAACAGTGATCGAGATAGAACGATAGAAGTGTAAATTAAATTCGTAGAATTACTGTCGTTCCCGCTCGAAAAGAAAATCCCCCAAGAAAAGTGCGTCATTGAGCAAATTTGTTTGCATAATATGTTTTGTTTTCATTTGTTCGTAAATGGCAGTATTAAATAAGAGATATCTATGGAGCTAATTGAGATTTATTGGCAGACATGTAACTAGATATGGAATCCTTAGAATTGCAATTACAACAGGGTAGTTACTACATAGTACCAATAAAGGGGAAAAACACAAACGAGAGAACTTAATTTGTTTTCTTCTAAATCGAACGGTACGAGACTTGGAGACTTCAAGTAGCTTTAAATGTTCGGCTGACATGCTGACGCTGATCAAGAATATATGCTTAACATATATTTGGGAAAATTAACCAATACATACTTAATACTTTTGTTGCCTTCTTGAAGATCAAGAACGTATACGTACAATATATTTTGCGACAATTTACCAATACATACATAATACTTTATTTGCCTTCTTGAATTACTACATGTTCTGAAAAGTCCGGGATTGGAAATGAAAAGAATGTATTTTTTGAGCAAATTGAAATTTATTTTTTAATATAGTTGTTTTGAAAAGCGATGCACCAAATATAATGAGTTTCTAATATGTGATCCATTTATTATAAAATTAAACGTAAAGGCTTTAAAAGACTTTTTCCCCGAGATAATTTTCTTATTTGATTCAAATATCTCTCCTTGGAGCTTCCTTTTCAAGTTTGCAAACAAAAAATTGAGTCAAGTCATGGTGGCTCCTGCAATTGGAACTAGAGATGGGCATGGACTGTCATTTTTCGGCACGACCCAGCACGACACGAAAATTAAATTTTTCAACACGCACTAACACGCACGCTCAAAAATTTTCCCAATACGACCTAACACGATTCAATACGAAATTTTATACCTATTTATACCCTTCGACCATTGAAAATGGTCAAAAAAGGGTATACTAACTTTGTGCAAATGTATGTAACAGGCAGAAGGAGGCCTGGCAGACCCCATAAAGTATATATATTCTTGCTCAGGATCACTAGCCGAGTCGATTGAGCCATGTCTGTCTGTCTGGATGTCCGGATGTCCGGATGACCAGATGAACACACAGATCTCAGCTATTATAAGAGCTAGACTTACCAAATTTGGCATGAACATTTATGTGTAGCCGGCGCAGATCAAGTTTATTTCAAATGTTGGATGCCACGCCCACCGCCCCCGCAAATTAATAATTTAATTTTTGAACTCAATTTATAAGCGCTGTATAAAAGATACAACTTTCTGACCTTAACATATAACAAACTGAATGAAATATCTACGTATTCTCGAAATTACAATCCGATCGGTCAATAAACACAGAAGTTATTTAAGAAAGTATGAGCATAAATCTAAGCGCTTGTGTCAGCTAACAAGGGAAGCGGGCGATCGCGAAGCGCGAGCGCCATCTGTCGAGAATAATTTCAAAGTATGTGCATATGTACATATACATATGTCTTCATACATAGGAACATAGGTCGAAGGGTATCCCACTGTCGCGTGCCGCGCGACTGTTGCTTTTCTTACTGGTTTTTTTTTGAACTTTTATTCGTTAATTCATGATATAAAATAAACTGACTAATTTTGTTTGGAGATTCCTACAAACTTAGCTTACTATAGCAATTTTACTTTTTAATCACTTAAAACGATCCGATACTCTGTTTTTACAATTTCGGAATTTATAGCCTCTTTTGGCCTTCATATGCAAGGTTCGGCTTCTAAGCCCTTTAACAATCAATAAATCACCTACACAGAGTTGTTCCCAAAGGAGCAGATGTAGAGTCAACAAAAGTAAAGATTGTTGAGGAGTTTTTCCCAATAAAAAGTAATGTTTTATAAGAATGCAATATTCCTGTTGCTCTATTTTTCTCAGGAACGCACAAGTACGCTAAATCTTTCCAACAAATGAACAAAATGTTATAAAATTTCGATTTAAACTTCAAATATTTTAGATTATCAACATGAGTCACGGTTTTTTGTAATTGATATCGCATATTAGAGATTCCCCGGACTTTTCAGACCATGTAGTACTCTCAATGTATTAGTTTTAACCGATTTTCCAGTCGATTCAAAAGGGTTTCCTATTGAAATGTGAAAAATTTTCCATTTTTTTATTTGCACTTAAAGTTTTTAATTATAGAATAAGTGTGGATAAATATATCTCGATTCTATGCATAGTTTTACAATAGGAACGTCTCGGATGCACATGATAAGGTGTAAATTCATACATTCGTTAATCTCGTTTTCATTTCCAGCACTAATACAAGATGAGGCCCAGATCTACTTATTCCATTTACTTCATGAAGAGTGTTTTGGTGGGGAAATACTTATTTTTTTGTCCTGAACTAAAATTTAAAGAAATTTTAATTTTTAAGTGAGGTTAAAGTAAAATAAGTTTTTCAAATCAATTGTTTTTTTTTAAACGATTATTGCGAACATTTTATAAATTTAGGCTTGGGAGGGAATTTTATTACCTTTCAGGATTAATCCATTTATTTAATCGGCAAACCATAAAGGGTTGCAATCTTGTACTCGTGAACCCCTTATTCACACAGAGGGGCTGGTAAGCCGCCATCTTGAATTTCTTAAAAAAATATATATATTTGGCAAGTCTCGTATTAAAAGCAAGTTAAGCACTCAAAACAAGAAGATCGTATGTCTATTCATTGTTGAAATTATTATTCAAAATTATTCATATGTGTTTATTGTCAAATTTTAGATATGCTTAAATTACCGTTAAATATTTTAGCACGCTCTTGGCACACACAGAACAGGCCTGGTACCTGCCTTTCTGGCTCCTGCAACACCTTTACCACCAGGACCGCACATGACTTTAAGGTGACCATTGTTGGTGCTGCTGGGAACGTTGGACAGCCGCTGTCGCTGCTGCTGAAGATGAATACACAGATCACTAGCTTGGCACTGCATGATAAAGTTCTGGTGAAGGGAGTTGCAGAGGATCTCTCTCATATTAGTACGTCCACGAATGTGGAAGCTTTCGAGGGAGAGAACCAGCTGGAGCAGGCATTGGATTCCGCGTCCATTGTGGTAGTGTGTGCTGGAAAGGCTCGCAATCCAAACATAGAATCGATTCACGAGGTCTTTGCCAACGGACCCATTGCCATAGATGTGGCCAGAGCGGTGAGCATCGCCTGCCCGAATGCCTTCTTGGCTGTCATCACTGATCCGCTCAACATGATAGTTCCCATTATGGCAAGAGTGCTGAAAGAAGAAGATGCTTACGATCCGAAGCGCCTTTTCGGCGTGACCACACTGGATGTGGTGAGAGCTAAGACTTATTTCGCCCAAACCATTAACGTCGATCCAATTCAAGTCAGCGTGCCTGTGATTGGAGGCCATACACCTGACACAATGTTGACCATCATCTCCCGCTCTTTTCCGGTCTTCGATCGCGGCTTGTATGAAAGGGAGACATTGCTCAATCGCATACACAATGCTGAACATGAATTGGCCATGGCCAAGATGAGCGTTCCTAAGAGCGAAGGCACCAGCACATTGGCCATGGCTTATGCAGCTGCCCACTTCGTTAGGGCCTTGCTGCACGCCCTCCATGACGAGCAAAACATTATCGAATGCGCCTACGTTGAGTCGGATGTGACGGAGGCCAAGTTCTTTGCCTCCCCCGTGCTGCTTGGTCGGAATGGTATAAAGAAATACCTGGAAGTCCCAGATCTTGCCGAATACGAGGAGAAGGCGCTCGGCAATCTGATAAAGCAGCTGAAAAGGGAAATAAAGGCTGCTTTCAAGTTTCCCATAAGGTAGTTCGTACATTCTTACAGACAGACATATTGTAGATTGTTAGATCCAATTGATCTATGTGATAATAAACTTTATTCTCTTGTTGTTAAGGCTAATTCTGTATTCATCTTGAAATATTTAATTCTGTTTCACATTGAATATCTAGAAATTAAACGTAGTCATGACCAAAAATAGAAAAAAACCGCGCTGCACGCGACAGTGGGATACCCTTCGACCTATGTTCCGGTGTAGTTTAATTTGTTAAATTCATACACATATACAAATGCGCACGCTCGCCCGCCTCTCTTGTTAGCTGATACAAGCACTTGGTTTTATGCACATACTTTCTTAAATAACTTCTGTGTTTATTGTCCGATCGGATTGCAATTTCGAGAATACGTAGATATTTTAATGAGCTTAGTATATGTTAAAGTCAGAAAGTTGTATCTTTAATACAGCGCTTACAAATTAAGTTCAAAAATTAAATTATTGATTTGCGGGGGCGGTGGGCGTGGCACCTAACATTAGAAATAAACTTGATCAGCTTATAGTACACAGGAGTCTTCCTGCCAAACTTGGTAACTCTAGCTTTTATAATAGCTGAGATCTGTGCGTTCACACAGACAGACAGACAGACATGGCTCAATCGACTCGGCTTGTTATCCTGAGCAAGAATATACATATATACTTTATGGGGTCTTCGACGCCTCCTTCTGCCTGTTACATACATTTGCACAAAGTTAGTATACCCTTTTTTGACCATTTTCAATGGTCGAAGGGTATAAAAATATATACTGTACATATATGGACTTTCAAGTGTACTTATACAGTGCCGCTCAACTGAATAGGTTTGACTATATGTTTAGGTTAGAAACGTTGTATCTCAGTTATATGCAACCCAATTTAAGCGAAATACATTTGTATGTATGAATAAATTTGTCATTTGTTAAATAGCAAAGTTTCGGATCTCTTAGTTTTGTTTTTATATCTTTTTTGTTTTTTTTTCAAAAACAACAAAAATCTTCATTGGCTCAACTGAATAGGTTTGACCAATAAAACTATTAAATAAAGTTAACATTTATTAGTATAGTTTAAATAATAAAGGGCACTGTTTTAGCATTATTTGGTATTTGGTATGGCCACCCTTACTTTTAATTCTTTTTAAAACGTACGGTTTGGTAAGGAATCATAATATTTTTTAATTTTATTTAGTGAAATTGTTGACCAGGCTTTTTTAATTGCTTCAACTAGGGTCCCAGTGTCACTAAATTGTCTTCCTCCTTCGTATACTCTCCTGGAAAAAAGTCCCATCTTATATGTATGTATACGGACTCTCTGTGAAATAAAGAAAATTTATATAAGTGAACTATACGCAAATCCACAAGACGAGCTACCATACACTTATACGATTGAAGAATCACATTCATGTGCACACATACATATATAAGCACATTGAGCTTGTATTGGAGCATGTCTATATTTAAAGACCCACTTTTCACACTGCCTGGAACAAACACACAATGTACTTACTACCTATTAAAATAAAGCACTGATAACTGTTAAGTTGATTGTCTTGCTTCACGCTTCCACACTTTGATTTCAATATATTCGAGTTGCAGCTCTTCTAAACATCGAGCGAACAACTGTTTGCGGTCTTAGCTACACATACATTAAAAACCTTCGATCTACAAAGCGAATGTATGTATGTATGTTTGTGTGTTGATTGTTACTAAGTGCATCCTTGCATTTACGTGTATACATGTTCTCGATCAGTGTATATATTCTTGATCAGTAGGATGAGCTGCGATAATTCAAACATTCTTTCTATCTTTTTTTTACTCAATAAAAGTTGAACTTTGCGCTATTACCACTGATTTCAAAAGATGGGGGGATTTTTGGTAAATATATTAGGTATTATTATAAATATATTATTGTTACAAGTAAATTCTAAACTTCTTTTATATAACCTCAAATTTTAAAAGCTCCAGCAGTTTACTGCTATCCTGATGTATTCCTTATGTGTAGCTATGATTATAATCATCATATTTAAGAAATATCGATTGATTTCAAAACTAAAGTAATCAACAGTTAAAAGTTTCTGGCAAGGCCTATTTTCAAGAAAGAATTATATGGTTTTTCCGGAAAACCCCCTGCAAAAACTAACTTTATTATTGAATTAACAGAAATAGTTCTATTTTTGATTTATCTCTACCATGAAATTACGCTTACGTGGTGAAACAGGCCTCCCAAAGTCTTGTGATAGTGGAATAAATGCCTCACTGTAGGTGTATCACCTGAGGCTTCGCTACCTTTAAAACTTTACGTGGTAGACTTTATAAGTGTCAATAAATTTGTTTTGGTCATAAAGCCAGTTCCCAAATGTATCAGATTATTCCATCTAAAATTTCCGAAACTCAGGGGAGTGTTTTAATCGCCAGATGTTTGATTAAACAAAGACAAGGAAGGTAGGTTTTCTTCGGTATGTCGAAGGTAATATACCCTTAAGTAAAGAACTTTATTGTTAGCCTTTTTTTAAAGACGGTTTATTTATTTAATTGGTTATTGATGTTTTATCATAATTGGTAAAGGAATTTGGGAACTCTTATGGCCGAGTGTACCAATGATATATACTTATGACAGCAAGCTACAGACTTGTGATAACGAAGAACTGGATTTGGTTACTCTTTTAATTTGATCACTATAAGATGTACATAATATGTAGATAATATATAATTCATTATCAGATATAAGTATTAGGGAGAATATATGCATTTTCTTCCAAGTTTTGGGATGCCAAATAAACAATTCAATGTTGTTTGCATTGACTTGGGTCAGGAGTGCAAGCCTAAAGATATTCTAAATATTTATGTTATTATGTTCCTCAGTCTTAAACCATAAAACATATCATTTCTTTTTAGACATGTTAGCCTCCGCTTAATCAGTTAGTTGCCAAGCCACATTGACATACGGAAACAGTTCTTTATTTTTAGAGTATTGTTATAATGGCGCGTCTGAGGTTATAAATACGACTATATGTATAATGTTTACTCCAGCTCTTCTTATCAGGTTCACAGCTGAACAGGGTCGTCTGTTGTTGTTGTCTACCGCAGATGACTAATGTCATCAGCCGAAATATCATATTTTCTGAAAAGCTCCAAAGTCCATATTCCTTGAAATAATCATCTTATAATTGCAAGCTATCTTATCTTTCTAAAATTCTCCCTAGATGAGGGTATATTAATTTTGGCTTTAAAAATGAAACTTATAAAAGGAGACATCTTCGACCCTATAAAGTATATAAAGTTATTCTTGATCAGCAACAACAGAGGTGCTTGCCATGTTTGTCAGTCGCTCTGTATCTACGATATTTTAGAATGTCTTTATAGGTTTCCCTATAAGTTTATATTTCATTCATTAATATCAAACCTAATAGTTAAAATTGACATTATGAAATTTACTTATTTTTTTACAGACAAATTCTAAATAATATTTCCAAATTCTATAGAAGAAATTTAAAATAAAAAGATAATTTTTGATAAAAAAAATTTGTATATATTGATTATCACTTTTTCAATAAGGTGCCTAATGGATATTGGTTCTGTAAGGCAGATCATAAAATTACTTTAGACCCAAATATAATTCACAGCCGATTCCCACCCGCAAAGTGATTGAGTCCATCGACATCTGCACGAATCATGATAAGAGTTGTGGGTGAGTGCGTGATCGAATTGTTCGCACTAGAGATCCGCAATTTGAATCGGGAACGTGATACGGTGTCTGCAAATGTTTTTGCGTTGTGAAATTTCGCCCACGTCTGCTGATAATGAGAATAGACCATAAATCAATTTCTTATTTCCTGTCGCTGCTGCACTCACTGTTAATGTTCTTCCAAACATAAACAAAAGTGCCTCTAATCCGTAACATTATCTCTTCTAAAAATTGACTTATTCGTTAGACATTAAAAAAGTGATAGCTGAGCAACGGTTTGCGCGAATAGTTGTGCAATGTTTTGCATATGGATTTCTTAATTTTTTACGTGTAATTTTATTTTAAGAGCATTTCTAATAATGTCTTTAGAACAATCTACGAATGTAGAAGTAGATTTGTTGGTTTTGTACCTTTGGTCTTCGGCCAAATCTTCCTTGCACTACATTATGTTACTTTGAAGTAAATTTTTATGTGAATAAGAAATTTTTTTAGTTGCTTAATTTTCAATACATTTTACAACAAAAAAATAACCGTTAAGACGGTTGGCACAAAGTTATAATACCCTGTACCCCTATGGGTAGTGGCTATAATAAATAAGTGGTTTTTTAGCAAATTTGCATTAAAATTCATGAGAACAATATTATTCCAGGACAAAACTTTGACGAAACCTTTTTATACTGATATTTTGAGGAACACCATAGTACACATCTATTTCATTGACCATGAGTGTCCGTACATAATATATGATATGTAAATGTACGTATATACATACTTAAACATTCAAAGATTAAATAGGAAGAGATTTCTGTTTATATGTATAATGAAATTTATCAATTAAATAACATTCTAGGGAATTTTAAAAATATAACAACAAATTTATTTAGACACATTAAGTGTGTAAAGCTTTTTTCTTATTTCGACACAGACCAACGATATTGGGAAAGCTTTTTGAAACGTTTTTTGCCCCATGTCTCCCCAGCGACACAAAGGCATTTTACAAATGTTTTTCAAACGTTTATTAAATGACAAATTTAAGAAGAAACTGAAAACTTAGCCACAACTTAGCAACCTTCTTTTGAGGTTGCCCTTATGTAGGGTTAAAAGATGAAATATAACTAATTAATGTACGTCGCATGTTGTAATTCTGCTTATATTTCGTAATTTCGAACTGAAAAATGAAAAAACACAAAAAAAATTACTACTGCTTTATGGTAACAGGGTTCTGTCAAGGGGAGGTTGTTTGAAATTAAACCGTAAATTAACCAGATTTAAAAAATAGTGATAAACGATAAATAGAAAGATAGTTTTCGCTTTCAAGGGCTATTATTTGCTTTAATACGAGACTTGGAAAATTCTGCGCGTTAAAAGGGATCCACTTTATCCTCCTATAGTCATCCGATTTTAAAAAAGTTGATCATTCTTGATAAATAATGCAAACACGTTTTAATTACGTACATAGGATCAATAAATCAGGCCCTATTTTTGTATTGGCGCCGAAAAGCGTGATTCCTAAATGAACGCGTTTAGAGTGTACGACTTTGCACTAGAGCATGTGGGTTATAGAAGCTCCCTTTGGAAAACTATGCACTGGATGAAAATATCCTTTACAGATAAGTGAAGGCCTTGAAGGCTCTTTTCTACTCCATTCTTTTTATACAAGTATAATATACTATACTACCTGTTATGATACAGAATTGAATAATACGAGGGTTGCCTTTTATATTTCGGGGTTAAAGAACAAGTTATAGATATGTTTCATCAAGATAGCTGAAAAACTGAGACTTTAGTGTGTGCCAAAATGAATACACCCCCTGCAAGGGTATAAAAATGGCGTGTTTATACCCTTCGACCATTGAAAATGGTCAATAAAGGGTATACTAACTTTGTGCAAATGTATGTAACAGGCAGAAGGAGGCGTGGCAGACCCCATAAAGTATATATATTCTTGCTCAGGATCACTAGCCGAGTCGATTGAGCCATGTCTGTCTGTCTGTCCGGATGTCCGGATGACCAGATGAACACACAGATCTCAGCTATTATAAAAGCTAGAGTTACCAAATTTGGCATGAACATTTCTGTGTAGCCGGCGCAGATCAAGTTTATTTCAAATGTAAGGTGCCACGCCCACCGCCCCCGCAAATTAATAATTTAATTTTTGAACTTAATTTATAAGCGCTGTATAAAAGATACAACTTTCTGACTTTAACATATAATAAACTGAATGAAATATCTACGTATTCTCAAAATTGTAATCCGATCGGTCAATAAACACGGAAGTTATTTAAGAAAGTATGAGCATAAAACCAAGTGCTTGTATCAGCTAACAAGGGAGGCGGGCGAGCGCGAAGCGCGAGCGCCATCTGTCGGGAATAATTTTCAAGCATGTGCCTATGTGTATGTGTATGAATTTAACAAATTAACTACACTAGATCATGGGTCGAAGGGTATCCCACTGTCGCGTGCCGCGCGACTGTTGCTTTTCTTACTGGTTTTACTTGACTTTAGTATTTTTACTTGTTCTTTGCTGGTTTTTTTAGTATTGCCGTTATAGGCCGATGTATATTGATTTTTAAAGCCCTCAATATGAATTCAAACGAAGCTTCTTGCTAAATGAAAGACACCAAAACCATGTCAAGGTTACTTCTTTCTCCCTGGTCACTTGGACGCCAGTTTTGTGTCAAGAAATGAAGGACTTAAGTAGAGATACATAAGAACTAATAGACAACCCAAAAGTGTGTCAATCTAGAAAAATGTAAAGATTGCGACAGCTTTGTAATTGAAGAACCAAAAAGATTGGAGATTCAATTGTTAATTCGTGATAATAAATTACCAATTGAGAAATCGGCTATAAATAATTTGCTTTATCAAGTATTGCTTTATACAATATGAGTTTGACTTTTAAATCTAAAGTGAACATTTCAATTTAAAACTCTATTTATAATTTTGACTTAGAGACTTTTCGATCTATATGCAAAATAAGGCAATATATTCCGGATACATGGAAAATTTCGAATGTTGCAGTTTATCATTAAGATCAGAGTTGTCACTTATTTGAAATATAAGAGCTTAAGCGGTATGATACAGTTACACCTCATTATCATATATTGCGTTAAAAAATTGCAACAGATGAATAGGCAGAGCCTAAGAGATTACAAATGAATCTCTTATCTGATCAAATGAAAAACTCTTCCCTTCGTTGGGTTTCGGTCTACAGTGTTTAGTGCAGGTCGGAAACAAACAATGATGCTCAATAGAACCAAACTCATTATACAGAATTCGTGCAAGGGCAGCTGCGCTGCACATGCGCGCCATGCTGTAATCACTTGCAGCTCAGACAAAAACAAAAACTCTGTTGTTTTGTGTTGTTGTATTGATGCATCTGCACAAGAATGGAAATCTGCTAACAAAAGGTAGACTGAACAACAGCAACAGGAACAGCTGTCGTCACCAGCTGCAACTCCCTCGTATGGAAAGCAACAAGCAGCAAGAAAAGAGAGAAGTAACGCGCTGTTAACTCACCTTTAGTTAAGAGAAAAAGCAAAGAGAGTAAAAGTATGAGGTGAGCTCTGCAGGCAGCTCATTTGAGCATAACAGCTTGTTAACAGCTTGGCACACTGTTAAGTTAGCAGCAGCACGCGAATACTCTTCGCTTACACTGTGTGCTTGCCTCCTACTAGAATTCAATTGTATCAAAAACTCTGCGGTGAACGGACGTGAAATCAACAATCAGCTCTGCTTCGAAAACGACGTCATCGTGAACGGCGTCCAACTAATTCGTGCTAAACAAAAATAGCAGAAACAAACAAAGCAAAGATATACATTTACTTGTAGATATATCTGAAAACAAAATAAGAATAAATAAAAGTGAAAAGACGAGTAGACGGCGTGCGGTGCCGCTAAAATGTCGACAAAATATCAAGAGTGCACAATTGTTTAAATTATTTGAAACGAATCTAGTGCGTCAGTTTCAAATTAAAAAATATTTTTTATATCACATCGGGACCTCTCTAAATCTCCTTCTCGTAAGGTGAGCAAGAGCTAAGGAAAGTTTAACGCAACCTGTAGCTCAAGCAGCGACTGCGACTGCGACGCCAACAAGAGCAGCGCAGTTGACGTTTTGTACGTTTTCGGACTTGGAATTAGTTTCTGTTACGAAAACAACGCGGAAGCTTAAAACAAAAGAAACAAATGCTACTGCCTTTAATCGACAACAACGTAAACAACTAAAACAACAACAACACGAGTAACTTTTACTTGGTCGAAAATCATCTCAATTTAGTCTCCGATATACATACATAGTAAATATACCATGTGGTGCATTGTGGACCTGCCGAACGGCACACAACAGGCCGTCAAATTGGATCCCAAAGCCATCGGACAAGAATGTCTTGAGAAGGTAAGCAAAGTCGTTGAGTGTGAGTTTACGGCGTAAACAACGACAGCGGCTCCGTATATATTTGAATTGTAGATCGGGGCAAACCTCAAATAACACATAGACATTGAACCCGCCCGAGAGTGTTTTCGTCGATTTAGTTAGTTTCAGCTTATAATTAGCATGGCTAATTGATTTACTTCACGTATTTGAAATAACTTTGGGCCGTGCTAAATTCCGTGTATTATCTGAAAATGCAAAGATGGGTTTAAGCTGAAATAGATTTAAATATAGTTAAGCTTATCACTTATTAAAGAAGATATTTCAGTTCTTCTGAGAATATAGATGATTAGTTTCCTGAACACAAAATAACTATGAATTATGAACGAGAGCAACAGTCGAACGGCACGCGACAGTGGAATACCCTTCAACCTAAGTTCCCGTGTAGTTTAATCTGTCAAATTCTTCACATATACATATGCACATGCTGTCAAATTATTCTCGACAGATGGCGCTCGTGCTCGCCTGTCTCCCATGTTAATTGACATTAGCACTTGGTGTTATGCTCATACTTTCTTAAATAACTTCTGTGTTTATTGTTCAATCGGATTAAAATTTAGAGGAATAATAGATATTATAGGCAGCTAACTAAATACCAAAATCGGATTGTTATATCTCTTATACAACAGTTACAAATCGACATAGAATATTTAAATATTCATTTGCGGGGGCGGTGGGCGTGGCACCCTATATTTGAAATAAACTTGTTCTGTGAACAGTTCACATAAACCTACATGCCAAATTTGAAGTTTTTAGCTTTTTTTTTTAATAACTGAGATCTTGACATTCAAACAGACAAGGCTCAATCTAGTGATGCTGATCAAGAATATATATACTTTATGGATTCTCCCACGCCCTCTTCTGTCTGTTACATACATTTGCACAGAGTTAGTATACCCATTTTTAACGGTCGAAGGGAATACTAACCGCAAAGGTTCACTGAGGTGCAGAGTGACTCAAGGTTTGTTCCATTAAGTCGTCTCAGGTTGTCGCCCTCTGTAGGGGGGTTTAAAAGCTGATAGATTACTGAACTTTTGTCACTTGCTATAAACAGAAGGCAACAGATTCCAGCTGAGAAACAATTGTCACTTCAACAAGTTGCATAATATTTGTTACTACATTTAAAAGATCTTTAAGCTATATATTATTTGTTGTTCATTTGTATTTTCCCTTTTACACTTTTACTGCTTCGAACCTTCGTATTGTTTTCGCGACTCTTTCTTATCAGTAGGCTCGCTTCATTGTTTGTTGTTTTCACTTGTTGTTGTTTTCCACTAATTCGCTTTAAATGCCATGCAATTGCCCTTGGAAGGCTGTGCGACAATGTATTTACGTACTACGAATCCCCCACGGTGCCCCACGGTGCCTTAAGCGAGTTGGCTTATCAGTTGTGGGTTCGGGGGTTCGAGGACGGTGTGCTGCGTGCACTGCGCAAAAGAAGGCGCTGGAGAGTGCAGGAGATTAACAATCAAAGTGCACAGTGGTCATTTATGGTCATAAATAGCATATAGAATAGTAGTAGAAGTAGTAGTTGTAGTAGTAGTAGTAGTTGTAGTTGTAGTAGTAGCAGTCATCAAGAGGCAACTGAACGGAGTGCGATGGTTCAATGTCCAAGTTCTTGGGAACGTGAACGCAGCCACTTGAGACGCACACGGCAAAAACCACTTGAGGGTGCGATGCGATGCGATGCGATGCTTCGCAACAGGCAACATTGCCTTCTTCTTCTTTCCGGCTTTGGCTCAGATTACGTACCGATTCGGCAATTTGGCAATTCGACTTGTTTGTTAGCCTAATTAAGTCTTTTGCCTTATTTGTGCTGGGCCAGCCCGGCCCCAATAATAGGTTCCATTTTGTTGTTTGTGTAGCTGTTTGTATGTAATCTAATCAGACAAAGTTATCAAAAGGTTCACACATCTGCAAGTACATAGAACATTTGGTATATACACCAAGCAACCAACCTACACCTACCTAGCCCCCTACACACATAAGTATTTAATAATGGCACTGTAAATATTCGCATGTATGTGTGCTTCTTATAGCCAACCCTGTTACCCTTATTCCCTTTTCTCCCTCTGGTTCGTTCAAGTTGCGTTGCCAAGTTTCTTATCGGCCGAAAGTTGAAAGCTCGAGAACAACAACAGCAGCAAGAAGTAGGTATACATATGTATGTACACTTGTATGTGTCTTGACTTGATACTATTTACCGAGTTAATGATACTTTGCCATATCTTATCGCTTATCTCAGCACGCCGACAGAACCTAAAACTAGTAAAAAAGTTGGTAACAAGGCGAAGATAAGCACAATTTGTACGGAATACTCGTTAGATCTTAATTGGATTTTCAATGCATGCGTTATGATAGTCGAACTACATCTAAAGAATATATAGAATGCATAACGAATCTGTAGAATGCATATAAGGAAACTGTAGAATGCATAATAAAGAATATGTAGAATGTATATAAAGAATACATTGAATGCATATAAATCTATGTTTATTGCAGTGTCTACAAACATATTTAAGTCAAATTTAAATGCACATTTCTCAATTAGAAAGACATATTAATATTTCCTTAATGATTTCGTATAATCTTATTAAAATATACGTTCTCATAGTGTAGTTCAAATTGTCGTAATATTCCGATTCTCTTATCACTTTCTCTGACATTGCACTCGATTAAAGATCCAAATTGTTGAACTCTGAGATGCAGAGTTCAGTGTATTTTCACTATCAGCAGCGTGGATGATAAGCAGTAGAAGTCGTAGCTCTTACTTAGTATTACTGTTGAATCGATTCTCATTAAAGTGAATTATTCATGATGATTCGTTTGATGATGGGGGAGCTATCTGTATCTATGCCGGACAATAAGACATTTGTCACGAACTTATTATAGACCATTTTGCCGCATGGAAGTACTTAATATTTAATCATCGGCCGCATTAGCTTGAGCAGGCTGCGCTGCGTCATCAAAGGGATTTTGGAATCAAATTTGGAATATGATTTATATTAATATATATTCGTTCACATTAGAGTCACAGTTTCGATGTGGCCGCTTATCTGCTGGGACTATGACAAAGTTCTTGTAACAAAGATTAGACGCTGTTGGGACTGCGCTAATTAATGACGATGACCAACGATGGCGTCACCTTGCCAGCTGGCACCATCCTCTCCCCCGCCTTCCCTTTTATCTGCAATAAAGCTTACGTAGCATGGTTATGAAAATCAGGTAATTGAATTGCGCAAGTCGATTTCTAATTAATCCCCAGACACTTAAGTCGCTGTTGTCTGCAGCAAAATATCTGCCAAGCACTTGAGAGCCAATTAACTTCCGTTCTCAAGTGTTTGTCACTCATCGCTTCAGGGGATAGGAGTAAGCTGGAGAGGAGAGGGAAGAGGTAGAGGTGATTTTGTGTGCGTTTCCATAAATAACATTTGCCAATTAAGGCGTAATAAAATCGAAGTGCAATTGCAGTTGCACTTTGACTGCCTTTGCACGCCTTGAAAACAACACGAAGGAATTATTACCTTGAGCAAGTCGAAGGTTCTATACCCTGGAAGTTAAAGGCTCAAGTCTCCACTAATGTTGAAGATATGCTTAATTGATTTGTACATCTTTGTGCTCGACTGATCAAGGATATAGAACGATTTTAGTGCTCTTAGTTGAAATTCAAACATGTTTCATGCAAGAAACTTTATTGTACTTGATGTTCTTATGGCAAGTATTTTTTATACAATTACTAAGAACATATAGCAGACCTCGGCAGATGTAATGAATTTGCTAATGATATCTTTATAAATGTACGATATATCAACAGACGGACAACGTTAGTAAAGCCAAGTCTATCAACGAAGAATATATATGTATATAAATAGGCTAGTTTCAGCCAGTAGCAGATGACATGTTTAGTATATGGTAATCCTCAAGTCACAGTTAATATACATATAATCCGGAAGGGTATATCACGAAGAAGAGCTTGAGGACAACACTAGAGCATTCGTCATACAATCTTATCGAGCCATTTCAAGATACAAACTAACTGAACAAAGTGCAAAGGAACACTATAGATTAGTTACAGTGCAACCTCAAAAAGTGCATTGGAAGATTTTGAATACTAAATGCTACTTAAGCGTGAGCATTCAATGTAGTATGCATAGTATTCACAGTATGAATACAATATAATATACTGGATCTGATAGAAAGCACGTGTTATACACCCAGAGAGAGGATTGCCTTGTATGGCAATGAGGCTAATTGTTATCGAATTTGGCCTGGCCACAAGCGCAGCTTATTGCAGCTACTGCAATTGAACTGTGCACAGAGCGATGAGCCTCCAAGTCAGGGTGGGGGCAAGGGGAATGGTGGCTTGGGGATTGCATAATGTTGCCAGCAGCTGCGCTTATCATTGTGGCTATTGAACCCGACTGGAAATCTGAATTCACTTGCAGTAATTCTACATTTCAAATACATGTAGAAGCTCTCTAGAGCGCGCGGCTAAAGTTGTGTGACGTCAGCGGGCGACGCTTTTGTTGCAGTTTGCATGTCAAAGGCAAATTACGAATGTGTACAAAATCCAAATGCATTCAGAAGTCAAACGGAGAGGGAAGAGTTCCGTTCCGTGCTGTAATGGCAAACGGTTTCCAGTTCATGCAAGGAGGCAGTAAACACCCTGAGTGGGCGTGTTGAAGGGAGGGTGGGGGAGAGGGGTAAAGGAACGATGCACTGTGGGCCACATGCAACAGTTTTGGCGAGTCGTTGAGAACTCGCTTCCTCTAATGAGTTTGGTAATCACTTGTGCGACCACAGTGAGGATTGCCCCAAGTGCGCACAGTGGTTAAGCAGAAAACAGAAATTCATGCTGACTCAATGAATTTACAACGAACCCTCACTGTACTATACGTTGTTGGCCAATTAAAGGTGGCGGTTTCGAGTGGCTTGCTTGTTTTCCGCGAACTGCAACTGCAATCGAACTGGTTCAAAGTCCAAACACACACACATGCACACACACGTACGCTGCATGACGTTGCGCATTTGTGTGTGTGTCACTCGAAATACTGCGATTAATGGACCTGATGAAATACCCAAGCAGCCTAACGGTAGATGAACTTCTGGAAACCCTAAATGATTTCGTTTGTTGAGCAAAGGACATCAGCTTAATATACTAGGAACATATATGATGAACTTGTTCAGGGTTAACCTCAAATAAGGCAAAATATCTAATCAACAAAATAGAATAGCAGATATATGACGATATAATGAAGATATATGACGATATTAAGAAGACATACCACTATATATGACGATGTATAGAGTATAAATGACAAAACAAGACAATAAATAAGACGATATATGACAAAATAAGACGATATATAGAAGATATTTAAAGATTAATGGAATATATATAGAAGATAAATTACAATATATGTTGGTAAATGACTTCATATAGAATATATATGTCGATTTATGACATACATATGTATATACATAAGATATATGGCATATATACATATATTTCCCTTATGTTCTTCCTTTGTATCGATCAAGAATCTGTTCAAAAGAGAACAATAAAGAGATTCTAAGGGCTTTCCAATGGAGTTAGGTTACAATAATGCAATACACTGCAAGTGGGTGGAATCTTTTACAACAAGTACATTCACGTGATGCGATATATATCTTTTTGGCTGAATTTAGAGATAGTTCCCTGAACTATAGGAACTTTCAGCTAACGATGAAGCACAGAATTTGGTTCATAGAAGGTTGCGCCTACTATTGTTCTTAGAACATTGGACTGGAAAGTTTGTATGGTACATAACGAAATTATACCAGGTGGTCTCGTCGGCAACCAAAGTGGGTTAGTGATTCTCTTATTGTTTGTGTACACTTGATAGAATTGACTTTTAAGTCAAAGGGTATACCTAACTATACATACATATCCGAACATACATTAAGGGAGAGCTTATTAGGACGAGACAGCCTGGTATAATTTCACCATGGTATGGTATTTGTTGCAGGATCATCTTGTAAATTAGTATATTTATTTCTGACACTCAATCCGACGGAATAATAATGGATAGAATTTCTTATCTTTGTTTATTCTAGTTGGGAACTTAGGGCTTACTAGAACCATCCATTGAACCATGTTTTGTGCTGTCTGTTTAGCTGTGTCCCGAATCGTGTTCATTTGAGACAACTCGATGTTCTCCAGGTTGCCTTGTCTCGTCTGATTCCGTGGGAGTTCCACTCCAGCGACATCCTGACGATGCTACTTGGGCTCTTTTTGAGAGCGTGTCCCATCCACGTCCATTTTCTTCTACTTATTTGGAAGTGTATAGGAGGCTCAGCCCTAACACGAGACAGCTCTGAATTAGATATTCTATTTGCAGTTTGTCCTTCGATTTATAAATTTATAGTTAGATATATTTCCATAAATATAGTACCACCTGTATGCAGATATAAATCGTAGCCACTGTGCCACTGTGCAGTTGACGTCAGTGCATACAATGCCGTCGCCTGTCATGCTATTGACTGAAATCCTTATCAGGTTGCTCCGCTGGGCTGGTGCAGGAACCAACCAAGTGTTAACCCAGCAGATAGAGAAGAGAAGAGAAAGAGACAAGTGCAAACTGCGCTTTAATCCACCTCGAACATGTTGAACAACATTTATTGTGTGTAATTATATTTGCGCGCAGTGCTGTCAGTTAAGGATCAGGCAAGGCAGCTTTCGCCATATGGTGTGGGCTTCAGACACACTTTGAAGTGCGGGATTAGACGAGGAGGAGCAAGGCAGCTCGAGTGCGTGTCAGCAACAATTCTAAAGAGGTGCGCGGTATGGGGGTATGGGGGGAATGGGGCAAGCAGCTCTGATGAGGCATCTCAAGTGAGCCGGCAAGCGGGTCAAGTGCAACGGCAGCCAATTTGTTGCCTGCTACAAAGGAAGCGTCCTTCGCCTGCAGATACAATTTAGCTAGCGCAGGGCACATGCCAGCCAAAGCAAAGAGACAGAGAGAGACTGAGAGAGGACGAGGCAAAGTATCTGTTTGATTCGAAATGAATCAGCATTTGAAAGGCGGTGGTGTATCTCTGCCTGATTGTGGGTGTATCTGTGCACGATTAAAAATAAAGAAATGGCAATCATTAGCATAGCCAGCGGCAAACAAGTTCAACACCATCAACATCATCAGCATTCAACATTTCTTGCCTTTGTTTTTATCGCACTCAGCCAGTCGACTTTGTGATAAGCAAACCTGAATATTATTCTTGGCGCTCGATTCCGACAAATGTCAACAACAAAAGAGGGTGCAAAACAGAAAAGAAACGAAACGAGTTGAGGAGACAACGAGGCAGGGAGACAAGTAGAGAGAGGAAGATACGAAGACAGCGGGCTAAAGATATCAGCGCAATCAAGGCGTAAATGATAAATAATCGTATATAATTTCGTTGTTTTAATTCCCCAAGACGCAATTCGTCAGCTGCAAATCGGTTAACCGTTCGAAGACTTCTGCTGATATCGTTTGCCACTCAACAGATGTCGAAATTTTTAAGAATATTCATAAATAATTTTCAATTAGATTGCCACACACACACGCACACTTACACACCTCCAGCTCGCCATTGGCCTTGGCGCTAAAAATGCCTACAAAAGTTTTTGAATTCTCATTACAGCAAAATCAAAAAAAAAACTTTGTTTAGCAACTCAATTTGTGCTTCAATATTTTCTGCAGTTTATACACAGCTATGCCCTTTCTCAGCAAGGGTCCTCACGAATTGCAATACAAAAATAAATAAATAAAAACAAGCAAGAGTGTAACTACAAATATTAATAACAGCTTCAAGATCATTTCATTATTGATTCTAAAACTTATCTTGACCTGCTTTTTTATCATTTATTTACCTTGTTGTAATCTCTATGATTCTTTACGTGACAGCCTAATCAATTACATCGTACTAAACTAGTAAATATTTTATCTAGACGTGAGAGTATTATATCTTCGATATACCGAGACTATTTAGTTGTTCTGCCTTTCAGTTTTCAGTTTGTCGCTCTCGCTCTTTTTATCACATTTCTTTCTGCCTGCCTTCTGCTACTGCTGTTGTGATTTCATTTTATTATTTTTTGTTCGTTAGGTAGGTGTTATTGTTGTTGCTGTTATTGTTGTTGTTGTTATTATTGTGCCAAGCCCCAGACACGACAAAATGTAAAACGCAAAAAAACGCCAAACGAGATTTACCTACACACATATTTAGCTTCGCTTTTTTCTTCAGTTTGTCAAGTCTCGTTTCACATGTGCAATTGTATCTGTATCTGTATCTGTATCTGTATCTGTATCTATAGCCGTGTATCTGTAGTCACATCTTCCCTGCTGCTCATCTTCAGCTGTTGACATTTCGCCTTGGAAGTCGCTGCGCTGCGCTGTCAACAGTTATTAACAATTTACGCAAACATCATGAGTATTTATAATATTCTATTTGCACGCACTCGAATGTAATTGCCGAACAACTCTCGAGGCACAGAGACACAGATACAGTACGACTTTATCAGAGTCTTGTGGAGCTCAGATGGTTACCCCATGTGTATGTTGGGGGTATTACTGAAGATACAGACAGGAAAACAAAGTTCCCTATGTACAATTCTTCGTTTAGACTCCCTCTTCATGGTCTCTTCATATATCAAGCAGAGCTGCAAGGTCTATTGTGATATTAATTCTTCATATTCGTTGTATTTTCTGGATTCTTGCTGCCCTACAAAAATAAACCAAAAGCAAAACAAAACAAAATACAAGAATCAGCTCCGACAAGTTTCGCCATAAATTTTAAACACGCGCTGATGACTGCTCCCATGTGTGTGTACACACACACACACACACACGCACACACACTTGTATTTACTTTGTATTGTTTGGTATTTATTTCATATTTTTTACTTCACTTTGAACTGCGCAATAGTGAACAGAAAAATACCAGAAAAAAAACACATTTTTGTTTAACAATTTGCACTTGAAGTTTTAGCAGCCATAAAATTTGTTATGCTTAAATTAATGTGCTGACAATCTGTTGTTGTTGCTGTTGCTACCAATTGTTGTTTGTACTTTGCAATTTAATTAGCATGCGGGCTGCCTCTGCCTCTGCCTCTGCTCCACTGTGGATGCCTCCTCCTACTCCTACTCCTCCTCCTCCGACGACGAGAGGTAGCAACAAAACAAGAGTGAAATTTCATCTTTAACATGTCGAAGATTTTATACCCTCACAGTTTATAACTGAGGCTTTGCCAATGCTAGGATAACAATTAGAAGATAATATAATTATTATTATTTGATGGGGGGATTTGTACTGCGATCTATGGGATATGGAGATCTGTAATGCGATCTATAGGATAAGGAGATCTGTACTGCGAGCTGCAGGATAAGGAGAAATGTACTGCGACCTTATCCTATGATAAGGGAATATGTAATACGACTTATAGGATAAGGAGATCTTTACTGCGACCTATAGTATATGGCAATCTGTACTGCGAACTATAGGATAAGGACATCTGTACTGCGAACTATAGGAGTGTGACCCTGCTGAGTTTAGAGCTCCATTTAAAGTCCAGTTTTTCTTATGAATTCTAAAATTTCTCATGAACTAATAAACCTTATCTCTTTGATTTTAAAAAGCTGCTTTCCTAGTGTCTTCAATACAGTTTATATTAAAACTCTATATAGGCAAGACTTAAATAGCTTTAAACTTGTCTAATATTTCTTCTTTAACAACTGATTGTTGTAGGGTATATATAGTTATCCAATCTTGATAAGATTGAAACAGTACATAAGTACATATGTATATAACTTACTATAAAAGCGAGTTTAATGAAAAGCAGTACAGATTTGAAGTAAAATTCGAACTTCGACGGATTGTTCCTACGTGTTAGAACAGTTCGATTATAATGATATTTTAACAGCTTTTTCTATATATATGTTTGTATATATAATATTTGATATATATAATATATAAAATATATAAGAATTTAATTTAAAATTTAAAAATATAATAAAAAACAAATCATATTGAAGAAAGCAAATAATCGACAGACAGCTGATGCTGAACAAGAACATATATACTATATATTTTATAGGGTCGAACACTTCAGCAAAGTTTACTCACTGCAGGGTAATAAAAAAGGGAATTAAGTAAATGCCAAACAAATCTGTTATCTGTCTGTAAATGAAAATGCTGCACAAACATCCAGAAATGTATAAAAAATGCAAAAATTGAGAGATTCGGAATTCCACAAATCCAGTTAACGGGTGCGACCCACGACACAGCTACAGCTACAGCTACAGCTCTACAGTCAGGGGAGAATCGGCCCAAATGAATTTTGTTTTTGCATTGATTGCGGCAATCAGAGCGAAGCAAGAACAACAACAACAAATATGCATGTGGCACCACATTTTTCCATTTCCCGCTGCATAATGAAATATATGTGAATGCATATGCATATATGTATGTGTGTATGTGTGTATATATATATAATATATGGCAATATATGCTGATATTCTCGATAGAGTTGTGCGCACTCGTATTTACATGTTATTTATGCACTTGCTATGCAAATAATTCGAATATTGCCGAATATGTTGCTTCAATAATTAAATGGCCTCATGTTGCTGCTGCTGCTTGCTTCCCCCCTTACCCCCTTGCACCCCTCCATACGGCATGTCTCTGTCTCTGTTGAAATCAATTTTCCAAACAATTAAATCTGCCCACGGGGCGGTCGGGCAGGCAGGCTTGCAGCATCCTGCGTCTTTCTAATTGACGCTGGCCAATTTCGGAATTAATTGCAACAACTGCCGAAATGCAACACGCTGCAAGCTGCATGGCAAACCTTCCTCTTGCTGCTTGCCTCTTGCTCCTGCCTCCTCTTGCAGCTGCCTCCCTCAGAGCTGTCGCTTTCACTGCAGCAGAGTCATCTATCAACTGCATTGTTGAGAGAGGAAGAGGGGCAGAGAGACAGGGAGGGAGTTGCGTGCCCGTCACCATGCCCTGACCCGCTGCACGCCACTTCGGCCACACCCAAGTGCCCCCTTGTCGTTGGACTTAGTGCGTGTCCTTGGCCAAGGCAATGAAATTTATGTTTACTGCCGGCGCAGAACCTATCTGGGCAAATGGCTGCAAACAAGGCGCCACAGTCGAATCAAAAGGAAATTAAGGAAATTCGCGTGCGTTGCCAGCCGACTGGCCTGAGTGGGTCAGGTGGTTCAGGTGGGTCAGGTGGGTCAGCTGGTGCAGGTTTATAGTCAGTTCACTTGCGCGTCTGCAAGCCGTGCTTAGTCAAGTTCTTTTAGCGCAGCTCGTGTATCGATTAAATTGTTAAAGCCAAACAACTGTATAATGTGGGAGGAGGAGGGCCAGGGTAGGGGTGTGGGGCAGGGCCAGCTAAGCGGGGGCAGGCAGCCATCCAATGCCTAATTAGCCATGACTGTGTGTGTGGCAAAGGCGCAGACGACAATGCGATCTTAAACAGCCCCGCTAATCCAGCAACAATGACGACAATGCGCCCGCAAATAGCACAAGGAGAGAGAAGGGAGGACAGAGAAGGAAGGAGAGAAAAGGGAGGAGAGAGAAGAGAGGAGAGTGTACAGTTGTCCGGCTGGGCAGCTCGCTGCCATAGTCAAGACAGCTGCCCCACTATGGGCTGTGGGCTGGCTCTAGGTTTTGTCTGAGGTCTGGGAGGCTTTTAAGCCGACACTTAATGCAATTACCGCTCACTGTGCTCAGCAATGCCACACACACACATACACACACACACACACACACAGTGCACAGTGCACAGTGGTTCAAGGTCTATTGTCTATTGAAGTCTTGGCGAAACTCAAAGTTATTTGCCTGCTTCATTCATGCTGCCATAAGAAACAAAGAAAGAAGGAAAACCACCTTGAATTTCGCCAAGATTTAATCAAAGTTTGCACCACTGTGCCCCACTGTGCAGCATTGCCTGTGAATGGATAGACTGGCAGACTGGCAGCTGCCACTTGGTCGTAATACTTTTATGATGATGCCCAGAGCCTGGCGAAAAAGCGACAGCACCAATTGAAGGATCCCAGGCTTGGACAAGGGGGAAGAGGAGGCTGGGCAAATGATAATACCATTTGTACTAGGTGGGGGGTATCTGTGTTCTTCTCTTCGTTGTTCGTTGTTCGTTGTTCGCACTCATATCCGTAGCCATTGTTCCTGGCTGGCGCATTCCGTATTATCCTTGAACTGCTTTTGCTGTCGCTGCAGCTGGCAAAAAGAGGAAACGCTAAAACCATAGAAACCTGACGTGGCACAACACCAGCAACAACAACAACAACAACAACAAAGCTGCAACGGAAATGCGGCTCCCCTGCAACCCCTCCATCTTCCACTCTCTCTCTCTCTTTCTCTCAAGCAAACATCGCTTAGAACAATAATAAACAATATAAAAAGGCGTCGGCCTTAAAAAAATGTTTTAGAGCAGGCCACGAAAGCGACCATAGAATTTCTACGAGGGAATAGTTTGTGGTGCGGCGGCGGTTTGTGGTTGCCTGCCTGCACAGTGGGTGCACTGCCTAACGGGGGAGGGTGTTGCTTTCTCTGGGGGGTGGGGGTGTTGGCTGCCTCAGAGCCTCGGCTCGCAAACAATAAATTGCGTGAAAATGAAGCTAAAAACCACAAAACGATAACCACAAAAATGATGGCAGTGCATTCAATGAGTCTGCTTGTATTTGTTCTTGTCGTTTTGTCGAATTCCATAAAAGCAACAGAGCCACCTGTACCCCTGCCTCAGTCCCTGCCTCTCTGCTTTAGTCCCTGCCCCTGCCTTAGTCCTTGCCTCAGTTCCCACTCCTGTCTCTGCCTCAACTGTAGCGTAACCCTTACCTTCCAAGCCCTGCCTGCTTGTTCTCACTCCTTACACTTTCAGCTTCCCTTTTCCCCTCCCCTTCCTCTCCCCCTCCCCCTCTGCTTGCTGTGAGTGCCATTTTGATGTGTCTCTAATGGCAGCGCTTTTGTTTCGCTTTATATCGCAATGGCTGTGGATTTTATTGTTTTTCATGTGGTTTTTCAGCTTTTCCTTATAGAATGTATGCGCAAAAATGCATACGACTTACACATACATTGCATTACATATGTACATATATGTGTGTGTGTGTGTATGTGTGTGTGTGTGTAGTGCACATTGTGCTCGGTAAAGCAAAAGCAAACAAGGCAAACGGAAATTCTGATGCCCCCACGATAAGAATGCAATTTCGGCTCGAATCCATTGAGGCCAGAACTAACACACACACAGCCATATTGTATGTATGTGTGTGTGTGTGTGTGATAGCAAACGAATGTTATATTTATCTTCAAATGGTTAGCAGAGGTGTGAGTTCTATATAGGGAAATCCCCACATTAGTCTGGATAAACCGCGACATCTGAGCCCCCAATTTAGTGCGTTCAATTAATCCCAATGTCAACGGGTTGTGATGTAAGCCAGATGGGGGAAATACTCGAAACTGAACATGTGTCGAGATCTTGAACCCGTCGAACAGCCTTCCTTAAACAGAGACAAACAAACAGAGGAGGAGCTGCTTAAGCAAGTGAGATAATCTTCAACGTTTTGCGTAATCTCCAAAGTGCCCGCTCAGAGAGATTTGCATTGTTTTCTGACGCTTCGTTGACCACTGTGCCTAGCGTGCCAACCACACCCACTCCCACCCGCTTTCTACCCGCAAATCCTCACAGTTAATTGAGCCTCCTTAAGGGGATTAGCTGCCGCAGCCTTTTATGCTGCTCATACAAAATTAATTAAATTTGTAATTTTAATTAAACGCCTCCGCTCAACGAGATTGGCCATTTCGCCACGCAAATTGTTCCTAATAGAACTGGAAAATATATTAAGTATGTAGTTTGAAAGTGGTTTCAAATCAAACAATTTATGTGCATACATTAACTAAACCCAATATGGCAAAGTACAAGCTGTAGGACTTTGGAACTCGCGAGTAGATCGAATGGAAGCGGCGAGTTCCTGAAGAAAAGGCAATATATTGAATAAAGTGAATTTCAAAAGCACTCTCACTCTACGATTTCTTCTGTCATTGAAGGCTTACAAGGAAAGGTTTCCATAAGGAAAAACTTAGTTAAAGGTATAATTGGATAACAATTGGTTAAGCTAACTACATATATGTAATAACTTATTATGATGTATTAGCGAACTTTGTTGACCTTATCGGAATAATAAATCATGCATTTTTCATTTTTCCCTCTAATGTAGTAATAAAACAGGAAAAATCATTCGTTGATCTACATGATTAGTGATAATTCTCAACTGAGTTATTTTGTCCGATTAAGTTAAAGATAAAAAGTAATACTTGTATATGGTTACATACCCACAGCGGGTTTTCCCTTCGCTTTCAGTTGAAAGTACAATGGGATAACAGGTTAATCGTGTTGCACGAAATTCTTATTTGGGTAATTATTAATTATGTGCCCTCAGCTCCGATTTTTTTTAAATTTTTTTTACTGGTAGGGCTATATTTATGATGAATTTAGGTGAAAGACAGAACTCTCGGACTCTTCAAATTTTTTTTTAAATTGAATTTTGAAAATAATTAAATTTGCTTGTATTTTGTTGTTGCGTTTTTGTGTACGGCGCCAGTCTGCCTGCAACATTTTTTGACGGTACAGTGTCTCACAAACCGATTCATTTGAAATGAAAACTGAGCAAGCAAGAAAATTCAAAGTGTTTAGAAAAACAGCGCGCTGCAGGCAAAAAATTTTTGAAAAAATAAAATCGCGCGCGCGATTAACTTATCTTCTAACATCGATTAATCGCTAACTGCGATAAAACTTATTCGAATTTAATATAAATACAATTATAAAGATATAATACAACTGAGTTACATTTAGTTCTATAAACGTGACTTACTCGTCAAACGGAATCGATTAAGTGATTTTCTTATTGAGTGCAAATTCTCAGTGTGCAGTAATCCGATTGAGCAATGGCTGAATATATACATATATAGTACGATATATGCATATACATATTCCTATATACAGCAGTTGTTGTTGCTGTTGTATTACCCCCCACAGTTGTAGAGTACTCAGTTCTTTACACTGCACTAAATGGTACTCGAGTATTTTCCGCAATCGCTGCTGAATGGCAAATTTCCACATTTTTAACGAAGTGAAAATTGCCATTTGGCATATGCGAGGTGGGCAGCAACGACAGGGCGTGGTGAGGAGGGAAAGGAGGGGTCGCTGGTCGAGGTACTGCTGTCCTTAAATGTCCATCAGACCCACCCGTCGCAATGGGTCGGGGCCGTGTTGACTTTGTTGCTCAGGCATCATTAACTGCAATGACCAAGTCATTTGAATGGCCTGCAGCATTCTGTGAGTCGGAGGCGCTGGCGGCGTGACACGCGCGATTTCCGATACGACGGACGCCAAGGAGGCAGGCAGGCAGGCGATCCAATGGGAACAAGGTCGAGCACAATTACAACTGGAATAATGAGAGTCGGACACGAAAGCCAGGCCAAGTTTGCTTGGTTGTTTGGTTGGAGGCATCCAGTTGGAGGCGGTACAGTTTGGATTTGAACTTAACCATGTGTTATTACTGCCTGCCGCTGTTTGCATATCAAATTCAGAATGATCAGGTGCAAACATGAATTGCTTGCGGTTGCTGCTGTGTGTGTGTGTTGTGTGTGTGCGATGGTCGTGTTAGGAGGCGCTGGTGCAGGCTAAAAAACGGCAGAAAATCAATATGGGACAGACGCAGCGGCACCTGGCAACAGGCGGCAAAAATTCAGCAGATACCGAATTTACCTATACAGCTACCAATACGTGCCTGTGTGTGTGTGTGTTTATGTGGGTGTGAGTCTGTTTGATAACTTAATTGGAGTATAGTCCTGGTGCAGAGCCAAAAAATTGTCTTGCGGGCCGCACTTGCCTTCGAATTTATGTGTAAACAAGCGACCGAGTTGGCCATGGTCAAGTGGAGCCTGCTGCAGCAATGCCAGTGGAAGCAGGATAAATCATCAGCAGCAGCTGTGTGCTACAATCTAATAGATACGGCTATAAAACTATATTCTATAGTCACATTTAGTGCCGTGTTGTGGGTGACTCAGCACGCCAAAAACCACTTTCCGTTATGGGCATCCCCGCGTGTTATCGCACTCTGCATTTGCCATTTTCTTTGTCGGTTCGCCTTGGCAAAAAGTGTTTGCCAAATTAGAAGGAAAATGGGAATCGGTTCTATATAGTAATAGGAGCAGCTTAGTACCGCGTCGAAGCGATTTGCATTTGCCGTCACTTTTAGAGTGCAACAAGAACAACAACAACAACTTGAAAGTGTTCCCTATCAGCTAAGTCGCTTAGCCGCTTGAGTAACTAACCTCAATTCACCTCACATGGTAAGCAGAGAGTCCTTCGCGTTGTGGGAGTCTACATACATTTTACATGAATCTTAATTCAGTATATCCTTTTTTATTTATTTAATATTTAAATTCATATTTTATTCATTTCACGTGCTGTGCACCTTGGCGTCCATCTTTGATCAATTTATAAACTCAATAGTTATCGGGCTACCGCCACTTTCGATTAATCGTAGATCAAGTGTAGCAGTAAGTGTTGAGTAACTCACAGAGCAAATAAATATACATAGTAAATAAATCAGTTACAGACAATGTTAGTGGTTTTTCTGTAGGTCAATGTTGTTGAGTGTATCTGGCAGTCAACTAGGCTCGACTGCGGCTCTATTGACATGTTGTTCAATTTGCTTGTTTTTGCATCCTTTGCCAAACTGCAGCATAAAACAGAATCAAGAGTACGGGGTGCTGTGCGGGGGTGCGGGCATCTTGGCGATGCCAAGAAAATGTACCAAAACGTTGCCAGCCATTTGGAGCAGACTTCCACGTACAACTACAAGTGGCAGTGTGTTCATGCATGTGTACTATTTATGTGAGTGTGTATATGTGTGTGAGTGCCATGTAGTTTGAAGCCAGCTTTCGTTTCGTTTTCATTTGGCTTGAAGCCGCCTCTTGGAAGACCATGACCTCTGATTTGCAAGTTACTCTGGGCATATCCATCCAGCCTCCTTCTCCTGCTGGCACACACATCATTTCTGGGAATGTTTGCTGGCATTTTGCATGTAAATCCCCTCAAATTGGCATCTCTGCACTTGACAGTTCGCCCCATTTGTGGCAAACTTTTTACATAACTCTCCCTCTTTCTCTTATTCCTTCTGAGTTTTGCGCATTTCATTTAGGCAAACGAAAATGCAATTTATTATGGCCAAAATGTGATGTGATTTTGGACAGTAAGAATTGCGACAGTCATGCGGAAAACAACTTTCATTCAACGACATTCGGCATTCAAAATCTGTGAAATTCTCTGCATTTAATTAATACACATTCACACACATACACGTACATAAGTACATATGCATGTAAATTGTTCATTTATAAGTTTGCCCCCAAAGATGTCTACTTCAAACTGTTCTAAATCTAATTTGCCATTTAAACTTGATTCTATTTCATTTCAATTACAACTTTATTAGAAATTTAGAAGTTGCTGTGAACATTTTGCTTTAATTTATTTAAGTATTGTTTTCCAATAAAGGGGGATCCCCCTTCCCCTTATCTTGCTGTAGCAAAAGTTCAGCGAAAGTTCAACAGCTGACAAAGTTCACATAAAGTGACCCAAAGTTGGCCAATCTCGCGTCACGTTCTGCCAATTGAGAATGCGACATGCTAATTAGTGAGTGGCCCCTTGTAAAATTCCCCCTTTTCCATCTCTGACCTCGCCACCCATGTCCATCCCACTCTCTTTTCCCGCTCTCTCATGGCTTCTTCTTATGTGGCATAATAATTTAATGCGTTTTCATGCTCATTCCTAGCCTGCTGTGTTTGTTGTTGCTGCTGCTGCCAAGCACGTAAAGCGTGGCTGTTAAGTTGTTTACATTGCACTCACACACAAACACTCACACACAAACACACACAAACACACACACAGATCCTGGGTCACTCGTGCACGCACACCAGGCACTCTCGCACTTAGAACGTCTGACAGTGGGCCAGGAAACCGATCTGGCGGAATTTAATTAAAATTAAATTAAATCGATAAATTGTATCGATAACACACCAGTGATATTGCAAGATGTGAGTTCGATACGTCATCCAACGCAAGCTATTAATTTAATTCCTCGAGATCGGCTTTCTGGCCCACTGTGCGTCTGTCCTTGTCTTTCGCGGTCGTTTTCCGCAATTTCGCCACTGAAAATGACGCATACAAAAATTATGGGGCGTGTACCGGGCAGAAATTCTGCGTGTTTGTCGCCTGCTGCCTCTGCCTCTACTTCTGCTTTTGCTGCTGTTGTTTTGGCATTTCCATGCCGACATTATTCACTCAGTTGTTCAAGCAGCCTCCGTGTTTGCATTCGCAGTCGCAGTCGCAGTCGCCGCCTCAGTCGCAGTCGCCTTCGCTGCTGTGCTAAAAGTCACGTAGTCGCGGGCCGCGGCAAGCTTTACGTTTTCATTAGGCCTGTTTAAAAAAATGTGCAGCACAGCAGCTTGTCGTGCTGGTGTCGGGGGTCGAGAAGGTGAAGCGGATCATGCTGTGAATTGGGGGCAGACGGAGACAGCAGCAGAAGCGGAAGAGGCAACAACTACAACAAGCTAACGTCAGCTGCGGCAACGTAACGGTTACTTTTGGTCCAAAAAAGGAGATGACGACACTTTATGGCAGCCTGCTCCCATAAACTGAGGGAGAAGTTGTCGCCGTGCCGAATACAAGCAAAACGAAATCAAAACTGCGCTGCTGCCGCCTCACGCATCATCGCTGCCGATCCCGCAGTCGCCGTCGCCATCGAATCGACTGAGCTTTCACTGAAACTCAATTAAGTTAACAAATGTACGCAGGCCTTGGGGAGAAGGGAACGGAGGATGCGGGAGGGGGTGCTGGCCAGGACATCGCACAACTGACTGGCGCACCTGGCACTCATCCACCTTGCCATCTCCCTCATGCATCCATTCGTCAAATCTATCAATGTCGCCGCGAACGCGCACAGATTTTCAATTATGCCATAAATTGCGAAGGGGTGGGGGAGGAGAGGAGGCTTTTCTTTGCATCAATTGCTTTTCTTTTTTTCTTGTGCGTTTCTTGCATTTCGTATTGTTGTTGTCTTTTCGGTTTTCTAGTTTACATGCACTTTGTTTCGTTGTTGTTGCTGTTGCTGCGCTGCTCTGCAGTCTCATTTTGCAATGAAATTTATGTGCGATGTGCAAAGTCCAACGGTCAGTCGGTCGTACTTGCATTTATACATACATACATACATATGCATGTACACATGTGTGTATGTGGGGGCATGCATAAAACACACGCACACTAATAAAACACACTCAAATAAAAGAAGAGAACAAAACTGCAAGCACCAACAACAACAACATAACATGAGCTATTTTCAACACAGTGACCAAAACAGAGACCCCAAGCAGAATGTGAAGGGGAAGCAGTAAGGCAAACACACAAGGCAACAACAATCATAGTTCTCTTTGCATACGTGCGCACACAATAACACACACACTGGCAAGGAACGCAGGGGGCTTGTTACTGAGTAAGATTAGCAAAAGTTTAGGAAGAGCATCGAATCAAGGGGAAGGGGGCAATGTGAACTAATCTCAAATAAGCGAATTGAAAGTGAAATTGGATTTTTTTTACACAGCCCTGACAACAGTATGCATAAGTACTAACATATGTACATACATGTGCGTGTAACGTAAAGCAAGTACATATATGTATGTGTTTATGTACACATCATGCATCGAGCATAGATTTGTAGCGGCGGCACTTACCAACACTGACAATTATCGATAGGAACATTTTGTAAGACAATAAGCACGATAACTCTCTACACTCTAATTGAACATATTTTTATCAAAAATTTGTATATTAAGTTTAATAAATATACATATGATATTTTGAATTGTTATCTAATTGTTAATTACGATAAAAGTTGAACATTTGCATATCGTTCACATGCTCAGCACGTGGCGTGCTGCAAGTACCGCAAATTGGCGAATATCGGCATTTTTATATTACATTTAAGTGCAATTTATGGCCAGAACTCGTGCACGATGATGGCAGGGGCAGAGGCAACACGAGGGGAACCTGTTCCCTGCCCACAATCAATTTGAATGCATTGAACCTGTTTGTTCCCTTGCCCTTTTGCTCCGCTTTCCCCGTCAGTTTCATTGCCAACAGGCAGCGACATCAGCAGCTTCCCCTCCCCCTTTCTATTAGCGTGCCCTGGTAGACCCCCCGCCAATTTCATCATCTTTGCCGATCACTCGACTAGCGCGTGCTCAGTTAGCAACAGCAGCAGCAACAACAACAGTAATTCTAACCATCTAAGGCAGTCCATCTCTTTCTCTCGCTATGCATTAAGTGTGCGTCTGTATGTGTGTACATACTATTTATGTACATAGCTGTGTGTATTATTTACTTATTTCACTTATAAATCGAGAGAGTTGAGCATTGTTAAGCCGTCAACGTGTCAAGCACGATTTATAGCAGCAGATCTGTCTAAAAATGTGCGCACTACTACATACATACATATGTACATATGTACATACATGCATAGTATACATACATACATATGCATATACACACATGCATATACACACATATGCATATGTATGAGGTCGCTGACTGCGCTCTGTTAACTCTTTGGCACTCGCAAAGGTGCACAAAGTGTCGCACCTTGACGCACGTGTGCCTATCAAAATGCATTTTGAAAGACGAACACTTAAACACTTTATTGGCAACCTGATAAGTATTTGAACTTCGTATTAATCACAAATGAGAGAGAGAGAGAGATGCGAAGATTAAACAGAAACACAATCACAAACAATTGCACAGAGCAGCAACGAACTGAGGTACAAAGTCCAAAACCGGCGCACAATGCTGACTCGCTGACGTCACTTGCTGGCAGAGCTTCGCTTAAGTTACAGTTATTTCCTCCACTTGTTCGTCTCACAGTCTCAGATTTGTTTGCATTGCTCATAATGTTTTCAATTATAGCGATCCACAACACAACACAGCAGCAACAAAACAGTATATGCATGCATGTGTGCGTATGTACATATGCGTGTGTACATCAAACATGCAAACATAAGAAGATCGGTAAAGGCAACAACAACAAAACAACAACCACAGAAACAGCAACAGCAATGTGAACACTCACATTGCGAGTGCGAGTCCAAAGTCCAAACGCCGTTTCAGAGGCAAGAGTCCAAAGTCCAATTCCAATGCAATGCTCGGGTTTTCTGCTCGCGGAGACCAGCATGTTGTGCTAGTCATAGCTCCCCCATCTCTCACTCACTCTCAGTTACAATGTTGTTTGTGTTTTTCCCTCTCTCAGCAGCAGCAGCAAAGAGCAACGCGAGTGTCTGCTCTCTCTCGCTCTCGTCCGTGCTCTTTCTGGCTTCGCTTACCCCCCGCAGCAAGCAGCACTTGTGTTTTTGCTTGCTCTGCTTTGTTTACCTTTCTGAACAGTTGTAATGTCGTCACTCTCTTGACTCTTGCTCTCTCGCGCGCCATCCCCCATAAGAGATTGGCTCTCTTGAAACTCTTAAAACATGCGGTCGAGTCTGTTGATTGCATGTAAAAAAGTTATTAACTTGGATACAGAGACTGCTGTTGTTGATTTTACGAACCAAATGGTATTACAGAGCACAGACAGATTGGGCTTTTACGACATTTATTTATAGTAAGGTAGGGTATACTCTCTGTTTTATATTACGAAATGCAATAAATACAGAGTTATCACTCTCAGGATCAGTATTTGTATTTCAATTTGGGTCACCTTCGGGGCCATTGTCCAATTTGCAATCAGTGCAGCTGCTGACGTCAGACTCACCTCACTCAGCGTGCGTTATACCATTCAATTTATGCATCTATCGCATTCGCGGTATAGTATACACATACATACATGTATATTTTATTAAATTTAATATAATTCTTTCTGATTCTAATCAACGCAAGAAAAGTGTTTAGCCTCCGTTGGCTAATAAGAAGAGAGATAGAGAGATCGTGCTGATTGTAAATATAATAAATTGTCCTATCGATAATTCTCAGTGTTGGTTAGCGCTGCTGCTACACATCCTTTGTTATCCTCTTTTACTTGGCGTCTTTTCCCTCACACGGCCCCATTCCAGTCCTTACCTCTCTTTCTCCCTCACACAGAGCGAGAGAGAGAGATATTAAATACACTTAATAGTTTTTTCACAATCGTCGCCGGCTTTTGTGAAAAAAATAAGTTTACGTTTCGCATTTGCCTTTGCTGCGATTCGCATTTTATTTAATTTTAGCGAAACGAAACGAACAAAATACACAAACTGTCTGTGGACTTTGCACCTTCGTTGGAGACGGCGACGCTGGCAGAGCAGCATTTCTGTATTGAATGAATTTAGCAAGTGTTGTTGCTGTTAATAATATGTTATTCTCTCTCTTGTTGTTGTTGTTGCCGCCATTGTTGCCAGTTGCCACGTTTCGCGCTTAAAATACAATGCGAATTGCTAAATACAAGTTATAAAAGTGAGCAAAATTTATATGAACATTAACAGAGATTGAAGTGATGTTTTGTTTATATATATAAATACATTTATTCGAAAGGAATCTTTCGCAAGACACAAACTATTTATAAACGTTATACATACATAGATACATGTACATATGTATATGCGTATAAATAATTTCAATTGGCAACAGATCAGTTTGGAAAACGTTTCAAATCGATTGAAATATCGTATTTATCTAGTGAGCCCTCTCTCACGTGAGAGAACTAGTGTTGCCAGGTCAGCTTTTTCCCATCAAATCTGGCTTTTTTCAACGTCCAAGAGCGGGACAAAATCAAAAATATTGCTCTAACTAGCTTTTTCCTACACAATCAGCTTATTTTTTTTTGCAACTCCATACAATTCAGACCTTTTTTAACTACCTTTTCTTCGCTTGAAAATTCTGGCAACACTGGAGAGAACAACAGTCTCACTTGGAGAGCAATTCCAATTAACAGTTCCATCGTCATTAAGCCAACGACTCGTTATGAGTGCACTCATGAATGCGACTCAAACTTTCAACTAATTAAGCTACCAAGTGTCGCTGACAGTTGCGGTAGCTGCATGAAAGCGGGAGAAAGAGAAGACGGTGTCGGGGGGTGGTTGAGCCTGACATGCAAAACGAATTAATTATACATAAGCTACTTGTGGCAGATCGATTAGCATGCAACAACAACAAGAAACCAGAACAATAACAACTCGACTTGGCAACGTTTGAGCTGCGCTACTTGTGGCTGAAGTCTCTCTCTCTCTCTGTCATCGCCATCTCCTTTGTCATTGTCATCGCCGCTGTTGGCGTCGACGTCTGCGTCGGCATCAGCTTCGGTTTCGGCGTGGGTGAGTGGTTTGTGGCGGAAGCGTCTCCGAAACGAGGCTGCCACAGTAACAGACTCGCATCACATTCAGGGTCTGGCTTACTTTGGGGTCGCACTCAGGTTCCTGTTGCTGTTGTGGTTGTGGGGCAACAACCATAACGTATACGTATGTGTGTATGTGATGAAGACTCATGGTAACTAAAGAAGGTAGATAGAAATATGAAATTAAAGAAAATTATATAAGCAATTGTTAAGTTAATTACAATGCACCCAATTAATTTTATAAAATAATAACATAACCTAACAGCGGCACTGACACTAACCAACACTGATAAATATCGATAACAAGCACGATCTCTCTTTGTATTCTCTAAGTAGCCAAAATGAGTCAGAACAGTTCTCCGGCGTGCATTTAAATCAAAAAGTATTATTTTAAGTTTACAAAATATATATTGCAAATACAATAACATAATATAAATACATATCCATATGTATAGTAAATGTTTCACTAAAATTTGCAATATTTTCAACTGTCTAAAGCGCATTTAACAATCGCCAAAAGAACGTTACAAATACAATATTCATTTATTTATAAAACGGTTTAAGACGCTCGTGTTAATTTTTTAAAAAGTATTAATACAATGTAATAAGACGTTCTCAGTACTATTATGAAAATTGATAAGGGATACAAGTATTTAAAATGTAAGCATTTTGAACATAAATGTTAATTAACAATTGAGAAAATCTGCGTATTTAATTTTTATGCGCGTTCCTTTTAATGCGCGTTTATATATGAAAATCGGCTTTTCTTTTGTTGATTCCACAACCTCCTGCCATACAGGATGCTTTTTGCGCCACTTGTGCCTGCTGGGCTAATTCCAGTAGCCACGCCCACACACGCTCATCTCAAATTCTGCGGCTGCCTAATTGGAAAGTGAAAATGTGCGAGGCGCTGACGCGTGACTCCTTGGGAGCAACTTGTTGCCTTGGCTACCTGTGCTACCTGGCGCATGCCTTGGCCCCCAAGTTGCCTCATTATGCAAAGTGCTGCGGCAAAGAAGAGGAGGAGGCAGTGCAGGGACTATGACAACGGCTGCGTACCTCTGACTAGCGTCAATAGGCAAAGAGTCCTTCAAATAGAGGGAGGAGTGAGAGGGTGGGGGATGGGGTGTGCACATCGCGTGTGTGTTGACGCAACGACAAAAAATGTTGTTGCTCTTTGGTATTTGAAATTTGTGTGCGCTCTGCAAATTTCATTTCATTTCATTCCTCTTCGTGTTGACCTGAGCAAACGATGCAACTGGTGCGGCAGAAGGGTTTCTGTCTGTGACTGTGTGTGTCTCTGTGTGTGTGTGGGAGTGCCCTGGGGGTGGTCTTATGGCAGACTGCGTGGCATGCCAGCTTGAATTGCCTGTTACAAAGCATCCCCATCTCCATTCCCATCGTATCGACTCGACTATGCTGATTTGCAGTTGGTTATGTTGTCGTTTGTCGTTTTCAGTTGTCGACTGTTGTTGCTTGTGTTTGTTGTTGTCGTTCCTGATTTGTTGTTGCCCTGCAAATGCCACACTGGCCCTGCAAGTGGGTATATCGGTTGGGAAGTTGCTATATCTACAACATTGCCGAACATCTCCACCTCAACAAATAAGCTTAACACATATATACACAACATATATCATATACATTGTTGCACGATATTCTTATTTGTTTTTAATTGTTCAATAGTTTTTTTTCATTTTAAAATTTTATTTATTTTAATGCGTGTCGTCCAATTTGACAAGGAATTCATGTATTCCGATCTTCGATAACGATTACCTTAACTATTGTTCTAATTACACGATGATTCCAAAATATAAGAACAACTATCGGAACTTCTTAACTTATCTTATAACATTGATTAATCGTTAACTGCGATAAAGCTTATTCGAATATAATATAAATACAATAATATAGATATAATATAATATAATATATAATATACATACATATATTATATACATATATCATATTTAGCGTATTATAAGTAAGTATATTTAGATTTAAATGGTGCCTTAGTTTTTCCAAATTCCCTGGGTGTTTCGTGACTGTTGCTCATTGTCAACTTGACGCATTCCTTCGAGTCGTTGTCGCTTTGAATTTGTTCCATTCGAAATGATGACACGCTCGTTGCATAAGCAAATAATTCGAGGCCTTTTACACACCCCTTACTCCCAATCCTCCCACAGCCAAAACATACCCAATTGAGTTGTCCACCCGCCACCCACTCACAGCGCCTGCCAGACGCAGTTGTCGTTCGTGTCCTGCTGTCATGGCAGCCTTGTTGGGTTTGGTTTGACAAGCCCGCAGACAGTACAGACTGAACAGGACATACTCGACCAGCCCGCTGACAAGCTGAGCTGATAAGTCGAGCCGATAAGCATGAGATGCGATTGGATATTACAGATACATATATTCCTTAAAGCTCACTCGAGTGCAACCCCTGCCAAGTGTAGACCTAATCTAATCCATATTTACTTCTTCGATTGCAGGTTTGCAAGGCACTCGGCATCATCTGCGAAATGGAGTACTTCGGCCTGGAGCCGTGGACGCCCAACCAAAAGGAGTCGCGCTCGCGCCAGTGGTACAACCTGAGGAACCGCCTGCACACCGACAGCGGCAGCAGCAGCAACGGCATCCACCTGATGCTGGCACTGCGTGTCAAGTTCTGGGTGCCAGTGCACAGCATACTGCAGGAGAGTGTGCGGGATCTGTTCTACATGCAGGCACGCAGCGATCTGCTGGAGGGACGACTCTGTGCCCACGACTGGAGCAATGCGGCCAAGCTGGCGGCGCTGCTCTGTCAGGCGGATGGACTGCGCTTCAACGAGCAGGCTCTGCGTGCTGAGTGCCCCATGCGTATGCTGCAGCAGCAGCAGCAGAAGCAATTGAAACTGGAGGAGCAGCGCAAGGAGAAGCATGAACATGTACTCAGCTTCAAGAAGCGACGACTCTCCAAACAGAAGTCTGTGGAACACATCGAATGCTGCGTCTTGGCAGCACCATCGACCAGCGTTTCCAGCCACAACAACAACAACAACAATAACAACAGCAGCAGCAGCAACAACAACATCAACAACAGCAACAACAGCCTGCAACCATCTCCGTCAGCATCAATGTCAGCCTCGGCCTCCAGCTCGAGCAGTCCCAGCAACAGCAGCAGCAGCCACTCAGGCCTGGACGAGCGTCTGGCAAGCAATCCGCTGCGCATCTACAAGAAGTACGTCATCCTGCCCAGCGCCGACAGCGAGCCGCCAGTTGACTTTCTGCGCCAGATTGCCGTGGAGCACAGCAAACTGGCCAAGCTGCCGATGAGTCCCAAGTCGGCCAAGTACTGGCTGCTGCAGGAGATCCAGGAGCTCAGTGGCTACGGCGAGGAGCTCTTCAGCGGCATCACCACCAACGAGAGTGCCACCCACTGTGACATTGCAGTCGGCGCACATGGCATCACCGTCATCCGCGGGGAGGAAAAAGAAAGGTGAGTGTTGCGCTCGGATTAGGTTGACCATATATACACAATCGCAAGAATCTTTTAAAGAGTAGAAAATCTCCTATTAAGTATAAAGAAGGTGACCATATTTAAATCACTTTGGGAGGTTCTAAAATACTTGTTAAAGGTCATTAAAAAGAAAGCAAACATTTAATCAGCTCAAGCCTGATTAGGGTGACCATAATTACACTTGTCGCTGTGCTTTAAAGAGTAGAAAATCGTCTAAAGAGTAGAAAATATCATAATGAGATGAGAAAAAGTGAAGAAAAATATAAAAATATATCAGTTTAATTAAGGTGACCACGTTTGAATTTATTTATGGCATGATCTAAAAAAATACGTTAAATACTTGTTAGGCATCATTAAAATAGAAAGCAAACATAAAATCAGTTTAACACTTATTAAGGTGACCATCATTTCACTTGATATTGAGCTTAAAAATCACCCCTACAGAGTAGAAAATCTTATAATGAGTATAAAGAGTAAACGTAAAGAAAAGTATTTAAAGAAACAAATAAAGAAGTACAGCTTCGATAAAGGTGGCCATATCTGCATTTTATCAAAACATGATAAACTTAAAAGAGAAAATCAAAAAATGTACGTTATTTAGATAAACCTTTACCAGGTTCAACCCTGATTAAGATGACCATAATAACATAATGAGTACAAAGAATATAAAGTATAAATTACAGACTAAACTAAGCTGACCAGATCTGCATTTTATTAAAGCATGATAAAGTTCTAATAGAAAAGCAGTATAATGTAAATTATTTAGACAAACCATTAGCAGATTCAACCCTGATTAAGATGACCATAATAACATAATGAGTATAAAGAATATATAAAAAAGTACAACCTCAATTAAGCTGACCTTATCTGCATTTCATTAAAGCATGATTAAGTTCTAAAAGAGAATCATTACAATGTGAACTATTTAGACAACCCTTAAGCAGGTTCAATTCTGATTAGGGTGACCATACTAACACTATATTTATTAACAAAATTCCTTTCTTGCATTGCTTGCAGCATCCCGTTCAGTGCCATTGCCGCTGCAAAGTCGCTGAGGCGCACCTTCAAGCTGGAGTACGTGGACGATCACAACGATCGCAAGGATCTGGAAATAAAGCTGCCCAAGCAGCCGATTGCCGCGGGCCTGTATCGCTCGATAACAGAGCGACACGCGTTCTACGTGTGCGACAAGGTGCGCTGCGTGGTGACCAACCAGTTTACACGGGATCTCAAGGGGACCATTGCGTCCATGTTCAACGAGGACACGGAGCTGGGCAAGCGGTACGTGTTCGACATTCAGCACACGTGCCGCGAGGTGCACGACCAGGCGAGACGCAAGCTGCACGAGCAGGGAGGCGATGTGGCTGTGGCCATGGCGGCCATCGATGGCAGCAGCAGTAGCAACAGTTGCGAACCCGGCCTCAATGTAGGCGGCGTCGTCGGCGGTGCTGGTTCCATGGCCGGCAAGATAGATTTGGCCTTACGCGACAAGGAGGCGCGTGAGGCGGCGATTGAGCGCTGTGTGGACACGCGCATCTCGGAGGCCATGCAGTGCAAGATCTGCATGGATCGTGCGATCAACACAGTGTTCAATCCATGCTGTCACGTCATCGCGTGTGCGCAGTGTGCGGCCAGGTGAGCTTACTCAACAGCATCCCCACTCGAATCTGTACTAATCCCTCATTTTCTTGCTCCCCCTACAGATGCAACAATTGCCCGAACTGCCGCGTAAAGATCACGAGCGTGGTCAAAATCTATCTGCCACCAGAACTGCGCACCAGCCAGACCGCTGCGAGCAACAACTGCGTCATCGTTGGTCCCATACAACAGCAGCAAGAGCAGGAGCAGAGTGGAGGAGCTCAGCTCCTCGACAGCTCAGCCTCCACATCGGCATCGTTGTCGGCATTGCCATTGTCTGCTTTCGGAGCAAGCGGAGTCGGAGTCGGAGCGGGAGTGGGAGTCGGAGCAGGAGCGGGAGCAGCAGAGCCACCTGGCGCAGCGCCAAAGGAAACTACGGCTGCCTAGAATTGGTTGTGCTCGCTGCTGTTCCGGCTGATGGAATGGGTGTGCGTGCCGATTGTCTGATCATCAATCTGATTGCGATCGGGATCGGCATCGGCATGATCATCATGATCTCCTGATCTCTCGTGTTGCTGTTGAATCAAATGACCATAACATACATACATATATATTTCGAGGGAACAAACCAAAAATATGTAACGCGTTTCTACAACACACTACAGAACCTTAGACCGTATACTCGTATCTTTACTCAAGTATTTTATGGATATATACCACGACTATGAAGTGCTATTTAACCTTATCTGAGACTTCACGATTTAGCCTGTTTAGAGTTTAGTGATACGCCTATACAACAACTACTACTAACTACCTAGATAAATGCATATATAGTATATATACCACATACTACAAATACATATATTTATAGCAAACTGTATGATAGAGAGAATTATATATGTATACCTACAAATATTAATACGGAACACATGAATGTACAACGGGTCCCTCGACGAGAGATGTACCACACACACACACACCCACATACATACACACACACACACATATATATATTTATAGTTGTAACTAGTGCTACCTACTTACATATAGTTCTAATTAGAATTTTACGATACGAAACTCGAGATGTATTTATTATTTTTATTATTATGTTAACGCCCAAAACTCTTAGTATTTATTACCACTAAACTACCCGTTAAACAAGAATAACTACTTGGCCTATACGCAGACCCAGCCCGATTCTAATGTAGAGTAGTGTATTTATTGTATATGTACATACATATGTTATATGATTTGTTATCAATGTACATAGTGCATATACTATAGGATACCTATAGTATATATACATAAATATATATACACACATGTATATCATATGCGTAAAGGACAAGCGTACAATAATTGCAAGTTTAAGGAGCAAGTTAGTACTAAGTACCTGCAATCTGCTAAGTGCTAAATGCATTTCACTGCAGCAGATATTAAACGTAGTCAATAATAAATGTTAACATGTTATACCAATCAACGAATTTACTTTATTTCATTTACTTTTATCACTTTTTCACTTTTTCCTCTATCTTTTTGGTTGCAAATCTATATTTTCTTTTCAGAACTTTTACGATTTAAAGAGTTTGTCAATCTGTTTTCTATATTTCCGTTTCAAGACATTTTTTCTTTCGGCTCTCACACATTTAAATACATATATACTTAGTATATATTATATCATATTATGTTCGGAGGCTATTACTACTCAAAAACTAAATCAAAACTGTCACAAAATGTGCATATATGCACTTATTCTAAAATTGTATTTTTCTACAAGAGATTTCTAAACTGACTCACTATACTATGTAGTTATAATGAAACTATCGGAAACAAAGCTTCTAAAGTTTTGTTCGTTTGAGTGTAAAATATTTTCCAAAACCCTGTAAATTAGTTCAGGTTTTCTGCTTTATTTGAATTTCACATGTATACAAAATAAAATATATATTCATATTAATCAAATCACTCATGACATCATCCCATCATTGGAATTTTACTATCTCCAAGGAAAATGAAATGAGGACATATTTTAAATGCATTCGTATAGATGTTACACTATAAGAACTGATCTCTTTGGAATGAAATACTTTTGATGCTGTGCTCGCTATTGTACATATGTATGTATGTACATACAGCTGTGTTCATAAAAATAGCAGTGCTCATGAGCTGCAACTTTAAACTTAATTTTATATATCAAAAAGTAAATGAATGTTCACAAATTTAATTTTGTTTTAACTTTGTGATTATTTTAAACAAAAACAAATCAATTTATTATTCAAAATGTTAATTTTTTTACATTATTAATTTAAACAAAAAAGTGCTGTTTACAGCTGTTCATAAAAATATCAGTGAGTAATGAAAACAGTGGAATTAGTTGAAAAAAACATTGTTGAACTCCAAAAACTATTTTAATTTGTTTGCTTAGGTTAGTACTTAGTCGTGTATCCATTATTTTTTATCACGGCCTGGCATCTGCGAGGCATAGAATCCACCAAGTCCTGGCAGCACGAACAACCTTCCAAATCTGTGATCGAGATGTTGGATTTCCTTTGCAACATATCGTTTAACATCTCCCCATAGGTTTTCAATTGGATTTAAATCCGGAGACTGCAAAGGCCATGACATAAGATCGATCCGTTTTGATGCCATCCAGCTTTTGACCGGTTTGCTTGTATGTTTGTGGTCGTTATCTTGTTGAAACGTCCATTTGCCACTAAAATGGACGTTTCAACAATGGACGTTTCAGAATTGTCATAAGGAAACAACATTTTCTAATATGTTAAAATGTACAGATCGATCCATGATCCCATCAATCATGAATATAGGGCCCACTCCACTGTAAGAATAACATGTCCATACCATAATACTCAATCCGCCGTGTTTAACTGTCTTCAAAGTGTACCTAGGATCGTACTCTGTGTTAGGTGGACGTCTGACATATTGTCTGGAGCCCTTTCCACCAAATAACACAATTTTACTCTCGTCACTCCATAAAATATTTCGCTACTTTATAATGGGCCAATTAAGGGGACTTTTGGCAAACTCCAAACGTGCTTTGACATGTCTAGTGGAACTTTTCGTGGATGGCACGATTCAAGATTTTGTTCTTTAAGACGTCGCCGAATAGTAAGGGCACTAACATTCAAGCTTAAGACATTTTTTGTCTTGCTGGACGATGCAAAAGGCTGCTCCCTGCTATATCGCACAATAGATCGGTCCTCATGAGGCGTGGTTTTACGTCGGATACCACGATATATCCAGAATAGATATAGCAGAACATCCACATATTTCTTGCCCCTGCCCACTAAGTTAAAAAATATAAATTTATTTTAGTGTTTTCTAATGTTTATAATAGTCACTAACACAAAACCACTAACTTTTTATCAAACGTCTTAACAAATTTTTTTTGGCTTATCAAGATACGCACTGGTATTTTAATGAACAGCCAAAGACTGGTGATTATTTCAAAAAGAGTTGTTCATTTCCTTTGCCTTATTAATCGGAAATTTGTCTATCGTTAATCCGCCACCAACTATAACAGTGTGTACACACTCTTTCCCCGTTGAAATATCATAAATGTAGGTGTTTTTCAGAATTTCATTTTAATTCTGTTTTTCGATAGGTACTATTTTGAGTTAAGCTGGTAAAGAGGACAAATTAAACTTTAAATCATAATGCCAACTTATACTGTACCTTCAGCACTAGCAAAGTTAAATTATTTGCAACTGTAAGTCAAACAGGCGAATATTTTACATATTCCGCTAATCTATCGATATGTGCACATAAATACAACTCGTTTTTATTACTAGGCTTGTGTGATTTTGGCATAAATTATGGTTTTTATTCAAGCCAGAATTTGACCACGTCTGCGAAATGTTTAAAAACATAATTGGGACTTTTACGAATACAAAGATGATGATAACGAGATCAGATTGTCCATCCACAGCGTTATGCTCGAAGTCAGCCACAATACATTTTATGCGATATCTCTATAAACGTTAAATATCTAAAAGAACATCACGCTGCAGCGTAAGAAGCATAAACATTGACCTGCATGAATCCAATAAGAATTCATAAACTAAAATTGAAGGTTTCCGTCAAACTTCTTATGTCGTTGTGCAGTTTCTATTAATTTACACCGATTTAAGCGCTTAAAAATTCATGGAAGCTTATTGTTTTTTGTCCAACTTTCTCTTTCCTCATTACCAAAACCTGCTCGTATACCTTCATATCCATCAGACAGAGAGCTGAAAAGATAAATTTAATTAGCATTTGTGTTGAAATTATGTGAGTTCCTTAAGGACGAAAGTATCAACACATCAAAAGATTTAGTATTCTTGGGGTGTGTCAGTTCCGCATTCTTCAACACGATGTTCCATTTGAATTTGGCCATGCCATCAGTTTTATCTATCATTTAATGTGCACGTTTGGTTTACTAATATTTATTCTTGTTTTTTTATATTCAATGTGATGAAAGTATGTTTCGTGAATAAAGCAGTATATTTTGTGATACTATGGCAAGGAAATTTTGGTTGGTAATCGATAGATTTAAAATTGTGCTATCGATTTATTAACAAAGATTATTACATCTAAATGATTGCTCATTGGATAAATGCAAATTATTAAATAACTAACAAAAAAAATAAATTCATTGTATTAAATGATTTTTTTCGTAGAAATGAAAAATTAATTAATAATTCAAACGATTGGAACACAGTGTTGCATAAATTGATAAGCACTGGTGCACATCCCGATTGTGGTATATACCATCGATAGTCACGGAGAAGAAATCGGCCGTATCGATAGTGTCATCGATAGGCTAACAGCAGTAGTTCGGCGTGTAAGTCTAAATGTAAATATCGCCGTCTGCACCGCAACAGTGAAGTAATATATTATTATAATAGCAAACCCATTGTTTTAAGAAATTTTAGAATAAACTGCCCGTGTTAAACTGACGTTGATTGTGTGTTTTAAAGATACATTAATACTCTCGTCGTAAAATTGCAACATGCGACGAACAGTGGCCGCGCGAGTGTGACAGCAAATGCTACAAACGTGAGTGCAAGGCAAATGCAAACAATTGAATAAGCGTTGCGGGTTGCCTGCTGTTGGAAGTCATTCGCTCAATTCGACTGTGGCAAATGTTGGCGCCGCCGCCACCGTCCTTCGCGTTAACTAAACAGTATTTTGAGTTTGTGAAATTTGCACGCGGCTGCAGTTCTTGATTATTAGTGCAGCAGCTGGTGTCGGTGTGTCGGTATCGGTGTCCCCAGAGACCGTCGACGTGGGGCTGGGGGCTCTGATCGTGATCAAGTGCGAGCGTACTGAAGAGTGTGTGTGTGTCTCTGTGTGTGTATAAGTGTGTCTGTATGTGTGAGTGCAGAGACCACCGCGATGACCATGAAGCAACGCGTTGCTCTCAATTTCGTAGATGTTTACAATAGGTTCCTAAAAATGTTTCAATGGTACAACTACTGCATTGTAATATAAGGTCGCCAGCATGTCTATAGCCACAACAACAACAACATAAATACACTTTAACTGCAGTCATAATATTAACAACAACAACAACAAGAATAGCAACAATATCAACTCGTTCTACAACTTCAACTACAATGAAACAGCTGAAAGTACTAAACAAGTCCGCACTCTCTCGCATTAATTCGATATTCCATTTGTGCTCTTAAGTATTATAAATTAAAAGAAACGCAGAAAAAATAAATATTTAGTAAGCATCCAGCAAAGCAAGCAAGCAAAAGAAAGCCAAAAAGCAAAAGTGCCTCACTCCTAATGTGTTTAAGTGAATTTAAGCCGCTCTTTGACGTCACTGGTCGTTGGCGTCGCCGTCGCTGTTGCCGTCGCTACCTCTGAACTTGCGCTCAAGTCTTCCGTCGCCCCGCCCCCTCGACCCATCTTCTTCACTTTTTAATCGCTTCGCGCGCATCCTCTTAAATGCGTTTAGTGTCGAGCTCTTTTTATTTTGTATCGTGTTTCGTGCGCATTCGTTTCACTGCCCCGTAGACGCGTGACTTGGATTTTTGAAGACAATACATTTGCATATCTTTATGTATGAATGTGTGAAACAGCATTTAATTTTGTCTGGATCTGGATTATTCAACTGAAGAGAGGTCAGTATGCTCTCAACTGCGAATCAATCGCTGAACAATGTCCAAATTTTAATTAAACACCTGTGTACTAGGTTGACAGTTCAGTCCTTTTCCGGAGAGATCTGTCCTTTTATTATTTCATCCAGCCGCCAAACATATTGAGCCTTTCCTGAGTTTGTTGCCTCAAATAAAAAGTGTTCTAGATGGCAATTTGTTTCATTGTTATCAACCATTTGTATTCAAAACGTTAATCACACTTTATATTGACTTTTGTATTAACATGACTTAGACGTGAATATGTCATGAATCTTGGCCTTAATAACCGATTTTGATTAGGTACATGTTTTATATATAAAGAAGCATACTCCGAGCATGACTACAGTATCAAAAAAGTTTGGCACCTTAGATGGGCTCCTTTAGTTCAGGTTTTATATTTATATTTATTGAAATGAAGTTTTGTTGTCCGACTCAAAAACTAGTTATTAATTACTTATAAATATGACTTTAAATATAAAAATATAATAATATAATAATAATAATGGTAAAGGTTAAATAGCTGCATGCGTCACAGATTTGTTTTAGCTTGTAGTTTTAATATCAATGTAAACAAAGTGATAAATGTACAAAAATATTCTATTGAAAATAGGCGTCGACTCCCTTACGCTTAAAACCGACTTTGAGTTTCTTTTTACCATCATCTCCTTTCACAGAGATTCTCTTTCTTAATCTAGCCATTTTATCGTAATAGGTATCAAAAACTTTGGTCACATCCCTCTCCTCATCTTTGAGTAAGTCCTTGCAGCGCATCAAGGTGTCCTTCAGTACTCCACCACTGACATAGTATGCAATTAACTTATCCCGATCCTGCCATCTCATAAGCATGTCCATGCTTACCGCTTCATAGATGCGGAACACACTAAAGAACATATCAAATTTATCAGACATTTTTCGCATTTGCTGTTCGTTTAGATTGGGTATACGAAGAGTCGGCTGCCGTATAATGTAATAGGGATCGTTCTCTTTGGAAAAGTTGGCGAAGCGGACCCGAGGCCAGTCCAGATTATATATGGTATTGTACAAAGATTTTGGATGGCCAAGAATACCGTGCGCCACATCTATCATTTGCAGCTGTGGATCCGGAACTATATACTCTAGTTGTAGCTCCATTATACGAGCATCTGTACCACGATATATTCGTTCTCCTATCCACAGGATGGGCATATCCTCTTCTGCCACATTATTGAGTTCCTCAACCAACGGCGATGTCTGAATGCGATAGTTAACCATTTTGTTATTGCGACCATAGACCACGCAACGCTCAACAGGTGTAAACTTGATATAGTGTGGACAGTTCATCAAAAAGTGTTCGCACCGAAAGAGTCGATTCATTTCCATCTCAATCAGGTAATAGGCACGTCTGTGATTCGCAATCCAAACGATTTGTGTGGCAACTGCCAGGAAATGTTCGTGAAACCACAAATCCTTTATCTTTGATGAGAACTTGACGATCGGCTTTGTGTGGTAATACTTGAGTGTATCGCCCTCTCCCAGTATGATAACGCTGTAGTTCCTGGCCACCAGCAAGCGATACTGACTCAGGTAATTGGAGAATGTGCGCTTCATTTCGTTGGTCTGCTCGCTTTGGATCTGGGCCATATTTCCGGATACCTCGTCTCGGCGAATCAGCACGAACTCCACCATGCGCAGATAATACTCAAAGTATATAATGAGTGAGTGCAGCAGTCTATGGACTGCGGGCTCATGCATGAACTTAAGGAATTTCATGGTTAGGAATTCCTTTGGCATCATGAATAGCACTAGATCGCGCACATCATTGATTACCACAGTGTCAGCGTCGAATGTGGTGTCGGGACGCACATAAAACTGTCGAAAGATGGCCTCCTCTTCGGGATTGAGTGTGCGTAGGAATCTATAGCCATTGGTGTCGATATATCTATCGTTTACATCAGACAAGTCGTTATGCGGATGAAAGTCGAGACTGTCGGTGTTGTGGTTCCAGGTCCATTTGCCACTGTAGTATTTTGGTGCATAAGTATCGATATGAAGCCGTATCATGCTGGTTATAGTATTTTGTATTTTCAGATTACAATAAGTTATTTATTTGAGTTGGAGATGGATTCAGTGTTTGTCGTCTTTTATTTATCATTAATTTCGTTTATTTTATTTGAGTTGAGTCTGTTAAGTTTGTAGTGATGAATATGAAAAAGTTGAATGTTCTATACTTCAATAAGTAACAGTTTTATCAAACCTACTTATGTATTATAATGTTCTGTGTATATCAATTCTGCAGAAGAGTTCGTTCACCAATTATACTGCAAGTTTAATTAATTAAACTTTAATAAAAATTTTGTTTGTTTTCTTTTTCCTATAAGGAGTGCTATCATAAAGCTATAAGAGACAAAGAATTCAAAATGGACCAACACACATTTTGTCATTCTAAACATATTTATTATACCCTTCGACCATTGAAAATGGCTATACAGTATAATGTGCTTAACTGCATCAACACTTAACTGCACATTACAGATAACTGCCCAATCATACTTTTTTTTGGGTAAAGGTTAAATAGCTGCATGCGTCACCGATTTTGTTTAAATTTTTTTTACTGATAGGGCTATATTTATCATGATTTTAGGTGAAAGAATTATTTGGCGGGCTCTTCTATTTTTTTTAAAATTGAATTTGAAAATAATTCAATTACATGTATTTTGTTGTTGCATTTTTGTGCAACGCGCCAGTCTGCCTGCAACATTTTGTGATGGCACAAATTTAAACAAAATCGGTGACGCATGCAGCTATTTAACATTTACCATAATAATATGAAATATAATTATAATAATATATAATATAAATATAAAATAATATAATAATATATAAAATATATATAATAATAGCAATCGAAAGGTATCAAAAACAATCCATTTACATATGTATACTATAGTATTATATTCATACGTTTCAATATTAGCTTGCACCAAATCATATTTCTCGATCGTAAGATTTGGAATTAGTGTTGGACAAAGGTTTATTAACTTTGTGCAATTGAATTTAACGTGTGGGAGACTTCAAAAAGTATATATATTCTTGATAAGGATCACTAGCTAAGTCGATTCAGCCATGTTCGTCAGGATGAACGCTTCTATCTCCTTCTTGAGTTCAGAATAAACTGTATTTCAAAATGATTGTTATTGAACAGGTCTAATATAATCGGGGTGCGCCCACCACAACCACTTGGGAATTGAGGACATCAATTTTGATTTCTTGGATCTACATAAGTTAATATATTTTATATAATGAGTTATATATCCCATATTCATATATTTAAATACCTCAATTCTCGGGGAAGTCCGATTTCATGCAGTTAAGTAAAGTTTATTTAATGCGGTTGGTGGGCGCTGCAGACCGCTGGCATAGCAACAACAAAAACAAGAGGAACCAACATGAAAAGAAAAGAAAAGAAAATTATGATTTACACAATAATAAAATGTCAATTCATCTGCGCCTTGTCTCGTTTGTTTTTTGCTCTTCTCCCTCATTTCCTTTTTGTTCCCTTCCGTTCGCATCGGTTGAACTTAAAAAGCGACAACGGTTATTAATTCACTCTGGCTTGAAGCATTGGGAGCATCGGGAACCTGGCGATGGGCTGCCCTTCATTTAAGCTGTATTCCATATGTCCAGCGTTCGTACGGCAGGGTCCAGTTGCCGCAGTCGTTAATGGAAAAACAGCTATGCAGTCCGCTTGTTTTGGCTTAAGTTCCCTTTCTCAGTTTATTTGAAATGCGTGGGTAGATATGTTACACACTATAAGCGATACTTTTATAAATAAGTATATAAGTCGGAAATCTGGAATCTTTGTCGGATCATAAGCGTATAAGTTAAGAAATCGTATACTATGTGATATCTTGGGATTAATGCAATTCTATTACAATTATTCTAGACTGGTAAACTTGTCTGTTATTTAAGTGTTGTTGGGGCAATTACCTGATGGAAGACAATATTATATATCATACGGCTCGAACGACCGCTTTGACGATGTCTGGAAATAGTTGTCAAAAATACTATTATTTTAATATTAATTTATTAAAACAAAATTAACTCAAATTGAAGATGGACAAACAATAAAATCCAATTCATATTGATAACTTATTCAAATAGTGTTAACTATGATTTTAAATCAATATTTTTGATACGTTCCGCAACATTGAGTACATGCACACATACAGTCACGGGCAAATTAATAGGTATGAAAATTGACATTCTTGAATTATCAGTATGAAATAGTTTAAACAATGTTTTGACCAGATATTATATTTACATTATAACATTATATATATATTTATGTATTTATTTTTTTGGAAAGAGTGTGTCTTCGAAAACAATAATACATAAGAATTTTTCTTCGAAAAAATAAATGGTTTCGTCCATTCAAAAAAAGAATATACTTTGTGCAAATACGAGTATATGTTACAGGCAGTAGAAGGCGTTGCAGACCCCACAAAGTATATACAGTCAGTCAATTGACTCTTCACACATATGTACTTAAATTACCATATACATACATATGTATGTGTTAAGAGTTACTTGACAAAGTGGTTATAGAATTGCTCAGAATCACTAGATCGTTTGAGCCATGTCCGTCAGTCTGTCTGTTTGATCCTCAAGAGCTAGGTTTCTGTATGCTATAGATATTTATTTTAAATTTCCGCTTGTATCTGTTAGAGCAAGAACGCAATAATTGGCAGAAGAATTGTGCACAACGTATTAAAGATAATAAAAAAGTCTTTTAGAGAAGAGTATTCTAGTGTTGAGCGTGCTCCATTGTAGCTTTGAATTCTGGTTTCCTTTTGTTTTTGGTGTCAGAAAAATTGTATTTATGATATAAAGTAGAGCAGAGCGAAAGGGATTCAGGGAATATGGTGAGTTTTTGGCGACGTGGATGCGTGCTTATAGCCAACATCGAACGTCCTGCCATAAAACTGCATGTACGAGTTTGGTCTTTTTTTCCCTCCTCTCTTCTGCCTGCTGCTGGTGCTCCTCGTGCTTTTTGTTGTATGTTTGCATGTTGTTTTTCTGCTGCTGCTATTTCTGCAAGCCTTTTTATTCTGTCCGAGTTTATTGCGTGGAATGCTATTTAATAAATTCCATTTTATGCGCCCGGTCTCCGAGCAACATTCATTTCAGCTTGCTTCCCCTTCACTGTCCCGCAACTCTATCGTCAAAGATTTATCTGCAGTTTGTGTTATTTGTGTTAGCCGATGCAAATTTTAAAATTCGATTCTGTTATTCAAACGGCGTACGCAATAACAAATTGCAAAATGAAACAAGCAAAAACAGCGTTGACTATGAATTACTGTGGGGTTCATAGAACTCTTGCTTTAATTGCTGTGCATTGTTTTGCTAACATTGTTTTGGCAGATTTAGCAAATTTTGCAAAACGATTGAAAATGCCTGGAAATGTCAAATTTAATTGATTTAAATTGCGTTGTATCATCAAAAAGTACCTCAAGGAAAAACCTAGTGGGGAATAAAATGCATGTTTACTTAAATTAAAACTTATACTTAAGCAATGATATTTATAACATTTTTATTTCATTAATGTAATGTAATATTAGAAATGAATAAATGTAATTGAAATAAAGTCGATTATAAATAAAAATTGGTAAATGTTTTGCATAAATTGATTACAAGTTAAGAACTTTAAAAGTATGTAGCTAATATGTATTGAATTTGGTTAAACTAACAAACTTGTATATATAAATATAAAACAGCAATAAAGCTCAAAACAGGCTTAAGTATAATTTCCTCCGACTTATGGAATGGCCTGCTCAGTCACCGGATTTGAATTTTATTGAAAACCTTTGGGCTGACGTTAAGCAAAAGGTTTCTGAAGATAAACCCAAGAATAATAAGCAGCTTGGATTTGCTGTGAAAGACTCGTGGAACAATATTCCTAAAGAACGGTGCCAAGACTGGGTCAACTCAATGCCCCACTTGCAATCGCCAACAAAGGATACGCAATTTAATATTAATATTCCTAATACGTATTTCTTTAGATAATATCTGTTTCCTAAATATATATTTTGTTTTTTACTTAGTTAAACCCATTTGGAAAAATAGTGCTACTTTTGTAACCGTCTCAATTTGAAGGTTTTCTTTTGTTTTCGTAATTATATTAAAAAGAACCAATCAGATATGCTAACTTATTTCATTAATTGATTGAAAAGCATTGTAGCATTTTATTTTAGTAAATAACTAAATCAAAAAGTGTCAGAAAAAACAGAAAAGCTGGGGCGAACACAAATTGTGCTAATGGTGCTATTATTGTTACCGCAATTGTTAATGTAATTATATATAATTACATTTAATATAATCTGGGATTACAAAATTTAATCAACCTAACATTTACTGCAGAGGATGGGATGCAGATATTTAGAAGAAAGTTAGTTATTAGGATGAAGGATTAAGTAGTTAAAAAAGGAAAGTTTGATAGAATAAACGGAGGGTTCTGAATTGAAAACTCTTAACAGTCTATTGTAACCAGCACAGAGAACTCGAAAAGGATCTTGCAAGCTATAATTATTGTTATAAAAACCCAAAGAGATGTTAGGTAAAAGCTCTGTTATACAATATCTTTAACTACCTAGTAGAGAGTTCTGCATTATGCTCAACAGTTGTTGACCTTATTTTGTTACTAGTATTTGTAATGCCTTTGTAACATTAAAACCAGGAGTAAAGGCTTCCTTCGGAAGTTTTATACTCTTGCAGGTTGTTATCTCTTTCGATTGTTCCAATACTAGCTATATACAACGTTGCAGAATTAATTGGTATTGTGTATATTCAATATTATGCTTCTTAGTCAAGTTATGCCGATCGTTCCTATAGCAGCTTTATGTTATAGTGGTCTGATTTTTATAAAATGTTATATGCATATTATGTTTATTCTGCTGTACTTAATGTGGTTGCAATATCTGGACAAATTACAAAAATCGACCGATATTTTGTATGGCAGCTATACTATATATCGCTCCGATCCGGCTCGTTCTGACTTATACACAGCTATGAACAATAAAAAATATGTGTGCAAATTTAATTTAAAACAGAGACTAGTCTGCGTTGCAACAGACAGAAGGACGGACTTATGGCCAATAATAATATACCCTCTGCAATGTTATAAAAAGGGTATCTATATGTCGAGCGTATTCGACCGTCTGTTGCAGTGAAAAATTGCACATTACTGTCAATCCTGCTTTCTTTACTTTTACCTTATGGATCTTTACTGTTTATTTATTGTTACAATGACTAAAAAGTAGCACAAAATAAAGTAACGAAAGCTAAAAGCTACAAGCACGACGATAAGATACTCATCAACAAACTGGGAAACCCATACATTACCTTTTGTTTTGACGCAGATCAAGATTATATAAATGGTACACTTCAGGAAGTTGGAGTCGTTAAGTTACTGCCAAAACTAATACTCCCTCTACAAGAAGGAAAACGAAAAGGATGAGAAACATTGTCCTAAAAGCGCTGAAAGTTTTCAACAGCGCAACTTTTTACTCGTTCTAGAACTTTTAGATAGGTTTTGTTATTGTTGCCCTTCTACCGAACTTCCAAACTAGTTGCAAGCATAACAAACAACAAAAACAATGTCAAGAACAGCAACAACAACAACAAGAAAACTATCTGCATTGAAAAGTTGCGTTTATTGGGCGAGTATCTTAAAGTTTACTGGCGACGCTTTAAGCAGGCGGCGCTCGGCTCTTTGTGTCGAGTTTTCTATTTCACTTGTTTTCAATGTGCGTGTACTTTACTTCTTTGTGTGTGTGTGTGTGTGTGTGTGAGTATGACTAAGTGCGTATTAGTGTGTGCCTTGCCACGTAAAGAGCCATGCCCGTCGTGTGCAACAAGGACACAAGGGCCATAAAAATGTTTCAGCGCGGCAAAAGTTTTAAAAACAACTGCAGGAGTAGCAGGACACGTTGCAACGGCAACGGCAGCGTCAACAACAACAAAAACAATGGGAATTCTTGAAGTGCATAGCAGAGGCAAAAAATGTCCGTGCATAAGCTCCCTTATGCGACGCGACGCGAACAACAAACAACAACTCTTAAAAGGTTGTGCAAGCACAAATAAAAAGCTGGCAAAAATAAATAAATACCAGCAAGAGAACGTTGACGGCGATGCTCGAATAGAAAGTACCCTATAATTCAGATTAATATATATAAAAATAAATCAGTTGTTAAAAATTGGCATTTATATAAATGGGTTCATATTTACTATTTATTAATACTTTTTTAATTCAAATATTCCCTTTAAAAATATAACCTATCCAAAAGGGTTCATTAATATTGGTGGCTTTGTTACTTTTGTAATAATTTTATATTCTTTATTTGCATTCTTTAAAATCCATTCGTCTGGCGCTTACTCGAGAGACTCATCGCACTTCCTCGATCGTGCACGGTCGATTACAATATATCGAATGCCCGTTGCTTATCGATAGTTACAGTGTTACCTTATCTTTAGCTTATATTATATTTAAACTATTTACACTTAATATATTTAATATTAATATTATATTAAAAATTATTATAAACATGTATTTTTAATAACAATTTATTTATAACTATTAATTTCAAGTACTTAAAGATGTATGTTTATTGTAGGGTACACGCCAAGAAGTGCAACTTGTAAACGATTTTTTGACCCCCCCATTGCTTCCTTTCCCTCCTTGAGATTGCAAGGAATTGTGAAAAGTCGATAAAAGAAAAAGAAAGTACATACAAATATATGTACATACATATGTAAATGTGTGTAAAAATAATTGAAACACGGGTAGCTTGCTGCACATCGATATTCTGTAGATGAAGTCATGTCGATAGAGCGGTTTGTCTTCAGATTTGTTCTTACTTTTGATTGTACAACTTTTGTGTGCGCTGGGTAAATTTAATTTAATTTAATTTATTTGTCGAACTATGGTTAGTTTGAGAGTAAAAAACAATTAATAATCATAATTGTTTGTAAACTATAAATTGAAATATAAAACTAAGAATAATTTTAAATTAAAGGTAAAACCTTAAATGAGAAAAAAGAAATTAATTATATTTTAAAGTAAATAGACGTTGGAACTTTGTTATCTGTGAAATATATAATTAACATATTGCTTAGTCCATAATTAGGTTTGGCAACAATTGCTTAACTTTCAATGTTTGCCTGTAATTGATGGCATATAAATTCATTTTTATACCCTTAAAGATGTTATATTAATTTCGGCCAGAAGTTTGCAACGCACCTTAGGAGACATCTCCGCGCCCATAAAGTATTGTATATAATATGCATATAAAATTGCATCAAAATCGGACTACAATACATATAGATTCTATAGGAACATTTGGCAGTAATGAAGGATTATGTATGAAGGCAAGTTCGGATTTTAGAAATAACTGAACTGATCGGTGTCAATCAAAGTTAGACATAGTATTCTGCACCATTATAGATCACTAGTATAGCATCGATTAGAGAATATAAGAACCTGCAAGAGGATATAGAACCATCGGCATATTGAAGGTAGCCTTTGTTCTTTTTGAAATGTTTATTTAATACTAGTAATGAAAGCGACAGTCAAACAACAGTAAAATAATATAGAAAATATAGCAGACAAGTTGAATCTATGAGTAGAATATTCCGACAAAATGAATCGGGTCTATAAGTCAGCTGCATGTCCCTAATAGTACCCACCTACAAATTGTTATCTGTATGATTGTTTTCGCAGTAATTTGGCTGCAATAATATTATATAAATACCAAAGTTATATTACAAAAAGCTTGTGTTAACTTTAAGAGATTATGCCTGTTCTCACTTCTTACAAATTCCGATTTGAAAACAACGTCATATTATATATAATTATGCTTTATTGTAACATACGCATAAGTCGCAAACCTTGAGCATCATTCTATCCCTGTGTAGCATCTGTTCACGCCTCGAATGCCCCGTCGTAGTGAATAATAATAATAATTATAAGTCCGAGCTGGACTTAAAAATAAAATTTGTTGCTCATTAATCGAACGATTGCCGGCAACGATAACCTATTTCATCAGAGAACTGATAACCCACAAATATATTGCGGTGATCTGCGATCGTGATCTTTGCCATCAATGCGGGAAGCTTTTATTTACATTTAAAATGAGTATTGACTTGATTCGCTGTCGGACGTTGCTTCACGTCTCTGAGCAATGCTCCTTTTCTTTTTTTGATTCCGCTTTGCTTTTCTTTTTGCGCATTTATTTCATACATAACGCTGTGTTGATACACTTCCATATGTTATTTGCATACATATGCATACGTATTTAACTATGACGTATTTGGCGCGATTGATGACTTCTATTGCGCTGGGAACTGATCACATCCACTCGCATAGCCCAAAAAGGTCTTCCAGCTATGTTTCTGTGCCAGAATATGGGAACAATTAGCTTGCCAGTCACGACAATCTTGTTAGTGCTATACCAGATCATTCTGGTTGCTGCTGATTATGAAGACTAAGAGAATTCCCGCTAATGTATTTTGCTTACTATTCCGTTTTGATCTTTCGACTCGTATACCAGATACAAATGGTGCTAATTCCTATAATTGTTTATCATCGTATATTGTGTGTGGTGAATCTGTGATGTGCTAAACAATTGTGTACTGTTCTCATTTAGCAAATCCAACCATATGATGGTAATAATTCTGACACCGATTCTATTAAAGTGTACGAAATCAAGAGTGAACGGGACTAATTACGTACGAGGGCGAATAATTCCTAAATTCAAATGCATCAGCAAACACAAGTATAAGAAAGAACAATAGCACAGTGGGATAAATGGCTGAATAAGCTCCGATTTATTTCAATTTGAAGAACAAATTTATCGTCAATTTCATTTTGTTTTCATAGCCGATACTTATAAGGGTATTATAACTTATTATAAATGTATGTATTTGGCAGAAGAAGGCCTGCCAGAACACGCAAACTATATATACTCTTAATAAGTTTCAACAGCCGAGTCGATATTGCCACGTGTGCCCCCGTAAATGGATCAAAACTAAATTCCAAGAGTAAATTAAATGCAGGACAGTTCATTTTTGGTAAAAACAATAATTATCAACGTGCAAATGATTTTTAAAAATTTGGTTGCGATCAGCGAATTATTTTTATTAGAATTATAATTATTTATTATTATAATCACCAGGAATCCTTCAATTCCTTCTAAACTTAATCTAATGTGTAGCTTCAAAAGAATATTATGGATAATGTGCATTAATGATAGTATATGTATATAAATGTACAAATTGAGGGATGATGATATCCTACGGGTGAGGAGTTCATTGGGATGTATTCTCTTCAGACTTCGGAGGGAAATGGGGTCGACGTGATCATTCGCCAACGTGTTCGTGTGGCCGGCAAGCCTGTCGGCGTACCTGCTGCTGTGGAAGTTGATTTGGTCTCCCAATGGGACAACTTTTAAGTCACTTTCAATGATTCGATTGCTAACATACCAGAGTAGCCCAGATGCATGTCGTGCTGGTTGCAATCGGCAAACTAACATAGAAGTTATTTAAAAAATAATTTCAAAGACGTACTGACCGCTCCCTGCAAAGTATGCAACACAAAATTCACTAAAGAGAAATATATATATTTAAGATATTGTTTAAATATTTATGAACTAATCGCCGCCAGATCGGCCATTTCGCACACACTGCACAGGTTCAGAATATAATAAAAATAGGTAAACTTTCTGCCACGTATTCTATCATTGAAAGGGTATATTCATTTTAGCCAAAAGTCTGTAACGCACCGAACTATCTTGATGGAACTTGGCACACTTGCTACTCATTGCTGCATGCTGTAAATAAGTCAGAGGGTGTCGGATTGCACAGATACATCGTATAGTACCTATAGGTATAGAAGCCAAATTTACTGCATAGTTGCCATGGATAGAATCGGCGGGTATTATGCATTTTATATGAACATAACATATCACAGCCAATTAAAGTTCGACTGTAATCTGTGAATACTTTTTGCATTTCATTCAAGTCGGACAACTAAATGCTATAGCTTTCATTGGAACAATCAGTAGGGAATAACGATTGTCTGAATAAATTTGTATATGAATACTTTTTTCTTTTTTCTCGTAGTATCGGAACAATCAGAGGACATAAGAAGCTGCAGCGGTTCGAAACTTTCGGCATATCGAAGCTGGCCTTTATATCTGCTTCATGTATTACATTTGTACAGTATTTATACAATATATTGACTTGTTGACTGACTACCATTAGGGTGATGTGAAAGAAAAAAAAAATTGGATTTGTACTTTTAGCTTGTAGTTTTAATATCGATGTAAACAAAGTGATAAATGTACCAAAATATTCTATTCAAAATAGGCGTCGACTCCCTTACGCTTATAACCGACTTTGAGTTTGTCTTTACCATCATCTCCTTTCACAGAGATTCTCTTTCTTAATCTAGCCATTTTATCGTAATAGGTATCAATAACTTTGGTCACATCCCTCTCCTCATCTTTGAGTAAGTCCTTGCAGCGCATCAAGGTGTCCTTCAGTACTCCACCACTGACATAGTATGCAATTAACTTATCCCGATCCTGCCATCTCATAAGCATGTCCATGCTTACCGCTTCATAGATGCGGAACACACTAAAGAACATATCAAATTTATCAGACATTTTTCGCATTTGCTGTTCGTTTAGATTGGGTATACGAAGAGTCGGCTGCCGTATAATGTAATAGGGATCGTTCTCTTTGGAAAAGTTGGCGAAGCGGACCTGAGGCCAGTCCAGATTATATATGGTATTGTACAAAGACTTTGGATGGCCAAGAATACCGTGCGCCACATCTATCATTTGCAGCTGTGGACCCGGAACTATATACTCTAGTTGTAGCTCCATTATACGAGCATCTGTACCACGATATATTCGTTCTCCTATCCACAGGATGGGCATATCCTCTTCTGCCACATTATTGAGTTCCTCAACCAACGGCGATGTCTGAATGCGATAGTTAACCATTTTGTTATTGCGACCATAGACCACGCAACGCTCAACAGGTGTAAACTTGATATAGTGTGGACAGTTCATCAAAAAGTGTTCGCACCGAAAGAGTCGATTCATTTCCATCTCAATCAGGTAATAGGCACGTCTGTGATTCGCAATCCAAACGATTTGTGTGGCAACTGCCAGGAAATGTTCGTGAAACCACAAATCCTTTATCTTTGATGAGAACTTGACGATCGGCTTTGTGTGGTAATACTTGAGTGTATCGCCCTCTCCCAGTATGATAACGCTGTAGTTCCTGGCCACCAGCAAGCGATACTGACTCAGGTAATTGGAGAATGTGCGCTTCATTTCGTTGGTCTGCTCGCTTTGGATCTGGGCCATATTTCCGGATACCTCGTCTCGGCGAATCAGCACGAACTCCACCATGCGCAGATAATACTCAAAGTATATAATGAGTGAGTGCAGCAGTCTATGGACTGCGGGCTCATGCATGAACTTAAGGAATTTCATGGTTAGGAATTCCTTTGGCATCATGAATAGCACTAGATCGCGCACATCATTGATTACCACAGTGTCAGCGTCGAATGTGGTGTCGGGACGCACATAAAACTGTCGAAAGATGGCCTCCTCCTCGGGATTGAGTGTGCGTAGGAATCTATAGCCATTGGTGTCGATATATCTATCGTTTACATCAGACAAGTCGTTATGCGGATGAAAGTCGAGACTATCGGTATTGTGGTCCCAGGTCCATTTGCCGCTATAGTATTTTGGTGCATAAGTATCGATATGAAGCCGTATCATGCTGGATACAGTGTTTGTCGTCTTTTATATGTATTTTGTATTTTCAGAGTTGGAGATGGATTCAGTGTTTGTCGTCTTTTATGTGTTATTAATTTCGTTTATTTTATTTGAGTTGAGACTGTTAAGTGTGATGAATGTGGGTGATGATTACTTTAAAAAAGTGGAATGTTCTATGCTTCAAAAAGTGACAGTTTATCAAACCTACTTATGTATTACAATGTTCCGTTTATATCAATTCTGCAGAAGAGTTCTTTCATTAATTATACTGCAAGTTTAATTAATTAAACTTTAATACAAAATTTGTTTGTATTCTTTTTCCTATAAGGAGTGCTATCATAAAGCTATAAAAGACAAAGCATTCAAAATGGACCAACACACATTTTGTCATTTATTATACCCTTCGACCATTGAAAATGGCTATAGGTACTAATTTTTATTTGTTAAATTCATACACATACAAGAAAAAAGCCGCACTGAAATTTTTCACGCACTTTGTAGTTTTCGTTCCCAGGGTTCTTTCAAAAATGTTTCTTTTAGTCTCATTCTATTTTTTAGAGGTCGTTAGTATATTTCTAAACATAAATGCATACCAAATATTTTAGTAGACAAGTAACATGATTAGAAATTATTTTTTTTTCCGTACCCCTTTTATTTGACTAAGTTTTTGCCAGTATGACAATATTCACTATACTAATTTTATAAATCATACAAAAGTTTTTATTGAACAAATGATAATTTTTTCTATTAATATTCTTCATAAGTGAGTTACAAATGCAAAGTTCTTTGTGGTATCGAATCACATAAATTCTGCAAATATTCATTTGTGATGTCTTCGTACCATACCTTTTCTATAATTTCCCGTAATTCTACCATAGTTTTGGGCTCATAAGGGCCCATACCTTTTCTATTGGATTAAGGTCAGGGGTGTTTCCTGGCCAATTCAACGACTTAATTTAATTCCCAAAATAACTTAATTCCCAAATTATCTTTAAAAATGGTTACCTTCATTTAAAAGAGCATCGAAATTTTATTAATAAAGCATTAGAACAACAAAATCTCATTGAGTTACTTACAGAACGTGCCCTATGGCAAGGTGCGAAATCGTCCTGAAAAATGGGGTCGTTTTCGTGCTGGGAAATTGATTCTATGGAAGGCACGACTCCATCCAAAATAATATTCTTGTATTTTTCTGCATTGACCATACCCTTAAGCATTAAAATTGACTCACATTTATATTTGGATATGCATCCCCATATCATAATATAAGGTGAATGCTTCACGGTGGCCACACCGCATTTTTCGTCATATCCCTCACCCACTTTTCGCCGGACTCTGCAGAAGCCATCGTATCCAATAAGGTTGAATTTGGACTCATCTGAAAACAGCACTCTTGGCCATTCAGATGCACCCCAATTTAGTTTTTTCTTCGTCCAATTTAACCGATTTTTATACCCTTCGACCATTGAAAATGGTCAAAAAGGGTATACTAACTTTGTGCAAATGTATGTAACAGGCAGAAGGAGGCGTCGGAGACCCCATAAAGTATATATATTCTTGCTCAGGATCACAAGCCGAGTCGATTGAGCCATGTCCGTCTGTCTGTCTGTCTGTCCGTCTGTCTGTGTGAACGCACAGATCTCAGCTATTATAAAAGCTAGAGTTACCAAATTTGGCAGAAAGACTCCTGTGTACTATAAACTGATCAAGTTTATTTCAAATGTTAGGTGCCACGCCCACCGCCCCCGCAAATCAAGAATTTAATTTTTGAACTTAATTTGTAAGCGCTGTATAAAAGATACAACTTTCTGACTTTAACATATACTAAGCTGAATGAAATATCTACGTACACTCCAAATTGCAATCCGATTGGACAATAAACACAGAAGTTATTTAAGAAAGTATGTGCATAAAACCAAGTGCTTGTATCAGCTAACAAGGGAGGCGGGCGAGTGCAAAGCGCGAGCGCCATCTGTCGGCAATAATTTAAAAGCATATGCATATGTATATGTGTACATACATAGGAACGTAGGTCGAAGGGTATCCCACTGTCGCGTGCAGCGCGACTGTGGCTTTTTCTATTTTTCTTCATTCGACTGTTCTGAAGTCGTTTTTTTGCAGGTGTTCTTGAAAGTAAACCCACTTCATTCAGCCGACGTTGTACAGTTCGGGCCGATATTTCTCGTCCAAATTCTTGGTTTACCTCAGATGCTATTTCTACAACAGTTTTAAACCGATCCTGGAGACTCATTTTCGCAATATGACGATCTTCCCGAGTAGTGGTGCACCTGGTCATTGCTGATCCTTCTTTTCTATCTACCACCCCGGTGTCACGATATTTCTTTAGAACTCGACGCACTGAGCTTTCATTGCATTGTGTTCGAGCTGCAATTTCGCGATCCGACACATTTTGCTTAGATAGTGCAAACATTTCAGCTTTTTCTTGCACGGTCAACTATTTGCCCTTTGGCATGTTTTCTAACGTACCAGCGCAAAAAAATTATTCCTGACTGTAATTCTGTGAACTGTTTTGTTAAACTACCAAAAATTAGTAGAAAACATTTAAGGGGACTACCAAAAAATTTGCATGCACAGATAGACATTTAGGGAAACCCCAGATCAGAGAAGAAGAAGAAGTCAAAATTCCAAAATTTATCGAAGTGCGGCTTTTTTGTTGTCGCTGAGTGTATGCATATGCACATGTTTTAAAATTATTTCCGACAGATGGCGCTTTCGCTTCGTGCTCGCCTGCCTTCCTTGTTAGCTGACACAAGCACTTGGATTTATGCTCATACTTTCTTGAATAACTTCTGTGTTTATTTTCCGATCAGATTGTAAATTGGAGAATGCGTAGATAATTTGTGCAGCTAAGTATATATTAAAGTCAGAAAGTTATATCTTTTATACAGCGCTTACAAATTAAGTTCAAAAATTAAATGATTGATTTGCGGGGACGGTAGGCGAGGCACCTAACATTTGAAATAAACTTGATCAGCGTATAGTACACAGGAGTCTTCCTGCCAAATTTGCTGTCTCTAGCTTTTATAATAGCTGAGATCTGTGCGTTCACACAGACAGGCAGACAGACGGACATGGCTCAATCGACTCGGCTTATGATCCTAAGCAAGAATATATGGTAAAGGTTAATTAGCTGCATGCGTCACCGATTTTGTTTAAATTTTTTTTACTGATAGGGCTATATTTATCATGATTTTAGGTGAAAGAATTATTTGGCGGTCGCTTCTAGTTTTTTTTTAATTGAATTTTGAAAATAATTAAATTTACATGTATTTTGTTGTTGCATTTTTATGCAAGGCGCCAGTCTGCCTGCAACATTTTGTGACGGTACAGTGTCCAACAAACCGATTCATTTGAAATGAAAACTGAGCATGCAAGAAAATTCAAAGTGTTTAGAAAAATAGCGCGCTGAAGGCAAAAAATTTTTGAAAAAATAAAATCGCGCGCGCGATTTTATTTTTTCAAAAATTTTTTGCATGCGGCGCTATATTCTTCAACAACAATATTTTTTTTCACACCACATATATGTTATTTTGGCAGCATATTGAGTTACGTTGGCGTCAGTCTGCCGACCAACGAATTATAGTTGCAGGCTCCGAAACTCTCACCCAATATGCAACTCATAAAATAAAACATTATTGTGTCTAAATAACATTTCGTTTCAAATAAATCGCTTGTAGGCCACTGTGCGCATCATTGTGACGTTTTACTCAGAATTGGCCAACAACAAAATACATGTAAATTTAATTATTTTCAAAATTCAATTAAAAAAAAACTAGAAGCGACCGCCAAATAATTCTTTCACCTAAAATCATGATAAATATAGCCCTATCAGTAAAAAAAATTTAAACAAAATCGGTGACGCATGCAGCTAATTAACCTTTACCGAATATATATACTTTATGGGTTCTCCCACGCCTCTTTCTGCCTGTTACAAACATTTGCACAAAGTTAATGTACCTTTCTTTTGACCATTTTCAATGGTTGAAGGGTAAAAAAAGGGTATACTAACTTTATGTACATACAACCGGCAGAAGGTGTCTTGAAAGATTCTATAAATAATATATATTCTTGATCAGTATCACTAGGTCAGTCGATTGAGCTATGTCCGTCTGTGAACAAACAGGTGTAAGCTACTATTGAAGTTAGAGACTCAAAATTTGGAATGAAGGTTTATGTGAACTGTCCACAGATCAAGTTTATTTCAAATTTTGGATGCCAAGTCTACTGCCCCGCAAATCAATAATTTAATTTTTCAAGTCGATTTGTAAGTGCCGTGTACGAGATACCACTTTCTGACTTTAACATATACATAGTTAGCTGACTATAATATCTATCTATTTTCTAAATTTCACAATAAACACAGAAGTTATTTATTTAATGTGTGAGCAAGCGCCATCTGTTGGGACTAATTTGAAAGTATGTGCATATGTATATGTGTATGAATTTAACAAATTAATCCACTGTCGCGCGACTGTAGCTCTTGTTTCTATTAAAGTATTAAACAAAACTGAATAAATAAATACAAAACATAAAATACAATAATGAATACCCTTAACTAACGTTCGATCTATTTTATATTGCAGGTGAATATTATGGAAAAAGCGAAAGCGTACATCAAAAATGAACTCCGTGGTGGCAGCCTGTCCCTGCAAAGCGATCCTACTTCCACACCGCCACCAAGTCTGCAAGGGCATATCCAGCATATGCACGGCTCTGAGGTGATGCCATCACCGTTGGGGGGTGGGTACCATGCGCACCACCAATACTATGCGACTTCGTCAAAGTCGACAGGCCGCGCCTCAGCACCGCCGGAGCAAGTGGCGGCATCCGTGTGCTTTGTTTGCGGCGGCTATGGCAGCTACGAGGCAATACGCGTGCGCGCCAATCCAGAAAGAGCGGCAGAGGCGCACTTTCCATTTCTGGAACGGCATGAACCGCCCGTGGGAGTGGCTGCCGTGGCGGCCAACCAGGTGTACGTGATGGCTTGCATGCTCTGCTTTCGTTCGCTCCACGAACAGTGGGATTCATACGAGCGGCAAAAGAAGCCGTTGCTGCAGCGCATTTATCACATGAAGCGAGTGGACGGCAAGGGGTATATCGGCGCAGACGTGGCCACCCAGAGCGAGTACGCTGCCCAGATGTTGGGGCTCAGTGCCGAGCATCTTAGCCAGAATGGTCTGGTCGAGCTGCACAATGCAGCAGCAGCAGCAGCCCCTCCACTAGATCCCTATGCCCTGAGCAGGCACTTTGCCAGCGGGGGGTTGCCGCAATCAGGCTCACCTCAGTTGCCTCAACACCACAGTACCTCAAGGAACGCATCGCCCGACTACTTTCCACGCAATGTGACGCCCTCAAGTCACAGTCAGAGTCAGAGTCAGAGTCAGAGTCATAGCAACCACAAATACCTTAGCCGGCCGCAGTCGCGGGACATGCAGCTGCCGTCGCCGTTGTCACGTCCACCTAGCGAGCCTCCAGCTCGCCAGATTGCTGCAGGCTCCAGCTCCAGTTTTGCACAGCATAAGTTCAAGTTAGGCCAGCTGGGATACCCGCAGTCGCCGGCGCAGTACCAGCCTGCGCAATACCAGCAGTTGCAACAGCAGACGGCGGCATATCACATGCTGCAGCAAGTTGCCGCCGGCTCGGCAGATTCCCAGGCGCACTACAAGGGCAATCCCTACAATGCGATACCCTACATGGGACCTGTCGCCATGCCTCTGACCGCGCAGCCTCCCAGCCTGGAGGATGACAATGCAACTGTGCTCGATCTACGCAATTCGTCCACAGTTAACGCGGCTACTCTGGCAGCAACACCAGCTGCTGTCGGTACGCCTACGCCTCGGAATCAGCCATCCGGTTCATCTAGTGCATCTGAGCTGGGGATTCTTGATCTGTCCATGCCCGACAAGAACTCCATTACCGAAGTGTGTTACGTGTGCGGCGATGAGCAGCGTCGCGGCAGTCTGGTCGAGCTTAGCACCGTCAAACCCAAGGAGTTGCGACCGGGACAGTCTGTGCCCTACTTTCCACTCTTCAACGAGCAGCATCCTCGTCCGCCACGCTCACGGCCAAAGGATCCGCGCGGCATGATCCAGGCTTGCATGCCCTGCCACGAGGATCTCATGCAGCAGTGGAACGCTCATCAGGTAAGGCTGCGAATTTGCCAAAATCTTATTTTTTGTACTTTATGCATCCATGTATTTTGAGCTTTTGATGCGTAATCCGGTCAGTTTTAATACTCTTCGACCTTTTTTTAAAAACTCTGTGAAGAGTATCTTACGGTCGGTTGTGGCCGACTGTACCGTGCGTCTGGTCATCCATGAATATTAAATATAAACTAGGGTTGCGTATTGAAATAAAAAACCCGATATAGTTTTATTAGCAAATATCGGAATATCGCCTTAAATATCGTTATTATCGATATAATATCGTGGTTTAAAAGGTCATAGAAATTAAATTTCTTGCTTAATCGTTTGCAATCATAAAGACTACCAACTAGAAAGCTTGGAAGCACAAAATATAATGATGTTTTAATCGATATCGGCCTCAAAAATTCGAGTCTGGTTCGGGCCGGGCCGGGCCCCCTTTAAAAAAGTTCCGGGCCGGGCCTCAAAGAACAGGCCCGTGTCCATCTCTACTATCAACACTAACATGAAGTAGAAGCCTCTTTAGTTTTTATTTGTATTTTATTTAATAATAATATTTTAGTTTATGAAATGTTGTTATTGCCAGTCGGAAACAACAATTTTGTTAGTTTTACGGGATTTGTCCGATTTCTCAATAGAGCCACTGTTCGGCCAGCAGCAGAGAAGAACCTCTCACATGGTACGGATGTGGCGACATTTGGTAGTACCTCAAGTGTAATTTTTAGAGGTTGTCATTTATATCCTAAGCTGACTGTCATGTTTTGGGGGGTTGCAATTTGGATTTGATATTGGCGACGTCAAGTAGTGGGACAGCTCATCTCTTTAAATCAAACTGGGGCTTGTTTTTTATGTATGTAGCTCTGAAAGCATATTCCATAGTTAAGTTGAAGTTTTTAAAAATTCCCGGTTAAATGTGATCAACGCTAAGTGTCAAATATATATCGTTTATAATATCGATAATATCCAACATATCGCTCAGGATTTTATATCGGATTATGTCAAAATTTGAAATTCCATATCGACGATATATTGATATTTCAATATCAATACGCATCCCTAATATAAACCTTAACATTGACAAAAAGTACCGGCTGCGTCATATTTTATGTCGGTATTGTATCATTGAATAACTTAAATATTGGACAACCGATTGACTTGTCACTAAACTTCTCACGTCTTTTGAAAACTTTATTCTGTACGAATGTATTGATCATATATCGCTTTACACCAAAACAACATGCCAAAATAGTTACTTTTTACATTGGAAATAGTCGTATAGTTGATTTAAATAAACGTGCATGTTGTTGATATATTTATATATATACAGTAGAATCCGGTTATAGCGACTTTCAAGGGACCGACGATTTTACGTCGTTATACCCGGAAGACGCACTAACAGAATTGTGGAACAAAAATTTTTTTTTGTTTATTTTATGGTTGCCATGTTCGTAATATGTTTTAACATAAAACAAATTAATTTTTTAATCAAACAAAAAATTTAATTTAATAACATAGGTTTTTTATAAGTCGTATACATATAATGCGTATTCATAAGCATAACATAAAATTTTTTTTGTATTGTGGCAATTGTTGTGTGGCTCACGCAGAATTCTTTTGCCACAGTAACGTTGCGCTCACCGGCTTCCAAGCGCCGAATAATAATTATAATAATTTTTTCTTCGACGGAGAAGCATTTTCGTTTTAAAGACATTTGTGAGCGTAATGCACAAGTCGCAAGCGTAAACTGAATGAGCTCATCATGCGCATTTAGTGCATTAACTCACATTTGGCGAATTTACGCATTAAGTTTTATTGGAAAAAAGCAGAAAAAACTAGAAATATAACGGGACATCTCATGGAATATAGGTATGAGGTCTGCACACGCACGCTGTAAACATTTTTGTGACGTCAGTCACTGATAGATACATACATTTCTAACAGAGTCGTTTGATGCTTAAATTTGGTGGCATTATTTTGCTGTATTTTTTTTGGCACGTCGCAATATCCGGTTGAATTATGAAAAATCTCGTCGGTATAAGCGGTTTGTCGCTAAAAGCGGAGACGTACTAACCGGAGGTCCTTTCATATAACTGTTGTTAAGTTTTTTCAACCACGGGCAGTGTGAAATCGTGAACACAATGTTCATCAATGACCAAGATGTTCCAATGAGCACTGCGAATCTAACAATCTAGTTTCTACAACAAAAATCGTCAAAAGAAACAATAGGAATGGTCACCTCAATCTTCGAATTTAATTCCTCCGGACTTCTATTTGAGGGGATATTTGAGAAGCAAAATAAACGTCAGCAGGCCGCAGATCATTAAAGAGCTTAAGAAAAATATTCGTAAATCATTGCTATACTTTCTATGATTGTCAAATACTTAATGAAAAAGCCTTAAAAAGCGAATATTTTTCTATGGCTAATAGAGACGGTCACTTTAATGATGTTGTGTTTGAAAACTAGTTTCAATAAAGTGCATAGTACCAAATTCAGTAAACCAAGCATGAAAGCAATAGTATAGTGTGCTCGACTGTGATATACCCGTTACCCACTTGACCAAAACGATTTTCTTGATCTGCATCTGTGAAACAAGTTCCACTCGAAAGTATAATGTTTCTATACAATGTTAATATGCTATGCTTATATACATTTTGTATACATAATACATACATAATAGGTACTGTGGTGAACAAGAGTTTTGGTAGACGCTTTATGGAATCAAATGCAATGGATTGTGTTTGATGCTTAAGATTTAATCTGAGTATATGATAAGGTTTAAAAAGTTACGGAGCGGCACGTGTTGTGTGCTTGACAGTTACCGAAGAGGAGGATTTAACGATGATTGAAAGGATATCTATTGAAAGTAAATATTTAAATAAGTGTTATTGGCAAATTGAGAGGGTTGCCAGATCTTCATGGTACATAACCCCTAGCCTACTTTAAATGAATTCTTAATCAACTTATGATTGCAACCAAATTTCCAGAAATCATTTGGGCGTTGATAGTTATTCACCAAAAATACACTGTCCTACATTAAAATAACACTTGCAATTCGGTTTATATCGAACAAACAAACTTAATCTGCCTGCAATATTAACTTATATTGATAGCAAATTTGGTAGTCCAAGCTATTAAAGTCTCTGAAATGTAGGTTTACGAACGGACAGACAGACAGAGGGATATATAGTAGCTATACCGACTCGGCTGTTGATGCTGATTTATATACCCTTCTTCCTTAAGGGTAGCGTTTATAAATATGTACATGATATACAGAAATATGTTACTGTTTTTTAGTTATTCAAAATTACCGATATATAACATGGCGAAATATTTTGTAGATTTAGCAGTTCATGGGTAATAAAAAGATTTAACGTCATATCTTTGTACATTTTACAATGATATTCTAGCCCCACATTATGTATGTATTGTATACAAACCGTTATAATTAAATTTAATTAAATTCTACGATGTATTGTATTTTTTGTAAATGGTTGAAATTGTAAATGTGTGAAATTTTTAAAATCTCTCAGCTGTGTTAATCGTTATATAAATATAATATTAAGGCATACATAAGTAAATATATTTTATATAACATATGTACTATGTGAATACATAAATATATATATATATAGTTTATGTATATGAGTTAGTTTGGGCATATTTAGCGATATGTAGCTGCATGGAGTGGAAAAATGACGTGAAATCGTTGGAAAATACAGCAAAAACAAACTGATGAGAGCATTTTTTGCATCACATGAATCAAAAGTAAACAAATTATTGCCGCGACGATGATGAGCAGCTGTATGTAAATTGTGCAGACAAAGATAATCATGATGATGATGATGATGATAGTGATGAGGATGGTTGGGACTGAACCCAGATAAAGTGCCAACCCGCAGACGATTAATCTGTGGGGTCGTAGGCAGGGGCAGTGGCAGAACCAGAACCACAGCCAGAGTTTGGTCCCGACGACAAATGCTGGGAGAGAATTATAATTCGCACCACATGACTGCGATTCTGGTGGGAATTTGACCGCTAGGTCGCTTGTGTTTCTGATTAAATTTTAATAGCTTTCTGCGATTATGTGTCTTTTTTTTCGTCTTTTTTTTTTGGCTGTGCGCCTAAATTCGCAATTCGGAATTGAAATGTATTTTTAGGTGCTACGACATAAACCTTATCAATGGGATACATTTTAAGCACGCCAAGTAGCGATAGAAAACTAATACATCTCTGTGAGTGTTTGATGTTGGGGTTAAAAAGTTATATTTGATGCCCAATTGTGCGCTTTACTAACACTGTGCTACAGTGAATTCTGAACTGATTTTTTTGAGAATTGCTGTTGAAAGTACTTGCTTGAACTAAATATTCTGCATTATTACTTTTGACAAATTGGTTTGGGTTGGGATTTAATCATTCATCATTTATCCATTTTTTTCAATTTATTATACCCTTGCAGAAGGTATATTATGCCCTTGCAAAGGATATATTAATTATGGCAATGAGTTTGCAACGAACGCACCTTAGAAGACATCTTCGGAATCGCACTAGTTTTAGTTAACAGTTTTAAAGTTATCTTAATAAAAGTATGCACTCTTGCTACTTATTACTGCACGCTGTATATTAGTAGGAACGATCCGAATCGGACCGATATATCGTATAGCTGCCATAGAAACTATCGGCCAATTTTTATACCCTTCGACCATTGAAAATGGTCAAAAAAGGGTAAACTAACTTTGTGCAAATGTATGTAACAGGCAGAAGGAGGCGTCGGAGACCCCATAAAGTATATATATTCTTGCTCAGGATCACAAGCCGAGTCGATTGAGACATGTCTGTCTGTCTGTCCGTCTGTCCGTCTGTCTGTGTGAACGCACAGATCTCAGCTATTATAAAAGCTAGAGTTACCAAATTTGGCAGAAAGACTCCTGTGTACTATAAGCTGATCAAGTTTATTTCAAATGTTAGGTGCCACGCCCACCGCCCCCGCAAATCAAGAATTTAGTTTTTGAACTTAATTTGTAAGCGCTGTATAAAAGATACAAATTTCTGACTTTAACATATACTAAGCTGAATGAAATATCTACGTACACTCCAAATTACAATCCGATCGGACAATAAACACAGAAGTTATTTAAGAAAGTATGTGCATAAAATCAAGTGCTTGTATCAGCTAACAAGGGAGGCGGGCAAGAGCAAAGCGCGAGCGCCATCTGTCGGCCATAATTTAAAAGCATATACATTTGTATATGTGTATGAATTTAACAAATTAAACTACACCGGAACATATGTAGGTCGAAGGGTATCCCACTGTCGCGTGCACGCGACTCTGGTTATACCCTTCGACCATTGAAAATGGTCATTATACCCTTCGACCATTGAAAATGGTCAAAAAAGGGTATACTAACTTTGTGCAAATGTATGTAACAGGCAGAAGGAGGCGTCGGAGACCCCATAAAGTATATATATTCTTGCTCAGGATCACAAGCCGAGTCGATTGAGACATGTCTGTCTGTCTGTCCGTCTGTCCGTCTGTCTGTGTGAACGCACAGATCTCAGCTATTATAAAAGCTAGAGTTACCAAATTTGGCAGAAAGACTCCTGTGTACTATAAGCTGATCAAGTTTATTTCAAATGTTAGGTGCCACGCCCACCGCCCCCGCAAATCAAGAATTTAGTTTTTGAACTTAATTTGTAAGCGCTGTATAAAAGATACAAATTTCTGACTTTAACATATACTAAGCTGAATGAAATATCTACGTACACTCCAAATTACAATCCGATCGGACAATAAACACAGAAGTTATTTAAGAAAGTATGTGCATAAAATCAAGTGCTTGTATCAGCTAACAAGGGAGGCGGGCGAGCGCAAAGCGCGAGCGCCATCTGTCGGCAATAATTTAAAAGCATATGCATATGTATATGTGTACATACATAGGAACGTAGGTCGAAGGGTATCCCACTGTCGCGTGCAGCGCGACTGTGGCTTTTTCTATTTTTATTTTCTATTTTTGTTATTTATCAAGGTATTGCAAGCAAATTTAATACTTCGCATTTTTTCTATATTTATAATGTGCATATATTTCATCAAAATCGGAACACTATAACATATAGCTGCCATAGGAACAATCGTTCGAAATGCAGCTTTTTTTATGAAGACCAGTTCTGATTTTAGAAATAACTTAACTTGAAGATATAATATTGTATTTACACAACAGAATTGAATGTTTTTATATATTGTATTGTATATACACACACAAGACCATTTAATTCTGCATCATTATATATAACTAGTATTGGAACAATCAGAGGAGAGAAGAACCTGCAAGGGTGTAAAACATTTGACATGCCAAAGTCAGTCTTTCTTCCTTGTTTTTTACTGATCTGGCATTGTGGGAATGAAGCTTTTTATATGTCATAGCTTTGGCAACTTGTTTCTAGCAGCGGGCCAATGATATGCGGGGGTCCTTGTGTACCGCATACCCTGCACATGCCTAGCTACGGGCTAGAGATACTTTAGAATAGAGAGAAATAGGCAGTGAATTTATCAAATGCTGTAAGATTTCCCCCAATATTCCATGTATGTATTTTATATTTGTATGAAAAGTAAACCTTCAAGCCCAATTTGGTGTCTCTAACTTTCATAATATCTGCTTTTACACAGATAGACAACTTTGGATCTGTCACTCTACAAAACGAATGTTCCTTTTCGCTCCAACTTGTTTAAACATTCACATTAATCCGCAATTGTATTATAAACTGTTTGTGAATGATATAGAGAACGTAGAGCGCCACTTTAGGCTGTATACTACTTTTCATCGGGCCTACAAATCCATTCCCATTTCATACTCTGCGCCCCATCGCCCCCCCTTCTCTAGCGTTTCGCAATTCAAATTTATATTCAAAGCGCAAATTTGCAACATGCCGTAAAAATGTAAAATTCACAGCTGCCGCTAGAATTGAGCGAATACAATGTGCAAAATGCCGGATAAATAATTAAATGCCATTAATTGGAATTGTGTAAATTTCAGAGAAGCAAGTTTACACACACACACACATACACACACACACAGACGCATGGAAAACACACAATAAAATGCGCACGAAATAATAAATAAATAAATGCAATAAAATTGCAAATACTGCAATGCGGGGAGTTTCAACAGAGCTAGGGGATTGTAGCTGGACTGCTGAGGTGCTGATACACATGTATGTATGTATGTATGTATGTACGTACAGCACCTGGTGGAGAGTAGAGTAGGGTGTTTAAGGGGGGGTGGGGTTAACGCGAGAATGCAGCCTGCCGACGGCCTATTTAGAGAAATGAATAAATAATCAAACATTGAAAATCAACGACGTGCCTGGCAACGAGACAAATTAATTAAATTTAACCCAGTAAAACAGCGCAATTCAAACGTGCATTTGGCGCCAAGCCAAACAAAACAAACCAACCAGCCCCCTTTCCCCTACCCCTACTACCCTTGTTCAACTCACTGCCCCAACAAACCACCACCGAGCGTAGCCCCATAACAGCCCCTACCTCCCTCCCTCCCTTTGTGGAGGAGGCATCAATCGCATGACGTGCGCGAGGAGAATTCGTTTCAGTTCGCAAACGGAAAGTGCGAAAAGGCATTAAATTATTTATGCTCATATTTAAAGAGTTTCAAGCAAAAACCGAATTCAATTAAAGCGAATTTAAATCGATCTGGTTTCGCTGGACGTACGCCAAGGCTTTCGTCTGTTTTCTCGCGTTCTTTTTTCACAGTAGATGTGAAGAAAAATAAAACGTAAACACGTAACTACATATGTATGTATGTATGTACGTATGTCCATATCCCAATAATTGAATGTGTACATTTCTTGTTGACTATAGGATACCCTTTAGTTTAACGATTCATTGAAATGACTGTGCGCACTTCGGACGGATGTATTGAAAGTCGGAACAGAGGGATCCTAATTACCTCTAACCTAATTAGGCACATACCATACAATGCATGATATAATATACAGTGTGTCAACTAATTCTTTGCAAAAGGAAAAATGCAATGAATATTTACGTTTAAAGTCGTTTTTTCTTAACATAATTAGGGTTTTCTTAATTTTTTTTACTTTTACTTTATTATTATATAAAGAATTATAAACTAATTAAAACCAACAAAAATATATACATAATTCATATTTAAACATAGCAAAATTACACAAAAACAAAAAAAGCGGCTGTCAAGTAATTCTTCGCAAAATGCAAAGACGCATTTAAAAGAGAAATGAAACTCAGTAAAGGGACTGCAAATTCCACCAAAATTTGTACGTTCTCTTTTATTATACTTTGTCTATCCTTCTTTTGCTATTTTATATTTTTCGAATGCACATAGCAAGATATTTTAACGCATTTAAAGATGAATGGATGAATCGAAAGTCAAAACAGAGGACAATATGCAGGCACAATTGTGTTATATAACAACCCATGAAAATATAACAGACAAGAAAGGTTATCTTGTTGCATATCCTAACCTCGGGCATATTTAAAATTGATATACCCTTTGCCTGGGTATACAAATTATGAGAATGACAACAATGACCCGGGGTTTTCTTGGCGTTCAAGAATTTTTGGCCTGTTGCCAATGTGCAAGCGGAAATTGCGGATAAAACTGGTTAGGATCTTCTGTTATACATAGTGAGAGAAATAAAATACAAATCAAAACAATCCACGGGGCGCCGAAGTTTCAATTCTCTTTTTTGACCTCGAATATAGTTTGTTTTGTTCGTAAGACAATAAAATGTACTACGTTCATTATTATCATTTAGTTACCATAATGTAGAACTTATCCGACAGTATTTATCACATTTCGTTGTACAAATTGCGAATAGAACTCCCGCAAATAATAGAGAATGCGCTGATACCGAATCTTCATACAAATACAATATAAATACGCACAAGTTAGTTATACAACATTATAAATGTACTTTGTAGTATATATTAGATCTATCGAGCTACATCTGGTTGAGTTGCTTTTGGTTAGCTAGAAACTGGAGATAATTTCTTCAAATTTCATTTCATCACGTGAATCTTGTTGACGACGACTACAAAATAAAAAGCAATTAATATTTTTTATACACACATATATTTACGGACAACATGTGTGTATCGATATGACATAACTTTTTTAATATATAATATATACTTGGAAACATAGCAGAGCTTTTAAAGGGGCTCGTCCGTTGCCATTTCTGTATTATGTAGGCGATTAGCTTAACCTTCTTCTAATGTGGGTTTTACACATTTCATTTTAGTTAATTAACCTTTTAATTTATAAAAATTTCTAGTCTGCGGGGTATGCAAGCTTTAATTTGCACAAGAATACACATGTGAATGTTACTATTGCTATTTTGTTTACCTTTGAACTGTATAATGTATGACTTCTGTGTTTATAGGCCAATTCATACTTGGAGGGTAGGTTCGTATCTCATTTAGCTTTATGTTTGCCAAAGAATTAAATAAAGAATACCTTGTTTAGTAATTTAAAGTATAAGCAAAATGAGCCCGTTCTGATTTGTCTATTGATGAGGTCTAAGAATGTGATGCGCCTTCTAGTTTACCCCTTTTTAACCATTTTCAATAAAAAATTCAAGGTCTTTATATGAGAATACAGTACATGGTATATTTTTAAAGCATGGTAAGAAACATAAAACATCTAAAAAGAAAATAAGAATGCTGCAGTCGAGTGTGCTCGACTGTTATATACCCGTTACCCATGTTTAGCATATTTTGTATTGCATACTTGCAGGCTTCGCCTTCGATATCAGTATGCTTATTTAAAATATCCGATTGTAATCAAAAAATTAAATACTTGAACTTGATCTGCGTGCAAAAATAAGATGTATTTTCACAAAATTTGGTAGTCTCCGAGACTTAGGTTTCCATACGGACACACAAACTGACGGACAGACAGACACACAAGGATCTCGGCTAGTTATCCTTACCTAGAATACTTTATGGGATCGGGATGTCGCTTTTTTCCCGTTAAATAAATACATTTTCGGTTGGAAAATACCCTACCCAATGGATAGCAGGTATAAAAATAAGCCAGAACTAGTAGTTCAGAACAACTATAGGAAGTATAAACATTATATATTCGATTAGTAAAGGCTCTCTCGTGTGTAGAAGCTATCCCACACCACGAACTCCTTGCTCTCCGGCAGCGGCTTAAACTCAAGTTCTTCAGAGATGTTCAGGCATAACTCGGATCCTCCCGGTCGTAAGGTTTCCCAGTTGGTCGGTTCAATAAGTTTGCAATTGGGATTGCCAGTGGTGGCGAACGAGACCCACATGCCAATGATGCGCTCAATGGTGCGGTACTCTGGGGTTGCTTTGTCCAGTTTGTTGGCAAGCAGCGTGTAGAACATGTAGGAAAGATCATCCGCATGGCAAACACCGCGCACATGCCTTCCGCAATTTAGCAGGCGATAATGATTAAAGTGTGGAGAGTCCATGTCAAAGCGATACAGATAGGTTGGCGTAGTCGGAGCATAGGCAGCACGGGCTAGCAGTGCACGATGGATACCATGCCAGAAGTTCTTGACACTCAACACGCGGAGGCACTCGAAGAGCTCCATGCTGCCACGATCGGCGTCCTCGAAGTACGCTAGCTTAAGGCGACGCAACTGCTCTGCCAGCTCATTGGCATCGATTGTGTCTCGGACGGGCTGTGGAATCAGGGCTTCGAAGGCACTAAGCATGTACTCCGAGTCCTGTATGGTGCTCTGGTAACTAAACAGGCCCTCGAATGAGGTACCGCCAATGATGAGAGGAAGTTCGTTGCCCCAGGCACTCGCCAATTGTTCAATATGTGGTCGTGGCACCACACAGTCCTCGTCCACATACGTCTCAATGACAGGTCCAAAGGCAATGATCTCGTAGTTGCGATGCTCTTCCTGGGACACAATCGAATTGCAGAGCTCTGCTAGCTGCTTGCCGGAAGTATCCTTCAGGTATTGGAACACCTGCAATTCATTATCCTCTGCGGCTTTGTAGCCTAGCCGCTTGGCTAGACGCTGGGCTGCCTTGCGATCTGGCTGAGTGGCCCACTCGCAGAGGGCTGAGCCCGACTGCACAATGACGCGATGGAAGAGACCACGAGTCTGCTCGGTATTCATGAGAATGTGTGCACAGGCGGCGCCAGCGCTCTCGCCCATCAACGTGATGTTGTTAACATCGCCGTTGAAGCTGGCAATGTGATCTCGCACCCAACGCAGCGCCAGTACCTGATCCTTGAGGCCTGCATTGCCGGGCACCTTTAGTTCAGGATCTTTTAGGCTCAAGAACCCTAGTACGCCCACTCGGTAGTTGAAAGTTACCAGGAGAACATCGTGCTTCATGAAGTAATCCGGACCGTAAATGTCCCGCGTGGCACCTCCAATTTGAAAGCCTCCGCCATAAATCCACACCATGACGGGCAAAGGGCGTTCTGTCTCCAGCCGCTTGACATACACATTAAGGTACAAACAGTCCTCGGATCCCTCAATCGTATTCAGGATTGTGTTCTTCTGCAACGGCTGCGATCTGGGGTGAGTGCAGTCCCGTACTCCCTGCCACGGTTCTGCCGGTTGTGGCGCCCGGAAGCGTAGCTCACCCACTGGCGGCTTGCCAAAGGGTATGCCCTCAAAGGAGTAGTAGGACTCTCTGTCGTACACGGTCCTGCGCTCCATTCCTTTCACCCTACCGCATTTCGTCTCGAGTGTTTTGGTGCGACCTGTACTTAGGCGGTATTGCACTACCTTGTGTCCGACGGCTCTGAAAGGAAAAAGTTGTCTTGAGTACAAAGAAATAACAAACTGGATGCATATGAACATCCAACATTCATACATGTTAACATTTATAAATCTAAATTATGATCGCATAGGAAAATACGTATGGTAGTTATGACTTCCATTATAGAAATGGATCAGAAATCTATACTATCATATATAAATGACATTTGAAGAATGAGTATGGAACTATACACAACTCGGCGAGAGTATTTAACTTTGTAAAGTATAAAGATATACACTGCGCGTCATCAGGTTAGCGCCCCCTGCTTTGCTCTATTTCTTCTTATGTTATCTAATTTGCTATTGCACGCAAATTCGTCAATGTTGTTGTTTTTTGTTCACTGATATTCTGTCTCTCTTTGTGAGAAAAAAAGAGCGCGTAAGAAGAACCATTATCTTTTTATTTCTGCTTTGTCTTAATTTCGATGAAAAAGCTAACACGTGTTTTGCATCATCAGATTAGCGCCTGCAAATGCAATTGTGTTTATCTTCCTTAATTTGTGTGATTAATTTAATAGTTTTATATAATTTTTTGAGAAAATGGGAAGAGGAACGGTCCTATCTTTGGAGGAAAAATCCGAAATCACAGCTTTCTATGAATGCGGGCTATCTTTTCACAAAATCGCTGAAAAAACCGGTAGACATCGCAAAACGATAGCCAATTTTCTTCATAATAAAAATACCTATGGAAACTACTTTAAAGGTGGCAATAATCAAGTCATTACCGAGGCAGATCGCAGGATAATACTCCGAAAGGCTTCCAACTCCCACGACTCCTCTGCCAAAATCCGTGAAAGAAGTGGTGTTAACGCGAGCAAATCAACGATTCAAAGGATGATTTAGAACGCTGAACATTTAAAGAGACAAAAACTAAAGAAAAAACCACCTCTTAATAAGTTGCGAAACGAAACACGCCTTGATTTTGCTCGTACACACATGACATGGTCGAAGGAGTGGCAATACGTGGTATTTTCGGATGAGAAGAAATTTAATCTGGAGGGACCAGACGGATATTGTTACTACTACCACGATTTGCGTAAAGAGGAGCATATTTTGGATCGCTTACACAGTCGGGTCGGAGGTGTTATGGTATGGGGCGCCGTATCCTATTATGGTCACTGTGAATTGCAGTTTTTAACATCAAAAATGAACGCGAAAGACTACAATTGCGTATTAAAAACGGCATTCCCGTTCTTTAAAAACATTTTTGGAAATCTGGAATGGCATTTTCAGCACGACAATGCCCCGATCCACACCGCCCGTTCTGTAAAATCATGGATTAAAGATGAAAAAGTGAAAGTTCTGGAATGGCCGCCATACTCCCCAGACATTAATATAATAGAAAATAGAAGGTGTACGAGGGTGGTAAACAATATTCCACTAAAGAAGAATTGATCACCGGGATAAAACTCGCATGGTCGATGATTTCCTTGGACTACATACAAAAACTATATGGGTCACTTCCCAATCGAATGTGTGAAGTTCTTGTTAACAAAGGAGGCACAACACATTATTAATGAGCTTCTAAAATATTCAAATTAGTATGTAAAATTGTTAAGTTTCAAATTTTTTTCGAAATTAACTGAACATACTCATATTATCGTAGGGGGCGCTATCCTGATGACCCAATTTTGATTTACTTATTAATGAATTGTTTTTCTTTATTATTTATATAAAAATCCATTTGAAACCATTTGCATTGAATTTTAACTTTTCATTTTAAAAATTATTGAAATTATCAGGAAAAAAAATTGACATAGCTCTAGCTTAAGCAGTTTGCAAAATATTTCCCATCAAAGAAGCATGTACAGGGGGGCGCTAACCTGATGACACGCAGTGTAATTTGTGTACCCTTTGACCAATTAAATGGTTAAACCAGTAAGAAAAGCAACAGTCGCGCGGTACACGACAGTGGGATACCCTTCCACCTATGTTCCTATGTATGTATGTACACATATACATATGCACCTGCTTTAAAATTATTGCCAACAGATGGCGCTCGCGCTTCGCGGTCGCTCGCTTCCCTTGTTAGTTGAAACTAGAGATGGGCATAGACTGTCATTTTTCGGCACGACTCAGCACGACACGAAAATTACATTTTTAACACGCACGCTCAAAAATTTTCCCAACACAACCCAACACGGTCCAACACGAAATTTGATCAGCTTATAGTACACAGGAGTCTTCCTGCCAAATTAAGTAACTCTGGTTTTTATAATAGCTGAGATCTGTGCGTTCACACAGACAGACAGACATGGCTCAATCGACTCAGCTTGTGATCCTGAGCAAGAATATATATACTTTATGGGGTCTCCGACGCCTCCTTCTGCCTGTTACATACATTTGCACAAAGTTAGTATACCCTTTTTTGACCATTTTCAATGGTCGAAGGGTATAAAAAGGGTATACTAACTTTATGTACAAATAACCGGCAGAAGGTGTCTTGAAATATTCAATAAATTATATATATTCTTGATCAGTATCACTAGTTGAGTCGATATAACTATGTCTGTCTCTGAACAAACAGATATAAACTACTATTGAAGCTAGAGACATTAAATTCGGTATGAAGTTTTCTGTATATCAAGTTTAATTAATACTTTGGATGCTACGCACGTCGTAGACGTCGCGACGAGTCGTATTTTGTTTAATGGGCGCGTATCTAATTGCCGGTGTAGAAGCGAGAAAGCAATAGTTGATAGAAGATTTTGAAGAATATGCTATTGGGAATTATATGGCTTACCAAAATTGGACTAGGGGTATCTAACTGTCGGGTCCGCTTGACTGTAGCTTTCGCTACCTTTTTATGCTTGTTTGGGGCATGTAGAAAGCATGCGTAATGACGAAAGAATTTAGCAAATTCATTTGTTTATTTTATTTCAATGTATACCCGCTATATTTGTTTATTTTTTAAAATTCCAAGAAGAACCACTCATTGAGTTTTTTCTTAATTCTGCAAATTATTAGTCTGTGAAAATAGTATCGACATTTTGCTTTGAAATCGAAGCATTGTTACAGATAATTTAATCTAGCAATGTAACATCATTATATCAATTCTCCAATGTCTAACAGAAATTTGCCATATAACTGCTAAAAGTGTTCGTAATTCTATTGATAATAGAAACCTCTTCATTTGCGATTACTGTGAGAGCTAAGTATATATTTACATATATGACAGGACAGTCTCTTCAAGTGGTAATGGAATTTGGATATATGTTATCTTATCTTTGCTGGAAATATAGCAATATAAATATGTAAGAGGCAGCACTCTAAACGCATATATATAAATCTATTAGGTGCACACAGATTGCGAGATCTAAAATTACTCTTAATGTCCGACATGTGGTAATTTTTTGAGAAGAGCACTCTCTTCCGTACTTACTTGGCGGCCAATTTGACTTTCTCCGCCACACTCACACGAAGATCCATGCTCTATAAATAGAGATTTGTCTATATACGGGCGTATGCAAACGTACAACTTTTGCCTCAACGTTCCGCAACACTTCCAACACGTTCGAATGCCGAGTCGAAACTAAACCGTTTGCACAGTTCTGAACGCCCTGCTACGGCCAAAGTGATTAGATAAACTCGCCTAACAGCTGGCTACATAATATTATATACTATTATATATATTCCTAGCCCTAGCTAGAGGTCATTGATAAACAAATGGAGTTATCCACGAACGTCTAAAGTTCACTTGCAATTATTTGCTAGAGTTTGCAAAACCAGAAAGATACTAAGCTGTATATAACGCCTACACATGGTATAAAGTAGAAAAATATATAATATTTAAGTATATGTGTATGTAGGCGCAACAGGGTAGTTCTACTGACACAATTAGGTCATCAAAACCGTTGAGACTCCAGGCGCCACGGCCCATCAACAGGCATCGTCATCACTTTACGCTAAAATACTTCTGTGATAAGTTGGCTACGCTTTAGAAATACGAGTATGTTTGTTTGTTTATTTGTATGTATGTATCTCCCTAAATTCACTTATGAAATACAAACGTTTGTATGATGTCATCGCTTTAATGCTGAAGTCCTGTATAGTTCCCTACTCTAAAAGTTCTTTTCGAGGTTGGCTCCTGTCATTTTGTGTGAATGGCAAAAAAAAACTTAGTCTGGTAACTCTGTGGCAAATCAGCTGATTTATGCTTTCACAATTTGAAATCATGTTGGGAAAAGAAGCACTCTCACTGACTCCCACTCACTCTCGCTAGTAACTTCATATTTATCTTTAACACTTTATATATTAATAATTTCTTTTTTAAAGGTTTTTATATTCTTGAGAATATTAGCATAAACATGTTATGCAAATTATGTATATTGTGTAGCAATTTATCTTTATTATTGTATATATATTAAATCCGAATAAGCTTTATCGCAGCTAACGATTAATCGATGTTAGAAGATAAGTTAAGAAGTTCCGATAGTTGTTCTTAAATTTTGGAATCACCGTGTAATTAGAACAATAGCTAAGGTAATCGTTATCGAAGATCGGAATACATTAATACGAGAGCTTGTGAAATTGGACGACGCGCATTAAAGAAAGATAATGTAAAAAGGAAATAAAACTATTGAACAATTGATAAAAAATAAGAATTTCGTGCAACAATTGTACTTTATGACATTCGAGAAAAGTAATGCGCGCTAACAATATTAATAAATCAATCGAATCCAATATGTAATCATATCTTGTAGGAAAGTCAATATAAATGATGATGTTGTTGTTGTAAGTTATCCTGACGATTCCGGTTGTCTATTGTGTAGCATTTCCAGCTTTTGATTAGAATCATTTGACTTGTTTGGCTTTCTTTACATTATGTACATTTGAATTCCTTCGTTTTCGTACTCTCCTCACCTCCCCACCAATGTGGACATCCACTTGAGACTAGCAAGTTGTTCCAACAGTGTCGCTTGCGACACTTGACTCTGACTAAGTCTTTTGCGAGGGGTTCTAGGGAGGTGCTTTGTTTGCCGACGACCGGGCAAGTGTTTACTGGCGAGTGTCGCATTCTACTTAGGTTCGTTAATGTGATTATTTCACACTTGGGCTACTTTTAACTAAGATTCACATCGCTCTTCCTTTACCTCTCATGTCTGCACCTTCTTCTTCTGTCTGCCTTCGTTCTCTCCTTTTTGTTTGCTTTGCTTTCGTTATCGTTTGTGTTCCTCTTGCTTGGTTGTTAAATACTTTACACTATCGTAGTTTATGTAGTACGTAGGAAATACTATTACAGTGCTAGGTAATGCCATCCACCTCTCAAAGATTGACAATTAATTAGAAAGATAGTCAAAAATGAAACCCATTAAAGAAAATTCTTATTACACATGCACAGTAATCGTATAAAGTCTACATACAACATACAATTTTATTAATTCTGAATATATACATACATCATTATTTGCATAGTGCAAACAGCTTCAATGTTATATTTTAAGCATTTCAGATTCTAATGGAGTTTCAAACAAGTTGAATAATTTGAAATACTTAAATATTCAATTTGCAATTTGGTTCAGCTTTTTATACGCTCATTAGTTGTCACATTGCATTCAGGATGAACGACCTTCGTATTGAATTCAATTTCCATCATTTGCTTTTGTCTGTTCAACACGGTCTCCTTCCCCCGTTCAATGACAGTTGCGCACAGTGCTGCCAACTCTACGGGTAATTAAAAAGCTAAACTAGCCTTTTAAAAGGCTAGAAATAGACAGTACATTTTGATTTATTGCCTGCTTTATGCAAGTGGTTCACACTTCGTCCCAAAAAATTATGGTATCCTTTAAATTTGACTACATAACAAGGTAGACTTCCTAGTATTGGAACATTATCTTTTAAATATTGGTTGGTTCCACCTTGAATTGTTTAATTATAAGGGATATGAATAGTATATAATTTTATAAAAATATCAATATATTTACAAATTAAATATATATTTCTATTGTGATATTTCTGTTGCTCAAGATATAATTTATTTTATTTAATTTTATTTCACAAAGTTGAATTTGTTCGAAAAAATTATTAAAGCTAACGCAAATGTAACGAACTTGATTTCGCATATTAATAATTTGAAATGTGAATCGTTAAATACGAATTTTGGACCTACATATGTACATGCTTTGTGTATTTAACAATCAAAACTTAACACAATTTATACTAAATTGAAATACATGTATTTTGTTTCAATAAAAGGTAATTATTAAATATGTGCCCTCAGCAGCGATTTTTTAAAAAAATTTTTACAGGTAGGGCTATATTTATGATGAATTTAGGTGAATGACAGAAGTCTCGGACTCTTCTAGTTTTTTTTAAATTGAATTTTGAAAATAATTAAATTTGCATGTATTTTGTTGTTGGCCAATTCTCAGTAAAACGTCACAACGATGCGCACTGTGTCCCACAAGCGACTTATTTCAAACTAAAATTTAAAAAAATCGCTGCTGAGGGCACATATTTAATAATTACCCAATAAAAATATCTAAATTAGCTGATATATCATATCCTTTTGATATAAAAAACGAGAGCAACAATCGAGCGCACTCGACAGTAGGATAGATAGACCCAGCCTCCCTTGTTAAATCTTTTTTAAAAAAATTATGATCCTAAAATTATTAAAGTATTAGATTAAAATATCATATATTAAAATATTTTCTAGTTCTCGAAGATCGTAAAACATGTGAAAAACACAAAATTTAAGTGAAGGCAGCGAGAAAAATAAAAAAAAAAAAGTGTTTTCCGGCTTCCTTCAGTAGTATTCACTCGTATTCAGGCGTATTCGGGGTAATTCTTGTAGTGTTTTCTTAAATTCTATAAGGATTTTCGATATTTCCTGTTTGCTCTCTTGCTCTCTACGTAACACTAACACTAACAAACACACCAGGGAAGGAGACACAGTTTCGAAATCCTGTTGTGTTCGGGGGGACTTCTACATAACGGGTCGGTCGTACGGAAGGCAACTGCGCCTCATCGTTGTGAGCCATCCCGTCCCCCTTTGGAAGAGTGTCAAATCCCAAATAGAGTTGTAAGGAACTCTGTAGTTCTAATTACTCGACATAGCTCTCCTAGCGAAAACTGTCAAATCTAGCCCGAAATAGACTTACAAGCAAGTGTGTGAATGTTAGTTTATCGGTTCGAAACCCAGCGGGATCCATGTTAGATATATATTGTTATTTTTTTGTTTATGCTGTCACCATACCTATTTTTATTTATTTAAAAACGGTTATCTGACACAACCACTAGATTTATGCTCATACTTTCTTAAATAACGTCTGAGAAGAACAAGAATATATATACTTTATGGGGTCTCCCACGTCTCCTTCTGCCTGTTACATACATTTGCACAAAGTTAGTATACCCTTTTTTTTATCATTTTCAATGGTCGAAGGGTATAAAAAATAAATAAATCATCGATACAACATTTAAAGCATATTTTCACAAACCTATTGGATATGAGAACAATTTCCGCCTTGGTGAAAAACTGTTTTATTAATTAATTTGGCTCGCAATTACCAATTGTTTTACGCTAGATCCAGTAGGGAAAAAGCTAAATTGGCAGCACTGGTTGCGAGCCATAAACGTTCGAGTGCGTCTGAGTGCGGTGTCCCTCTATCCTCTCTGTCCTGGCATCTGGCTTGGTATGCTCGGTGATTCAGTTTCCATGGCATTGTGCAGATTCTGTTTGCTGCAATTGTTGGGGTTGCCATCGACTAAATAAATAAATACACACTGCAATTTAAGTTCCCCAGTGCGCGATTGTGTGTGTGTGCATATGAGTCTGTGTTGTTTGTTTGTTTGTAGGCAAATTGTACATATTTGTTGTTGTGTGTCCCGTTTACACTGCCAACACTGTTGCTGTAGCCCCACTTGCCGGCGCCACTGCAACTGCAGACGCCTGACGCACAATCTTCAACGCACACAGACACACACACACAGAAAAACAAGCTCACGCGCACGCACACACTGACGTTGCTTAAACACGCACAGACGCAAAGTGAAACAACTGTGTCCCGATCTCATCACGACCTCCAAGGGCCAACGTTCCGCACTTCCCTTGACTTGTCCCCCCACTCGCAACGTTGTCGTCATCAACGACTTCGTTGTCGTCGTCGTCTTCTTCGTTTTGTGCCTTTACCATGTTTACACAATTGCCGCCTTCTGTTAAAGGTGACGACCCTGCGACCCACAAGCCCATGCCCATGCCCCCGCCTCAAATCTCTTGCTGTCTCCGCCGCTCGTCCCCCATTTAGCTTTTCTTGTTCCACCGAATGTTTGTTTTGTTTGCCTGTCTTGCTTGCCTGCCCTTTCCTGTTCACGTTAGCGGGCAGCGCGTGTACAAATTGTTTTTGCAAGTGTCCAATTTTCAGGGCTGGGCACTCACTGTGAATTCCCTGCACTGTTTCCCTACTAACTTTAAAAACTAGTTCCGTTTAATATGAAAGCACAGCCAAGAGAGTTTTAACAGTTAATTAATTAGTTTAACAACAAAGATGCAAAAAGTACGTTAACCTGATGGGTCTCGGGTGAATAAAATAGGTTGCCCTCTCCCCCTTTCGATTAAAGTTTTTAATAGTTTTAAACGGTAAACTCAGCAGATTTACAGATAAATTAGTAGATATGGCAACCCTAGATAAAAGCCATTTCTTTTCCTTTTCATTCTATTGGCCGGAACTAGTTCACGACTGGCGACTTAGCAGCTCACACACCAGTTCGTTTAATGGCGCTTTTGCTGTGTGCTCTTTTCGCTTTAGTGTTTTTGTTTTAACATTCGCCGCCGCAATTTGGTTCACTCGTTTTGTTTAGCTTCGCTCTTCGTAGACGTAGACGACGACTCGTGCTGCTGCTGCTTCTGCTCCTCTGCTGTTGCTGTGCTGCCCACGACGGCTGCGACTGCGTTGTTTGTTTGCATTTGTGTTTTAGCTGCCTCCGCTTTGTTTTCTTTGCGCCCGCAGCCCAAGAGCAACAAATAGTACGTACAACAGCAGCAGTAGCAGCAACAATAACAACACAAGGGCTCCGGCTTCTATCAGCTTTTTAGCGCGACGTCGCAGTCAGTCATTCGTTGTCGGTTGTCGAACGCAGGCGTAGGCTTTCCAATTGGGACGCACGTTTCGAACTCGAGTTCCCGTTCAAATTGTTTATTGGTTCGCGACGTTTCGTTTTGTTTGTGTGTGTGTTTGTGCTTAAGTGTGTGTGACGTTATCACGCACCAATTGAGGCAATCGCTTAATGAGTACTCACACTCGCACAGCGATTACAAGTGTACGTATGTTTGTGTATGTGTGTGTATAAGTGTCCACGCTCCAAGCCTATAAAACAAAATTAATAAATGCATGACGCCAATAAAAGTCACTTACATAGTGCGTACATACACACAAACAGAGCTACATATGCACATATGTACATATGTATGTATATGTTCAATACATTAATATGTGTACGTGAGTGTGATAATAAAAAAGTAAACAAAAGTCACTGCCAACGTGGTTCAATGTCTTCGGCTTCCTCTGCCGCCAAAGTGATCTGCAGAGTGTGACATCAACATCAACTGCAGCAGCGGCAACAACAGTAATAACAACAACAATAGGAATAATGCCAACAGCAGTAATAACAACAACAACAATTGCAAACTATACATAAACAACAACGGCCGTAATAATAATCACAACTGTAGCCGGTAACTGAGGCATTGCCGCAAACTGGTTTAAGCCAATGTAACAACAAAAACAACGATACCATCTGTTTAAAGTTTTAAGCGAACTTCGAAGTAACTTATCGAGTTCGTATGCAATCGATATTCATACATACATACATACATGTATTAATCAAAAGTTCTGATAAGCTGATTAAAATAAATATTGCTATATGTGCGAGTAACCTTAATCGATTAACGTGTTATATAGGTTTTTTCAATCTAGAAACGTTAAATAAATAAAATCAATTCGTTTTATGTAATTAAATTTACATACAAACATATTAGTGATTAGCGATTAATTGTGGCGACGTGGTGTTTATTTGCACGATTATCACGATTACTCCTATCGTCACGGTTCCATCTCTAGTGTGAAAAAGTGTGTCCGTGTTGAAGTTCGCCCGGCCATTTTGCCAAGTAGAGTCGCATTAACCTCTCTGTGAGTTGGCAATGCTCTGGTTCTCGTCTCTGTGTGTGCGTGTGTGTGTGTTCGCTCTGTTTGTTTGTGAACTACATGAATTGTCGTGTATGCAAGGCGCTTAAACAAGTGCGCGCAAGTCAAGTAATAACAGCAACAACAATAACAAGAACGACAACTACCGTTTTTCACGTTTAAAACACGCGGCATCGACGTCTAGCGTACTGTGTTTGCTCGTGTGAATGTGTGTGTACCGTTCTAAAAATAACCGTTTCATGTGCAGTCGTTGCTTTCGCCGCCTCGTTCGTTTCTTTCTTCTTTCCCTTTCTTCCCCTCGCGGCATTAACGTCGCATTTTCTGTTTGTATTTGTTATCGGTTATTTAACTTGATTTATTTGCGTGCGACTGATGATTTATATCGCCTGAATGAGCCCACAACAATAATAAGAGTGCCAACAACAACAACAGCAACAGCAACAATAATAAAATCAACAACAATAACAGCAATTGCAAAAACAACAATAACAGCTCCAACTTAGGGGCCAAGTCGCACGCACATTGACACTTAAGTGGGTCACACAATTATTGTCACGCCTCGATTCCTACTCCCCACAGGCCCCTTTGGCTAAACGCGCCTTGTTTGTCTCCTTTTCTATTTTATTGCCCTTTACTGTAGGGTCGCAACCCAACGACCTCGTACGCGGCTTATGGTTAAATGAAGGCCACGCCTTCCGACTGTCCGTTGGGTCATTAGTGTTCCTCGAGAATACATTGTAGGTGCCTTACAAGGAATATTATTCAATTTAATATACATATAAGATATTTATATATTTGTATGTATATGCAACATTACTTATGATAATTTTGCAGTTCTCACAATTATTTAACTAATTTTCATTGAACATTTTTCTGGTGCTCTTTCTATCCCTGCGAAAAAACCAACTTTGAGTCACGCGCTCAGTTACTTTCACTCAAATATTCAGTCGGCAATTGTTGTTGTATCTCTCCTGCTCATGTGCCTTGTATGTATATGTGCATGTGTATGTGTCTGTGTGTGGGGGACATCATCAGCTGACGGCAGGCAGGCAACAAGTAGTCGTTGCTGGTGCTGGGACAGACCGCGGGGCTAATCACCTTGGATTTTATGGCCTCACCATTCCATTAGACCAGTCGGCGTTGCATGCAATACGTACTTAATTAGTTACCACTTAATCTTCAACGTCATCATCATCATTTTCGTTGAGTTTTGCCAACCGATCGCGTGCGTGAGTATCGTGTCGGGGCCGGCCCAGTCTCGTTCTCATTCACTTGAAACGGATACGGATGCATCATAAGCGTCGTTTGCGGTTCGCTGTCCGTCCGTCCGTTCGTCGTTGGTCGCGTCGTTGTTGTTCGTTATTCGTCTGTCCCCTGTCCCCTGTCGTTTAATTTCCACGCCCAAGTGCACAGCGCAGCAACAGAAGCGCACACGTCATTTATATCAGTTTCAATTAAATTTAATTTAATTCGTGTTGTAATTAAGGTGTCGGTGCTAAAAGAAATCTCTGAGGCCTTCGACAAAGTTCAGTAAAGTGTGAAATGTTAAAAGTGATTCACAGTCCGCTTATCCAATATCTGATGCACATCTGCAATTATTGAGCATGGCAAAGAAATACATACATAAAACAGAGTTATTTTGAGTGCTTGTGAATAACGGTCAACTACGAGTACTTACCACAAACCCCGCCTAATAATGGCTCAAAATCTAACGGCTCTCGTGAGTGACAACGGCAACTGCAGCGACACAACAGCGGCAACATCCGTTGTGAATTTCAAGCCAAAGGATACAAATGGCTGGAAGGATTACAAAAAACTAAAGACTTATCTTATACTGAAGGAACAGCAAAACGAAAAGGTAACAATCAGGGTTGGCAATAAGGAAGTAATGCCATATTACTTATTTGAAACGGGGGATCTGTACTGCGACCTATGTTACAAGATCTACTGTACACCTGCTGAGCTTATGAATCTTATGATTTGTCGTGGACTTATTGACCTTATCTTTTTAATTTCGAGAAGGTGCCTTCCTAGTGTTGCACATCTCACATCAGCTAATGCCGTACATACTGTGGGTATGTGTTCATGCCTTTCGCAGTATAAAGCATGTCGCATTGCTGATTATTTTAAGTTTGAAATAACGCCAAAATAAATAATTAGGATCAAAGGGATTTCAGTTGATTGTAAATTAATATACCCCTTTAAATGGTACTCCCTAAATTTGCCATAAGCTACTCTTTATTTTGTACCTCTTTAGCAACACTTGGCAACTAATAGTTCCATTAAGAAATTACTTCAACTCAAAACTTTTTAATATGTGGTTGCCAAAATCTTTATAAGAAATAAATATTCTGATTTAAGTGTGGGATTTTCTAAATGCTTAGTATTCAACAAAATGTCTATTGTATGTTAAAATTTGCCCAGATTCGTTCATTAAGTTTATGTAGATTGCAATAAATACAATTTATTGAATTTTCCCAATCGCGTCACGTGATTTTCCATTTTAGCTTGATGCAAAATATGATAATTAATTAATTAAACGAATTTCATTAAACGTGTTCTTATTGCAATCACTAATGCCAGATAGTTCTGAGAACGGAAACAAGCCGTGTTATTGCACAATTGATTGGAAACTTCCTATTCATATTCTGTATATACTATAACTGTAATAACAGCTACAATTGACGTATTATGTGATTGGAAGTGTGTAGTTCAATGCCTCAGCATTATCATATTAAACTGAACAAATTATTACATTATCTATATTATTCACTTATGTATGTAGCAAAGATAGTGCGCATATATAAATGTACATAAATGAGATAATTATCCTTATGTGCTATGAATCCAATCATTGGAATATATGTTATGTGTACATACACGTGCTTATATGCCCTATATTATTTTTAAGTACTTTAACTGACTTATTGTCTCTTCTAACATATATAGAAATGTTTACCTCAAGGCGTTAAAATATGCAATGCACAAGTAATCAATCAATCGATCAATCATTGAATCAATGTTGACCTAAATTTGTAGTGCCGGGAAAAAATAAATTTACTGTGGTCCCGACCTAATGCATACAAATCAAATAAATAAATAAATGCATAGAATATGTATAGACGGCATTGGAAATGGAAAAACAATTGAAATTCAGTTGGAAAAATATATGAAAAATGCATAGGTGTCGAAGCCAACTAAATTGATAAAATCTAAATTATATTTACTCTTTAGAATACCCTCACTATAACTAATATGCACACTTTACTTGTTTCCAACATTGTTGCGAAAATACAGTAGTTAAAAAAACCGAATATAATCATCAAAAGTTACAATAACTGTGTGGAGAGAGAGAGAGAGAATCAAGACTACGAGCACTACAGCGGAACATCTCTTGCACGTTCCGATTATAATTAACAAACAAACAAGTAAAAAGGTAGAAAAAAAGAATTGTTATTACCAGAGAAGGAGAGAAAAAACCCTCTTCATATAAAGTTATTAAACGGTCATGACCCCCAATTTCAAAATGCTTATCAACAACATGGAAACCCAAACAACATAAAAAACAGGGAGGGGGGATTGGTGATGGAGAAGAGAAAAAAAAGAAAGACTACCTTTGGTATGTTGAAGTTTTTATACCCTTTCCGATTTTGGCTTTTATCTCGTCCGATTGTTTTTATACAAGTTATACCAGTGTTTAGACCAAAAGAATAAATGAGCTTATAATTGATGAAAACTGTTAAATAGTAAATGTGTGTTAATAAAATGAAATGGTGCTGCTAAGTTGATTTATTTGCAAAAAATGATATTGGTCTTCACAAAAAAACCCGTTAACGTACAAAATTAATAATTAATTATTTAATCAATTAATTATTTTAAATTGACATTTTAAATAATTCTTTGCATCAATATCTTTTCTAATTCAGTCGACTGTATCTAGTCGACTTTAAATTAAATAAAATAAAATAACATACAAATAATAAAATAAAAAGGGCCGATGTATAATAAGCTGGATATATTCCAAATTATTTCTATTTAGATTGCTTTAAAACTAAGCGACTCGTTTGCAACAGACAGGCAGACTTGGCTTTTTCGATTCCTCTGTTAATGCTGATTCAGAATATTCTTTAAAGGAACAATAGTAGTGGATGTCTCCTAAGATGCGTTGCAAACTTTTGACTCAAATTAAGATACCCTCTGCAAGCGTAAGACAAGTATAAGTGAAACGAAAAAGAAAGTATTTTCGGCATAAGACATAATAACTCTTCACCTGTCATATGCTAATTAATTGTATCTGTATTTTATAGAGTAAACAAACGCCTGTTTCATTTAACTGTTTAATCTGTTAAAGACTTTGTATATCTCTTGGATATCTTTTTCTGGGCATATCAAACTTCTGTGTAAAGTTAATATGCTCTCAGTAAGTGTATACAAGTGAGCATTAAAACGCACTGAATATGACGAACGTGTTCTCATAAGAACTGCTTGATGACGAAAGGGGATTTGAGAATGGGGAGTGTAGCTGGCGGGTAGACGATGCCAACAGAAGCAAATGACGCCGGCGACGCCATTTGACCGCTTGGCGTCGGATCAATAAATATGGATGACTTGGCGCTGTTCAGATTGATGTGTGCACCACAACAGCGACAGCGGCAGATACTCACACACATGTATACATATATAGATATATAGATATGTGTAGATAGATATACACACATATGTATAAGTGTATGTATGTATGACAAGCACGGAGCAGTTGTGTAATAAAAATGCGCGCCTATCAATGTCAAAAAATCTGACACACAATAAAATAAGAAAAGTAAACAAACAATTAAATTGTTTAGTGCCTAATAAAATAAATGAATGCCAGTTGAGCTAGCGTGTTTGTCTTTACCAGTTATGACTGGATACAGCAGACAGCTGCTCAGATACTTTTCTCCCCCGTCCGTATGATGTACTTATGTATATATTGAGATACACACGCTTGGCACAGATACGATTTGAACAATGCGGAGGATTTGCGGGCAAACATGTGTCTACATACATAAGTATATTATGTATATAGATATGTATAGGCGAGTATCTGTGAAATCTACTTGGGCGTAATATATAAAAATGATGTTGGCATTTGTTAATGCATATAACATGAATATGTACATAAATACCGCGATGCTTAAGACCAACAAGCAATTAACGTAGCTTATAATAAGTGGATATACGTATGGAAATATGTTTCTTTGACTGAATTTTCGTATTGGGTTGTTAGACGAGTCATTTTCATTGCAAGCCTGAGACAGAAAGGCATTATCTTAAGATATACATAGGAGAAACATCGCCAGTGTTCAAAGATTTACTTCGATTCGATTGATAATTGGCAATAGGTGCTATAGTAACTTTGTATGCTAACGCTGATATCAGGCAGCAGGAGGCGTGGCAGATTTGTAGTGTAGTGTAGACATCATAACCCATACATATTCTTAATTAGTATCAACTAGAAGTTCAACTACCTAACATATAGTATGTCCGTTTGTTCGTGGAATCGTGAGTCCATCTGTTGCAACGCATAGGAGTCTCTCACTTTTTTGGCTACCTTGATGAAACTTGGCACACATGCTTCTTATTGCTGCACGAAAAGAGTCATATTGGACCAATATATCGTGTAGGTGCAATACAACATATTGACCGACTTTTTTAATTTTTCAAGGGAATAAAAAACAGGAAAATTGCCTTATTTTTAAATATAATTTTGAGGTAGATACAGAGTTAGAGTAATCGAATACAATTTAATGTAGTCCGTAAATAGTACCCTGAATTAATAATGCAGGGCATGAATCTTACTCTACAATATTTGCATATTTACATATATTTACAATATGTATATTGGCGTGCTGAAAGTTCGATACTTTTGCAGGTGCTTACATAAAGTGATCGTTCCAATAATATTGTTACTATAGTGTGTACAGAATTGAATAGTATTCTTAATGTGCAATATTATATCTAATGTTGATTGGCACTGATAATTTAAGTTATTTCAAAACTCAAAACTGGTCTTCATACGATTGTTCCTATGGCAGCTATATTATATTCAATGAAATTTTGTTTGGCAAAAGCAAGAACAATTAGGAATTAGGAAAGAACAACTCCTGCACTCCATGATGGATACCGGGACATAACAACATAACGGGCAAGGAAGAAGCTGATAGATTATCAAAAACAGGAGCAGAGTGCGCAATGATAGGACCCGAACAGTTTTGCGGAATAGGCAGGAACTCTATCAGGGCGTACCTGAGGTCAGAAGAGGCAAAGATACGCACAATAGACTGGGAACGAAAATGTAGTTTGCAGCAATCGAAGTCGCTCTTACAACCTTAAGAGGCTTAAGCAGATAATAAAGCTTCATAAGAATTTAGTGAGAACCTCACATCACATCTTAGCAAGCTAGGAATAATAAGTAATGCGCTCTGCCGATTCTGCGAGTTGGAGCCCGAAACACCGGAACATATACATATTATATATTAACAGTATGTCCGGCATAAGAAGCGTATCGCTAGGCAACTTCTCGGGGTTAACGAGATAGGGTCGATCAGTCCAGGTATAATGATGGATTTTCTCAAAATAACTTGACTGGACAGGGAGCTTCAATCTCAGAAGGGGCCACAATTGATCTTTCTTGGTCGCAGTACTTCTTCCCCACAACAAATGTATGTACATTTATTGTAAATGATATTATATATTGGAATCTGTAGGGGTATACAACTTTGAGCATGCCGAAGGTTACCTTTCTTCCTTGTTTTATTTTATTGTTTCAGTTTGTTAATTATTGACGTGCGTCCACAGTGAAAGTTTTTCCGCTACCCATTATAGCTACACAATGGCATTTAAGTTTATTTCTTTTCATAATCATTTAAAATACAAACTTCCATCTGTGCTCAAAACTATCTTTGTTCCAATTATATGATCATAGCTGTATTACATATACATAGGTTACTGTATAATTTTAATTGGTGCTGATATGTTGATTTTTGAAGCACAATTAGGAAGTGTTAGTGGAAAGTATCGATTCTGAAGCAAGTCGTCACTATGTCACACTAAATAAGTTAATATAATAATAAGAATAAGTTTTTAATAAAACTGCACCAAGTATGGCTCTATGATTTTCTAGAAATATATATAAATATATATATATATATGTATTGTATATATTCAAATATATAAACAAAATTCTACTTAAATAGGAAGACATAATTTGTTAAACTGTTGAAATAGTTTTCTTACATAACGTCTGATGGACTTTTGTAATTTTACTGTATTCGTCATTTTTCTGTTGTATGTTATATTTCACAAGTGGCGATAATCGTCATTAAATAGGCACACAGTGTTATTTGCATTTCACACTCGGTTGGAGGACTTCGAGGTTTGTGTTAAGTTTATTTTTAAAACGGCGTCAATTTATAAGATCGGGGGCATCTACCCTGTATAAGGTATTTGGGTTTATCATATCGGTTTCTCAGCTCGAAGTCGTCTTAATGAGTAAAGTTTCAAATAATTAGCATTTATTAGAATGCTGATCTTAATTGCTGGACTGATCCAAGCTTGACTAATGTATCTCTCTGTCTCTTTTTTTCATTGCAGGCAGGTCACACGCCAGAATCGCAACGTTCGTATTTGCTAAGAAAGCGCTCGACGCCGGCAACAGAGCGAACAACCTTCGTGTGCTACACGTGTGGCACAGACACTCCCTCCTCGCAGCTGCGTCTCGTCTACTGCTGTCCCAATGCAGAAAGGGAGCCCTATTATCCGTTCATCAAGACAATGAAGGTCTACAAAAACGCTAGTCCAATCAGTCCTCAAGGTGAGTGCAGCAAACGAACAATAAAGAAGTCCGTGTAGCTTCGGCAATGCGAACACAAGACATACTCAGAGTATGTCCGGCATTGGCTGGTGTGAGATGTGCAACATTATGAAGGCATCTACTCAAATTTATAGAGATAAGGTCAAACAGTCTAGGGAGTTCCAAACCCAGCAGGGTTGCAATAGAACTTATAGATCGCAGTACAGATTCCCCATAACGATAATACAGATATAAAGTTGACTTACATTTCGAATTTCAGGCATGGTGCAGATCTGTTCTGGTTGCAGCGAGAAGCACACGAGTCTGGCAGAGGGAGGCCCGCCGGCGCTGGCTGCTCCCATCTCAGAGTCTGGTCCAACGCACTCTCTGGAGTCCACGTCGGCCATGTATAGCACGAGTGGTACCATCGCTAGCAATCATGGCACTGCCTTCGTGGGTCGCACTTCGCCATCGGAAAAGTCAATTACAAATTCGGATTCAACGAGCAATGTGCGCTTCAAGGTAAGACTTCAGCTTCATGTTATAGATATAGATTCCTCTTTTGAATTGGCTTTGCAATGCGCAAAGTGCAGCTTGAACTGGTTACGAGAAACATTACCATTCATAGTTTGCCAGATCGATTTGGTTCCTCACTTAATCGTAGAGGAAAACAAACAAACAAACAATAAAATCGTTCTAATTGTCAATAACAATTTGTAAGTCTTAATACGAAGGTTCGATTAGTTTTCCATATTCAACCCACACGTTTTCATGGGATTGTAAGCTAAAGTACGTGTGTGTATGTGTGTGTGTGTGTGGGGTTGTGGGAAGGGGGGGGGGGGTTCGTCTTGGCGTATCACCAAGTGGGCAAACATGGAAATTTACTAGCTGCCGATTGCAGCTGGAAATGACAGTAAAGATAATGCTTAGCATATAGGAAAACCGATTACACATTGTGTGGAAAAACAAGTATAAACGCTGCATACATTCGAATAGTTAATACCCTGTAATAAGTATTGGTAAAGCGAACAAACATTCTATATATTTTGAGTCAGTTAACGAATATAACAACTTTAGTTAGGGGCTTGAAAATAGTATCCATATCACACGTGCAACTTTTAATTATTTATTTAGATGAGTCGGAGTGTTTTTTCAATTGACAAACTTCGATTAAGTGATCGCAACCTAAGCATTCTGAAATGTATTTTACTTTGTTGATCTTACGGTCAACAGTTTTATCAGTATTTATTGTTTACGCCCTTCTCAACAAGTGCTTGTTGTACAGAGGCACAGGGTATCAGAGCACACAAACAGACATACAGGCACAAGCACAATTGCACATACGCACAATCGTACAATCGTACAATAAGTGGAACTTGACGTCTCGGACCGTGTCGTGCTAATGGGAGCAACTCTGGCAGCGATAACACCTCTGACACGAATGCCCCTGCTGATAACCGACGAAACCTGCGAATGCTTCACAGAGGTGACGACCCGTACTAACATAAGAGTAGGCAGACAGACAGACAGATAGACAGACAGATAGACAGACAGATAGACAGACAGATAGACAGACAGACAGACAGACAGACGAACAAACTGGCGAATGGACAGTCGCATGAACAGACAGACAACTGATGAAGCATGTTGAGTAATTCATTTGCATGTTGAAGGTCGGAGGCAGCGATATCAATTATGTAGAATATATAAACGAGTCTTGCTGCGACGGAAAGACCTGATAAGCAGAGCGAGCGGGGGCAGCTTCATTAGTTGCCCCTGTTATCTGGGAGGGGCGTGCCGCGGGGCATCCAACTCACAGTCAACAGTCGAGTGTCAACATGTTAACCAATTTGAGTCAACAAATGTCAAGATTAGATTGCCGCAAAGCCACGGGGCACACAGGCACAAGTCCATTCGCCATGTGCGCTTTAAATACTATTCAAGTTCGGGGCGCGCTGAAGCAAATATATACTACACTTTACTATACTATACAGTATACTATATACACAATCCAAAACAACAACTCAGGCTAGCATGACACAGAAATAAAACGAATTATTTAATAAGTAAACAACAGAAAACAAAAAGGAAAAAACAGCAACAGAGAATATAAACGAGGAGAAAATATAAACGACTCGCAATAAACAAAATGGGTAAACTTTGTCGAGTTTGTATTAAGGCAACTGCCCCTAACCGGTTTACCTGATATGCCATTATTTTTTTTTGTTTGCTTTGTTTTATTTAAACACCTTTATTTATATCCTATTTTCTGCGTTAAGTAGTGTATTTAGTTTAATAATTATTACTCTTCGTATTTTATTTCACAACTATTTGGGGAATTAAAAAGTTACTTTATCGGTACTCGCGTTCGTTGAAGGCAACCATAATTGTTGGTGACATATAAATATCTTGTTGGTAATAATGTTGACCGAAATTGTACAGCTGTCATAATACGGTGGGCAAAGAGTAAGCTGACTTTTGTTATAAAATATTTATTTATTTTTTCAAATTAATTTCATCGCCTTCAAAGTAATCTCCTAGTGCTGCAATGCAATGCCAAACTTTTTCTCAATCGTGCAAACAGTCTAAAAAGTCCGGCATTTACTAAAGAACCTTCTTCGATTTGGCTTTTATATCGTAGATCACGTCAAAAGGGTGTGCCAGGAGTGGTCTCTTAAGTTGTGTGAATACTCAAAAGTTGCACGGTGCTAAATCAGGCGAATACGGTGGTTCGGGAACAATACTAGTTGATTTTGTGGCAAAATTGAACGATGCACTATGGTGTTGCAAAACAAAGAATTGTTTTCCATAACCACTGCATGTTTTTGCGAATAGATTCAAACAAATGACGCAAAACACTCCAATAATATAATATTCTTAATAAACAATTAAATGAAATTCTGAGTTTAGTCGAGGTCTCGTGACCTCATTGACCTCTTGACCTTGTTTTACCACATTCTTTGCAGACAGAGACTGATCCCTAAAGGCTTTCTGCAGCATTCTTCAACGTTGTCCAGCCAAAATTTCATTGTGCAAACAACATTTAATGTCTCTTTTGGCTCATCAAAATTAAACATAGCAATAATTGAAAAATCACTTTTGGTCATTCTGGAAACACAAGCGTAACTTTGTTAACGACGATTGCATTCACATGACATTAGCAGAGGAGTCATTTACATTACTCCCAGTAAAAAGAAAAGATTTTGCCCGGAACTATTAACCCGCGAAGCTTAAATTAAAAGTCACCTTACTTTTTGTCCACAGTAGTAAAAATAGCAGTGCTAAGCCAGCCTATTTTCTTGCGTCTAAACTTTGTTTATTCCTTAGAGAAAATTTAGTTAATTTCTGCACATTATAATATGTCAGTGATGGCTATTTTATAATATATAGTAAAGTTATATAGTTTTAAGTATCCCTTTTAATCTTCTGCCATTAATCGTCTTTACCCCGATATTTTTCAAGTCTATGTAAATAAAACAATTCACGCTCAAATGGCAAAATGTTTTGAGTGATGTTATGCTAAAAAATGCCAAACTTTCAAATGCAAGTGTCTGATTAATATACCTGTTAACACAAGTATTTTCAGGAACCGAAATATAAATAGCATTTAGCATGTGTCATAAGGAAAATGATCAATATGTATGTGACAGCAAATTTTGTTGTTGACAAGATTTTGTTAAGTAATATTATTTCAGAATGTTTGATCTACATATTATAGGATACTTTCGCCTTTTGTTCCAAACATAAATTATACTGCCGAAAGGCAATATTGGATAGAAACTCATGAATACCAAGTGTCTTTCTGAATACTGAGATATGAGTTGCCTTGGAAATGATGTACACAGGGATTGACAGATATAGCTTGTTTCGCTTCCCTGTTCATGCTGAATATATTTACTTTGTATGGTGATCTCTTCTAACTTCTACAAACTTCAGGTCAAAACTTATATGCCCTCTGCAAGGTATAAAGTTATAAAAAGCAATTCTGTATTTGATGTTAAGATGAAATATTTGTAGTTGTTTTACTTTGATCTCTGATAATATTTTGAAATGCCATTGCACTTATTTTAAATACAATTTTTCATTTTCTTTATTACCAAACGTGATGTATTTAAAAATATTAATCGAATAAATGGTATTGGTTTATTTTAAAGTGTCTTTAAGAAGTTTCTCTAATCACATTTTATGCAGTATATATTTATAAAGCAGTTCAAAAATTGAAAAAAAAACGATTAAAAACATTAAAATGTTAGTTGCTTAATTATTCCCCATGTTTTTTAAATTGAGTAGGTAATAAAAATGTTCTAATAGCCGAATAAATGAGTGCATACTTGTTTACCCTTCAGCTAGCTTAGCTAAGAATAACCTTGACTGAGCCTTACGACATCTTTGAACCTACAACAAAAGATGATACCGCAAACATACGAACATTGAACAGACAGATGTACTGTGTTTATTTAGATTCTAAACATATTTACCTTTTTTTTTGGCTCTCACTTGAGTACGTTTTATTTTACTACTGCTTTGTTTGCTTCGCGTGTCTCCCGGAATGATATTGTCTTCAGGCAAGCAAATAATTGTTTAGCTGAACTCAAGAATAATTTTAAACAGAGTAAAGAAAACATTTGGCCCGGTTAGCCTCAAAGTCTGTTGGCTCAATTGGGCAGACTAACATAATATCTTTAAGTCAATATCAATGTGTGTGGCTCAACTTGACGGAGATCTCATACGCAAAAGACAGATAACAAATATAGATATAAATAGTAATGAAATTTGACTTCAAGTTTGATGCTGAATATGAGGTCGTATATATGTACTTAGGGTGCACAGTAATAATTAATACACCCTCTACAAAGGTACATATGTTTAATAAACCTACATGTATATTTATTAGTTTAGCAATAATAGGATTATAAATTTCATAATACTTGCGCATTTCTATAAGGTGTCAAATTATCAGTGTATGAAAATAATTAATTGTCATAGTTTGGGCTAATATACGAAAGTTTTGTGCCACCTTTTAATCGGTGAACTACATTACGCACACATTTAAGTTTATCTAGCATTCTTCCACTTCACACTGTGTGTGTTTCGCTTTTGCATTTGTTTTATACATTAACAGATAACAGATAATTAAAGTGCGATAATAGTGTGCGCACAAAGGTGCTTGGTTTGTCATCCAAGTTAAATAAATACCATAAAACCTAATGCCAAAATAAATATGCTTAAGCTTAGATTCTTGCTGCGTATTTGGAAATATTTCAACCGTAGTTCCCATGTTTATTACTAAGAAGAGGCCATCATCAAAATTATGCTATACATATTCACATGCATATGTACATACATATTTACTTTATGGGTTCGGAGATGTATCTTTCTTTATGTTCTCAACATTAATGTAGAATTAAACTGTATGAAAGGTTTGCCTTTAAATGGCATGTGAACTGTAATGACACTTGATAATTACTCGTATATAAACATTCGATTGCTGAGTCATTAATAGGAAAGTGTTGCAAGGATTTCGTAGGGACAATTCCGGAAAACTGAACTAAAAGCCATGCAAATACTCTGGCAGCAAGGCATAATAAATATACAATGTGAATACAACAATTCTGGATAAATTTATTATAACTTCAACACGTCATTAGTTATGTATCTTTGCTTTCTAACTATCACTCAATTTCCAATTATGGACTGATTTGCTGAACGATCGATTTATTATCAGTCATTGTACATCATTTGAGAATTGTAAATTTGAATTGTATATTCTATATAGTAAACCAGTTCAACGCAGTTTTATGGATTACCTGATAACACAATTCGGAGGCCTTCAGTATCGATAGAATTTGTTGGGTATATTGCCTGCCAAAACTGATTAACTTTTCCTCTTTGGTGGGGCTTAAAGCAATATACAGTCGCAATTGTGACTATAAGGGGCAAACAGTTGACACCGATTAACGGCGGTTTGGGAACTAGATTTGAGTGGCACCTCTTGAATGGAAAATCAATTGAACGAAATATTTAATAAATTTTGATTAGATAAGTTTTTATTATACGCATTTTGTGTGCTACGCGCAGTCCACTGTCCAGTCAGTATGCGATGTTCACAGAATGTGGTCAAAACTACAAAATTATAAACTAATCTGTGCATACTGATTTATATATTTATATATATTGCAGCCGTACGAGACAAACTCCAACCACTCCAATTCAAACACGGCGCGAGACTTAAAGCAAATACGGCGCAGCGACTCCAGACCTAGTTCGCCTAGCTCTACTCAGGGACACATCGAAAATGGCCACGCGCAATACCCGTAATATGATTAAGTGCTGACATACCAACCACTCAATACTAATATATGTTTACGTTCCGCCCACAGCTGCTCCATTTGCAAAGTGCTCTGCTACTCAAACAAAATGGATTGGTTGTACACCAGTGCCGAGCACATGAACTCGCATGCCATGCACTTTCCCTGCCTCAAGGCCAATGTCACCAGCAGCAGCAACAGCAACGGGCTTAGCAATAACCTGAACAACAACAATAGCGTCAACAACAACAATAATAACAACAACGAAGTGAACAGCAATCGTGTGCTAGCCTGCAAGGATTGCATTAGCTACTTAACAAGCCAGTGGGAGTCGATGGATGCGGAGCGTGTGCCATTGGAGCACAGAAGGTTCTTTCTGATGATTATAATTTTCCATTTTTCCAGTTTTTATCTTATGAACTCTTCTTGCATTGCAGATACAACATTCCCTCACCCATGATGACGTCCAGTTCTCCAAATGGATCTCGCCATGGCGCTATGAGTACCTGTACTCCGCCTTCTACACCATCAGTCTCCTCTTCAACGCCTGCCAGCACCTCAATTTACTGTTTTCTTTGTGGACTGCACTCGGACTTAACACTAGCCAGAATCCTGTATGGCAGCAAAGAGGTATAACTGTCATAAGATATAAATGGATAGTCAAAATAGATCTATCAAAATAGGTAGAAATCATAATAATTATATTGAAAATGCTTAAAGCCTTTTAGCCATCTAAGCTATTGTAGACAAAATGCATAAATATGCAGATATTTTATTAAAACGGTATAAAACAATCAACATAATCAAATGTAAATAAAAGAAAAGACGTTCGTGTGGAGATTTCTGTAAATGTTAAAAATATTGTCAAAGAACTTCTTTATAAACTTTATAAAACTAAAACTAACCTTTTCTACACACCTTATCACCTAATTAACCTACAATATCAATTCACTTTGTTTGGTTATGCGATAAGATCTCTTTTAAAAGGCTAAAAATATAACAAGAAAGAAAGGCTGCCTATAATATAATAAAGTTATGATATGATGAAGCTTATACACGCTTGCAATCTTTTGCAAAAATTTCTAATTGTTCCTATTAAAAATAAAGCTACACAGTTTAATAACACTACATGGCTCATGTATTCTTAAACAACTTTAAGAATTGTTATTGCTGAAGCATTAAAATTTTGTTTGTGAAAATGAAAATTTATGAAGGATTGATCCTATGAAAGCTCTAGGATATGGTATAGTCAAATTTATTTACTTAGGCCAGGTTTCATTAAGATAGATGTTAAACTGAGAGTATAATTTATGTTTTAATACACAGACAAACAGATAAAAAAACGGACAATCAGTTAACGCAGACATTTACATAGATGTTACTTAGCATACTTCTTTATAAAACAACACAAGCTCTGAACCTTTATGAAAATGTCAAATTAATTTGTAGTACTAAAATATGCTTAAAACATAAATATAAATCTGAATCTTTAACTTTCTTGTACATGTACATATGTATATCATTAAGATCGAAGTATTCTAATACCTAAAACAGTAATTTGTTTAAGAAACTGAGAAGTTTGTAAGATTAAGAAAAGATTTCAGGACATAAAGTTAAGAACATTTGTTTAAAAATAATGTAAAACAATTGATACAATTGATAAGTCGACGCCGTTTTGTCACCTAATTTACCCACTTTCCATGGAATTGTATTGTATATCCATGCAAAGGGAAAATTAATTAAGACCAGAAGCTCCTACTCTAAATAATATTATTATATATTCAAAATCAGCATCAATAGAGGAATCCAGCTCAGCAAGTCTCTCTGTCCATCCGTTTGTTGCAACGCAAATTTGTCTCTCAGGTTTAAAGCTATATTGATCTTATTTGGAACAATTACTGCGCGTTTTAAATAACTCTCAACCAGCCAGATCGTATAGCTGCTATACAACCTGTCGGTCGATTTTGTTATTATACCCTTGTCTTAGCAGACATCTCTGACCATATAAAAAATATATATATTCTGAATCAGCATCGAAGGAGAAATCGAACTTGCCATGTGTGTCCGTCTGTTGCAACGCAAACTAGTCTCTCAGTTTGAAAGCTATCGTGATAAAACTTGGTAGACATGATACTTATTGCTGCACGCTGTATGTAAGTCGAAACTAGCCGAATCGGTCCGATATATCGTATAGCTGCCATACAAGATATCGGCCAAATTGTATTATTTGTCAATATATTGTAACCAAATTTACTATATCATCAAAATAGGATCACTTTAACATATAGCTGCCATAGGAACGATCGGCCGAAAGAAAGATTTTTGTATGAACACCAGTTTTTATTTTAGAAATAACTCAACTTATTAGTGTCAATCAAAGTTAGACATAATATTCAGCACCATTATAAATCACTAGTGGCATGCCGAAGATAGTCTTTCGTTTTGGTTATTGAAGATATTTCAACCAAAAGAATTAACGAATACATGAACAATATCATGAAATTCAGTACTGTTATATATAACTAATATAGGAACAATCGGAGGAGATTGAGGGTATAAAATCTTAAGCATGCTGAAGCTAGCCTTTATTTCTGATGAATGTATACTTAATTCAGTATCATGTAAAACATTGAAATATCTTCATGCATATTAATGAAATGGATTATGTATTATCAAAAAATTGCAATGATAGTCATAAAATTAATTCAGTATTAAATAATGTAGTTGTCCATGAGTACATGAACAAAGTAATTCAATTCTCTACCATTATATACAACTAGTATAGGTATGATTGGATGAGATAGAACCTGCAAGGGTATATCACCTTCGACATGCTTGTTTGATACTTCGACTTAGAAAAAATTGTTATTAGGCATATCATAATTTACCAGAAGATAAATTTATAAAAGTCTCATTCGCAAGCCTTAAGGTCTTACAAAGAAGTAACTGGAAACTATATTCTTTTGAAATGCAATATTTGCACAAATTTAATTTTAAAATAATAATTAACCAATTTAAAAAGTCAATATTAAATTAAGTTTCTTGCCTATGTTTAAATACTTTATATAAATGATGTACCTAAAGTCTTATAATTATTAATTGAATTTGAATATCGACAATTGTAATTAGAGAGCGCGATTTATTATAGTATTTTAAGAATAATATATGATAGATACTAAGTGTAAACTATGATTGAATTGGTTTTAAGCTTACTTACAATTTGTTTTCAAACCCAAATGATTTTACATCGTTTTAAAGTGTAGATCAGAATTTATTGAATGTTGGAATACATTAGACTCATAAAATTAAGATTGGTTAGCTTAAAGATACCAATATTCAAGTTTAATAAGCACGTTTTCCATCAATTAAGTTAATCCACCGATGAAAGTAATTACTATACTTTAATACAAAGTTTTTATTTTTGCAAATGCAGGGATCAAGGCCTTACTTTCCACTGTTGCTGAAGCACATCTCATTGCCAAATGCCGAACAGCTGCGAAACAACTCGGCTCTAGTCTGCACATTTTGTTACCATTCCATGTTGAACCAGTGGCGCAAGTGAGTGAACGCAGTTAAACAAGATAATTATATTGGTTTTTTAATATATACCCTGCCTATTTCAGATATGAAGCTCAGAGTCCGAGTCTCAGCCCCGCAGAAAGGAAGTATAACTGGCATGACTACAACTGCCATCTGTGCGGCATAACGACGTACCGGAAACGGGTACGGGCACTGCCAGTCAATGAGTTCCCGTTCGTGAAGCATCAAAAGAGTGATGATGGACTCTTGCTAGAGAATGGAGAATATGCAGTGGTGTGTCTGGACTGCTATGAAAGCCTTAGGTTGGTCAATAGGGGGGCTCTCTGTACTTGACCAAAATGATAATATTGTTTACTTTAGGCAACAGGCCTCTCAGCATGATCGTTTTGGGGTGCCAATCTCTAGGCGGGCCTATAACTGGGTGCCCCAACCTCCGCCGCCGGAAGACAGTCCAGACGCCTCTGTGGCTCGATTACCCTGCGGCGAACGCTCCGATCGCATCGTAAGTAAAACATAATGCACAACAGTAGCAGTCGAACCCCCTTCTTATGTCTTCGTCTCAATTCCTGCAGCTCATGAGCAACGCATTGAGGCCCATTCCAAGCAAGAAGACCACGTCGCCAAAGCAGTACGATAAGTCGAAAGAAGGTAAGCGTTTTGTAACATGCATCCCCCCACCAGACAAAGCTGAAACCATTTGGTAATGTGAAACGCTTTTTAACCGCTTGGGGGTGACGGGGGCCAAGTGAAACCCAATTCGCGTCAATAAATTTCAATTGGTTTCACTTAACTTTGTGAGCTGCTTATTTGGTCAGCAGTCCACCCGTTGACTAGCCACCCTACTTTCTATCCTTGGGGGGTCGTTCAGTTCCCCCAGAAACTCTTCCACTCACTAGTCTTTAAGTTACCCCTATTACCCATACTCTAGTTGAGCGTATGCTAAAGTTCAAATGCATTTGTTTGGAATCTATGTGGGTTCCGTTCTGTCGTCTCGTATTCTTCGTTTAAGAATACTTGCATAACAAGGCATTATACATTAGTAAAAATAAAGAGAACAGTTACTATCAATACCAACGGAGTTAAAAGAAATGTTCTTCTTAGAAGGGTGCGTGCTTATATTGTATTGGATGAGTTCATAAGTTCGTGCCCGATTTCCAGTGCAAACTAAAATTGAAATTTTTTGAAGAAAGCGCTTTTATTAATCAATTATGTATTCGCCATCATGTTCGGCAATCCACTCCCAACGTTCAACCAATTTACGGATGCCTGATTCATAGAAATCGCGCGGTTTCTCGTTAAAAAAGGTGTTAAGGTGGTTTTTGACGTCTTCCACATTATTAAATTTTTTTCCATTCAAATTGTTCTGCAGCGATCGAAACAAATGATAATCAGAAGGTGCAATGTCGGGTGAATATGGGGGATGCGGAATGATTTCCCAATTCATCTCCTTCAGTTTGGCCAGGGTCGGTTTTGCAACATGTGGCCTGGCGTTGTCATGATGGAAAAGAACTCCTTTGCGATTGGCCAAAATTGGACGTTTTTCATCAATTGCTTTCTTCAATTCGACCAATTGCTGACAATACTTGTTGGCAGTGATCGTTTCTCCAGCTGGCAAGAGCTCAAAATAGATCACGCCTCGGATATCCCACCAAATGCACAGCAGTACCTTCATCGGATGCAATCCACCTTTCGACATCGGTTCCGCCCCTTCGTGGGCCTGTTTCCATGTTCTTTTGCGTTGAACATTGTTGTACAGGACCCATTTTTCATCACCAGTCACGAACCGATCCAAAAAAGGTTCGTTTTTGATCCGTCGAAGCAAAGAAATTGCTGTTGACATACGGCCCACTTTGTTTTTTTCACTCAACTGATGTGGCACCCATGTATCGAGCTTCAAAGTGTACCCAACCTTTTTTAAACGACGAAACGCAGTTGATTTGTTGACGTTCAATTCACTGGCAACCTCTTCCGTCGAAATACGTGAGTTATTCGCAACTAAAGTCCTTAGAACATCGTCATCAAGCTCAGAAGGCCGTCCACTGCGAGGTTGATCTTCGAGGTTAAAATCTCCAGAACGAAATATCGCGAACCATTTCTTTACTGTGCGGAGTGCTGGAGCACGGTCCAAATAAACTTCGCGAATATCTTTAGTTGCAGCGCCAACTGTTTTTCCTTTGCGGAATTCGTATAACATAATATGACGCATATGAACTTTTTCGTTGTCCATCTTCCATGCGTCTTTTCACTAAGCAACTCAAATCAAAATGAAGTTATTTTATGCTTGATTTACAGTTCGGACTGTCACCTTTCCAACGATATATAATATGTATATATTTCTTTCACGAGCGCCACTCTCAAACGATTTGAACGGCATCCAGCGGAATCGGGCACGAACTTATGCACTCATCCATGTTCTTCCCGTAGTCTGGAACCATAAATTAAAACACTTTTACGATATTATCGATATAATTCCATGCTGATTTAATTCTCTTTCTTTTAATATTAGTTCAGATTGACAAAAGCACAAACTGATCAATACAAATTTGTTTGGATTCCTTGTCTTTAAAATAATAACAACCAGCAAGAAAAGCAACAGTCGCGCGGCACGCGACAGTGGGATACCCTTTGACCTACGTTCCTATGTATGTACACATACATATGCATATGCACATGATTTGAAATTATTCTCGATAGATGGCGCTCGCGCTTCGCGCTCGCCTGCCTCCCTTGTTAGTAGACACAAGCACTTGGTTTTATGCTTATACTTTCTTGAATAACTTTTGTGTTTATTGTCCGATCCGATTGTAATTTAGTGAATAGGTAGATATAACTATCAGCTAAGTATATGTTAAAGTCAGAAAGTTTTATCTTTAATACAACGCTTACAAATTGAGTTCAAAAATTAAATTATTGATTTGCAAGGGCGGTGGGCGTGGCACCCAACATTTGAAATAAACTTCATCTGCGCCTGGTACACAGAAACCTTCATGCCAAATTTGGTGTCTCTAGCTCTTATAATAGCTGAGATCTGTGTGTTCATCTGGTCATCCATACATCCGGACATCCGGACATCCGGACAGACAGACAGACATGGCTCAATCGACTCGGCTAGTGATCCTGAGCAAGAATATATATACTTTATGGGGTCTGCCACGCCTCCTTCTGCCTGTTACATACATTTGCACAAAGTTAGTATACCCATTTTTGACCATTTTCAATGGTCGAAGGGTATAAAAATGGGCTCATAGAAAGAAATAATTATAACTTTCTGCCAACTGAAAATGTATGAAACAGGCAGAAGGGGGCGTGGTAGACCCCACAAACTATATAAATATATATTCTGAATCAGCATCAAAAGCCGAGTCCCCAGTCCCGATTCCCAGATTGTAACCATCGCTGATTGGCACTGAGTTAATTAAGCATAATTATAACTTGTTATCATATGGACATTTTTCTTTGTGAATATTCTTATAGTAGATATTTTGAGTCGATATGTCATCTAATACTTCATCAGTTTCAACGTGTTGAAAAGGGAAAATGTTGAACCGAAGAACACGCTTTGATTTCATGCTATATGAATTTGTGTTAATAGAGGGTCAAGTTTATTTAACTATATTAACACAGTTTGTTAACAACAATCACAAATTACTTACATGCACTTTTACAATCACAATGTACATAGATGTACACTTATCCATTTGTTATTCTTACTATATCCTTGTATTTGAGTTGAATCTTTGTATTGTAACTGACAATTAAGTGAACTCATTGTTTTTGATCATCTTGTTTTGAATTGCAAATAAGTTAGTGTAAAGCAAAACTAGTACAGTTTAGCTATTTTCATTCGTTTTTTACCTTTCGAACTATAAAAGAGTCTGCTCGCTGCTTTCCTTTACTCTGATAAAAAGTTCTCTAATTGCATTTCCCTATTTTTCATGGCAGTCAATTTAACAAAACCCTTAAAAATAGAGTGAAAGGAACGATGCTGAAAGGGGCTGAATAAGAAATCAACTGATTAAATGCTCAATAACAAGAGAACCGCAAATTGGTGGGTTATGTTTGTGGTTGGGGGTGGTGGGGAGGAGGCAGCAGGGTGTACCTCTGCAATAAATATTGATTTTTTATGAATTGCAAAAGACGCTGGTCAAAGGCTTTCGAGGCGGCTTTGCTTCAGTCTCTGTGTGTGTGGGGGGGGAGTGTTGTCGTTACGGCTGGGTGGTTAGGGTGTGAGGTCGTGAAGAAAGAGAGGTCCTTATGTTCATGCCACTCACTTATTTATGCAACAGCAGCAATGGCGTCGGTAAACTTCTTCAATAAAATGCCAAAAAGGAAACATCATAAAAATAAATAAACGGAGAAACCGCACACACACTACCACAAGCGTACAAACAAATACACACACGTACACACAGCAGTACGCACACACTTGCACAGATGGGGTGGGAGGGGGTTGTAGGGAGAGCCACAGTGACTGTATGTAACTTTGCACACCATTTTTTTTATGAAGCAACAGTCCCCACAAAAGCCGCCTTGCCACGCCACGCCCCGCTCCGCTCCGCCTTCGCCTGCCCTACACACAAATTCCACTTCCGACAACAAGAATACAACAACAACAACAACAAGAACAACAACAAGGGCAAGGCAAAGGAGGACAGAGAGACGAACAAACGAGAGCCACAAGCACAAATAATAAAAGCAACAGCATAAAGTATTTCGAATTGAATTACTTCGTGTTATCCTGTCAACCATACGAAAACACTCAAGAGCATTCAGCTTGCCACACGCTTCCGTCCTGACTTCATGCCAAAAACCCAACCCAGTCCAGACCCCCCCCCCCACCCTGCCAGCTTGATGCGACCACCCCCAGGCCAGCCATCGTTTAAGGAGTTGGCATCGATTTGCAAAAGTATATTACCAATTCAACTCAACTCAACTCAGTATCAACTCGGCACCAACTCCAAGCCAACCTGCAACCTTCAACTCCTCCTCCACCCTGCAACCTTCTGCTCTTACCCCCTGCAACCGCCTCCCCCGTGCTTGTGAACTGCTATGCCTTCACCCTGCAAGAAGACCGTGGGGACCACATGAAGTTTTGTAGATGGTTTGTAGATCAAATAATTGTCCTCGTGCCGGCTGGGAGTGAGTGGGCAGGGGGTACACCCCCGTGGGGGGTGCGTGCTGAATAATTAAACATAAAACCACTGAATTTACGCTTATTGCACCCGCAAACATTTTGTTTAACACAACATCCGACGAGTCTGACGAGTCCCCCCCGTCGACGAGCTCGGCAAGTCTCTCTCTTTCTCTCTCGGGTTAGTCTCCCTCGCAGTATTGCTCTCTCGCTCTCATCAAGCCTTGTTTGTGTGTGTGTGTGTGTGTGTGGGAGAAGGAGAGTTGTGTGCCATTTCCGGCCTCAATTTCAAAAGAAGCTCAAATTTCCACACAATTTTCCGGCTTCGCTCTTTTGCACTCTCCTGACAGCGACGCTCGCTCTCGGGCTTCGTCTGCACGAGTCAACAGCCCATTCCAGCTGCTCTTCCTGCTCCTGTCCCTTGCCCCTGCCCCTTGCCCTGCCCTGCTCTGGCTGACAGTCCTTTGCTCGTTGGCACTTGTTCAGTCACTCACAGTAGCAGCTCCGACTCGAGTTGTGCTTTTCACATCTTCGCCTGCGCCAGTTGCCACCTTTGCCACAGAAATATTTCAAACACTTGCCACTCGACAGGCGTGGTGTGGTGAGAGGTGAGAAGTGTGCTGTGCTGTGGTGGGGTGGGGTGGGGCTGTTGGTTGAGGGTTGTTGGCTGTGGGGTGGCCCCTTCCCTTTGGCCACACAGCCGTTTCCGTTTTGCGTAGAATAACAGTTACATTATCCTTTTTATTGCCACACTTTCGTCGCACACACACACACACACACACACATACACAGCCCTAGTCTCACTGGCAGTCCGAGTTACAGGCACACACACACACAGACAGCTACGCAGACAGAGCCATATTTGGCTTATGGCAAGCTGCGACCTCTCCGACCCTTTTCTTTCAGTTTATTGTAGCCCAACTTGGCCGGGGCTGTCAGGACAACGATGTCGTCCTCGTCCCCGTCTCCGTCCTGACTGCCGTTGTCGACGCTCAGCTTGGTAAGCTGGTTAGGCAAACGGGTCGCAGGGGGGGGATGCGCGCCGGAAATGTGGCAAAAAATGTGCATTTATTTTCTGAAGTTTTGCTGTTTGTGTTAACTCGAGTCGCAGTAAATTGTGGTAAACACGAAGCCAAGTGTTTGGAGTATTTATGAAGTTATGCTCCACAGTGCTGGACAGTGGGGCGCATTTGCATAATTGGCAAACATGGTTGCACGAAGGGACGTGTTGGTCGATTGGTCCATCATTGAAGGTGTATACAAAAAGTTTAATGGCTTCAAATAAAGATACTACATATCATATAATATTTTATACAGCGTGCTTGTAACTATACGATGAGCTCGTATCATAGTTTAAGTATTTATGATCTTATTATGGTTTTATAATCGCCACACTTGCCACTGAATGAGCATCTCTATGGCTGATTAGCTTCCTTGATTACCTTATCTCTTCTAATCCAACTTAGGGGCCATTAAATCGCCCAAGTCAAGCAACAGAAGGCGCTGAGATTTATCACACCCACAGACAGACATATGTATAAAGATAAATGGGGAAATATACTCATACATACATATGTCGGCAGTTGAAGCTGTCAGCAGTAACATAACCACAACATGCACATAAAACGCTGATGTGGCATGAAAAAAGATATAAATTCTGGCAATCGATGAAGATAAAATACATTTTGTAATACGCTCGTAATGCCTGCACACGTCTGAGGATGAAGATGTGGGCAGCAGGAATGGGATGAGGTTGTGATACTCCGGCTTAGGTTTGAGCTTGGGGTTGATGTTCGGCTGGGGGGGTTGGGGTTAGGTCGAGGTCAAGCATTGAGTGGGCGTCTTTTGGAAGTCACTGAATTGGGTACAGGCAAAAAATGTGATGGGATGATGGTATAAGTGAAATTTCAAGTGGCCAGAGAAACTTCAACATTGACTCTTAGTTTGTGTATATATACTCTTTCTGTGTGCGTGTGTTGATGAGGTTGTGGTTGAGGTTGGGTGTGTGGTTGTGTGTAGAAAAACCCTTTAAAAGCTTGTTGTTGCCAGACACATAAACGTTTAGCCCATAAACCCTTGATGTATGGAACATAAACTCCACACTCGCTCGCAAGTGCCACTCATCTGGGGGGTGCTGGTATGGTGAGAGAGAAGAGTATGGTATGGGCATGGTGTAGTCAGTGGTGTCGCTGGTTTCAGTCAGTGGTTGCTGCTGCTAACTGAAATTCAATGTGCGTTCGACATTGCTCGGAAACCGAGTACCGAGAACCGAAAACCGTAAACCGTAAACCGACAACCGCAATGTCAATAAATATGTTACGCTTGACTCGTCTTTTTTGTTTTGTTGTTTGTGGGGTGAGTGTTGGGCAAGTTGGGCACTTGGCTGGGTAGATTGGCGGTAGTTTGGGTTGGGGTTGGCTTTCTTGTGTTGTCGGATACCCTCCCTCTTGGTCGGCTGGCAGTTTGGCTAAACATATTTATTTGGTATTTGTGCTTGCCTGTTTGTTTTTCCCTTTGCCAAGATTCGTCACGAGATTGGCATGTGAGGCTTACGTGAGTGCGAATCAGTATGTGTACATTTATGTACGTATGTATATCCCTCTCTCTCTGTCTCTCTGTCTATGTGTGTATAAGGCATACATATATTCGTACATAGCCGACATTTTTTTTATCGAATTTACATTCAACTCGATGCTGCTCTTTATACAGCACAAAACTATTCGATTGATTTAGTTTTCTTTTTTACAATGTGATTTTATGGGTTTATGTACTGCTACGAATATGATACACCCTTACAACTACAAGAGACAGTTCCAATGTCTTGAAATATACGTTTATTTATCTGCATTGAGAGTAATAAATGTACTTTCAGAATATTTCTGTTACAGGATAACTTAAAGTCGTCCACATTTGTGCAACTTCAGCAGGCTTGTTTTATATCTTGTATTAAAAGTGAAAGATTTATTTTGCCACTCGTCGTCGGTATAGAGTTGTACAGTTTTTATTTTTAACAGTTTTATTTATGTGTGCATTCACATACATTTATAATATATGAATATAGATCTATACCATACCATATACAATGCATGTATCTATGAATGTATGCAGGCACACAAATAGTGCAATGGGCAGACAGAGGAGTTGAAATATCTCAAATATGCAAACTTATTTATTTACACATAATATATACAGTGCATGTCATTCTGAATATGTGTTTGTAAATACATCACATGCAATTATTCCAACTTTTAGAATAACATAAGAATATCTAGGAGATCTACTTTTTAAAGTAAAATTAGGATATAACTTGATATATAAACAGACAAACGCTACAGTTGGGGATCCCGACAGTAAGATTCCCTTTGCACAGTTTTGAAAACCCTTTTTAAATACATTAACAATTGTAAAGATCTTATCTTGAATGAATTCTGGTTTTATTGTTCAATCGAATCTAAATTTGAAAGAGAGGTAAATATTTTAGTCATTTAGTGTTTACTATATGTCAAAGTCAGAGAGTTTTATCTCTTATACTTTGCTTACAAATAGAATCGGATAACTAAAAGATAAAATAAACTTGATCTGTCCCGAAAATAGAGGAACCTTCAGGGCGAATTTGGTGTCTCTAGCTTTTATAATAGCTGAGATCTCTGTGTTAACATAGACGGACAGACAGACAGACAGACAAACAAACAATCAGACAATCAGATAGACAGACAGAAAGACAGACAGAAAGATAGACAGACAAACAGACAAACAGACAGACAAACAGACAGACAAACAGACAGACAGACAGACAGACATGGCTCAATGGGCCCGAATTGTGATCATGAGCAAGAATATATATATTTTATGGGTTCTTCCACTCCCTCTGCCTGCTACATACATTTGCATAAAGTTAGTATATCGTACCCTAGTATTTTTTGACCGTTTTTAATGGTCGAAGGCAATAAGAAGTGAATCAAAAAGCTGCTTTGGTCTATTACCTGGTGTATCTGTGCTGTTTATGGCGTCAAACTCTTCACATCTTTGGCATACCTAGGGAACAATATAGACTGATGTGAAGGACTAGATAAAGTCGATCAGTTCGTCTACAACAAAGTTGAGTAGAAATAAGTTCTGAAAGTACTTACATACAAAGTATCTGTGCACTTGTGTGTGTGGATGTGTGTGTGGGTTAGTGTGTGTGTCTGTGTGGAAAGTGCCTCAAGTTACAGACTGTGCGATTTTCTTATCCGCCCTCTCATCATTTGTTTTGGCTGATTTGGTTGTTCCTTCTTGCCTGCCACGCACCCATATGTACCTTTGTATTTGTTTACGTTTACATTGTACGTATGTATGTAAGTGAATGCAGAAGTACACGAATTTAAATATTTGCTGGTTTTCCTTGGGACTGCGAGAATACAAACTGTTTCGCTCTCCTCGTTCTGCCATACAGTCAGTCGAGGAGCCAAGGCAAACACACACTCTCTCTCTCTCTCTCACACACACACACACCACCTATTGCAGTTGTTTTAGTTTTCATTGTTGTTGCGTTTATTTCACTTTTCAACTCCCACTCTCTAGTAGCGCCTCCTTCCTCGTCGTACTCCTCTGTTCTAGCACTCACTCAGCAACTATTCTAACTCTCTGGCTTGAAACTTATTGCACTCTCACTCCCACCTCCTCCAGCTTTACTGCTGCTGTCTCTGTCTGTCTGCATGTCTGTCTGTCCGTCTTCTTCTTTGTTTGTGTGTTGTGCTGTGTTTTGTTGTGTTGTGTTAGCGCCAAAGTGATTTACTGTTATAAATATTTGCTCGTGAGCTTTTTAAGTACTTTTTCTTTTCATAAGGCTCGCCTGGTTGCCTTGGGTTTTCGCCATGTTTGCTTCAGCTTCTGCTTCTGCTTGGGCTGTTGCTGTTGCTGTTGCCTCGCAATGTGCTCGCCCTGTTGGCACTGTTTACTTGACGCGCTGCCCCCGCGTTGCTGGCCCCACGCTGCTGCCCTTGTGCCTTGCGCCGTTTCCAGTTCGCTTTCTTGTTTCTGTTGCATACTTTGGAGCGTAATTTTTATTGAATCATGTTGCCAGCCCAGCGCACTGCTCCGTCAACATGGTTTCCTCCTCTTTTGTACCTTCGTTTACTCTTCTCTCACTCTCTCATTGTGCGAACATGTTTTGTGTTCGTCCTGCTGCTGCTGCTGCTGGAGCTGATGCTGCAAATGCTTTGTGCGGTTTGTTGGTGTTACCCGAATGCGTTGGCCGTTTCCGTTTCCGTTTCATGGTATATTTTTGCAGATATTATTCCCCTCGCCATGCCCATGCCTCTCTCTCCCCAGGGGAATCATTTTGCATTAACTGAGCAAATAACCAACTTTGTTATATTTCGTTCATTTCATTTCGTTTCGTTTCGTTTGCTTTGACTGTGGCCGACGGGGGCATTCCTGAAGCAGCAGCCCCAGCATGTCTATTATTATTTGTGCCGGTTCTATTGCTTCTAAAATCTGGTTTTTCTTTTTGTGTCGGGTGGGTTTTGTACACTACGTTGCATATTTACCCGGCTTCGCTATTTGTGTTCTCTCGAGTGTGCCTGTGCCTGTGTTTGTGTGTGTGTGCACGAAATTGAATGCTCAATTGAGCACTTAATTAGCAAAAACAGTTTTTAATGACGACACGAACGTTTTTGTGCCTTGTATGTACTTCTGTGAGTAGCCAAGAGGCTACACTGTCCAAAAAATAGCACTTTTTATACACGCTACTAATAGAATAGTAGGGTAATGTAAGTTTGCTCTAATCGAAAATGTATCAGTTCATTTGATAACTCCCCGGCAGATAGCACATATCATAGATAGCACTTCTATTAAATCAATATTATTCATAGTTGTCCCTAACCTTTAAAAGATATATAAATAAATACTTATATAAATCATTAAATTTTTGATTTATAGAATTTTTAGTGAAGCAACTTTTGCTATTGTATTATTTATTTATTATTTTTTGAAGGAAAAAAAATCCAGTAGAAGCAAAAAGTTGCCTTGATAACGAGTTTCCAGACAGTGCAACAGGAAAATCAACCATCAAGGATTAGTATAAGTTTAGACGTGGTGAAATGAGCACGGAAGATGGTGATCACAGTGAACTGGAGCTGGAGAAACATCGATGTAACATTGATAAACATCGATGTTTTATATGAAAAGTCTCGGCGAATATCTCTAGCTTTAAAGTGGACGCCGAAAAGAGATGGTTACCAACAAAAACATCAAAAAAATCCACAAATTGATATTGAATGATCGTAAATTGACATTGAATGGTATAGCAGATACTCTAAAGATATTGTCGGAAGGTGTACATCATATTATTTCCGAATATTTGGATATGAGAAAGCTCTGTGCAAAGTGGTTGCCACGCCAGCTCACTTTTGACCAAAAAACAGCGACGGTTTGATAATTCGGATCAGTGTTTGGAGATGTTCAAGCGTAATATCCCCGAGTTTTCGCGTCGATCTGTGATCAGAAGCAGATGTGACAGACTGCACAATGTGCATACATTTGTGCACTGTAGATAAAAATCATTAAATCGAGGGATGGCACTTAAGAAATATTAATCAAATCTTAATAAGCACGAAAGCTACAGTCGAGTGTGCTCGTAATATACCCGCTACCCGTTCGTCTATATTTTTCCAATACCTTGGACAAACCAGTTTATTTGTTCAAGTTGCAGTTAATGTAATATTGTCCTATGCCATCCCTTTCTATTATTTTTCGACTTTATGCTTCATTCACCTTGCAGACCCAAGAGGGCGTAGCAGACACTGTACTAGTGCCTAGTGATAATATCGGATAGTATTTATATGTATATAGTAGAAACTGTAAAATATTGTTTGTTGCTTATCTACAATGTGCAGAGACTCGTATTATTAGAGGCGAGGTGTAAGCCTTTCAAGGCTGCTGTGTCTTTGAAAAACGTTAGAAATGTGAATTAAAGTTTTTAAATCGAAAGAATACACCAAGATATAGTATATAGAAAGTAGAGATATTAATCCAATCTTATGAACACTAAAAGAAAACACTGCATATTTGCTGGTCGTTTGTTTACCTCGCTTATGAGCTGGCTTTTCTCTCAGTGTAGCTGCTTGTATTGCTGGTGGTTGCTTGTTAATTCCCATTTGTACATCACTCGAATCGCCCTCCGCACAAAGGTTGCCACGTCACGCACTCTCAAGCACGCGCCCGGCATCCCTTACCCAGTCTTTCTCTCTCTCTGTTTCTCTCTCTCTCTCCCTCGCACATATGCACACACATACAGGCGCAGGCATATTTTTTTTTTTGGCGTTACAGCCGTAATTGTCGATGTGATTAATGTGTTTTTAAGTGCGTCATTTTGAGAATATTATGAGTTTATAGGGGTTAATTTCCACCCAGGCACTTTGCATGTTGCCCCTGGCATTTTAATTGAATTGTTGCCATTGCTCTGCTATTGTTGTTGCTGTTGTTGTTGCTACTGCTGTTGACTGGTATTTATTACAGTGCCTTTTCGCACGGTATCTCGGTTTTTTAATTAACACACTTTGACTTGAGCGAGGAATAAATAGCGGGTGTTCGACTTTTATTGAAATATATCCCGAATTACTTTAGTATTTTAATTTAACTTTTAGACAGTTTGGGAATCATTTTAAATGGTTCTGGATAACGTACAATCATAATTACTAGCTAAGTTAATATTCGAGTTAAACATAGCTTGGAATGTTTACTGAGTGAGCCGAATTTATGTTTTTCATCTGACTACATTGAATAATGACTTGTTTTCATATGTTTTTTCATCTATGTATCGCTTTACATCATAAGAACGTGCCGAACTAGTTACTTTGTACATTGAAAAGTGTCCTTCAGTTGTCCAAACTCATAGTGTAGACAAAATATGATTGTATACAGGCACCGTGTGACAACACGGGACAGTGGGAGATCTTGAACAATCCATTCATCAACGACAAAGACCAACCAACGAATCTTACAACCTAGTTTTTGCAATGAAAATTCCCTTAAAAAATATATTAGATAGATTGAAGATAGAGATAAACATATTGTTAATTGTTATTATATTTCTTATGGTTTTTCAGAACAGGGCGAAGGGTTTCTTTGTTTTACTGTAGCGTTCGTCTGGTATTTCAATTGATAGTATTCAAGGCAAACCGCAATCCAATATAATAATTTTAATGTAAAATTCACGGAAATTGATATTCTAAGATGACCGTAAAAGACTTAGATACATATGTATTATTATAAAATCACATTTTTATAGTTTTTGAAGAATACAATGAAAGAAACTCTACCTTCAACAAGCCCAAGGTATTATAATCTATTAGGTTCGGGAACGTTTCTATTATTTTTTCCAAATTTCAAATTGACACATTTGGTCAAAATTCTTTTTGTTTCCAAAGGCACGAAATAATAAAGAATATATGTACATTAATGTAATTATGTATAATTTAATTTAATATAATCTGGGATTACAAAATTTAATCAACCTAACATTTACTGCAGAGGGTGGGGGAAAACCAAGAAAACCCAATCAGATCTTTAGAAGAAAGTTAGTTATTAGGATGTATTATGTATCGATATATTATGTTATAATTTTTACTATATTTAAAATTCGGATAGAGAGTGTTATACTGTCTATCGTGTTCATCGTCAGCTTTCGTTTTTTTGTTCCTCTCAATTATTTAGGAAGTTCTGTATATATGTATGTGAGTCGAAATTGACATATTGCACACTTGAAGCAATTCATTGTCAAGTGGCGAAATTTGATGCAAAGTCTGTGAGACTCAGATCAATCAGTCCTCACACAAATGCAACTCTGCATGACCTCCCGCTGTGTCCTTTCACCTACAGCTGGGTATATTTTACTCATGCTGTGACTGCGACATTGGGATGGGAAAGAGCAATTCAGTATATTAGAGATGAGCAACAAAATGTACTTGAAAATAACAAGAAATTAGATATTACTTCTGATACGTTTTTGTTCGTGTCACGAGCGTGAGCACGACACAAGTCCATCTCGAATGGATGCAGGCGCTGTTTGGCTTTGGGGTATTTTTGGATTTTGGTATCGCAAATGGATTTATAACCCCTTGTGTGATTTTATAGGCCCTTTAGCCATTGTTCAAATAACCCAACTCGCCAGGGCTTGTGTACGTCTCCTCCTGCCAGTCTCCTCAAACTCTTTGTGCCGAGGACAGAAGCTGCCGTTCCCTTCTTTATATGTGTGTGTGTGCTCAATAGAGCGAACAGAGTGTGTGGAGCTGGAGCAGGAGCCACCTCAATCTGTGGCTCTGGGCACTCGGTTGGGATTCATGTTCGTGCTCGGCAGCCTATGCTGCGTTCATCTAATGATATTTGAGGAACGGATGTGTATGTAAAACCAATAATAAGACGATGAAACGAGACGTGAGGATGTGAAATGTCAGATGTGGAGGTGGGATGTCGGTTGTAGGTTGTGGGTTGTGGGTTGTGGGCGTTGGTAGGGAGAGTAGGCACGCAGTTGCATGTGAGTTCATGCCGAAACGGTTAACAAGTGGTGCGTGTATCAATTCAATTGAATTTGCAAATGTTGTTGTTGCCAACTGATGTGTAAACTTGGTAGGCAGGCAGGCAGGCAGGCAACCGGATTCTCCAGTATCCAGATCACAAACCCCCGCAGCAGTCGAAGCTGAAGCAGCAGGAGTCGGTCCCGGACTCCGAGTAGCCTCAGCTTACTGAACTGGCACACACTTTGTTATTTGCGATATGTCCACGAAGCACTTGCTGTTTGTCTTCGGTTCTCGGCCTGGCGCTCTTCTCGGCACAATAAACTCGAACTAAGGGCGGGTCACATGTGCGTGCGAGATTATATGGTAAGGAAAGCGTATCATCGGTCTAGATGGTGCACGGCATAAATTGGGATTGTAAATTCGGTCTGAAACAAACGGAACTGAGTTCACCAACTAAATTTATATACTGCATATGTCAGGCAGGCTTCGAGTAATTGTACAACACTATCTTTTTTACCTTACTTTATCAACTTGGAACAAAAATACTTCCTTGTTCTCTTTAGACAAGCTTGTTAAGCATATATCATACTTCTGTTTAATCTCTTGACCGACATGAGTCAATCAGAACTGTGGGAAACCGAAGGCAAAAACTCGTTTAATCGTTTATTGTCGTGAGGCTTTAAAAAGTTCTCAGACCGAAAAGCCTGTCATGCATTGAGCTGAGCGAGAGAGAAGAGAGCAAATGGCACAAAAAAAACATCAGATGCTACATCAAATGGAAGCCACCTTCCATGTTGTCGTCTGGCAAGGCTGGGCGTGGGCATCATCCGTGGCCTGTGCGTCACTTTGACGACCTCGTCGCTTATCCTGCTGCACCTGAGCTATTTCTGCACTTTTCACATTTGCACTGTCGTTGGTCCCCGTCCACCTCCCTTCCCTTCCTTGCCCCCCCTGGCCTCAATGTCGGCTGCCATGTACTATTTTGGTTCCATGCACGTTGGTATTTCTACGGCTTTTCCTTCTTTTAGTTTTTGGCTCTGATGGCGCGTAGTTTGCCATAAAAGTTTCGCAGCCAGGCAGTCAGGGATTTTTATTAGTTTTTTCACGTTCCGCATTTTCCACGCGCTTTTCCTCATGCCCAGGCACTGCCGCAGCCGAAGCACAGGTTTATTGTTATGGCAACATCGTAAAAATTTATCATACTCCTCGTAGTTGAAAACATGAGCAACAAAACCAAACCAACAGCAAACACAAATACACAGGAGTGGACCAGAAAGTAACAGCAAGCTGAGGGTAAACTACAGCGAGTTACAACAAGACGACACAAAACAAAGTTATCGCATTTTTATGACAATTTGACGACAACTTTCATTGCCATTTTCAAGGTGGCAAGCCATTTCCTATTTACCCAGTACCCCATTGACGGCCTAGTACATTCTCATTCCCCATAATCTCCGAACTCTTTGCAGAACTCTACTTTTAATGCTCTTCCTCCTGTGGGTATATTAGTCTTGCACAATAGTTTGCATAGATTCTGGATAAGCTTGAATAGATAAAGAGATTTAAAATGGTTATTGAGAGACACATCTTCGAAGTTAGGAAGCTACAGTCGAGCCCACTCGTTGTATTTATATTTACGCTAATCTATTGATCATCCTATTGAAATTAGAGCTGGAAAAACATCGATACTGGCCCCCATTGATAATTATCGAACACACTCGACTGTAGCTTTCACGCTTGTTTTTACCTAGAATTGTTTGCCAAGCAAACATGCATTTTAAATTTGCCATTCAACGATTGTTTTACAACTCAACTATATTCTATGTTTAGCATATTTTCTATTACGTACTTTTCAAAACATTCTATGTTATTTTTTCGATTTGAATAACACCCAGTTTTCAAAAATCATCTAAATAGTAAATAGTAAATACTGTGCACTTCAATAATAAATTGGCTACTTATCTTAAAAATTACGTTTGCAATTCGATTCTCATCGATTTAAGAAAGAAGTCGATGAGGCCAAATTTTAAATTAAGCAATCCAAGATCACAATTATCACCAAAGTTGATAACATAGACCTAGCTCTTAGAGTCTTTGAAATCAAGTTGTTCAAACAAACGAATGGAATGATGTACACATTGCTAAGTTGACTCAGACAGAGAATAAATCCTTTAGTTTCCGTTAAACTAAACTCATTCATGGTGTCGCGGAACGGATAAGTTGACTATCGATAATAATTTCAAATAATAAATAATAAATTTATCACCGATGGAAGGCAGTTTGATTTAGTATTTTATAGTATGCGTTTTTATCGTTGTTGTATTGGTCACACCGATTGAACTAAGAATTAAGCTATGCTTGGCGCATCAGATCAGTTCATCTGGCGATATCCAAGAGTGAGTGCGGTATGTAGACTCGGGAGTAGTTTTAAGGTTAAAGTCTTGTTATGCCTTGCAAACTGTATTATTTCCCTATAGAATAAAACATCAACATTCAGCCCTTCATTTGTTCGATGTATTTACATTTGCCATCGGCGGTCAATGATTGTTTAAGGCATTCCCTGGATATTGTCGGCGGCTCGACGAACATTGCCATGTTTACTCAGACAAAGAATAAATCCTCTAGTTTCCATTAAACTAAACTTATTCATAGTATTCACGAATTCTTGACGATTCTTGCTGTTTTGTTGTAAATTATTCTGATAATGGGTGCATGTGTGTATTGGATAAATCAAGGTTAAGAATCGATCATATTTGAAAAATGCTGCCAGAAATTAGCAATTTCGATTTGATGCTGTATGTACTAAGCAAAGCAACCTTAACGACTTTGTTGTTGTTGCCTGCCTAAAATGCTGTTGCAGCTGTTGTTGTTGTTGTTGTTGTTACGATAGGAAAAAAACAACAAGAAATATTCCAGCACGAGTATTGGCCAAAAAATGTATCTGCGTTGAATTCCCTTTTGGCCACATACTCTATTAGTTGAAAATAACCCAAGTTGGGGCATCTGAAAAATGAACGGTGGTCCGAAGCGTAGGCCAAGCACGGGGAAGGAAAGGGGAAGGACGTGTTGTGTGTGTAGGTGTGTGTGTGTGTGTGGTGAATTTCTCTCTGCAACTCTGTGTTTATGTATCTGCGTAGGTGTGTGTGTGTGTGTGTGTGGCGACGCTTGCCATACGAAAATATTTTCACATTTGAACTTCGAACGGGAAACACTAAAATGCAACAACAACAATAAAGAAGGAGTAGAAGGAGGACAACAACAACAACGACGCAGCTGCTCCACCTGTCTCCCTTCCGACAGAGAACGCAATGCTGCCGGCATTCACAAGCCACGCAGAAACTCTCCCAGTCATGCACGACGAGCTGTGCCTGGGCTGGCACTGGGTCTGGGTCTGGGACTGGGACTGGGACTGGGTACGACATTGAGTGCACTGGGAGGCACTGCAACGAGTGGGTCGTGCTCTGGGTTCGGTCTGCCAGTGCCGAGCCGAGCACAGTTCGAGCGCCACACACTCTCTCTCTCTCTCTCTGCATGTCTCGCTCTCTCTCTCTCGCACAGCCCACTGCCACCTGTCTAATCGGAGTTTGTTAGTATATAAATCTAAAAGCTAATCCGCTTGTATTTCCGCTTGGGCGCTGTGAGGTTAGACCGGAAATTCCGCTCTATATGCAGCAGCAGCAGCAGCGATGCCTGCGTCAACGTCGACATCGGCAGCGGCATCGTGTTCGGCTTTGGTGTTGACGACGGAAGTCGAGTTGCTGCTGCTGCTCCTCCTGGTCCCCGTCGGGGCACTCCTGCCCGATTCCCGATTCCCTTCCTGTTCCTGCTGCTGTTGCTGTTGCTGGTGCTGCGGCTTTCCGTGTTGTTGCTGCTTGTTTAGGGATTTGTTGTGGCAGTGCAGTACACTGGTTCCCCCTAATGGCTGCGGGGATCCGCTTCGTGTGAGCCTGCGAGAGTGCGTGCCACTGAGTGAGACTCTCTTAGTGTGCGTGTGTAGGAGCAATACCTCCTCTGCCTGGTGTGCGAGTGAGCAGACTTACTACCAGAGCCCTCCCAGAGACTGCTGCATTGCAAAACAACTCTCGAAGTGCAGGCGACCTGCTGTTGCTGCCAGAGTTGTTGTATTTTTTAAGCATCTTGTTACTGCACACTCTTTTTTGGCAGTATTACACAGAAAGAAATAAGCAAGGACTGTATACTTTAATAAGGGATTTTCAAGGAAGTCATGTCTCATATAATATAAAATGATATTCTTGATCATCCTTTATCAACTTCATAATTTGATGACCATAATATAAAGCAAGTACATATAAAATATATTCTTGATAGGTCTATATCATATATACATATATATTCTTGATCAGTCTTTATCATTTGATGACCATCTTCATGAACAGAAATAAGTTTGTCGAGTAATTTCACTTTTTTTCCTATTCTTCATGATGTATACCAACATATACAAAATGATATAATATAGTGATATATCTTTAGATAGTTAGCTCATTCAATATCATCCGATTGCTGCAATGCTAGTAATATATAATTGATCTGCATCTTATAACATTGTCCAAGTATTCGTTAACATTCGTTATGTTATACAATCTTCAATCGCGAGACATAACATATACAACTCTTTTATGAAATCTTTCATTGCTGACTGTTTCTTCCTATATAAGCTATAGGATATGTTATAGTTGTCCTTTTTTGATGAATGATAAGTGAAAAACTGAGAGACTGGACTAATTGGACTCCTCTGTTGATACTGATTTTGGAATATATATATATATATATACTATATAGTAGAGTTGTTGATTTGGGTTCATTTCAGGAACTGAGTTCATTAGTTAATTTTTGTGAAAAACTATATTTCAATCTGTAGTTCGTTCGTTCGAGTCTTTTAGTTCTTTCGAGTCTTTTGGTCTTTTGTACTTTTGGTCTTCAAGTATTTTGTGCCTTCGAGTCTTTAGTTCGTTTGTCAAAATCTTATTCTTTAAGTACTTTATTTTATTCTTTATTTTTCCGCGCATGTTTAGAACTGTCAATTGTTAGTTTTAAAGTAAATGTTTCAAATAAAAGTGATTATGTGGCATTGAAAATATATTAAGCTTAATTTTGGTTTAAATTTAAATTACTAATAAAAAACGGCTTTTTAAAATAATGATCGACAGTTGTAAACATACGTGGAGAATGGCAAAATTCAATGAAATAATAATATTTGGTTCAACAAACTAAAGACTCGAAGGAACAAAATACTCGAAGACAAGAAGAACAAAATACCAATGAACTAAAATCAGGGATTTAGTTTGTTAGTTCAGTTTATAGAATTAATTAGGGCAAACGAACTTGGTCTGAACTCTAAACGGTACAACTCTACTATATAGTACGGAGATGTCATTTTAAGGTGCAAACTTCTGGTCAGAACTAATATAGCCTCTGCAAGGATATCAATAATAAATTATTCATTCTCTTCAATAAAATGTATTTCACTTAAAGTGACTTAAATCTTAATATATATTTTTCTTTTTATCTTTATTTTTTTTTATTTTATCATACGGGGAAATAATATCCCCTTTGTGTCCTTAAATCTTTCTAAATGGGAAAAGAGAAGTATTCTTGTTTTTCTCGTAGTGTATCGGCAATCGGCTTCAGTTCCATGTCTCTCATTCTCCTTGGAGCAGCAATGCACGTAACTTCTACTCGGAGCCCACTGACAGAGCACAATCCGCTCCTCCCATTGTACCTGCAGAGGATGCTGCTGCTGGCTGCTGGAGTGACCCGTTGAACATATTGCTCTCTTTGCCGACGCACCGAGTGCAGCCGAAGGACTCTCTTAGTAATACTTACTCAGCTCGTGTGGCTGGGTAAGATTGTTTGCTCCTTCTTGAGCTGAAAGTGCAGAGCAAGAGCGAGAAGGCCAAGTAGAGCAAGTTATTGCGCACGTGAGCAGCTCAACGTGCGCTCCTCGTTGCCGAATCTCAGCTCCACATCTCCGACTGTGATGACAGGCTTTTCTAAAGGGGTTGGGGCTTTCTTTGAGAGGTGCAAAGTTGAAAAAGAAAATGGAAAACTTGGCGTCGATGCGGGGGTCATTGTAGAAGGGCCTAGTGCAAACGGAGCACAAACTGCTTTGGCTGCCATTAGGGGTTTGAAGTTGAGGGAGTGGGTGAGTGGATGAATGGGGTTGGGGCTCTGGTCGTCGCTGTCAGTTTAGCACAAAGCCATATCCGCTTGGAGCCGAGTGAGAAGAGCAGGAAAGCAAGAGCTCATCTCGGTTTTGCGCATCGGGTCAGAGGGCAAGTGGTGGGCAAGTGAGCATATCAATGGATTGGGCAACAGGATGTGAGCTCTGCACCGAGAGTGAGCGATATTGACAGACCCCAAAGTGAGGCGAGGCAGTACACTGGACAGTGTACAGTGTACAGTGGGCAGTAGGCAGTGGGCAGTGTACAGTGGGCAGGTTATGGCTCGTAACTAATAACCAAGTAAATTGATACGTGACCCTGCATTTAAATGCCATTATTGCCTGCGCTGGTCACTCGAGTATTGCCTGCCTCCTCTTGTTGTTGCCGTGACGTCAGTGGGGCCATGTGGTTAGCATAGCAGGACTGCTGTGGTCAGGCTGGTGGGATGGGGAGGGGGGGGTGGCTGTTGCCGCTGCTACTGTAACTAGTCTACTCCGTCCAGGGATGATTCTGGGGTGCCTCTGCTGCTCTTTGCCAATTTGTGATTGGAATTTTTGATGAGGCTCGACTCTGACATATTGATTGACTCTGCGCTCACACATACACGCACTCAGACGCACTCACACACACAAGTTTGGCACGGAGCAACTGAGCAACGTACCTTTTTTTCTGGCGCACCTGCCTCCGCAGCAGAGAGAAGGGATGAACTCCTTCCGCCTTCCTCCTCCCTTTGCTGTAGTTTTTTTTTATGACGTCTGTCAGCGCCAGCACAGACTGCAAAAACTTTGCCGAGCTGGCCCCAAATTGAGTGAAGTGCAACAGCCAAGTGGCAAACACAGTGGCCACTGCGGATGCTATAGAGGGAGCATGATGCCCTCCCCTCCCCTCCCACTTCCCAGTTGCCAGTTGCCAGTTCCCACCTCCAACTTGTCAGTTTCTGCTGTCCGCCGTAGAGTCTTTCTTGTTCGTTGTTTGCTTTTGGTTTTCGGCTTTCCACGCCCTGCACTTCCGCTGGGTGTGAGCAGGACAGCAGCAGTTTGCACATACAATATATATACATATATAAATATATATGTATGTGTATCTATATCCATGTCTGTTCTCCCCCGCCCCCCTGCGTGACCTCAAGATCGTCAAGTTGCCGCAACTTTTGTGCGTCCAAGAACAACAATCGTCTGCTTCTCTGTAGTCATTCTAGCGGAGCTGCCACTGCCGCTCCCGCTCTCCATCCTCCTCTGGCAGCTCAAGGAAAGTACCTTTTGTATAGCGTCGTCGCCAAAGTGGCAGCGTGGAAATGGTTGCGGAAATGAGCACGGAAAATAGTACACACGACCGGAAACTTGCACAAGTTTCTCTGTATTCTCAGACAGTTGCTAACGGAGTCAGGACTCGCTACCAGTTTCCACTCTCAGTCGCAGTCCCCCACAAGGCTCCTCCTCGGTCGCCGGGTTCCGCCACTTAGACGTACCACGTCCGACGTCCGACGTCCGACTTCACCGCAGGCGCTGTTACACCCCCCCGGCAATGATTAAAGTTTTCCTTATAATTTTTAACAATTGTGTTTCGGTTTAGATTTGGTTTTTGCGGTTTCTTGAGTTTGCACAGAGTTTGGGAGTCGAGCATACTCGAACTTGCGCAAAGGTTGTCAAGCATCTTGAGAGCTTGTAAATGCTCTCGGTAAAGTCAATATGATAACGCGTTTTAGAGTCAGTTCTAATTCGTTACATAAGTATAATTTATATATTATTTACGCATGTTACAGACATGTTTCAGAAATGTTGAAGCTATGTTATAGACATGCTATAGATATGTTACAGGCATATTGCAGACATGTTACAGTCATGTTACAGACATAATATAGACATGTTAGAGTCAGTTTTAATTCGTTACATATGTATAATTTATATGCTTATTATTGACAGACTTGACTTGTTACAGACATGTAACAGACATGTTACAGACATGTTATAGACATGTTAAGCCCATTTTATAGACAAACTACAGATATGTTACAGACATCTTACAATTGTTATATACATGTTATAGACATGTAATAGCCACTTGTTATAATTATGTTACAGACATGTAACAGATATATTGCCGACATGTTACGGACATGCTATAGATATGTAAGAGATATGTTACAGACATAATATAGACATGTTAGAGACATGTTACAGACATGTTAAAGACATGCTACAGACATGTTATAGAATAGTATGTAAATCACGTTGGGTGCTGACTTGGAACCTTATTAATCTGTTGCGAAAGTCATGCAACAATATTCGAAATTCTAAAAAGGGATTTCAGTTTATTTCCCAAGTATTAAACAGTTGGATTTAAAAAAAAAGGCGAAGGTTCTTAGACTTATACTTTGTGAGGGCTCTATTTTTTAGAAACATTTTAATTTCCTTGCAGAGGTTATATTAATTTATTCAAAAAGAAGAGTTTTTTACGCACCTTGGGTACTATTCCCAATACCATTGTATATATTCTGAAACAGGGTCTAACTATAGATATTCCAATAAAACCTACTACTGCGGTCTTTTTCTATGTAAACAATATTCAATATTCAAACAGTATAATTATATTAAAATCGAATAACTTCAACATATAACTGTCATAGGAAAAGACGGCCGTGATATCTGACATCTACATAAAGTCTATAGGAACAAAAGAAATTGTGTATGTAGTGCTATAATAGCTGCTAACGAATACATGAACAATGTTCTAAAATTCTGTATCATTATAATTAATTAGTATAGAAACGATTGGAGGAGATAAAAGGTTAAATATGCAAGAATATAAAATCTTTGTCATGTCGACGTTAGCTTTTTGTTTTGTTGTTTTTTAAACTGTTTGATTCTGTGGAAGCATAATATGAACATCCACTAAAACTAGAATATTCTTAGTGATTATAGTTTGTCACTGTTCTAGCAGATAAAGAAGATTTAAATTGTGGCAATTGGGGAACATGTTTTATTGTGACATTTGATGGTGACTTTCTCAAACTTTCAGTAGATGAGATCTAACTTCAAGACTTTTATCATATCAAGTCTTATATTATATCAATTCTTATATTATATCTACCTACATAATCATAATTAGAATCTCCCTCACGCAGCTAACTCATTACCATTTTCTGATGTTCCCCTATAATCGACAAAGCTGTCGAGACATATTACTCATTGTGCCACGTTCGTTTGTTCTCCGCAGTCTGTTCGATGCATTTGTTGTGGTCGCAGCCAGAATGTCAGGCATTTAACACGAGCAGGGTATTTAGACATTTGCCGTCTACTTACCGCAGTCTTTCTGACCCAACCCCAATCCTTGAAAACCTGCCCTCCACCCCTTGCCGTTGTTCGCCCTTTAACTTCCCTCGTCGCTGCTTTCTCTACTCGGCAAGCAGCGCATTCCACGCATATCCACGCTGAGCTTCGTGCCGTTGCGAAGACTCGGCCGAGTTGTTATCCTTCCATCCACTTCCATCTGCCTCAATCCCTTGGCACTTGGCACTTGGCATGCACAAACTTGTCGCTTCGTGGTGTGAAAAATATTTAAGCGTGAAGTTTTAGCAGCGGTTTTCGCTTGAAGGCTCATTGTCGTCATCGTCGTCGTCGTCGTCCTCCTCCTCCTTCGCATCCTCGCACTCAACTTCGTCCTCGTCCTCGTCCTCATCTTTGTCGGCCTCGTTGCGAACGTCGACGCTGACGAACATCGTGTTTCCGCATCATTTTTAACGCCACTTTTGTGTAAGCTCTGCTCGTTTGTGTCTACACATACACATACACATTTATGTACATATGTACATGTATGTGTGTGTATTGTGTGTGTGTGTGTACAAGTGTTGGCTCGCTGGTATCCGTGTCGGTATTTTTGTGGATTTGTTGTGTGTCTGAGGGTGTTTTTCTAAATGGCTTTTAAAATCTCATCGCCAACGTTTTGTCCTCGTCGCTGCAAGTCTCCAGGCTGTTTGGAAGGAGGACAATAAGCAAGTCCCCTCTCTCTCCGTTTATATCGTATATATCTATAGGGTAGTAGGGTATTATAACTTTGTGTTAGGCATGGCAGATACCACAAACTATATATAATAATATATATAAATCAGCATTAACAGACGAGTTGATATAGCCATGTCCGTCCGTATAAAAATATAGATTTCAGACTCTATAAGACCAAGGGCTACCAAATTTGGTGCCAATAAGTGTTATTATTACACGCAGATCAAGTTTGTTCTATATTCTGACAACGCCTTCTTTTGTAAATTAATAAAAAGCGTATTTGTAAGTATAATTTCAATGCAGGACTGTACATTTTTGGTTAACACAATATCTATCAACGCATAAATGATTTGTGACAATTTGATTGCGATCGGATAATTAATATAGAAGTTATTTCAGAAATAATTTTAAAGAAGTACTAATATACAAGACCCTGCAAAGTATGCAACACAAAATAAACATAGAATTTGTATATATAAGAAATCGTCAGCTGGTTAGCCTGGTATATCACAGTCGAGTACACTCAACTGTAGCTTTCCTGCTTGTTCTTTCTCTCTCTCGTTGATGTGTATTGCCCATTGTGACTATGTTATGTACTATGGGGGAAGAGGGTGTTGGTTAGTTGGTTGTGCTGCAATGAACAGTTTATTGTGTTATTGCTTTCGCCAATGACTTTTTCTTGCTCGACTTTGGTTTGCTTTGCGTTCTGATTGTCCACAGTTTGTTGTTGTTCCTCTCATTTCACTTTGCTTTGTAACTACAGATCGTCAACAGTTTTGTACTCTTTGCTCTGCCAGAATTCCCAATTGAAGTAGTGCAAATCTAGCCTGCAATAGGTAAAGCTAACTATGTTTGTTTTACTTATTGAACTCTTTTACTTTTATGTTCAATTTAAGCTTATTTAATCTGTTGCAACAGTATTTTATTTGATGTTCGCATAGCAGTCAATAAAGATATGCTCACTTTATTATTTCTCTTGAAAATTGCCATTTCCCAAATCAGATATCAACTCCCATCCCACACAACATTGATCAGTCCCACACTTTAGTCCAATGCGAACCCTCTAATAATCAAACGTTTAGTGTCAGTACCCACCCTAAAGGAAAACCCCAATACATACGTCCCGCCCCACACACACACACACCGCACATACATAAGTGGGGGAGGGGGGAAACAGCACTCATCCGATTTGGCTTGGTTCACACTGAACAAGGCAATAATTTCAGCTCCTAAGCCCTATTAACCATTGCTAACCGAATGGTGGAAGCAGCCAACCGAAAGACAGACGGGGGCAGCAAGGTAGGAAGGCAGATGTAGATAGAGTTGGAGATGGAGATGGTGGATTGTCTGACAGTCGGTCGGGCAGTCATCCACAGTCAGGAGGAGTGTGTTGACTGAGCGAGCAATTGAATAAGCGGCGGGCACAAAGAATTTGTGTGCACGGCAAACGACGACGATGTCGGCGACGACGACAACGACGACATCGACAGCAGAAACACGCACGAATGGCCATCGAAGCAGGGTGGCTTGTGGGCCAGTAGGAGGTCCCGGGATGAGGATGGTGATGATGATGGTTGAACTGGCAACTAGCAACTGGCGGAGGCCGTGCAAATCCGGAACGAACGAACATATTGACAAATTATCCTTTTTACACGCATCGCCTGCTGAGTTGGTCTCGCCTCGCTGAGCGTCTGTCCTGGCTGCCGTACTTCCCATACAGATGCCCACACACACACATACAGAGAGAGATGGGTTTGCCAGTACACACTCACACACACACAGTCCATTGTTAAATGTGCCAATGTGCACACATAGTTGCTCCGTCGTCCTCGTTCTCAACTTCGTCCTCGTCGTCGTCGTCGTCGTCGTCGTCGTCGTCGTTGTCGTCGTTGTTGACGTGGGCAGAGAGCGCGTTTTGTGTACATAAACATAGCAGATCTAAAACAACAACAACAACAACAACAATGAGTACAACACAAGAACATCAGCGGAAGAAGAACAAGGGGTAGAAAAAGGGATAAAAGCTTATCCGAGAATATCGTGCAAGTTCGTCTTGTGCCCACTTACATACGCATAGGTGTGCACCAGTATTTGTTTGGCTGTGTGTCTCTGTGTGTGTGTGTATCTGTGTGTGTCTGCGTGTGTCTTTCAGTGGCTTTCGTCCCATTGTTGTTCCTTACGCGATGTTTTTGTTATCGCATATTTGTGTTGTCTACCATGGGCTATGCAAATAATCAAGTTTTTGGCAATCTGAAGACAACCCAACTCAGATTACAATGGGCATCAATGGCTCTTTTTGTTGCATTTTATTTTATATATACAAATAAATACATTTTATAATGAAAATAAGTAAGGAAAGCTACAGTTGAGTGCGCCCGATCCTAAAATACCCTTCGCCCAATTTTGGAAAAAACTTTATGAGCGCAATATGAAAATTGAATAAACAATTTGAAGGATCAATAGATAAATCAATATTCTACATGATAAGCAGGTTTTGACTTACTACGATATTTGGAGTGTCTAAAAAACATATAGATGGATATAATGCTTAACCCGATCATGACTTTTTGCGGCTTCAAACAATGTTTCGAGTTATTTAAGGCTAAGTTGAAATTCAAATGTGCAATTTGGACTTCGGAATCGAGTTAAGACAGTGAATATGCATATTGATACATATATCGCATGCCCAGATCAGGATTCTATTCCTTTAAGGGGATATTGAAAGGTTTTTGGTTAATTTTTAGGTTTAATCGATAGCTAGAATTGATGTTGATTATATATAACTGCATATGTGGCATATACAGATCATGATAACTTTTTGTGGGCCTGTGTCATTGGTTTGCAAAGACGGTCGGCATGATATAATAAACTTAAACTTAAGAAACATATTGTATGCAAGAGTCTGCTTGCCAAATTAAGTATATCTAGCTGTTCACACAAATGGATATGGCTAGTGGATGTTGATCAAAACTACACATGCCTTATGGGTATACAGTGCCTTTTAACAAAGTTTATAATCCTTTTGCATATGCATAAGATAAATAAATAAAGATTCCCATTACATAAAAAAATAATTAACGAGGAAGAAAGGCTACATTCGACATGCCGAAGGTTCTATCCTGTGGCAGTTTCTTATATCCTCAGATCTTACGTATAATAGTGATATATATAGGTGATTGGCACTGATAAGTTACGTTATTTTTAAAATGTAAACTGTTCTTCATACAAAAATCTTCATTTCGGCCGATTGTTTCTATGGCAGCTATGTGTTATAGTCACCCGATCTTGTTGAAATTTTAGCTGCAAATTGCATATATAGAAAAAGTCAGATATAGTAAATTTGGTTACTAAATCCTGACAAATAACAAAAATCGGCCGATAGTTTGTATGGCAGCTATACGATATATCGATGGAATTGGGCTCGTTTCAATTTTTTTTACAGCGTGTAGCATAAGCGACTAGTTTGCGCTATAACAGACAGACGGACAGACAGACATGGCTGAACAGAATAAATATCCTTTATAGGATCTCAGCTGTCAACTAAAATGCATTTAAAACTCCTTGCCAACTTTAATATACCTTCTGCAAGGGTAGTAAATTACTGGGAATATTTGCAAGTGCATATACACTGGATATATAATCCAGGCCATGCCAATTGTGTGTTCTTTTTCGTGTGCTGCCCCCAATAATTGACTCAGCTTCATCTCCCTGCGCTGAAAGGTATGCAACAGTATTTTGCATTACATAAAAACCGCTCTCATTGCCAACTTCGTGAAGTTTTGTCGGGAGGATGAACAGCTGCGAAGGTGTTGAGCACATGAACCGCAAATTTTGTTTACGGCGCTCTCGTTTTTGTTGTTGTTGCTGCTGCTGTTTTTCACTTGACGAAACCAGAGAGCAACAACAACAGTAACAAGCAGCGAAAAGCGATAGCAGCAACTGCAGCAGCAACAACAACAACAGCAACGATAGCAACAACAAGAACAAGAGAGCGGGTGCTTCGTATTAAATGGAAGAGGGGAACAGCGACGACCTCAGCGATGTCGACGTCGATGTCGACATTGCTGTTATTGTTGTGGTATTGCTGGTGGTGGCCACCATTTTGAGTCATGCTCTCTCACTGCCCCGTATTGCCGACAGTCCGACAGACGGAGCTAACTGCAAGAAAATCAACCCTCAGCGCTGAATGCAGCGGGCGACGTCAGAGACGGAGGAGGTGGTGGTGGTGGAGAGGCGCAATGCATATCAGGGGTGCCATGCCACAGAATGCACATGAATTTCTCCACACACACGCACACGTACAAATATGCACGGAGAGCAATTGACATAGAGCGCTGCTCTCACTTCCCAGCTCTCTCTCTCTCTCTCTCTCTCTCTCTCTTTCTCTCTGTCCGTTTTGCTCTTCCTCTCAGTGCTCACACGCCGACGCCGCCTGCTGTGAGAGCACAGCCCACACACATACAAAGCATCTAAGCAGCGCTCTCCCATCACGCATTGAGCGAATGTAAGTGTGAGTGTGAGTGCGAGTGTGAGTGTGAGTGTGACGTCTTATCCAACTCAATGTGGCTCGACTCGACTCGACTCAACTCAACTCGACTCTCGCGCGCCTACTGAGCTGCGAGGCGTTTTAGTCCTTTCGCAAACGTCGTCAGCGTCGTGTGTGTCGTCTTGGTCGTTGGCCGTCTTGCTCACTCTCTCACTCTCTCTCGCGCTGTCTCTCACACTCTGACGATTAACCGTTGATTGTGATTCTCAATTACTAGCGCGTGTGATAAGTGCTGTCCGTGCACGTGTGTGTCAGTGTGTAAGTGTTGGTGTTGGTGTAAAGTGCAACCAAGCGAATTCAATTACAATTACAATTGCAATTACAATTAGTGTAATTATGGCGGCCACTTGAAGTGAGCAGAGCCACAGCAATCGAGCAATCGAGCAATCGTGCAATCGAGCAATCGTGCAATCGAGCAATCGAGCAATGTGAGGGTGCCCGCAGATATTTGAAATTGAAATACGGTGCAACAAAACGTGCGTGTAATTAACTCGAAATAGGGACAGCATCCCATCTAAGGAACCCTGCCTAGATTAACCAAGTCAAGCGACCGATAACTCTCTCCCAGTTTAGTTCAGTGTGCAGTTTTCAAGATTTACCGTTAACCTTTTTCTTCCTCAAGCAGAAAGCGGCAAAGTTTTCGTGTGTTTGCTGTGTGTGTGTGTGTGTGTAAGTGCAAGTGTGAGTGCAAGTGTGGTGTGTTGTCGCGGTCTCACTCTCTCTCGACAGCAGCAGCAACAGCCCAAAATATCCACAGTGTATACCCCCTCCCCCCACACGCCGCAACAACAGAAACCCAGAGACGTCGTCGCGTAGTCGAAGGAAAAGTTTTTGGAGAGGAATTTAAATTGGAAAAGTAAAATGAAAAGAAAAGCGCTCGAGTAAAAGTTAAACAAAGTGCAAAGTAAATATTAAATTAAGAAAAGAAAAAAAAATAACGCAAAAAAGAAAATAGAAAACGCGAGAAAGGAAAACGAACAAAATTGTGCATTGGCAGAAAGGGAATCAGCAAAGGAAGTGAGGAAGAGGGAGTAGCAAAAGGAGGAGGAGCAGGAGCAGGTGCAGGAACAGGATCTGCAGACGCCAGGGAGAGCTTGCTTGGGTTGCCTTCATTAATGCATTTGGCGAGCACAGGAGGCCAAGTAAATCTCAACCTTTTGCGCGCTACTCGGCAGCAGCATTTATAAAGCGCTTTATACTCTGCCCCTGCCCGTTTGTTGCCGTCTCGCTTATCCAGTGCGCTCTCCGCTCGTTCTTGGCATTTTATTATTCCGTTTTCTTGGATTAACTCAATTTGTTGTACCACCATCGCCATCGCCGTGCAACGCATTGCCGCGTGGAGCTGCTCGTGGAAAATCGAAACACAAGTGGCAAACCAACAGCAGCAGCAGCAGGAGGAGGAGGAGGAACGCAGCGAACCGTTTAGCTGCAGCATAACTCACACAGTGCTGCAATCCGATACAAACAGACACACGATACACTCCAAACACACACACACACACACGCACACACACACACACAGAGAGACATACACTCATACGGGAGCAGCACAGCACACAGCACATCTCCCCCCCCCAACAAGAAGAAGGATCTTTAGCTCTCGAAACGTATCCGCATCCTGCGTCAGTGCCTCTGCCTCAGCGTCAGTCTGTGCCTCTGCCTGTGCGTGTCCCTGAGCCCCGTGCATGTGTGTGTGTGTGTGTTGTTTGTGTGCTGTGTATGTGAGTAAGCCCGCGCTGTGTTTGCCTTGCCTTCACCTTGTTTGGATTATAACCCATAATAAATGATGGAATGGCTACCAAGAGGATTACCCAGCATTCATGCACCGATACCGATTTGTGGTGAGTCGTTGGTAAAGTTTGTCGTCTCGTTCTAACCCCCCCTCAGTCATCGAAATTTGGGACGACGGAAGAATATTCAATTTGCCATCGTGTCAACGTTGCCAAGAAATATTGTACAATGAAATGGGAATATACAATATATTTATTGCAACAACGAGTCAGATAATCTTATAGAAGATTATCTACTAGGCAAAAGAACTAAACAATTCTTGCGTATGCTTATTTATTTACTCGATTAAGTTTATTAAGTTTCTATTCTTTCATACAACAATTCATTATTCCCCTTTAAAGGTTGTATATATACAAACTAAGCATGAACTACTTCCACTGGCATGGAAGAATGTTCCACATGTGATCTCAAATGTATATGTGTGTAACTTAGAAGTAAGGAGGGGAGGGCAGTGTTGACAACGATCTGACAACACTTTGCTGAAGCGTTTCATAAATCGCTTTGCTCAATCGCCGCCCTGCCCAAACAAGCAATAAAATTTCCAACAGCCTCTATTAAAACACTCGACGCCAAATGCTTGGCAGCCACTAATTGTCTCTCAAACGAATGTATCCAAAAATATGCGCCGCCTACTCGAAGTATCTCGTAAATCCCCATTTCCCACTTCCCTCCCTCCTCTACATTAAAGTCCATAAAACTAGGCAACGGGCAATGCCCCATAGCCATCAATAAGTTATTTTAATTTCCATTTATTTATTTTGACATCAAGTCGAGCCGGCAATTAAATGTCAACACGCAACAGTTCTTGCTCCCGTCTGGGATATGCGATCTCTATAGGGTGCATAGATAGAATGCTAAGAAATTCGACGATTTGTGAGACACAATGTAATTTCATTCGAATATTTTAAGTTTGAGAACGTGGCGAGGAATTCATTTCGTCGTTGTTGTTTCCTGTGGGATCACAAGAGGAGGGTGCGTGCAATGAAATCGAATGGGATCGGCTCACTTAAGGCAAACAAACAAAACCTAATGCACGGGGGTCGTAAAGCGATCGACACGAACGAACTGCTGCTACAAATGAGCGAGTGAGAGAGTGAGTGAGTGAGAGAGTGAGGCGAGAATTGATTAATTTGTTGGTTGTTCTATGGAACAGCTGATGGGAAATGTCAGATGGGGCAGCTACTGAGTTATTTGTCTTTGCTGTGGCAGCTGTTGCGAGCTCTCTACGCAATTCTATTTATTTGTTCTACAATTTCCGCTGCAGTTCTCTATACCCTGTGATACCAAATACAAAATAGACACAGCCTGTACATACTTGCAAACATACCTAGTAATATGTGTGTGTACACTAGAGCTGTACCGATTATTCTTGATAGTTTCAATATATCGAATATTTGTATGACTGTGCACTATTGATTTTTTGATTTCGATAGTAATCGATAGTTTCCATCACTATTTCTTTTGCATTTTTTGGGCAACGAGCACGATCTATATTAATTAGTAGTTGTGTTCTTTAAATGACAGTTTTGGTGTTATTTTGAGCAATCTAAGGATGGGAAATAAGCCAAATTATGATTGACTGCGCTGCATTTGTATTCGATAAAAGAGGATCCGTGATTCCGCATTGATGAGTGCTTTACGTATTGTCGCGATAGTATAGAATATATTGCTCAAAAACAACGAAAACAATAAATATGCCACAACTATCGATGGTATCGTAGCTCTTGTATGTACCACACTATTTTTTTAGAGCAACTAGTTAACCTCTTGTCTGTGACACACTTTGTTCGTGTACCCAATGTGTCAACTAACAACTTTGGCTACAAAATTATTATATTTACATTTGCATAACTAATGGTTTTATTATTGCCTATGCACTGTTAAAGTCATATACATTTAAACAAATAACTGTCTGTTTACATGATGGTTTAGGCAGCTCTCTAATTCGTGTACTGTGTGTCTCTTTTGTCCTCCCCATCTTTACACTATAGGAAATAGTATATTTATTTTACACAGCTTAAAGATTCAACTCTGTAACTATAAAGTGCATTTATTTTTGTTCAGCATAGGCAGTCTAGTTTACTTTAATTAACTTCATGACAATTTTACTTGTTAGGTTTATTGCAACAAAATTATTCCAGTTTAAGTGTTAGGGAATATAAGTTAAAAGTTCAAACCAATCGAATTTTTAAAATAAAGTTCAAAGTTCAAACCAATCAAATCAGTATATCCAGCTTTTATATGAACAATAAGTCGAAATAAAGTACAATTTCTTATTCTCAACTAATTATTCTCTTAACATAAATATCCGTTTAAACATATACCTTCAAATGTAGGAGCATAAAAACTCTTGGCATGTAGTGAGTACCTCATCTTTCTTGTTTACATTCATGCTGTTTGTCAAACAGGCGCCTGTGATTCATTTGCTCATCAATGTAAATATGCAAACATCAGCATAAATAAATTTAACTGTGCAATTGAATTTCATTTTGCCTGTATAAACAGGCAAGTATGTATTCGCAACGCATAACGTATATATAATATTTATAGCCTTGTTTTTAGGCATCATACCTTATCATTCAATAACAATTAATCTTAACCTGCAAACTGTCAAACGACAAATCATCAATTTTACAATTTACTAGTCAATTAAATGATAGACTTTCTTTATTGTCACATAAAGTCAAATACACTTTCTTAGAAAGCAGCAAGTACGACTGGGCCACAGTTTTGTTATGAGACATTAGGATAGTATTTCGAGTAGTTGGATAACCTGGAAGAATTCTCTAAACCTTTTTTGGGTGGTTGATAAAAGAAGTCACAACATTATTCTGTTAAATTGAAGAAGTTTTCATTCTACTGAAGGTTACTTTTATTTAGTTCTGACATCTAAAAACATTTTAAAATGGTTAAAGTAAGCTGTGGTTGGTTCTATTTGGATATCTTGCAAAATTCAAAGAAATCAGTTCTAATGCTGTTGATGCAGATCAACAATATATGATACATCTACATATACATATATGTATATAATATACGACAATAAAGATTACACAATGTTTCCCTCCTTGCCACATGTGTCCAACATGAAAGTATTTAAATAAGAAATATAATTACTCGTCTATCAAATACTCAACCTCTAGTAACGTACAAATTTGTGAGCACATCAGTTTGTCAGTAGGGCGCCATAATACAGTATATTTAGTTGCACGGATGCTTGGATTTCTTTTGACTCTGTAATTTGTATGCATGTGGGGCAGGTCTGCCGACTGCGAGTCAATATTTGCTTAGCTGTAGCAATAAACGCAATGAAAATCGCATGTAAATGATAATAATTTGTGTAAACATCGTGAGCATATGTGAGCATTTAAGCAGCTTTGTTCGAGGAACCTTCTGCTTTACACATTAACACAAACACAAACGCCTTAAAATAACAAACTCGAACAAGTCCAAAGTAAACAGAACAGAATTCTGTTATGCATTCTGCAGTCGGATAAGCAATTTGCTCTGATTTGAAAATGATTATTGTTCGATATAAAGAAAGTTAACATTGAGAAGGAAGAGTAATATACTCAATGAAAGGGTTTACAAATTATACTCTATTACTAGACATGCAATGAAACTATAAATCTGGATTCATATTATAAATTTGTCTAGGTTAACCAATAACTATAACAATAATAAGAGTGTGGGGACAATTTCAACACTTTTACATTGTTACATTGGTAATACAACATGTATAAATAACCAGTAAACAGAACAACAAGTTAAATGTGGGATAAACTGTTCTCACAAGTATACATGCACTGCAACTGCACATAAATTGTTATGTAAACGTGAATATAAAGATGTTTATGTACACTGCGCGACAACCGATTAGCACACCCTATGCTGCTCGTCTTAGAAACTTAATATCAGGAAAACTAAAAACGCTTTTCAAATAAATTTTTTTTCCCTTATAAGAATATATAATTTCACACGAAAATTAATAGAAGATAGGATACTAACTTTATTAATAACATTTTAAATTAATGTAAACAAACATAACATACAAAATTCACTATTATTTTTGCGACAGCCGATTAGCACACTCACTTGAAAACTTAAAATAACAAAAGAAAATGGGTTCAAGCTTCATTCAAATTGTTTTTTAATATTGATTTAAATATTTTTAACTTATTTTGAAAATAAATTAATAATGTGTTAATCCTCCACGGTTAAGTATGACTTCGTACATCCGCTGAGGTAAGGAGTCATGTAATTTTTTTATATAATTGAGTGAAACAGCCTCCCAGGACCTTTTTATTCCTTCAATGAGTTCTGCTTTAGTTGAATACTGCCTGCCGGACTCGTACACCTTTCGTGCCAGCCATCCCCAAACATTTTCTATAATGTTTAGGTCGGGAGAGTATGGCGACCAAGTCAGTAATTCCAAGTTTTGACCATCAATCCAGGACTTTACAATCCTGGCTGTGTGGATAGGTGCGTTGTCCTTCTGGAACTTCCATTTCAAGGGTCCAAAAATATCCTTGATTGCAGGGAAAGCCGTATTCAGCCGTATTCGGCTGGTAAGAAACTGCAGTTCTATATTGCCAAAGTATGTTATAGCTCCCCACACCATGACACCACCCGCACGGCTGTGCAATCGATCTAAAGTATGCACTTCCTTCCTGAGATCATGAAAGTAGTAGGCATAGCCGTCAGGACCCTCCAAACTCTTTTTTCATCTGAAAAGACAACACGCTCCCACTCCTTAGTCCAAGTCATATTTGATCGACAGAAATTGAGTCGTTGCATCTTTCTAAGTTGGTTTAGAGGTGGTTTTTTTTTTAATTTTAGGTGCTTTATATGTTCAGCATTCGAAATAACTCTTTGCACAGTTCGAACGCACTCTTTAACACCAGTTTTTTCCTTTATTTTGGCGGCTGAGTCGTGAGAATTAGATGCGTGTCGTAGTATGATTCGCTTGTCAGCTGCTGTTATTACTGATGATGGCCGACCTTTCATGTTTTTCCCATATGTATCCTCATTGCTTAAATATGCGGTAATAACTTTACGGCTGCGCTTAATATTTTTTGATATTTGAAGAATAGAGTGCCCGGACTCCCTGTGAGCCTTTATTTTGCCTTTTTGAGACTCGTCCAACGGTTTTCCTTTGCCCATTATTACTTTATTTTATTGATAATTAGTCCCAATAAATAAATAATAAACTTAAACATCCAATCAAGGCAGCTTACACGCAAAAAGTGACATCAAAGCGAAAATGTGCTAATCGGCTGTCGCAAAAATAATAGTGAATTTTGTATGTTATGTTTGTTTACATTAATTTAAAATGTTATTAATAAAGTTAGTATCCTATCTTCTATTAATTTTCGTGTGAAATTATATATTCTTTTAAGGGAAAAAAAATTTATTTGAAAAGCGTTTTTAGTTTTTCTGATATTAAGTTACTAAGACGAGCAGCATAGGGTGTGCTAATCGGTTGTCGCGCAGTGTATATCGTATCCATATTCAGAAAGATATTAACATATTCTAGAATAAAAAGCCACCTTCGACATGGCGCAGGATTATACCCTTGGAGATTTTTGCTTTTATTTCCCCCGATTGGTTCTTTACTATTAACAAATAATGGTATAAATTGTAGACCATTGCTCATATATTAGACATTAATAAAACTGTAATTTATGGACAAATACAATTTTTTCAATGATCATCATTATTTGGCAACTATATGTTCTGTGTTTCGATTTCGATATAATTTGACCTATTATTTAAATAATACAAAAATAGTTCACTGTAGTAACTTTGCAATGCCTTGAATTTGCGATTTATTTTAAATGTGTGCAGCACGTGTGCAAAGACTTATAAAGAAATGTTTGCTCTAAAACTGCGTTGCAACAGACTGACGGACAGACGGACAGACGGACATGGATAGATCGACTTATCAGTTCCTGTTGACATACGGGATTGAAGAAGTCTCCTGAGGTGCGTTGCGAACTTCTTTCCTCTCAGCGAGGGTATAATTGAAGTAAACCCGGATATGGAAATAAAGAGATAAGGGAACGGTCTGGTTATTCGTTTTCTATGGTCTGTTTCAACATGATTTCGATTGGAATGTATGGTGAGTTAAGGTAAAAAGGACTTTGAAATTTACCGTAGTGCGGCAAATCCATATTAACGATCCCATCAGCCATCTAAGCAAGCAAAGGGTTGTAGAAAAGTCATGGTAAGCTTGATTTCAGCAAGACATTTGCATATTTTGTGTAAACCACAGAGAGTACATCAGTTTTGTGATTAAGGTCAACAGGCGAACTGCAGTCTTTTACTTTGAAAACTCTCTTCAGTTGTATTACTGAATATGTTAATCGAATCGGGCTTGGATGGTTAAAAATATTGTATGGCTATAAGTACAGCTATAAAAAATAATCGGTAGATTTATGCCATAAACTGCAAGAGTATATATTTGTAACATCTTCGACTTGTCAAAGGTAACCTTTCATTCTTGTTAACATACTCCCTGAGCATAGAAACTGTTTGGATCGTTGAGTGCGCAAATTTGTATGCCAATTACTTAAGCAGCACACCGAACTGCCAATCGACCCAAACGACAAGAGAAGTGACCGAGCGAGCAAGCCAAGTAAACGATGCCATCTCCATCTGACGTTGGTAATGTTGGTATGGTAGTGTGCGGTGACGCTGTTGCTCTGGCAACGGCTCTGGCAAAGGGTCAGAGTCATTAACATGCTGTTGTCGTTGCTGTTCGGAGCAGCATTTAGAGGCGACATCTGCACCTTTTTGTGTGACACTCTGACGCCGCAGGGCCAGTCGGAAGCGCCGAGAGCCGTTCTAGAGACAACAAGAGACACTGAGAGCCGCATCGCACAATGGCGGCAGAGGCCGCACGGGCGACAGCTTTGACACCAAAAGCCAGCCGCATTGAGCCCCGCCCATCTACATATAGTACATAAATATATATATAGACAGACAACCGGAGGTTGGGCAGGCAGGCAGGATCCGCATCTGCAGCGCATTATAGTTTGCTGTGTGCTGGGTCTGGGTGTCAGGAAGAGCTGAAGAGGACACATGTGCTGCTGCCAGAACGGCAAGGACCAAAAGTCGGCAAAGGAACCAAATTTAATACTGCATAAAATAGCATTTTCAAAACGCTTGTTTGCTTATGGAAATTTTTGGGTTGCTTTGTCTGTTGGCCGATTGTTGACTGGCTCCAAGAACAACAACAAAAACAGAGATAGCAAAAACAAAACCAAAAAAAAAAAAACGAAATTTAGAAAAGTTTTCATTCTGTGGTTTACAGTTTTTGTCAGCTTAGTACCCGAACGAACACACATACTCACATTGAGTCGCCTTACATTCCCTGACCATGCCCTTCTGCACTGGGAGTTCGTTTCACTTAACCTATAATGCAGCATATTCCGTTCTCCACCGAATATGTCCAAAAAGTTTGCTCTCTTTGAACTTTGCTTACTTTCGTGCTGAAGTTTTCGGTTCAAAACTTTGCAAGTATTGCCGGGTTCGTCTCTGTGTGTTTGTGGCTTTATGGATTTTGGTCAAGCAAACTAATTTGTGACCAGTTCATCAGCTTACGAAGTGAAAAGTTAACATAAAGTTAAGTGTTTGTCTCACATATATTTGACAATTTCTGAGATTGCTGGGGATCACTGAAGACACTGAAATCTTAACAACAGTTCAATAATTTTACTGTCTAGTGATAGTTTCCTTAAAACTGATTAATTCTTTATCGTACCTGCCAAGAGTTTGTTATTTTTCGGAAGATGTGTGCAATGCCAATATCTGTTGAACTGCAAGAAGAAAAATGTTCGACAGAAAGGAAGTCTTTTGGTATGACAAATTGTATAGGTTCAAATTGTACCTCCCATAAAAACTGCTCTTATACCAGCTACCTATAGAGTCGAGGGGTATTTTAGCTTTGTGCAAATCGAAAATATAAATAAGTTACACACAGAAGGAGGCATCTTCAACGAGGATATATTCTTCAACAGTATTAAATCGTATAACAATCGATTTGATGAAATCCTACGACTATTCAATACCAAAATTTGGTGATAATATGATAATAATATGATAATCTGATAATATTATTGCACGCCGATCAAGAATTTGGCTACTCGCCTTTCCACTCTCGTATATCGATGAAAACAGAATTGAAAGAGTAATTTTAATCAACGACCAAATGATCTCTGAAAATTTGATTGCGAACGGCTCATGAAAACAGAAGTTCCTTGAGAAATAATTTAAAGGGGGTACTGATTTACAATCCCCTGCAAAGTATGCAACAGCAAACGCTAAAGATAGAAGTTTAGCATGTAAGAAATAATAATAATAAGAATATAATAATTTTATGCTAACCAAAATTGTATGTAACAGGCAGAAGAAGGCGTGGCAGACCTCACAAACTATATATATTCTGAATCAGCATCAACAGCCGAGTCGATATAGCAATGTTCGTCTGTCTGTCGATAGTATTTGTCTATCCGTAAGTAAATCTAGATCTTGGAGACTATTAAAGCTAGAATTCTGCGCGCATATCAAGTTTATTTTAGATTTTGGCCACGACCCCGTCGTTCCCCATAAATCAATAAAATTTTAGCGTAACTTTAATGCTAGACAGTCCATATTTGGTGAATACAATAATGACTAACCCACAAATAATTTCTTAAAATTTGGTAGCGAACAAATTATTAGCATAAAAGTTATTTAATTAATAATTAAAATGTATTGATTTCGAAGCTGCTTCCTGAAATTATGCAACACAAAATATGCAAAAGAATTTAAAGAAATCGGGCTCGCTCGACTGTAGCTTTCTTACTAATTGAAATGTTATTAACTTATAAATTATTAAAGAAATAAGTTTTGTGAACATAAAGATCTCAACAAGTGTACAATAATGCGCTGGAACTATCGTATAACAGTCGACGATATTCCCTGACTTTTTTTTACTTGTTTTGTTATATCATTGTGATTTTAACTCTGCAAATGTGTGGAATTTTATAGCGTAGACTAAAACAGGTTGCACAATACAGAAGAAGATATTATTAAAAGCGTATTAAAAGAATATCTGCTGGGTAAACAACTTGAAAATGTACAGAAAAGGATAAGAACGGAGTCTTGTAATGTTCTGGAGTCCTGGAGTTGCAAACTAAGCTGCATGTCGTCACTTTACGCAACTGTACAAACAGTTGCACAAAAAATAAAGAACCTTATACCACTGAGAATGAGTGTGCGTGAAGAAGCGGGGGTCCTTTAGCTTGTCAGGGGTTGGGGGTTGAAGGGTGTTCTGCCTGATGAGGGCACTTTTAAGAGCGAAAAACACATTTTTGCACTTTTATAGCGCAACATCTTTTGTACCCGGCGTCCACTCGTCCATTTCGCTCGTGGGCCAAACAAAGTCCCAGCCACAGAACACACACATACACAAGCAGACAGTCGTTGGTCGTAGTCCCTCGTCCTGGTCCTGGTCCTGGTCCTGCTCCAGCTACAAACAGTAGCAGTGGCGGCTGCCTTTAATAAACCCACTTTATTGTTTAGAGCCCAAATAAAATAATCCCCTTAAATGATGCCTTCGCATAATAGACGCCTGCTGCTTATTTTACTGCCGCTGCCTTTGGCTCTGTCGCAGTGGTTAGCGTTGCCCCTGCCCCTGTCCCTGCCTCTTCTGCCTCCCCTTCCACTGCCGTCTTCATCTCGTTGTTCGTGCCTGAGCTGTCGTCGTCGTCCTTGCCAATTCGTGCCGAGTTTCTGCTTTGTTGCGCTCGCAGTACAGTGGGTCAAAAGAAATTTACTTTGGAAATTTTACATTTTAAAAACAAAATTAATTATTTTATTTTATCTAAAATAAAGTATTGTAAATTGTTTAACAATTAACAGTAAGAATTGTTTATAAATTTAACAATTATAACTAAGCATTTCTTAATTCATATACAAACTGTTTCGTACCCACTGTATAACGATGCTTTAAGTGTAGTGTGGGTCTGAGTCCCGGTCTGGGTCCGTGTCCGTGTCCGGGTCTCTGTCCGGAGTGAGCCCAGGCGTTTACGTTAGCGTCACTAATGATGATGATTTTGTGGTAAAACGTTGTGTTTGTGCTAATCGGGACAATATTATGCGGCAGTAAAAAGTAAATGACTCAAGACAAGACAAGCCACAGCAGCACGAAAGGAAGGTAAGCGGGACTGGAACAAAGACGCAGACACAGACACACAGACATAGACACAGTACGAGATGAATATGGTGAGGATGGCGGGGAGATAGACGCACAAGGCAAGGCAGCTGGCAATGAATGGCGAAGGCGAAAAAGAAACGCCTTTCACTGCGAAAGATAAAGAGCAGCGGCAACAAAGGCGACTGCGCTAAAGAAAAGGCAGCTAAAGCCAGTTTCATAGCTGGAGACGGAGCCAGACAGAGCCTGAGACAGAGACAGAGCCGTAGAGCGAAAAGGATAAACTGTCAGGGCAGAGGGTGCATGCTGGTAGGAGGGTTTACAGGACGAATACCCACGAGGGTCGCCTTGCACTCATTTCGAGTCGAGCTGACTCGATTCGACTCGGCTCGTCTCGCTGACTGCTTGGCTGACTAATGCGAAAAATACGTAATTGCGCATAAATACGGGATTAACAAAGTGCTCGTCGTTGCTGTCGTTCTTCTTGTTCTTCTTGTTGTTGTTGCCACATGGTTGTTTAGTTGTTGCTCGTCGGTTTGCCAGTTGCCAGTTACGAGTTGTCGCCTTTACTCGTTTGGGTCTTGTGTGTGTGTGTGTGTGTGTCCGTTTCGGGGCATTCCGCATGCTGGCTAGCCACCCCTGGCTGGGCTACGCTTCTGGGCTTCTGGATTTACAAGAAAATTAGGCATTACAATGTGCACAAAAGACGGCGAATGCTGATGCGGCTACTGCGGTCGTAAAAGGAAAACCAATTCGACGCCAGAAATTCTGTGAAACATTTGCAAGGATTTACGGAATTAGTCGGGTACAAATTCAGTCTTGGACTTGGAATGGAGATTTGGACTCATTGCGCATATTAGGCTTGAATTGCGTGTGTGGGTCGATCCATCATGAGTGAGACTCATCGAGATTCAAAAGATTTTCAACACGGTCAATTGTGCTGTCTCCAATTAGACGCCTTCGCTCCACTAAAATATAACACTTCTTCTTCTATTAAACGCAATATATTTATTCATTCAAAACAAGTGTTCAAGTAAATATGAAAGAAAAAATAAGAAATTGATTTATTTTAATGTGTTGCTGGGTGCGAATTATTGCGAAAAGTGACGCACTTCATTTCAGTGTTGCACAACAGCTTACATTTATCGATAATAACTTAAGTATTTTAAACGGTATTTTCTACACGAAATTTCGGTATGTATTCGTATGCGCCAAATTGAGCATGGTACTGCAAGGCTTCACAACTTTTATCGAACTCTCAACAGTCAATTGTCCTGAATGATTTGCATTTCAAATGTTCTTTGCTTTATGTACTTTATTTAAAGACAATTACACTGAGGTTGATTACTTAAATAGTTTTATTTTCAATATAGTTAACTGTCAATTTGATTCTTATTCTCTGAAGAAAGAAGAAGATTCTCTTAAATTGTTGCGAATACACTGACGTTGATTACTTCAATAGTTAAATTTTGAATATAGTTTACTTTTAATTATCTAAAGAAAGATGCTCTCAAACAATTGTGAAAACACCCACTAATCATATATCGAATTTTCTTATCATTTCAGGTGAGTAAACAATAATAGTTTTCATTTAAGTTGCGTTCATTTGAAACGCCAAACACTATCAAATGGCATCTACTGTAAGTATAACCCACTAAAACCAACTGGTTCGACTGGATGATGTTTATGATCTGACCCTGGCTGAAGTGGAAAGGTGACAAACGGTACTCTTAGGATTCCTCTTGTTTCGACTCCGTTAGGTGTTTTAATCCCCTTAATCCCCCAATAACTTCGAAGTCATAAGCAGATCAGAACAGAAGCAGCAAGAAGAATTACGCATAGAACAAAAGACAAAACAAAAACATAACTGAACATGTTTTCGGGATATGTAAGAACTCGCAGTCAGTCTCCTGCTGCTTGTACTCGTGCTTATCAGTCTGGTACCATATTTAGTCTGTTTCCACACTTATATAAATACCTACATACATATCTATGTATGTAAGCACATGCGGACACTTGCAACATGGTTGTACTCAAGTCAGTCGCGTTAAGGACTCAAGTGCGTTGCAACTCAAACGTGTCGACTTCCCACCAAGTTCCTTAGAGCTCGTCGAAAGACACACGCAAGTCACAGCATGTAACACGTACTCGTACATAGGATGTCAGAGTTGAATTTGTGTGTTTCATGCACAGTTGTTCACTCACACTCCTTCACACACTTAGGCATGGACACATCTCCTGCAACCACTCAACATTGCCAGCTTCGTCAATGTTACGTTCTTATACTTTTGCAGTATATTAATTTTGGCCAAAAGAACATGTTTCCGACCACATTAGGTATACCAATGTTAGGTCGGAAAAGAGCTAGTTATTTAATTCATGCACTCGACTTTTGAGGCCCATTGGTTAGTGGTTAATTGGTGCTTCAGAAGTTGTACAGGACGAAAAGACTGGGACGATTGTATATGTTGTCGTCAGTGTGGCTCAGTGTGTAGTCGGGAGTCTGACAGGCAGAATCTGAAGCATTGTCAGTTGAATTGTGAAATCGAAGAGTTCATAACCTGCGCTGCGACTTGCTTCGCTATTTCATTTTTTAAATACTGATAATAAGAATTGCAACCTCTTCAAAATATGTAAAATTATTTAATTTCCTTTATGTTCTAATACACTTTCCCTTAGAGTAAAAGGGTACTATAACATTGTGCGAAACGAAATTATAAATAGAGAGAACAGCATTTACTGTCACTCACTTTCAGTTAGAAGTTCTAAGAATCCAAAAAACTGGTCCCATTTTAAAAGTTCGCAAAAAATTCTCTACAGTAAAAAACGAGGCTACCCTTGGCAAGCCGAAAGTTGTATACACTTGCAGGGTCTTATTTCCTCCGACCGTTCCTATACTAGTTATATATAATGCTGCAGAATTTAATAGTATTATGTATATTCAATTTTATCTCTCACTTGGGTTGGCACTGATAAGTAAAGTTATTTTTAAAACAAAAACCTTAATTTCGGCCGATTGTTACCAGGGTCGTTTGATAAGTCCGTGACTTTTTGTATTTGCCGCGCACCTGCTCTAAATACAACACTGCTCCTGTCAGCAGTTATCGATTAACAGCTGACTGTAAAATTTTGAGAAAGCTGCGTTTTTTGGTTTGCGTTTTATAGGCATTGAAAGCAGACGATCTCGTGAATTTTAACGAAAATGGAAAAAAGTGAATTTCGTGTGCTAATTAAGCATTATTTTTTGCGTAAAAAATCCATCACCGAAACCAAGGAAAGACTTGATAAATATTATGGGGACTCTGCACCATCAATTTCAATGGTTAAGAAATGGTTTACTGAGTTCCGTTGTGGTCGTACCAGTACAAGTGATGCCGAACGTTCAGGTCGCCCAAAAGAGGTCGTCATGCCAGAAATCGTCGACAAAATCCATGGAATGATATTGGATGATCGGAGAATGAAAGTGCGTGAGGTAGCTGAGGCTGTAGGCATCTCAACTGAACGGGTACATCACATTTTACATGAATATTTGGACATGAAAAAGCTTTCCGCGCGATGGGTGCCGCGATTGCTCACACACGACCATAAGCGCAACCGTGTGACCATTTCAAAGGAGTGTTTGGCGATGTTCAACCGCAATCCAAACGAATTTTTGCGCCGTTTCGTTACCGTAGACGAAACATGGATCCACCACACCACACCAGAGACCAAAGAACAATCAAGACAGTGGGTTTCTCCGGGTGAACGTGCACCAAAGAAGGCCAAGGTGGGTCTGTCGGCCAACAAGGTCATGGCCACAGTTTTTTGGGATGCACAAGGTATCATTCACATCGATTACCTTGAAAAGGGTAAAACGATCACCGGCGAATATTATTCAGAGCTTTTGGACAGATTCGATATTGATTTGAAGCAGAAACGACCGCATTTGGCGAAACAAAAAGTGCTGTTCCATCAGGACAATGCACGGGTGCACACGTGTGTAGTCAGCATGGCAAAATTTCATAAATTGGGCTACGAACTGCTACCCCATCCAGCATATTCTCCAGATTTAGCCCCCTGTGACTATTTTTTGTTTCCAAACATGAAGAAATGGCTCGGCGGTAAGAGATTCGGGTCAAATGAAGAGGTCATCACAGAAACAAACGACTATTTTGAGGGCCTTGAGAAAACCTATTATTTGGAAGGAATAAAAAAATTGGAAAAACGCTGGACTAAATGTATAGAGCTAAAAGGAGATTATGTTGAGAAATAAAACGCTTCTTTGACGAAAAAAATATATTTTATTCAAAAAGTCACGGACTTATCAAACGACCCTCGTACTATGGCAGCTATATGATACAGTATTCCGATTTCGATGTAATTTGATATGATAATTATTTATATAGAAAAAGTCCGATGTAGTAAATTTGCAATATCTCGACAAATAACAAAAATTGGCTTTTAGTTTATATGGCAGCTATGCGATATATCAGTCCGACTCGGTTTGGTCCGACTTATTTACAGCGTGTATTAGTATGAAGTACGTGTCCCAAATTTCATGAAGATAGCTCTAAAATGACCATTTTCAATGGTCGAAGGGTATAACTGGGAGACTAGTTTGCGTTGCAACATACAGACGGACGGACAGACACACGAACGGACAGACAGATATGGGTAGATCGACTCCCCTGGTGGTGCTGATTCAAAATGTATATACTCCTGGCCCTTTTGCAAGAGTATAATGAGTAGAGTATTTTTGAAGGCAGCACACACCTGTACAGTATTATCAAGTACAAAATGAATGTATTCATGCTGTTCTCTAATTCAAATACCTGATTAACATCAAAAGATTTTAAATGCAGCAGTGAAGCATTGGACTGTCTGTTCTGAACACTTTCCTGATTAATGGCGCCTGTCATGAAATCTAAAATCTATTGAAGCGCGAAGCTCCACACTTGACAAGACATGCGAATGCCTTAAAGTTCAGTCCGGCCAGGTCCGGGTCTCAGCTCAAGTGCTACGGTGGGGGATTCATTTGTTTGGTACTGGCAGGAATTTCATTTATGCTCGCCATGAATGCGTTTTGCACTTGGAATGCTATGAAGTTGTGCATTTCTTAGCGCGCGTGCGGGGAATTTGAGTGTGGAATTCCTGCATTCTGGACATGCCGCAGACATTGTCGAGCAATGGCAATGCCAACAGCCCCACAGTCACACAGCAGGCACATAGCAGGGCACGCAGGACAACAAGGAGAGGCCGACACCAGCAGACACCATCTACCTATGCAGGAATTCGTTGCTTGTGCAAGACAATTTCTCGCAATGTCAGGACACTGCGACGTCTCTCCCACGCAGAGAGTCTGCAATTCCAGGCACTTTTGCACAAAGTCCTGAGCTTCTGCCTTTTGCCAGAATGTGACTGAAAGTATTTAAATTGCGTATGAATGCGCAACAGCAACAAAAGTTTGCAAATATTTTTCTTGCAACGTGTTCCTGCTGTTCCTTTGAGTCTGCTCCTCCTTCCTGTCCTCCCCCGTTCGGTTCCTGTACTCGGTGTCTATCGAGGAATGCATTCGGCGATACTATCCACATTCGGTCCTCGAATTAATTAAAAACATTTATTTAATGGCGACCAACTAATTCTATGAAATTAATTTAATAGTCTGGGAAAAGTAATAGCTCGAAGGACACGCGAGTTTTAATTGCTGCTTACGCAGTCCTGGGTCGGGGTCCTTTCCGGGTGGTATGTTTATACGCTTTTCATCGAAAAGTATTAATTACTGTGCGCAAAAGCAAAGCAGCCGTCTCGTTTGTTGTGCTACACGCTTGGGAAATTTGCATTGTGCACATACATTAATTATACATACATCAGTCTATGGGAAATCTATTAATTGAACCCTGCAAATCTGGCGATAGTTTTTGTCCGATTTGAGCTTGCTTACATACACATGTATTCAGACTATCGATAATGCATGGTACAACTGTCAGAGTTGACATTTGGCTGACGTGTAGCTCCCAGTATTAAAGAAGGCTTACAAAGAAGGCTTTTACATGAATAAAAGTAAAGAGAGAGAGAGAGAATTACAGGATCGGAATAGGTTGATAACATATAATATGAGAACTTTGCATAGTTTGAAGACATAGAAGAGATTTGCATAGTGTGGAAGGTTTGATTATTTCACACACGACGGTTCAAAGCTTCCTCTTTATGCGACACACAGAATGCCTCTCTCAGAGAGTACCGCTAACATCCTCTCAATCTTAATGTTAGTTTACATAGGTTTAACATAAGCTTAACATAGTCTTCCTGTTAGTATCGATATATCAGTGTGACCCTCTACCAGCCTACTACAATAGTTACTAGACAGTTCATTTTTATTAGACACAATAACCGTCCAAATGATTTTGTGGCGATTGGTTTTTATACCCTTCGACCATTGAAAATGGTCAAAAAAGGGTATACTAACTTTGTGCAAATGTATGTAACAGGCAGAAGGAGGCGTCGGAGACCCCATAAAGTATATATATTCTTGCTCAGGATCACAAGCCGAGTCGATTGAGCCATGTCTGTCTATCTGTCCGTCTGTCCGACTGTCCGTCTGTCTGTGTGAACGCACAGATCTCAGCTATTTTAAAAGCTAGAGTTACCAAATTTGGCAGAAAGACTCCTGTGTACTATAAGCTGATCAAGTTTATTTCAAATGTTAGGTGCCACGCCTACCGCCCCCGCAAATCAATAATTTAGTTTTTGAACTTAATTTGTAAGCGCTGTATAAAAGATACAACTTTCTGACTTCAACATATACAAAGCTCATTAAAATATCTACGTATTCTCGAAATTGCAATCCGATCGGACAATAAACACAGAAGTTATTTAAGAAAGTATGAGCATAAAACGAAGTGCTTGTTTCAGCTAACAAGGGAGGCGGGCGAGCGCAAAGCGCGAGCGCCATCTGTCGGCAATAATTTAAAAGCATGCTCATTTGTATATGTGTGTGAATTTAACAAATTAAACTACACCGGAACATAGGTCGAAGGGTATCCCACTGTCGCGTGCAGCGCGACTGTGGTTTTTTATATTTTTTAATATAGAAATTATTTATCAAATAATTTCAAGAAATACTGATTTCCACACCGCTCCCTATGACTATGCAACACAAAATACGCTAAACATAATGGTTATATATTTATACCCTTGCAGAGGGTATATTAATTTTTCCCAGAAGTTTTCAACACACATTTGAAGACATCTCCGAAAGTATGCATACTCTAAATGAGCATCAACAGAGGAATCGAACTAGGCTTGTACGTCTATTCTCTCAGTTTTAAAGCATTCTTCATCAAAATTGGTTCACATGCTCATTATTGCTGCACGCTGTATATAAGTCAGAGCGAGCCGGATCAGACCGATATATCGTATAGCTGCCATATAAACTATCGGCCACCAAATTTACTAAATCATACTTTCTTTATATATATACAATGCATTTAAAATTTCATCAAAATCGGACCCCTATAACATATAGCTGCCAAAGGAACAATCGGACGAAATTCAGATTTTTGTATGAAGACCAGTTCTGATTTTATAAAGAACTTAACTTATCTGTGCCAATTAAAGTTATACATTATATTCTGCACCATTATATATCATTAGGTCGGAGTATATATGCACCTGCAAGGGTATAGAACCTTGGGCATGCCCAAGGTAGCCTTCGTTCTCCTTAAGAAATGGCTTTGGTCAGGTAGAAGCGGGTATATCCCAGTCGATCACTCTCGAAGTTACTAATATTAGTTACATCTTATTTCAGTAGCCGACTAGAATCAATCACAATAAAAATGTAAGCCGACACTCAGTCTATACAAACAGTTATGATTATTAAATTACCATCCTAGGGGGAAATTGTTTGCATATTTGCAGCATAATTAAATAAATGTTGAGAAAATACTTGCTTTAATTAGCAGAGCTCAACGGAGATATGAAAACATTGCTTGACTATCGCATACCCTGTGTTGCGCATACCAAATGATAGCCTATGGAGCTGTGTCAGTTGCCGTGTGGTTAGAAACATCTACGTAACGAGTGAAATTTTAATGATAATTGCATTTAGTTTCGATTACATTACGTATTCCGGTGCCGTGGTAAACGCTATGCGATGATTGCGTCGTCTTTTGTACCTCACTGCGTATGTCTGTGGTTCAGCTGACGCAGGTGGGGCAATGGGGAGTGGGGAGTGGGGCAAAAGCACCACAATAGTGCAAAAGTAAGATTTAATGTACGGAATTATTATGCATATTTATTGTTGTTTTGTGTACTCAACAGTTTTGTTTGCCAGCATAAATCGAATATGCAAGCGGCTGTGCGTGGGTATGCGTGTGTCTGTGCGTGTGCCTGTGTGTGTGTGGCTGTTCAGCTGGCAATCATATTAGACTCCCACACAGCAGAATGTGAAATTTTGGCAATTTCAGTTAGTTAAATGGAGGCGTAACTGCTATTCCACTCTGCCTCCTTCCTCCTCCCTCCTTGCCCGGCTAAATTTGTGTGCCCAATGCGGAGCTTTGCAAGGGATTCGGACTGACACTCCTCCTACCGCGCACTCTCCCCAGCGTACACACTCTAGTTGCATGACATATATTGGCCTTGGTGGAGGACTAAGCGCCTTGCTCCGGCGCCTGTCCGTTCGATTGTAGTGCCATTTGGTCATGTGACCATGTTGACCGCAACTGCCCAGCAATAATTAATGCATGAGCTGCAACCAACCAGACTCTGGGCCTGGTCAAGTGGCTGGGCCACAACTACAGCCAGAGGCCCAGAAGTAGTTGCAGGCAAAGACGGAGATGGGACCGGTGGCATATTGGTTTTCATGCTACAGCCGGGGGACAGTTGTGGTTCGGTCTGGCTCGGAGTCGGACACGGCTGTCCCCATCCGGAACGGCAGCTGCTGTCGACACCGACATCGCAACGGCAAATAATTGCATATGAAACCGCAGTCGCTGCCAGTTTGAAGCAGTTGACGGGTTGTTGTTGCCTTCGCTGACTCTGATGCAGCAGGAGCCGCAGGACTCTCCTCGACTTCGGTCTCACGATCTTACACAGGCACAGGCACACACCAACTGGGTACCAAATCAAACTCAACTTATAATTAATTTGGGACCACTCCTAAGGGTCTATTTACTTCCCACAACCCTTAAACCGACGCCAACACTCTCTGTGAACTGTCTTTCGATAGTACAGTTCGCAGCTTGCAAGTTAATTTACATACATATGTACATATAAGTCTGTATGTATGTGTTTACATATCTTGTGAAGATTCACTTAGTGCAGGGCAGAAAAAAGAATGATTACCTTATGCTCCCTATGGCACTAAACTTTAGCAGTTTATCACATTAGTAAGCAATCGAAAGACAACATTCAAGTAGATCACGATTTGGGATTACTACTTGTATGTGTGTATATGATGACTATTTATACGCTAGCAGAGGGTACAGTAATTTTAGCAAGCAGTTTGCAATGCACCTTTTGAGATATCTCCGACTATTTTTATTCGAACAATTAGTGAGAAATAAATGTTGTCATAAAAAAGTTGTATATGTTCAGCGCTTGGAGTTATTATAACTGTCAATGAAAACATACAACATTATATAATTCTTCACTATTATATATAACTATGTAGTAGAGAGACGATCAAAAGGGATAAGAACCTGCATGGATATAAAACCTTCCGCAGACTGTAGGTAGCCTTTTTTTCTGATCATATCTTTGCAGAGAATATATGTATATAATTTTGGCTATAAGTTTACAATGCCCTTTAGAAGACATCTTTATCATGTATTTGTATTCTGAATGAACAGCAACAGGGGAGTCGAATTAATCATATCTGTGCGACCGTGTGTCCGTATGGCCGTATGTCAGTGTGTCCGTGTGTCCGTGTGTAGCAACGCAAACTAGTCTCTCAATACCAGAGCTACCTTGATGAAAATTTGCACATATGCTTCTTCCAAATATTGTAATTAAAATCAGGCGATAGTTTGTTTGACAGCTATACGATATATTGGTCCGATCCGGTTCGTTCCGACTTTTGTTATTTGTCAAGATATTGCAAACAAATATACGACATCGGAGTTTTTTTGTTATGTTTTTGAAAAATAAATAAAAATGATATAAAAACAAAACTAAAAGATCAGAAACTTTGCCATTTAAAAAATGACAGATTTATTCATACATACAAAATTTATTTCGCTTAAATCGAATTGCATATAACTGGGATACAACATTTCCAACCTAAACAAGTAGTCAAACCTATTCAGTTGAGCGGCACTGTATATAATATGTATATACAATTGGATCAATCGTATCTCTACAACTGATGGCCTTATTATGCATTGAAATGCATGTAATGATAAAGACAGTTAAAAAGAACAAAGAAAAGGGTTTCTAGTTTCCAAACATACAATATAAGTAGAATCGGAAACGAAACGAGTGATGTTGAGAGATGAGTTAACTTATCAGTACAAATCAACCTTTGTTTCTGATTCTTATTTACAATAATAGATTATTCGATCATCACTAACATATGATCGTCGTTGCTTATCTTAGCTGCTGCATATTTTGAATATCTGAATATATTGAATATTTCAAACTTGACTGTTTCGCACATATGCAATAAGTGAATGAAAAAACCAGTTCTAAACAGTTTGCCCAATAGAACGCATATACGATAATCAACAGAGTTCAACAGGCACTCAATAATATGCGAGAGTCCTAGACCCTTTTATGCACTTATAGCATGCCGCATGCCACACATACCATATGCCACATGCAACTTGTCGCTTCGGCAGCAATGCTGCATTCTGGCCCCACAATTTCGCAATTGATTTAATTGTATATGTATTTATTAAATAAATTATTCATGCTCCGCTCAATTGCACTCCTTGTGAATGTGCTGTGGCTGACCTAAACATGTCCAGGCCACAGGAGCCGGCTGCGGGATGCGAGAGACAGCGTCACCGTTTGCCACTGTAATTAGTTGTGGTGGAATAATCGCATCCAACCGACGACAGCTGCATCCCCGACCCCATCTCCAGCCCCCTCTCCCTTCCACATACATGCATATACATGCTGCAGATACATGCCCCCACACTGGAGCACAAAGGAATTCGGTGCTGGTAACTTCTATTTAAATGTGTGCGTTCTTGGGGGAGGTGGAAATGGACGAGGAGAGTTGGAGGTGCAGTTGGGGTCCAGGGTAGGCACCTACCCTCTTCTCCGCTTGACACTGTTTGTGTCAAATGCGAATCGTGGAATGGTCCATTGGCTTCTCGGTCGATGGGTTGCATTACGGGCATTCGAGTGGTGACATTTTAATTTACCCGAGAGAGAGACAAAACCAATTTTGCAGCATTGAACCAGTGCAGAATGTGACAAATGCCACACAATTACAACAACAAAAGCAAAACCAACATTGATACAGAAACAAAAATGGGAGGAGGCCCCACCTAATTTATTCAGCTTTTATTTATTTGCAGTTATGATTTGTGTTTTGTGGTCAGTGCGGATAGTTTGCTGGAAAGGGGAAGGTGGAAAGGTGGGAAAGTGCAATTAATTGACTTTGCGAAAATTGCATTTGCACGGCCAAATATGCTAAAGTTAGAGCTAAAAAGCCAGTGAACAAAGCGGAATATAAGTCACATAGTCAGTTAAATAAAATTGAGTAAAGAGTGGATGTGCGTTTGCTAGAAAGTGAGTTTTAATAAAAATTCGTATACCATATAAAGCCACAATTATCCACGATATTTATATCCTTCAATTTGCCCAACTGTGCGGTACGTCTTCTCAACTATAATAACGTAGAGGGATATTATTACAGTAATATATAGTAGCAAAGAGTGTATTAAGTTTGACTAGAATTTTGCAACGCACCTTAGAAGACATTTCCGACTCTATAAAATATATATCAGAATCAACAAGAGAGTCGAATCAGCCCTGTCCGTGTGTCCCTCTTTTGCAACGCGAACTTGTCACTCAATTTTAATTGATGAAATATGGCAGGCATGTTAAATAAGTCAGAACGGACCGATATATCCTATAGCTGTTATGCTACCTATCGTCCGATTTTATTTATTTTTCAAGATAATTGCAACCAAATTTTATACATCTGTATCTTTTTATATGAATTATATTCTTACAAAATGTCCTCAAAATCGGAGCACTATAACATAACACAATCGGCAGAAATTATGTATTTGGTATAAAGACAATTATTGTCTTTGGTACCGACCGAACATACATATATTTCCTATATGTATATCCTTTATTTTTCTTAGGAACCCAGTCGTTCTAGGGGTGTCGATAAGCCATACTTAAACTACTTATTCGACTACTTCCTACATGGGTAGTTACCCTATTCACCCTTTAGTAAACGAACACCGAACCACTAAGTGTCAATCGAATTTTAACGCCTACTTTTCGTCGCTTTCTCGTGTAAGTTTAGCAATATTAAAACAACATACCCCACTACTCCCTACAGGGGTAGTTATCCTAGTCACCCTAAGCGAACGCAGAACCACTAAGTATCAACGAAGTTGAACGCCTAGTTTTAGTCGCTTTTTTCGTGTTCAATTTCTCAATTTATTTTCGATAATGTTCATTTTTGTCTTAGTTGGCTTTGACAATTACAAGAACAATTGTCATGCTGAAATTGTTTTGCTTTGTTAATGATAACAGTAAAAAGTAAAGATTTTCATATACAAAATTTAAGTATAAAATAAAGGTAAAGATCCTTTGGCACATCGAAGGTAGCTCTACTTTTTAATTTATATTGATAAGAATTGCCCAAATCAAAATATGAACGAACTAATTCCAACTGGAAGTTTGCTATAACAGGGAGTTTGCAATTTATATTCACAACTGTATGTATTGGGTGTATGCATTAATTCGTGCGGTTTTTTTTCGAAAATTAAGATTTTAATGATTTTAATCGTCTCGAAACGGTTGCTTCATCAACTCCTAATACATTTGCAAGTTCTTCTTACCTCTGGCATGCATCTGCGTCGAGCAATGTTTCCAATTCTTCGTCTTGAAATTTTTTGGCTGTCCGTGCAAACCACTTTTGGCAGGTTCGTTCGGCTAAAGCATGGTCACCATAAACGTCCAGTAAAATACGATGGCTTTCGGTAGCACTTTTCTTCATGTTAAAGTAATGAAGAAGAACCTCCCGCAAAAACACTTTATCTGGTACAAATTTCGACATTTTCAAATGAATGAAACAAATTATTCACTAAAACAAATGAAATCTACTGAAAACGACGCGAAATGTCAGTACCTTTGAAATGAATATACCCACGAATTAATGCATACACCTAATATTTATATAGTGTATTGTTGCGGAACGCATCAAAAATATTGCTTAAAAATCATCGTTAAAACTATTTGATTAAGTTATCGATATGAACTCGATTTTATTGTTTGTCCATCTCTGATCATGGGCTTTTTGTAAAAATGTAACGACGCGGCAGTCGCTCGTATTCGTATTTTAATAAATAAATATTAAAATAAAAGTGTTTTGACAACTATTTAATAACGGTATAAGCTTATGCCGTGTTCCACCGTCAAAAATCGTCAAAGCGGTAGTTCGAGCCGGATAATACATAATATTGTCACCCAACAACATGTATACTTAAATATTTTCCAATTCTGTTACATAGGTTCTGTATAGAAACCCGTAAGCTCCAATTATCCGATACATTTCAATCTCATATAGTTGACTGTTTATAACAATTTGCTGAGGGAAATGTTAAGTAATGAGAGGTTTTAGTTGGAGTGCAATCTAAGGCTAGACATTCCCAAAGGGATCTCTGTCCGTATCTCACGTGAACTACAGTCGTTCTTTAGTTCTACAATAGATCTCTATACTTAATTCACTTTAAACAAGCCCCAAAAGTGATGCAAATAAAGAATTTCATATACGATTGACAAAGCAAGGGGACAGAATATTTATGGATGCTGCCTTTAAGGGTCGAGAGTCGAGGCGCTTTGCATTTGTGCGGATCGGGCACTCCGGTATTGGTGTTCTGATTAAATTCGGCAAATAACGCTGATGCTAGCAAATCGTCGCTATATGCAAAAAGCCGAGCAGAGCAGCTCAGGCTGTCAATGGTGGCGCGGGGGCTTGAAAGGGGTGACGCGAGCTCTGCAATGGCGTCCATGTTAGAAGTACACAAAACCCATGCAAACAAACAGGCATTTGATGGCAAACAAGAGTGACGATGGTAGAGCTGAGCAGAGCACGGAACATAGAGCACAAGCCTGGCATCATCGGCCAGTCCCAGTACCAGTCCCAATCGTAGTTCCAGTCGCAGTTCCCGTCTCAGTTGCAGTTCCAGTATCAGATGGCGGCCAGTTCGGAGGTCCCACCAGGCGACACTGTACACCTCCCTCTCTCTTCCCTCCTCCCCTATCCCATGTCCACACACACGCAGTTAGGCAAACTGGCAAATATGGTGGCATCGGAGCATCGGAGGTGCCTTTGTTTGGTTTGCAAGCCCGAGCACGGACACAGACACGGACACGGACACGAATCGGGACTCAGTTGCTTTTGCAATCGTTGGCATTTTATTGTTGTAGCCGAGAGCGAGCTGCGATGCGTTGCTGCGTTGTTGTTTGCAGTGTTGTTGTTGTTGTTGCTGGTTCTGCTGTTTCTATGCTGCTGTTGTTGTGGCGGTTGAGTTTGTAGTTGCTGCTGCAGTTTCAGGCATTATTTCGGTTTAGTTCGGTAAATACACATGCAGCACATGCCCCTGCAGTCTGCCCCTGCCCCTGCCCCCTTCCCCTCCCGTACTCTTCAGCCATGCGAAATTTTCCTATTCACTGCTCAATCGTTTCCCCCGTCCACCCAAACAATCCAGCCCGAAGCTTAGGCAACTGCAGTTGCTGTTGTTCATGTTGTTGCTGTTGTTGTTGTTGCTGTTGTTGCTGCTTCCAACCCCAGCATGCTGATGACCAACGGAACCAGCTACGGTTACGGAATCTGCATTTCAGGACAGCCAGGCAGCGATGCGTAGGCAGTTGCATTTGCAAGGAACGCACATAAAAATTCTTGAATGCGCCACGTCCTTTCCGTGGAAAGCTTAGTCGTTTTTATCAGCAAACTTGGCTTGTGCCAGAGTAACAAACCAGTTTCATATATATAGTATGAAAACAATCGTAACATAACGATTTTTATTAAAGGTATATTGATCATTCCTATGTCAGCTGTATACATCTGTTATTAAAATCAAAGGAATGCTTAATCGCATCATCTCAATTCTGTAATAACTTTATACATTTCTTCTTTCTGTTTCTTTTTCTTCTTTTAATTTCTCTGATTTTACACTATTTTTATGTATATTAGAAGCATAATCCACTCATCTTAGGGTACGCTTAACAAATAATTATTATTTATTTCAATTGGAACTGACATATATCAAATATATAGGCATAATCTACTCTACAAAACGATTGAAAGAAAAAATAGAATAAAAATAAGATATACCGAAATTTATTACACAGCGAAGATGACTTACACTTACTCCAATTATTTTGCTCATAGTTGTATCTACATATGTATATGGGATAGAATATGTATAGGAACATACTTTGATAATCAAACATGCACAAATCATCAGTTGAGTGTGCTCGACTGGGATATACTTTACACCCACCTGAACAAAACAATTTCTTAAATATCGTATATTACTTCCCTGTTTAGAATATTCTATGTTGCATACTTGAATTAAGATTTAGTCCTTAAATTATATCTAAAATAATTTCTATATTGATTGGAGCATTGTTAGTTATTGTGTTGTGTTTAAAAATGAAATGTTGTGGTTCAAAATTTTACTCGAAATTCGGTTTTTATCGAAGTTACGGGGTAGGAAAGGGGTGTGGCCAAAATCTAAGAGAAACATGATATGCGTGCACTTTTTCGACATTTTTAAAGATTTTTTTGTAGTCCTAGCTCTTAAAGTCACTGAGATTTTCATACAGACGGACAGATAGATGAACAGACGGGCAGACGGACTTGGCTATATCGACTTGGCTGTTGACAACCTCAAAATATGATTGATTGAAGGAATATGGGGTCTGCCACGCCTTCTTCTTCCTATTACATACATTTTTTTTGGCACAAAGTTAAAACACTCTTCTACTCTATGAGTAGCGGGTATAAAAAACAAAACTCTCTGATCTTGTAAGAAAAAGAAATAAAAAAGGAAAAAAGAAAACAATTAGTTAAAGAAATTTGAAGTCTTTAGTCAAAAGCCAAAGCCCACAGCTTTATATGCCAATATCGTAAGGTACACCGGGGCCGACGCTGTTTTTTGATGCTGATGCTGATGCTGTAGCCTCGAACGTGTAGAAGTCGTGTCGAACAAAGAACCTAGTAAATTGTTTTCGTCTACATGGTCTGGTCGTCGTCATGGTGTGCTGGCATGCTGCTGCAGTGTACGCGAGTCGTGGCACAACGAGCAGCTGGGCTGTTGCTGACCTGGAACGGGCGGAGCCATGGGGCGTGGCTGTCATATCTGAAAGCAATTTGGCCCGACAAGAATCGATAAACTCGTTGGGCGTGCAATTTGCGCCGTGAGCTGAAGCCCTCAAAAGAACAAACCACGTGGGTAGTGGACACTGGAAAATGAATTGTGAGAGGCCTGGCCTGCCCTGGCCTGGGCTGCCCTGACGTGGTACAGTGCGGCGGCGCGACGTGACGTGTCCATGTCTGAGTCCGAAATTCAAGCTTCAAGCCGTCAAATTTGCATTTTGCTATTGCCCCCCCCCCCCTGTGCCTCTTTCCATCCCTTTGCCATACCTCTCGAAAAGTCGAAGTGCTTGGACTGTTGAAAATGCATCGAGCTCCCTTTCCTCCACCACATCAACTGTCACCTGCTACCTTCCAACTACTGCCCCTCCCCCACTACTGCCAAGCTTATCGACTGACATCAATCACTTATTAGCACACTGAGTCCACTCTCTCTCTCTCTCTCTCTCTCTCTCTCTTGCCAAGCACTTGTTTTACTTGGCCAGTCTGGGTGCTGCAGAGTGGATGTTGGCATAAGATCGGAGCAATAATTTAGTCAATAAGCCACAGTTCTTGTTGCTAGTTTGACTGTATTTGCCAAGTTGCCAATGGGTTCCAGCAGAGCTACGCAATATGCATCAATTATCGAACAATATCAATTGTTGTATGGCATATGATAGTGGACGATGAGGCTGAATATATTAAACACACACTTTCTTCTTCCCAATTACATGAAATGGCATTCGCATAATCACAGGCTATTCTTCGGTATTCTACCTTTGTGCAAACTAAAAATAAATGTAACTGAAACAAAGAGTCTGACTCCATAAAGTGTGTATTTATGGCTTTGATCAGCATCACCAATCTAATCGATATAGCCATATAGGTCTGTATAATAACCTAGATATCAGAGAATATTAAGACTAAGACTATCAAATGTGGTAACAATATGTCTTATTATAAGGCACATAAGGCACACATGTTAAGAAATCGATACATATCGAATTGCAAGCCGAATTTTAAACCTACGATTACCCTTCGAAATTGGTCTAAAAAATGTATACTAACTTTGTGCGAATGTAAACAAAAGAAGTATAATACGATATATATTATCATTCTCATTCATAGTACGTCTGTTCGTCTGTCTATCTGTTTGTCGAGATCTTAGTTGTCATTAAAGCTAAATACACCAAATGTAGCATAAAGATTTCTGTATACCACACAGGCAGATCAAGTGGATTTCAAATTGTTGATGCCAGCGCACCCGTTAATCAATAATTTAGTTTTTCAATTCGATTTAAAGGGAAACAAACAAGAAATAAAGTTTTCTGGCTTGAACATAAACTTAGCTGACTTAATTATCTACCTATACCTACCTAACTATATTAAATATCTAAACATAGCTGACTTAAATATCTACAACTTGTCAAAATTTCAATCCGATCGAACAATAAGCACAGAAGTTTTTCAAGTCAACTAAGTGTCCTGCTGCCTGCCCCTGCTGGTATGCTTTAGTTATTGAGTGTGTGCCTCTATAATTATGCTACAGATTTATAGGTTTCTTACTTGTTTTATTGTTATTTTATATGTATGTATGTATGTATATTATTATATTACATTATATTGTTAGTTGATAATTAACCTTTTCTGTTCTATTCGAGTATAAACTAATTGAAAATCATTTTGATTTTTCAACTATTTGCAGTGCCACCCAAAGCCGGACAGAAGAGACCGGCTACCAGTCCAGCGCCTCATATTCCTGTGCCGCATCATCTGCAGACGCCGCCGAACTCAGCTAGCGGGCCGACTGCCTCCGTTGCAAACAGTCCAGCGCCGCCTACGTCGAGCAGCGGTCTGCTGAACCACGCCCTGCCCAGCAACCACATAGGCGCTCAGTCGCCCCAGCAACAGCAACAGCAGCAGCAGCAGCATCAAGCACACCAGCAGGCAGTCGCTGCGGCAGTGCAGCAGCAGCTGGCTGGAGTGGGCGTGGGCGTGGGAGTACCGCCTGGCGCTATCAATGCAGCCTCGGCGGCCAGTGCGCGCGGCTCGTTTGCAGCCGCTTTGCGAACGCTGGCCAAGCAGGCGGACATTAAGGAGGAGGACGACGCGGCCACAGTGGCGAGAGAGCGCAATGTGGCCACATCAGTTGCGCCGCCACCAAACAATCCCGGACCCGTACCTGTGCCACTCAACTCTGTGGCCGGACGCGGCGTAGTCTCGTCCGGTGGCGTCACTGTCGAGGATCGTGCTGCTGTCAACAAGAAACGATCCCCGCCTTCGCCACAGCCGCCAGAGAAGATGGCGCGTCTAAGCCACACGCCGCAGACAGCGGGGCTGCAGCCAGAGCTGCTAGCTCGAAGCGGCTTTCAGCCGTACAGATCCGATGAGCGGCTCATGCATCCGGCAGGTGCCTTCCCCTTGGAAGCCTATTCGCACTTCGCCGGACTGCCCGGCATCCCTCCAGCAGGTACCGTCCCCTTGAATAGAATTCCACAAGTTCAACTTGTGCTAATCTCAGTTTTTGTTTTCACAGCATTTCTGAATCCGGCGGCGGGTCTGCCCTACTCGGACCAACTGTACTTGGACCCTCGCTACCAGCTTTTTCGCGCTGCTAGCGGGCACCACACGCATCCGCATGCGGCGGCGCTGTACCCACAGATGGCTCCGCCGTACTCGCATTTGTACTCGATGATGCCGAGTGCAGCGCTGGGCATCTCGCCGGCCATGCACGATCGCATCAAGCTGGAGGAGGAGCACCGGGCACGCTTGGCACGCGAGGAGGAGCGCGAGCGCGAAATGCAGCGCGAGAAGGAGCGCGAGCTGCGCGAACAGCGCGAGAAGGAGCAGCGTGAGAGGGAACGCGAGCAGCGCGAACGCGAGCGAGAGCAGCGGGAAAAGGAACTGCGCGAGAAGGAACAGAAGGAGAAAGAAGCGCGAGAGCGCAAGATGCGCGAGGAGCAGCGCGAGCGGGAGCGTGAACGGGAGCGTCAGCAACTGCTGAATGCCACGCATCATTACTCGAACCAGCTGTACTCGCCGCTCAACCGCAACCTGCTCGGCTCAATGATGCCACACATCAATCTGGGACTGCGTGGTCCACCCGGAGGCCTGCACAGTCTCGCGGGCATGTCGCACTACCACGCAGCGGCAGCGAATGCACAGCGCCAGAGCCCGATGGGCCTTAATCTGGGCATGCCAGGCATGCCTTCGCTGCCCGGCCATGGGCCCAGTAACCTGCAGCACCATCTACAGCAGGCAGCCATGGGACTTGCTGCGCATCCCGCCGCCGCTGGCCTCACACATCCAGGCTTCTCGGCGGCAGCTGCTTTGGGCTTAGGTCCGCATCCACACAGCCTCAATCTGAGCCATGCGCACTTGTCGCCCCATCACGCGGTGCATCAGCTGCCGCCACACACTGTGGCCACCTCCTCGGCTGGTCCCAGCTCTGGCGCGGCAAGCAGTACGGCAGCCACATCATCTTCGCCGCACAGCAGCCTTAACCTCACAGTGGCAACCAGCAGCATGGCCCAAACCACTTCCACGCCCACGCACAGCACGCACATTCCGACCATGAGCCACTACTACCACCATGGCCACCTGGCTGCCATGCATGCAGCGGCGGCTGCTGCCAGTGGCTTGACACCAGTGGCTGCACATCAACAGCCCATGAATGTCGCTGCCCATTCGACTTCGCCTAAGATCACGCCACCCCTTGGCTCGGCATCCAATGGAGGAGGCTCCCGCACAGCCAGCAGTCCCCATGCCATGCGCCATCATATTGCTGCCGCTGTGGCAGCTGCTGCCCAGCAACAGCAGCAGCAACAACAGCAACAACAGCAGCAACAGCAGCAACAACAGCAGCAACAACAGCAGCAGCAACAGCAGCAATCCACACTATTGGAGAAAAACGGCGGGAGTGCAACTACGCCTGTGACCCACGAGCCAGCAACTCTGGATCTGACCGGCTCCAATTCAAACTCGAGCAATCAAGCGCAGTCCAGTATCAGCAACAGCAACTCGGCGGCCCACGAGCTGAACGGTATCGAGTCCAACGGTCCGACAGACAGCAAGGAGGCGACAGCGCAGACAACGGTCAAGGATGCAGACCATCTGCAGACTGGGACACCGCCCGTTGTCCTGGACAAGAAGCCAGCCACGCCGAGTGCTGGCCCCAACCAGGAGAAGACGCTGCTGCCGGATAGCTCGCCAGACAACTCGTCACGCCGCAGTGCAAGTCCGCCCAACTCGGACAACAACAACAGCAGCAATACCAACGTCAACACCAACACGAACAATTCAAACCCAGCACCCGCAGCCGTCGGGACGGCAAGCGGTGCCACACGAGGTAATAGCAGTTCAGTGTCAGTCAGTTCAAAGATTACAGCAGAGTACTGCAAAGAAGAGCAGTCAGAGGAACCGGAGCGGACCAAAGTGTCATCGGAAACGGCGGCATGTGTGTCGGGGGGAAGTGCAGTCACGTCAACAACTAGTGGCAGCAACTCGCCGCCAGTTGTCAGCAGCAGCACCAACGCCAGCAGCACAACCCTGGCGACTGCTGCCCCTACGGATGAGGTGACCACCAGTGCCACGCCCATTGCCGAGGCTTCTAGATGATGATCAAGAATAACCAGAGCAACTGAAGTGTCTTTGTAGATCCCAAGCTAATAGGGGAAGCAGCACCGAGCAGCATCAAGCTCGGGTCGTAGCAAGTAATTCGTGGAATCAGAACTAGTTAACATCTACCTTCAACTTAGTCGATAATACAAATGTCTATTTATAACCAAGTATACAATCATTTGTAACGTAATGCATCATCGTCATCGCCTAGTTAGACACGACTTTGCAGTGTTTATCTACTACCTATTATAATTGCTATTATTATTATGATTATTATTACATACCTAGAATCTATTATAATTTCCGTTTATTTAATTGTGAAAAGTTAACTCTATAGTTGGCTAAATAAATCACTTTGTTTACATTTCAATTTCTTTTTATTTCAAGTTTCTTTTCAGTCTCAGTCTCGTTTGTTTTTGTAAATACAATGTTTTTATACCCTTGCAGAGGGTACATTAATTTTGGCCAGGAGTTTGCAACGCACCTTAGGAGAAATTTCCAACCCAAAAAGTATATATATTCTCAATGAGCATCAACAGAGGAGTGTCCTTTTGTCTGTCCATACGCCTCAGTTTAAAAAGTGGATCACATTCTGCACGCTGTAAATAAGTCGGATCGGTCTAATATATATTGCTCTCATTAAACCTATCGCGAGATATTTATTCGGACTTTTTATACCCGCTACCCTTAGGGAAGAAGGGATATAATATATATTTGTACCAAATGAATGTATGTAAAAGGAGGTGTGGCAAATTATATATATTCTAGTCTGTCTGTATGTTATGTCCGTATAAACAGCTAAATCTCCGAGATAATAAGAGCTAGTACTACCAAACAAATCTTAAACCAGTAAGAAAAGCAACAGTCGCGCGGCACGCGACAGTGGGATACCCTTCGACCCATGATCTAGTGTAGAAAATTATTCCCGACAGATGGCGCTCGCGCTTCGCTCTCGTCCGCCTCCCTTATTAGCTGACACAAGCACTTGGTTTTATGCTCATACTTTCTTAAATAACTTCTGTGTTTACTGTCCGATCGGATTGCAATTTATAGACTACGAAGATATTTTACTCAGCTTAGTATATGTTGAAGTCAGAAAGTTGTATCTTTTATGTAGCGCTTATAAATTGAGTTCAAAAATTAAATTATTGATTTGCGGGGGCGGTGGGCGTGGCAACCAACATTTGAAATAAACTTGATCTGCGCCGAGTATATAGGAACCTTCATTCCAAATTTGGTGTCTCTAGCTTTTATAATAGCTGAGATCTGTGTGTTCATCTGGTCAGACGGACATCCGGACATCAAGACATCCGGACAGACAGACGGACATGGCTCAATCGACTCGGCTAGTGATCCTGAGCAAGAATATACATACTTTATGGGGTCTGCCACACCTCCTTCTGCCTGTTACATACATTTGCACAAAGTTAGTATACCCTTTTTTGACCATTTTCAATGGTCGAAGGGTATAACAAAAAACGTATATACATATTTAAGAAATCGTTTCAGTCAGATAAGTTGCGATATACCCGCTACAGCCGAGCACACTCTGTACTGTATCTTTTTTACTATTTTCTTTTATTAATATATCCGCCTTATTTGAACTGAACATGTATTTAATTTGTGTGGCCTGGCCAACGTAACTACAATGTGTTTAAAGGATTGCTGGAAGCCAACAATAATAGCTGTCATAGTCAACTACATATATTAAATCGCAGCCTTGATATAATTACTTACAAATATTTAACACTTGTCAATAATTTACTAATTTATCTATTATAATGTTTCAGATGAAAACAAAACTCCAGTCGGCATACTTGGCGGTAGCAATAGCGTTGAGGAGGCAACAGCCTTATGACACCAACTATTCGCCAACTCTAACAACTAACTAATGAAAAACTTCGGCGATATAGGGATGTATCTGCTGTCGGAGCGGGCGATCCATCAGCAACGCAAACGGATGCTGGATGAGTTTCTGAAGCTTTAAGACCCAATCTACATACATTTACATTGACATATAAATATAGAATTTGCAATCGGCTTTAGACAACTGCAATTGCTGAACTATAAGCATGCATAAGTAAGCAAAGTATCTATAATGTAAACTCCCTAGCAGATATCAGATATTTGTTTGTTCTCGGTGTTACAATCTTAAATTTACCCAAGGTTGAATATACGTTCCCTAATCAGAATATGGCATAGATATGTATGAATGTACAATTTTGAACTGGTGTAAAAGTAAACTAGAATTGCATAAAATGTAAAGCTAATCATGTATAGATATAAATATTGTGAAATACTCAAATGGATTGCTTGTCACTAATCCGTTAAGAATTTTGGGAATTATCTTAATCTACTTAACATATGTATGTAATTCGAAGAAATCTAAATGTAGTTTGCAATCAGCCCATTCAATTTGAGGAAACTAGCTATAACATTTAGAGGTAAAAGATCGTAAGAAGTTTATATATACAAGGAAAAGGAAAACGTAAAAGAACATTTAAACTCAATACTGAATAGCTATCTTTTATTCTTAAATTAATAATAATTGTGATTTGGAGAGTACGAAAATTGAAGAAGCGAAAACTCGAATACAAAGTGGGTAAAATGGAACTGAAATTTAGGTAAAACAAAAACAAATCAAAAGGGATAATCTGGATTGGATTAGCTTAATCGCAAAAGGCTTAAATTATTTTTCGAAATTGTCGAATTTTTTAAAAAGTTAGAAATGTGAGTATCTTATTGATCTTTACACATGAGTTTCTATTGTTTCAGTTTTTATACGAGATTTATAGGGTCATCGAACGTTCGAAATAAATTCATGTAGCTAATTAATATGAACCGACAGAGAACTTATTATATACCCGAATATTAAAATAAAGCTTAGCCCATTGTCATTATGATTGCTATTTATATGGATACATATAATGTACTAAGCAGTACGGACATTAACTACTGAGAAATCTTAAGTATAAATTCAGTTTAAATGTAGTTTCAATAACAATTTTAGTTCATTCTCTGCTTAGTATTCTTGGAGGTAGAGTCAAAATGTACTTTTGTTTGAGATTGCCTTCAGTAAAATTCCCCAATTCTTTAATGCATAAAAATCTCGAGCAGTCTGTGATATTATAAAAAGAAAAAGAAAACAAAATGGAAGTAATAAGAAAAGAAACAACAATTTATTACGTACGAGCCTCAATCTAATAAACAAATAAATATCTAATAACTAACATGGAACTCACAGTCGTATCATATCGAGTTGGAATTCACACGAGTGCATGCAAATCTCTACAGCTCAGAGAACATTCCGATTCCACGACAATGGTTCATTTATTTATGTTCGTATTGAACCGACACTCTAAAGTTTAAACACAAGAAAGACGTGGAAATGTACCAGTTAAACTGAACGTGAATATATTTTTACTAATAGTCTTATAAGTTTCTCGGATAGTCCTCACATACAGATAGTAGGGGTAACGGATATTCATTGGTGCGCATATAAACTTAATTCACAACAGTGTGAATTAATTCACAAGTGAACAAGGCATAATAGTTTCAAATACAAACCTTAACAAAGTACATAAATAAACATATTTCTCCTCAATATTCGTTGTGTGTGTAAAACAGAATACAATGTGTAAAACATAAGTTTTAAGAAGATAACCGACAAATCCAAATAGAGATCATCCACTGATCGTCATGTTACGAGCTAAACAAAGAGTACGATACTGTTGAAGCAACGATCATAACAATAAAGCGTGCAACAGCCCACACATCTAAATAAATATAACAAATACAAATGCATAAACACATAGATACGCGTGGTGTGTGGATGCAAAACGGCGTAGGATACACATACAAAAAAAACATTAAAACAATCTTGTGCAACTTTACTTAAGGCATTTATGATTTTATTAAATAAACTGTACGTAAGAAATTCACACAACTGTTTATTCTTCTTTTAATCTAGGTGGGGTGTCTTCCCTTAAACTGAGCAAAGGATTTATTATTATATAATTAAAACGTATTCTTTATTCCGACTTTCTCTTTAAAACAGAGTTAGTTATTAATTAAAAATAAATTCTTTTAATTCGACTTTAAATTGGTTTTATAGATAAAGAAATGTTTCTTTCCTTTTTTACACCTTGGTTATCCAAACTTAGAAACAATTTAAGAACAATTGATTTTGTATGGTTTCATAAAGCCTCTCAGGAGTTTAATAACGAAATAACTTTGCTATAACAATTATGATGACTGATCTACAGTAAATCAATTTTGGCCCTCAAGTAAGATAATGAGTTTTAACTTTCAGTGTTCGTTCCTTTAATAGTTATCCATGGTCAGCTGAGTTATAGTAAATACGGAACTACGCCCGTAAGTTGTCCGACTTTTTAACATATTTCATAATTCGCAGAATCGACGATGGCGTTACCCCTTGAATACGACTGGCAGCGGCAATCGTTTGGGGCTGGATTAGAGCGAGTTTTTGCCGCTCCTCATTGGATAAACTCAAAGACTTGGAGAAGTAGTCAATATCGGCGGGAATCGAGAGCCGTTCCTCCCGGCGAACGTCCTCCACGTCGCGCTGCTGCTCGTTCACGAAGAATGAGTAGAGGGCCTCTATTTTCAATCTATCATTAATGGCACCTTCTGCTCGCAGCCAGTTTAGTTCGTCTGGGCAAATGTCTATAAGCTGATCGACTGTTATGTTGTCTGCCGGAACAGCAAGCATATCAAATGCGGATTTTCTTATAGAAGCCTTCGACTGAGGTAGTTGCAAGGCTTGGCGCCAGTAATTGCTGTGCTTCTCCAATCCCTTGAGTGCATCAATTGCTGACTTCAGTTTATTTTCAGTTTGCTGGTAGTGTTGGTATCGCTGTGCACTGACCAATCCAAAGTCAAAACCTTTCTGTGTGAGACGTATATCGGCGTTGTCCGGCCGCAGTGATAATCGGAACTCCGCTCTACTGGTGAACATGCGGTAGGGCTCATTAGTACCTAGCGAAGTAAGATCATCGACCAAGACCCCGATATATCCCTCAGTGCGACTTATGATCAACTGTCGTCCATCTGAGTGCACACAGCTGCCCGCCGCATTAGCTCCTGCTACGATTCCCTGAGCAGCAGCCTCCTCATAGCCAGTGGTTCCGTTAATCTGTCCCGCAAAGAATAGACCCGAAACACGTTTTGTTTCGAGTGTGGGATACAGCTCCCGAGGATCGATGAAGTCATACTCCACGCCATAGCCGGGCTGGACTACTTCGGCCCGTTCCAGGCCTTTGATGGCACGCACTAGTTCCACCTGTTGGGCATGCGGAAGTGTGCAGGAAATGCCTTGAGGATAACAAACTGGACTGTCGAAACCTTCTGGTTCAAGCCACACTTGGTGGGTTCTAGCACCAAACCTCAACACCTTTGACTCAATAGATGGACAGTAGCGTGGTCCAGTCACTTCCTCCGTAACATGGCGATTAACATGCAAATTATCACGCACAATTTCATTCACTCGCGGAGTGGTGTACGTCAGATAACAAGGCATCTGCTCCGACGCGGGCAACCAAACTTTTTGGTTTAAGAATGAAAATGGCGTTGGCGGATCGTCTCCATCATGCCTTTCCATTTGGCTGAAATCCACGGTACTCCTATCAATGCGCGGAGGTGTTCCAGTTTTCAGACGACCCATACGAAATCCAAGTGTGTTCAGTGCATCTCCGAGTGCTTTGGCAGGCGCGTCTCCAATACGACCGGCTGGCCGAACTTCCAGGCCAATGTTAATGTGCGCTCGCAGAAAAGTTCCCGTGGTCAGTACCACAGAGCGACTGTGAACCAGCTGTCCATTGGAAAGGAGAACACCAGCACAGCGCGTCCCGCTCTGTGTTGTCTCATCGGGCTCTATCAACAGGTTGTCCACTGCCGACGCTAGTATCTGGAGATTTGGTGTGTTGAACAACTCCTTTTGCACGGCCTGCTTATATAACCGACGATCAATCTGGGCTCTTGGTCCCCAGACCGCTGGCCCGCGTCGTTTGTTAAGCACCTTGTAGTGGACACCCGAATTGTCGCAGCAACGAGCGCAAACGCCATCCAGCGCATCCACTTCACGCATCAAGTGCCCCTTACCTATGCCACCGAATGACGGATTGCAGGACATCTCGCCAATGGTCTCCAGCTTGTGGGTTATCAGGAGTGTGCGGGCGCCCATTCGAGCAGCAGCTGCACAGGCCTCTGTTCCAGCATGCCCGCCACCAATAACTACTACATCATAGCTATCTATATGTGATTGTGTGGAACTGTGGCGGATTCTCGCCAGTCCCCGGTTTACAATTTGCCTCAGCTGCTGCATTTCACGCAATTTGTAATAACCAGTGCTGAGTAACGAACACACAAACAGCTGAGGAGCATTTCTTTTAAATTCAGTATTGTAAAATTGCAGACAAAATTACCTTTTATACTAAAATACTAATTGCATTAAATAATTTATTTAAATAAATTAAAATAATAAAAATACTCTGTCCCAGTATTTTTATTATTTTAAAGGTAAAGGTTAAATAGCTGCATGCGTCACCGATTTTGTTTAAATTTTATTATTTTCAAAATTCAATTAAAAAAAAACTAGAAGCGACCGCCAAATAATTCTTTCACCTAAAATCATGATAAATATAGCCTTTTCAGGAAAAAAAATTTAAACAAAATCGGTGACGCATGCAGCTATTTAACCTTTACCATTTTAAACAATTACAAGATTAAATGGTTTTACGCTATATGCTATATATATTTCTGGCCTAATAATGAAAATACGAATATTTATCAACGTAAATGGTTTTATTATTTTTTAAAATATTCTCCATCAAGATTTCTTTTAAATTCATTATTGTAAAATTGCAAACAAAACTACCTTTTTTACTAAAATACTAATTGCATTAAATAATTTATTTAAATAAATAAATACTCTGTCCCAGTATTTTTATTATTTTAAACAATTACAGGATTAAATGGTTTTACGAGGGCTGCTATATATATTTCTGGCCTAATAATGAAAATACGAATATTTATCAACGAAAATGGTTTTATTATTTTTCAAAATATTCTCCATCAAGATTTATACACTTTTGCATGCGCACAAACCAATTTTCGAAGCACTTATTCCACTCCGATTGGGACACCTCTAAAACATGGTTTTTGAATGCTTCAACAACATCTTCTGGCGACGAAAATCGTTGACCACACATTAATTTCTTGATGTGTGGGAATAAAAAGAAGTCATTGGGTGCCAAGTCAGGGCTGTACGGCGGATGACCCATCAATTCGACGTTTTGGCCGGTCAAAGATGCGCTGATTTGAGCCGATGTGTGAGAGCTCGCATTGTCATGGTGCACAATGATTCGTCTTCTCTTGTTCGTTTTTCGAATTTCTCCAAAGACTTCAGGCAAACAAATGGTGGTGTACCACTCAGAATTGACCGTCCTACGTTACTCAAGCGGAACAGTCGCCACATGACCACTTGGCATAGCGTCATAATTCCGCCGCCATAATTTCGCCCAGTATGTTACATGACGGTCTTGCATTATCAGTTCACGTAGACGGCATCGATGTTTTCTGGCACAACGGCTGTTTTTGGACGACCTTCACGGATTTCGTCTTTGAGCGAGCGTCGGCCACGATTGAATTCGTTGTACCAGTTTTTTACAGTGCTATAGGATGGTGCTTCATAGCCATACAAAGATTTTAGTTCATCGATGCACTCTTGTCGTGATAATCCACGTCGAAAGTTGTGAAAAATGATCGCACGAAAATGTTCACGAGTTAATTCCATTTTTTGGCCGAGATGAATTTTTTAATTCCCTGTAATTAAAACAATTCACGATTAAATGACAAAACGTTCTGAATGATGTTATGCTAAAAAATTTCAAACTTTCCAATGGAAATGTCAGATTGCGCCTGGCAACACTTAGTGTTGCCTAGGCCAGAAATATATATATTGTTGAGAGGTTTTAAGACCTAGTTAAATATAAAAGATATTAAAAATATCATTGATTCGAATTTGTTGCAATACAACAATCTAATTTAGTATTTTTTTTTGTAGGAATATTTTACAGCACTGTTTCTAACAATGTCAACAGTACTCGATTCCACTTCCAATTTAATCAACAGCTGTTGATTTCTATTTATTTATTTATTTGTAGCTATGTGGATTGCATACGCTTTCTTGGTGCATGTGCTCCTGTTGGGTTCCATATTTGTAATATACTTTCGATCGCCCGTCATAGAAGGACTGCAACCACAGGATGATCTGCAAGCTGAGCCGCCGGCTAACCGGTTGGTGCTCATAGTCACCGATGGATTGCGGGCTGATTCATTTTTTGCCGATAACTGTAACCATGTTCCACACTTGAGAAATATATTTCTCGAAAAAGCGGTAGTTGGAATATCGCGCACCCGTGTGCCAACGGAATCACGTCCCGGACACATTGCATTGATAGCCGGACTCTATGAAGATCCGTCAGCTGTAACACGCGGCTGGAAGGAAAATCCAATTGAATTCGATACAGTATTCAATCGCAGTGGCCACACATATGCCTGGGGTGCCCACGACATTCTGCACATATTCGAGAAGCTCTCCGATGGCGGCCGTCCAATGTATTTCGATGCTTACAACCATGATCTTGACTTCTCAGGACAACACAAGACCTTCAAGCTGGACGAGTGGGTCTTCAATCGAGTACACTTGCTGCTGAAGCGCAAGCAAGAAGAACTGCAGAAGGCGAAGAAATTGGTATTCTTTCTACATCTTTTAGGCCTGGATACAGCTGGTCATGTGCACAAGCCGGGCACGCCTCTTTTCCTGGAGAATTTGAATTATACGGAACACGGAATATGGGAGATTTATAATTTATTTGAAAAGGTTTTCCCAGACAAACGCACTGCCTATTTACTGACCTCAGATCACGGCATGACGGATTCAGGTACACATCATAATGAAATATAATAATATTGGTAATATATTGTACTTTTGCAGGCTCACATGGTGCTGGGGCACCACAAGAAACTGAGACACCGTTCATGATCTGGGGAGCCGGAGTATCGTCCAGCATTTCAACCGGTAAACAGTTTGTAGCCAACGATTTGGGCCACAAACTGCCTCTACATGAATTGGAACAGGCACAACTGACACCATTAATGTCTGCCTTAATTGGCCTTCCTCCTCCTATGAACAACTTCGGAGTCTTGCCCTTGGGCTATTTGGACGCTGGCAATAAATACGAGGCACTAGCAGCTTACACCAATGCGCTCCAGCTTCTTGCCCAATACTCGAATCTGCAGAAGCAGCACAAGAACGGCTTCTTCGCCGCGTTTTTAAACAGCTTTCAAAAGCTAACGTCCGACACGATCAATGCATTTATAACCAACTCTTCGAAAAGGTTTCTGTTAAAGGAATACGAGGAGTCATTGCATGAGAGCAGCTCAATTATGCACTTGGCACTGGAAGGCATAGACTACTATCATGGATACTACCGCAATGGCTTGCTCCTGTGTACCACTGCCACCTTTCTGGGCTGGATATTCTATTTGTATCGCCTGCTAATCCAAGATGCAACCCAAAGCAAGCAAGCGTCATCTGTAAGCAACTGGGGCACTTCCGTAACAAAAATTGTGATCTCCGCTTCTATTTTGTTGATTGGCTTCATTGTTCTCCAACGTGTACCTATTGCCGTAGGCTTTTATTTGTTGCTACCGCTGCCCGTCTGGCTCATTGCCTTACGCCAAATTGGTGAAGACAACCGCATCGCAGGTGTCGAAACTTACTCCAAGCAAACTGTCATGGCACACGCCAGAATGTCCAAGTCTCAGCTGATATTACTAATAGCCCTGGCAGAACTGTTGGTCTTTACATTCTTCGAGAGGCGTCTAATTTCGATGTGCTTCATTGCCTTTGCTAGTTACAGCAATTGGGGCATCATAAAGCTAAACACGGCCAAGTTTTGTCTGTGGACAGTCTTGGTTATAGTGTTAAGCTGCTTCCCCTTGTTGCCTCCGTCCGTGGGGTATCAAAACAACATTCTCCTGCTGGCCGGGATTGTGGTCGTGCTGCTGCGGGCCGCGGTATGGAATCACAGGTATAGCTGGCACACAAACTTGTTTAATGCACTTATCTTATTGAACACGGCAATTTGTGTCCATCTGCATAGCCAGCAGATGCATGTGCCACTGCCTTTAAAGGCATTTAGCTGGCTGTATCTGGTCTACGCCATCGTCTCCATACAGCTCAACAGCCAAACAGAGCTAGAGTTACGCCTTGCGCAGATTTCGTACAATCTGGGCGCACTCTACACTGTGCTGTGCACCTCGTACGAGTCTCTGTTCATACAACTGCTGGCAATGGAGCTGACAATGACTCTTGCAATGCAACGTGTGCAAATAGATCCAATGCAACATCAACAAAAGTCAGTGCAGCATTCGATGCGTGTTGCCTTTACTATTCTGCTGTATACATTTTTCTCACTCTTTGGCAGTGGGAACATTGCCTCCGTGAGCTCCTTTGACCCCAACATTGCACGCTGTTTCCTCAGTCACTTTGCACCGTTCATAATAATGTCCCTTGTGCTGCTCAAGCTTATGGTGCCCATCGTGCTCAACTTGTCAACGCTCTACACTTACTGTGAGTACATGCGCTTGTACGAGCGGCAAATATTCATTTGTCTACTGATTATCTGCGACATCATGGGAATGAACTTTCTGTTTCTGGTACGAAATACCGGCTCCTGGCTGGAAATCGGATCGTCCATATCACATTTCGTTATCATGGAGGTTACAACGCTGGTGCTACTCTTTTTGGCCTTTGCAGCTAAAGTGTTGCTTAGTTTGACAACCTGCGAAGGCGTTTTAGCAAAACTACATTAACCTAATATTCCAAGACTAAATATATAGAATTAATGTAGTTGTACAACTTGTAAGATTGTTAAATATTAAGTAATGATACCTCATACATTTTATTGTTCTTGCGACCTTTCTTGTATATAATCTTTGGCGACTGAGGGCCTAAGTGTATAAAAACCCAATTGATCCTAATTGTTTTATTTCTGATATATGAACATACATATTACCATTGCTCCACGGCAACAAAATGAAACAATAAACAAAGAAAAATGTTGAAAAAATTTAAACATTACTTCGGAAGACTCTTAAATATATTTTTGTATTTTTTATGTATAGTATTGTATTCGCAAACCAAACAAACTGGCCAATAATGACGCTGGTAAGGCAAACCTATGCATAGTTCAAATGCCTAACTCAGATTAAGTCACTAGAAATGTACATATATTACCTAAGCAACTTGCAATATCGTTGAAATTTTGTTTTTATTATTTTATCAGCAATATTAACTTTGTGCAAATGTATGTAACTGGCAGAAGAAGGCGTGGCATACATATCATATATTCTTGCTCAAGATCACTAGTACCCTTCGACCATTGAAAATGGTCAAAAAAGTGTATACTAACTTTGTGCAACTGTATGTAACAGGCAGAAGGAGGCGTGAGAGACCCCATAAAGTATATATATTCTTGCTTAGGATCATAAGCCGAGTCGATTGAGCCATGTCTGTCTGTCTCTCTGTCTGTGAACGCACAGATCTCAGCTATTATAAAAGCTAGAGTTACCAAATTTGGCAGGAAGACTACTGTGTACTATAAGCTGATCAAGTTTATTTCAAATGTTAGATGCCACGCCCACCGTCCCCGCAAATCAATAATTTAATTTTTGAACTCAATTTGTAAGCGCTGTATAAAAGATACAACTTTCTAACTTTAACATATACTAAGCTGAATGAAATATCTACGAATACTCTACACATTCGATCGGACAATAAACACAGAAGTTATTTAAGAAAGTATGAATATAAAACCAAGTGCTTGTGTCAGCTATCAAAAGAGTCTGGAGAACGCGAAGCGCGAGCGCCATCTGTCGAAATAATTGCAAAGCATATGCATATGTATATGTTTACATACATAGGAACATGGGTCGAAGGGTATCCCACTGTCGCGTGCCGAGCGACTGTTGCTTTTCTTACTGGTTTTCTTTAACTTCTTTCAACGGTAGCTCATTTCAAAATGTTTCTAGCGGCTTGATAATAAAATATATTAAATTTCCTCGCACATTTTGGATGGAATTCCATAATGTCTATCAAAAAATATTTAATGAACATATGCTCTATAATGTAATCTTTTTGTATTTAAAACTGTAACTGCAAATACAAAATCATCTAAATATGGTTGAATAATTTCTATTTGATGTAGGTTAAAATAAGTCATGCTTAAAGTATATGTACATTCATATATAAAATGTAGTATTCATAGTATACAGTAGGGTCTACTTAAACTTCCAGTTCAGCCTTGCGCTTCCGTTTCTTAAGCTTCTGTTTCATGTCGGGTGCTTTGCCACGGACCACCGCTGTTTTCAACCTCTTGGCTGCCTTCTTTCGCTCTTGCATGCCAGCCTTCCGCTTTGCTGCACGCACAGGATCGTGGACTTTCTCCTGTGCAATCGCCTTGCGACGGTCAGCTCGTCGCACCATAAGCTTCGACTGCACAATATTGCGCAGTTTGTCATAGGTCTCTGGTCCGATGCGCTTGCGCAAGCGGCTGCCCACACGCAACGCCAGCTGGCGCAGTTCCGAGTCCACGTTCTGATCCTCTTCGGACATTTCACGCACAAGGGACTGCAGCAAAGTCGGGGCCAGCACAGTCACTACGTCCACACTGAGCAATGTACTCAGACCTTCAATGAGCGTGAACATGGCTGTGCGCTAGAAAGAAGTTAAGAAGTTAAAACAGAGCCAGGAATGCAACAAATGCAACAATTGCAACTTACAATAGTGGTGTCATGCGGTGCCTTGGTCACTTCCTTGTTGATCAATGTGCGTATATTCCGCACAAGCCAGTGCAGATTGACTTTCCCAGTTGAAGGCTGAGATTTACTATCGTTATCTGGCTCCTGCTTGAGGTTGAAGGGCACATCTCTCAGCATGTGCGCAACATAGAGCAGTAGCTTGACCAGCTCATCAATCATTTCCTGTGCCGTTTCCCCAGCAGTTACCTGTGCACATAGATCCAGCACCAAGCTCTTCAGATCCTGCGCTGGATGTGCGTAAATGAATTCCAATGCTTTCCCATCACCCGCTTCCTCCCGTTTAATGCCCACCAACTGTTGCCCGACATACACATAATCGTAATGGGCCAAGATCTGTGTGAGCATCTTTGCGGCGTTGCAGCGCACCCAGTTGTGCTCGTGTCCAAGTAGACGCATACTGGCATAGGCCAGTTCATCTACAGTCTGCGCCAGCTCCTGGTCATCAACCAAGGACTCGCCACAGTGTTCCAATATCTTAAGTAGGCAATATTGTAGTTGAATCAGCTGGTGGTCGAAGTTACGCTGTTGATCTTCTATGCGGGATTCAGTGTCTTTGCCAGCGAGCAGTAGGTCCTCAGCAGGTAGTCCAACAGATTGCTAGAATAAATTCCCAGTTAATATGAGGATCACAAAACGAATGCACAACTTATCAGAGCTTAAAAACATCAACTCAGTTTGTTCTTGGGTATTTTTTGGACATAAGTTATTTTATTCTTCAAGCTTACCTTGCGTCTTCGTTTACGCGACAGGTTGGATACATTTACTGGTGCAGATTGGCGACCAGCAGCACGCACAAATTTTCCACCCGCGTCGGCATCGCCAAGAGTCAATACATTGACCAGTGTGGGCAGTACCACAGGAAGACGTTCCTTAAAGCCAGATTTCTCTGCCTGGACGAAGCGGGAGAGCAGCGCCGATGCCATTTCACGCACTCCTGGCTTCTCACTCGACTGCGATGAGGAGAAGAACAGCATGGTGAGGTCCAGCAGAGGCTGACGCTGCAGTTTATTAAGCCTGCCGAGCAGAGCCTCCAAGGTGCTAGCCACGAGGCGACGGCAAGCGGTGTCCTCGTCGTTAACCAGTCGGGTACCCAGTGACAGGTAGAGAAACTCGGAGTTCTTGAACAGCAGTTGAATTGGAAACTTGTTGATGATTGCCAGCATAAATTGAATTGCCGACTGTCGTCCGGCGGGTTGTGTGTACGCCAGTTGGACGGACATGAACTTCAATAGCTGATCAACGCGCTTCTGCAGTGGGTACTCCATAATATATGTAATGAGTATAGTCCGCGACTCATCTCGCACATGATCCGACTGAGATATGACGGACAGATCCGCCAGGCGCTTCATCAGTTCGTGCAGAGAACGAGTGTCGACTTTGCGACCCACTAAAGCCTTGAGAAGCGTAAAGCACATGGTCTGGCTGCTGCATTCACCTTCCTGCAGTTCCTGCTCAATGTGCAACAGCAGTTGCTCGATCTGCTCATCGCTCAGCGTATAGTCGGTGCACTTGCGCAGAAGTGCGACCACTGCCTTAAAGCTACCACGCACTAACTGCGCATTCTCCTCCTGCCGCGTGGCGCCAAACGTGGAGAAGTTCTTTAGGATAACAAACATGCGATTGACGACTGGACTCAGTTGTTCCTCGCAGAGCTCTGGCAGCTCGTAGTCACCCAGCCATATGGCCGTGTAGCATTTGAGAGCGTAGATAGTTGTCCTGGCATGATTACTGCTCAATGCGTCCTTCAAAAGAGGCAGCAACGGATGAAGGAACGGTTTGTAGTCCAGTTCCTCTAGCTTCTTCCGTTTCAGCACAAAGTGCAGTAGCTCCAGTCCAAACTCAATGAGAATGTGTGCATTTGCCTGTGCATTGGACTTGACTTGCTTGTTGCCTGTGGCCACGCTGCGACGCCCCGGTGCCGGTTGCAGCAACAAACAGTCTGCACGGGCACGTCGCATTAACGCCTGTTGCTTATCGGTCAGCTGCCGCTTCTGTGTGCCTGGCAGGAGGTCAGTAATGCTCTCCGACATTGTGCCATAGATGAAGATCAGCAGACTCTCTCGTGCTATGCTCGGATTCTCCACCAAGCCAGCCACAATCTTGGCAAAGCACTCCTGTATCTTCTGCGTCACCTTGCGCGCATGCGTGCGTGCCAACTGCTCTTTGAAAGGTAACAACAGATCCAGCAGACAATTGTCTCGTATGTGCCGCGCAGCAATGTTCAAAGTCAAGTAGCTCTTGGCACTGGGCTTTGCCTCGGGAGTGTGTGCCACGATCTTGTCGACCTCCTTCTCTGCGCTAACATCTCCAAAGATGTCATTGAGTGCCACCTCCAGTAGATTCTGCAGACAGCTCTCAATGTGTGCAGGTTGCAGCTGACCTCGCAGCGCATCGAGTACTCCATGCAATGTCACCGACAGCACATGCACCTGGAAGCCACGAGTCAGCAGCGATTGCAGCTGCTCCAACAGCAATCCCAGACAACTGCCGCCTAGAGTCAGCATGATCTTCTTTAGTATATCACGCGTAAGCATCCTAACAGACTTGAGCGGAGATCGCAGAAACGTGCAGACCTTCATGAAAATTCCTATGGGATGAGCAATGTGAATGTGATTAATGCGCAAATAAGAATTAGAAATTGAGAAGCGATATATACCTGGCAAGGTGTTGTCCAGCAGCTCTTGTGGCAGTTTCTGCAGCAGCTTCACCATGGCAAGGGCAATGGGTACGCGTTGGATTTCCTCCTCCTCCCGCTCGTAGCTCAGGCGACGACGGTTCACCTTGTGCTTGGCATCGTAGTGTGTCTTCTCAGTAATGGCTCGATTCAGGGTTGGCAGGAGGACACTTGTAATGGTTGTCATCACTCGCTTGGCCGCATTGGGCGCTAAAACCTGTGAGAGCAATTGGCTCTTCGAGGCTTGCTCCGGCTCAACTTCTGCGTCCGCCTTCTCCCCCTCAAAGTCAATAAGATCAGTTTCATCATTGATAGACTTCACTTCTAATTGTTCCCCATTTTCCGGCTGTGCTGCCTCTAATTCCGTTACCTTCTGTGCTGCCTCTAATTCCGTTACCTTCTGTTTGAGCTTCGCTAGCTCCGCAAGATCTGCATGTGCATTGGTTAAATCGAAGTGAAACGCATCCAGCACACGAACCACAAGACGGACGCACTGCTTCTGGTGACCATGTGCCTGACGCAGTCGCAGCAGGTAATGGCGCAACACGGTGTGGTATTGCTGCCAAGGAAGCAACTCGCACATGACCCCCACTGCCTCGATGGCCGCGTCCACCAGTGTGTGTTTACCCGTATGTTTCTCGCTCAGAAGATACCGAGTGGCAAGCGGCAGTAGGAACTGGGTCAAAGTGCGGGCACAAGGTGGTGCCTTACGCCAGCTGGCACCTGTGGCAATGTTCACCAGTCGCTGAAGAGCACGGCCGTGGCGCTGTGTCTGCAAGTGCAGCATGTTCTCAAAGAAGTCTATCTCCGTGTCGTGGCCATCGGAGAGTGGAGCCAAGTCGCGCAGTATCTCATGCGCCTCAGGGCACTGGCGGGCTAGCACGCCCAGCAGTCCAATGGATTCACTTCGCGTGTGCTCGTGTTGTTCTGCGCGCACACAGCGCTGTAATAAGGGAAGAAGGTGCTCCTCCAACCAGCAGTGAAGATGATCCTTGCTGGGCTGCAGCTGCAGTGTAAGTTGTGGCAGCAGCAGCTTGAGCAGTTCACCAACATTGACGCGGATACCCAGATCCGAGTCGTGACGCAGCATATAGAAACAGTTGTAGGTCACCAGGAGTCCCAGCTCCAGATCCACGACAGCAGCCTTGTTCTCCAGCAACTGTTTTAGTTCTGTCAAGGCCTGCAGGCGCTTGTCATAGTCGGGCTGTTCCAGCCAGCGCTTGTTCCACGCATTCAAGAGCAGCACAAGACGCGCCCACTCCCGCATGGCCTCTGCCTCTCTCCGTAGTTCCGGCTGCTGGTCGACTTGCTTGTGCAGCCGCTTGGCCATGTCTGCAAGCATCTCGCAGAGCAGTTTGCGTGCGGGAAGCACTTGCACTTGCTCAAACAGAGGCGACAGCTGGCGCATGTATTTGTGGGGGGCGGGAACGCGCTGGCTGAGATTCGACAGCGTGGTAATGAGCTGCAGCACAGCCTCTGGTCCAGAGCTGCCCGCCTGCTTGGTGAAGATTGGTATAAGCAGCTGGAGCAACTGCTCGCAAGTCTCCGGCTTCTGAACATGCGCCGTCAGCAGACTTAGAACGTTGAGCTCGCGCTTGTCCAGCTGCTGCTTACTGGCCTTCCTATGGTGCCAGCTGGCCTGCAAGAGCTGCAGAATATCGGGTATATATGGCTGAATTAACGCAAGTGCATTGCCTCCGTGCTCCTCCGAATTGACGCACTCCAGCACATGCTCCACCAACTGCAGCAAGGCGCGTTTCACCACCGGCTTAGTCTTTGCGTTCAGCAGCAGCGCCATCAGATGGTGTATAATGGGAGGTGAATCTGCCGATGCTCCACGTTGCAAGCAGGTCAGATACTGCGGCTCACCGCCCCACAGTAGCAGCAGCTTTAGTAGCGGGGTTGGCGTATGTATAGAGTCCTGAGCCAGACGCTCCAAGCCAGGCCAGACAAATACATCACAGATGGCCTGCAGTTGTTCCGCCTGCCAGAGCTCTGACATGTCCAGCAGCTGACCAAAGTAGTTGACTAGAGTTTGTAGAGCTCCATGGCGAACGTTCTTGTAGGCAGTCACCATCTTGGTATTGGAAACTCCTGTGCTGTTGATCACTTGCTGTGCCACGCCACCCGCAAGCAGCAGCAACTTGAGCACGTACATTTGAAACGCTGTACTTAGGCGACCTGCGAATTCCTTTCGCATGAGCTCCAACAAATTGACGATCCTTTGCAGTTGACGCGCAGCAATCACAGCCGTCGCTGCAAACTGCGCTTGCACGTGGGACAATATCATGCTGACAGGTTGGCTGGTGTACTCGGCGAATCGGCCAAAGGCCATGTCGAGAAAGTTTAGAATCTCGTGCTCCTCCAGTTGACCAAGGAATCGAAGGATGAGCGTCTTGCGCTGCTGTGCACTCATTTGCCGTTGTCCGCCCTTGGTTAGATGACCATAGAGCACTCGCAGTATGAAGGGAATGAGTTCTGTGCGCTGCTCCTTGGTCAGACTGTTTAAATCGAAGCCGCTGAGCGAGTCCTTGAACTTGTTGTCATCGATAAGAGCCAGCAACTGTGTCTTCTGCTGCACCAAAGCCGAAGGCTTTCTGTAGGCAGCCAAGCACTCCAGGGCCAACTGCTGCAGAGTTGTATTTGCACCCGCCAGTAGCTCCAAATAGAACTGCCTCATTTCCGATTCTCGGTGAATCGCCTTCGGATTCGGCTGATGAACAAAGCAGGCCAGTTTCAGCTGCAGAGTTTGCAAGATGAACTTGGCGTGAAGATTGCGCTTCTTGCGCTTCAACTGACGTGCTTTGCCATTTCGCACACTCTCCGGCATTATCTGCGGAGCTGTCTCTGCGCTTTCGTTGTTGTCATCCTCGTCGACTTCGATGTCATCCACTGCAATGTGAAAACAAATATATTATTAGCCTTCGACAGATACTCAAAGATTCAAATACACACCTGTTGTGTCGTTAAGATTCCATGTGTTCTCCTTGCGCTCCAACTGGGAGCGATACTCATGCTCCACAAAATGCAGAAAGAAGCGCACCAAATCCGCATTCTTGACCTCAGCAATGGTGCCCAATTTGGGAATGCACTGCCAAAGCAGCTGGCGGTAGTTGAATGCCTGTTGGAGTGTAATCTGTGTCTGCTCCTGGTCTAGCGGCAGTAGAATTGTCAGAGCACTAGACTCAAAGTTGGACTCTGGGGCTTGTGCTAAAAGAGTCTCTTCTGCATTGTAGTCAATGTATTCATTTGTCTGCGACAGCTTTGCCTTGAACAAGTTCCAGAAATCGTCGACAGTCATGTTCTTTACATATTCCGCCAGCAGTTGCTGCACCGGCGCCCAAATGAACTTGAAGTTATTATATAGCAAACCAAGTAGCAGGTGCACCGCATTCTCTTTGAAGTGGGCTAACTGAGCATATTGCTTAAACTGAGCTGCCGCCGGCTCCAGTTGTTGCAGCTGCAGCAGAAGCTCGCGGTAATTATGCACTGTCGGCTCAATGGCACAGGCTGCAGAGAAGTATACATAGGGATTCTGCTTGCCCAGTGCAGCACCTGCCAGTTCCAAGCAATGTGCAGCTATACGACGATACTGCGATACAGGGTGACTGAGCAACTTTGATACGACGAGTAGAATGTCCAATGATGCTTCATTCCTTTTCGTCTTTAAGAGGATGAGCTGCAGGCAGGCCAATCCCCTCAGGTCGCTGTCAACGACTGGCAGCAGGGACTGCAGCAACTGCGTGGACAACTCCTTGGGGAAGTCAAACTTGAACAGTGCGTGAGTTTGCAGCAGCAGGAGCAGCACTGTGCTATTAGCTGCACCGAGTTGAGTTTGTATTGCAGACTGCAGACTGTCCTCGAGGGGTTGCTTATTGACCCCACGCAGATGAGGTAGCAACACGCACAACATGAGTTGAGATTCCTCGGAGACAACAATGCGTTGCAATGTCTTTTGCACATGCTCCAACGATTTGGTTTGTTTCAGGTATATAGGGTATGCCTGCCAGCTGGAAAGGCTTAATGCATCGACGGAGAGGGGACGCTTGTGCAGCACAATGCGTGTCAACAGCTCCAGTGCACACGTGTCTAGGTGCTCCTCATAATAGGCCACCACATGGGGCAAGAGTAGGAGCTCGAATTGCTTATAGTCCAGCATCTGCAGAATAAACTCCTCGTAAACATGACGCGACACTTGGTTAACTTGAAGCACTTTCTGCAGAAGGAGACTTGCATCTAGTTGAGTTATTTGAGTGTGGCGAGCCAGTAATAAGCTGCTCACTAGCGTGCTCAGATACTGCAGTTGCTCGGCCCCAACAACCATGTGCCGATCGAGCAGTTTTATAACCGTTGGCACAACTAGCGATAGTTCCGCAATGTATCGACCTTCTTTGTGGTTGGTGAGCAGGAGAAACAACTCGAGAACTTGCACTATAGCAGTCACGCCGATGTCATTAGTGGAGATAGCTTCACAGAGTTGCCTCCAAAGTACTCCGCTTTGATCGGCACTTATGAAGTTAAGTAGGAGGCCGAAACAATGCTGCACAATGTCTGACAGCAACACAGTCTGAGCATTTGTAAGCTTCGCATCCACATTGACAAGGACTTGCAGGACATGCTTGAGGAGTTCCCCAGCACATGTGTGCAGTTGACCATTGACTCCACGCAGAATCTCATACAGGAGCCGTCCACATCCGTGCACACTCTCCACCTGTTCACGCAGTACGGTTTTCAGCACGTAGGATAAGAATCGTGGAAAGTCTCGAACATCGCGCGCTATGTACGCAAAGCATTCCACGGCGAAGTTTGTCACGTGCTCGGCGTAATGTTGCTCGTCCAGTAGAGGAAGGATGGCATTGAAGACAACGCCAATGTTGCGCTTCAGATATGTCTTGAGGGTCTTGAACAGGTGTGCCAAACATATCAGCGTCCATTCCAACTGTTCCGCGTCCTGGGAGTTCAACAGACAAATTAACCGGTCCAGTACACGTTGAAAATACACATAGAACTCCTCTCGAAGATCGCGTGCCAGCACATACAGTAGCTCCAGCAGTGGTTGCTGGGAAAGATTTGTTGCCGTTGCCAAGCGCTCGAGCAGCAAGTCGATAACAAAGTCTTTTTGATGCAACAACTGCGGCAGGGTGATTATATTGCGGCAACGCTTGCTGAAGTAGCTGTACTCCTCTGTCAGATTGAGCACGTTCCATTTCTGTAGAGTCTGGCAGAAGAATGTCTCATTCTCCGCATGCTCGAGTTGCTCATTTTTGTGGCCTATGTGATATAGTGCCAGATGCCGCAAGTCGATTTCATTGACACGTTCCGTAAACGATTTGAACTATAATATCATACAATCATATTAAAAAATAAATCAACAGTCATTGAAATTTAAAAAAAAACATACCCGGAAAGTGTTTGTGTCTTTCGACTTTTCTGTTATTGTTGCCATGATGTGCCTGTTTACTTATTTATTTGCTTTGTCGTTAGTTTCTAAATTTACAAAAATTATTTACTCGACTTGAAACACGTGCGCATTGTTTACAAAATTCCGAACAACTGTAGGCATGCAGAATATGGTTGATTGTATCGATATATCGAGTTAACAAAAATTAATCGATTGATACAATTTTTGGCGCGATTGCAGTTTCCGAGGTGTCAAGATCTGACAATTGATACTTACAGATCTCAATGAGATAAGGCGAAAATACTTAGGAAAAATTTTCCGTTTTCGGCTTAGTTTAGGAGATATAGCTTGCGATAAGTCCCCATTTTCCATACAACTTCTCAGCTGAAATGACAAGTGTGACCAGGTTACAAAAAGAAAAATCATCTTTATATTGATTCATGACTATGGTCTCACTGTGTTCTCTTACAGTTTGTATTTGAAATGAGAAAACGATTTTTTGTGTGTTTAGTTTTCTTCAAAAATCAACAACATATTGGTTGGTTTTTAATTATTATTGTATTTTCGTCGAGATCTAAAAGGACCAAAGTAATCAGTGTGATCAGGTTTCGCAAAGTATAATCATCAATTTTTGTTCAATTACATGACTGTATTCGTTTACTTTTCTTTTTAAATTGAATTTGGAAGATTATTTTCACGCGAAATCTAACATATTGTCACACATATTGATTTCATAAACTGTGATTATACAAGGCTTCATTGAATAAATTCATTTCGTAAATAGGGAAAACATGAATTGGAGTGGAGAGAACACTTCTCCATCTTTGAGTACGGAGAGTTCCCCGAGTGCTACGTGTACATTGAGGTAATTCCTGTGCAGCAGGGCGACCTTAAGGAAGGGGCTTCTCTTTCTTTGGTGCGGCCGCTGGCTGCTTCAATGATGATAAGGGAACTCATCTGTATCATGAAACTAAGATTCTTAGGAAGCGTTTACAAATAATAGTCTATACTCATTACGACCCATGAGTAAAAGAGAAATGTTTGGTCCGCGACGGCGGATGCCTGCTGTACCCAACAAGGCTGTATTAAACCGTGTTGACAACACAATTTGTTGTCTAAATTTCATAAAAAGCAGAAGGTTTTGTATGAAAATGTGAATACTAGTTGCGTAAGTAACAATTAAATTTATATTGTTAACCGTATATAACTATATATTCTTTAATTCTCATATTACCAATCACCCGAAAATAAAAGACTTAGTTTTTGTTTTAAATAAACAACAGAACAATCTTAATTATTTTAATATATAAAATTAAAATGGAAATAATCGGTGTAGAAGCCAAAAGCTGCACGGGTATAAAACCCTTTTGTTTAAACAGATTCCTGAGCCTGGCTGTAATTGAAGAGCGTACCCCGCTCAACATGTGTGCGAGGATTATTGTTAGTAGGGGGCGACAAATCGGCATTAGAGGATTCATCACTGTGTCCGTATCCTCCGCCACCAGGAGTTTTCATTGCAAACGTGTCCTGTGAAATATTGAATGAATACAAGTTTACTTAATTTTTAAAATATACTTACTCCGGCTTCCACATCGATGCACGTCTTACTGCCAAGGGCAATTACTCGGCCATCGTGCTTCTTAATCAGGTTCCGTCCACTTTTACCGGGCTCACCGCCTGCCAGACCGTAAGGCTGCAGTGCGCGTCTTTCTGTCAGTACCGACAATGTTACTGGCTTCCGGAAAAGCAAGTCACGCTCGACTCCTTCACCGCCAATGAACCGTCCAAGTCCCCCGGATCCGTCAGTACGCAAACAGAAACGCTTGAGTATCATCGGGTAGCGTAATTCCAGAATTTCCGGATCGGTAATGCGAGTGTTGGTCATGTGTGTATGGACTCCTCCAGCACCGTGCCATCCAGGACCAGCGCCTGCGCCGCCAGCCACGGTCTCGTAGTAGCCCCACTGGTCATCACCAATTGTAATGTTATTCATGCAGCCCTGCGAGGCGGCGCAAGTGCGGAAGGCTTTGAAGACCGTGTCCACAATACGCTGAGAGGTTTGTACGTTTCCACCTACTACAGCGGCGCCCTCTGAAGGATCCAGTATTGAGTTTTTAGGTATCACCACCTGAATGGGCGCCAGGCAGCCCTGGTTGAGGGGCACATCATGACCCACCATGCATCGGAGGCAATAGATTAACGCCGACATAGTTATGGCACGTGGGGCATTGCAGTTACCCCAAACCTCTTCCCCAGAGCCCGTGAAATCGCACTTAGCCGAGCCCGTCTCTGGGTCGATAGTCACCTTCAGGGAAATTGGAGAACCGTCGTCCATGAATTCTATAGCCTTTAGCACAGTCGACCCAGTACGCTCCAAGGTGTCTCTGCCAATCTCGCGCAGCATATCGCGTACGGCAATCTCGGCGTTCTTTTGAATGTGCGCCATGTAGGCTTGGACGACATTCAGTCCATAGCAGTCTATCAGCTCCAAGACCAGGTGAATACCTTTATGGTTTGCTGCGATTTGTGCCTTCAGGTCCGAGAGATTGTCGCTGAGGTTGCGCGTGCCGACAGCGCCCTTTGCAGCCGTTGGAGTGGTCAGGCGTTCAATAATCTCCTTCTCCTGGAAGTGCCCATTGTCTACAATGAGAAACGACTTGAACGCAGCACCTTCCTGGGCCAGCGAAGTGGAATGTGGTGGCATGGAGCCCGGCGTGATGCCACCAATGTCAGCATGATGACCTCTCGACGCTACAAAGAATACGGGTTTCGCTTGTTTCCTGAAACATTTAAAAGAACCAGTAATAAAATCATGTTTGCCTTGTCAACCTTATTAACCTACTCATGGAAGACTGGTGTAATAACGGTGAAGTCTGGCAAGTGGGAGCCACCAGCTGCCGGATGATTGGCAAGCAGGACATCGCCATTGCGTAGAGTATCTCCTCGAACTTTCAACTGGTACTGCACAGTCTCTTGCATTGAGCCCAGATGCACGGGAATGTGTGGAGCATTGCTCACCAGGCCGCCGTCCGGTCCGAACAGGGCACACGAGAAGTCCAGTCGTTCTTTAATGTTGGTCGATATGGAAGTACGTTGAAGCACCCTATGGAAGAGAGGTATTTAAATGATGATACTGATTGATTGATCACAGTTAATGCCAACCTGCCCATCTGCTCGGCAATGCTCATGAAACGGTGACTGAAGATGCTCAAGTGCACTGGGTCCAGCTGCTCGTTGATGCCCTGCTTGCCACCAGTTTTCACCTCCATGACTAAATCGCCATAGCTGGTCACTTGGACACTGCACTCCGGCTCCACAATGATGGTCGACAATTGATCTATGAGCACAGCTGGTCCCGAGATTTGGTGACCAGCCAGCAGATTCTTCGTCAAAAAGATAGGTGCACTAAACTCGCCCTCATCGAAGTGCACTTGGGTGCTTCCATCGGACTTGGGCGTCATTGCAGAGGCAACTTTAACTTCTAGTTCAGGGGGTGTTTCGTTTTTACCGAGTCCACGGATTCGTATATCATCCACGATAACTCGTCTGTTCTGAAGCACAAATCCGAATTCGTTGCGATAACGTTCTAAGAATGTTGAATTGAAATCGCCGTAGGCGGCTATTAGAGGGGATTCTGTTGGTTGCTGTGGTAAACCCGGCGCACACATCAGTGCGCCATCTGTACCATCGTAACGCAAATGCAAAAATGGCTGTAGCTCTATGCGACGGAATCCCTGTTCCTCCAGTTTAGTTTGGCATTGTTTCGACAGTGCATCGAGGCGTTCTTTCAACAGCTGTGCATTGGATTCACTGAACTCCACCCCACTGGGCTCCTGCACTTCATTTACCACGTCGGCCAGAGCCATGCCGTATGCAGAGAGTACTCCTGCATATTTGTGGACCAGAACCTGCAGAGCAAAGGATAATATATGAGAAAGTGTAATTCATATGAAATTAGAAACCTTACCTTGGTAATACCCAGATTTCGGGCTATTGAACAGGCGTGCTGACCACCAGCACCGCCAAAACAGGACAGCACATGACTGGCTGTGTCCAAGCCACGGGACTGGGTCAGTGCGCGTATGGGACGACACATGGTTTCATTGGCCACTCGAATAAAGCCCAGGGCAACTTGCTCTATACTCAATTCCCTTGAGTCTCCACCTGCCTTCAGATGAGCATTGATTTCAGCCTGCAGCTCCGCAAATCTCTGCCTGGTCAGCTCATAGTCGAGAGGTTCATTTTCTTTGGGACCAAATATCTTTGGAAAATACTCTGGCAGAATACGGCCAAGCATCAGGTTGGCATCTGTCACCGTCAAAGGTCCGCCTTTCTTATAACAAGTGGGACCCGGATGTGAGCCAGCGGACTCCGGACCCACCACAAAAATCCCCGATCGGAAGAAGAGTTGAGATCCGCCGCCAGCGGCTACAGTGTTTATATCCAATTGCGGTGCTTGAATTGTCACTCCTGCCGTCGTGCTCTCGATCACGTGCTCGTAGGTTCCGGCATAACGAGAGACGTCTGTGGACGTGCCTCCCATGTCAAAGCCAATTAATGGCAAATCTGTTTCTCGAGATCCCGTCAATGCGTAACCAACCACTCCACCAGCTGGCCCCGAAAGCACTGCACGAGCTCCTCGAAAATTCTCCATGTTTGTCAATCCTCCATCAGACTGCATGAAAAGTACATCCACGCCCTCCAACTCCTTCTCGAAGCCGGATTTAAAACTGTAAAGGAACATATAAATACATAATAAAACTAAAGCAACATTCCAGCTACCCTTCGACCTATGTTCCGCTGTATACATATGTACGTAACTTCTAATTATTCTCGACAGATGGCGCTCACACTTCGCGCTCGCTTGCCTTCCTAGTTAGCTGACTCATACTTTCTTGAATAACTTCTGTAGTTATTGTGCGATTGAATTGAAATTTGAAGGATATGTAGATATTTTAATTAGCTTAGTATATTTTAAATTATTAAGTTATATCTTCTATACAGCGCGTACAAATTGAGTTCAAAAATTGAATTATTGATTTGCGAGGGCAGTGGGCGTGGCACCTAACATTTGAAATAAACTTGATCAGCGTATAGTATACAAGAGTCTTCCTGCCAAATTTGGTTACTCTAGCTTTTATAATAGCTGAGAATTGTGTGTTCATAAAGACATACAGGCAGACATACAGACATACAGACACACAGACATACAGACATACAGACAGACATGGCTCAATCGACAAGAATATAAATATACTTTATGGGGGTCTGCCACGCCTTCTTCTGCCTGTTACATACATTTGCACAAAGTCAGTATACCCTTTTTTTACCCATTTTCAATGGTCGAAGGGTATAAAAATATAGCATATTCTGAACCGATGTTGCACTCTAGTACTGTAGGGGGGAGAGAGCTTTTAATGGGCCTATCGTTTGTTTTGGCTTGTGCTATGTATGTATACGAGTGTGGGGCCGCATTATCATAATCTTTATATACAGCCTAGTCTCAGACTGAATTAGAATTGTCGACTGCTCGAGCCAAAAGAACCCTCTCATTGCAGTAATTTACAAGCGAGATAGTGGCACTGTTAGTTAAAATCACAGAGAGGTACTAACCTTGCTAGGTAGCGTTCCACATGTGGCGTAAGGTAGGCCTCTGCACAGGCGGTATAGCCACGAGCCACAACTCGACACATGGGCATCGCCTGGTGGGATAGGGTAACATGGCTGAATCCCAGCTCCTTGGCAATGGCCCCGATGCGAAGTTCGTGGGCTGGACAAGCGTAACTGTGAGTCAGCACCACGGATACAGAGTTGATGCCTTGTTTGCGTGCCGCCTCTAGGGAAGCCCGCACCGAAGGTTCGTCCACAGATTGTACTTCCAAATATTTACTTCCTGCCACGCCATCTAGTACCTTCCATTGGTGCTCTGCCAAGGTATACATTACACACTGCAGGCTGATCGAGACTTTCTCGTGTACTTACTCAATTGACAGCGTTCCAGCTGTTGTGGAACTATTCGGCAGTCGACCTCGACGACAGTCTGGTAGAGATTAGCAGGCTTGCGAATATTCAAATCAAATATCTTTGGTCTAGCCTGGTTGCCAATGTAAAGAAGATCTCGGAATCCAGAGTTAACAACCAGCACGACGGGGTCCCCCTTGCGCTCGAGCAATGCATTAGTGGCCACAGTCGTGCCCATGCGTACCCATCCAATCCTTGACGTATCTACCAGGCCAGAGGCCGTTAGATCGGTGCCAGTTTCCTGTTATCACCTTATGATTATTTTGTCCATAGTTGTTGTTTTTTCTAAGATTATGAACTCACCTCTTTGAGAATACGCCTGATACCTTCGCGCGGAGCGTCGCTATAGCGCTCTGGATCCTCGGAGAGCAGCTTAATTGTGCGCACCCGCCCTCCCGGGCAAATGCAGAGCACATCAGTAAAAGTTCCCCCGCGATCAATGGCGAAAAAATATTTCTCTTCGCCATCGGATGAGCTGGCAGCGGGGCCTGAAGAGCACATTTTCAATAAAAGTATGTGTATATGACTTTATTAACAGAGCGATCGTCGAAGACTGAATGAGCGATTCATTTCGTGATCGTATTTATACCCTTTTAGAACACTCAGCTCACTCGAAAACAAGTGCAATTGCCTGTCATTGTTCTGCTCTCTGCAAATTCAAGGCATGCTCATGTGTACACTATATTGCGCTCTTTCACTCTTCCTAGTTTGAGTCAAGAGAGAGAGAGTGAGAGGGGCTCAACTGTTAAGCAAAAGCTAAACTAACAGCAGTAAATGCAAACATACGTATGTAATTATGTATATAAGTATGTATGTTATTAAGGCATGTGTGCAAATGTACTAACATACACATGAACGTACATACATGAGATGTAAGAATTAACTTAACATACCTATTATATGTGAAATACAAATCAATATTAATTCTTGGATACATGTAAGTTATTACATGACAACATATTAATTAACTTTTATATGTTGTAGTCACTTTATCTCGTAGCTTTATATTCTCAATGACTTTTACATTCATACATATGTACGTATGTATGTATGAAAATATGTTATTAAGAACCCGAATGTACTGCATACTGTACGTTGCAAACTTCTGTCGAAGCTTATATACCCTCTGTAAGGGTATATTATCAACAGAGATTTTATTAAAGTGAGAGCACCCGGCTTTTCATTAGTATTAGTAAATGTGGACTCACAAATAAAACTAGGAGTTACTCTCTCACATACACATACATACATATGAGTGTGTTAGTTAATTTTGCAGAGAGCATTACCGAAAGAGAGCCGAGCATTTTGTAGAGGTGTTAGTAATTTTAAAGTAATCACTAACATGTATGTATGTATGTATATGTTAAGAGACAGTGTGTTGGAGTGTGAACGTATGTACATATGTATGTATACGGAGAGAGCAAAACTTCTGTGAATATTCACATAAACAAAGCCGTGCATGTGTTTGTGTCCAAATTTAAAAACTTCTACCCTGTAATACCTTATAATAAATGTTCACTAAGACTCTAATTGTGTAAATTTTAAACCAAAATAAAAAAAAGACGCAATAACACATTCTGGTACTTTTCCACAAGTTGCCTATCAGCAGAGTTTGTCAACAACCTCGACAAACCCAGTTCCATATATATGCCTTAAACGTAGAACGCAAACACTGATCCGACAATTTAGTGGCGCTTTACACTCACGTATTTAGTTCCCAGATAAGGTGGCGGGGCAGAGAAACAGGCCACGTGTAGAAAACAAGTTTCAAATTATACTACAAACAGAGGTTTTACAGGGCGTCTTTTTTAAATGCACCAATCTGCACTGAAAATAAGTTTATTTTATGCTGATATTAATAATTTTAAAAATCACCTATGCATATTCTGAGATGTTGACTGACAGAATGTCTTTGATTGTCTGATTGCTCTTTCGTTTGACAGCTGAGGTACCTCCAGTCGCGAGTGTAAATCTACGTTAGTATTGTACGTTCTCATACAACTCACTAATACAAACACACCAAAGTTCGCTCTCTTTCGATGGTTCTCTGAATAATATACTTTGAGCTTACCAACACAATTGTAAGTGCTTTAGAAACTCACCAATATTGTCATAAGATCTGAGGCTCTCTCATTGCCGGTCTCTCTGTTTATTTTTTTTTCAAACAGCTGTTTTATCAAAATCATATGTACATTTGAAATATAAATTCCTTAAGCTGTACTATGAAGAATTATATTTTTAAACCGTTTATTATACATTTTATACTTTTTTTTATATAAACATTTAAAAACACGAACTTTTAGTTAATTAACAAAATAAATTCATAAGAGATACTTTAGTTTCGGAGAGCACAACTTTGGTTGAATGTAGTGGTGAGTTTTGAGCGGTTACCAACACATAAACAGCTCAATCTCTGCTCTCATTTGTGTGTGATTTGAAAAGAGAGCAGTTAGTTGTCTACATGTATTGGTGTGTTTCGTACTATCTACCCATACCATTGCACAAATACATCATTGTATTCTCTTGGTTAAATGCATAAATGAGCAAGGAGCATGATAATGATCAGACAGTTAAAAGCTACTATCGGAGAAGGTTACAATGTTACAGATCCTACGAACTACATACAAAATGTAAACTAAAAGAATTAAAGAGTGTCCTCATTGTTGTTTAAAGTGTATTCAAAAGACATGGCGGTCTAAATTGTCTGGTATTTTTCCATTGGAACTAACACACATTCAAGATAACAACATACCATACCGATAATACACACACAGACGAAATCAACGGTTGATGGTATTGTTTTTCGTTGACCTATAAGTGATACAGGGTGTCTGTTGTGGATGATCACCACCAACTTTTGAATCCTGATTAAACCAATCATACAAAATCAGTGTTTGTGGATCTCTAGTCATATCATTTAAATTAACATAATTAGTTAACAAGTCTAAAATGTCGTTTATCATTGCTCACGATGAACAACCAGCATGTGATACGTAGCGTAGCGTATAATTGTAGATAATAATCTGTGAATTAGATTCAAAGTTAAAATGTGCAATGAAAGAAATTTTTAGGCCATGTTTTTTTGAAGAAATTGTTGTCTTTTGTGTTTGTTGGAACGTGCGTTTCAGACAGAAGGAAGCCAAGTGATACTATCTGTGTGAACCTTGGCACACTGGAGGTGCAGAAACATCGATGCTAACATCGATGTATCGATTTTTTTTAAATTTTGCGAAACATCGAAGTTTCTGCACCTCTATGGCACACATCTTATTGCTACAAGCTGTAAAAAAGTCGGAACAAGCCAGATACAACCAATATATCGTAGAGCTACCATGGATATATTATATTTATTTTAAATATGTACAGATACTCAGGTAACTCTTTACTCAAATGCACATGTTAATGTAATGTACATATGTGTAAAGAGTTACTTAACAGACTGTATGTGCGAGTATAACATTGCATTTCGAGTTTAGTCAAAGGGGTACGAGTTGCTTAGGACCTCCAGTAAGTCGATTTGTGCTGAACCATGCTGGAATTGATGTCAGCCAATGTTTGGCAGCCTGCCAATGCCATTGTTATGTCAAAGTCCTCCTTTAGAATCTCCAGTAACTGCTCCACGCCCCGCTGCCCATTGCACGCGAGGCCCCAGACGACAGGTCGACCAATGAATACCATTTTAGCGCCCAGAGCTAAGGATTTGAATATATCGATGCCTTTTGTGATTCCGCCGTCTAGCATGACAACCAGATCATTGCCCACGGCATTCACTACCTCCGGCAGAGCCTCAATCGTGGCTGGTGTCGTGTCCAGTTGGCGACCTCCGTGGTTGGATACTATAATGCCTGAACAGCCATACTCCCGAGCAAGCTCAGCATCTTCTGCGGTTAGCACACCCTTTACGACAATGCGCAGCCTGGTAAGTTGTTTCAACCACTTGATGTCCTGCCAGGTGATGCTGGGATCGAATTGATTGATGACGTACTCGTTGAGGCCAGACCCTCCCATGGCAGACACAACACCCGTTGCCCGTTCGCCGTCTAAGTTGGCAAGCCTTAAGTGACCTGGTAAACTGAATCTATTACGCACATCGGCTCGTCGTTGGCCAAACAGAGGAGCATCAATGGTTACCACCAGAGCCTTGAAGTTGGCTTGCTCCGCACGGCGCACCAGCTGTTCGGTGAGTGCCCTGTAAGAATTGTTGTTGGTGCGGTACTTGCTAAGGAAAGAAGGTAGGTAGAGTTGCAGAAACATTGATGTTTCATATGAAAAACCTAAGCAAACATCGATGTTTCTGCACTTCTTAAGGTAGCTCCTACCGGTCTTTGTGTATATAGAGTTGAAACCATTTGCAAGTATCCGGTGCGTGCTCAGCTAAATCCTCAATTGATGTCGTTGAGAGAGTGCTTAAAATAAATATGGATCCAGACAAGCCCGCGGCTCGAGCGCTGCCTATTTCTCCGTCGGCATGAGCCATCTTTTGCATGGCAACAGGTGCGATGCCCAAAGGCCACTTCAGAAGCTGTCCTAACACCTCGCAACTTGTGTCCAGCTGCGAGACATCACGGAGGCATCGAGGACGAATCCGCAAACTGTTACAAAATAAGAGACATGATGTTTTATTCCTTATCATTCTTAATTTCAGTGAATTGTATGTTCAATATAACCTTAAACCACTAAATCTAAAGTATCATATTTCATTTGCCTGTAAATTATCATTTGTTTTAGTATCATAACGGAACGGATAAGTTGGCTATCGATAATTAGTTAAGTAATTTGTCACCGATAGAGGGCACTTAGGTTAAGTATTTTGTAGTATGCGTTTTTATCGTTGTGGTAATTGGTCACACCGATTGAACTAAGAATTAAGCTATGCTTGGCGCGTCAGATCAGTTCGTCCGGCGATATCCAAGATTTAAGGTTAAAGTCTTGTAATGCCTTGCAAACTGTATTATTTCCCTATAGAATAAAACATCATCATTCAGCCTTTCATTTCTCTGATGTACATTTACCAACGGCGGTCAATGATTGTTCCAGGCATTCCCTGGATATTGTCGGCGGCTCGAAACTCACCTTTGGAAAGCTTCAGAATTGAGTCCCAGGGTAAACTGTTCCCCTGCCCCACTTTTGTAGTAGTCGAAAGCATTCTTTTCTAGCTTCTTAAAAGCTTTTTCCTCAAAATCCAAGAGGGAAACGAATGCCATCTAGAAGTCTGGTATACAAATTAATCAATAAGTATTTGTAGAAATAATATCTATGAAACATTCGTGCTGAGAGTAGACTTTGTATGCTTTAAATGCCAAGTGGCTACGATCGCTTTTATAGCCCATGGAATGGTTAAAAAAAGCCACACTATCGCAGCTAGAGAATGATATAGCATTGTCTCACATACATATATGTTAAACTCATTAATAATAAAGTAATATGTGTAAATATGAGATCTGTACTATTTTGATATATTTGTTTGCTAGAAATCCGATAAAAGTACAATTACTTCTATTTAAGTGGAAACTAAAGTAATTCCGGGCAAAGAAATTTGTAATTCATATGGATAATTGTTTACATGTAGTGGATTGGGAGGCAACAGCTGAGGGAACAGCTGTTCAAAGTGAAAGAGCCACTAACAATCCAAAACATAAACAGAGAATTTGAAAAAACAATGAGAGCGGCAATACCTGGAATAGTATTAGTGATACGCGTATGTGTGAATTTACATACATATGTAGGTGTGTTTCTCTATACTGAGAGAGAAAAATATAATATTAATGCTTTGCCATTTCTGCCTACAGTAGTAGTTTTTAAGGAAAGAGTTTTAAGGGGTATAGAGGGTATTTGACAGCGTGTGTGCTTTCTAAGTTGTTTTAAAGAGAGCGCACTTTCGTGTGTTTGTATTAGTGTAACTATTTTAAAAAGAGAGCAGTAAATTATTTGACAGTATTAGTTATTTGAAACCTGTACAATGCCTTGTGTCACTGTGTGGCAGCCTAAGAGAAGAAACGAGGAGAGAGCAACAGTTTTCTCTGTCTATATGTTACGTATGTACATACACATGTACAATTGCATATGTAGAGATGTTATACCCGGCAATACCCTATAAGAAAAGTTCACTAGGATCCAGTTAAGAAGTATTATTAGCATTGTAACCGTATTAGGCCATACCCACCATGGGCTAAACCAATCAACTAAGGCAATGACGTGTATCTTCAGTACTTTTCCATTAACTGCCTAACAGCAGAATTGTTTGTCAACAACCTCCACCAAGCCAGGTTCATTTATGTATGTATTTGCCTTGAACGTAGATCGTAAACACTATTCTGAGAACTTAGTTACATTTTTGTTTTCAAATGAAAACAACTGGCGGGGCAGAGAAACAGGCCACGCGTAGAAAACAAGTTTCGAATTGTACTACAAACAGAGGTTTTACAGGGCGTCTTTTATGAATGCTTCAATCTGCACTGAAAATAATTTGTTTTTATTCAGATATTTATAATTTTTAATAATAACCTATGAATATTCTGACGTCTTGACTGACAGAATGGCTTTGGTAGTCTGACAGCTGAAATACCTCCAGTCCTGAGCGTAAATGTACGTTAGGATTGTACGTACTCATGCAACTCACTAATACAAGCACACCAAAGTTCGTTCTCTTTCGATGGTTCTCTCAAAAAAATACGATAAAACCCACCAACACAATTGCAATTGTTTAAGGCACTCACCAATACTATCATAAGATCTGAGGCTCTCTCATTGCCGGTCTCTCTGTTTATGTTTTTTCAAACAGCTGTTTCATCGAAATCATACGTTTGAAACATAAATTTGGTAAAACTGTACTATAAAGAATTATATTAGAGCCGTTTATTATACATTTTATGCTTTATTTTATATAGACATTTTAAAGTACAATCTTTAAGTTATTCAACAAAATAAAGTCATAAGAGAGAGCACAACTTTTGTTGAATGTAGTGGTGAGTTTTGAGCGGTTACCAACACATAAACGGCTCACACTCTGCTCTCATTTGACCTGTTGATTCAATATATGCATGTATAGTACAATATTTTAAAAAGAGAGCCGATAGCTGTCTACATGTATTGGTGTGTTTCGAACTATCTTCCCATATGAGTAAGGAGCAGAATAATGATCAGACAGTAAGAAACCACTATCGAAGAAGGTTGCAATGGGACGGATCCTACAAACTACATACAAAATCTTAACTGAAAGAAAAAAGAGTGTTCTCATGGTTTCTAGAAGTGTATTCAGAAAACACGGTGGCGTTGGCTTTAAATTGCCTGGTATTTTTCCATTGGAACTAACATACATTAAAGACAACAACATGCCATACCGATAATAAACGGACTCACAAAACTAACGGTGGATGGCATCGTATTGGTTGACCTACAAGTGATACAGGGTGTCTAATGTGAATGATGTGCACCAAGTTTAACATGTTTAAAATGTGTGTTCGCCCCGTTCCAGACACAGATGTATGTACATACGGATAGTCAAGTAACTCTTTACCCAAATGTACATGTTAATGTTATGTACATATGTACATACATATGTAAAAAGTTTTTCCTGTCATACTGTATGTACATGTATATGGTATGTTGTTGGAATAAGTCTCATGTCGTTTACGATTGCTCATGGCTAATAACCAGAACTTGATACATACAAACGATGTATCGTATACATAAGTTTAGCTAATTAAATTCAATGTAAAAAGTAAAACTGTGTTCAGTGGTATTTTTGTGCATAGTGATAAACAAATATGATTGTGTATATGTACATACATACGTATGTGTATTACGTACCTACAGAAATGCATACTGCAAACCCGTTGCACTTTAAGTAAAGCGACTTAAATTCCAACTTCCAACAACTGTAATTCGACCGTACTCTCTTGCGCTGTGTCTCTCTTTGCTCTCTGTCTCTCTCTCTTTCGTTGCCTCTTCTCAGTAGCCAGCAGTGAGCCTCTCCTCGTGAGGGTATAAAAGTGCTCGCCGCTTCAGAGTCTTCGTACAGTAATCAAGAGTGTTTTAAGCGAGTACAAATTGCAAATTGCCAATTATATAGAAATATTTCTAGAGAATCTATCAACATGCGTCTAGGCCAGACTGTTCCCAATTTTAAGGCGGAGACCACAAAGGGTCCCATTAACTTCCATGAGTGGCAGGGCGATTCGTGAGTACCTACGGTGATACTGAAAACTGGATAGAACTTTTCCCTTTATTGTCTATATGTATATGCAGCTGGGTCGTGCTGTTCTCGCATCCTGCCGATTTTACACCTGTGTGCACCACGGAACTGGGCCGCATTGCCGTACACCAGCCGGAGTTTGCCAAGCGCAATGCCAAGTGCCTGGCGCACTCGGTGGACGCCCTTACCTCGCACGTTGACTGGGTGAACGACATTAAGTCCTACTGCCTAGACATTCCCGGCGAATTCCCATATCCCATCATTGCCGACCCCACACGCGATCTGGCCGTAACTCTGGGCATGTTGGACGAGGAGCAAAAAAAGGATCCCGAAGTAGCCAAAACCATTCGAGCTCTTTTCATTATAAGTCCCGATCACAAGGTGCGCCTCTCCATGTTCTATCCCATGTCAACTGGCCGCAATGTCGAGTGAGTACTTAGAAACTGAAAAAGAAAGTCGCTTTCAAACATAAAACATCTCCCCATCCATCTGCTTTCTTTCAGTGAAATCCTGCGGACCATTGATTCCTTACAATTGACCGATCGATTAAAGGTGGTTGCCACGCCTGCTAACTGGACCGTGAGTATTTCTTGGTAGACGTAACTCAGTTGTGATCATATTTCGAATTCGAATATATTTATAGCCTGGCACCAAGGTGATGATTCTGCCCACGGTTACCGATGAGGAGGCTCACAAGCTGTTCCCCAAGGGGTTCGACAAGGTATCTATGCCTTCTGGAGTCAACTATGTACGCACCACAGAAAATTATTAGGCACCCTTCATCTGCAGCTGTTACTGTAAACAATTGAGCCAACTTAATGAAACCCTTTATATAGTAAAAATATGAACTTTGAATTTGTTGTATTAAATGCAAATATAAAATTATAACAATTATTCTTTATTTTTTTAGTTGTATGTAGTTCACTAGAGGTGCCGAAACATCGATGTTTGCAAATATCGAAACATCGATCACAAACAATTGTGGAAATTTCTTTAAAAAACATCTCAGAGTGCAAGCTGTTCATTTGTATATAAAATTAATAAATCAAAAGGGGAGATTGCATTTTCGAAGGCGCCAAGATCTGTCGATTGATCCTTAAAAATCTCGACGCGATATGACGAAAATACTAAGTATTAATTTATATATTTCCTTCGAAAAGTCCTGACTTCCCATATAGAAATCTCAGTTGTATATCTAACACCCATGTTTAAAAACTTTGATATTTTAAAAAATTAAAAAATATCGATGCATGGATCATGGTCGATGTTCTTACCAGCTCTACAGTTCCCAGTTGAAGTAAAATCAGCAGTCGTTTAAAACGCGTAGTAAATATATACATACTAGGTGGGGTGAAAAGTAACCTCCTTGACCGCCATAATGCACTGCTACTGCAAAAAAGTTTATAGTGCCTTGTAGTCCGTTCATATTTAGGAAAGCACGCCAAATTTGTTTGTGATACTGCCTGTAGTTTTTTTTTGACAGCTAATTTTCGTTGATGGGTTTAGCAACATGTGCAGTATGGACAAAAACGACTTTCGTTCTCTCATAAAACATTATTTTTTTGAGAGGCAAAACGGCAAAGGGAACAAAAGAAAAATTGGATAAATATTATGGGGATAATGCTCCGTCAGATTACACTGTAAAATATTGGTTTCGAGAGTTTCGTGGTGGCCGTAACTCCACTACCGATCAAGACCGCAGTGGCAGGCCCTCGGATGCAGTCACAGAGGACAATGTGAAAAAAATACATGAAATGGTGTTAACTCACCGGGAAATCAAGGTGCGCGAGCTAGCAGATGCTACAAAGATTAGTACTGAGCGAACACGCCATATTTTGGGCGAGATTCTGCAATTGAAAAAGCTATCCTGCCGCTGGGTGCCGCACATGCTCACATCGGACCAAAAACACGAAGGCGAGATCACCTCGAAACAGTGTTTGAACTTGTTAATTGCGAATCGGAAGGACTTTTGGCGTCGATTGGTAACTGTTGATGAAACCTGGATCCACTATTATACACCAGAGAACAGAATGAGTTCCAGGCAATGTACTGCAGCCGGCACGAGTGCTCCGAAGCGGCCAAGGGAGGCTCAATTTGTCGGAAAAGTTCTGGCGTCGGTTTTCTGGGAACATACTCTTCGTAGACTACCTTGAAAAAGGAAAAACCATCAACAGTGAGTATTACTGTGCACTATTGGAGCGATTAAAGGCCGAAATCGCTGAAAAACGGTCTTACATGCAGCGGAAAAGAGTTTTGTTTTTGCAAGACAATGCGCCGGCGCGCAAGAGCATCGCATCCATGGCTAAAATCAATGAGTTACGGTTCCAATTGCTTCCACACCCACCGTATTCGTCCGATTTGGCTCCCTCGGACTATTATCTCTTCGACACCGCGGAGGAGTATTTTGAAGACCTTCCGGAAATTACTTTGCGGACGGGTTACAAAAACTGGAAAACCGCTGGAATAAGTGTATCGACCTAAAAGGGGATTACATTAAATAAAATAAAAAAAACAGTTTTCTGCATCTCATTTTATTATAAATATTACTAAGGTTTCCTTTTATTTTTTGGTAATTTTATTGAAATATGTGTACTCAGGCAATCACATTAGAAATCAGTTTGAAACGGATGTTATTTATGTTTTGTATATATGTAATTTCAGACGTACACAACCAAGTTAGAATTACCATGACAAGATTATAGGCAGTACATAACATTAACCTTTACAATATATAAATACACATGTAGTTAGGGCTGCAGAGCCTCAAATAGATTTTCCAGCATACCTTTGAATTCACAAGTATAAGGCAGCATTTGATTTTGTTCCTGTTGTTCGGAGTCCGTAGCCTCTAATTTATCCCATAGTACATACAATTGCTTAAGCAATTTAGTGCCTCTTAGCATGCCCCTACATTTAGCTGTGAACCCAAACAGTTTCCACACGCATAGCACGGCTAGATAATGCTCCTCGAACGAGGCCAGACATGTATCATCCCCACCACTGACGCCCTGCACCGGCTGTATGACAATGTCTCTCAACAGATCCATGAAGTCAGTGGTACCCACGAGTTGCATCCGATTATTGTTGCTAAAACACAGATTGCGCAAGATGCGCAGGCAACGCAGCCGCAGCTTGCTGAGTGGAAGTGCTCGACGTATGGCGTTGAGAAGGCCCTGCATGTGACAAATCTTTTGGCCGAGTTCATATCTTGAGAAGACTTCCCAGAAGCCAATCCAGCTGAGCAGCACGTCTGGCTTTACCTTTGACACGCTACTATTCATTGCTGGCAGAATGGTATCGAACATATCGAGGACACGCATCTTGCTCAGGCTGAGGCGACCCACGGCGCAGGAACAGCAGTTGATTATCACTCGCAGAGCGGCGTCAATAATTGAATCCGAGTTACATTTGGGAATGTAGGTACACTTTGTGGTGGGTGCCTCCTTTTTGGTTGTCTCGTGATCGGCCACGCGCACCATCAGCTGCAGCAAGGAGTGCGACTGACTGGATAGCACCTGTGAGGTGTGTTTGCACATCTCAAACGAATACTCCGTTAGCATTGTGCTCAGCCGTACTGTCATGTGCTTGAGTATCGTTGAGTGCGATAGCCAGGGCCACAGCCTAAGAATAATTCGCACCAGTCTAGCGGCCATTGGCGAGTCCGTGATGACTGCATGCGGATTGTTATGCCAGTGCATGAGCATGTTGAGTAACACCAGCAAATTGTTGATGATGTCCCGCGACTTGTGGGCACCCACGCGTCGCACATACACCGTGGCATTGCCAACATTGCTGTCATCGAGGAATGTCTCCAACAGAAGTACAACTCGTTCGAGCAGCTTGAAATGACGCGCAGCGTCCACTACACAAGATGATTGCTTGAGAAGATTACCCAGTACTTCACAGATGAGCATGTGGCTCTTGGTCGGGGCTTGCAGAAAGCTGTATGTCTTAACAGGAAAGTGCAGCTCGAACAGCTGGTCCAGGCTGTGGTAAAGCAACACGGCTGCATTCGTGCATTGCTTTGGGGACATGGCTTGAGTTGAGATCGTTGATCTTATTGCTTGCTTCGACAGGGTATTTAAAGTTAATGTTTTCATTTGATTGTTCAAGCCATTCGTATTGTTCTCCTTGTTATCGCTGTCGGTGTCCGTGTCAGTGCCTTCATTGTCCTTGTCCTTATCGCTGGGGTGTGTCTCCTCAATGTAAGTCTCAAATACTCTCAACAAATTCTGCTCATCCCTCACCACTTGGGATTTGATGAGCAACAGCGATAGCGCCGCTAACGTATGGCGCTGCATTGTTCGCTGCACCAGGAGTTGGTTCAAGCCGTAGAGCAGCAGGTCAAAGAGCAGCTCAGGTTGCTCTTTGAATTTGTCGCACAGAAAGTCATAGGCATTCTGATCCTTAAAGAAGACCATCAGCAGCTTAAGCATTTGAATAAGTTGATTCTCCGCCACAACCTTCTGGTCCAGTACACAGTTGATTAATGCGAAGAAGCTCTTGAGCAGCACCGGGTCACGACAGATGGTCCGTTGCAGAAACTCAAAGTTGTGATTATAGCAAAGCGCATAGAGCTTGCAAATCTGTCCAGCGCACAGCTCCAGATAGGCATGGCAGATCGGTTTCGCCGGAGTTGGCATCTTTATAATATCGCTGAGGGCATTGACGAACGCATGCTTGCAGAGTACAGTGCACCAGGTGGGCTGCATGAGAACCATTTGAATGCATATGCTCACATAGCATCCGATGAGCTCGCATGAGCTGTGCGGTTCCGAAATGTTGCCGTCCTGCTTGATGCCGGGATGTAGCTGCAATGTAGCAAGTGCTGTGTACGCTTCTTTAAGAAACGAGTGATACATCAGCAGCTCGCTGCTGGCTGGTGCTCCAATGTGCGGCATTAGGAGCTCAAACACTCGACCGGCCAACTCGCGCACCAGCATCTGCTCGTGCCGGTCCAGCATGGTGCTGAGGCAACACGCAGCCAGTCCTCCAGGTAAGAAGTTATGGAAGTCGACCAAAATGCTCACTATGCAAGTGCCACTGATCTTAATTAAATTGGACAACGAGACCCAGGCCAAGGCGCGTACCTCTGCATCGCTGTGGCCACAAAGACCTAGCAGATACCGTAGGACTTTTGTGCCACTGGCATTCTTGCAACCCACAGAAGGCTGCAGCTTCGTCTGTGCATTTAGTTGGCACACAATCAGCAAACAATCCCGCTGCCATTGGGCGCCAGTTTGTGTAGATGTACGCAGATTGCTCGACAACTGCACAAAGTGTTGAATGAAAGTCTGCAAATTGATGTAAAAGAAACGAAGGTACAGGGTCTATACTATTTGAATTATACGGATAACAAGTCCTCACTCACCTGAAGTTTGTCGTCGTCAAGCTGTAGGGGTCGTTTGCTAAGATGACGAAGTGCGCTTAAAAGGCATCGCACGTGTTGCAGATTGCGTAGGTCAAAGTGGGTACGTGCAAGTCCGCTTAGCTCCATGAACAGTTTGCGATGCCAAGTGATGCTACTCTGCTGGCGTTGCCAGCACAGCAGTTGTACAAGACATTGTGTAACCAAGTGCAGCAGATTTAAGGCGACCTGACGATCACGCAGAATGCCAAGAAAACTATGATGTGGATCTGTTTCCAGATCCTTGCTTAGACCATCAATTACCTCTGGCAAACGATGTCGCAGTGCGCTGTGGCATAATTCTAATAGTGAGACATATAGCTGCTGATCGGCTTCATTGCACGGCGTGAGTCGCAAGTACGTGTGCATCATAATCCACAAACTACTGCACGAATCTGGGGGAACGTCAGTGCGCAGGAAAACGAGATATTGCTGAATACTTGCAACCAGCAGCTGCAGTTGCTCGTGGCTGCTGCAGTTGGCTGCTTCATTGAGTTGATTATGGAGCTGCACGTGGACAAGGGACGCTTGGACCAGTCCCAGATCGGCAGGCTTCATCTTCAGTGTCTCATTGATGTCGAAGTCTTGCAGGGCAGACAAAGTCATGTTCTCAGGCGAACCGCAAACTCGTTGGGCTATAAATAGCCGCCAATGCTGGTCAGAAATCGTCTTATTGCCAGCAAAGTGCGTTGTCAATAAAGTTTCTTGTAGAGCGATACCCTCTGTAGCTGAAGTAGATGGTGTACTGCTGTCCAACTCGTAGGTGACTGGCACTATCATCGCCGATAGATCCACATCCAGCTTTAGGCACGTTTCTGAGGCCTTAATGTGTTCATGGAACAGTAACTGAAATATGCATACACTAATCTCCGTGCACATCTGGTTGTCGTGGGGTAGCAGGAACAGACAACGCAGAAGACAGACCAATACTTCGGCGTTGTCTTTGAACTCTTGTCGAAACCTTTCGTTGCGAAAGAGCACACGCATCAGTATACTGACTGCTGGCTGCAGAGTATCCGTCATGTCGGGTTCATCACACCTATCCCCAAGTAGGGGATCGTGCAGTGCCTTTAGGCAAAGAAAAAAGGCACCATCGCAGAAGCTATAGGCTTCCACAGCCTGCCAATTGCGCAGTAGGACATTAAGCTGGACGAGCGTTGACTTGCGTATAGTCCACTTCAAGCCGGGAGTCTCCAGCAGGCGTATAAGTGCTTGCAGGCTGCGCATATATGGCGATTGTGGGTGCTCGCTGAATAGATTGTAGTAGCACAGCGGCGGCTCTACGATGCATATTTCGTGGCCCACTGTGTCTAGGGACAGTTTATCCATAACTGGCCTGTACTTGTGCTGGTGATCCTGCCATATCAAGACGTAGGCAATTCTGGCTATAGCATCGCTACGCACCTTCTCATTCGGATGGTACAGATAGCAAACATTGCCACGCAGTGCTTGAGTAGGTTCCAGATATTCGGCATCTGGATCGAACAACTCCCAGAGAAGATTCTGCAGCTGCGGCTGATGGACAGCACGGCAAACAATTAGAGGCACTACAGGCTGTACCACTTTGAATATGACATAGAAATCTTTGCATGCCACCAGCTTGGCAAGTCCCAGCAGCATTATAAGGTAGTCAATGCACCAACGCTGCAGCTGCATCTGCTGTGGACTCTGCTCAGGTAGCCAGCCCAGCACTAGCAGCTTCCGCAACAGATGCGAGTTCATCGGCACTCCTAGTATGTGTTCCCTGACCAGTTCAATGTTGCTGCAGCCAGCCAGATAATTGGTGTTGTTCATAAATGCATGAAAGTGCTCCACAACGGGCTGTTTCAGCAGACGCAAGCAGCAGCTGCGCAATCGCTCGTCGGGCAGGTCAAATAGAGTATGGAGAAGTGACTCCGCCTCTTGTCGTAGATCGGGTTTGGCACTATAGAACGAGGTGCATTTGATAATTGCTTGACACAGCTGCTTCAACAAACCATCGCTGCCAAGTTGGATAAGTACGAGGCTTAACTGTCGCTGTGTCTGCAGCAGTTCTATTGCCGATAGTTTGGTTTCTGCTGCCAGTTGACTCATCGCCAAGCTGTAGGCACGCTTAAGACACAGCAGTTGCTGCTTTTCTGGCTCCACTTCCTGTGTCAGTAAGCTGCAGAGTTGGTTTAGCTCTTGAAGTTGCATTGGCGCACAAATCAAATAGGCGCTGTCCATGATCAGTGGCTGTAGCAGGTTTCGGGTGGACTTTCTGTCAGCTACTGCGTTAATTGACACATTCTGCGTTATGGCATCCAACAACAGCTCATTAAAGATCAGCGATTCTAGTCGAGGGATCATCAGCTTCGTTATGAGCCTTGGCATTTCGTTAGCGCTGGTTATGTCAAAGCTGCTGCAATAGCGAATCAGCTTGGACACAATCAGGCCCAACCGCTGGACAATATGGTCCGGTATGGGAGCGCGCAGCTGTCCGAATGCTTTGATAACTTCCACGCTGATTTCAATGACGTGCCAATTGTGATTGCAGTGCTCCAGCAGCGGTGGTCCGAGCAGCTCCAAGCAACCATTCAGCAGTAGCGTTAACACACTAGGAACGCGCAGTTGCTGCGCTGATGTTCCCTGCGAGTCAATGCCGGATGAGTTGAAGGTCTTACTGCGTATGCTAAGGCGACGTTGGACCAGCTTTACTATAGTTAGTAGCGTGCCGTTAATATGCAGCAGAGTTTCGCCAGCCTGCAGCTGTTGCACGTGCAACAACTGTAGTACAATGTACGGCGTCTGCAGCAAGTACTCAACTGGATAGTCACACAACTTGATCTGAAGATTGATCAGATGTTCCTGCAGCTGCTGCTCGTTATCTATAGTGAGTGTATCGACAATTGTCTTCATTGTAGCCACATCGTCGAGGCTGGGACGCGTCCAGGCCGGCTCATAATCAGCTGGTCCGAGACTAAAGCTCTCCAGCGAGAAGTGCTCAATTTCGCATATACTGCCTTGGGATTCACCTGCAATAAGCAACAACAAGGTAAACAACATTAACTAATTAATAGGGTAACTATGCAAACCTGAGCTGAGACTGTTGGGTCCGTGTGTAGCTTCTTTATACTTCACAGCAACTAAAGTTTGCAGCTCGTCAAGCAATTCTGTGGCTCTTTGGGTCTGCGTGCCACGCAATATTTTGCGTATTTTCTCAAACTCTGCTTGAAGTCGCTTGCGGGGAATCTTCTGCACAATCGCATTGCTGTATTCGGAACGGAGCAGCTCAAGCATCACTGCCAGGACGCGATCTGTGGCTGCTGGTGGCGTGAAGGCAAACCAACGTATTAGCTGCTTAAGTAGCAGGACTGGTTTGAAATTGATGGCTTCATCATGTTGTAGACACCGCATGAAGCGCGTCTCTACTTGTTCCAATGCACGCATTCGAATTTCGGGTGTTTCATTTGTCAATTTTGCGATTTGATTTTCTGCCAAAGACAGCGTGGCTTTTGATGAGGTTGACATGATGATGTTGCATCTGAAAGTAATCCATATATAAGAGAATGTCACAATATTATAACTTTTAATTTTATACTTGTTTAGTTGCTTTTTTATAAATGCGAAAATTACATGTCGTAATTTACAATTAAATTTTGAAGCGTTGTCAACTTTCGCGCGTACAATGAAGCCAGCATTTTTTTCAACGGCGTTGGCAATAACACAGCCTTTAACATTACAGTTTTGAGATTAACATTGGGGTTCCAAAACATTACGCATTTCGGTGCTCGTGGGAAATAGTTTGATAATTTAAATTAAAACTCCCAATTATAATATAAATTATTTAATGTCCAATTTTTACAAATGCATATAATAATCGGAATTTATTAACAGAGATATTGCTAACATAAGTAGGTTTGCGCTGTTACTTTACAAAGTATCGATAACACTCTTTACTAAGTACTTTTTTTGAATATTCATATGTGCGTTATCGATAGTTTGAAGAATTTGAAATAGTGCTGTGAAAGTCTGGTACCTCAAATTTTTATTTAGTTTATGTTTTGTCTTCCAATAGTAATCTATGTTAATTGTGTGGAGAAAGGGTTCATAGTTAATCGCGATGTAAAATATCCGCGATATCACTTATAAACAAAACAAATTCCCCTGCTTTCGAATTAGGGTGCGATAATGCTGTAAAGTTAAAATTTGTATATTTTATTATTTTGAAGTTAAAACTTTACACCGTGAGTGTGTGTGTGACATCGCGCGCGATCTCTTTTGTGGTTGTCGGCAAATTCAAATTTATTCATAATTTTAAAGTTATTTATCTGAAGAATATATACATATGTATACGTATGTATGTGCAATTATTTCGATCGAAGCCCTGCCAATATACAACATTTAAATAATACAAAATCGATAAGCTTGTGGTGGAAGAATTGTTTGTGGAAAGAGCAACTGCCTATATTATTTAATGCAAAACTAGAACTTAAGTACATAAGGAAACTTATGCTGAACGTCAGCTACGGATTAGTCCGCTTATGTGTTTGTTTTGTGGCTGCGTCATCTTATTTCAAGTGGGGCTCGAATGGTTTTCACTTTGCGATTGTGTGGCCGAAATGTTTATTATTTATGTCATGTGTCTAAGTGGCTGATCTTTATTCTGAGAAAGAGTTGAGATTCAAGTGATTCTGAAGATTGTATATATTATTAAGCAGCGCAGATGGATCTTAATTGTGGATTGAAGTTTGTAAATATTACTCGTAATTATATTGTGAAAGTGGCTATACCCATTAACCGTTTTTATTCTCTTCTTAATAACTAATTCTTCAGGGTTCTGATAGATACTCTGCCTAATATAGCACGCCGTTGCACCGGTGTCTATAGAGGAGCTCTCCACCTCTTTCTCTTAAAATGTTCTTCATTCAAGTTTTTTACGCGCATTGCTTTTTGCGGTTGTTGTTGTGTTGAATTCTGGGTGCACTCCCGATTCAACGGGTGATAGTTTTGTCTTGGGGTCTATTATGGATCTGGAGGGACCTATCGATGTCTATCGGGATCGGTGGGGGCTGTGGTGTAGAATTGGCTTGGCAAAAACGTTCTTATTTGTTTGTTATGTGAGGACTCAGTTGGAGCCCCCACATACATTTTTGTATAGTAGTAGATAGTATTTAGGATCTTGTATATAATAGGCTTTAATTGAATTAATGCTTATAAATTTTTTAGCTTAAGTTTTCTGACACTAGATGTAAGTACCTAGCTTCAAATTGTTAAATACTCCCAATAAAGGGATATATATTGATGAATTCAGAACGAGGGTTTACAATTAGTGCTGTAAGTATTATTATTTGAAAGATATAATTTGATTGAGTGTGTTGTTCAATTATTTCTTTTCCTTGAATGTATTCGAGTGGTTCAAATTTTGTTACGTTATTGTTTACATAGATAGCATGGGTGTAGTCTAACATCGTGTTGGTAATTAATATTTCTTCTAGTTGAACGGAAGAATTAAATGCTTTTATCATGTTATTGCCTTCTATTATGATTTCTCTATTGATACAATTTTGGTTTAGAATGGTCTTGGGAAGGTTCCAAGTTGTAATTATATTAGGCTCAACATATTTTATTTCAAAATCAGAATGTGATTTAATATATCTACATTGTGTTGTGACCTGGTTTAGTATACCTGTGATACATTTATTTATGACTAAGCTTTGAGAACTTGCTGTGTAAGTTTGGTTATTATGGGAAAAGTATTTGTCATGTATCGTTTCGGTTAATATGATATATTTTTTGTCTGGGTATGGTATTATTTGGAAAATTGATGTTTTAATTATGTCTCTCGGAATGTGGGATATTATCAGAATTTCGTTAGTGTCAGATTTAAGCCAAGTATAAGTTTTGATGTTAAGAAGTTTTTCAGAGTTGACGTGAGTTAATGAATCATGTTTTAAAAGTTTTGGGTTCAAGATACCTAAGCGTGTCAGTTGCATACCAAGTTCTATGTCCTCTATATACTCAGTGAATTGTTGTAGATTGAAAATTAGTAGTGCTAACATCTGTTCTCCATCAATAGTCACACTTAAGTGATTAGTAACTTCGATACCTTGATTTATGGCCTCTATAACATGGTTAAGCTCGCATACTTGAATGCTATTTTCTAAAATGTTATTTATTCGTTGTTCTAATTATACCCTTCGACCATTGAAAATGGTCAAAAAAGGGTATACTAACTTTGTGCAAATGCATGTAACAGGCAGAAGGAGGCGTGGGAGGATTCATAAAGGATATATATTCTTGCTCAGGATCACTAACCGAGTCGATTGACGTCTAGGCCAATATTGGACACTTGGAGTAAAGGAAAAAAACTACCATTTTTTCCTTTTTGGGAGTCCAAGTAAGTAAACACATTCGGATCTATATCCGAACACTGTAAATTACCAACTGTATCTTTAGGTGGCCTTTCATAATTAATTTTTTCGATTTGGTGATTATAAGCTAGCGTCTCTTTTGATAGGTCTATGATGGCATTCATCTTTTTTAAAAGATTATAACCGACCAATAGATCCGCTTCAAGATTTTCGATTTCATAGAACCTTTCGGTTCTACCAAAAATATTTATATTATAAAAGTGGATTATCATGCTATACCCATTAACCGTTTTGACTCTTTTCTTAATAACTAATTCTTCAGGGCTCTGATAAATAGACTTCCTTATATGGCACGCTGTTGCGCCGGTGTCTATTAATATCTTAAGTCTTGTACCTAAGGTTCTGTCTCTGCGGAAGACGTAGGGGAGCTCTCCCCCTCTTTCTCTAAAAAATGTTCTTCATTCAAATTATTTACGCGCATTGCTTTTTGCGGTTGTTGTTGTGTTGAATGTTGGGTATACTCCCGCTTCAACGGGTGGGAGTTGTGACGATTGTCTTGGGGTCTATTATGGATCTGTAAAGATTTATCGATCTCCATTGGGATCGGTGGGGGCTGTGGAGTAGAATTGCCTTGGGCAAAAACGTTCCTATTTGTTTGTTGATAATTATTTTGATTTCCTTGATTGAAACGTAGATTATTATCATGTTGTTGATCTGGCTTTTCAGACTTCTTTTGAGTCTTAGGATTTGAGTTACTCGTTGACTGAGAGCGAGCATAATAATTGTAAGCAAAATTTGCTCTTTGATAGTTAGCCTCGAGCTCTTGAGCTTTAGCTAATGCATTTGGGAGGTTTTCTGGTTTAATAGAAAACAAAACTTGAGAAAGATTGCCGTTCAGGCCTGTAATGAAAATTCGTAATGCGCTTTCCCTGTTTTTAGAGTTCATTTCATTTACAACATCGGCTTTGTTGCCATATGTCATAATTGTTTTGTTAGTTAATAGGGTTATTTTCTTATTAACCAAATTGTAGTACTCAAGAACTGTCATATTGCCTTGCCTTAAGACACTAAGTTCTTGTTCAATAATGTGAATTGGACGCCTATCACTATAAGCGAAGTCCAATCGTGCAAGTATTGCATCCAAGTTAAGTACTGTACCATGGTTGGTTAAAGTATCATTTGCCTTTACTACCTTTACTAACTACCTGCAAATTCTGGTAACGATTTGATCACGTCGAATGACTCATCACACCTAATCAAATCATTTATTTGAGTAGGTTGATACTCTTGAACTGAATTGGAGTTGTTATTTAATTGTAATCTTAATTCTGCAATTTCCTCTGCTAAGGCTTTAGTTTTGGTTGCTATTAATTCTGCGATTATATCTGCTGTCAAATTATTAGCCATTTTTAAGTTTGAAAAACCGCTTATTAGGTCGTCCTGCTTAGTTTAATAATAATAAAAAAAAAAATGAGATAAAGTTTATCGACGCTCACGTGGATGTCTTCCTTCTTGCTGAGGGTGTCTTCGTGGATGTCTTCCTTCTTGGCTGAGGGTCTTCCTTCTTGATGAGGGTTTAAAAAGCGTTTTTGAATATTTGCTCTCTTTCACTTCTTGGTTGTGGGTGTCTTTCTTCTTGGTTTAAGTTTGGTATGTTTGAGTAGCACTACGGCTCACTTATTATGTTTGTCACTTGTCTTTGGTTATGTTTGATGTGACTGAAGTAGCACTTTAGTGCATTTTTTTTTAAAAGAGCGTTTTTGAATATTTGCTCTTCTTCCTTGGACACCTTTTTATTTACTTCAAGTTTCCTTTCATTTAAATTAATGGTCTGTTTGTGAGTTCTTAAAGAGCGTTTTCGAATATTTGCTCTCTTTGTAACACATGAAACCGGTCACTCGCGACACTTGGGAATTATGGTTGTTAATCCCTTTTTGTGTTATTTTCACTTAAGGATTTCGTTTATCCTTTTGTGCGTGATTCAACTGAAAAAATTTAACGCGAGCCCCACGTTGGGCGCCAATTAATCAAACCGTTTCTATGAGTTTGAAAAAAATATATTTTATTTGTGGAGAACGACTCCGTTTCTTGTGAGTACAAAATTAAGACTGAAGTTACAATATCGTTCTGAAGCCAAAGTAGCCTTTGAAGATGTCAAAGCTTTTGCTGATCGAGCTAAAGCTTAAAGCTCGTGATGCCGTTTGGACGAAGGAGGATTTGTTAACAAATAAACATTGGGTGTTTTGCGCGCTAGGCTTTTAGGCTGCGTGTTTGGTTTATTAATTCCAAGAAGAGTTACTCGAGACTCAATGGAAATTGTTTAAAATAGCGAAATATGAGGAGCTGAGAATGAATTGTCAAGAGTCCGAAAAGACTATGAAAAGTTGTTTACAATTTACATAAGGAACGCTAAGTAACTCAGGGTGATAACTTGCATATGTTATGTGTAGCTTGACCACTTGAGCTGCAAAGTGCATGCTCAGCATTCCCACGCTCCGCGATCGGCTTATGTATAAGCGTTAGATCGTATTACTTGGGCGCTGGAATGCTTATGTAGTTGTTGGTGGTCTTTTGGGTATTTGTAAATTTATATTTATTATGACAAAGTGTCACAATGTATTGACGCTAAGTTATACCCAATCATTTACTGTATTGGTAGGGTAGATATGCTACAACCTTCTTGTTGTGCTATTTGTTTGAGTTTAGATACTGTCGTTATGTCATGTCTAGCAAGAGTCATAAATAACCTGTTAGGCAACTTTCTAATGATTTAATCTTAAACTGTGTTATTTAGTGCGTTTGTGTACAATAAGGTATTATTAATGTTATTTTCTAACATAAGCTTTTTTGATATTGTGAATGATTTAACTTCTAGGTCTTCGACGAACTTATGGATACTTCCGGGGAAGGCGTATTGTAGAGTCGGCGAAGCAGCTCCTCGCATGGTGTCTGGGTTTTATATTCACTGATAAGGGCGTTCATTAAGTCTGGCCAGATTCTTGCTCTAAGCAGCTGTGATACTCGTTGAGCATCTCCTGCAAGTTGCATCTCAATTGCACTGAAGAGCACATGTTTTTGTCTGACGTCGATTGATGGATACAGTTGAAGTATGAACTCGATCCTTCTTATAAAGGCACTGAGCTCCTGGGTATTGCCGCTGAATGAGGGCACTTGTCTAATTTGACCTAAGGCATGATTCAGGTGGGACTCCGATAAGGATTGGACTTGTCCGGTCGCCAAAGTTGTTTTTGTAGTAGAGTTTTAGTTTTTGTTTTTTTTTGTTTTTACACTTTTATTGTTCGTATGCAGTAGGTTGACTATTGTGTGTCAACCACTGACTGTACATGGTTCTTTATCGGATAATGAGATTATATTGTATTACAATTCACGATCAACTTTGCTCCGATTCGCGTGGATCATTCTCAAAAGATACGCTTGGTCGTAAAAGGATCTCTGTCACTAGATTGATATTTGTAAACGAGTCGCACAACTTTTTCTCAAAATCCAACCGGCTGCGCCATTTATGAATTCAGAACGAGGGTTTAATAAAAAAATAACAACAGTTGTTTTTTGTTTTATTATTAAACACTTTTATTATTTCCAAAGAGAAAAGAACTAGAGCCTTTTGATTGTCACTTAGTTGGAAGTTGAAGTGGGCTTTAGCAGATCTATCGCGGTTGATAGTATGTTCAGAACTGACTTTTGGGCAGACTTGTTTGCGTTGATATAGCCAAAATAAAAAGAGCGAAGTGTCTCTAAGAGAGCTAAGCTGAATTTAATTTTTATTCTCTCGTGAAGAGAGTGTCCCGAAAAATAAGGGACTGGGTAATATTATCTTCTTGGGAATGGTGTGTAAGCGACGATTCCGCTGATTAGGCAAATTGTTGCAGCTGGCTGTTATTGCCATCTTGCAGTTAGCTGGAATTCGGAGTTTTGTTTGTTGTTGTTGATCGGACGATGGTTTAGAGTTTCTTTATATCGAGGGAATGCTTACTTTGGCGATTTGCAGGTGGCTAACTGAAGGGCCTTAGTTCCTTTGATTAAATTTTGTAATTAGACTTTAATGTGTGCAAATTAACCAGCCCACGAACGCGTGATGGAAAAAAAATTTATTTTTTTGTAGGAAGAAACTTCCGTATTTATTGAATGCAAATTTAGGACTCAAGTTACAGATATATTCTTAAGCTAAAGTAATGTCAAAGCTTCTCTCAAAAGCTTTAGACTTGGGGATCAAGAGCTTCCGTCTCGTGGTGAAATTAATGACGCGCTTGGCAAAGGAGAATTGGTTTACAATGGAGCGTGGAGACGCAGATCATGAGAGTGTTGTTTATGATACGCTCTTGATCGAGAATTTTGTTGACACTTGAACAGTTCTACTTAGGATGGGTGATAAGTAACCAAGAGGTCAATATTTACGTATTTGAACTGCGTAGTTTAATAACTGCCTCTTGGAAAAGATTGTTTGTTTAACGAAAAGAGTGGCCCGCTGACAGGCTTCGGATATTGTTTATGCTTTTAAGAGACTGGCGCAAGAGTACGAATAGATTTCCTAAATGGAATGACGCAATGGGATGGCGCTAGAGCGAAAAATGGGTTCCCAAGTGGCTATAAAAACTGTTTATAATTTCCATAGTGAATATAGAGGGACTGAGGGTGATAACTTGCATGTGGGTTTTACAATGGTGTATGTTGTTTACAATTATGTTACGTGTAGTTGGTTTTAAGTGTGGGTGTTGAATGGATATGTTACTATATATATTTTGATGAACTAAGTTGCAGGGGTTAGTCGGAACTACCTCAGAGAATAGGGCAAGAAAACACGGGGTATATGTTCGCTCACTGAACCATCAGCGCAGCAGCACAAGCATTAAGAGAGAAGCCGGTGCAGAGAAAACCCACCCCCGAAAACACAACAGCAGCAACGAGCACGAGCACAAAGAGAGCGCTGCAGCCGCAGCAGAACACCAGCCGGGTCGTGGCGCTGGCGACGTGCGGTCGAGCCTGATGGGATTTATCAGTTTCGAAAATTTCGTTTAAGTGCGAAACAATTCAACATCGATTTGAGGATAATTTGAAACATGATTTGCGCACCTTTCACTGACAATATGTATTTCTATCATTGAGTTAACATTGTAGGCCTCGGATTGACTTTCTTTATTGATTCATGTTTTTAATTAATAGGGGCAATCGACTTCCCAAGTCCAATTGCAAATTTTGGAGTTAATATCGAAGTATAATCCATCGATGCATTTGAAGTCATAGCGAATGCCGTTCACACACTGATAGTACCTATTGCAGTCGCTGCTGTGGAGGAAGTAGCCATCAGCTGAACAGTCCTCGTTGGAGCCACCATTACCACCTCCTGAAGTAGGACCTGGGGTAGGAGCTGCAGTGACTTGTCCGCCTCCACCAGATCCGCCTCCTCCACCTACATTATTACCCATTGCTCTGTTCATGGCCTTCAGAAGAGGGTATGATTCTCCACAGACTCCGCGGAAGTCATCCGTTTCGATAGACCAAGTCATAGCGCCACCCAAATTGCGCGACTCCACCAGTTTCATCTTGATTTCAATACTTTCTACATTGTCGTAGCCAATCCATTGATCTCCTTGAAAGGCGTAAGGCGACTTATTCTCATCGTCGAACACGGTTTGCCAGTTGTTTTGGCAAATTTCGTGGTAGCCCAAAAAGCCGCTTTGTCCAGTATAAATACCAGCACTTCCTCCTCCAATGCAAGCTGCTCCAGGCCAGTTTTGAGAGCTGTCTGCCATCTGGTAGCTGTGACCGTAAAATCCAATACCAAGGATGAGTTTCTCAGGAGGTGCACCTACAATAAACAAGCAAATAATTTATTGTCTGACTCACTAAATATTTCTATATCCTAGCAGGAAGTATATTATTTAAAAGTAGAAGGAAAGGGTGTCTTTTTGGAAACAATTACCATATTAAAGTTAATTGAATACTTGTGCCATACAGCTGCAATAGTATACAATCTTTGCCAAGTCAAATGATGACTTATTCTTATTTCATAATAATTCCTATTTTATTGCTCACCTTGTCGTATCCAATAATCAATAGACGCTTCTACCTCTGGCAATGGAGCATTGAAACCCAAATAGCCATCGAATGCCATATGGAAATCATATGTCATGACGTTAATGAACGTTAGTTGTTCGGAAATTGCTGGAATATCATAAGAAATTAAAGCAGATGCTTCAGAAGCGCCGACTGCAATGCCCAACTCCAATCCGTAAGGGTCAAATCTTTAAATAAAAACGTTAAATATGTCTTATGTTTTTAACAATTCACAGTAACTTACGCTTGTTTAATTTCCCGCAGAAGAGTGACGAAATTCACGCGATCCTCTGGAGCTCCACCGCGTTGCCCAGGATATTCCCAATCCAAGTCCAGCCCATCAAATCCGTATTGTCGAATAAATGACAATGTTGAGGAAATAAAGGTGGCGCGTTTAGCTGGGTCAGCCGCCATTGCTGAGTATTTTGTAGAACCTTCATTCCATCCTCCAACCACAGCCAAGATTTTTAGCTTAGGATTATTTTGCTTTAAGGCAATAGTCTTACTGATGAAACCTTCAACGTAAAGTTTGAGTATACCGATTACAAATTTAATGAACTTAATTCTTACCCAGTCCATCGTCCAAATCAAGCCATGTATCTAACGATATAAACTCGCCTGAATCTCTAATGCCAAAGAAGGTGTAGCTGATGTGAGTACACAAGGAAGGATCGATGTTGGAAGGCTCAAACTTGCCGTTTCCGGTACGGTAATTAGCCCATGTTCCCCAATAACAGTTGAGAATCTCTGTAAAAGACAAACTTATTAGGGCGATACCACGAAATTTATACTTTGTTCAATTTACTGTCGCTTGAGACCAGCTGACTCAGACAAAAAATTGTCAGTACCACACACGCGAATAAGTTCATTGTTATTCAATGGATCTAATGGGATTGGTTGAAGCTTATATAGGTCGACATTGCACTAATACATTGCGGAAACTTGATAATCTTACAGCTTATCAGTTAATCATAAAAAATCTGATACGCTTTTGTACCCACGAACAATTCTTTAGATAATGCAAACAAAAACGAGAGCAACAGTCGAGCAGCACGCGACTGTGGGATACCCTTCGACCTATGTTCTAGTGTAGTTTAATTTTTTATATTCATACCTGTACATCATGTACATATTTTCAAATTATTCTCGACAGATGGCGCTTGCACTCGCCTGCCTCCCTTGTTAACTGATACAATAATTTGGTGTTAGGCTCATACTTTCTTAAATAACTTCATTGGATTGAAACTTGTAGATATTACAATCAGCTTAGTATATGTTAAAGTCAGTCAATTACATCTTGTAAACGTCGCTTACAAATCCAGTTGAAAAATTACATTATTGATTTGAGGAGGCGGTGGGCGTGGCACCCAACATTTGAAATAAACTTAATCTGCGCAGAGTATATAGAAACCTTAATTCTAAATTTGGTGTCTCTAGCTTTTATAATAGCTGAGATCTGTGTATTTATCTGGTCGGACAGACATCCGTACAGACAGACGGACATGCCTCAATCGAGAATATACAATATATACCTTATAGGATCTCCAACGCATTTTCTGCTTGTTACATACATTTTCACAAAGTTAGTATACCTTTTTTTGACCATTTTCAATGGTGGAAGGGTATAAAAAACAAAGCCCTGATATATAGCATCTACCAAATAATTAAGATTACTAAAAAGTTAGTTGAAAAGCATAAATTAAGAAGTTAAGCATTTTTGGAGTGTTGTTTTAGACTGAAGTGTTGATAAAGATTTTTTTAAAAAGAATCAGATCAAGATATGAAGTACTTTCTGAGGTCAGAGTGTGTTTTCATCGGTGCATTAAATTGCTTGAGTTATGTTCTCGCACCCAGTTATTCGTAGACTTATAAAATGTAGTTGGTAATTGTTAACATACATTTAAATTGATCAATTAATGCATATTGTTTAAGAATTATAATTTAGAGGAAATGACAGGCTTAAAAAAATAACTTTATAACACCATTTGATAAGCTGATTGTGATTACTGCAGTGCGTATTCATAAATATTGTCTGTCCTTTCGGCAATGATGCCATATTTAGTTTAGTTAGCAGAAATTGAATTTTGTTCATTGAACGATAATAATCAGAACGAGATTGTTATTGCTCACAAGCAGTTTATTGCACCTTATCTATTAAGAGCTAAAGACTGCTACAAATTCCGGAACAAGCGTGGGTATATTTATACCCCTCAACTAAACGTATACTAATAAGGGTATAATAATTAGTTTTAGGACATGACCATAGAGTAGACTATACAAAGTTTTCTTCAATATGCTCTTGGGAAGCAAGTAAGTTTCATGTGTATTTTTTATTAAATGATTCAGTCATCTGTATACAAATACAAATTGTTAATTTGTATTTTAAAAATAAACTGACCAGACCTCATGAAAATTGTTGACATTGGGCAAATTAAAAAAAAATTATATATATATAAAAAATTCTTAAAATTTATTTTTTTTATAATGATGAAAAAAAATAAGTAAATAACATTTCTATAATATTTCTAAAACCTTAATTTTTGAAAAAGTTTTGAATGAATTTCTGCCAAATTGCCCATTTCGCGCGAGTAGATTGAGACATTTCCGTTTGTCTGTTCATCAGACAGACACAGATCTCGAAGACTGTAATAGCTAATACAGAAAAATTTGGTGTAAATGTATCTTATCGCACGCAGATAAAGTTTATTTTATAATAACTATCCCTAAATAATTTGTTGGTTACAAACGCAGAATTAACAAATTGTAATTGCAAACTGATTATAAACACTGAAGTTATTGCGAACAGCGCTTTGGGCTTTAGTTTTTGTGGTTGTTTTAATGAGAAAGCAATTGGCGTATTTTTAACAGTTTTTAAAAACAGGGCGAACGGTATCTTGCGGTTGGGCCTGATTATATCCTACAAATTTCATAGGAACAAATAGTCAAACAATGATTTTTTTTAACATTTTTATTTATTCATCCAATTAACTGTCATACAAAGTGGAAGAATCGTGAAAAATATGTCATAATCTGCAAGTGTTAAAACCATCGGAAAGTTAAAGATTATCTTCTTTACCAACGTAACTTTCTGTTGATTGTTTTCAAGAGGGGATATGTCTCCCCGCACTGTCCACGGTAATCATCGGTTTCCAGAGACCAGACCATGGCTCCAGCCAGGTTCTTTGAAAGAGCGAAGTCCATTTTCCACTGCACACTGAGAACATTGTCAAAGCTAACCCACTGATCTCCAGAAAAGGCATATGGTGCCGCATTATTAGAGTCAAACACTGTGTGCCAGTTGTTAAGGCAAATCTCGTTATAGCCAAGGTAACCGCCTTCGCCGGTGTATGAACCAGCACCACCAACACCACGGCACGGAGCTCCTGGCCAGTTTTGTGAGGCGTCTGATAGTTGGAAAGTACGCCCATAGGTGCCAACTCCCAGCACAAGCTTATTAGCGGGAGCACCTTGATTAATCCAATAATTGATAGAGTTCTCTATAGCCCATTGTGGAGCATTAAATCCAGTCTGGCCATCGGAAGCCATTGCAAAGTCATATGTCATGACGTTGATAAAGTTCACCTGCTGTGCAATGTTGGCGATTTCGTAGGAGGTGCTGGCGAGGGACTCTCCAGCGCCGACTGCAATGCCAAGCTCATAGCCGTAAGGAGCGAATCTGTATAATTGAATACAAATAATCAATGAAGAACGATCTCACGGAAAGATTAAGAGTGCAGTGCAGTGGCAAAACTTACGCTTCCTTTAATTCGCGTAGTAGTGTGACAAAATTGGAACGGTCTTCCCATTTGCCACCACGTTGATTGGGGTACTCCCAGTCAAGATCCAATCCATCAAAGCCATTGTTACGAATTAGATTGAGAGCGGAGTTGATGAAGTTTTGGCGTTTGTTCCAGTCACCAGCCATGGAGGAGTACTTTGTGGAGCCTTCGTTCCAGCCTCCAACAACAGCCAGGACTTTCAAGTTCCAGTTCTGGCTCTTCAGGCCCACAGCCTTGCTTATGAATCCCAAGTCGTAGTCCAGCCAAGTGTCCAGCGACTTGATATTGCCATTGTCATCGATGCCAAAGAATGAATAGCTCAAATGTGTGCATAAGTTTGCATCAATGTTGGACACGTCGAACTTGCCATTGCCGCTACGGTAGTTTGCCCACGTTCCCCAGTAGCAATTGACAATACCTGTTGAAATGGAAATAAAAATGTATTTCTATTTTGATTTACTTAACACATGAGACCAGATACACTTACGCTCGCCTGCTATTAACTGTCCAAGACAAAGAAACGCGAATAGTATTAAAAGTTTACCCATCATGACAAGCGAACGAATTCTAACTGATGTTTCATACTACGTTCATGGCCCGTTTTATTCGTTTTCATTATCATTGGAAAAGTAATAGGTTGACATATTTATAGAACCCTTTTGCGCGCCTAAGTGTTTTTATACCTTTCGACCAATAAAAGTGGTCAAAAGGGGTATACTTACTTTGTGAAAATGTATGTAAAAGGCAGAAAGAGTCTTGGCATAACTTACAAAGTATATATCACGAGCCAAGTCGATGTTATGTCCATCTGTCTGTTCGGTTGTCTGTCTGGCCACCTGTCTGGTTGAACATCTAGATGAGGGTTTCTGTAATCTGTGTTTTTTAAATTTTAGATGACACGCCTCTCGCCTACGTAAATCGGTAATTTGCGGTTATTAATATGGTACTAATTGAGACATAACTTCTGAGCCTCTTTTACAATCAATAAACCACCGAGAAACAGTTGATTTCAATAGAACAGATGTGGGGTAACATTTCTAGAACCGTAGCAAAGCTTGTTGCGTATTTTTTTCCCATTAAGAGGGTGAGGTTGCAATGTTACTGTTGCTTCATTTTAAAAGAATGAATGAATTGTTGGTAAATTTTGTTATCAACTAATAATATACAAGACTCTTAAAATCAGTCATAGTTCGTTTCAAATGATATCCCATATTGAAGATTCCTCGCAATTTTCAAACCATGTAGTATAGGTGAATACTGTATTCACTTATCGCCTACATTTCAATCCAATCGGGTAATAAAAATAAAAGCTATTCAAAGCAATAGGTTGCAGAAGAATTTTCTTACCATTTTTTATTAGAAATTATAAGGTTTTCCGAAATTGTGCGTAGGGTATCTTAATGTCAGGCGTTCCCGACTATTGCGTTCGTCTGGTAACGTTTGTAGATACCAATTGAATTTTTACCATTGTTGCTAAGATTAGTCTATTTTAAATCAAACACCCAATAAAATAATGGAATAAAGATGCGTGTAGCAGCCATACATACGATAAACACCTGGTACACTTGCGTTGGGCAGCTGCTACATCTCTCAGGCAATGAAAGGCAAAATCAATATCCCATTTTTTTAATAATTTAAAAGTGAATGATTTCTTACTTAGATTTCATAATAAGCTCATAGCGCATTATCGCTAAAAAAATCATGGATTGACATATTTATACAACCTCATTGTGCGTTAAAGTATTTTTATTTTAAGAACAATTGAAGTTTTACCACTGTACTTAAGATTAATCTATTTTGAATCTAGCACCCATTAGTGCAAAAGGTTTGTGCAGATTTAGATAATGGGCAGTAGAGACAAATAAAGTACAATATACATTTCAATTAATTTCTTTACTTATAACAGATTCCAACCGATAATGGAAGAAGGGACTCCACAAAGAATAGACACTTATGGCCAAATGAATAGGTTTAAAGAGAGCAACAGTCGAGCGGCACAAGACAGTGGTATACCTTTCGACCTATGTATGTTCTGGTGTAGTTTAACTTGTTAAATTCATATACATATCTATATAAATATGCTTCCAAATTATTCTCGATAGATGGCACTTGAGTTATGTGTGTGACTCCAGTGGTAAGTTTTTCTGTTTGAGTCGAGAACGATATTCAAATACTCCTCCGTATTACTTGGTGGTCACTCTGAGATTACTTTATTGGTTTTTGTTTCACAGGGGAATTACTCGACGATTGTTGAAAGGACATAACGTTGGGGTCAATGCTAAATTGTAAATAAATTCCGCTCCTTGGTCGTAGATTATTTTTTTGGGTATTCCGAATTGAGAAATGAAATGTTTAAGGACATTAATTACGTTAATACAATTCCTATTGGGTGGCCGAGGCCTTGTATGTCCAGAGTAAAGCTTCCGATTGTTGTCAACTTGGTCGCCTTCAGAGCGATCTTTGGTTCATACAAGTGCAAGTTGATACAATGGGTAACAATTCTGGCATTCGCTAGATAGTATGCTAATGTGTACAGCGAGTCATTCGGACGATAAGCGGTTGTTCGCAGGGTTTGGGACCTGCTATGTAAAAAACACCACCAATGAAAACCAAAACATCAGCCTCGGAAAGGATACCCCCAATGTTGACGACCACCGCGCGAAAAAAGACTATGATTTTAGGATATGCACCTGTTATGCCCGGAAACTTAAAAGGGATGGTGCCTCTATCCAGTTGACAGCTACCATGCGGAGAGTTGCAAATTCGGATGCGGGTTTGTAGGTTGCAGGAGGCTTGGCCATCACGTCTCCAGATTCACTCCTGTGAGTGAGAGGTTGTTCGGTTATTTGAAGTTCATTAGCCAAGTCAATGGTTTATTATAAGTGACGATAGTAAATTTTTGACCAAAGGTTTTTAAGGTCTGAAGTATTGAACTGCCCATATGCTGGCTATGATCTCATTTTCAATTGTGGAATAGTTAGTTTAGTTGACAAAGTCCTACTAGCAAAACAATTGGGTTTGTATTTATGTACAGGTCCCTGTGATAAGACAGCTCCTATTGCAAAATTGATTTCGTTCGTTGTTACGTAGTATAAAAGGTTTTGAAAAATCCGGGTATGAAAGGATAGGTTCATTAGAAAGTAAGGTTTTACAAAATTCAAAGGCCTCCTTGAATTCATAGTCTACTAAAATAGACTTTTTGTTACCTCTTAATTTTTTTGTCATGGGTTGGTAATGAATTTCCTGTAATAACCTAATAGTCCGAGGAAAGTCTTAATTATTTTCTTACTATGGAAAATTTTTAATAGCAGCAATTTTAACACCCATATGTAACGTAACCATACGGCTAAGGAATTCTGTCTCTTGCCTGAAAAAAACGGATTTAGTTAGTTGTACTTAAGAATTAGCGGTGCTGAGTCTTTGGAAAATAATTTGCAAATGTGTGAGGTGTTCTTGTAGAGAAGTAGAGGCAATTATTATGTCGTCTAGGTATACTTGGAAAAATAGATCCAATAAGGTCCCCGAAAATACTGTCCATTACCCTTTGGAAGGTAGTCGGGGCACTTTTTAAACTAATTAAACCTTCTACTGTAAAAGCGTTTTTAGGTATGTCATCAGAGTCCATTTCGATCTGGTAAAATCTAGTTGCGAGATCAAGTGTGGAGAAGTATTTGGCCCTGCCCAAGTGGTCTAGAATGTCCGCTATGTTGGGTATTATCTATCTATCAGATATAGTTTTTTCGTAAAGTTTCCTATAGTCAATAACGAGAGGCCATTTTTGTTCTCCTGTAGGGGTGGTCTTTTTTGGAACAACCCAGACAGGGGCGCTCTATAGAGAATAACTAGATCTAATGATATACTGGTTTAACATCGACTCTATCTGCTTTTTATTTTCAGATTTATTCGTAACCGTTTTATATAAGTTAAGCAACCGCATAGCTCACCTAGTTAGTATGGAGAGCATTCCAAGTTTTCTTGTAGAATATTTATTAAATTAGATCTTATCAAGATCGTTGGCTCTGCTCTCAAATCTTTTTTTTAAACATTTGTTATGGAGCTTGTACAAATTTATGAGCGTATTTACGATCATATAATGGCTATAATGCCTAGGATCACCATGATCCAATCGAAATTATTATTTCCTACTTCTACTTTATTTATAACATTCGCAGTAGAGTCTACTGATTTACTGTCTATTAAGCCCATATTGGGCACGATGCTTATATTGTTTTTACTTATTTTAATATAGGTTCCTGTTTCCCTATTTCTGCCTTCTATAAAATCTATTTTATAAAATAGATTTTATAGATTTTATTGTCTAGTTTCGACATACATATGTCTTCCTCTCTAAATTTCGTTGGGCTATACAGGCCAAACTTCTCATCGGGCAAAAAAGGTTTCGCTCGATGTTACAATGGTTTTTGTTACATAATTTTTAATAATATTATATATTTAATTAAGTTAATTGATGATGTGCGTTCTTTGTAACGCTGGCAGTGCCGGTGCTGGCTGCACAGGCTGTTAATCGTTGTTGTATTCGATGTTGATGTTCATGTTGTTGATCCATGTAGTGAAAGATATTATCCGCTTCAGCTGGTCGTCGCCGGTTTGGTTACGCTGACGCTCCTTCGTAGGCGAAAGTGGCGGAGTGCCCCTCTCGCTGTTGTCTTTACTGCTGCTGATGTCCGGGCCCTATTGGCTCAGGCGGGGCCGGTGCTTGTCTTCGCACTGGTCTATGTTTCAAACATGTGGGTTTGCATGCTGCAGCGTATAACGGTCCAGGGCAGTCGTTCGGGCAGACGTCAGGTTTTTTCGGCAACGGCTTGGGAGATGGTGGTTTTGTAGTTAGTGTAATGAGTGTTAGTTAAAAAAAAGGTATTTGGTTGTAAAAAGAGAAGAGCTTCTGCTCTGGTTGAGGTTCTTTATTTGAATGCTCAATGTGGGCTGATGTTGGCTTTCACTAACCCGCACATACAATGCTTATATCTATGTATTCTTAATTACATATATACATATACAAATGTATGCAGAAGGCATGCATATGTTATGTGTAGCTTGACCACTTGAGCTGCAAAGTGCATGCTCAGCTTTCCCACGCTCCGCGATCGGCTTATGTATAAGCGTTAGATCGTATTACTTGGGCCCTAGAATGCTTATGTAGTTGTTGGTGGTCTTTTGGGTATTTGTATATTTATATTTATTATGACAAAGTGTCACAATGTATTGACACTAAGTTATACCCAATCATTTACTGTATTGGTAGGGTAGATATGCTATATTTTATTTATACTTTTTATATTTGCTGAGTGAGTTGCGGTATTTGGCTTTCTTTGCTGGAGGTTTTCATTCAGAAAATCAAGTTCGGCAGTTAATTTCTGTGCCGTTGCCCATGGGGGCGGCGTTTTATTCGTATATAATAGCCACTTAATGTGGGCTATTCTTTTATTTATTTTATGTTTCTGACCTCCGCGTTTGCCCATTACCGCACTCTACTCACTCAGTATTTTTGGTTTTTTGTCCAGTCTCCTTGCGGTTATGGTTCATCATTTATTATCATCCAATGCCGTTGTAATAGTTGTTATTCCATCGTTGTGCCACTCGTACTTTTTCTCACTTGTAACTTTTTAATTAATATTTTTTTATATGGTTCGATTTGGCACGGTCGCCATGTAATACTCGTATTGTATTGTATTGTAATACTCGTATTGTATTGTATTGTAATAATTGTATTTTATTGTATTGTAATAATTGTATTGTAATAGTTGTAAATGGAGGAGTGAGATGCCGCTCCAGTCGAAGTCAAATCGTGAGTGTTCTTATGATCTATATACAAAAGCTTTCTTAGCCTAAATCGAGGAGCAGCGCTGCCAGCATAGCCTGCAGCGCCTCGGCGCTTATATGCATATATTATGTATATATGAATTGTCGCCAAGCGCCGTTGACGTTGGAGGAGGAGGAGTGCTATATACACACATAGTAAGCGATCAGGGCATAGCAAGCGCGAGAATGCCGACTATGCAATTATGTATGTAAGCCTTCAAGTGGATGCTCGTATTAGACATACACTTGGGCCGGACTGTTTATGTATATATTGCAACAAAGTTATGATTGAATATACCGTGCATACGGGGTAACGACATAAGTCCGCGCGACATATCTCCGCCGATCTAAAAACGACATATCTCCGCGCGGAGTTATGTCGTTTGAAACATCATATCTCCGCGCGGAATAATGTCGCTACAAAACGACATAGTTCCGCGCGGAGATATGTCGTTTTTAGTTTGGCGGAGATATGTCGTTTTGAAAGCGACATAACTCCGCCAATAAAAAAACGACGGAGATATGTCACCCTTAGTTCGCCGAAGATGTAACGTCATAAAATTTCTCATTTTTGTGTCTGTCGCAATTTTTGTTAGAAATAAATCGCTTGTAGGACACTGTGCGCATCATTGTGACATTTTACTCCGAATTAGCCAACAACAAAATACATGCAAATTTAATTATTTTTAAAATTCAATAACAAAACTAGAAGATTCCGAGACATAATTTTGGTAAAGGTTAAATAGCTGCATTTACTGATAGGGCTATATTTTCATGACATTAGGTGAAATATTTATTTGGTCGCTTCCAGTTTTTTTTAAATTGAATTTTGAAAATTTTTTAATTTATATGTATTTTGTTGTTGCCTTTTTGTGCAAGGCGCCAGTCTGCCTGCAACATTTTGTGACGATACAGTGTCCAACAATCCGATTCATTTGAAATGAGAACTGAACATGCAAGAAAATTCAAAGTATTTAGAAAAACAGCGCGCTGCAGGCAAACAATTTTTGAAAAAATAAAATCGCGCTCGATGAAGAGAAGAGTCCGCAGTTGCTTTGCTTCACGTTATAATTTTAATAAATGGAACTTAGGGTTGATGTTTTATAAAAAGAACTTAAATTAGATAGCTCGCGGTGGTTTTCCGGTCGATGTGCTCGGGAGTAAGCTGAAGACTAACTTCTCGCATCGGCGCTAGTTCTCACCAAGGCTCCAGTGCTGAATGCGGCGTTTGCGGCCAGCACAGGGCGAGGGGGCGACCCCGCATAGCTGTTTGATAGCCACGCTATGTCCGTTACTCCGCTGCTCATAACAACAAAGTGTCATTTGCAGGCCCAGCAGTTTGTAGCTAGCGCGATCGATTGGTTGTTCAATTGTATTCGTACGAATGTGGGACATAATGAATATTTCATTAGTAGCTGTGTTATACCAGGCGGAAGTTTTTATGTTGCCAAGATTGTCGTCTCTTAGTAGTAGTTGGGATTAAATATTCCTAGCCGTGTTAGTTGGGAACCCATTTCAATATATTCAATATATTCGGTAAAATGTTCAATGTTTTTTTCAAACAAGTGGAGTGGGTGCTAATCATTTCCATTTCATTATTGAGATTGTCATTGATGTTGTTTATAGTGTTGATCTGTACTGTGTTTTGTGATCGAGTTGAAATTTGTTGTTCAATATGTTGTCGATCGTCCTCGTCTAATATGCCCAAAAGAAATTTGAAAAAAAGTTATACAGTCCTCGTTTGTTTCGTTTTGACATGCGTATGCCATTCATTTCTCTTTTTTATGTTTTTAAATTCCTGACATTGTTTAAATATTTCTGCAACTTCTGTAATATTGATTCTGAGACACTGATGCATAAAGGTGATGGCGATTTGTATTTTTCCAGGAACAGGTTAATCTTTTATTGTTTTCAATTGGGTTGATTTTAATCGGTGTGCAACCGTCTTAATAATTCCTCCAAGGGCATTTGCGTGTTGAATTCCGTGATGAGGGCGTCTTTTAAAGTTGTCCATTCGTTGTGCATTCCTAGTTGAGACACTTTTTCGGCAGCTCGATGGCTCCAAATTTGCATGCTTCTGTCGAGCTTCGTTTGTAGGGTAGAGGTTCAAAAGGTATTCGATACATCAATTAAAAGATATTTTAATTTTCTTTTAAAAAAAAGAACACGTCCGATTTTATTGGTGTTATATTTGTAACTAACTGGACTAAGTTGTACAATTAATAATTAAACCTATTCTCTGCCGACGTCGCTGATGTCGTCGAAGCCGTCGCTGCCGCTGTAGCTTTGCCGCTGTCGCTGTAGCTGCGCCGTTGTCGCTGATGGTGTCCAATGTCGTTGGCGTTCCCACGACTTGGCCGGCGCAGACATTCTGCTGATGCAGCGCACGTGGCGGATGCACTGCCGTCGAAACTGCAGTCAATGTGCCTGTTCTTGCTGAGCTGTTGTTTGTTGTGCAATTTCTTGGTTCATATTGGGCTGCATTGGGCTTGTTGTTGTTATTGGGAATTCGCTGACTGTCTGTACGTGGCGGATGTTCTGCATGCGGTGGAGTCATGATCGAGATTTGGCTTCTTATGTGTTCTTATCATATTTGGTCTTAACTCATCTAATGAATGAGCTTAAACTGCTGGGGTCTCCAGAGAATTACGTATTTGCCGAAGTAATTGAGAGAGACTTTCGGCTGCCAATGCCATTTTAGTGTTATATTTTTTATTTCAAAACGTTTTTTTAAGAGTGAAATTATAACTGTGTTATAGTAGCGGTCGCACTTTTGATTAAGTGGGCTACTTTTGTTTTTATTCACAGACTGCTTCAGTATGTCTGTGCACTTTGATTCTTAACCAATAATATTACACCTTCGTGGCGGTCTCACTTCACGAAGCGGGCTACAAATTTGCTCTTTAAATTACCACAGATCACACAGGTTCTTGTGCGGATACCGATTAAAGTCACTTTAAACGATTCAATTCACTTTGTTGCGGCAAATTCGCATGCAAATTAACCAACTCGCGAACGCGTGATGGAAAAAAATATTTTATTTATGTGGAAGAATACTTCCGTCTTTATTGATCACAAAATTAGGACTAATGGTACAAAGATAGTCTTAAGCTAAGGGTAGCTAAAGTCATGTCAAAGCTTCTCTCAAAAAGCTTAAAGCTTGGTAATAACGTAAGTTCCTGTAATTAAAGTGTGTTTGTTATAATTTCTAATTGTCTGTTCTTTTCATTTATTTTTTTACAACTTGTAAATTTTTTATTAAGTAAGTCTACAAATCAATTGTTTATATTTTGAAATTGTGCAAAATTATTGTATATTTCCTTTTGAAAAATTTTAATGGGGTGATAAGTATTGTTACATTTTGCGACTTTGTCGTCAATTACTAATTTACCGTCTTTTTGGAAAATGGCTTTTGCATGGTATAACTTACATCTATTTTTGACAATGGGGTATTTTATATAAAAAATAATTAAACCTTTATAGGATATAACGGAAAAAATAGAATCATCTATCAAATCTATTACAGTTATGTTAAATTTTTCATGTGTTAATATGTCTGCCATATCGTAGTTATTTAAAATTTTTGAATATAGATTGATGGTTTTTAAAAATGTAATTGCATCTCGCAAAGTTTGTAGATCTAGTGACAGCAGTTTTATTCTATGTTTTTTTTTACTTAAAATTCTTGATCAAGTTTGAGGTTTTGTAGGAAGTCGGTAACTTTTCCTCTTTCTATGAAAATTGTTGATTGATTTTGTTTTGTTGATTTTGTTTAAAGCTGTTGCTGTTGTTGCTGCTGCTGTTGCACCTTGATCAGTAATAGTGCACATCCTGCCATGTAGAATTTTAGATTGTAGGCTCCTGCCTCACGGTCGCCAAGTATAATAGTATTTTGAAGACTTGGATTTGGTCTTGGTTTGATGGGAGAAGAACTTCTGTTCTTCTCCAAGTATCTTTATTCAATGCCTTCTTGGTCTTTTACATATTCTTTGCTTAAGCTAAACCGCCTAGCTGCGCTGTCGGAGCGTCTATCTTATGTATAGCTTATATGTTTATATGCTCAGCGCCGTTGGCAGCGAGAGCGCGAGAGAGATGTATATAGGTATGTAGAAGGGAGGGTCCCGCATGCCAGACATGTGGAGTCGGCACTTCTACTGCCCATTGCATATTGGTATATTACATTGCACTTAAAATATGCTTAGGTCTTTGACTTAACGTAAACATTGCAGCAGAGTGCTTCAATGTGTTTTATATGAAAAGGAACTGGGTACAGTGTGTACCCTAGCCTAGTTGGAAGCAAACAAATGCTTTCATATAATGTTATAGTACTATTTTTGGTATGTTAATGGAAGAACCGGTGTCTACAAGCCATTTTAGAGATAAATTATTTATCTTTATTTGGCAGAAGGAGTTTCCTCGGCTGAGTCGCTTTCCGGCTCTGATTCCGAGGCTGGTTGATGAAAATGTTCTCCTGTGTTCGTTCTAAATTGGGCACTGCAACTTTATCTTTGCCTTTTGGTAGGAGGGTTCGGAATATTAACGTTATGCAATTGGTTATAATTCAACGCTCCTCGAGAAGGGCGTTTTATAATGTCGACGAAGAAGATCTTCACATGGTGTTTGTGTCTTGTACTCGCTTATGAGGGCATTCATCAGATCCGGCCACGTCGTTGCTTCTGAAAATTAATAAAGCCGTTGGGTACCTTCAGATATCTGTATTTCGCTGGCGCTGTAGAATACATATTGCTAACGGACTTCAGTGGTTGGGTACAGCTGCAAATGAATGCGCTTATCTCCTGAATATTTCCATTAAAAGATGGCACCTGCTTGATCTGGCTTAGGGATTGGTTGAGGTGCTGCTCTAAGAGCAGTTAAATTTGTTCATTTGATGGTTTGCTATTGCTATTGATCTTGGTTTCTTTCCTTTTATTTGCGTATTACGATTTCACATTTACACTGCGCCGATTCGCATAATTTAATCATGGACTTCCCACTTGATGGTACAAGAGCCCCTTCACTTACTATCCTACCGGCTGCGCCAATAACGTGTTCGCTGGTTATCATATACAAAAAAACAAAGCCAAGTTATTTTATTTTCTTATAGTTTATTCTTACTTGTGGTTTGGACCGAGATAATGGCCGAATTGAACTGTAGCTAAACTGTTCTCGAACTGACTCGGGAATTCAGAGATTCGTTTGTTATTGTTACCTGGACGTTTGGTTTAGAGTTTAGGTGAACTGTGGAAATGTTTACTTTAAGTGTGTGTCAAAAGTTCCACCATGTAGAAAAGTGTTAGCTACTCCCGATAATTTTTTAAGATTGTCCAGAATGAAGTCCTTTTACATATTGGAGGGATGGTGCGTATCCCATGGCCGTGACCGTTGTTAGTACAGCCGGTATTTCCAACCTATATTTTCGTTTAGCTTTACAGGCTATACTGCTCATCGGGCAAAAGTGTTTCCGCTCAATGTTACAAAGGTTTTTTTTCACCTAGTTAAGATGAAGAACATTCCAGTTGATTCTGTAAAAGTTGATCCCTGAAATAAGAGTCGCCCGGGTTTCGTTCACGTTACAATTTAATTGTTCAAACTTAGCTTAACTTGGTTACAAATTCAAACTTAGATTAATTTATTCTGCTGATGTTGAATTTGGGAGTATATAGTAGCCACCTTAGGTGTGCTATTCTCGATTTTATTTTATTTTTTTCGCCACGGCGCTTTTTACCCACACTCTACTCACTCACATATTTTTTGTTGGTGTCCATAATCCATTCACACTGCTGCATGATGCCGTCCACACTTTTTATTCCCTTTTTATTCAATTCCCACGTAGATTGGATTCTCCTGCCTCACGGTCGCCATATACTAGATGGGTTCCTCACATCTAGTGTTGGTCTGAGCACTGGGTTTTAGTTATTTATTTTAAGAAGAACAACACATTTATTTGGTTTTGGTTTGGACCATAGCTCCTTTTATTGTAAGATAAAATAATATTTTCCAGTAGTGTTTTCACTCATGCTCGTACTCATACTGAATCTTATATCTAATGTAATATGTTGAAGTTGTAGTACGCCGAGTAATAAGTTGAAGTTGTAGTACACCGAAGTAATAACACAATTTGTATTTAGTATCAAGACAGGACTTGTGTCCATGTCGCTTATTTATTCTTTTATGGAAAATGGAGCAGGGAAGATCCCGCTCCAGTCGAAGTCAAATCGTAAGTGTTCTTAAGATCTAAATACAAAAGGTTTCTTAGCCTAAATCTAGGAGCAGCAGGAGGCGCTTATATGCATATCTTATGTATATATGAATTATCGCCAAGCGACGTTGACGTTGGAGGAGGAGGAGGAGGAGTGCTATATACACACATAGTAAGCGATCAGGGCATAGCCAGCGCGAGAATGCAGACTATGCAATTATGTATGTTAGCCTTCAAGTGGATGCTCGTATTACACATACACTTGGGCCGGACTGTTTATGTATATATTGCAACAAAGTGCTACAATGTGATTGTATGTTATGATTGAATATTAGTACAGTGGTTTACCGATATATGTGCATACCACACTAATTCAGAAGTATGCTTAAACTAAGTAATGCGCCTTAGCTGCCTGGTGAAGAAGAGCGGCTGCATTATGTTCTATGTTCTTTATTTTATTTTTATTAATACATAATTGCTGTTCTGCTAAACAACAGCAAAGGGAATTCAAAGTGAATATCGAGAGAGTATGCTAAGTGCGCGCATTATGTATAAATTAGGTTTTTAACACCGATTGAGTTAACTAAAACAAAGAACTTTCAATTCATTACGGGCGAGCGCCGCGATTTATTTAAAGGTAGTTTTAGACTAAACTATAAAAATGAAAGTAGCTCTACAAGAAGTCTTCAACTGAATGCTGACCATGCATTTATGCAGTGTGGCTTATAAGTGGGTGATCATGTTACACTTCCACTTGAACATTATTGTTTACGTCAGCACTGCCAATGTGTTTGTACTTATATATGATTTATTTAAGTCATTGTACTGAGTAAAGTAAACACGCAATATGTACGCCTACCACAATACGATGAAGAAGGGTCCCTCGCAGTCTGACGGGCAAGTCCTCTGGAGTTTTGTTATGACGGCTCTGGGAGGAGGTGTAGATGTTTTAATACTTGAATTCTGTATTGCTTTTATGAATGAGAGAGTGGCATTTTGGCTTTCTGTAGTTTTTTCCAATTCTTTGCACCTTTGAAGCTGTCTGCCTTGCGGGTGGTGGGTTCCTCGAAAATATAAGCCACTTTAAGTGTGCTATTCTTTTCTAAATGTGAGTTTTTCTACCTCCTACTTTCCGGATTTGTAGATAAACACGCAGTTACACTCTTCTATTCTAACTGACACTGCGCCGTACAAATATGACCTGAAGTTATCTAAAGCCCAGACTATAGACTATAGACTATAGCAAGCATCTCTTTCTGTATAGTCGCATAGCTCTTCTCGGTCTTGGACAAGGTCCGTGAAATGTATGCAATAGGGCGATTTTAACCCTCTATATCTTGGGACAATACAGTCCCAATGGCATAATTAGAGGCGTCTGTGGTTAAATGAAATGGCTTGCTGAAGTTCGGGAAAGCAAGCACTTCGGAAGAAGAAAGGATTGACTTAAATTGTCAAAAGCCTGCAAGGCCACATCTCCGAGTTAAACAGGAACCTTTTTTGACTGATTTGCCTTGACTCGGGCGGATTCCCCGCGAGTCAAATTAGTTAATTTTGAACTTCGTATAATACGACGTCAGGCCAAGGAAGCTCTTCAGTTCCTTGACTTTTGTCGGGGGACTCATTTTCGTTGTGGCATCTACCTTTTTTTTGTCAGCCCTGATACCCGGCTCTTGAAGACCGAACGAAAGTTAGTCCAATGACTTTCGTAGTCTTTGCTAAAGACGATAATATCGTCGATGTAATTCATTTAAATTTGACTTTTTGAGCTCGTGAAGAATGTTACCTGCTACAGGCTGTAACGGCATTGTCACCGCGGTGGTGGTCACTTTTTTGTTTTGAAGAGTTAGAAGAAAGACACTTGATGTTTTTGGTTTGGCGGGGACGTCCGTCCCCGAAGAATGATATTTATTCAATGTATTGAGCTTTAAGCTTACGGGTGCCAAGCGCTGCGACATAGCAGCCAAGGCTCTTATGTATTCTTATACATTATAATAGTATGCGGTACATACATTGAGAGAGTATGTTGTGTGCGCGCAGTATGTACATATGTACAGGGCTAGCGTGAGAACGCTGACCATGCATTTAGGCAGTGTGGTTCATAAGTGGGTGATCATGTTACACTTCCACTTGAACGTCGCTGTTTGCATATATATATATTTATTATTTATATTTTTTTTTTGTTATATGTATTTGTCTTTTTTTTTTTTGAAAATTAAGGAAACTATTGAAAATTTGAAAAATTATTGATTTTAGCAATTGTTAAAATAATAATATATGTGTCTGATTTATATGTGATTAAAAATGTTTTTTTGTTTTTTTCTTCTTTTTTTTTATATATATATTCTTTTGGATAACATAAAGAATTAATGAATAAAATAAACAAATTTAAGGAAAATATCGTTTTAAAATATATTTTAAAATTATTTCGTTATGGGTGGCCAACCCTACAAAATATATTAAGAATTGAAAATTTTTAACCTATCTTTATGAACTATCTGTTTCTTATTTTAATTTCTATAATTGTAATATTATTATTAGCTCCTATATCTGAAACTAAATATGGTCCTAAATAATTATTGTCAAGTTTATGACCTGTCTCGTTCCTAAGTAATACCTTATCTCCTATTTTTAATTCAAAATTACTAATATTTCTATCATATTTAATTTTTCTATCGGCTTTTGCCTTTTCTAACATATTCCTAGCTCTTTTATAAGCTATCTCTAATCTAATCTTTACTTCTTTCGAATAGTCATCCATGTTATAAATGGGATCTATTCTATCTATTTTAGTAAAATCTGTGAACTGTCTTGGTAATCTTCCAAATACTAGTTCATATGGACAATATTTATGAACTACTGATGGTGTTGTGTTGAAACAATAAGTAAAATATTGTATCCAAACATCCCAATCAGTTTTGTCAACAGAAATGTACGAGCGAACATACTCGTTGAATGTTCTGTGACTTCGTTCTATTGTTCCTAAAGTCTGGTGATGGTGTGCTGTTGAAGTAATGTTTTTTTTATCTTCATATATTTGCACAGATCGTCTATGATTTGATTTTTATATTCCGTTCCCATGTCCGTAATGATTGTTTTCATTGGACCGTACTTGAGAATAAAATGTCCAAATATAGCCTTAGCAACTGATTTTGCGCTTTTATTTGGTATTTGGTATGGTATGTTACCAAATATTTTGTTAAATCACAAATGATAGTGACAGCATACTCATTTCCATCTTCTGATCTTGGAAGTGGACCAATGGTATCTATCAGAACTATATCAAATGCTGTTGCTGGCGTTTCTGTTATTGTCATTGGCATTTTCGTATGTTTCAACGTTTTAGCCTGTTGGCATTTTAAACATGTCTTGACATATTTACTTATTGCCTTTGTCATTTGTGGCCAATAATAAAAGTTTTTTATTTTCCTCAGGGTTCTAGAAATTCCTGAGTGGCCTCCTTCTGACGGGTCGTCATGATATTTAGACAGTATTGCTTCTATTTGAACCTTATCATCTTTATCTATCTTAGTCACCTTGTTTAATAGCGCTATTTTTAAATTTTTTAATATTTTATTGCCCTTTTCTTTAAAATTCTTAATAGTGACAAACTCGAAGATTTGTTCACTTGGTGACAATTGCGTTTGAATGATTTTATTTATTCTTGTTTCTTCATTAAGCCTTTGAAAAAAACTGATCTAAATCGATTTTTTCATTAGAATAAAAATTAGTCATATCGAAACGTGTTATAATATTTTTGGCTCTTTTTAACAAACACTTATGTTTGTCTATTTTGAGAACAATATATTTCTTGGCATCAATGTTATTGATTACCTGATAGATATTGGGCATTTCTATTTTTTCTTTGTTTACTTCTGGTTCTTGCAATTTTTCTCCTGCGCAGGAATTTTTCTGTCTTACTGAAGCTCTCGTTTCGACCTTCAGTATCTGTCTATTTATTTCTTTTAGCTCTCCGATAGTTATTCGGGAAAGAGCATCTGCTATGTAATTATTTTTCCCCTTGAGGTACTCTACACTAAAATCATATTCCTACAAGGTCAAGATAGTCATAGTCAAGACATGAAGTCGTCAGTAGTGAAGAAGTTGTGAATAAAGCCGAAAGTTGAAAACGCACACAGCATCACAAATATTAAAGTTGTAAAATTACCTAATCAAACACTAAAACACCAATACCTAAATATAATTATCTTATTCTTAAAACTATTGAAATAAAACTTATATGATTTAAAAACATCTTAAATCTTACATGGGGGCTCAACCGTTCAGAACAGCCTCAACCGTTCAGAACAGCCAAAACGTGCAGAACAGCCGCAAAAAATTAAAAGTGACAGTTGATAAATGCCAAATAATACAAAGAACGTATAAAATACAAGTGTGGATACTAATGTTGTTGTAAGCTGTTGTTAAGAAACATTAAAGTTGCTAAAGTTGTTAAAGTTGCTAAAGTTGTTAAAATTGTTAAAGTTGATACAATTTTTAAAGTTGCTACAGTTGAAAAAAGTTGTGAAATTGTGAAATCATGTTGCGTTCCAGTAAGAAAAATAAAAATGCTGCGCAAATTCAGCAAACAAACGAAAAGAAGAAGGCAGATGACAAAAAATCAAAAGAACCGTTGGATCAATCGTACGAAATAAAACGTAGAAGCATAAAAGAAGATCAGGAAAAAGTGAATGAGATAGCAGCAGTTGAAGGAGAGGACACTGAAATTCTAAGAAAAATGCAAATCGTAGAAAATTCGACAAATGAAGAAATTGAAGATGAAGAAGAAGTTAAAGAAGAGAACAATTTTGTGCGTGAAAACCGTTACGCAGATACACACACATATGTGCAGAATAGTGAAATGTCCGTATTGATAAAAATGCTGACAGAAAAATATGACAATAATCAAAATAAAAACTGTATATCAATTGAAAGTTTCGCGAAAGTGGTTCCAGATTTTGATGGTTATTCGATACCAGTTCAGCAGTGGATACATAATTTTAACGAAAATGCAGAAGCATATGAACTAAGTGAGAAACAAAAATATGTAAACGCGCGTAATAAAATGATAGGAACGGCAAAACTATTTCTTGAGACAATTACTGTGTCAAATTACGAATCTTTATGTGCATCGTTAATTGATGAATTTGATACACAGCTGAGCAGAGCAGAAATACACAAAATGTTGCAAAATCGTAAAAAACGTGGATCAGAAAATGTTCATGAATATATAATTCAAATGCGTAAAATAGCAGCTCTTGGACAAATTGAAGACAAATCAATAATAAGTTACATTGTCGATGGTCTCGAAGTAAGAGATGATTTAAAATATCCATTGTACAGTGCGTGCTCGTTTAAAGAATTGTTAAGTCGATATGAACTAGTGCTGAAAGTTGACAAAAACAATGCAGTCAATAAGTATAAAAAAAAAGACAAGGCGGGAGAAAAACAGCAACAACAAAGTAGCCAAAAACAACAACAACATTGCTTTAATTGTGGATCTAATGAACATAAGAGAGCAGAATGCAAAGAACAGACAAAATGCTTTAAGTGTAGTGGTGTTGGTCACATTTCAAAACAATGTCCGGGTGTAAAACAAACAGTTAATGTCGTCGTAAAAGACAATCGCGTCAAAGAAATTAAGATCGGTGAAACAAATGAATTGTGTTTAATAGATACGGGTTCTGATGTGTCACTTATGCGAAAAGATAAGTATGACAAGAAATTTAATAAACATAAGCTGCAAAATAACTATATTAAACTTTTCGGTTTGGGTAATGTTGCTACCCCTGTGCTTGGTGAATTTGCTGAACAAGTAAAAGTTGATGGACTTATTACAAATCACACATTCCTCGTTGTTTCAAATGCGAATATGAAACATGACATTATAGTTGGTTATGATTTTCTAAAAAAATTCACAATAAAGTTGGATGCCAATGGCTATTCATTCGAAAAAGAACAGGTAAACGCTGATAACGAATATGCTGACGTGAACGTTATAAATATGGTAAATGTAGTCGATGATTTTGAAGTTGATGTTGAACCAAAATATAAGGAACCAATAAAGCAGTTAATCGAGTATTACAAGCCGAAGGATAACATTGCTGAATGTCCAATAAAGCTGAGCATAAATCCAAACGTTGACAATATAGCTTTTCGTGAAAGCCCAAGCAGATTATCAATTCCAGAACGCGAATTTGTCCGAAAACAAGTTGAAGAATGGTTAACCAATGGAATTATAAGAGAATCTACTTCCAATGTTGCAAGCAAAGTCGTGTTGGCAAAGAAGAAAGATGGCTCTTACAGATTGTGCGTTGATTTCCGTAAATTGAACTCGCTAGTTCTTAAAGACAGATTTCCAGTCCCAGTCGTTGAAGAAGTTCTAGAAAGAATGCAAAATGCCAAATATTTCTCTGTTTTGGATTTAAAAAATGGTTTTTTCCACGTTGAGATTGAGGAGACAAGTAAGAAATATAGTGCGTTCGTAACAAAAGAGGGACTATACGAATTTAATAGAGCACCATTCGGATTTTGTAATTCAGCTGCAGTATTTGTTCGATACATAAACTATATATTTCAGCAGTTGATTAATGATGGTATAATGGAAATTTATGTAGACGACATTGTTATTTTTGGAGACTCAATTGATCAGTGTCTCAAGAATATGGCAACAGTTTTAAACAAAGCGGAAGAGTTTGGTCTGCAAATAAAATGGTCTAAGTGTCAATTTCTAAAAAAGAGGATTACTTTTCTAGGCCACGAAGTTGAAAATGGACAAGTATGGCCAGGCCAGGAAAAAATCAAAGCTGTTAAAAACTTTCCATTACCGAAGAACATAAGAGGTGTACAGGCATTCCTTGGTCTAACGGGATACTTTCGTAAGTTCATCAAAGACTATTCTCTAATAGCAAGACCGTTGACGCAGTTATTAAGAAAAGATGCAGAGTTCAAAATAGAGGGAATTCAAATACAAGCTGTTGATAAACTAAAGGAATGTTTAACAAGCGAACCTGTACTCAAAATTTACAAACAAAATGCTAAGACTCAGTTGCACGTTGACGCATCAAAAGATGGCTTTGGAGCAAGTCTTATTCAACAGCATGACAACAAGTGGCACCCTGTAATTTATTACAGTAAAAAGACAACTCCACAAGAAGAAAAGATGCACAGTTATTTTCTCGAAGTAAAAGCAGCATATTTAGCAACCAGAAAGCTTCGTCATTATTTAATGGGTATTCAATTCACCTTAGTAACTGATTGTGCAGCTTTTAAAATGACCGCAGTTAAAAAAGATGTTCCCAGAGAAGTGGTACAATGGTTAATGTACCTGCAAGATTTTTCATACACCATCGAACACCGCGCTGGAAATAGAATGAAGCATGTGGACAGTCTTAGTCGATTTCCAGTTATGATAATAACATCAGAGGTACAAACGCAACTGTTAAGGGCTCAACGCAAAGACGAACACTTAGCAGCAGTTGCAGAAATTCTTAAAGAAAGGCCGTATGCTGATTTTAAAATAAAGAATCAATTATTGTTCAAGCAAATAAACGGAACTGATCTGTTAGCTGTACCGAAAATCATGGAGAAAGAAATAATCAGAAATGCACACAATTTTGGTCATATGGGAGCGCAGAAAACAATACATGCGATTAGGCAGAATTACTTCATTCCCCATTTGGAGAAAAAAGTTGGAGAATTGATATCAAACTGCATAGAGTGTATAACTCGAAATAAAAAGTTGGGTAAGCAGGAAGATTATTTACATTGCATAGATAAGGGTGACAAGCCGTTGACTACACTTCACGTTGATCATCTCGGATCTTTAGACGCAACATCCAAAAAATATAAGTATATACTAGCAGTTGTGGATGGTTTTTCAAAATTTACTTGGTTATATCCCACAAAGTCGACTGATGCTGCAGAAGTAATAAAACATATGAGTTCATGGGTAACGATATTCGGAAACCCACAACGTATTATCAGCGACAAAGGTGCAGCTTTTACATCGAAACATTTTAAGGAGTTCTGTGCTGATCACAAAATAGACCATGTAGAAACAACCACTGGAATCCCGAGAGGAAATGGACAAATAGAGAGAGTGAACAGAGTCATACTGTCAGTATTGGCAAAAATGTCAGCAGCTGAACCATCTAAATGGTACAAATACACGTCGAAGGTGCAAAAAGCGATCAATGCGCATGTTCACTCATCAACTAATTTCACACCATTCGAAATTATGTTTGGTGTCAAAATGCGAAATGAAAATGAAGCTGATCTGATTGAAATTCTACAAGACGAAATGTTGGCTGGCCTACAAGATGACCGTAATCAAATGAGAATGCAAGCGAAAGTTCAAATTGGTAAGGCACAAGAAACCTATAAACGAAACTATGATAGAAGACGCAGAGGACATCATGGTTACCAATTGTCAGACTTGGTCGCCATCAAAGTTACTCAGTTTGTCAATAGCAGCAAGTTGGGCAACAAATACATTGGTCCATACGAAGTAATCAAACTTAAGCGAAATGGGAGATATGATGTTAAAAAAGTTGCTGACTTCCAAGGTCCAAATCAGACTTCAACCAGTGCTGATTATATGAAGCTTTGGCGATATTTCGAAGAAGAGGATGACGATAACCCTGGAGATTCATCTGAGGCAGATGAAGAGCAGGATGGCCGAGTGTAATCTGGCAACCCTGTCGGTACCGATCGAGTGGACAGCCCTTTCTAAAACTAACACAATAATCGATAGTCATAGTCAAGACACGAAGTCGTCAGTAGTGAAGAAGTTGTGAATAAAGCCGAAAGTTGAAAACGCACACAGCATCACAAATATTAAGTTGTAAAATTACCTAATCAAACACTAAAACACCAATACCTAAATATAATTATCTTATTCTTAAAACTATTGAAATAAAACTTATATGATTTAAAATACATTTTAAATCTTACATATATATGGTCTAAAATGGTTTATTGCCCAATGTATAGCTGCTAGTTCTTGTTCTGTAGTGGACTTATTACTTTCACCTTGTGTAAAGGTTCTTGAAGCGTATGCCACTGGTAATTGTTGACCGTTATGGTCCTGAGATAGTACCGCTCCAAAATGCAAAATTGTTTGCTGAAGTCTGGGTACTGAAGAAGAGTAGGTTTCATTAATTCCCTTTTAAGATATTCGAAGCTTCGTTGCATTCGCTTGTCCATTCAAATGGAACATTCTTTTTACAAAGCCTCGTTAAGTGGCGTGATTTCTCAGAGAAATGTTTAATAAATCTTCTGTAATAGTTGCAAAATGCGACGAATCGTCTAGCTTCGTCTGCATTTACTGGTTGTGGGTAGTTTTTAATTACCTCATATTTAGAGTCATCTGGTAATATACCTTTATCAGTACATTTATGACCTAAATATGTAACCTCTTTCATAAAGAAAGTGCATTTTTCTGGATGTAGTTTTAAATTATGTTGTCTACATAATTTGAAAACATCGGTTAAATTCTTAAGCATATGCTTTTCAGAACAACCGACTACAACTAAATCATCCATATACAGAAAAGCTTGCGAAGGCTGTAGGCCTGTGAATGCAAGTGTCATCATTCTTTGAAACGAATTGGGGGCTATCTTTAACCCAAATGGTAATCGCGTGTAGCGATACGAGCCTGTTGAAGTTGAGAATGATGTTATATTTCGTGACCTTTCGTCTAACTTGATTTGGTGAAAACCTGACATAAGGTCTAGGCACGAGAAATATTTTGCTCGTCCTAATTGATCAAGAATATCTTCTATTCTTGGAAGTGGGAATTTATCTGCTAGCAGTTTCTTATTGATCTGACGATAGTCAACTACTAATCGCCATCTCTTTTCCGCCGAATTAGGCAGTGATTTCTTGGGTACCAAGAGAAGTGGGCTATTATATTCTGATATAGACGGCTCTACTATACCGTCTTTTATCAGCTTGTCAACTTGCCTTTGAATTTCTGGCTTTTGACTTTCTGGCATTCTATAATTCTTAATGTACACTGGTGTTTTATCATTCAATCTCAATTTTTGTCTATAAAAGTTATTAGCTGATATGGTTTCTGTTTCGAGACCAAAAATATCGCTATATTCGGTGCATAATTTTGTTAAATCGTTTTTAAATAACGATGGAAATTTTAGAAGTTTTAATACTTCTGAAGTTCTTTTTGGACTATTTTCTGTATTTGCATTGTAAACATCATAATCGTCTAATGATTCGCTTTTTATATTTGCGCTGTTTACAATAGCGTCTTTTTCTGTTGTATTTATAATGCGAATCAACACGTTCTGAGTGTTTACTAGTGCACTTGCTACTATTATTCCAGGTTGCAATTCCTGGTTGGGGATAAGAACATTGGTGTCAGTAGACGTAAGGTGAATCTTTCGAATTACCTCTGATCTAGCTGGCAAAACTATTTCGTTATCAAGTGAATGTATTATAGGAATGTTTATATTCCTGAAATTATCGGGCCTCAAAGTGAACCAATATTCTTGGTCGTGGAATTCTAAAATACAATTGTATTTTTTAATGAAGTCCAAACCAATTATACCATCCCCTGGTATAGGAAAATTGTCAGGTACGATATGGAATTTATGTGGTATTGCTGCATTTGCAATACTCATTTCCAAATCTATAGTACGAGTACCTAGAGACTGAATTGTCCCTTGCCCTATTCCTGATATATTTGTGGTATCTCTTGATTTTAATTTATTTAAATTATTATTACTGCATTTGAGCAGTGAAATTTCTGCACCTGTATCTATTTATAGAGTTACCATTGAATTGGTACTCATATTTTTTAACTTTATAAAAATACTTAAATTGAGATTGATTCTATACAGCCTTACTGTTGGCTGTTGCTCAAGGGGGCCTGCTGGTTTTCCGTCTGTATGTTTCTGACGGTATTATTATTTCTATTATTTGAGTTCTGGTTTTGGTTACCCCTATGGTAGCCTCCACCTCTGTTGTTGTTCTGGTTACCGCCGCGGCCTCTATTTCCTCCGCGATAACCACCTCGGCCTCTATAATTGTTATTATAGTTACCGCGGCCATTACCTCTATTTTGGTAATTTCCACGATAACTATTTCCTCGAGAATGTCCTCTATTGTTATAGAAGAAAACATTGTTCGAGTTGCCGGTCATTTCTGTACAGCAGTGTATGTACTTCTCTACTACACTATTCATAGTGCTGAAGTTACCTGCTTCTAGAATTGTCTTGAGCTTATCATGCTCGCAATTCTTTATCATCGCAGTGATCGCTTCTTTCGTCCCGAATTTATCTGCGTTGTTTGAGTCTAGTCCGTCATCTATGTAGGCTGCCTCAAGCGACCTACGTAGATTTTCAATTTCTGTGGTATACTGCGCTGCAGTTTTACCACGTTGTTGTGTATTTAGCAATTTTGCTTTAATGACATCAGGCGATTCGCCTTTAACTGATGCCTTTAATACACTTATGATTCCAATAATTGTCCTTTCATTTTCAACTTTGTATGATAAAGGGCCAATTATTTTTGTCTTAATGACTTCAACGGCTAACATCTCCTGATCTCCTTTCGTGAGATCTGTTAATCGGAGTGCCGTGAGGAATCTATTTAGATTTACTTTCTTGCCATCGAACTCGGGTATCGTGGACGAAATTTGTCTCACGTATTCCCTTGAAGTTGCGGCTGAGTCAGTCATATTGCGTTCTAAGTCTGTGTTTGTAGGCTCTGAACTTTCTTCTTCTCCTATTTCTGACAATTTAATTGTTGCCGGTATTGTAAGATCGTGTAGATCTTCTTCTTTAATTTCCTGTTCAGAGTCCTCTTCTTTACTATCCTGATCGGAGTCTTCCGATACTTCTGTATTGTCGCCTGTATCAATTTCAACTGATGTGTTGAATATTATAGGGACAGTCAGATTTAAATTGTGTTTTTTTCCTTACTAGTAACAAGTTTTCTCTAAACTTGTTTAAAAGTTTTAACGCTTGCGTTAAATGTATTCTAGTTAATCTATCCTTATTTATATTTAGTAATTGGCGTGCTTCATTAAAGCATTCTACCAATATTTGTGCGTGCCTATTGAGAGTATTTTGTTGTATTTCTCTATTTTGGCTTACGCACTTATAAGATTTATCAAAGGTTATTTTTATATGTTCTAGCTGGTTTTTTATATTTTGCCAGTCCATATAGCCTTTTATTTATAGTAGAACTTTGTAAATTGTTCTAATATTTATAGACTAACCAATTTGGTTGACTATCGAATTCTATTTCTTCAACTATCACCCCTTCGATCATCGCAAGAACTGTTGCCAGGTCCTTCCTTGAACAAACATGGAAAGGTGACCTTTTTAATTTAAAGATTGTCACGTAATGGACGAACAATAAATCGAAAAGAGGCATTGGCTCTCGCGATATCAGGAATAATACTCTGCTCACGAAGTTTGGGTCTTGCTTTTCTATCTTTCTAATTATATGCTGAATATGTTTACCCATTATTTACTGGGGACTCTCTTTAGAATCCTCATCACAGCTGTCATTGGTAGATATTGTTGAATGTTCCCTTTGGTCATTCAAGAAGTTTTCAATTTCGTACCAATCGCTGTCGTCTAACGAATCTAAACATTCGCCTATTAAGTTAAAAATCGGATTCATTTCTATATATATTTCGTATGTGTGGCTATTTTATATTTATTTATTCATATATCTTAAAACTTTTAACATTTTTCAAAATATCTATTCATATATTATTTATGTATTAATGTATTTTTTTTTTTTGTTTTGTTCATTAGATATACTCCAAACACATTTATTTTATCATTCATTTCAAAATCTTTTTTTTTTAAAATTGTTTTTTTTTTTTTTGTCTGTTTCTTATATTTTATCTAGATCGTTGGCTCTGCTCTCATATTTCTTTTTTAAAAATTTATTATGGAGCTTGTACAATTTTATGAGCGCATTTACGATCATTATAATGGCAATTATGCCCAGGATCAAAGTGATCCAGTCTAAGTTGTTCGTACTTACTTCTACTTTGTTTATTACATTTGCGGTAGAATCTACCGACTTAGTATCTACTAGTCCCATATTGGGTACTGTTCTTATTTGATTATTTCTTAATATAAAGGTGTTTCTTATGATATAATTTTGTATGTCCCCATCTCTGCCTAAGTCATCTACTTTGTAGATCCTATTTTCTATTGTCGACATACAAGTCGTCCTACCTAGGTTTTTCGCTGGCCTTGTGAGCCAAGCTTCTCATTGGGCAGATAGGTTTCCGCTCAATCTTACAATGGTTTTATAATTAAATGAAAAAATATGCATCGCAGTGCAATTAAAAAAAATTATGCAACGCAGTGCAAAGTATATAAAAAAATTGCGCACTTGGTAGCGCTGTCGGTAGTTGTCGATGCTGCTGTGTTAACCTGTGTCAGCTGGGCGTCGCCGGTATGGCACGCTGATACTCCATCGATGCTGTAGTGCGGATAGCGCACCACAGTTTTTTTTTTTTTATTTTGCTAATTATCGTCGGCCTGTGTCAGCTGGTCGTCGCCGGTATGGCACGCTGACACTCCCTCGATGCTGTCTTCTTAGTTTTTAATCGGTGGTACTGGCCGTGCGATGCCTGCACGTGTACTCACAGGCTGGGCTGTATAGTGGTCCCTCGCAGTCGTTAGGGCATTTTAGTTTTAGCTCCGGCAGGCTTTTGGGTTGAGGAGGTTGGATTTTGTTATTATTTGAAATTGATTTTATTTGCTTCTCTGAGCGAGCGGGTTTGGTGGGGTTTTTATTTTTATTTTCACTTAGGAATTTTACGTAGTGATCTAGCTCAGCTTGTAGCTTTTGAGCTTTCGACCATTCGGGCGCTGGAGTTTTTGCATATAATAGCCACCTTAGGCGCGCTATTTCTTTTTTTGCTTTTTGTGTACTCCGCCCCTGCGTTTACCCATCACACACACACTCTACTCACTCAGATTTTTCCTCCAAAGCCGGTGGTTTTTGTTGCTGTTTTTTTTTTTGCTGTCCGGGGCCTATTGGCTCAGGCGGGGTCGCTGCTGGTCTTCGCACTGGTCTTTAAACATGTTTGGTTTTGTGTGTTCTTTTTTTTTTTTTTTATTCATTTACACATGCATTTTTTTTTATGCATTTACACAGAGAGAGTTTCAACTCTGCACAACACTTTACACTGATTGAGGCTCCTGCCTCACGGTCGCCATGAAGAGTTAGAAGAAAGACACTTGATGTTTTTGGTTTGGCGGGGACGTCCGTCCCCGAAGAACGATCTTTATTCAATGTATTGAGCTTAAAGTTTACGGGTGCCAAGCGCTGCGACATAGCAGCCAAGGCTCTTATGTATTCTTATACATTGTAATAGTATGCGGTACATACATTGAGAGAGTATGTTGTGTGCGCGCAGTATGTACATATGTACAGGGCTAGCGTGAGAACGCTGACCATGCATTTAGGCAGTGTGGTTCATAAGTGGGTGATCATGTTACACTTCCACTTGAACGTCGCTGTTTGCATAAACACTGCAACAATGTAATTGTGTTTATATCTGTTTGATGAACTTCTATGTATAATATATATATGACATGTGCGCATACTACAGTTTATAACTTTTCACTGTCATTTTGTCACTAGTTTCATTTTTTCCTTTATTTGTTGTATTAGTGTAACCATTGTTAAAGCTGCACCAGGTAGTCAGAGTTCAGACTGCTCGGGCGCCAGTTAAGTATTTGTCTTTCGACAAGGCCCTACGGCCAAGACATTACCTAATTACGATAGGCAACATTTGCCATTGAAGGTCTAACGGAAGGAGTTCTCAAAAGATTCCGGTCGCAGGTTATTAGAGATTCCCCATTAAAAAACTTATTCCTTCTTTATTTTCTACGTTATAATTGTATTCATTATTGTGTTCAAATTATCGATTTGCATTGCAGTGTCTTCCGAAATTTGAAATAAACTTGATCTCTGCACAGATTACAGAAACCTTTATACCAAATGAAATCTTGACGTGCAAACAGAAGGACTAAAAAATAGCTAAATCGACTCGGCTAGTGATCTTGATCTAGAATATATTAATATAATTTGCGGGTTCCCCTACGCCTCCTTCTGCCTGTTACACACATTTGCAAAAAGTTAGTATAGCCATTTTCAGGGTGTAAGGGTATACAAATTTGTAATTGTGTTATAACATTTTATCACGATTTGGCAAGCTGATTCTGATTTCTTTATGCGTATTCATAAATATTGTCAAAACTGTCCATTCGGCAATGATGCCATAAGTTTGTCAAATTTTCGTTCATTATATGATAATAATCAGATCAAGATTATTACCAGACCCGAACATTTAATTGTATCTTATCTATTAAGAGCTAAAGATTGCTACGAATTCCGCAACAAGCGTTGGTATTTATATATTTACGTTGCAAATGATCCGTCATTTAGACTAAGATCAAAGCTGTAGTTAATATTAAAAAAATCGAAAACACGAACGAATTCAATGAACATCTTTATTTCTTTAATGTCAGCTTAAGACTATACATATGTACAGAGTTTAGTTCGGTTCGAAGCGAGCATTTTTATACCCTTCGACCATTGAAAATGGTCAAAAAAGGGTATACTAACTTTGTGCAAATGTATGTAACAGGCAGAAGGAGGCGTCGGAGACCCCATAAAGTATATATATTCTTGCTCAGGATCACTAGCCGAGTCGATTGAGCCATGTCTGTCTGTCTGTCCGTCTGTCCGTCTGTCTGTGTGAACGCACAGATCTCAGCTATTATAAAAGCTTGAGCTACCAAATTTGGCAGAAAGACTCCTGTGTACTATAAGCTGATCAAGTTTATTTCAAATGTTAGGTGCCACGCCCACCGCCCCCGCAAATCAATAATTTAATTTTTGAACTTAATTTGTAAGCGCTGTATCAAAGATACAACTTTCTGACTTTAACATATATTAAGCTGAATGAAATATCTACGTACACTCCAAATTGCAATCCGATCGGACAATAAACACAGAAGTTATTTAAGAAAGTATGTGCATAAAACCAAGTGCTTGTATCAGCTAACAAGGGAGGCGGGCGAGCGCAAAGCGCGAGCGCCATCTGTCGGCAATAATTTAAAAGCATATGCATATGTATATGTGTACATACATAGGAACGTAGGTCGAAGGGTATCCCACTGTCGCGTGCAGCGCGACTGTGGCTTTCTCTATTTTTGGTCGATTGTCTTGCCAGCATTTTTGGTGATTATACTAAATACCCTTACCTCTTAATGAAGATATACTTATTTTGCAAAGGTAATCATTTTAGGCTGTCAATATATTGTTTTTATACCCGGTACCCATAGGGTAGTAAGAGATTACAACTTTATGGCAACCAAATATGTATGCAATAGGCAGAAGGATGCGTCTCCGACCGCACAAGTGTGTATATTCTTATTCAGAGTCGATTATATATAATATTGTCCCATTTTCATTTACATTTTTATTTCTATATCAATTAACAGTCATTCAAAGTGGTAGAATCAATGAAAAATATGTCACAAACTGCAATTGTATAAATTCTTCGCAAAAATTAAAGGTTATCTTCTTTAATTTTTTTTACCAACGTAACTTTCTGTTGATTGTTTTCAAGAGGGGATATGTCTCCCCGCACTGCCCACGGAAATCATCGGTTTCCAGAGACCAGACCATGGCTCCAGCCAGGTTCTTTGAAAGAGCGAAGTCCATTTTCCACTGCACACTGAGAACATTGTCAAAGCTAACCCACTGATCTCCAGAAAAGGCATATGGTGCCGCATTATTGTAGTCAAACACTGTGTGCCAGTTGTTAACGCAAATCTCGTTATAGCCAAGGTAACCGCCATCACCGACACCCTCACCACGGCACGGAGCTCCTGGCCAGTTTTGTGAGGCGTCTGATAGTTGGAAAGTACGGCCATAGAAACCGATTCCCAGCACGAGCTTATTAGCGGGAGCACCTTGGCTAATCCAATAATTGATAGCGTTCTCTACACCCCATTGTGGAGCATTAAATCCAGTCTGGCCATCGGAAGCCATTGCAAAGTCATAGGTCATGACGTTGATAAAGTTCACCTGCTGTGCAATGTTGGCGATTTCGTAGGAGGTGCTGGCGAGGGACTCTCCAGCGCCGACTGCAATGCCAAGCTCATAGCCGTAAGGAGCGAATCTGTATAATTGAATACAAAAAATCAATGAAGAACGATCTCACGGAAAGATTAAGAGTGCAGTGCAGTGGCAAAACTTACGCTTCCTTTAATTCGCGTAGTAGTGTGACAAAATTGGAACGGTCTTCCCATTTGCCACCACGTTGATTGGGGTACTCCCAGTCAAGATCCAATCCATCAAAGCCATTGTTACGAATTAGATTGAGAGCGGAGTTGATGAAGTTTTGGCGTTTGTTCCAGTCACCAGCCATGGAGGAGTACTTTGTGGAGCCTTCGTTCCAGCCTCCAACAACAGCAAGGACTTTCAAGTTCCAGTTCTGGCTCTTCAGGCCCACAGCCTTGCTTATGAATCCCAAGTCGTAGTCCAGCCAAGTGTCCAGCGACTTGATATTGCCATTGTCATCGATGCCAAAGAATGAATAGCTCAAATGTGTGCATAGGTTTGCATCAATGTTGGACACGTCGAACTTGCCATTGCCGCTACGGTAGTTTGCCCACGTTCCCCAGTAGCAATTGACAATACCTGTTGAAATGGAAATAAAAATGTAATTCTATTTTGATTTACTTAACACATGCCACCAGATAAACTTACGCTCGCCTGCTATTAACTGTCCAAGACAAAGAAACGCGAATAGTATTAGAAGTTTACCCATCATGACAAACGAACGAATTCTAACTGATGTTTCATACTACGTTCATGGCCCGTTTTATTCGTTTTCATTATCATTGGAAAAGTAATGGAGTGACATATTTATACGACCTCTGCGAGCATAAGTGTTTTTATACCCTTCGACCAATAAAAGTGGTCAAAAAAGGGTATATTTACTTTGTGCAAATATAACTGCCAGAGAGCGGCGTGGCAGAACTCACAAAGTATATACATATAACTGTGAAATTAAGAATTAAGATGAATGATATTTTATTTATATATTTCACTTAATTCTACAGTTGTAAAATTTAATCTAAGTAATTGTAATACGCTTCTTGTGGCGCGTCGCTTTCTTAGTGGTGTGTGTTCTAGCTCGATTGAAGCTGGTCTGATTATCGACTTAGTTATCGATTGGCGGAACTTGTTAGCGATATATCGTGACTGCCACATATCCTTCCTCTAGTTCACGAGCCGAGTCGATTAAGCTATGTCCACGTGTCTGTTCATCTGTCTGTCCGTCTGTTAGAACGTCGAGATGAAGGTTTCTGTAATCTGTTTATTTTAAGTTTTGGATGACACGCCTATTAAGAACACAAAGATATGTCTTTGTATATATAATATATATATAAGTACTGCATCCATTTATCCCTCAAATTTCAATTCGATCGGATAATAAGTAATAGGTTGCAGAAGAATTTTCTGAACGGTTTTTATTGGGAATTATAAGGTCTTCCAAAATTGGGTGTAGGGTATCTTAATGTCGGGCGTTCTCGACTGTAGCGTTTGTCATGTTACGTTTGTAGATACCAATTGAATTTATACCATCGTTGTTAAGATTAGTTTTCTTTAAATCAAACACTCAATTAAATGATTGAAGATGCGTGTAACAGGCATGCATACGAAACACCTGGAACTCTTTCGTTTGGCAGCTGCTAAATCTTTCAGATTAGCAAACGTGAGTAAACATTAAACATTTTTTTACTATTATAAAAGTGAATGAATTCCAACTAAGATTTCACATAGCTCGTTATAAAAATCATTGGTTGACATATTTATACAACCTCATTGTGCGTTTAAGTGTTTTTATTTTAAGACTATTTGAAGTTTTACCATCGCACTTAAGATTAATCTATTTTAAATCTAGCACCCATGAGTGCAAAAGGTTTGTGCAGATTTAGGTAACGGACAGTAGAGACAAATAATGTACAATATACTTATTAATTAATTGCCTTAGTATTATAACTTTATTCGATCCCACAAAGGTCAAATTAATTGGTGTGTAAATTGACATTTTCAAATAAACAGAATACAATTTTTTTAACAAAGTTTGGCCAGATATAGTTATTTATTAAAAGTATATTTACCAGGTTGAAGGGCAAAGCAAATTGCCGATAATATGTCTTATCTGTCAGGTAGACCAGGTTTATTTTAGAACTTGGTATTTTTTGTTAATGGACTAATATCAAATTTCAAGTGAAATTTGAATGCTAGATTATTCAATGTTGGTGTGCCCCATAATAATTCTTAGTGGGCTTAGACCAAATAAGAAAGAAAGCGTTACGTGCTCAACATATCAAACATACTTGCGCTTTAAGGTTTATCATTATAACAAACAACCTTATCGATATTATAAAAGAGAATTTAGCGATCTGACTTTGCAAAAAAATGCACAACGGTGTAGTAAAGTTGGAATCAACCAAGCAGTTTTCTGTTGATTGCGTTAAAAAGAGGAAATGCATCTCCACAGAGACCTCGGAAGTCATCGGTAACTATAGACCACACCATAGCTCCAGCCAGGTTTTTAGAAAGCGCAAATTCTAATTTTATATCAATACTTACATATAACATTGCTGTAGCTGAACCATTAATTTCTAGAGTATGCATAGGGTGCTTTATTATAATCGTCAAAGGCTGGTGTACAGATGCTCTCACATATCTCATTCATCGATGTAAGGTCCTGCGTCACCTTTCCCAGAACTAAGCGATCCTGAAATATTTAATAGGGGGTCTGATAGCTGGAAGGAACGTCCAAAGAGGCCCATTCCAAGCACGAGTTTCTCAGCAGAAGCACATACCTATAGAAATAATTTGTTGTTGCTGTTGTAATATTTTGTTTGGGAAGCTTACCTTGGCTAATCCAATAATTAATGGTGTTCTCAACCGTACTTTGTTTGGAATTAAAGCCAGTCACCTTCTCGGAGCCAGTGACAAAGTCGTAGATCATAAGATTGATGAAATTAAACTACTGCACAATGTTGGTAATTTCATAGGAGCTTAGAGACTCGCCGACACTGCAATGGTTCTTACTGTTGTTACCGCTGGAATTGTCAGAACGTGTAGATACTCTTCTTTAATTTCTAACTCAGAGTCTCCTATGCTTTCTGTATCCTCATCTATTTCAACAACTGCTAGTGTGTTCAATATAGTAGGGATAGTTAGATTTAAATTATGTCTGTATTTGAATTTCAACAGGTTTTCACGGAACATGTTTACCGCCTGTGTTAAATGACTTTTGGTTAGTCTTTCTTTTTCTTTGTGTATTAATTGGCGTGCTTCATCAAAGCATTCTACCAATATTTGTGCGTGCTTGTTGAGTGTACCTTGTTGTACTTCTCTATTTTGGCTTACACATTTATATGACTTGTCAAAAGTCGTTTTTGTTTTCTCTAACTGGTCTTTTATACTCTGCCAGTCCATTTATACTAACATAATAATATAAACTTTTCTGTGCAAGAGAAGTTTAAAAATCATTGTTTCTCCTAGATAGACATTATATTCCATTGTTTGTTTAATTTTTACGTTACGTTTTTACGAGTTTCGAGCAGTGAAATAATGGACTTGTATTTAAGTCAAACGTATTTATGTACTCTTCCTCGAATTCATATACGCTGATAAACATACGAAATTTACTCAAGATTTGTATTGATCTGATCTGAAATAAACAATGGTTCCCTTCTTAAAGTTTCTTTAACTACATCTTCCATTATGATTAAGTATAAAATTTTATTGTTAATATATTTTGTTTGATTTACTTTTGGCTTTATATATTTATTCTTTTTTTTTTTTTTGGTTTTTTTTTTAAAAACACATTTTTTTCTTATTTATTAAGAACAATTTTTTTTCAAATATTGTTATTTATGAATTAAATCTTATCAAGATCGTTGGCTCTGCTCTCATATCCTTTTTTAAACATTTATTATGAATCTTGTATGTACAATTTTATGAGCGCATTAACGATCATTATAGTGGCTATAATGCCTAGGATCACCATGATCCAATCCAAATTATTATTTCCTACTTCTACTTTATTTATTACATGTGCAGTAGAGTCTACTGCGTTAGTGTCTATTAAACCCATATTGGGCACGATGCTTATGTTATTTTTTCTTATTTTTATATATGTTCCTGATTCACTATTTCTGCCTTCGTTAAAATCTATTTTATAGATTTTGTTGTCTTTTGTCGACATACATATGCATGTGTTCCTCCCTAATTTTCGTTTGGCTATACAGGCCAAACTTCTCATCGGGCGAAAAAGGTTTCGCGCGTTGTTACAATGGTTTTGTTACAATATTTATAATACAACATAATATATTTAATAAAATTAATTGACGATGTGCGTTCTTTGGAATGCTATCGGTTCCTTTTTTTTTTGGGTTTAGCTTGTAACGCTGGCGGTGCCGGTGCTGGCTGCACAGGCTGTTAATCGTTGTTGTTGCTGTTGATGTTGATGTTCATGTTGTTGGTGTTGATGTTGATCCACCGTTGCCGTAGTGTGCGGATAGCGCACCACAGTTCTTATTTACAAATCCCGCGTTGTCGTAGTGTGCGGATGGCACACCACGTTATCCTGTGTCAGCTGGGTGTCGCCGGTGCTGTCACGCTGACACTCCCTCGCTGCGTTATTTGTTGTTGTTAGGGTTGTTAGGGGGGACACAGTGTTTGCATATATACTCGCAAAACACACTGTATAATGGTCCCTCGCAGTCTTGTGGGCAATTCTTCTTCAATACCGCCAGGCTGGCTCTCTGTGGTGGTTCAATTTTGTTAGCATTTATAACTTTTCTAATTTTTTCTGAGTGAGTGGTGGTCTTGGGAGTTTTTTTTTGATTTATAAAATTTGTTAGGTGGTCTAGCTCAGTTTGCAACTTCTGAGCCGTCGAGTTTAAGTGCACTTTTCTCTTTTTCACTTTATTTCTTACTCCGCCTGTGTTTTCCCATCACACACACTCTACTCACTCAGTTTTTAATGAATCCAGTGTCCACCACAGCTCAACTCGTAGTTTCGTTATTAATTTCGTAGTAGTCGGGGTTGTGAATTATGTAGGCTCCTGCCTCAAGCTGGTTTTTTCTTAGTTTCGGGTCCTGTAGGTTTATGTAGGGTCCTGTCACGGTCGCCATGTAATACGTGGAAGGTCGTTCGCCGAGTAATAAGCACAATTTGTAATACGTGGAAGTCAAGACAAGGAGGAGGAGGAGTGCTATATACACACATAGTAAGCGATCAGGGCATAGCCAGCGCGAGAATGCTGACTATGCAATCATGTATGTTAGCCTTCAAGTGGATGCTCGTATTACACATACACTTGGACCGGACTGTTTATGTATATATTGCAACAAAGTGCTACAATGTGATTGTACGCTAGTATTGAATATTAGTACAGTGGTTTACCGATATATGTGCATACCACAGTTATCAGCAAAATATTATATAATATAATAATACATATAAATTCACTTACACTCCGACTTTGAGCTCTTGTTTAGCAAAGCAGTTGAATAGGGTAGCAAACAACACAGTTTTCCCATTTGCAGAACTGACTCTTCAATGTTTATAATAAATTAAAGTCAATTAATACTGGAAATACTATAAATATTAACTTTTCAATTGTAATTGCTAAACACACGCCCATTGTTGTATTTATATCCAAACTCTAAGACAGCATAGGTTCCGGGGACCTTATAAATATATACAAATAAAAAACAACTAATAAAAACTTGACAGACTAGTGGGCGTTGCAACAGAAGAACACATGTACAGTTTATGGGGTCAAAGGTGTGTTGTTCTGGAGAAAATTAATTTATCTTGTGCAAGAATATACAAATGTCTGTTATACAACATATCGTATTTTTATAATTTCGCCAGTCACACTGTCAGAACCAATAGAATATTCGTATGTCTTAAGATTATTCTGCGCCTACTGCAATAGCTAGTTTATAACCGAAAGGAAAAATCTGAAATATAATATTAGATCTTAGAATGACATGTAGAGAAACTTTTTTAACTCGCGCAGTAAGGTGGCACAAATTGATCGGCCATCATTTAAATCGCTTCTATTGTTTAAATACTTCAAGCCAACATCCAAGAAAAGAGTATGCATCAATGAAGGTGGAGTTAACAACCTTTAGTACAAGAGCACAGCAATTAAAACAAATGCAGTATTTGAAATTACTCTTAAATTTAAAATTTATTCAATAACACTTCAGTAAAAGTTTGTACAATCGCAAAGAAGTTAAAACTGTTTGCTGCTTTTGAGATTCATTCAAAAGTACGAAAGTAATGAGATTGACAACAATATGTTAAATACATAAAAGCAGAAGAGGTGTCATTAGGGCTTTAAAGCAAATGGTGAATTCAATTCAATGTTCAGTGCGCAGATCTGAGGGGCATCTTGGATGCACAGTTCAACAATTAAATACATTAGGGCTGCTTGCTTTAGTTCGAAACGTAGATCTCGAACTCCTTGTAGGCCAACTCCTCGCCACCATAGGGGATGTAGCAGCAGCCGTGGGATGGCTGCACTTTACCGACTGTGATGGTGCCATCGTGTGTAGCGCGTCCGATGAAGAGAGGTTCGCCCTCGGAAGTCTCGCCGGCAGGCACGGCGTTGGGGGGAATGTTACCCGCCTCCACGGGGACCCATTGTCCGCCTCCGGCGCAGAGAACCTCGTATTCGTTGTGGCCGTGTTCGCCGCCTCCCCAGGCAATGTATGTTACGCCATGGGATGGATGCAGCTTGCCGGGAATCAAGTCGCCTTCGTGACGAGCACGTGCGATGTACAACTGCTCGCTGCTGTCAAAGCCCCCTTGCAGTGCATTGGGCGGCACTTCGCCGTTGGCTGCAGCCACCCAGCAACCGGGTCCACTGCCAGTGGGTGCAGAGAAACCCAGCACGGGTGCCGATGGCGCTGCGTCTGTTGAATATGTTTAATGGGTTTAAATAACTTGAAATTAATGTATTATTCCAATTCTCTTACCGTCAATCAGCCAGTTGCCGCTGGCACCCCAGCCCGTGCAGATGCCCACAAAGTTCACGGGGAACAGCTCACCGGCATCGTAGGACAAGAAGGCAGCGGCATCACCTTCACGGCCAACTGTGATGACGTTGTCGTACCAACGCACCCAGAAACCGCGGAACTCGCCAACATTCAGAATGCCGGGTGTTGGCACCTCGACGACATCGGGCTTCTGGCCATCCTTACGAATGACGGACTTGCTGTTCTCCCAGCCACCTAGGAAGATCTCATAAAGGGGAGTACCCGCTTGGGGGCCTGGACTCAGAGCCAAGTGGGCGTCTTTGGGAGAGCGTACCTTGAAGGTGAACACTCCGCCACTAGCTGGCAGGAACTGATATTCCAACTTATCGGGTGTATTGATTTCTGAAACAGAATTTACATAAATTTAACTCATTGATTTATATTTTCATTATGCTTTAAATTGATATGTGACATGTATAGTGTAATTTTTTATAAATTATATAACTTAATGGAATTAAGTAGCAAATAATATTTATTCATGTATATCACTTAATTCTACATTTTTGATCTTTATAATTCTGTGTAGCTTCTTTAGGGGCGTCGCTTTCTTCGTGGTGGCTTCTAACTCGATTGCAGCTGATCTGTCATCGACTTAATTATCGATTGGCGGAACTTGTTTGCGATGTATCATGACTGCCACAACTTTTTTAAGAGGTTAATATAAAAAGTTTCTTATTTCAATATTCCGAATTTTAAGCCATGTGCAAGCAAACTCTAAAAAGTATTTAATATACATTATACGTGTACATTATAACTTTTGAGAAAGGCAGAAAAAGAAGTGTCAGACTCTACAAAGTATATATATTCTTGATCAGGATCACTAGCCAAATCGATTGAGCCATGTCTGTCACACATAATCAGCTATTATAAGAGTTAAACACACCAAACTTGGCATGAAGGTACCTGTATTTAGTGAGCAGATCAAGTTTATTTCAAATGTTGGATGCCACGCCCCCAAATTAATAATTTAGTTTTTGTACCCGCTACACATAGAGTAGAAAGGCATTATCAGCCAGAAGGAAGCGTGGCAAACCACCCTAATATATGTATATTCTTGTTCAGCATCAACAGACGAGTCGATATAGTGAAGTAAGCTGGTAAAGGGTCACATACCTATATAACACGAAAACTTTGTTAAGCCTATGTTTAACCTAAGTTAAACCTATGTAAACTAACATTAAGATTGAGAGGAGGTTCTCTCTGAGAGAGGCATTCTGTGTTGGTGTGTCTAATAAAGAGGAAGTATTGAACCGTCGTGTGTAAAATAAGAAAGCTTCCACAATAGTCATGTCCGTCCGTCCGTCCGTCTGTCTGTATGTCTGTCTGTCCACATAAAAATATAGATCTCGCGGACTATAAAACTAGGAATATCTTAAAAAATGTCTAAATTCTGCGCGCAGATCAAGTGTATTTAAGATTTTGATCAATTCAATTCAATATATGCAACGCATACATAATATATTTTATAATATTATACATATATAAGATATATCTTTCTGACTTTGACATATAGTTAGCTGACTTAATTTACATTTTCTACATTTCCCATATTTAAATGCCTGTATTTGTTTGTGAGAGTAATCTATCGTTATTGTTAGTGTATTTGTAATAGTTTTCATGAACTGGATGAAGGGTATCTTGCTGTCGGTCATGCCCGACTGTAGCGTTGGTTTGGTCAGTGTTGAGCAGCACAGATTGACGAAATTATTTGTAGAACACATTCATATGTATGCTTGGGAAGTATGTTTTTGTTTTCTTATTCTCTTATTGCGCAAAATGACGCATTTTATTCGCATGATGTCATTTTCGGCTGTGTCGGCGCTCATTTCGCAGTATGTTCTAGCAACAACAAAACTACTTGGATTATTCAGCTCAACTGAGAGCCCGGCTTGGTGCTTGGATGATGTCAAAAGTATCTCATAGGCATTCATGGGTGTGTGTGTGTGTGTGTAGCTTGCTCTCAGCGCGGTTAGGCGCGAGAACCTTTTCGCATGCTTAATGCGAACGTATTTACACTAGTGAATAGGTAGATAGATACTTAATAGAAACCAACAAATAGCTATATAAATACATGTAAATGTATTTGTCGAATGTTTGTTAAAATTTTCCATCAGCTTTTGCCGGAGAGTGACATCATTTGAATGCACCTCGAGGTCAACCATCAGCCCAGTTTGCTTCTTATTGATTACTGCTAAAGTTCAAGGAAAGGTGAGAAAATATTTCGACTTCAAGTGACTCATTGATGGCGCCTTAAGAAATGATTGCTCAGTCCAAAATAATACTTATACATATATCAGGCTATCAATATATATTCAGAAGTGTAAATTACGAAACAAATAACATATAAGCATAGTATACCATATACATATCATATATTTATATGAGTATGCCAAATTTGGTGTTTCTATAATAGTTGAAAATTAAATCTAAACAAGCAGACAGACGACTGTCTGGACATATCGCCTTGTGATGCTTATCAAGAATGTGATTTTACATATTTTCTCTGATATGTTGCGGATGTGAATACATCAGCAATCGTTTTAGCAGCGGTAAAGTTGTCCGCAAATTACAATATATACACATATACATATATGTATATATTATTTTGTGGGATCAACCACGCCTTTAACCGCCTTTTAGATAAGTTTGCACAATATTAGTGTTAATAATAATAAACTGGATTTGTTTATTACATTATATATATTTATTAGTTAATGAGCTTGTGCTTCATGGACTTCTTTTTTTTAACATTTCATGAGCAAGTAACTTAATTGTGTTATTTAACATTACATTATGCTTTACCAGACAGAACAGCTGATTTACTCTTATGCTAATTAACATTACAGATCAAGACATACACATTTATTCCAACAATTAGTTTACCTTCGATTACTTTCAATGGTTGAAGGTTATAAAAGCATGAAAGACAACAGACGGACAATGATATACCATATATAACAGATATAACAGATGGACAATGATATACCATATATAACAGATATAACAGACATACATGTCATATGTATCCTAAATGCCAAAATGTTTTTTCAGTGTGTCGCAAAGTTGTGAACAAAACTAATATACACTTCACAAGGGTATAATAACAGCCGCAAATGATATAATACACACGGCAGAGAATTTTTGGAAGCCGGCCAAGCGAAACAAACAAAATGCGAGACAATTGGGAATGCTGTGACAACCGGCGTGCTTGGACAGGACAAAATCCCAGGCCAGGAACTGTCACTCAACTAATCTCTAATATTTGTGTTTGCCTTCTACTGTGATTCCACTAATTATAAACAGTTTCACGTCACTATGTTGAGTAGGGCACTGACTCACCAGTTGGCATTGTTGCTAATTTCGATGGTCTCCGCACTCGACGATGTTTGCTGATTGAGATTCTGATTCAAACTGACACAATACAAAGTTTAGCAGCGAAGTAAAAACTATCTGTCAAGAGAGAGAACGAGAGAGAGAGGGCGTCTTTGAAAAAGCTCTCTGAACCACTGCGCGAATTAAAGCTTTCAGAGAACAATGCTGACGACTCGAATGTTTGTTGGATCGGGCGATGGGGGGATCGTCATGCATTTTTTTTCGTGTCTGCGACTGTACTTGTTTGTTATGGAGTCGGAGACTCTAGCAAATTAGCACAAATACATAGATACCACATATGAGTTCGTTAGGATGTATGTGGGTGAAAGCAGAAACAGTTAGAATGTTGTGTCTGCGCAGACTACAGTGCTTGCCAGAATTGTAGGTTCCATTTATGAATGTTGATTTGTGTATTCACTAGAAGCACAGGTGGACAGACAGACGAATACAGCCTAATCGACTCGGCTAATCAAGAATATACAATTACTAGCAAAGTAATAGGAACGCACATCTAATGTAGAAATAATAAACAAATAAAATTTTTAATGGAATTTGTATGTTTTAATTCCTTGTTTCTAGTACAGAATAACAATCCAAATAGGAGCATAAAACCAACAATTTAATATGATATACAGGTGCTTAAAAAAGCTGGTATGCAATCTTGTAAAAAATGTCTTTCCCAAATTAGAAATCAAATAAAATTCTGAAAATTATCAAACTTAGCGACTAAGCTTTTTATTAATACACTAATTTAAAATAATAAGTAAGTTACAAACAATTAGGTTTATTAATTGTTTTTACTTTTATACAGTCGACTGAACATAATTAATAAATTAAAAAAAATAAAGTAATTCACATACATGTACATATACATATATTGTAATTCATGCCGGGTAAAATAAAAGTACATATGTACATTAATAATAATTTCGTGCATTTCTGAACCAAATTTGCATTGGAGTAACACAGCTTTTTCTGATGTCAAAGTTTTATTCTATAAGTTTCTTTTGTGATCAGTTTTATGTTTGTTAACATATTTCAGACAGCTCAGCCAGTGACGCCATAGTGCCATTACTAATAATGATCTAATGATGTCGTCATACAAATATAATAAGGCAGCTTTCGATGGCATTTGGCTTTTTAAATGCTTGACATATTCAAAAGTATAATCATTGCACCCATTATTCATTCAAATAACAACTAAGCTGTATAACATATATACATATCGAAATCTGCACAGAACTATTTAATGTAAATTCGAACAATGAGGATATGACTTAATTTCGTGTATTGGTATTTTATGTACTGCACACCACCCTGTTTTTGGTGACCAATGTTTGCAATGTTATTTACTTCCTCTTGTAGTGGTTTGTGTTGCGGCTAATTCAAAGGGGATCGTGTCGTGGGTTTACACTGTGCAAGCAGTGAACTGCTTACTTAACAGATATCGTTAGCAATAAGACAAGCAGTAAACAGTCCACAAAAAGTATAAATTAACTCTGGGGTTGCCGCACTACACAGTTAAAATTAGAGATAAGCCGCTTGTTTTATCGCTAAGAGATTTTTATTAGACAGTAAACAGCTTGAAGTCCAGTGCATTTTCACGACAGGATCCCGTATTTTAATAGCCGAGCCAAACAAAACACTAACTTATATAAAACTGACCAAAATATAAACTATGTTCAGTAAGCAGTTAACTGCTTGCATATACTAATCTTTTGGACTCAAAAAAGGGTAATTCTTAAAATGGTAACTTATTCATCGGTCGATAACAGCTAATAGAGTTTTTCGGTGTACGAAATTTATATTTTTTCATACCACGGGCGCACTTACTAAAAAACTAACTTCTAAGTTGCAATCCGATCGCACATTAAGAACATAAGGTGTTTTGGAAATCCGATCAAGAACAGTTTGGCAACAATCTGCTTTTAACAAGCTTTTGAACAAAATACCTGAACATAAATAATGATCATTAAAAAAATAATTATAATAATAATAGTAATGTAATACACACGTACGTGTTTACGTACGTATTCTAAATGTTTATACATATAAAATACATATACTTATGTATAATGTCGGTCTGTCTGTCTGTCTGTTCGTCCGTTTAAAAGACTAGATCTCAGAGACTATAATAGCTGTGGTTACCAAATTTGGTATCAATTTGTCTACTTTAAATTTGGCCAAGCCCAAACATAGACAGACAGTTCTTTTTTGGGTAAACACAACAAATACCAATCCTCATATGATTTCTTGAAAATTGGTTGCAATCGGATAATTGACATAAAAGTTATTTCAGAAATAATTTAAATACACTGATTTCAAAGCCGCTTCCTGAAAGTATGCAATACAACATACACAAAAGAAGTTATATGTTTTTAATTATTATTATTTATTATTATTTTAGTCACCAGGAATCGTTCAGTTCCTTCTGAACTTAACCTAATGTGTAGCTTAAAAATTTGTTTTTAAGAAATTATTTTGGTCAAATGGATAGTGAGTATATCCCAGTCGGGCACGCTCAACTGTAGCTTGCCTACTAGTTTTATAATCTTGTTTTATGGTAATTGACCTCATGATGTTACCTGGTTTTTGTGAAAGAGATACAATCTTACACAATTCGAAACATGCTTAAGCCGCTCTTATATTTGCATCTATAGACGACAAGCCTCTTTATTTGGGATGCATTGAAATGTATTCAGACAAGTATTGCAGTGGACTGAAAGATAGCTATCCCGACTGTAAACAAATTCATTAACTTTTATTGCACTTGTCTCTGGCAGTTTACTTAGTATTCAGTTATTTTTTAATTGAATAACCTGCAGCAATCTAGAACTGTTTTTGTTTTTTGAAGCATAGAGCACACAAATCTAGAACCCTATGACAACATTCAGTTGGGGGTTGCAGTGTGCGAGGGAAGGAGCATTGTTTTAACTAAATTTAAACGATTTAATTAAGACTTCCTCCTCAAATTCGCACTTTCCATGCCACGCCATGTTGACGATCGCACTCAATTTGCTTTCATTCGGCTCTTCGCCGCATCACCAAGCCCCTCCTTTCGTGATCTGACTAGTTACAGAATTGGTGTGTGCAATAATCTCGTTATTATTAAGCTCTCAATTGAGAATAATAGTGCAAGCAACAAGAGAAACGAAAGGCAGAATATAGTCCGATCACATTATATTTGAGTGTATATGTAATGTTGGGTTAAAATTGATTTAAAAGCTACAGTCGAGTGTTCTCGACTGTGATATACCCGCTACACACTTGACCAACACGATTTCTTCGATTATGTTGCATACTGTAAGGCAGGGGCCCCGAAACCAGTACATGTTTAGAATTTCTTAAATAACTTCTATCTTAATTATCCGTTCGCAATTAAATTTTCAGAAATCATTTGGCTTTTCAAAACGAACTGTCCTGCATTAAAATGACGCTTGAAATTTGATTTTTCCGAGTTTTCCGTGGCTAAAATCTAAAATAAACCTGATTAATAAATTAATTTGATAGTTTTAGTCTTATAGTCTCTGTGATCTAAGTTTTCATACAGATGGACATGGCTATATCGACTGGACTGATTCAGAATACACGTATATATAGTTTGTGGGGTCTCCCACGGATCCTACATTTTCAGTTAGGAAAATGATATAGGTCCCTTCTACCCTATGGGGGTATAATTTTTAATAAGTTTTCATGGGAATTCCTAATTATGGACCATCGTTTTTATTGCAGCTAAATATTTTAATGATTCGATGCAAATTTAACAGCTTATACCCGTAATGAACATTACAAAAGGTTCTGTCTTATAAAACTATATGTACATATGTATGTATGTATGACAAAAACAATACAGATGAAGACTAAGAAATAAAAAAACCAATAGACGAATAGAAAAAAAGGACTAAAACATGACATTTAATTTTATATAACACTTAAAATCGTGCAATTTATATCAAGATTTTTAAAGTATTTGTTTCTTGGCCATGTTAATATTTATACCCCTGCTGGAGTTTGCAGTGCACCTTAGTAGACATCCCGACCCCATATAGTATAAAAAGGGTGATTTTTTAGCTATTGTCTTTTTGGCAACAGTGGTTTAAACAGCTTACGCACGTTTCGTGTTTTCTATCACTGTCAAACATCTTGAGTTTGGTCTATAATTTAACCATCGTCAAAGATTTCATGCATTTCTCTGAATTTTATGTGTTTATTTTGAAAAAACTTTCCTACAGCTCTTAAAAAATCACCCTTTATATTTTGAATCAGCATCACCAGGGAAGTCGATCTAGCCATATCTGTCTGTACTACTGAAAGGATTTTCGAAATCTAAAACTTTAAGGGTATAACAAAAATTGATGGTTTATTGTTTATGTAAAAAAATATTAAACACTTGTTTTTATATATAAAATAGAGAGTTGTTAATTTACGGTAGTTCAGCTAATCTACCATATACAGAGAAAATTTTATGTTTTAACTAAATGATACGAACCTTGTACATATATTGACTCGGTGGCTGACAAAAGGTCAACTGTGAAGGTCATTGGCTTTTCACTTTGGTATGTTAGCTGAATGTAATGTAACTTGTTTTCATTCGGAATCTGAAAATGTTCCCTTATTGTGCAAATAAAACACAAGTTTTTATATTTTAGAACCGGTTCGCATTCAGCAGACGTGTGTACGGGCCCGCTAGCCCCAACAGTTAGCAAGGGCACCTTGAAATCGAGCCAACCCAAATGTGAACCACTCGCAAATACATACATATGTACATACATACACAGCTTCATAAATATGTACATATGTGTGTATGTACATAGGCACCTGTCTATGGCGTTATGGTGTCTAACCAAATTGTCGTCTAGCTAAACATTTTGTTTGGAAGAACTTGGCGGCTCTTTGCCGTCAACATGCCAAATTTCAAAGGCTGCTGCAAATTTCATCACTAACAGGGGCCCCACTGTCGTCGACAGCTTAAGGGGGAAGTGGTCCGCGGGGCCATGAGTGCAGGTCTGCTGACTGCAGAGTTGGTCGCGTGTGAAGCGTCACGCAAAGCGGCGCTCTTTTGCCTTCCTCTCTTATCTAAAAGACAGATGGTAAGTTGCGTTCGTGTGGTAAGTCTTGTACTTGATGGACTATAGAATTTGTTTGTACAAAATAACTCTCTTAAAGTATAAGAATGCTTTCCTTGCACGTGCATGTATGTGTGTAAAGATGTATCCGCATACATAAACATTCACACAATGTACATATGTATGTATTAATATATTGCATGTTCTTAATGAATTCGAAATTAGCAGAGGTATATTTTAGTCGAGGCAGAGCTGAATGGTCTTGCTTGCTTTTATCGGAAACAGCGAACGCGTCAACAGTTGTTTCACACTCTTCCATTCTCTCTTTTTTTCAGTTTGCCACTTTTCTCTCTCGAACTCGATAACAGCTGGTGGCTCCCCGACGCATGCAAGCTTTGATATGGTTGTGTGTGTATGTTCGCTTGTTTGGATATCGACAAATATATATATATACACATGTGTATGTATGCATATATGTGAATACAGTGCTGCCAACTTTTAAGTACGAAAAAAGCTGTTTTTAACGGAAGGAAATAAAAAAAGCCAAAGAATTAATAAAACTACATTGATGTTTTGAAAAAATTAATTAGAAATAATTATGTCTGATCCCTAACAGGCAGTGAGAATGCTTACAGGGTTACTTATAGTCCATTGTAGACTAAGATCACATCAAAGTAATCTATGAATAGTAAGTAATGCGCTCTGACGATTTTTTAAAATATCGAACTAGTTTGCAATATACCTTCCCCATAACAAATAATAATATTAACACTTGCTGTTCTCTACAAGCGACTTTGGCAATTTTTAGTAAAATAAAACTTTTAATTTTGAAATATTTCGTACCAAAAGGTTTTCAAAACAAAATTCGTAAAAGAACTAGTTCATTTCATAAATATGCAGTATTCCCGTTTCCCGCAATTCCTGCGGGTTTCCTTCAATAACGCCAGATTTGACGGGAAAAAAGCGGCAGCACTGCGTGAATATGTGTTTCTATGGCCGTGTACGCAAGAGCGGCCAACACGAGAGAGGCACAACTATTTATTTACATGGGGCGAACTTCGCGATCGTCATTACAGTCCGTTTTGCAGCGCTTCGCCCGCAGGTCGCACGCGCTCCCTCTGAAAAAAGCGAGAAATTGCATAAAAAATTTGTTTTGCGATAAAAACAAACAACGCGTGTTAAGTGATAAAAAAAGGTTGCCTAGAACACAACCGAAACAACTCTTGGCAGTAGCCACATCTCGTATAACGCGTGTGACAGAAACAGAAAATCAATAAAACTCTTCAGACAGACTCCACTCACTCTCTTTGATAAAAAGGCCGCGTGGCGTTGAGCTGTGTTACATACGTTCCACAAAGTTTACATAGGATCCACGACAACAAAAGGACGCGAACTAGGACCCACACAAGATGAATGCCAACGGGTGAGTTGTTGTTTTTCGCTGCACTTCATTGCAATTTGTGGCTAGAGAATTGCATAATTGACGATTTCGAAAAATCAGACGACAAATTGTCTGCTAGTCAGGAGGTGCTTTCACTTTTCAACCCCTAAAAGCTTTACAGACTTGTTTACATATATACAGTTATTTATACAGCATGTTTTTGCAAACTTAGCTACTAAATCCATACATACGTACGCCAATATATACATACATACGCATATACTATTAATACTTATGAACGTATGTATATACAACGTATGTTTATACTTGTACGTTCATGCGTGCAAAAATGTGTTATAATATCATAATATATCGTGAATGTGTATATGTATTACATTATGCTATACGGAAAAAGAGGCCTGGCAAGCCATTCAATGTGCGTATCTATGTACACATACATACTATTTTAGATTAGTTTAAACAGTCACTTGAATGACTGTATAAATGTGACGTATTCGGCAAGTATAAGAGCTACAGACACCTGTATGCCACAACTAGTCGAATATCGTATCAAATCTTATGTCAACATATCAAAATAACCATGACCGTTATCGTGGCAAAATTTACTTTTGATAGTGCTGCTTTTTTTTGTTATTTTTGTTTACATTGTGCAAAAGTATTTCCAGACGATGAGATTCTAAGAGCCAATAGCTTTTCATCAACTGTACCGAATCTACATCACAAATCTTTATCGTGACAACAAATAATTAAGCATTTTGACACGTGCTACAGTACGAGCCAACTAAGCAGTTTTTTATAGCGACCTTGACGCTCTTTTCTGCTATTTAAGTTATTTTTTCTTTTTTTATGGCATTGGCCGACTTAACCTTTGATATATCAGTGAACAGCAAGTGCACATTATAGCAAAAACTCAACAGGTTGTAATCTACAATATATAGTTCCCTGCACCTATAAAATATTGTATATGTTAGGATCGTGTCTTTCATTCGATTAGCGGACTTTACAAACTTACAACCTGCAATGTACAGTAATAAAATTCCCCTTTGACTATTGAATAATATAACGATAAGGAAGAGTTAGGTTTACTTGACTGTTTTGTGTAGGTGCATACCCAGTTAAGACTTTAAACCTGATAGTTTTAGGCTCAACAAAAATCTCTGTATGTTCAAAAATAATGATCGTACTTTTAAGTAGAGTTTATATGACGAGCAATTATGATTAGCTAGCAGCATGACCACAAATATAACATACATACATATATGGAAGTGCAATATGAATAGAATTCCTGAAAATTGATTGCACATTCTTTTCGGTTTTCTTTAGATGCATAACTAATAATTTAAATGCGATTGACTGTACATTTTTAATTAGTCATAAAATACCACTGAAAATTGCTAATGGTGAAGAATATAATTAAATTTGGTAAATATGAACAGTATTTTTTGTAATCGAAATTTTTTTCACTCAACAAATAATCATTATTTTTTGAACGAAAAAAAATAAAACTCAGCATATAATAATTATTTTTTGAGTTTTAGTTTTTATGAGTCCCTGGTATTTATATTTACCATATATTGTGATGCTATATCTTCGTTTCGAAATGAATTTACATATTTGTAGAACTTGCTTTATTTGCAAATTACAAAGTAAACGATAATCACAGGGCTAAAGGGTATTATACCTTTGTGCTAACCGAAAATGAAATAAGGACGCCTGGCAGAGTCCACAAAGTATAACAGTATGTTAAGAGAACATATGTAAATTAACATTTACATGTACATACAGATAGTCAAGTAACTCTCTACTCAAATGCACATGTTAATGTAATGTACATATTAGTGTTGTGTCGTTCGTGAACGAACTTACTAAATTGAACTATTCACCAAACTGAACGAACGAACTAGGTCTGTCTTTATAGTTCAATATAGTTCGTTAGTTCAACTCAAACTCTTTATTATTTCTTATTATTATTATGTATAAGTGTTTTTGACATAAATTGAATAAATAATATTAATTTTCAATGACAGCATTGTATGAAATAAATTCATAACATTTTTTTTTTTTTGAAGCACCTTTAAGCAAGTTTAAAAAATGAACGATTGAACTAAATGAACGACCTAGTTCATTGATAACGAACGAACGAACGAACTTATTCCTAAAATTGAACTAGGATTACCCAACACTAGTATATATGTGTAAAGAGTTACTTGACTCACTGTATGTATATTCTTAATCAACATCTGCATCGTAGTCGTATGCTTGTCATGTGTTTTGGAAAGTAAAAGGATTCTCCTTACGGAATGTTTATGAGACTAACTAGATAGGCGCATCGTAATCTCATAATATTGTAGATGCGATAAGAAATGACTTTTTGTTGTGGGAAAAACTGATAGTTATTAAGGTAAAGTCTCCTATCTTAATGGATATAATAAAATAAATACAATGTGTACAATTAGGAAACGTTTCAGTAAGTAAAACAAATAGTTAGCTTATGCATATATCATATTAACTCGATAACCCCTTATAAACAAATTTAAATTACAAAAACTTAACTAAACATATATTTCTTATGTCCATTTCTTGAGCACATTTGTACATAGTATTTGTTATAAAGAATCAAATGTTTTTCCCACTTATTCTCGTGCCAATGAACCTCAACAGAAATAATACGATTTATACACTTGCCAACAATTGACTGAGCCATTTAGATGTTTTCAGATGCTGAAAACAGATCAGCTGTTGGCCAGGTGTCCCTTTGGTAAGATCTATCCACAGATGGCCCAGTTTTGGCTTGTCTTTATTTAGTTATTTATTTTGGGTTTCTTGAGTCTGAATCGAAATTTTATAGAATTCGCAGAGCGCACAAGGTGACATTTTCGAATTCCTCTATACATTAGAATTTATCGCTTAACCCAACCCATACATATTGAGGAGATTGAGAAGGAATATAATACTATATAATGCAGAATCTGTTAATATTCATTTCACTATCTATCAATAAGAACACAATTAAAATTGCTAAGTTCTTAACGCAATTTCCTATCGAATGCAGAATTATCTAACATTTACAGTGGGGTTCAAAAGTCAGTGCACGTTCGCAACTACACGTTGAATCGCTTAAGATATGTATCATCAAAGCAAATAAATTCAAACTTATTTGTTTTATTTTTAGTCCTTAAATACACATATCTTAGCCAATTAAAATATAAAAACAAACAAATATCTGTCAACTCCACTTATTGAAAAAACATAAAAAATTTAAAAGTAAAATTGATCTATGTTTCTGTAGTGATAGGTCACTGGAGTATCTATAACATAGGGTCTGGGTTCATCATAATAATATCGTATCATTGTAGTTGACTTGGGTAAGCTTCAAACCCTTTAAGTGACCTTAAACAATTGTGTTCCTCGCACTTTTGAAGAAACTATTCCGGCTTTCTTGATACCTATTTTTATCTGTCAAACTAGTATTAATGAAATTGAGATTCGGCTTTGTGTTTAAATATAAAAACAATTTAATTCAATTCAATACAAATTTTTATTTTAGTTTTTTACTATTATTTGGCGGTAGTTCTGTTGTTTTTTTAATTTAAATGTTGCAATGTTATGTAAAATGCGTGTACAAGATGTTTAAATGCCGGGAGGGGGCGTGGCGTATTCGTTTAGTAAAATAAATAATAAAATAAAATGACTATTTTCAAGGATCAAAGGGTATAAAAATAAAACGCGAGTCATCCGAGACACACCCTGCACACAAATGGGATGGTGTCTTGATCACAGACCATAAACGGACACTTACCCGGCAACATGTTGCTGAAACATTTGTAGTAGTAGTGTTAGGTTATGATAGAAATGGGTTCGTGTCTTGGGATTGCACTGCACCAGGCAGTTTACTGCTTACTTAATGCTGTCATCCGGGACACCATTGGGATCGTGTCTTGGAAACGAACACTGTTACAGAACAAGCAGGTTTTTATTGAAATACCGACAGTTTTTTCCATTTTTAATTTGAAATTACTGATAAGCCAGAGCATAGGGTGAAGTGAGGTCCTTTTTCAATATTTGTGTTTGTTTTTTTTTTTGCAATTTCGAAGTTTCCAAAGAAAGTTTTCGACCTGGAGGGCTGCAAAGATTTGTCCTCTTTTTATGGTTTTTTATATATTTTAAGAAAAAAAACATCTAAAAACCGCCCCTATGGCGCCAGGGAGAAGTGGGCGGTGCAAAAAATAAAATTTACTACTTCGCTAGCGAGAATCGTTGCATACTTTTGGGTGCAAAAAAGAATGTTTTCTTAGAAAAAGCTAAATGCTATAAACCCGTTCATTTTTAAATCGAGGTGAAATTGATTTGTATTAAATATAATTAAATAGAATAAAATATAATTTTGATAGAAAATGTATAATAAATAAGTATATATATCTTTGTCTGTATATATAGTGCGCATTTCAAGAAATTTGAGAAAGAAGTTCGTATATCTTTAGCAAAATACTTGGAAAAGTGAAACAAAACGACAATATGAAAACTAAGAAAGTTTTAAGTTTTTAAAAAATACAAAATTGTCACTTATTTACAATATTTTAAATATAATATTTCAATTTAAACGGTACACAACCCTTGATTCGATAAACAGGGATCGAACGGTATAAAACGCGAGTGATCCAAGACACATTCGGGGTACAAATGGGATGGTGTCTTGGCCAAAGACTATTAACCATAAACAGCCACTTATCCGGCAACATGTTGCTGGAACATCTGAAGTTCTCTGTATATGAACTACCTCCACGTGGACCCTCCTTTTGCATTATGATCCTTGACAGAACGCTAGAAACTTTGTTATTTTGAAAGACCCTGCATATACGTAACCATGACAAAGATAAATACTAAAATTGTAAATAAAAGACAACAGACAATAAGTTTTATAACCTAAAGGTTAACTGTAAGCACCAGTATAATGAACGAGATTAACATGCCCTCAATAATATATTCGATATGATTTATTTAAGGCCTACGTGCACAATTTGCTGTCTTTCAATCTCTGACTGATATTTACGACACTCTCCAGGCATCTTATTATTTAAAATCTAATAGGGGATCTTAACTTCACTCTAGTTTGTAGAAACGATTCGTATTTATGTCTAACTAGTGCCCGGTAATACCAACACTCAATAAATAACTATGCAAATCAATACGTGGAAATGAATATGTAAAATAAGTCAAGTTTCAATTGCACGTGCTCGACGTTAAGATACCCTAAGCCTGGCTAATCTCTGGCAACGAATTAAAATACTTAGTTGATTATCGTGGTATCTAAAATAAAAATCAAGTGATTGTCAAGGCCCAGCCTCCTTCTATTTGTTACATATACACACAAAGTTAATATACCCTATTTATATCATATAAAAGATACCCAGGCAAGCTTGGGGAAATAGCACGACAGCTACAGCGAGCAGGTGTGCGCCGGCACGATAGTCACGAGCTGCTCTGGCACAGACTTAGGAGGTTTTCCAGACTCTGCGCTGTTCTCTGATTGGCTGAAGCCAGGGCGGTGTGTCCGCTACGTATACGTAATATAAATGCTGGCAGGCACAACAGGTTGTATGAATTTAATCAGTCGATCAGGCGATCAGCTGGCATTTTCTGTTTGTGGTTGCGCTCTTAAGTATTTGGCGCCTAATTGCTTGTTCTCGCACGATCTTGTTGCTCGCACAAGATATTTAGGTGAATCTATTGAATCTAGTGAGAGCCGGCAAACTACGCACAGTCTATGACAGCATCAACAATAACAAAACAAATATTTGTTTGTTTTTCCCTTGAATTGAGATTTGTGTTATCAGTTTAGTGAGTTGCTTCAACAGCTGCCACTCAATTCCAGTCAATAATCAGCCCATTCTCAATCACATCTTGCATCCCATCGCTACGCCCTGATGCGCTTGCCTAGCATCCTCCTGCTCAAGAGAACTGAGAACTTTGCTTTGCTCTGGCGAAGAGCTGACTACGCAGTGCGAATATATGGAAAGTGTTATTGCCAGAGTTCAAGATCCAGGTTAGTGCTTAATTCTGGCCTAGTCATTATCTAATCTCGTTTGTGTCGATGCAATAAACATTTCCAGTATGAAGTGCATGTCGTTTAATACAGATAAAGCTCATTCCAGCTGATTAAAGAAGTGAGCAGGGGTATCCGGCAATAAAACAACAGCTGACCTTGAGCAGAACATAGGCACAATCAACAACAGAGCACAAATCTGCACATATCCCTGAATTTTGTTAACAAGTCTCGTATTTTATTCAGTCTCAGTTTTTGGTCATGATAGAAATGGGTTCGTGTCTTGGGATTGCACTGGAATGCAAGCTAGAACAGACTGTTCGCCTAACGCTATCATCCGGGACACTATTGGGATCGAGTCTTGGGAAACTGTTAGTGAAAAAAGAAGCGATTTTTCATTGCAATTTGAAAATGCTGCCAAACCAGAGAAAATTGTGAAATGAGGTTCCTTTTTAATATGCATTGTTTTTTTCTTCTTTTTGCCGTTTATAAGTTTTCAAAGAAGAAATTGAATCTATTTGGAATCTGTTCACAGGGCATTGCCTTGCCGAGTTATCTCGAGCAGCGGGCTTTAAAGTATTATATTGTATTCCATTCAGTTCTCTCTCATTCAATAATCTAAATGTCGAATCTAATGATTTACATAACCTCGTCTTGTGTTCCGCGATAATATTTATGTTCGTTTAGAATGAACAGTTTGCCCTGCTATACATACGTATATGTATGTTATGTATGTATAACTCTATGTGTTTTTGTTGTGTTGTCAAATTTATTGGCCCCTAAATACTGTCATAATTCGAGTGGGGCAGCAATTGAATTGTGAGGCGTACTATAACCAATAGAACTGTTGTATAACTCGCAACTAAGCTGAAAATACTAAATCACAGTCGCAGTTTAGTATATTGTGACACTTTCGATATAAGGAAACTGTGTAATATGGTCTCGAAGTTGTCGCGAACGAGCGCGAGGGTCCAGGCAGAAGCTGCGTGGCAGTGAAGCTGCGATTACATACTGCGAATCTTTTGCTAAAAAGTCACTACTATTGCCTGGCTGCAGATAGTAAGACGAGGGCCCTCAAAGAGGCTACACCACGACGTCGCGATTCGCAAGTTTTGATTAGGAAAAAAAGCTAATTAAAACAGAAACAGAAAAAAAGACACGCGACGCTGACGTGGGAACAAAACGTATGAAAACTATTCGGAATTGCTTTGGTATTGGCAAGGTTTGAGCATTACATACTAATAAACACCTGTATCAGTACCTGTAGCAGTATCTGTACCTGTACCTTCACCTGTACACAATCAATCAGCAACAATTTACGCGCAAATTATTCAAACAATAAAACTGCGAAACCGCAAGCGAGAAACAAAAGGCAACAAAAAACACACGATTATAATGTTGAGAGAGACTCGCATAGCGCATGAAAAATTATAATTTAATAATTTCCATTAACATAAAGCTCGAATTGCAGTCAATATTCAGCTTGAATTGCAGTCAATATTCAGTTGAAATCGACTGTGATTGGCGACATTGCCTTTTCAAAGATAAGACAAAGGGATTAACTCAAGTTTTAGCAACACTTTGCTTGAATGCTCAATGCCTACGCACTCCACCAAGTGAATTATTTTATTATTTTATGGCCCTCTTAAAACACAAACAATGATTAAGTTCCGATGTCGAGTAAACAAATACGAGATGCTTCAGAAATTTTCCAAAACTTTACACTCTTATCGCACAATTGTTAACTATCAGGCACGTAGCTAGCTGGGTGCAGGATATGCATAAGGGCCCCCAAATGATAGGGGCCTGCTACCAAATAAAGTTTCTTTAAGGGTATTTATTTTGACAAAACAATTCCTTTAGTAGAAAGAAACACATTCAGCTTAGATCTTTACTCTTTTATTAAAGGGGAGTAACTAAACCAGTGGCCCCAGAAGTCTTGCAAAGGGGCGCCAGAGATTATAGCTACGGCCCTGGTCGCAAGTCTACTCTCTTTCCTTGGGGGCTCGGCCAAGTATAACAAGAATCATAATGCGCAGTTCAAGGCAATCGGAAAGAATAACTTTGGGAACTATAAACTCAACAAGAAACCGGCACTTTTTAACAGCTTAACCGGTTAAGTGACTTCGCTCTAATAAGGCTGTATATAGGAAAACTGTGATATTTCGAGTATTTAAAATACTATGCAGTATTACGTATGCAGAAACTGTTTCGTGATGCTCAAGTGAAATGTCAATATTGAGAACTTCGACTAAATATTAATATTAAGAACAACTAAAATAGTGCAAAAACATACATAAAAAACTGTAGAACTGCAACTATGTATAGGGAAAACGACTACATACTATATATACGTGTATATACATATATATATATATATGTATATGTATATATAGGGCCACGATTTCAGCTACAGGAAGCCCAAATTGCAACTTCTCATATGGTATACATGGCTTAGGATTAAATAATAAAGATTTGTAGCATAGCGAACGGTTTGTTTATGCTTATTAAGTCAATTAACCATTAACCAAACATCGTATTCGTATTATTATCTTTGTCGTCCTTGAATCCAAAACTTGAACACAAGCATTTAGTATTATTTGCATAGGCTTCAATTAAGGTAAACACGCTTATTGCGCCATTTTTGAAACGGGTTTCTGTTTTTCGGCTTGTGGCAGATCTTTGCATGCAAACTATGTATTTAATAATAGTTAGTTATTAGTCATGTCATAAAGAAATAATTCATAATCGTCACTTCCGAACAATGACGTCAGTCAATCAGTCAATTCGTTGGCAATGTCATTGAACTCTCTTTTTAGTTAACATACTAAATTGAATCTTTCTTTTCTTGTACTTTCTATATTAATATAACCAACACGGTATATACTCGGTGTACAGTTAAAGTCTCCTCAAGTCTTCTGCTGTCTATTGCTTTCTCACTCTCTTTCACTCTCTCTCTCTCACTGTCTATTGCTTTGCATCGTAGCACAAACTCGAAATTATAAAATCGTTCTCTTTAATTATTTAACTAATTACTGTTTTGGGGATAGCTTCATATTTTGAGACTCTTTCTGCTTTTAGAGTGACAGATGTACGTATACAAAGCTAAATCAACTCGGCTATTGTTACTGTACAATATATACATATGTATGTATATCTATATATCTGTTTGACTCATCTAACTACAGTGTGTCAATTAATTCTTTGCAAAAGGAAAAATGCAATGAGAATTCAGTTTTAAAGTCAACTTTTACTAACAAAATTAGGATTTTCTTAATTTCTTTTTTTACTATATTATTAGTTCGAGAATTTTGAAGTAATTAGCATCAACAAAAATATAAAATTCATATTTAAACATAGCGAAAACAAAACCAAAAAAAAATGGAAAAAAACAGCTGTCAAGTAATTCTTTGCAAAATGCAAAGATGCATCGAAAAGAGAAATGAAACTGAGTAACGGGACTGCAAACTCCACCAAAATTTTTACGGTCTCTTTTATTATGCTTTGCCTATCCTTCATTTGCTATTTCGCATTACTCAAGTGCACATTGCGAGATATTTTAAAGCATTTAAAAATGTCTGAAAAACGAATTGACGAAAATTTAATACAATTTAGTTATTTTTATTATTATACTTATTATTATTTTTATATATATAATTATTATTATTATTTATATAATTATTATTATTATTATTATTATTTTAATTATTATAAGGGGAAAATAGCAAAGAATTAGTTGAATTAGTTATCTCTACTCGATCAAGAATATATACATATACTTTAAAGGGGCTCCTTCTGTGACTTGTAAACTTCTGACAAACATTAATAGTGCGTATACTCTGTTGGCTATAATTATGCTTCACGAATTCTGTCTGAAAATGTACGTTATAAATTTTGCTTACCTTCCCTTTTCTTACTGAAATTAAACAAGCAATAAAGCTACAGCCGAGTCTACTTGACTTTGATATACCTGCTAACTTACCTAACTAAATTAATTTCTTAGTAAATATTTTTATCATATTTTGTATTGCATACTTTGCAGGGAGATCCATAGAGGACCCATACAATTAATTCTTAAATAACTTCTATGTTTATAAATAGAATCAAATTTTAATTTGGACTGTGATAATTAATATGCGTATTGTGCTTGGTAGTTCTTACTTTTATAGTCTCAGCCATCCACTTTTTTACACAGACGTACATGGCCATATCGACTTTGCTGTTGATGCTGATCAAGAATATATATTCATATGTACATATGTTCTGCCAAGCCTCCTTCTGCCTGTTACAAATATTTTCAATTGCCACAATGTTATAATACCCTTCCACACCATGAGTAACAGGTATAACTATTACCCATACAGAATTTTGTATGAATTATCGAGAAAAAGAACCGGAATTAATTGCCTATGAGTGTTGCTTCGCACAGGCGGAATCGGAAATTATATTTCAGTATGATTTTTGAACAAATATGTATACATATGCATATGTATAGAATATATTTATTTGTGATGATTACTTTAAAACGCGCAGCACGTTCCAATTGTACGGCATTAATTATTGAAAAGTCCATTACACCCGTTTAAATATTTGTACAGCAAGTTGTGCCACAGTGAAAACAATGAATCGACCTTAGTTTTGGGTGTATTATTATACATACATATTTATCAATAAGTCATTTGTTTAGCATGAACATATTTGCAGTTAACAATTTGTAGCACAGCTGCCTTCCTTATTCAATAATCAGATACAGGCAGAGTGCCAAGTTAACGGGATAGTCACTCTCACTGACATTTGTCGGCATCTAACTCTGAGAACGGTTTACTTAATATGCGACCTGAGAGTTCCCTGCGTCATATATAGTTAAATAATAGATACAACAATGTTTCGCTAATGATATCATGATTCCTCACTGCGGACTTGTGCTGAGATACATAGAATATGTTAGTGACGTGCTTCTAGTCAAAGGGGAATACATTAAACTTCAATTAAACGTTTGATTCCGCTCTGCTGTCGTCACAGCGGACCAACAGGTGGCAGAGGCTCAGTGCACTCCCTTCCTTCTCCCTGCCAGCTACAGATCAGAACAGCGATCAGATTGCACAACGGTTGCCTTTGTGGCTTTGTTTCCAGATGCCACACAATTGAGTGAGAGCGCCGCAGACGGTCGCAGCGATACGCTCGTGGGTTATATCATCGCTTGAGTCTGGGATAAGTGCGCTGCGGCACATTCTAGATCCAAACAATACATCATTTGCCAGTTCAGCTAAATATGCACACGAAAAAAAATAGAAAAAAGCCACAGTCACGCTGCACGCGACAGTGGGATACCCTTCGACCTACGTTCCTATGTATGTACACATATACATATGCATATGCTTTTAAATTATTGCCGACAGATGGCGCTCGCGCTTTGCGCTCGCCCGCCTCCCTTGTTAGCTGATACAAGCACTTGGTTTTATGCACATACTTTCTTAAATAACTTCTGTGTTTATTGTCAGATCGGATTGCAATTTGGAGTGTACGTAGATATTTCATTCAGCTTAGTTATGTTAAAGTCAGAAAGTTGTATCTTTTATACAGCGCTTACAAATTAAGTTCAAAAATTAAATTATTGATTTGCGGGGGCGGTGGGCGTGGCACCTAACATTTGAAATAAACTTGATCAGCTTATAGTACACAGGAGTCTTTCTGCCAAATTTGGTAACTCTAGCTTTTATAATAGCTGAGATCTGTGCGTTCACACAGACAGACGGACAGACGGACAGACAGACAGACATGGCTCAATCGACTCGGCTTGTGATCCTGAGCAAGAATATATATACTTTATGGGGTCTCCGACGCCTCCTTCTGCCTGTTACATACATTTGCACAAAGTTAGTATACCCTTTTTTGACCATTTTCAATGGTCGAAGGGTATAATGAATATACTAAACAAACTGCCAAGCTGTGAATATTAACTGAGCTAGCTAAATCACTCGAGCCCGAGACAGGGTCGGCAAGATGCCACATGCCACATTCATTGCGCATTTTCCGGTCAATGATCAGGCCCCCAAATGTAGAGTAACATCTTCAGTTCTTCCACTTCTGCACTGAAGATATTGTGACTTGATGACGTTGCAGGTTTATTTTTGGGTTGAGCGACTACAAAATCAGTTCAATTAAGACTCGTTGTGGCATTGCTGAAAGTATTGCGACGCAGTTTTAACCTATTATCCAGTTAAACTGCTTAATGTATACTCCAGCAAAACCTAAAGACATCTAACTGTGATTTATATTTCAGAACAGCAACACTAAACTGCAGGTTCCGACTAATCTTAAATATTTCCCACTCTGGCTTTTTCAATAACTGGGAAATAAACAGTCTTAAAATAGTTGCAATGCATTATAACAGAATTCTTTCCCATACACTAAAAACATAGGAAAACACATGATTAAAAGTATTTATTATTCTCTAGTTTTATTAGGCATTTTACACTGTTTTAATCGCACTGACACCGAATGGAAATTGAATATGGAATTGTGGGTGTCTGATAATTTACAATTTATCAGTGCAACTTTATAATTTACATCCCCAAACCATTTCATTTAATGTAAGCTTTGTTCTTATGACGACTCATTTGGCGCTTGAATGATAAGAGTGCCAAATGAGTCGTCATATCGCATGTCACATACATAACAGTCTGCCAAGTAACTCTTTACACATATTATATGTACATTACATTAACATGTGCATTTGACTATCTGTATGTACATATATGTGCAGAACAGGCTCTGATTTGTGTTCACAGTAAAGTGTGGTTAGAGTGACCAATAGACCGCAGCACATACTTGCAAGAACCCTTTTCTTTAATGTAAAAGCGGGATGTATAAACCCTGGGATGTATAAACCATGCGGGATGTATAACCCATACGGGAGTCATATCATTGATTGATTGATTAAACATTTATAAATAAAAATAAATTCAGTTGCAGATATTTATGTAAATACAGTTTAATCTTTTAACATATTTATATTATATTTATTCAATTTATTGTAGATTAAAATCTGCTGACTCAAATTCAATTTAAAGTAACTAATTATAATGATTGTTTAGAGGAAAACCGAAATGTCCACCTTTGCACTAATTGCCAACAAAAAAGTCTTGCGGTTCAATTGATTATCTTAGTTTTATTGCTCACTTGTTGCAATTTTTAGAGCAAGCTCATAGACGCGCGAGTACATGACAGTAGATGAAAAGAATGAATAATAATATGCTAGAGCAAGTAGCTTTTGTACGCATTTACAGAGTCATAACAGAGTTGTAATCAAAACAAACAGTGGCGCGAAGCATTTACATTTAAATATGAAATAAGCATAAATTTCTGGTTCTGCTCCCGACAATGATAATGATAGTTTAATAAGAATATAAATAGTTAATAATGTTCTTGAATATTTAAGAACTTGATGAATAAGTGAAAAGTGGATGCAATCAGTAAAAATGTGTGCTGCATTTGTACATCTTTGGATGACTTCTCTGTATGCGCATGTTTACATCAATTATCAGTTGAAGAAACGCCCTTAAATCCAGAAAGAACATGTGTATGCAAATGTAATTGCCCATTCAGCCCGATTGCCAAGTGCTGCCAGTGTTTTATTAAGGTTAATTCGAACTACTTGAGATATGCAATTTAATGCAGGCCTACTTCAAAATAGCTCAAGTGATAAGGTTCCTTATTCAATCTGGTCTACATATAAAACTGTTTCACAGGAGTTTAAAAACAATGTTGAAAGTATATCAGCTAAGGGGTAAATTTAAATACAGTACTTACTCCGGCTACGGCTTCGGGTTCGGCTTCAGCGCAGCCACAATCGCTAGTTAGTCGATTTAAAAATAGAACACCCGTCTCACGCCCACATTAATCGTGCCCGTGCCCGTGCCCGTGCTCGTGTTTGCCCCCGTGCTCGTGTTCATTCCGGGGCTCTTGCCGAGCTCGTAGCGGTTTGTCGGTTGTCGGCAGCCGATCACTGATCAGTTGCTCTTGCTCGGAAATAATAACGGCGCTGTCGCCGTCGTCATCGTCGTCGCTGTCGCTGTCGTTCGGCCATTTATTTTATAAAACGAAATCGACTGAAATAGTTAGAAGTATTCTTGCACTGACAGGGCGCAGGTTGTGTCTGGGTCGTTGGCGGAAACTGCAGCTGAGACTGAGAGCGACGCACCTTCTACTCACAAACTTCGCCACTCCGAATCTACCTAAAAAAAAAGAAGCAGCTGAGTGCGAAATTCGAATTCGAATCGCAGTGCGCTCTGTGTGATAATATCGGTACTTAATTACTTGCACACACTCACGTGCACACAAATAGGTTAACATTAAAAAGAGAGCTGCCATCAGTTGAGTATCAGTATAACACGTATAACAGTTCCTGTGAAATGGCAAAGACAAAGAGTTTTGATTTGCTGATCTTCTGCTGCTGCCTGGCCTTGGTGCCACTGGGCTGCGCAAGGACCTTGCTCGAGTTCAGCGCTGACAGCGATAATGCAATCGTGAAGAATGTCGACACTTACGACTTTTCCTCTTGGTAAGTTCTAAGTAGAGTTGCAGAAACATCGATGTTACATAGATAAACATCGATGTTTCAACATGATGAAACCTAAGCATACATCGAAGTTTCTGCAGCTCTAGTTCTAAGCCAATCGCACTCGATGTGTGTGGACTATGCAAGGTACTTGTGGTATCGTAGTCACGATAGTTATCGATAAGTTCATAAATGTAACGCAGTATGTTAAAAGTTGCAGCACTGAAAAGCTGAGTAAGAAAAGTAATACAAGAATGGAAGAATGTATGTACAATTTCTCCATCTATAATTTGATGTTACAATAGGTTTATATGTACTATAAGTACTATATCCCCTGCGTATTTCATTGTGTATGGAGAAGTGAATGTCTGAGTATATATGCACTTGATTATTTGTGATCGAAATTTTAAGATTTAACTAATTAGTCCGGATCTGTGTGTGTGTGTTTACCAACTGGTTTGCTTTCCTTGCGGAACCGGTCTCTTATTTAAAAAGCAAAGATTAATAATTCCGCACTTAAAACATTTCATAAAACGTACTCGGTTCGTTTGAATTGCAATCGTAAAGATAATTCGAAACTTGTATTAATCCCAAACGTGATTGAGGATCGGCAAACGTGACGGCTTCTCTTCGCAGTCTCGCAGTCGTGCGATCTCTCGATTCAACTAATATTGTTTTACCACTTACCAATGGGGTGCAAATCGTGCTGACACTATAATATTTATTGTGCTAGATCCTAATCAGACAGGTGTTCACCAAAGCAGTTCAATCCAACTATTTACTGCAAAGCAATTGTAAATTTATGTGCACTAATTAATGACGTCACACCAAGTTGGCAATAAAACGCCTTAACTTAAGCCCCTTCCACTGTCTTATACCCTGCCTTATACTCTGTTTTAAAACGATTATGCATTGATTGAACTGATAACAAGCACAAAAGCTATATCTGATATACATACATACATATATACAGTATGTCAAGAAACACTACACATCCATATGTACATAAAATTAACATGTAAATAAGTGTAAAGAGTTACTTGACTAACTTTAACTTATATGATGTAAATTAATAACTACTATGCAAAGCATTTTTTGAATTGCATACTTTGCAGGGAGCGGCTTGCAAACTAGTCAAAGTATTTCTTAAATAACTTCTATGTTAATTATCCGATTGCAACTAAATTTTCAGTTAGCATTTGTGCGTTTATAGTTATTTTGTTTACATAAAATTAACTGTACTACATTAAAAATACGCTTCGTATTAGCTTTTTATTGATTTACGGGTGCGAAAGGGGGCGTGATCAAAATTTAAAATAAACTTGATCTGCGTGCAATATTTAGACATTATTTTCATACATTTTTCGTAGTCGTAGCTTACTTATTCGCTGAGATCTGGATGTTCATACGGAAGGACAGACGGACTATGGCTATATTGACTTGGCTGTTGATGTATGATATAGTAAGAATATATATAGTTTGAGGGGTCTGCCACGCCTTCTTCTGCCTGTTATATACATTTTCGGTTAACACAATTTTATAATAAGCTTCTACCTTATAAAGTGACAGTATATAAATAGGATTATCACTGTATATACAATAATTACTGTATCCGAATCAATTTCCCAACAACCTAAGCTGTAAGGAAGTCAAATAAGCAATGTCTTGGAGGCCACAGTGCAACCAATTGGACCAGTACTGATCGTGAACATATATATCTTTATATATATTTAACTTTTTCTGCCTGCTTTATACACTTTCACAAGCTGAGCTCTTAAAAGATGCAGGGTATATAAATATCATTAAACTGTGCTTCTTTCTTACAGCCAAATCTACTGCTATGGACGGCTACTGCACACCATACAAATGGCTAAGCTGTTTCCGGACTCCAAGACTTTTGTGGACATGAAACTAAAGGTTGCGCCCGAGAAAACCTTGGAGGACTTTGATGCCTTTATGGCGGCGAAGAATAACAGTCCTAGTCGGGATGAAATTCATGAGTTTGTCAATGTGTGTGTTACCAGAAAGTTATTTGGGAACAATTACTAAAATATGTTAACAATGTTTGTAGGATCACTTCGGAGCGAAGGGCACCGAGTTGGATGTGTGGACGCCAACTGATTGGAATGAACATCCCAGTTTCATTGATCTCATCCGCGATCCAGACCTTAAGCAATGGGGTGTGGACCTGAACAACATCTGGAAAGAACTGGGCCGCAAAATGAAAGAAGACGTGCACAAGAACCCCAACTACTACTCGATCATACCTGTACCCAATCCTGTCATCATTCCCGGCGGCCGCTTCATTGAGTTCTACTACTGGGACTCGTACTGGATTATCCGTGGTCTTTTGTACAGTGAAATGAGGGACACCGCACGTGGCATGATTGAGAACTTCCTGTCCATCGTTCAGCGCATTGGATTTATACCGAACGGCGGTCGGGTCTACTACTGGGGTCGTTCACAGCCGCCACTACTGACGGCTATGGTGAAGGCCTATGTGGACTTTACCAAGGACGATCTGTTTGCCATCAACGCGCTGGAGATTCTGGAGCACGAGTTCGAGTATTTCATCAACAATCACACTGTGCAAGCCAAGGGCCACAACTTGGCCATATACAGAGACTCGTCAACGGGACCTCGTCCCGAATCGTACAGCGAGGATGTGGAAACATCCGAGAACTTCCTCACCCCAGAGGCGAAGGAGGATCATTATAGTGAACTGAAATCTGCAGCGGAGTCTGGCATGGACTTCAGCTCCCGTTGGTTTATCAATGAGAATGGCACAAACATTGGCAACCTCACCGACGCCAAGACGCGCTCCATTGTGCCCGTTGAACTGAATGCCATTTTATACTGGAACGCTAAGATGATTGCCGAGTTTCACTCCAAGGCGGGCAACGTTGAGAAGATGACAGAGTACGAGACCAAGGCCCAGAAGATTAAGGAGGTACGCAATTATTATTAATTCTCGGGGAAACTTATTTTGAAACCCCATTTGTATAATTCGCAGGCAATTCAGGCTGTCTTGTGGAACGAGGAAGCCGGATGCTGGCTGGACTATGATCTGATCAATGAGAAGCCACGTGACTACTTTGTGCCCACCAATTTGTCGCCATTGTGGGTCAAGGCATACAATATTTCCGACTCGGCCAAAATATCCGAATCCGTTCTGAGCTACATCGAGAAGAATAAACTTGACAAATTCCCTGGCGGCGTACCGAATACACTGTATCCTACGGGCGAGCAGTGGGACTTCCCCAATGTGTGGGCGCCCATGCAGTACATTCTAGTCGAGGGTCTTGACAATCTGGGCACACCTGAAGCCAAGGAGCTGTCCAAGCGCTGGGGCTACCGATGGGTCAAGTCAAACTTTGAAGCATATCGCGAGACGCTTGCCATGTTTGAGAAGGTAAGTTGTGGGCTGAATGAGTTACGATTATTCCGAATATAAAATACTCTTACCGTGACGTTTCAATTCAGTACGACGCGGAGAACTTTGGCGGACACGGAGGCGGAGGTGAATACGGCGTGCAGAAAGGATTTGGCTGGAGCAACGGTGTGATTATTGAGTGGCTGGCGAAGTATGGAAACCAGATATCGCTGAGCAACACGAACGCTGCAGGTGAAGACGAGCAGTAGAACAGCTTCTCGAGAATGAAACTACAACAACACTCTATCATCACAGAATCACAGAGCATTGTCCAAGCATCAGTATAGTCTCTTCTTCTGTTGCTTCACTTGTTGGTGACTTGGTCTGCCCTTAGACAAACAACACAAACGCATTCACCTTACCTTACCACTACAACCATACTTAGACTAAGCCGTAGCTCCAATAGAAGCTCAAATAGATGATAAATGTATTAATCATAAGGAGAACGGAGACCGAAACCATAAGAAGCGTGTACCATTGAAACCCATCAATAGGCTAAGCTCTCTTTCCTCTCTCACTGTCGCTCTGTCTTTGTCTATAACTCTCTCTCTCTGCATCGGAGCCAAGCAACGAGGTCTTCAACTCGCACTATCTAAGGATAACTCCAGTTGACTAACTACGCAAAAAAACACAGCACGTCTGCACTCAGCAAGCACTGGGATGACACCGAGAGAGATCTCAAAACGATGGCTAGATTCCAATACACCTACTATCTCGCCACACAATGTCTCTAAGTATATCTCGCTTTCATTGCCCTCGTCTCGCCTCGCCTCGCATCTGTATCTGTATCTGTTCTGTCCAGTTTTCAAAGTGTAACATCTTCGCCGCAAAAACCTTTTACGTAAGTGTCAAAAGTACAACTTTTTAACATTATTAAACCAATCAAGTATTTATATTCTCATTGCTCATTCGAAATATGTATCTGCAATACTCTTTTCTTGTTTTCATCTACAATTTAATGCTTCAAAATATTTCCAATATACTATGAATGTTAATGTTTAATGAATAGTTAGTTGCCTAGAGCTGTAAACAATTTTAAGTGCATGTTTAACGAATGTGATTTCTAATTTGTTTAGCTCCTCGAAGTCGAATTATCACCGTGCTGGGCGTGACAGCTGTGGCGTTTGTGAGTGCCCTTGCCGGCCGATTTATATGGTGAGGTTAGTAACGGAGTATTGGATAGATCGTCAATACAAAACCTGTTGTACCTGCGCTTGTCAGAGCAGCTAATTATAATGACATTTTTATTTCTTCTCATTTCAGAAAACTGAAACTGACTGTGCCAACTGTAATTGCCCTATGTGAATATGTGATTCCCCTCCCCATCCACTGGTTGTTCGTCGTTCGTGTTTTGTTTTCCAATTTCTAATTACGTTGAAAGCCTTTTCAGTTTTTGCTTTGTTGAATGCGAAGATTGCAGTATTAGATTTCTATACACAGTTGACCTATTGTTAGTGTAAAGTGAAGTGAGATAGTTATACATACATACTGAATTTAACGGGCATGCCCAATTTGTTGTTATATTTAATATTATGCATAACATACACACAAATATTTAGTAGACATGTATTGTCATTGTCATCATTTAGAGTGTGCATGCACCCGTAAGTACGTATCCTCGCAAACCCATAAAGACAACGATGATAACAAAATGTGTCAAACGAGAAGTTCATATATTATTCTTGTTGTTAATTGTTAACAAAGATTGCCAAATTGTTTGCTCTGGTTTTTCAATAAAACACAAATATATGTTGCATGAATGATCCTGTTTTCTTGAATATACGTATATATATATATATATATAATATAAATATTTACATTTACAATTATTACTAAATCTCGTTAACTTGCAGGCGAAATTGGTTCAAGTAGAGTGAGACGAAGCACAAGCGTCGGATGTACATATGTTTATGTTTATTTATAATTTAGGTTTGCTTTGCTTGCCATAAATTCAATAATGGAATCTTACCTACATAGAAATGTATAGTAAATCTAGAGGACTGAATTACAAATACTATTGCATTAAAACAATTTTAGCACTCTCTTGCGACTCTCTTGGATATGACTCGATTGAGTGTGACAATAAACAATGTATGTCCCGAAAGGAAAATCCAATGATAGTAGAAAACGAATTAAAAGATAGCAGTAAATATACCTAGTACACACTACGCATAGAGAACATAATAAATATATAATATTTTCCGTCGTTGTAAAAGTGACGTACCGCCAGTGCAGAGAAGAGAGACTAGTTTGACTGCTGCGGCTCATGACTAAAGTAGGGAGCCGTGTTTGGCGTGAGCAATGTGTGACAGATATCACAAACCCGGGCGACACGTTTCCGTGGACCCGATGGCACCGTTTTAGTTAGACATTTATCGCAGTATATGTGTCCGCAATGGCGACAATGAATTTTGCGTACCATCACCGTGAAATAGGCATTGCACGTGGGGCAATTGTTAACGTCATCATCGTCCTGCCAGCGCACCTCAGTGTCGGCGTGACGCAGCTCCTCCAAGGACATCTACAAAAAGAGGAAACCCATGTAGTAAAGCTATAAACTAATTCAAATTGTATGATTATAATGAAAATAAATAAAGTATTTTTGTAATTTACACAATTAACTACCTGAAGTGTTTGAGACAATTTGACAAAATCTTTTTGCACTGTTTCCATTGTGGACAACTCTTCCTGAAGTGTTTTTATTTTCGCCTTATAGTCTGAGTTCGTCTTCGACAGCTTTTCCTGTGAACCAACAACGCTTTAAGTTATCCAATAACGAATTACTTACTTCGATCACTTACATTGGTATCTTGTAGTTCTATTATCTCAACTCGACACTCGGACAATTGTTTGTTCAGCTCAGCTTCTTTGCGCTCCAAAAGTCTTTTGGATGTTTCATGCGATTCCACCGCCACTAGATTTTCCGTGACGCGGTCCCTGTGGGAAATGTAAATGACAGTTAAGTAATAATTATTTAGTTGTTGGCCTTGTTAATCACTTACTGTAAGGACTTAATGTCTGACTGCATTTTATGTTTGAAGGCGCGTCGCTCATTGTTGCTTTCTTCGAGCTGAGCCCGCAGTATTTGTATTTCATCCAGCGAGCTGACGCACTTCTGTTTCTCGTATTCGCTGCTAACCCGCGCCTGTATCAGCTCATTCTGCTGGCGCAGTATCAGTTCCTGTAGCTCGACAACAGTGTTTGGAAGGTTTATGTATTGATTCTCGATTTCCTCGGAGGTGGCCAAGAAGCAGCCGGACAGAAAATCATTATCAGCCTGCAGCGTCTCCAGCTGCTGATTGACCCGTTCGCGATCATCTGTAACATGTTGCAACTGTCGCATCACCTCCTCTTTGGTCTCAAGAAACTTTTGTTGCATGTCCAGCAGTTGCTGCACATTGTTCTTGACTTGCTCACGCAGGTTTTGTACTTCGTTCTTGTGTGCCTCACGTTTTGTTTGCCACTGATTCTCCAGGTCATTTCGTAGTGCTGCTTCCTTGCTCAACTGTTCTCGCGCCTCAGCAAGTTGTTTCTGTATCGCATCCAATTGCTTTTGCTGTTGATTTACTGCAGCACTTAGCTCTGTTGAACGCTCCTCGGTTGAGTTGCAGGAACTGCAGGTAGCTACAATCAAATCCGTTGACGTGGACTTGTGCATCGCATTCTCTTCAGTTATTGTTGAGCTCATCTCCTGATGCGTTACTGTGACAGATTTTGCCTGCAACTGTTCGTCCGCTACTCGCAACTTTTCCTTGAGAGCCTTCATTTCTTCCTGAAGTTGCTCAACTATTGAGTGCATCATCTCGGCGTCCTCCATAGCCTGTTTTGGGTAAATTCAGCAAATTCATTATTATATGTTTACAGCAATTTTTAGTTTGTACTCACATATTGCTTGGCATTGTTCTTGCCTGCTCCTCGCGCACTGTTGTCCGTATTCTCTTGCTGAAAGCTGTTGTTCAAGGAATCGCTTCCCAGCTTTCTTACCGAGCCCAGGGTTTTTTTCACTTGATTCAGCACATGTGGCGCCAAGCCGCCTGATGTTTCTGGTGGCTGCTGCATCTGCTGCATTTGCTGGAGTTGCTGCTGTTGTTGCCGCAATTGCTCCAGTTTAACGCGCTCAAGTTCCGCCTTGTACGTTGCAGATTCCTCGATAGTATCTTGCACCAGTTGCTGTAGGGACGATATCTCCTCTTGAGCTTTCTGATCCTTTAGCAGCATCTCGTTTTCAGACTTTAGGTCAGCCACCATCAGGTGAGTTTTAAGCTCGTCTAGTTCATCCTGCAGCTGCTTGCGCTCGGCCTCCTTCTGCATAAACAGGTCCTTCATTTTTGCACGTTGTGTATTGAACTCATTCTGCATTTTGCGCATCTCCGTCTGGAGCTCTTGTAATTTGTGCTGGTGCGATACGTCATCATCATCTAAATGTATAATGAGGATTGCTTTATTACGAAATTACTTATCAGAAAACTGGATATACCATTTGCAATATCTGTTGAGACTGCCGACGCTGTCCCATTTTCCTCCATTTTTCATTAATTTAGGTAAGGATCCAAAAACAACAATTATGTTTAGTTTTTCCCAGGGATGCAGGCCATTTGAGCTAGAGATGAACGAAAACAAATTGTTCGCCTGTTAAAACAATTTTCACAAAAAATTTAATTGAGAATGGGACTTTAAATATCTTCAGTAAATATTTTCTTAAAATTAATTGTATATTTTGCAATTGTCAACGCAACAGTTTGCCGAATTCCCAAAACATCGATATAATTTTGTGTTATTTATTGTTGCTACAATCGATACAATATTATTTCAGTATATCGATAGAATGTATATTCTGTTGCTCACCACTATTGCACATGTGTTTTGGAACGCAATATTAAACCAGCAATACAGAGACTTAAAAACTAAATTTGAGTAGCAAAAACAAACAAGATGGTAATATTATTGCTTTATTATTAACTATTTTATATGTAAGTTGTGTTTCATTTGTAGGTCAAGGGAAAAAAGCCGTACATTGATCGCAAAAAAGCCGTGACTTTTCACTTGGTACATCGCAGCCAGCACGATCCGTTGGTGACCGATGAGACTGCACCACAGCGTGTGCTTTTGGAGGCAAGTGCCAGACAGACTCCGTCAAAGCCACAAAATGAAACGCCTGATCCTACAAAACGTAAAGAAGAGCTGAAAAAGTTTGGCATCCACTATGATGACGATTACGATTACATGCAGCATCTGAAGAAACGTGAAAACGATGTTGTTTGGGAGTATATGGAAAACCCCAATCAAGTTAAAAATACAAAAGGAGATGAGGCCAAGCCTCGCAACCTGCTCGTGCTACCCAGCTCTGTATTTGCCAGCGAATTCGAAGAGTCTGAGGGCATGTTGAATAAGGCAGCACCGCAGCCCGGACCACGTCCAGATTGGGACCCAGACGTTGTGGCAGCTCTTGACAGTGATTTTGAGGACAACGAAGAATTGGATGACGATTTTGTTATGCAAGCAATGGACGGAGATGGTGAGGACGACGACGACGACGAGGACGAGGAAGACTGGCAAGACGAGGACGGTGAAAATGATATGGACTTCGACTCGGATAATTTAAATGATGATGAAAACGCTGACGAGCTTATGGATCGCCTTGCTCCACTCATGCGAAAAAGTCGTTTTGAGGACGAGGAAACCAAGTCTCGATTTACCGAGTACTCAATGTCTTCCAGTGTAATCCGGCGAAATGAACAACTGTCATTGCTAGATGATCGTTTTGAGCAGTTCTATGCAAGCTATGACGATCCGGAGCTTGGGGATCTGGCGCTAGAGGATATTGAAGGAGCCTGGCACCAAAAGCACCCTGTGGTCATGCAGTGTTTTAAAGAGTTTAAAAAGAAAACCCATGACTTGGAATACGATAAAGAATGGGACCGCGAACGCGTTAAAAAGTACTCGAACGTTGTGGATGGTGAACAAGATCCAACGGAGGAGCTAGTTGACTACGAGGTGGAAGATGCCAAGGAGAAGAAGTGGGACTGTGAGTCAATACTGTCCACCTACTCGAATATCTATAATCATCCTAAACTTATCGATGAGCCGCGCTCTAGAAGACAGGCGGCACCCATTCAAATCGACCCCAAAACTGGTCTGCCTGTCAATGTACTTCGTGGCGGCGCAGATGGACAACTAACTGCCAAAGCTCTCGCCAACTTGGCCGATGATTCACCAAATGCAGTTGGTCCAAAGTCTCTGTGCGCCAAGTCGGTGATATCTACACTCAGTGTTCTTTCCATAAGGCCAAAGGACGAAACTGCCGAAGAGAAGAAAGAGCGAAAGCGTTTGCTTAAGGATTATCGCAGTGAGCGCCGCATTGAGAAGAAGGCAAACACGGAGGCCTTCAAGGATGAGAAGAAGCGGCAGACACATGTGAAGATCAACCAGCGTAGCAACCAACAGGGATCTACCATTGTTTAGGAATCCGCCAGATCACAGTTTAGTTTTAGTGTCAAAATGAGTTTTCTCTCAACAGCGATAGTTTTATAAATATGTTACCCTATATACATATTATGCAGAATATGTATATATATAAATAAATACTTATATCCAACACATAAGAGAATGTCTTCCTTAAGAGAATGACTTCCTAATAAGCTGCAATTGTTCCAGGTGCAAACGCTTTAGTATGCAGCGGAGCGCAGGCGCATTTAAGAACTTCGTATTGAGATGGTGTCACTGACCTTGATCAGCTACCTTATTATTATAAGTAAGAGGGAGTCTTGCACTAGGGGATAAAGTAACGGTACTGAGGAGAAAGTGCCTCTCCAGCCTGACAAGATCTGTTCTGCTTTCCTAATGAAACGGGGCAGCTCCTTCGTCGAGGAGTAAACAATCTGCACAGGACGTGCAGTATCCACGTACAGATGTTTCCTTCTCATCCATACTAAGGCTGGACAGTGGCAGTGAATGTGCTTGGTAGTTTCTTCGGCGTCTTTGCAGAGTCTACACTGAGTATCCGAAGATAGACACATCTTAACTAGGTGACAGTTCACCGTCTGACGGCCACTGAGGAAGCCAACAAAGAGATGAAGATACCTGCTGGATAACTAACTGGTTCTTGGCTTAGGCAAGGATTTGGCCAGCTCCTTGGTCTGCACAGACAGAAGCGTTCGGTCATCCTAGAGCTCCCCTAATAATAATCAATTACAACTAATCGAGAACTGCAAGACAATATTTGAATTAAACTGCCCTTGTCTTATGTTGATAACAATCTTTACAATCCAAATACACAGTTTTGCATTTATGTAATCACTTAAACAATCCTCTTATACCTTTGCGGAGATTACACTCTTGGCCAGAGGTTTGCAACGAACAGAAGATTACATATTATATATTAATGTTAAACAATGTTTAACAATTTGATAAAGCAACGGTGTTTACGTTGTATAATGATATAATACGTTAGTTAATTAATAAATACGTACATGTTTAAATATGTACAAACAAATATTATATATGCATATACATACATATGTACATTATTGTGTTATAATTAAGGTTTTAGAAAACCATATAGGCTTTCCCATGAGACACGTAGACAAGCACGAAGGATTTCCAACTAGTTAGCCTACAACTTTATAGGTGGGCGAGAGGTTTGTTAGCACTGGAAAGCCCCCCTTCATTCCGCATTTACACCAAAATATTGTGGGCTAGAACCAACTAGCTTTACACTCATTACATATTCCCCCATACACATGTACATATAAAGATACAAATGTGTGTGTGTGTGTATTGGCGTATGTCAGATTGTTTCGCATTTGTTTGCATTTTATACGTCGCACTTGTTCGGCACTTGCCTATGTTGTGGAAATTTCAAGTCAAACTGCATAAAGCTCTTGGAAAAACCGAGTACGAACTAGTCAGGCTATAGACCTGACTATGGACAAAGGCAACGAAAGGACTTTTCGCTGGATTGGCCTACTCTGTTATTAATTCGGTCATCTGCGTTCAAAGGGAATTTTATTTAAATAATTTTAAGCCGTATCTAAATATACATAAAGAAATCTATATATAGTATACACATGCATTTTTATATATAGTCTGTATTATATACCTAAAATAATAGCGCTAATTTTGAGATTATACCCTCGTAAAAATACAAAGCTTGAACGGAATTAGAATAATAGCATTAATATTAGTTGTAATAATATCGTATTAAGTTATAACTGCTGCAGAATAATCGATAAGATAAAATGTAGAAAATGATCATACCGATTAGAGTCTTCCTTCTCTATCTGACCGCCGAAATTGGTCGTAATAATATCGTATTAAGTTAAACCTTCTGCAGAATAATCGATACGAAATGTAGAAAAGGATCATTTCGATTAGAGTCTTCCTTCTCTATCTGACCGCCGAAATTGGTCGTAATAATATCGTATTAAGTTAAACCTGCTGCAGAATAATCGATATGTAGAAAAGGATCATCTCGATTAGAGTCAAAAATAAAGCACAAAGTAGTGTAATAAATAAAAACTAATAATCTTAATTTTTCCAGTGCGTTTTGTTGTGCAGTATTCTTCGTGAAAATGTCACACAATTGCATCGGAATAAGTATTTACCAAAAAACAGATTAGAATTATGGAAATTGTTCCATAATATTTACTAATTAGTGGGTTCTGTTCCACTAAATACGTAAACGACTACGTACTATTGCAAATGATTAAATGTCCACATGGCCACATTTCCATGCCGCCTAACGGAACCTAACACCAATTTGGAACCAAGCTCGAGCTCGCACGCTTTCCCAGCACGATACTCACAACTCCTTGTAAATGGAAACCGTCACAATTGTCATTCCCCCCACCGCAACCACGACCGAGCCCTTCCCTCTGCCTCCAGTTCCATCGGCAGTGGCCGCCAGCGTCAGCGCCGGCGTTGCTTTCGTTGTTGTTGTTGCTGTTCTTGTTGTTGGTGGGGCCATAGGGTTCTATTAAAGTGGCAAGAAAGCAGCAAAGAAATTCGCGCATTTTCAGCGCTGTTCAGTTCATGATTGAAGCCGAAAGGATTCGAACGCGCGTCGGTCGCCAACGCGGTAATTGCCACAACATTACAGTGTCCGATTCATGGTGCAAAGTACAAATTATTAACTGTTTAACTGTTGTTGTCATCGACTTGCGGTCGACCCTGTCGTCTGATGGGCAATGAGCTCAAGAGCCCTAAATGGCCCATCGATTGGGCCGCATTGGGTCAATACAAAATATTTGAGAATATACTATATTATATATGACATATAATATTTGTTCATCTACAAATTGTTATAACTGTAGAAACTGTTTATTATTGGAATAACCGTTACTCATTGCATCGATAACTCGATACAAATGAGCGGGAACTCGTGTTTTACCGTTACAAAAATGAGAAACCTTAAAAAAAAGTGGATGCGACATTAAAAACAATTATTTGACTAGTTAAAACTAAATTTATAATCATAAAAGAATTAATTAGTGCTTGTCTTTTATTACGACTTGGCATAATTAATACAAATGGATTGCTCGACTCATAGTTAAGTGAATTTTGACGTGCGTACATGAAATAATTCATATGAACCATATGTTATTTATTTGTGAGAAGATTCTTGTTCTCTTTTATTTGTGGAATATTTATGCTTTGCAAGTGAAAATGGCAATCAATCGTATTGCCTTTGCGATACATGTCTTTTTATTCAACTTCAAATAATAGTTTCTATTTTGATTTTTATTCGACTGCATTGGCTAATCAGTGAAGAGGGATAGATCGTGCCTATCGATAATAAATCAGTGTTGGTTAGCGCTGCCGCTACAATCCAAACAATTAAATCTAAGTTGCAAGACCGATCTTAATCGGAATAAAACATTTATTATATATATATTATATGTACTGCATATTAGTGTACTGCATGAATGTGTTCAAAAAGGCAAATGCACCACTTTTTAAAAATTGTGTTTTTTGAGTACCGTTTTCAATGAATGTGAATGTATGAATGTCGTCTATTTTGACAGCTAGTTTACACATTAGCACAACATTTTAAAGTAAAAAATAATGTATTCATGCAGGTCGTTAATACACATACACGCATACACTTGTACATCTGTATGTTATGCCTGTTACTACTAAAGTGTGTGTCAGACTTAAATGCCTCTATTTGGTCTAGCCGGATATGCTTCATCTTGCGGTCTACTCATTGAAGCGGAATTTTTAATTTGAGCAACGCAAGCTGACACTCCCCGCAGCAGCATCTCCTGCCCCTTCCCCTCGCATTCGCATTGTCATTGTCAGTGCCAAAGTCAATGTCGGCGTCAGTGCCACGTTGCATAAATTAGAGCCCCATATAACCGATTTGAACTGATATGGTTGTAAGCTCATCCAGTAGTTTACCCTTTCAACTAGGCAGCTGAAACTCAGGCCGCCATAATTGATTTGCCTTAAGAAATATAGTCGAATACCTTGAGATACGATATCAATGATATTCCAATACCCCGCGAGACGATATCAACGTTGATTCGTGTACAGAGAATACCAGAGTTCTGGGAAGTCGACTCTTTGCACAGTTCTTGGTGGCGTTGATCGTTGGTTTGCAAGATTAGATGGAGAATCCGTATAACCTTCTCACTTTGCGCACAGTCCAAATCGAAATGATAATATTTAAAGCGCACGCGCTTAAGTGAAATCAGCACGCAATTCAATTGTCTTACATTGACTGCGGTCCGCGCAAAGTGTGCTGCAATTACACGACGATTACACGCCCTGACCGCCCCCCGCCAACCCGCCAGTGCGAGAAGAGCTTTCGTATCAGAGAAGCTATCTACGGAAGGTATAGAAGCTATCACTTTACGGGCACGAAAATGTCGCATGCGCCTGCTTCCCACACAGCGAGATGGACCGATAATCGCACGAGCAAGCCCAGCGCAATCTACGAACATATTGTACGTGTGTGTATGTGTATGTGTGTATCTGTGTATGTGCATATCCGACAACGGGAATCAAGAGATAAATGTTGTGCCCGAGGGGCAGTCTCAGTGTCTCAACACATTCGGCATGCCTCAAAAGACGTGTATCCGCAAAGCCGCGTAGCCGTGTAGACGAGGTTTATTTATTCGATATTAGAACACGAGTTGAACTGGAACCGAGTCGAGTCAATCCATCTATCCCGGCAGGCACACAGCGCGTAATTAACTGCCAAGAAAATACTTTTGTTTCCGCATACGATAAGTGCCGGGATAAGTCTTGCGTCGTGTCCTTAAACTACAAGTTCCCATCAATGTATTTGAATTAAATTTCGAATTGGATATCGATATCGTTTTACAGATTTCATAAAGCGAATTATGAAATTCCCACGTCGATGTAAAGTGAGATGATTTGAGTTTCGGTTTCCTTTTCTGTTCATCGTCAACATCATGCTGGACAAATACAACACTAACGCATTCATATTCCTTGGATTGACATTCATATGGATGTGGTAAGTTTATTGTACATTTGAATTTGCAAGATAATTTAAAGTTTTCTTATTAGCATAGTATTGTATTATTAAAGTGGCTTTGTCACACGTTATGACATTAAAATTTAGCTAAAGCCATTACCATTCAAAGCTTAAAACAAAAATAGCTGGCAACTGCTCAGGCTACTGAAAATTGAAATAATGGTTTCAATTATCGATTGCAATCGCAATAAGTAGATCGGGAATCGAACTATGAAAATTAGTGAACGATCCATTATTCAACATATCATTGGGAGGTAATCCAAATTCGAAGGAGATAGGCACGAGATAGTGGAATACCCTTCGACATATGATGCAATTATACCAGTTGGTCTCGTTGTAAAAAGCACTCCCTTATTGTATGTTCGGATATATATAGTTTAGTATAGACTTTGTCTTAAACGTCAACGTCGTATGTTGTCGTAAAAATTAAATTTAAATATTATTTAAATGTATGATACTCTACCCTTTAATAGATATAATATAATCAGAGCCTACTATATAAAACAACAGTCGACTGTTCTTAGTTGACTTTAAATAAATAAATGTTATGCTCATACATTCTTGAATAACTTCTGTGTTTATTATCCGATTAGATCGAATTTTCGAGGAGGTGTAGGTATATGTCAGAAAAAGTATTTTATACGTTGCAGACATATCAAGTTTACATATAATTATTTTGCGTGGTTATGAACTTGGCGTAACATCCAGAAATTGAAAAAAACTTAATCTGCGCAATGTATACAGGGACTTTCATGCCAAATTTTGAGTCCTTAGGTCTTATAATAGCTGAGATCTTGACGTTCAAACAAACGGACAGATGGACACGGCTCAATCTAGTCGGCTAGTGATGCTATATATGTATGTATATATTACAATATATTCTATATATATATATATTATAATATATTACTATATACTATACATATTTTATGGGCTGCCCTACGCCTGATTCTGTCTACATACACAACATATGTACATTTGCACAAAGTATACCCTTTTTTAAGCGAAGGTCGTAGGGTATAAACAGGAGAAAAGGAAATAAAGTATACATGAGTGAAAGACTACCATCGGTTTGCCGACGGTTTATACCCTTTCAGCAGTTGACTGACATATGCATGTACGTCTTCACCAGCTTTTCGTATGCTGATTCTTTATTAAACATTAGAGTTTATACATAGCATGTGTTTCTTAACAGCTATAAGACTTCTTATTGCAGAAGCCACAGAATAAGTTTTATCCTCTGCAACGGTATAGTAAAACCAGAAAAATGGGGAAGACATGCCGAAGATTTATAAACCGAGCAGGGTTTGGTATCAATCTGCTTTATAGCATAATGGTAAAGATTTCTATTACATTGTTAATCTTTTTGTAAGAAGATTTTATAACTCTTATAGCTGGATATTGTGATAAACAATTTTTTTTTATGATAATCTTCATTACTGTCTGACTTATCCTATAAAACCTATTGGATATAGTTGTCCGAATTTTGAAAAAGTATTGGTTGCAATATCTTGACAAACAAAAAACGGACTAAAGATTTTATGGTGGTTATACGATATATCATTGTTATTTTAAGCTTGCTATGCAGTTCATAGAGAAATTAACTAGCTTAAATGAATTAATGTACTATATTCCAATCATTAAATTTAGAAAAATGTTCAAAAAACATTCCGATTTTATAATGTTGGTGACATTTTACAAAATCTTGTTATACCCGCTATAATATAATAATAATATATTATAATAATAATAACCTTGTGGCCACCGAAAATTTATAAAACAGGTAGAAGGGGCGTGGCAGACCCCACAAACTACAGTATATATTATCTAAATCATCAACTAAACATCAACAGTCAAGTCGAAAACCTAGATCCCAAAGACTATAATAGCTAGAACTACCAAATTTGGTATAAATATGTGTTATTATTGCACACAGATCAAGTTTCTTTTAGATTTTGACCCCGTTAATCAATAAAAACCGAATTCTAAGCGTTATTTTAGTGCTAGATAGTTACTTTTCGGGGAAACACAATAACTACCAACTCCCAAATGATTTCTTAAAATTTGGTTGCGATCGGATAAGAAACATAAAAGTTATTTATTCAATAATTCAAATGTACTGATTTGCAAGGCGCTGCCTGAAAGTATGTACAGTATAATGTGCTTAACTGCCTCACCATATTTGACTCAAAAAAATGTGCACTTATCCTAAAAATGCACTTAACTTTACCCATTTCGAATAATTGATTTGCAAACAAACTATGTACTTGCCATTTATATGGCATTGCCAAGCATAAGTAAACGGTCATGCGCAGTTTGGCGCCACGATCAAAACGAACACTATAATCGGTGGCGTCCTTTTCACTTTACTAGCAAAGAGTAAAGATCTATAATAACAACGAAAAAATGATGGCGCTTTTGCAAAGTCGAGCAAAAGGTGGCGCACTTAACTTATGTATTTGGAAGAGAAAACAATCAAAATTGCAACAAAATTCATGCAGTTATCCTAAAAATTCACTTATATTGAATACAACTAAATTAATATTTTTCAAACAAAATAGCTTTTCGTTGTACAAAAAAAGTATGATTGGGCAGTTATCTGTAATGTGCAGTTAAGTGTTGAGACAGTTAAGCACATTATACTGTACCACAAAATACGCAAAAGAAGTTTTATATTTTTAAGAAATCGGTTTGGTCAAATGGGTGTTGGTTTTTTACTAGTTTTTAAATGTCATTGTGAACCTACAGAAGAAACTTTATCGAATAGTTTGTCGTTAGCTTGGATTAACCTGATAATTCAAAAGAAACTCGATTTTAATTTATTTTATCTGGATACCTTGAGTATCTCAACTACATAGATATGTGCAATTAGCAACCTCCTACTTGGTACCGTACCTGTACGGACTGTCAGTATTTGTGTGTTCTTTCATTAGGATGGAAATCATTAAACGTCACTTTTTCGAAATTGCATATGCGCCATTTGTTGCGACTGGAGTTTAACCTTTACATGCTATTTCCGAGTATTGGCAAGCCATTTGACAAATCCGAGCAAGGTCGGTTGAATCACAGCAAATGGGGTTCCATCACGAATATAACTCAACTTTAAGGCAGCCTGGAAAAAAACAAATAGCGAAAAGCAGAAATGAATTATGCATAGTACGAATACAGGTATGAATGCACGAATATATGTATGTAAATATACATGAATGCACTTGCAGTACATTGCCAGAGACAGACCCCAACACGAAGTGAGTTAATTTGTAGTTGAGACTTAAATTGACAAAGTTTACATTGGCCCCTGTCCAAAGGCGTCATTCAATGACATGCATGCACATGCACGATCCTATGTATTATTATACCCTTTGCATAGGGTGTATAAGTTTGCAAGCAAAATAGGATTACCGCATTCCTACCCGATTAGGTATAATTCTTAGTGTTAATAATATATGGAGATCTTGCAACCCTCTCAATTTGCCAATCACACTTATTTAAATATTCACTGTCAATATATTATATATAAATCTGTTTAATTTATCGATATCCTTTTAATCATCGGTAAATCCATCACTTACAATAGATATTAATCTGTTAAATTTATCGATATCCTTTTAATCATCGTTAAATCCTACTCTTTCGATCGCTAACTGTCAAGCACACAACACGTGCTGTTCATTTTACTTTGTAAACCTTATACATTTAATCAGAATAAATCTTAAGAATCAAACACCATCCATTGCATTTGATTCCATAAAGGGTCTACCAAAACTCTTGTTCAACACAAATAGGTCATGATTTTATTCATTTAAGTAACAGGCAATCAGTGATTAGCAGAATTGAAATCTTATTAACCTTCCCTGATACATCAAAACTTGATATTTTCTTTTATTGGCATAGAAAGAAATTATAGAAATTACAAATTTTAATCTTTCTTCGGCATGCCGAAGATAATCTTTCCTTCACGTCTGTCTACATATGTTATATGATATGTATGTAGATGTGCGCAAAATCGTTACTGCATACATATTGAATATATATACATATATATCCGTTTGTGTTTTTTTTGGCCACTTTCAGGACTAGTGAGGCCACGGACGCCCACATGAACTACAACTACACAACGAAGCCGCGAGTGGTTCTTCCGCCTAATTATGTCAAGGGTAAGTGTATTCTAGAGTTCTGTGTACGCGAATAAGCCTAGACTGCATTTCTTTCGACTTGCTGATATTGATATTTCCTAATATTCCGTATAGCTGTCAGTCCCAGTCGTATGCGGTAGTTGTGAGTGCAAGGAGTACGTAAGCCTGGTGACTCAATAGCGCAATGTTGCGCACCTTTTCTATCGTTCTGTTTTAATTGCACGGATTTTTTTCTTTGGATTCTTTTATTGCCATTGTTGGAGCATTGCGTGCGCCGTTTATCGTGACGCAGCCAATTTCGGGGCCTTTATACCCACGGCAGAGCCGCTTTCTGGCTTCAGCTGGTGACTATTCGCTTACCTTCGGTAATTACTACTTATGTACGTATGTATGTGTGTGTGTATTTCCAAATGTATGTATGCACGTCTCTTTCTGCATACATATACGCTTACACAATCATGCTCTGTCGGCTCTTGACGTCAACGGGGCGGCAAGGACTGCGGTCGATCAAAGTGAGAAAAGAAAAACTGAGCCCGCACATCGAGATAAGTCGGAAATTCTCTTGTGTTATCTGTGCCATTTTGAATTGTTTGTATACTCTAATAAAAAGGGTCCGCTGTTTTAATTAACTTGCTTTAATAACTTGTCGCGCTAGGATAATAATAAAAATAAATAAGTTAAATAAAAAAAAGGTAATTATTAATTATGTGCCCTCAGCTCCGATTTTTTTTAAATTTTTTTTACTGGTAGGGCTATATTTATGATGAATTTAGGTGAAAGACAGAACTCTCGGACTCTTCTAGTTTTTTTTTAATTGAATTTTGAAAATAATTAAATTTGCTTGTATTTTGTTGTTGCGTTTTTGTGTACGGCGCCAGTCTGCCTGCAACATTTTTTGACGGTACAGTGTCTCACAAACCGGTTCATTTGAAATGAAAACTGAGCAAGCAAGAAAATTCAAAGTGTTTAGAAAAACAGCGCGCTGCAGGCAAAAAATTTTTGAAAAAATAAAATCGCGCGCACGATTTTATTTTTTCAAAAATTTTTTGCCTGCGGCGCTCTATTTTCCTACATAATACATTACTTCTTTGCGGCACACATATGATATTCTCAAATAATATTGAGCTATTAAACATCTTCGTTGGCGCCAGTTTGCCGGACCAACGAGTTATAGTTGCAGACGCCAAAATTCTCACCCATTATGCAACTCATAAAATAAAACATTATTGTGCCTAGATAACATTTCGTTTGAAATAAATCGCTTGCGGGACACAGTGCGCATCGTTGTGACGTTCTACTGAGAATTGGCCAACAACAAAATACATGCAAAATTTAATTATTTTCTAAATTCAATTAAAAAAAAACTAGAAGAGTCCGAGAGTTCTGTCTTTCACCTAAATTCATCATAAATATAGCCCTACCTGTAAAAAAAATTTAAAAAAAATCGGAGCTGAGGGCACATAATTAATAATTACCAAAAAAAATGGAGAAGCTTTAACATTTAGTATCTACCTTCAATACAAATATTAATATCAATACGAAATATAGTCAAATAATATTCGACTATAAGGTATACTATGTTTATTTGTTGGTATCTGATTAATATTTTAATTGTGTTCTCAATACTTAAAAGTTGAAGACAGCCACGTGGTTTTCAGCTTGCAACTTGCTTAATTTGTCTTTAAGTTTAGAAGAGGCAACAAATTTGAAAAATAAAAACCCAGCACGAAAGCTATAGTCGAGGGTGCTCGACTATGAAATATCCGCTACACACCAAATCGATTTCTTATAAAGGTTGATTTTTTAGCTATTATCTTTTTGGCAACAGTGGTTCATACAGCTCACGCAGGTTTCGTGTTTTGTATCACTGTCAAGCATCTTCAATTTGGTCTATAATTTACCCATGAATCGTCTTACAAAAGAAACTCGCTTTCAAATTATTGAATTTTATTATTAAAATGCGGGCTCTGCTAAGAAAGTTCATCGCGCGCTTTTTTCATTGCATGGTCAGTTTAATCGACCCACTGAAGTGGCTTTTCGGGATATTGTGACTAAATTTCGCACCAAATTTACATTGTTGGACATTAAACCACCAACACGTTTGCAAGAGCTAGAATCGTAAGATGATGCGAATCGTAACTTAACTGTGAATGGTGAGCACTACTATGAGATGATATCAAACTTTTTTTTACCCAAAATGCAAGAGATTGACGTGCATGACATGTGGTTTTAGCAAGACGATGCCACACAGCACGCGTAACAATGGACTTATTGAGAGGCGAGTTCGGTGAACATTTTATTTCATGTTCGGGTATGCAAGAGTATGCCAAAATTTGACTAAGCGGATGGACCACTTGAGGGGCAGTCACGGTCAACATTTGCAAAAAATCATCTTCAAACATTAAATTATATGGACCGTACTATCAATTCAAATAAAGATTTCATGCATTTATCTGAATTTTATGGGTTTTTTTGAAAAACTTTCCTATAGCTCTTAAAAAATCACCCTTTATAATAAACTTATATTTTTAAAGTATTTTGTGTTGCATACTTTAGGAAGTCGTTTGGAAATCAGTGACTCTTAAAATGATTTTATAATAACTTTAATATTAACAATCCGATCGCAACCAAGTTTTCAGGAATTATAATTGATTAGAAGTTATTTATGAAATTATTTATTGTGGTCTAGTGAGTTTTTGTTGATATTATGCAGAAACATTATAAACCTTAACATTGTTTATAAGCATTATGCTTAAGTTATTGTTCGATTTCTGGCAATTCTATGTTTCGCAACATCGGGTCTCTTGCTACCAGAAGAGATGCAGATCAAAATACGCTAATTATAGCAATTATATGTTATATTATATGTATATTTAAACAAGAACGAAGGCTCAATAATAGTGGTGCCCAGAGCCCTATGCGCAGTGCATAGGAAGTGCCTCTGCCTGAGCTCTGCCGACACACGTAACATACGAGTGTAAACACGTTCGTGTGACTTCGGCACTGCTGTTCGGGCAGTTTCGTTCAGTGCAAAGAAAGAAAACGTAACAGACTTTAGCTTGCTTGCATTACACAAACGCAATTTGAAAATGCAACTGTATGGGGGGATCACTGCTATATACCCTTTCCGGTTTCTCTGATCGTTCCTATACTAGCGGTATACAATTTTGTTAATAAACTTGTGTTGAACAAGAGTTTTGGTAGACCCTTTATGGAATCAAATGCAATGTATGGTGTTAAGATTTTAAGATTTTTTTTTGATTAAATGTAAAAGGCTTAAAAATGTAAGGAGCGGCTGTTGTGTGCTTGACAGTTAGCCATCGAAAGAGAGGGATTTAACGATGATGAAAAGGATATCGATAAATTAAACAGATTAATATCTATTGAAAGTGAATATTTAAATAAGTGTGATTGGCAAATTTAGAGGGTTGGCCGATCTCCATGACCTTATTGGTATTAAAAAGGTAAATATCTGCATGCGGCGTCGATAATGTTTAAATTGTTAGGGATATATTTATCGCATCATGAATTTAGTTGAACGAATTATTTCTCAGACGCTTCAGATTTTGTTAAATTGAACTTAAAATTTAATAAAATTGCATGTACTTTGTTTCTGCCTTTTTGTTTAAGGCGCTAGTGTTGCTGCAACCTTTTTTGTGACGGTACAGTGTCCCACAAGCCAAGCCAAGCGCTCTAAACATTCCAAGGGCCTCCGTGGGGTTTTCCCGTGTTTGGCGCAGAATTTGATGGCATAGCTCTCCTAGAAATTGTTTTTGACGTGCTTTTGTTACTTGTTATTGTTTAGAGGAAATATTATTTTTTTTTTAGGCTATGTATGTATTGTAAGCACATAATTATTTTAAGAATATGTTGTGTATTGTGTATTGATTCGAGGCATAGTTTTTCAATGGTAGTCTTGAATCCACATGCTCTGGTGCTAATTCATACATTCTGAACAACGCGTTTATCCCGGGACCAAGTTTTCCCGACACTTATACAATAATATGGTGTAATCTATCTATTTTGCTTAATTCTAAATGCTATGGTAAGGAGAGGTTACGTCCCAAATTAAAGTAATGTATTAATAATTTTTAAATGTGGTTAAAGTATCAAAAAAATGTTGGTCAAAATCCCTTTTTATTCTCGAATGCACATAATTTTTACGGATGTGCACTGTGATTTCGAACGTAAAAAAAATAATGATACTTAAAAATAATAATTTTTCATATGTGTTGTATTAAAAGCAAATTTATCTCTCAAAACAGGAAGAATGTATGTCTATTTATTTTATAATTGCAATACAATATTTTGTTTTTAATTTTTATGATTTACGGCAAAGATAATAGTGTATCCAATTCGTAGAACTTAAAGCTGATTAGAAGTACTATGAATGCGGTTTAGCGTAGCACGCCTCGTCTCTATATTTTGCGTAATTAAGGTGAAGCAACCCCCTAATTTTTATCGATTTCCACTATTGTATAACACGCCTCAGGCCTACAGTTTGTCCATGAACTTGAAGTGTGGCTAAAGTCCCGAATTGTTAGTCTGTATGCGTTACCAGACTGTACATACATATATACATATATATACACTTTAAACGAGGGATTGACTTGACTGAAACACGTAACCGAAGTTGCGCACGAAATCGTTAGGCGGCATTCCTCGCCCGATAATATAACTTTGCATATCGTTAAGCCAGTTAACACCTCTTTAATATGTCCATCATCAACAAGAGTTCTGACATTTATAAAACCTTTATTTGTTTGCCCAATCTCTTTTTATTTTCAGAAATGCGACCGCCCTCAAAGAAGGGGTCCCCAGTGATAGTAGACTTTAGCATATTTGTAGTAGATATTAACTCAATCAATGTAGAGGATATGGACTTTAGGTGAGTATAAAGCAGCAACTCTACTCTCTGATCTCGAGGAACATCATAATGCAGACAGTCGATACATTTTGATTTACAGAGTGGACATGTTTATACATCAGCGCTGGATGGAATCTCGACTGGAAATAGCAGACGACATATTCGAGGAGGGCGACGACTATGTCACTCTACTTCCTGAGTTCTTCGACAACCTCTGGCAACCGGATCCCTACTTTCTAAACTCGAAAATTGCCGGTTAGTATTTGCAATGTTCTAGCAATAAGTATTCGTATTCCGTCCTCCAAGAGGACCGACATATAACTAGACAATTGTGTTAGTTCGTTAGTGTGAGTGCATGTTGTTTGGGCATTAGGTACCTTGCCAAAACATTCACAGTTTCTTAGTATTTTCAACAACCTGCCCCTAGTCCTAAAGCACCTATTAGTCTCTGTAGCGCATTTCAGTTTTGATCTGCTTATCTATATTAATATATCTAATTTGTATATAATAATATATTTTTTTTTTTAAATTTTGATTTTCATTGTTTTCGAATATTTCTTAAAACAAAAAATGATTAACAATGCAAACTTCAACTAGGATTTGGAAGTCCATATGTTCCCTCAACTTCTCTGCTACGCTATAAGGATGAAAGAGAATCTAAAAACTTTCATCTAGACAAAACTTTAAGTATACTAACAACAAACTCTCGAATGTGTTTTGTGTTGACAATATAGTAAAAACCTATAGTAAATAGTTCATAAACTCTATCATTCATTGCAACTGCAAGTATTTTCGGCAATGCCGAACATTAAATACCCTTGCAATTTTTCTAACAACTTTAACGAAGTTCTTCATGCAACAATCGATTAACTAAAAATTTCAACACCTGGTATTTTTATTATCAACACTAAATTGGTTTTAAATAAGTAATTAAGTGATTTTGTACCCTGCAAGGTTATATAATTCTTTCCATATGTATCTCTTCAATCAAGTTACCCATTCCATATTGAATTTTAAACCAACATATTATATATGTATGTATATATCTTTATATATATATTATTGTTATAGTCTTCCATTGTTACATCATTTGTTTACATATCTCATGTACACGTGTAAACTTGTTAATCCTAAATCAACTGAAGTTTCATTTTGTCAGTCGATTTTATCATTGTCTGATTTGAAATTCAGTATCCGAAGTTGTTTCCCTTTGCGTATGGTAAAAAGAAATACATCTTTTATCATAGGTTTGTGGTGAACAAGAGTTTTGGTAGACGCTTTATGGAATCAAATTCAATGGATGGTGTTCTAATTAAATGTAAAAGGTTTAAAAGTTACAAAGCGGCACGTGTTGCATGCTTGACAGTTAGCGATCGAAAGAGAAGGATTTAACGATGATTAAAGGATATCGATAAATTAAACAGATTAATATCTATTGAAAGTGAATATTTGAATAAGTGTGATTGGCAAATTGAGAGGGCTGCCATCAAAAGGATATCGATAAATTAAACAGTTTAATATCTATTGAAAGTGAATATTTGAATAAGTGTGATTGGCAAATTGAGAGTGTTGCCAGATCTCCATGGGTACAACAGTATACGGCTGTAAGAGAAATAAAAAAGTCGGTTTAGTAATTCATCAATCATCGAAATTGTTTTCCATATTAAGGCATTATCTACCTCATCCCCGCTCAATCTGTTCGTTGCCATTACTTGCATATTTTATCCTTTCAACAAAGTTCGTACTCACTTCAATTATCTGAGCTCGCGTGCAGTTTGAAAGTCACCAACGGGTTTAAAAAAGCGATTCGGAAATGTGCGCTGATGCCAAACAGAATGACGATTGCGTGGGCATGTCATTAATCGCACGCTGACCAAACCATTTTCAATGTCAGAGCTCCCAAGGACTTCGCGCCTAGGCATTCCAAGGGCAAACCTTGGATACCTCGTACTGCCCGCATTCGACACCTGAAACAGTTGAAAATCCGTTGTGGTATTGGGCTGATACGATCTCGACCAGATTGTATCGTCTACTGATTTTTTGTATGCACCGATGTGCCAGTGTTAGTTAACAATTTCGATTTGTTTTCTATAAAGGAAAACTAAACGTATCTTAACTTATTAAGGGAATGGGAGTCACATGATTTTAATGAAATGGAAAATGTATATGCGGAATACTGTATTACTTGAATTGGTCCTTAAAAGCTGAGTTATACAAGCACGAAAGCTACAATCGAGTGTGTTCTACTGGGATATATTGTACCTGCTACTTCACCTGAACAAATGAATTTTTATAATATAAAACTATAAAAATGTGTGCCTATTCTCGTTGCGGCTTCGACATCAATACATTCTTAAAACTATTTCTTAAATAACTTCTATGTTCAACAAAAGTAATTTTTTAGAAACCATTTGGGCGTTTATGGGCGTTGGGGGGTGGCCAAAAACTATAACAAACTAGATCTAGATATTTTTTTTATCTTTTTCGTAGTCCTTGCTCATATAGTCTCTGAGATTTCCATACGGACGGACAGACAGACAGAAAGGGGGACATGGGTATTTTGGTTGATGTTGGTTATGTATATACATATATAATTTGTGGAGTCTGCCACGCCTCCTTTTGCTGTTACATACATTTTCAGTTGGCACAAATTTACAATACTTCCTTCTACGAACGAGAACTAGAGCAACAGTCGAGCGGCACGGAACTGTGGGATACCCTTCGACCTATGTTCCGGTGTAGTTTAATTTGTTTAATTTATATATAAAGACATGTGCATGCTTCCAAATTATTCTCGACAGATGGCGTTTGAGCTTTGCGCTCGCCTGCCTTCCTTGTTAGGTGACACAAGCACTTAGAGTTATGCTCATACTTTTATGTTTATTGTCCTATCGGATTGCAATTCGGAGAATAGGTAGTTATTTCATTCAGCTTAGTATATGTTAAAGCCAGAAAGTTGTATATTTTATACAGCGCTTACAAATTGAGTTCATTTGCGGGGCGGTGGGCGTGGCACCTAACGTTTGAAATAATCTTGATCAGCGTATAGTCTACAGGAATCTTCTTGCTAAATTTGGTAACTCTAGCTTTTATAATAGGTGAGATCTGTGTATTCACACAGAATGACAGACAGAGAGACAGACAGACACACCGACATAGTTCAATCGACTCGGCTAGTGATCCTGAGCAAGAATATATATACTTTATGGGGTTTCCCACGCCGCCTTCTGCCTGTTACATACATTTGCACAAAGTTAGTACTATATACCCTTTTTTGACCATTTTCAATGGTGGAAGGATATAAAAAGACGACAGTTCGACGTCTGTAAAGGAAAAAAGAAAAAGGATATTGGAATGAAATTAACTGTAGTTGCTAAATTTAGTTAATTACTTGGTACACCCACCATATAGAAAACCAGATGATAAAGATAATATCCTAAATGTAACTACAGTATAATTTTCTTTGCTGTCTCGATACTTAGCTGCATTGGTAAGATAACTGGATCTTTGTGAATATGAAATAACTTTTCTATAAAATATACAATTTACGTTAACTGCATTTTTATACCCTTTTAAGTAAGCTGCATTGCAGCAGCGTTCAAAGTAATCAAGGCAGCTAAGCGACTTATACTGTAACTTAAAAATGTATACGAAATTGATTTACAATCAACAAATTTGAAAAGATTTGAAGATCTAAAAAGGACACTGTCCTTAGCCCCGGAGAGTAGGTAATTTATTGAGTCACATATGTCTCCTTCTGTGCGTTGCATCTATTTTCCTTTATTCTTTACATATTAAATACACTTACGTTATATACCATATACATATATATTATGGTTTTGGAGTAAATTTAGTGTTTGATAACGATTTGATAAAGGATTGAGGATACTGGTGCCGTTGATTATATCTTTCAGTTCCTTTAATATCGAAGTAGTGGGAGTACATTGTTTAGGGAAATTCGATTAAATGATTTGATGCATTGATTTGCAAAGTTAGGTTTCTAAATTCTGTCGAGATCTCTTTGCAATGCTATAGATGGGAGTTTTATTATCTATGGATATGAAAACACTTCAGAATCTATATTGGGAATCATAAGATGCAATACAGAAATAAATACGCGTACTTCAGTGTTTGATTATGTCCACTTTCCACAAATATTGTCCAGATGAATTAGTGCACTCGATCAATCCATCCAAGTCATTCGCTCAAGCAACTTCAGGATGCACTCACAACCACCCAAGGCACCTGCATTCGCGTACTATCAGACTATCAGACAATCAGACAATCAGTGCCAATACCAATTCTATAGTTCTAATCGAAGACACTTTGTTCCGCATCTCTGCAACGATTTTTTTCGATGTCTTCTCGTTGTAGAAATAGCTACCTTGACGCACAAGTTCACTTCGGTGACGCTCTATAAGAACAAAACGGTGCGTTATGCGGCACGCATGCACGCTATAATTGCCTGCCAAATGGAGTTTCAACTCTACCCCATGGATATCCAAGTGTGTCCCATTTACATTGAGAGCTGTAAGTATCCTTAAACATTTCAGCAGTTTAATATTTATTTATTATTGAATCTACTCCACAAAGTCTCGTCTAACAACCAGAAGGTGAAACTGCGTTGGTCAGATTCCGGTGTGACGCTCAATCCGGAACTGAAACTACTGCAGTATAATCTGGGGCAACCATTGGAGCTGGAAGAGAGCGATGGCTACATGCCCGAGAAGGTGGGCAACTTCTCCCGTCTCACGGTTTACTTTCGATTTGAGCGACAGATCGGACATCATTTGATACAGACGTTCGCTCCCTCATCGCTGGTCGTTATGCTGTCGTGGTTCAGCTTTTGGCTCGGCCTGGACGCCATACCGGGTCGCGTGACGCTGCTGGTCACCTGCATGCTTACTCTGGTGACAATGTTCACGGGATTGCGAGCGGACATACCACCCGTGGCGTATGTGAAGGCAAATACCCCCAGCTGCCCAACTGAACGCCGTGAACAATCACTAAGGTTTCTTTTGTATTTGTTTCTCCTTCAATCTTGCATGATGCAGGCGCTTGACCTATGGATGGCCGGATGCATGGTTTCCGTATTCGCCGCCTTGGCCGAATTTGTGGTTGTCAAAGTGTTGGACGTGCAGTACCAGTACCAGGTAAACCGAATACCAAAGGTACTGCCCATGGTAAGCAGTCAGTCTGTGTTCCGCTTTAATAAATAAAAACATTCTTTATCATTGCATGCCTGTTCCCCCGCTCAACCCGCTCATCCACTCGTCTATTTGCTGCACAGCGCATAAGCAATATGGAGAAAGGTCAATGTGCAACTGTGGCGAGCTGGGAGGGTGGCGCCGTTCGGTCACGAAAGGCCACACAAACCCCGACCACGCCGGGCCAGGTAAGTCGCCTTGGCACAGTTGCGAATATCGATACACGTGCAGGAGAGAACTTTTCCTCCGCCTTGCAAAGATATTGTCAATTGGAGAATGGTTTATAAAAGTTATATATAATGTTGCACACAATAATCCAATTGATTGCTCTGCTCCTGTACCAATCCTGGCACAGACTTCTTTACAGGGCAACGGAGGACCGCCAAAACCGGCACGGCGACAAAGTCTACTCTCTGTCGCATGGACGGATACGGACACGGGCGTGGAGAAGATCATGTGGCGTGAGATAGACAAAGTCTCTCGTGCAGTATTTCCGATTTTGTTCTTCGTCTTTGTCCTACTGTACTGGCCCATACTATTGATGAAGTCATCCTAGGATTTGGGGAGTTCCAGAAGCCATAATTCTGGACTCCGTTAAAAATCGAAGGGGACAAAACCCAAAATGAAACTGCAATTCGATACAATGGGACACGGCAATACCTATGCAATACCTATATGTATGCAAGCTATACAATTACTACGACTATATCTAACACACAGGCTAGTACACCACAAATAGGGAGTCTACAGTTACCTTCTTTACAGGCAAGAGCCCGTTTTTGTTAGGATTACAAAGTTGCGGTTTCTCACTTAAACCAATATTGTAATTCCCTTTGAATTATGTGAGTTTTACATGCTAAAAGTAACATCAGGGATAAGGTATATCGTACTGACTGGGCAACTTTGAAGAGGTACCATACTAAGTACTGAAGATGTCATAGTAAGCTGGCGATATCCACAAACTCTCTGCATCATCTGTTGCAAGATATGAAAAACACATTTAAAATACGACTAGCTTGCGTTCTACACTTAATATACCTATAAATAGAATGTTAATTATCGGAAATGACTTAGTTTTCCAGTTGCCAGTTCAGTTCAACTTCAACTTTGATCATATTTGAAATCGAAATTCCTTTACTTACTCCAGATAAATATATTGAATGCGACTTATAGCTAATGTCGACCACAAACAGATTATTTATCAACTGTGGCATACGCAGACTTTTGTAAGATGTCACCTTAGTTTAGTTTGGGGCACAATTTCTTGAAAGGGCACATATCATATAATTTCCTCATTAGGGATATGTCTTGTTATTCATAAGCAGTTTTTTATAATATATTTAAGCTTGAGCAAATCAGCCAGAATAACATAAATTGGTGCTTTAAGAAGATAATAAAATGTACAACCCTCTAAGGAACAAAACGTAGAAATATTTGGATTGTAAATAGATAATAAAATGCAGTTTAGGAACTTTTACACACAATTGAGACAAATAACAACGACGCGAACTTTAGAGCTGTGGCTTATATATTATATATATATCTACCTGTAGTTTTAAATGCGAACACTCAAAGCTAGCAAATACTTTGTATACATTTTAAGGATGTGACGATACTATATTTTGTATAACAGAAACGTAATGTGTAAATATGAAACAATGCATATTTAAGTATATAATACACCTAGACTATTATTTACGGTAGCTACAAAATGTATGTACATAAATTTCCATTGGTTAAGCTCTTTATTTCGCAAGGCTTTTATACCGTGATTCTTAACTATTTACTAACATACGCTCTAAAACCGTTACTTTAAAGCTAACAAATAAACTACTCAACTATTCTATGTACAAATAAATAATGCTGATTGATTTTAACCAAATCTTGATCGAGTTGATTGGGCTACAACAAATTCCACTTCCATTTCCCACTGATTTAAACAACAAAAGTCTTTTTCTATATGTCTTATATTCTGTGGCACCAACAAAACTTATTATTCGCACTATACTTCGTCGTTCTCCTCAGAATCGTCGTCGGTGTTCTCTTCGTTTTCATCACTAAAGTCTACCTTTTCGTTCTCATCACTCCTAATGAGCAGCATGTCATCATCACTCTCCTCATTCTCTGCATCTCTATCTTTACCAGAAGATTGCTCTTTTTGACGGTCAGCCTTGTCTAGTAGCACCCTCAGGGTGTACTTATTGTAGTCACATCTGCAAAATGCGAAGTATTGTTTAATGAAATTCCTTTGTAGTCAAAGCATCACTTACATTTTGTTGAGCATTTCGTACTTGTGCGATATGCTTTCGTGTAAAGACAGCAATGCAGTGTGCTGGAAGACGCCGTCGTGATAGCCATGAGCAGTTAACAGGCAGCAACACCATTGAAGATAGAATTCAATGTGCGAGGACGACTGCAGCAGGCGGGCGAGGTGTTGCAGCAGACGTTGTGCAAAGTCAGGCGACAGATCCCCACAAATCAGTTCAACTATAAAAAGAAATGGTAAATGTACTTCGATATACATATGCAGGCACGTGCTACCATTCTATAATGTGGGGTTGTTAAGTACACACTGGGAGCTACACAGCAAGAACCTTGAAACTGTTTATTAACAACAAGAAATGCAAACAAATTTGCAAATTCGATCGAATGAAGTTGAGTAATAATTACGTTCCTTGCAAGTTAGGGTGAATTTAACTCCCAGCTATTTTTAGACACACAAGGAACAGTGTAGGGGCTATCGATTATAAGAGCGAAGGTTGCAACAAAGACTGACTCCAATTGTAAGGTCGAGCTGCATGGCGAACTTTGTCTGCATTACAATTTGCAAGTACTTACTGTCACTATACGGCACGCGCTCCAATACCAAGGTCACCAAATTGGGTTCGTTTAGTTTGAGAGACATGACCAATGCTTTTGTGAACTCCATATTCTTCAATGCCTCGTGGGCCGCTTTGGGAGTAACTTCCAACGACAAGTCAAATGGATCGAAAACGACACCTAAGAAAGCCATTTAAGTTTCAGATTAGTTTGTAAACTTAAACAGTTTCTCTATTAGCTGATTTACCCTTGTCTAATGCATATATGCACAGACCCTCTGTGCCGGCGGCAGCGAATGCTTGTCCAGTGGGTGAGAAGCGGACTGAGAAGACTCTTACTTCTGGCTGAAAACGTCGAGAGGACATATCTCCTTTTCGCACTCCTGGCAATCGTATTGCAACATTGCCGCCTTCAAGTTCTTCGCGCTGTTCCACCAAAGCCATGTTGCCAAACTCACTCAGATGCTTGCGACTGATGAACTCCTGTAAATGTTATTTGGTTTTCTATACAATAAATGCGAAAAGACATATTCCAAGTACATACATTGAGTCCATCCAAACTGTAGTTTTGTGTTATTTGGAACTTTTTGAGCAAAATAGCCTCTCTAACATGATATATACAGATGTTAGGAGACTTTCCTGCTGCAAGTATACATTCCCCGTCTGCCGAATACTCTATTGTGGAGAAATAACTTGGAAACAATTCTAAGTTGATATGATATATTCAATATATGATATACAAAACTTACTTGGATTGCGCATTTGTCTTGGCAGTTACGACGTCAGTCTCTAGGCGTCCGCCTCCAAGGTCCTCACGCCCTTCGATTGTGATCACTTGTGTTGCGGACTTAATGTCAAAGACTAGAATGTTGCAAGCAAGTGTAGTGACAGCAACCTGAAATCGATATGGATTAGTCTAATCATATACACACAGTCAGCATAGTAAATTGTATACCTCTTCTCCACTGGGACTAAATGCTACACTGGTCACATCGGCCAGCGCATCGATTGACTCATGCTCACTGTTGCTTTCGAGGCAGTTCCAGATCTTGATAGTCTTGTCCCAAGAGCCGGATACCAATGTCGAGGATGTGGAGACTGGCGAAAAGGCCACCGAAGAAATAGGACCCTCATGCCCACTAATAACCTCCAGCAGTTTTCCCGTCTTAATGGACCACAAAAATAGGTCAAATATATCCTGACCTCCGGCCACAACTAGCTCGCCGGAGTAGTCAATGGCCACGCATGAAAACTGCGCGGGCGTGGGAGAAGTAAATGTTCGGAAATTGCGATACCTGCAAAGAGAAAGTTGTGATAAAAACTGTAGACAGATAAAAACTGCAGCAGAGAATCCTTACCTGATGATGTCAAAGGCTCGTACTGTGCCATCGAGGGAACAGCTAACAAGAAACTTCTTGTTGCGACTGAACTGCAGAGCAGTCACTCCACTGGTGTGTTCATTGAATGTGACGAAGCAGAAGCTGCTCTCAGTGTTCCACAGCTTCACCTTTGAATCCTCCCCGCCAGTGGCAATGTATTGTCCGTCTGGGGAATATGCGATGCAAGTCATTTCGCTGCTGTGTCCCTGTTGCTTCATAATGTACTGTTCGCTCTGCCACTCCCACACTAGAAGTTGTCCGATCTCACGCGAAGCCAGTGCCACCCAGTCGCCAGTATTGTTGAAGATAGCCGCCGATATGGGATAGTCGGAGATACTCAGTGAATGTATCATATTGACGTCGGGTAGCTCGTACAAATAGAAAGCGCCTGTGCTGAATGCCACAACCAACACCTTCGTCTGCCGGTTATAGTTGGCTGCAGTTAAAAGGGCATCGCGCTTCTCCTTGCGCGCCTCAGTGGCCAAGTAATGTCGGCTTAGTTTCTTATAAGAGAACGGATGTGTCTTTCTGACCACTTCATCTTTAATTTCATTTACGTCTTCGGCAACGAGATTCTCTTTGGCATTTTGCATTTCGTTGCCATTCTCGAAATCATCTTCAGACTCATTCCCGTCTTCCTTTCCGGTCGGAGCCTTGCGCTTGGCTTGTGGTGGCCGAGGATTCGTTTCATTAACAATTGTCAGTTCTGAGGGTTCCATGCTACACTCCCACAAGCAGAGTTGACCATTACGGCTCACTGTGTTCAAGTCCAAGCTGTTGGCTTCAAAGAAGCAGGACACTATCGCATCGGTATGTCCGCTCAAATTGTAAGTCCGAAAGTTTTCCAAGAAATTAACTGAGCAAATTTTAGTTGAACTATCGCGACAACCCATGGCAAGCAGCTTGGAATCAGTGGACCAATCCAACCACGTTACGTCGTCATAGCCACCTAGGAAACTTCTTTTCAGCACAAATGGATTATACTCGCCAGTAATTTCACCCGGAGAACAGAATATCAGTACCAGATTTTCCCTTGCCACAGCAAAATAGCTACCGTCCGGACTGAAGCTCACACACTGTACACCAGTTTGAAACTTATGGCGGTGTATCACTGTACAGGATACCATGCTTATCAAATGGGCATCGCCCTGCTCGTTAACAGCTATCAGGAGACTGCCATCTGGAGACAGTGTAATATTTGTATAGTTGTAGCGGGACTCCAGAGACAATGTGCGCGACTTGTTGCTAGCAAAAAATAACATTAACTGTTAGCTATTTTTCAGGTAACAATGGAAAATATATACGCTCACTTTTTCAAATCGTATATGGTTATTCGATTGCCCACAGGACTGATAACAGAATTTCCATCGGGTGTAAAGACCAAGTTTCCATTGCGGTAAATTGTGCCCAACAAATTTGAAAACTGCAAGCAGAACAATAAATAAATTATAATATAATTACAATTTTCTTCATATACACTTACTTTGTAAGAAAACTTCATAATTTCAGCTTATGGATAAGGATTAAATTGTAATTCAGATGTTTAGCTTAGATGTAAACAAATACAATGCACGTGTTAAATAGTGTGGCGCAAATTAGAGCTGTAAAACCATCGATAGTTGCCACCACCGAGTTCTCCGATGTCGATAGTTTAGTCTATCGATAGTATCGATATTATTTGCGGAAAAATGCATTATTCCAATAATTTATTGTTAATAATTTTATATGAAATGTAACAAAAATGTACAGTAATTTTAAATAATAAAGAACTCAATATTCTTTTATGAAGAGCTGAGAACAATCAAAATCAAACCTTGTTTTTTAGCTTGTTAATTTCCGCTTTGGCTCTTTTCTACTTTCGCAGTTTGCACCTTTGCGCTGTTTTTGCAAATAGTTTATAGTTATAAACTTATCAGTTGCATTTATTTTTTTAGCACTTGGCTCATTCCTAGAATTTTAAACTCCACCAAATCACGCGATATATCGATATACTGTAGACGATGTTTTCACAGCTCTAGCGCAAATTGTAAATCACCTAATAAATACCAAAATCATAATAAAAATAATACCTGTAGATTTTTGTGGTAATACAGTAAAATTAGACTGTTGATATTCTTACCGTTTTAAATGTTTATTTTAATTTTAAATTTATGTATTTATTAACAACATTGATAAAAGGATTTATAATTAAGTTTTTGTATGGCATGTAAAATACCATATTTTATGTTACAGCTGATTTTCGCAGTGCTGCCAACTTGCTTTAAGTTAAAAGAATTTGGCTTCAAGAAGAAGATTACATCAAAATTACGAATAATCATAAAATAAATAATAAAAATAATATTAAATACATTGCTTTGTAATGGAAGCAAAATCTGCATCAGAAAAGTTGGCAGAACGCAAAGAGCGTTTGTTACTACTTCACAAACAACGGCAGGAAGCACGAACACAAAATCATCACGAGGTTGTTGCAGAAGACGCACGTAAGAAACTACCTAGTAATTGGGAGGCTCGCAAGCGTCAGGCTGAATGGTTACTGGCGGACGACAAGGCACGTGCTGAAGCGCAATCTAATGGCAAGGATTACGAACGCCTCAAATTACTGGAGGTGTCTGCCGTCGACGCGGAACGTATAGAGAAAAAGAAGAAACGCAAGGACAATTCCGATGTGGGTTTTTCCACCTACGAGGCGCAAACCGCTAGACAATACAACCGACTTGTCAAGAACATGCCCGTTCGCGATATGGATAAATATGAAAGACAAAAGGCTGAATTAGGTGACGCATTCTACGGCGGTGTAAACACAACACTTCATATGAAAACAAAGGACACACCCGACGCAATAAACAATATGGTTAAAGACTTGGAACAGCAAATCGACCGTAGGAAGAAGTACTCCCGACGACGAATCTACAACGATGATGCTGATGTGGACTTCATCAATGAACGTAACTCAAGGTTCAACAAGAAATTGGATCGTTTCTACGGCGAGCACACGGCTGAAATTAAGCAAAACTTGGAGCGCGGAACTGCCATTTAGACTTAATTATAAGCGAACATATATTTTAAGTTTTTACTTATATAGTAATTAATTGTAAGTTGTGTACCTAACATACAAATCAAATAAAATTAAATGAAATCAGATGTTGAAATCAAATGTTTAATATAGGAGTGCTGCCAATTCTTCGGGTCTTAAATGAGCTAAACTTGCCTTTGAAAAAAGCTGGGAATTGCCAGAAAATGTGGGTATCTAAACAAGGCTAGAATAGTGAGACGTTTTCCCGCATACTCTTTTTCTATTGTTTTAATGCAGTATTAAGTCAAAATAAGTCAATACATTGGTTGATTCCACCTGCAAGTGTTTAAAGATGTTCACAATTTCTGTCTTCTTGACTAGTCCGTATTAAGCAATTTATTTCGCAGCGGGGAAATAGCTAAATTTCTATTGAATGTAAGATTCAAAGTTTGTTACGGTAAATGCGCAGTTAACATATGATGTATGTACATCAAAACATAAAATACTGTGAACTTTGTCTAAAATACGAAAATATGCTATGAAAATACTAAAATGAGAATGTTGGTATTAAATACTCTTTACAGTTTTTTTCGTTTATTTACTCATTTACAGTAAACAATACCGACTTAATTAAAACAATATAATAATATTAATATGCAGTTATAAATAAAAATAAAAGATATTACCATGCAGAGATATACAGCTCGTGAAAAATATCTGATTTCAAACACCCTGAACTGCTTGCCAGTCCTGCTGCAGGGGCGCGCCGTGCTTTTGGATCTGCGGAATGAGACATCCGTGGCGGGCATAATGAGCAGCACAGACGGGCATATGAATTGTGAGTTGACTCACGCTGTCTTCATAGATCGGAACGGTCAGTATTATCCGTTCGATTACCTTATGGTACGCAATCGCATGATCCGACAGCTGCATGTCCCAGCGGACTTCAATGTCGGTAAGGAGCTACTGCAGCAGCAGATCAGGCGTGCCGAGAGACCCAAAACAAATACCAAGCGGACCTTCAAGCAAAAGCGAGCAGAAGTGCGACATCAAGAAACTTTGGACTATATAACTAGGCAGAAGCAGGAAGAGAACGCAAATGATGTGCAGACAAAGCAGGAGACGACTTAGAAATGAGGATGTTGAGTTCATTAAGTGCGCCTTTGTTAAACAAATAATAAATTATTTACTTATAATATCAATGTACTCTTTAATTGTCAAAATACACAGAAATGTCTGATTTTTTTACAGTTCCCATAACCATAAGCTGCTACACCAGAGCATATTAATACGAATTCTCTATGGTTTACGAATTCTACGCTTTATTAGACCAACTCCACATTATCTTCTTTCAATTATAAATTTCTCAACTGTATATTACTTTGCAGCTTTTTTCTCTGTGTATTTATAGTGAAGCTCCATGCAATCCGTTTCTGATATTTTTATCCAGCCGTTGGGAGTCATGTGGTAAACACGCACTATACCACCCGAGTAGGCATCTCTGAAGGTGGCGTGATAAATGGCGCGACGACCCAATTCCTGTGCATCAGTATCAGTCAGGTCCCAATGGTAGCCGGAGTCGAGAACACCAAAGGCGTAAATGGAACCGCTGCCCACCGAGAATACATTGCCGGGAGTGCGAGAACCCTCTGAATCCACGTAGTACAGTCCGGGACCACGCTTGTCGTAGCCCGCCAACATCATTCCCATGCTCAGCCCCATGCCCTTGTATTCATGGGCGATATTGGCCATGATCTTACTGGCAGCAGCCACGGAAATGCGTTCCTTGTTTCGCAGTTCGTGCAGGCGGCATTCCTTGGACAGAACACGATCCCAATAGACGCAATCGGCAGCACCTCCGGCAAGTGTGCCGAGCAAAAATTGATTAATCTCAACTATTTTCTTCATTGACTGCGAGCCAATGTATTGGCCTCCTGTAGCACGCGAGTCCACGGCCAAGATGACGCCGCCCTGGTACTTAAAGCCCAGAGTAGTTGTGCCGTGATCAAAGTTTATTTTCACGCCGGTCTTGTCACCAATGGCTTGAATCTTCTTTAAATTATCCAGTGGCTGCAGATGCATACATATTAGTTAAACATTATTTATTGATTCAGACTACTTTTTCATAAACTTACATTTTCGAATGGAGGTGCTGCCAATGTGTAAGGATTTGCAATATTGCTGGCGTATGCATTAAGTTCGTCTTCAACTTCACTTGAAGTCCAGGCAGCAGGCCGCATATACGGGGCCTTAGAAATTTTACAAATTTCAGATAAAGCCATATTTATTTATTTTAATATTTGCCGCACACGATGGTTTTTGTTGAAGTTGATATAAACCTCTATGATGAGATGACAAACACAAATTGCTTAGTGATGTGACAGTACTGCTATCGATAACTTACGCACTGACGGTAGTTGCGCGATAAGTCGAATAGGCGGCAACCATGGACAAAACCTGTTGCCAATTTTACAGTACGCTTTAGTTTTCTCTTCTATTTTCCTTCAGGCCTGGCTTAAGCGAAATTAACTCTGGGTGTTTGCAAATGTAAGCAAAATTGCACACAAATTGATATCTTGAGCTCGTGGATAAATTAAAAACAACAAAATTGGTGTAATATCGGTCAAATTTGTAGCAAACCGTTTAAAACTAACGTTTAGTTTCCGTTTCAAATATAAAAACCTCTAATTCCGCTGCACCTATAATAATTCATATTTTCTTATGATAATTTTTATTGAATGAAAACATTGCAGCTGATATCTTTGCACTTGATTAATTTGGAACAGTTCAACAACAGGTTCATCAAATGTTTTGCTTTGAGTTCGTTAGTGATGTATTATTTTGAATAGTTTAACATAAATGTAATTGCTTATTAGTGCATATGTGTGTGTACAAAATTATGTATGTATGTGTGTGTATGTATGAAGGTGAATACGTCCATGGAATACAAAGTAACTTAGTAATCCCCCAATAGTTGTTTAACACGCCTAAAAATGATATAAATGAAAAGCGTATCTTTTAGACAATGCAGTATGGATCGCATTTTGAAACAGGAAGCCTTGCCGAATGCTATTTGCGGGGTATGTACAACATGAAAACAAAACTGGTCGTTTGTACACTATATTGACTGTAAATGAATTTGAATTCAGAATGAATCCAGAAACTGGACGGCACTGCACGAAGCAGTTGCAGCGGGAGACGACAGCCGAGTGCAGATTCTTCTCTTTAGCAATGTGGACCGCATGGCCAAAGAGTCTAACCAGGGCAACACACCGCTGCACGAGGCGGCTAGCCGTGGATTTAGTCGCTGCGTGAAATTGATCTGTGCCCCGCCCCCCTCGAAGCCACAGCAAAAGCAGAAGAGTAGACTCAAGGAGAGGGTGGCCAATACCATAGAAGCCCTGCATAGTAACACACTGAATATCATAAACAACGAAGGACTCTCCGCACTTCATTTGGCTGCCCAGAATGGACACAATCAAAGTTCTAGAGAACTGTTAATGGCAGGCGCGGATCCCGACGTGCAAAACAAGGTCTGTTCAACGAATCTACTTATGGATTTTAAACTAAAACGGATAAGTATCTTTCGGCATGCTGAACTTACTTATGTGCCTCTACATCCCAATATACATATGTGACAGTTAATGTACAGTTCATATACCTTGTCTTTATTTCATCTTTAATTTAGACTGATTGTTCCCTTGTTGATATCCTTGTATGTAGATATAGAAAGGTATTAACATCATATGTACAGCTGTGTTCACAAAAAAGCAGTGCTCATGAGCTGCAACTTTAAACTTAATTTTATACATCAAAAAGTAAATGAATGTTCACAAATTTAATTTTGTTTTAACTTGTTGATTATTTTAAACAAAAACAAAGCAATTTATTATGCTTTTTTTGTGAACACAGCTGTATGTTAATACTTTCCTATACCTATGTGAACTTTAATCATAATGAGAGTCACATAAACAGACAAAGGATCCTTTTTTTTAAATATCAACACATATATATATATATTATATATATACATATTTATATATCAAACAGTGTTTCTGGCCAATAAGGAGTCAGACATACTGGAGTAGAGGCTGCAAAGATTAGGCCAGAGACATTTTGTGGCATTGGCAAGAACTTAGGAAACAGAGCATAAGGGAAACGTATTGAAATCCAACACGAGGGCTGCACTACTTGAAGTCTCTCTAAGACTGACACAGAATTAATAAACATAAACAAGAAATCTCTGAGAATGCTTACAGAAATTCTCTCCTCTGTCATTGAAGGTTCAGGACCCACTTTAGCAAACTAAAATATTTTAGTAAGCAATGTGGAATGCGGATTCTGCGAATGAGGGGCAGAATACATACTCCCGGCGTTGGCTCGTATAAGATTTGCAGCAATAGGAATAAACCTTCTTGAAATTAAAGTGATAAGATCAAACAGTCCAGTTAAAATCATGGCATTCACAAGAAAAACAAGTGATAAAAGAGCTTTAAGCTTAGCAGGTGTAAAATAGAACTTATTGTTCGGAACTCTGATCCCCCAATTGAATGATAATATAGTAATTCTCATATTTTGTCTGTCTATTAATTTAGGCTAAGCTTAGCAGGGGTAGAATAGAACTTATAGGTCGAAGTACTTATCCCCTAGTCAAATAATAATAAAGTAATTCTCACATCTTGTCTGTCGATTAGTCTACTAAATCTAGATTGTCTGTCTGTGGGTTTGTAAAGACCGGGGGAAATGCATTAATAGATCGACTTGATGCATGCTGTTGCAGAGCATACATAGATACTCTATGGGATCACAGTCAGTTCTACAACTCCCTTATCCCTATAAACTTATTGTGCATGCAATCCCAACTTTATTTCATGGCATACAATCTTTTTAATTGGAACTCTCTTCTTTATTTAGTATGGTGATACTGCGCTGCATACTGCCTGCCGGTACGGGCATGCTGGAGTTACTCGCATTCTGCTATCGGCGCTGTGTGATCCCAACAAGACGAACCTCAATAGAGACACTGCGCTGCACATCACCTGCGCGATGGGCCGCAGAAAGCTGACGCGCATTTTGCTTGAGGCTGATGCGCGTTTGAATGTGAAGAATGCACAGGGCGAAACTCCACAGAGCATTGCTGTGCGGAAGAACTACAGGGAAATCAATGAGATTTTGAGTACTCCGAAGCGAATACGTAACCGCAGAGAGAAACCAAAGGAGAATGAGAAATCGGAGACAGGGCTGGATAAAGATAAAGACACTGTTGATAAGTCGATCAATTGGTCCCCTTATGGCTGTCATTATTTCCCCGATCCGCGCTCGTTTCCATCTCCCAAGCTGGAGACGCTACCCAAAGAGCCGTTGAAAACAGGCGAACAATATTTTCTTGATCTTGCCGGCCACATACACAAAGGCCCAGTCAGTGTGGGGAACACTTGTTACTGCGGCCCCTTCTTCCGTCACATGGAGAACAAGCTGAACTGCAACCGGAAAAGTCTAAAGAAGTATGTGCACAAGACAAAGGAACGACTGGGGCACAAGGTGCAGGCATTGGCAATAAAGACAAACGACCAAATCGAACAGCTCACTCGGACCATGATCGAAGATCGCATTCGTTGTGAAAGTAAGCGGCACTATCTCAACGAATACCTGCGCCGTGGTGAACCTCTTCGATCCACGTGCGACAATCAAGCCAAGACTCAGCGAGTAGAGCGCACCTTATCCCGATGCCGAAGCTTGGATCTACTCAAAAGCAATTTCGAGGGAAATCATTTGCCCAATGCCAGAAGCGTTGAAGTGCTAGAAAATGATAATCAAAATGTTGTCACAGTCGTGTACCACTCTCACTCTAAAGACAATGATGAAGAGAGCGCCTCGAATGCAGATACCCATTCAAATTCAAGCACGGATGGCAATACTGCCCTGCCGACAGCTGGAGAGGATCTGAAGCAGTCCAAGCTGGATGATCTTAAACTGGACTTTCTTAAAGTATCCGAAAGACTGGGAGATTTGTTGGAGAAAACATCTTTGATCATGGAGAGGGACAATGATCAGCAGAATAAGTTGCAGCTTTGCTCTCTTTCGCCAGAGAAAAGAGATCCATCAATGTACAGTCCTGATAATCAGTGCAGCCTGCTGGGTAACAAAGAGAGTGGCAATAGTCCAAGCTATGACGAGTATACGAGTGTGCAGAGACGCTACCCGAATTCTAGTGAGACCTCAAATCCCTCACAGAACTCAAACAGTTGGGAGTTCGAGACTTCGCCCCCAGATAACCAAAAGTATTACCATTGTGTCGATAGGGGTGAGAGCATGCTGAACACAGTGATAAAGGCACTTCGTAAAGACACATCCTTTGTGGATTCGCATAAGGATGAAGTGGCTCTCAACGAGAACGCAGATAAATTATATGAAGATAAATTGCAGTACAAGGCGCAGGCGCAGGCGCAAGAGTCTCCCTCTCCATCGTGCAGCACAGATGCCGTTTTCCATGCGCACAACTCGATGTCAAATCTCATTAAACGCCAGCCGTTATGCTTGGATGATAATGTTTCCAATGTTGGTACAGATATGTTCTACACAAATCCCATTGGTATACCGCATTCCGATGTATCCACGCATCTAGACGCGGGCCAGAGAAGAAGGCCAAGCTGTATTGACGCTCATGGCAAGGTTGAAATTAAAAATAGTGAGATCAAATATCTCAAGAAACCGAATACTGGTCAGGTCAAGGATATGGTGGCACAGCTGCAGGGAAAAATAGACTCCAACTCTAACCCCGTGCCTGAAGTCAGCTTGAGCACTGATCCCCAGAACTTAGTGCCCTTCAAAGTCTATCGTGACAATGTTCCTCAATTAACCTCACAACACGCTGCCCCCCAGCTGACAAGCTCCCAAATCTACAGTGTAGCTGAAAGACAAGTACCAAAGGATGCATATTTCCACGATCTTCCCAATAGAGCCAGAATTTTGCAAAGAGCGCAACCCACTTACTCTGGTGAGGCAGGATTGCTGCGAGCTTTGCCAAGGCAGCAATTTGGCAACGGCTCCAGATCGCTGCATATACAGGCACATGATCATATGAATGTTCAAGATGAATATCTGAGTCGCTCTTCCATGCTGGCAAATGGACATTTGGCTCACAATGCACAGCACATGATAGCGATGCCCAGATCCTTTCGCAGCCAGCTGCCCCCTGATGTTCTGAACAATGACGGGGATATTGAAGGCGATGAAGTGCAATCGATTGGTCTTTACAACAATGTTTCAAGTCTAGTTTAAATGTTATTGCGCTGGAATTCAATGAAGAAAAGACGTATTGAGTGTATTAAATATAAATCTGCATTATTTGTAGCTACCAACTTGTAAATAGTTCTCACAATGTATTTATCGTAATTGTATATGTATGGTAATCCTGTTTAATTTACGGTTTACCAAATTAACCATGATTGGCGAATTTTCAGAAATTAAATCGACCAATTCGAAGCATTTGTTTGGCACTTGGCATTTATCTGAAAATATATATATATATTTGTATTTACTTATTTGTAAGTAGTTTAGCGTTTTCTTTCTTACTTTTACAACTATTTAATATATTAATAATAATGACGTATAGTGTTATTATTGAATTAAAATATATTTTCTTTAAAAAATTGTAATTACCGTATAATAGTATTAACATATTTGTAAATATCAGAATGTCAAGTACATATATATTTATTGATAACAGATCGATTTGGTGTTTTTCTAGACATGCGGCTGGCTCTTCACATTGCAGGACAATAAATTATACAAATGATCTTTGAATTAATGACAACTTCGATATCGATATCGTTAACTATAATATGTTTTGCTTGTTACCTAATACGTTCTTGCAGTTGCAGTTACCTAAAAATAATGTTTCGATGTTTATTTTGAATTGAAAACTTTATAAATGATTATGCAGAAAGTGTATATAGATCATACTTTCTGGCCGCACTTATCGGACACTTAATAATACCTTAATTCTGAATAGTCAAATTACAATAGCCAATAATCAAGTTACTTTGAATGTAACCTAATATAACCCTATTAACATTATTTTGCATTTTATCTGATGATTTTGTTGGCATTCATGAAATGAGTGTCGGCTGGCTATCCGGCACCTTTCTACAATATTTAACTTAACAATATTGTTGGTCTTTAGACAGCAGGGATGAGTTTCGCTCGCTTGGGACTTTGCAAGTTACAATTTCTTTTTAAATCAGGTAATATCTCAAAGAGGACTATGGTCCGAGTCTTCCCGCTCTTGGATTGTAGTTATGCTTTGCTGCAAGGCATTCGGTGTCAGCCACTCTCTAAAAAATTGATAGAGTTTTAATTAAAAGTGAACATATTCGATTGTCTACGCACTCACTTTGGTAAACATCTTTGTAAAAATGGCACACAAGAGCTAAAATGTGCAAGACGGTTGACCCAGCTGGGTATTTCTTGGCCGCACAGTATCTGTGGGGATAAGTGGAGATCAAAATTAGCTCATCAATTGATTATTTGTGTAAATACCTGCGTCAAAGATCCCGAAAAGTGGTTACAGTTATTGTTCATAAGATGGTAGCGATCTCCACGGAATTGATTGCCCAATTCTTCAACAAGGCGCCGTACTTCTTCATATGTAAAGTCGGTACAGCCAATTTGTATGCTTTGTCGAAACTGGAATTGTTCGCCGAGCTCGTCGTGGTCACGTGGAGTAATTTCAAAGACGCCAGTAAAGGGAAACGGGTGTCCACCATACGCAAATTCGGTGCCAAATGCTTCTACGCCGGAGTGGAACACGCCAAGTCCAATTGAAGTGGTATATTCATTAATCCAATACTGAAAACCAGAAGTTCTTAATCATCAATCTCTCTTTAGTTTGCTTTACAATTATTTCACTCACCATGTCGTATACGTTGAGAATAACAGGTTCCCTTGTCCCCATATTGGATGGCAAGAGCTCCTCGTTACCATCTTTTGGGACACTTAGGCAGCTCGGAAATGACAGGTTGCACGGCAGCCCGTTGGAAAACATTGATTAAATGCGTTTTTGGTTTTCTTTTGCAACTAAACAATTGAGATACGTTTTTAAAACACATGTACTTTAAATTAAGTGCACAATAACAATAATTGAGAGTTGAACTTTAATTATTTACATGCATAAGTTCAAATACACAGACACACATTTGCAAGTGTATTTACATCATACACACATATGTTCTTGCATGTATGTACATGTACATGCATATGCGTCTCTGATACTTACATATACGTATATATATCTTCATATGCCTATGTACCTAGTGTGTAAGTATTACAAATGTGTCACACAGAACACCTTACATGAAACTCTAATCCCTAATATCCCATAGTCTGGTAAAACTTTCGAGTCAAAACTGTTAAATGTACAAATAATCGCATTCAAATATGTTATTGTTATCCACCGTGTTCGCTTTAAGTTTTATATACACAAAATTTTTTGTTTATGGATTAATTGTAGAGCTGTTTCGGGCTAGTTCATTTGAGCTGAGCCATTTTATCGAACCACGCAGTTCTGATTGGTTTATTTAATAACTTATCGATTGGTTCACTTAAAAATATATCGAACTTGTTGTGATTCACCTTAACATGATTCTTTACAAGTTCTCTGTTAGCTTATTGACTGCATTACCCGCAAAGTTTTCGCTTACGGTAACTTGTTTCAAATGTTAGCAGTTTTTTTTGTTCATTTAAGAGATATAGTGCTTTATATTATATATTATACATTTTTTTAAAAGATACATGCACACACTATTTTCGTTTTACTTTTTTGAGAATAATATTTTATAAATGCATTTTGTTCGTCATACATTGGACATTTGTTAAGGGCTTTCCATCTTTTAAAAGAATATATGCGACATTCCCATTCATTTAATCACGAGGAACAGCTGTTGAATATTTCTTTGTTCCAATTTGTGTTAGAAATGCGCATGTCAGGAACTGTTTTTGGAAACAACACGTGCGTACAAAATCTCTGAAAAACATCATTGTGAACAAAACAGAGAGGAAGACCAACTGTAGATACATACGTATACACATGCCGGCTCTCTCAGTCCTTATGTCGTCATTGAGAGTCTTATTGATACTCATACATTCTAGTTATGTACATATGTGGCAACTGCAGCTTCTGCTGCGCCCTCAGTTAACTTAGAGCAACACGGAAGGACGGTTACGGTTGAGTCATTTGCGAGAAAATTTCAGATTATTTTCTCTCTTATCTGAAAAAAAAACAACGACTAAAAACTATGTAGAGATAGGATAACATTTTCGCTTCCTTATAAATACAACAACCTTTACTTTGTGTATTTTTCGTGTGCTTCAAAGTGTCCTCCATGTGCATAAATGTATTATTTCGTTATTAAAATCTAACTAATTACAAAATTAGTATAATTCACAAACAAATGTTATATTTGTGTAAAAAAGTGTTGTTTTCATAAAATATTCAAATTTATTCATATATAAATTGTGTTTTAAACACAAAGTAATGTGCAAGTGAAATGGATAACTCACCGTCCAGCTCCATAGAAAAGCAAATTGATCATTTTCTGGAGCATTTTAAACGTAGTGCTTCCAAGGCCATCGATGCCGAGTGGGGCAGTGGGTCCGATATCAGCAACGGACAATCGGGTAGTCCACAGCGACAGCAGCCACTGCAGCGTCTGCTTCAAAGGGCCAAGAGTCGATCCAGTTGCCTGGACATTTCGGCATTGTCGGGTGAGTCTTGTGCCACACAGTATAAAAATACGAGATATTGATTTTCCATAAGAAGCAGCGACCCTGGCATTAGTTGTTCCTTACTGCCCTTACTAGGGACACAATCACTTTTACAAGCATTTTGCAACATCTAATAGACTTTCGGAAATGGTAAAATATGTGTATAATGTATTATGGTACAATATGGTACACAGTATATGCACTATATATACAAGCTTTGTGAAGTTGATTGCATCTATATTATATCACATATCATATACGCACATATATCATGTGTATCATAAAAGCTTTTAAATATACCATGTATTTAGTTTATAAAATATTTAAAAAAATTAACAAACTTATTAATTACATCCATTTTTTTATCGATTTCATATTGGTAGAATAATAATTTGTTGAGAACTTTCCTATTGTCGATTAATAATAACAGATTACCAATCCACTCAATCGTTCTTACTTATAGAGTATAAGGGTATTCTGTAGGCATAAGGATGCGTGGCCGACCCCACAAAGTGCATATACATTATTGGTAGAAGGGGGCCCTTGGCAGATATGTTTCCTTGTGCAATGCACACCCTGCACATGTCTGGCTATGGGCCTGCAAGAGTGATGAACATGGTCAAAGGGGATTTGCACTGTCTACAACTGTATATATATAAATATATGTATATACATATATATATATATATATATGTTTTCAACTTATCCGTTACTTCCGTTGTACATTTAAATTGAGTAATAGCCAAGTAACTTAATAAATATTATTAAATATTTTGTAAACTATTTTTGACCTTTAGTAATAAGGTGCGAACAGCATAGCCATCGTTTTATTCGTATGCCTAAGTAAATAAGTGTCTGTGATCCCTCTATATAATAAATAAAAGTTACAGATTCGTTTTCCATTTATCTTGCATAAATGCAATAATGTTGATAATAGTACTGACTTTAACAGTGTTATCTGTTCTTCTGTTATGTTATAAATAGTCGATAGTTTTTGAACCAAGTGGAACTAGTAATCCGCCTACAGATATATTTAAAGTAATCTGTAAATATTTCGTTTTATTTTTTATAAAGATTAACTCTCCTATTATATTTGTTGAAATTATAACGTTTAACAACGTTTTTTTAGCACTTGTATTAATATTATTTGTATATCGATCGCTGTTATTAACATGTTATGGTGCTGGTAATGTTATTATCCCATACATATGTATGTATGTTATTTGTCAGTCTCTAAATTTCTTCTGCAATGTAAATATATCCGGTGCATATTGGAAGTCTCGGTACCTATGTACACCCTAATCTATGTAATATTGTTTGCAAAGACAGGTGTAACAATATGTATTTAATTATATATGTGTTTAAAAAGTAAATCTTTTGATTGTAGCGAGATACGAGTGTGTTAAAAAGTGTTTCATAACGATATTCTGATTCTAGAAACCATTGTATACAAGTAAATGTAAATACAAACATATGTTTGCATGTGTACACACATAACTACATACTTGCATACAATATACAAATAAAATGTATGTGTGTTAAATTCGTCATGCAGTGCATTGCCGGTGCTTTATTTATCCCTCAATATATGTATGTATGTAAATAAGTAGAAAAGAATATACACAAGTAAAAAAAGAAAATGCAGTGGCTCTCTAGCTGTAACTATTCTGCAACAACTAATTGTGAATGAGTTCTCTTTGGCACATACTTATGTACATATGTATGTATGTATAAGCAAAGTATTGAAAAAGTGTAGTGATGTTTTGTACAAGCTGTAAATTTACACAATTTCTTTATTGTTTTTGTTTACCACATAAACAACTATTGCAATTTGTATATGTATATGTTAATTCGGAAATGAGACAATATTCGTATGTGGGTATAAGTCCCGCACGTTTATTTGTATTCAATTAACTATTTATGTGTATATACTTTAACATACATACATACATACGTACATGCATATGTGTGTGCTTCTATAAATGTAACTCTCAGTTTACCGGCAATTCTAAAACACGTGATGAATATTGATATACCTATTAATGTGTAGTCCTCATGCTGTATGGATAAGAGCAACCGAATAACCTTATAGATTGGATACTCTTCAAATATTGGGGGATACCTATGAGTGGTACTTCACTGGACAAATGCTACAATTGGTTGCTAACATATTGTAAACACTTGTGGTACAGAAAACTCCAACTGGATCAGCAGAATCTGTTTTTGCTTGAATAATTACATTATGTCAAGAAACACTTTTCACATATGTATTGTACATAACATTAACATGTACATTTGAGTAAAGAGTTACTTGACTATATGTATGTTATTGCCGCACTTTCTGCATTGTTCTTACTTTAACGTATTATATCGATGGGGTATTCACTTCCATGCAATTAGATCAAAGTGGTATCACTGTAATACTTCTCTCAAACGAGTGTTCTTACTCTCCCTCTCTCTCTCTCACTTGCTAAGTATAACTCGCTCTCACCATAAAGCAGCTGTTGATGACTATGTGAGTTTGAATCATTTTCACAGATTCCCGTCGAGTACTGCAGCGTTCATATCGTACGCGGCGTTTCAGTCACTGAACTTAAGTTCTGTTCCAGATAAAAAGAGAGACGCATAATTATAATTTCCCACTGCAACGCGAAATATGCGTGTGTGTATTTAAAGCCGATATTCATTTGGAATATATACATATATTTCTAGCAGGTGTTTTGTGTCTGTGAAAACATAAAAGCTTATTAATACATATGTACATATAAGGAAAAAATCTGACAAAGCAAGTGTGAAATGTTTGCACTGACTGTGCCGTAATCAGTGTAAATAATAATAATAATAATAATACAAAGCATATGGAAACTTATCTTGTTATCATACATACATTGTGACTCGTAATGGGAAACCTATCTAGCATTGCCGATGGTACGTGTACGAGCTGGATAATTGTGATAAGAACACTCATTTTGTTCTATTCTCATTATTATATAGGGTAGAAAGGTATTATAACACTTTATCAAGCGAAAGTGTATCTATCTAACAGGTAATAGGTACATCTTCCACCTTATAAAGTGTATATAGGGGCATTTTCTGTGGAAACGTCAACTAAGCACATTTTTTTTGCAATTTGGTTTTTTGGGGAACTTTAAGATAATTTTTTATGAATCCTTGTACACATTGTTTTTATAGCTATATGCTGTACATACATACATAAGCACGAAACAAACAGATCGGACCAATACATCGTATAGCTGCCTTAGAAAATACCAATTGATTGTATTATCTTACAATACATAACAAACTTAATATATTTACCTTTTGTAATAAAAACGAGAATGAAGGCTACATTCGACATGCCGAAAGCTCTATACCCTTGCAGGTTGTTATATTCTCCAATCTTTCCTATACTTTCCTTTAGTGATATATACTGGTGCATAATATTATGTCTCACTTTGATTGGCACTGATAAGTTCAGTTAATTCCAAAATCAAATCTGGTCTTCATACAAAAACCTTAATTTCGGCCAATTGTTCCTATGGCATATAGTGGTCCTATTTTGATAAAATTTTATATGCCTACTAAATATATATAAAAAGTCCGATGTTGTAAGTTTGATTGCAATATCTTGATAAATAACAAACATTGGCTGATTGTTTCTATTGAAGCTATACGATATAACGGACTAAACCGATTTATATACAGCGTGGAGCAATAAGAATCATGTGTAGTAAGTTTTATATACATATATATATATATTAATACTTTATTGGGTAAGATATGTCTGCTCAGGTGCGTTGCAAACTCCTGGTTAAAATTAATATACCCTCTGCAAGGGTTTAAAGAAAAGATGTCAAAAAATCATAAAAACAGATTCCTATAATATATATATATATATAATATAATATATACATATAGCTGCTATTAAAATAATCAGCCCATTAATTGATGATCATTCAATATAATGAAAGATAAATGTAAAGAGAAATACATATGTAGGGCAGTATAGATTTATATTCTCAGTACAACTATTTTCATTCATATCTGCTGAAGACGCAGATCTTGAAAGATTACCTTGGCAGAGTTTTATTTGTACGTATTGTCTAGATTGGCATTTCATTCATTAATGTACCTTAATGTTTATTTGTTGAAGAGGTTGCGAACAGCGCTGAAAGAACTCACGAAAAGTGTTGACTTTATTAATTTATTTATTTTATTTGTCTGATAGAATTTCAATGATAGTATAACTAATATATGTATATATAGTAAATAAAAAGCTTAGGCAAAGTTAAAAGGAGAGAAAAGATTCTGTAAAAAACGAGAGCAACAGTCGAGCGGCACATGACAGTGGGATACCCTTCGACCTACATACATACATATGTTCCGGTGTAGTTTAATTTGTTAAATTCATACACATACATATACAAAATGAAATTTAAAATTATTCTCGACAGATGGCGCTGCGCTTCTCGCTCGCCTGTCTCCATTGTTAGCAGACACAAGCACTTGGTTTCATACTTTCTTAAATAACTTCTGTGCTTATTGTCCGATTAAATTGCAATTTAGAGAATACGTAGATATTTTATTTAGCTTAGTATATGTCCGGATGTCCGGATGACCAGATGAACACACAGTTCTCAGCTATTATATGAGCTAGAGACACCAAATTTGCAATGAAGGTTTCTGTGTACCAGGTTTTTTTCAAATGTTGGGTGCCACGCCCACCGCCCCCGCAAATAAATAATTAAATTGTTGAACTCAATTTATAAGCGCTGTATAAAAGATACAACTTTCTGACTTTAACATATACTAAGCTGAATTAAATATCTACGTATTCTCTAAATTGCAATCCGATCGGACAATAAACACAAAATTTATTTATGAAAGTATATGTATAAACCCAAGTGCTTGTTTTGTATAACAATGTGTATATAAATTCATCAACCGGACTGATTCTACATATAAACTTAGGAACAATTCGCGAAACCTAGGGTTTCTTTTATGAAGACGAGTATTGTTTTTTAGAATAACACATAAAATCGGACAACTAGATTCTATAATGTTAGTATTATAGGAGACAGTCAGACAGCAAGATTGTCTAAAAACAATCCAAAAAACAAGTTATTAAAAGCTTCTAGCGAATACATGAACAGTGTTATAAAATGTTGTACCATTATATATAACGAGTATAGGAACACTCAGATGAAAGGCATGATAAAACCTGGAAGTGAATACAATAAAGCTTCGGTATGCCGAAATTATCTTTTGACTCCTGTTATCCATTTAAAATAAAGTTGGAGTCCACTTAAGGGAATTTTCTCTGAATATTATTTGTTTATATGTAAGCGAGTGTGTGTGCTATATTTTAAGCAAACTAAAACAACTTAAATGATGAGTTTTTAATGATTCTTTCTTCTAATGATTCTTTCTTTTGACAGCAGACAATGATGTGGAAAATGCGCTGGTCGAATCTCAGTCAATTGTGATGCGTGCAACTCAGATACAGCAACGGCAGCAGCAGCAGCAGCAGCAAGTTATTAACCATCAAATGATTGATTCGCAGATCTCTGTTAGCAGTGGGGCTTCAATACAAACAGCGATATTCCAATCACTCAGCAATTCTCCTGCACACTCCAACCGGCCTGCAGGACTTCTTCAGCATACCACGTCCACTATCAGCAGCAACTCCAGCACTTCCGTGAATTCACAGGGTGTGGCATATGCTGCCGAAGCCCTCAACTCGCAAAGGCCCTCGGAACAGATTAATTCACTATTGCAGCACATAAGTCCGGCACAGGCGGCAGCTGCCATGAGTGGAGAGGGTGTGCTCAACATAGCTGATGTAGCCGATTTATTGCATCCACAACACGCCATTATCACAGGAGGTCGTTCCCAGGAAGGTTGCCCACTTATCATCTTTCCAGACAACAATAATTTCAATGCTATTGAAGAGTCGGACTACCAAAAACTTATTTTGTACCTTAGCTCAGTGCCCTCGTAAGTGAAGTGAAGCAATTATCAGTCTGACTCCATGTGAACATTTTACTTTTGTAGCCTCCAAGATGCTGATCTCGGCTTCCATTTGATAATTGATCGCCGTAAGGACAGATGGACTTCAGTGAAGACAGCGCTACAGCGGATATCGGTATAATTATAATTACTACTTAAAACCAAACTGATACTAATCATATATATTATTGCTTTTAGATTTACTTTCCCGGTATCATTCATGTGGTTTATGTTCTACGACCATCGGGACTCTTTCAGAAGGCCATCTCTGAAGTGAGCTCAAAGTTTTCCTCCAAAGACGAATACCGCTTTAGGCTCATTGTGTGCTCAGCTCTTTCTGATCTACATGAGTTTATTGATACTAGTCAGTTGACCCCCGATATGGGTGGTTCACTCATCTATTCACATCACGAGTGGATACAACAGAGAATTGTAGGTTAAGAAGCAGGCATAGAAACTGATGTGTAACTTAACTTAACTTAACTTCAATTCGCAGTCACTTGAGAAGTTTTCCAGCTTGACGCATCAGGTCTCTGCCGAATTAGATGTGTTTATTCAAGCCATACACGACACGGAGTTTCCTAACTCAGTAGAGGCTACTAGAAAGCTATTAGAAGACCAGGGAGTTGACTATGCCCGACTAAAGGTAACTCTTTTGAGAACAACTCTATAACTTTATGTTGACTGAGTGTTTTCTTTACTTTTAGGAAGAAATCTTAGCTGCTGCTAGACATGGTGAGACTCTGCTGGACAAGATCAAATCTAACGAGGAACTTAAAGAATTTTCCGAACGCACCGGAAATGTTAGTGCGATTGAAAGGTAGTACACAAAAGTATATAAATTTGGTGCTCTTGAACTGCCCTGTTATAGTATTCTCTTTAAACTCTATACCCTTGCAGATGATAATGTCCATTCTGCATTTAATAAATGTATTAAATTGTTTCGAAACTTTTCCAATTATATATACAGTATATCAAAAAACACTTTACACATACATATATACATAATAAAATGTACATATGTGTAAAGAGTTACTTGACTCATTGTATATTTTTATACCCTTCGACCATTGAAAATGGTCAAAAAAGGGTATACTAACTTTGTGCAAATGTATGTAACAGGCAGAAGGAGGCGTGGCAGACCCCATAAAGTATATATATTCTTGCTCAGGATCACTAGCCGAGTCGATTGAGCCATGTCTGTCTGTCTGGATGTCCGGATGTCCGGATGTCCGGATGTCCGGATGACCAGATGAACACACAGATCTCAGCTATTATAAGAGCTAGAGTTACCAAATTTGGCATGAACATTTCTGTCTAGCCGGCGCAGATCAAGTTTATTTCAAATGTTGGATGCCACGCCCACCGCCCCCGCAAATGAATAATTTAATTTTTGAGCTCAATTTATAAGCGCTGTATAAAAGATACAACTTTCTGACTTTAACATATAATAAACTGAATAAAATATCTACGTATTCTCGAAACTGTAATCCGATCGGTCAATAAACACAGACGTTATTTAAGAAAGTATGAGCATAAAACCAAGTGCTTGTGTCAGCTAACAAGGGAGGCGGGCGAGCGCGAAGCGCGAGCGCCATCTGTCGAGAATAATTTCAAAGTATGTGCATATGTATACATATGTCTACATACATAGGAACATAGGTCGAAGGGTATCCCACTGTCGCGTGCTGCGCGACTGTTGCTTTTCTTACTGGTTATACAATATGTTAGATCAGTTTCGAAATTTAAGAATTACATTTGATTGACACTGCAAGGGTAGTTAAAGTTTTTCACGTTGTTTTGTTACTTACCTTAATAGAAAACAAAGTTTTCATATTACATTAAATTCTTTACTAACTTGAAATATATTCGGTTTTTTTTAACTCTGCACTGGTATTGTGTTATCATTTATTTAAAATAAATGTTTAGAAATAAACAATCTGCTTCATATTCTGTCATTTGTATGTTTTCAATAGGCTATAAATATTTTTATAATAATGTGTTATAGTTTTCTCTTTGAGAATGTTTAATTATTAAAGGCAATCCGAGCAGACCATGTTATTTCGGAAATTCTTTTCGTAACGAGGAACTACGTGTCGTGTTACAAAGAGAAGCATTATTTAAAAGAAATATGAATATGAAATATAAAAAGAAGAAAGATATAGTATTGAATGTCATAACATTATTCATATGTTCGTTAATATCGTAGCTACTTAGTTTTATTTGTTGAATATACCAGGGAAAAAATTGTCCAAAACCGAAGGTTTTATTACACTTTAAATACGGAAGTGCGCAAAAATAAACGACAAATACATTGGGAATGATAATTAATAGTGTGCTAGTAAGGGTTTTGAAATATAGGTGAAGAAAATCTTACTGTTGTGCGTGCTTGATTGTAGAAATTGGTACTTCCTTCTTGTTACTATATAATTCTTTGTTTTCCGTGAATTTGAAACTAGGAACACAAAGCTATTATCAACTTAAATACGAATTTCAAATACTTAAAATAGCAGTAGTTCATTTCTTTTATTCTATTACTAAGTATGCATATAAATACGTATCTTATGTTAAATATCTAAAATAAAACATAACATATGTATTGATTGCATTGCATGTAGTTGATACTTTTAACTAATATTTATTGAAATTTAGTTAACAAGAGCAATATTTATTCAGTATCCTTGCAGTAAATCATAATCATGTCGAAGAGAATGAAACATACTCGACAAAATGTATATAAAGAATATGTATATATATATATGTTATGTATGTATGTATATTCATGTTTTTTGTGAACAGGGAATATAATAAATTAGTGAGTTAGTCCGTGTGTTCGTTTATTGTGATGTAAACTATTCTGTGTTTTAATGTTGTCTTGTCTTCTGTTCGCTATTAACACTTGTTTATGTGATTCAGACAGAGCTGGATTGGATTTGTATATCACAGAGATTACTAAAGATCAAAATATAGCAACAAAACTCACATTTCATTAAAATTAGACAACTTGTATAAAACACAAAGACTCGTCTGAAATAGGCGTTGGATAAAATCTCCTATTAATATAAATAATTTTGTAATTATAAATAAAACCTTTCACGAATAATTGATAGTTAAAGTAAATAGCCAAGATACTTCAGCATAGAAATATAATTAATATAAATAAAGAATGATGATTTATAGTTTCATACAATTGCAAGGATATACAACATTCGGAATGCCGAAGATGAACTTTATTTTATGGTTTATATAAGTTATGGTACACATTGCAATCTTCTGTATATATGTATGTTGTCGAAAACAATTTCCCACGAAGCACAAGCACTTTGAACAGACACAGACACACACAACTTGTATATTTTGTAGCTCATCTCACTCATAAAGCGCTTGTCGTCTTTTGTCTCTTATCTCCCCCGACGTGGCCTGTCTGTTGTAATACATAAATGTTGCAAATACATTTTCAAATATAAAATCCCTAATGAAAAATCTTGAAACAACACAAAATGAATGAATGATAACGAACAAAATATCAATGTGCAGAGCCGGTGCAGGGCAGCAAATACATCGCCAAAAAATTATTTATCACCAACAATATAAGTTTAAGCAACCCCAACATTATGACGATTGTCGCGATTATCGTAGACTTCTGGTACAACTGGAGGAAACAGAAAGACGCTTCGATGAGTTCTGGCGCACCCACCGCAACCGCTTGGAGCAGTGTCTGCATCTGCGTATGTTCGAGCAGGACTTCCGTGAGTTGCAGGTCAGTTGAATGACGAATCATTTGAAAGAATACTTTATATACTTGCCTTAATATTTGCAGAACATATTTGATGTACATCTGAAGACTGTGGCTGACATGACTGAGATCGGCGAGAGCGTAGAGCGGGTCTGCACACTCATACAGGAAACGGAGCAATTCCGTGATTTAATTCGAGTAGACGTGGACCACGCCGAGGAGGTTGTGCATGCAGGCCAGCAACTGATCGGTTCGCGTGGTGTGTACCCCTGGGAGATTGTTCAGCCAAAGTGTGATGAGCTGCAGCGTGTTTGCGAAATAATCACAGTACGCCTGACTAAGCGTCTTGAAATACTGGCCAAGAACAGCGAGCTCATGGAGAGAGTAGAAAAGGTGCGGCATTTATTACTAATATTATTGTTTATTTTTAATAACAATAACTACTTATTCCTATCAACATTTAGGCTAATCAATGGTGTGCCAATGGTGTGGAGCTGCTGGCCTCTCAGCGCATAGAGAAATGTTCGGTTTCAGCTGAATTAGCTGAACAGAGTCTACATGAAATTCAGGCTTTTATTGCATCTGCTTCAGACTTCAAGTTATCTAGTCCTAGTGAATTCAAGAAAATCTTTTTAGAAAGCACAACTCCAGAAACCAAAGCGCTTGTATCTCAGGTGAGCATTTCTTTTATAATTATTTAAAACTTAATTGTATATTCTTGTACATCAACAATGAAGCTAAAGTGTTTTTGTCATGTTCGCCATTCTGTCTATTCTAAAATGGTATTATAATATTGACTAACTTGTTTTTATATGTTTTGAAAGCATCGATTCAATACAATTTTAACTATGTATCGCTTAACATCAAAAGAACGTTCTAAAACAGTTATTTTAATATTGAAAGGAGTCGTTCAGCAGTCTTAACTCAACGTTTATGTTTTCGAAAATATCATTGTAAATAGGCAGCGTGTGACAACACTATACGTCGATTGGGGTCGATTCTTTTGAGTACGCAACAATGGCAGATCATAAATAAACCGTTCAGTAACGAATAAGACCAAATCATGACACCTTGCGAAACAAACAATTCACTTTTTGCAAAGAAAATACCCTGGAAATCTTATGTCAAAAAGAAGCGATTTTGAATAGGTTCACTTCAATAAAGGAAGAACCAAATAATTATAAAGGAACAGATTAAAACCAGCAGAAAAGCATACCCTTCGACCTATGTTCCTATGTATGTATGTAGGCATATACAGATGCACATGCTTTGAAATTATATCCGACAGATGGCGCTCGCGCTCGCCTGCCTCCCTTGGTTTTATGCTCATACTTTCTTATATAACTTTTGTGTTTATTGTCCGATCGGATTGTTATTTAGAGAATACGTAGATATTTCATTCAGCTTAGTTTTTGTTAAAGTCAGAAAGTTGTATCTTTTAAACAGCGCTTTTAAATTGAGTTACAAAATTTATTTATTGATTTACGGGGGCGGTGGGCGCACCTAACATTTAAAATAAACTTGATCAGCTTATAGTACACAGGAGTCTTCCTGCACTACCCACTACACAGCAGACCAAAACGATTTCTTCAATACATAAGTTCCATGTTTGGCGTACTTTACGTTGCATACTTTTAGGTAGGCGATTCCAAATCAATACATATTTAAAATTTCTTAAATAACTTCTATCTTAATTATTCGATTTCAACCAAATCTTCAGAAATCTTTTAGCTGTTTACAGTTATTGTGTTTACCAAAAATGAAATGTCCTGCATTAAAATTACGCTTGGAATTCTAAAATAAACTTGAGCTTCGTGCAATTAAAAAAAAATATTCATATAGTCGGACAGACAAACAGTCAGACAGACATACAGATAGACAGACAAACAGATAGATATATAGATAGACAGACAGGCAGACGGACAAACCTATATCGACTCGACTTTTGATCTGCCCTTATAAAATCTGCACCCTATTCTAAATCAGCATCAATAGGACCGTCATATGAACTAACTAATAAGTCAAAATGTGGCTGATTGGAGCAATATGTCGTATATCTCCAATCGGCCGGAATGACGGTCTTTAAATGAGAACCAGTTTATTTCCTAGATACCGATAACCATTTTAAATTTTAACTGTTTTTGTTCTCTTTTTTATACTATTAAAATTTTCATATTCAAAAGGATTGCTCCTTGCAATTTATTTAATTTATTCGTAGGAAGGGTTCCAGAACAAAGATCACACAAAATTTCTATGCTCTTTAGAATTTTAAACGATACACACATATGTACATACATTATATTTACATACTTATTATATACAGTGTTTTGTTTTTTATAAACATCAGATAAACGCCTAGGTCTTAAAGACTGTATTCCACAAAACTTTGTGAAAAAACTGAAGTGTATTGTTGTGACTAAAATTGATTTTGTTTTCGACTTTTTGGGCCAGGCCCTTCCGCCCGAAAATCGTTAGTTAGTTAAGTAATTTGTCACCGATAGAGCGCACTTACATTTAGTATTTTATTGTATGCGTTTTTATCGTTGTGGTAATTGGTCACACCAATTTAACTCAGAATTAGGCTATGCTTGGCGCGTCAGATCAGTTCGTCTGGCGATATCCAAAAGTGAGGGAAGAGAAACTGTGGTATGTAGACTTGGCACTAGATTTAAGATTAAAGTATTTTAATGCCTTGCAAACTGTATTATTTCCCTATAGAATAGAAAATATCAATTAGCTCTCTATTTGTTCGATGTACATTTGCCAACAGCGGTCAATGATTGTTTAAGGCATTCCCTGGATATTGTCGGCAACTTGACAAATATAATTGCTTGAGTAAATTTAAAAATCCTTTTAGTATGCTTATTAATAATACATTAATAAATACATTAATTTCAAGACTGCACAGAATGAATTAGCTGTCAAATTCCATTTCTTGTTATTATTATAATATTATATTGTTATAATATAATACTTAATTGGGCCATGCGACATATAAAGTTGCTTATTTAATGAACGTAACATAATGTGCTGTCAATACTCAATGCACAGGCTGTTGACCCATACGTTTGTATATATATGTGTATATGTATGGTGCTGTGTATATATGTTTGTAGCTTCCCTGTACATGCTACAGATGATTGACTACATTGAGAAAAGTGGCGCTAGAAATTGTTTTGCTTTGCTGTCTATGTAGGCTTGATATAATTCAAGACTGGTTCTTACTGTTGCAGCATTGTCGGCATCTGCAGTTTATCGCTGTGATACGAGTACAGTTAGATAACAGCGACTGCAATTCTAATGAAGAATTCTTTCAATGACTTGCAGGTATCATGTACAATTACGGCCTTTAATGCTATCTATTAACCGGTTTACGGCATTGACTCTGCACAGGAAGTAAAATGGTTTATAATAAGCCACAAGTTTCCATTTGTAAACTTGCTCATAATATGATTAATTCTGTATCGATGCAAATGATTCTTACTGCTCAGAAGTGCTCTGAAAATATTCAATAAATAATAAATATATATAACATATAAACAAATATAAATTTATATTTACTATATATGTATATAACTAACTTGTTGCTGATTTAAAATAAAGGCGCACAAATTGTCAAAATGTGGCTGAATTTCAAACACTTCTCGAGTTCGAACACCATTTGCAGCATCAAACATGTTTGATAGTCTTGTTCGATATAAGACATGTACTGTATGTCAAGAAACACTTTACACATACATATGTACATAACATTAACATGTGCATTTGGGAAAAGAGTTACTTGAATGTATGTGTCTGCCATTCATCTGTGTGAAAGTATGTTAAGACGAGCAGCTACTGTGGCACTTTTTTAGTTTGACTTAACTCTGCCACATATTCATAAAGATTTGTCTTATAAAACTCTTCTTGAGCCAGAAATTTGTTATTATCTTGATACGCTTTCCAGGTTTCAATAGTTACATTTTGACCTATTTTCATAGGAAATTCTTTTTTTTAACGAATCTGTAAAATGTTGTCGTGGGCATGGTCGAAATTGGTCTGCTAAAACCTGTTTACTCGCTGCGGGTATATTCTTAGCATTTACATTTTTTCTGGATTGCCAAAGAGTTTGTGTGTGTGTGTGTGTAAGTGTGAGTGTGTATTCGTAATGATTCTGACACAGTTCAGTCATACACACTGGACCGCTTTCATTCCAGTCTTTGCCAGTTTGACCAGTTTACGAACTGGATATCCTTGCGATCTAAAAATGTTTATCACTCTTATGGCAATTAGTTTACTTACTCAATCTGATGATTGCAAAACTGAAGATACATTACGACATAGTTCGATCTACCAAGTGTTGTTCGATAACACTATCTATGCACTCTCATACCCTACGAAAATTAAAAGTAGTAAAAAAAAGGGTATATTACTTTTCGGATCGATATTATTATTTATTTTATTAATTGTTAAGTACCATCACCAGCATAAATCATTATCTTGTAATGTGTGTCATCACTAATAAAGAATGAATAACAAAACATAGGAAGATTATTTATATCTGTCATTCTCATCCATCCTCTTCCTTATTGTGCTTTCTCTTGCACACGATCCACAAGCCCAACACAGTTAACTGTTGCGTAGCCTCGGTCTGACAATGAGTTAGAGCGAGACAAATATAGTGCGTAACAGAATGGATAATGCAATAATTGCAATCACTGCAAAATTACTATATGGCGTCAAGAGGACGCCGAAAGAACACAGTCCAAATCTCATCGAGGAAACGCAAGGCCACGATCCGAGAGGCACAGGAGGTTAAGATGGTTTAGTCTGACCATCAGATTCCGACATATACTTGAAATATATGTACATATATATAGCATGTCCAATTGACGGCTTGACTAATGTATTTATCTAACATAATGTCATAACGTGCACTCAGTTCATTCACCGACAACATGTGCAGTAGAGACACTCCTGCAAAGGTCAATGGAAGTTGCGATAACGGGTCGTGACCAGAGTTGCGGAATATCTTGAAAAAATGCCAACTGGTCCTGTTAGTTTAGCTACTTCACATGTCAATTCAAATAAAATGTTTTTGAGGAGTACGAAACATTTCTTCATATTTTGAATTAATTTTAATTCTTTAAAATACTATACACATTCATTAACTTATGGAATAAAATAAGCTAAGCCGCACTCGACAACTCTGAAAAAGTTAACAAATATTTATGTAAACACAGGCCGAATAAATAACAATTTAACAGATTGCAAAATACTCTTGGTCTTTGTTAGCGCATCGTCAGCTGCAATTTATTATTTGATTTAAAGCGCTTGTTGCATGGATTTTTTAACGAAAACTAACCAAACTGGTCACAGGAAAACCTGCGGCCCCTTCGCAGCCTGGCGACAGCCTTTCGCCGACCCACGCCGAAACACGCTGAAGATGCACCTATGATTAGCACATAATGCCGAACCTGGTGGAAATAAAGTGAAAGTTGCAGCCAGAGGCCATTATGCAAAATGTCAAATGCCATGACATTGGCAAAAGCCAGTTGTTTTCTAGATGCACTTATTATACGAGGGTCGTTTGATAAGTCCGTGACTTTTTGAATAAAATATATTTTTTTCGTCAAAGAAGCGTTTTATTTCTCAACATAATCTCCTTTTAGCTCTATACATTTAGTCCAGCGTTTTTCCAATTTTTTTATTCCTTCCAAATAATAGGTTTTCTCAAGGCCCTCAAAATAGTCGTTTGTTTCTGTGATGACCTCTTCATTTGACCCGAATCTCTTACCGCCGAGCCATTTCTTCATGTTTGGAAACAAAAAATAGTCACAGGGGGCTAAATCTGGAGAATATGCTGGATGGGGTAGCAGTTCGTAGCCCAATTTATGAAATTTTGCCATGCTGACTACACACGTGTGCACCCGTGCAATGTCCTGATGGAACAGCACTTTTTTTTTCGCCAAATGCGGTCGTTTCTGCTTCAAATCAATATCGAATCTGTCCAAAAGCTCTGAATAATATTCGCCGGTGATCGTTTTACCCTTTTCAAGGTAATCGATGTGAATGATACCTTGTGCATCCCAAAAAACTGTGGCCATGACCTTGTTGGCCGACAGACCCACCTTGGCCTTCTTTGGTGCACGTTCACCCGGAGAAACCCACTGTCTTGATTGTTCTTTGGTCTCTGGTGTGGTGTGGTGGATCCATGTTTCGTCTACGGTAACGAAACGGCGCAAAAATTCGTTTGGATTGCGGTTGAACATCGCCAAACACTCCTTTGAAATGGTCACACGGTTGCGCTTATGGTCGTGTGTGAGCAATCGCGGCACCCATCGCGCGGAAAGCTTTTTCATGTCCAAATATTCATGTAAAATGTGATGTACCCGTTCAGTTGAGATGCCTACAGCCTCAGCTACCTCACGCACTTTCATTCTCCGATCATCCAATATCATTCCATGGATTTTGTCGACGATTTCTGGCATGACGACCTCTTTTGGGCGACCTGAACGTTCGGCATCACTTGTACTGGTACGACCACAACGGAACTCAGTAAACCATTTCTTAACCATTGAAATTGATGGTGCAGAGTCCCCATAATATTTATCAAGTCTTTCCTTGGTTTCGGTGATGGATTTTTTACGCAAAAAATAATGCTTAATTAGCACACGAAATTCACTTTTTTCCATTTTCGTTAAAATTCACGAGATCGTCTGCTTTCAATGCCTATAAAACGCAAACCAAAAAACGCAGCTTTCTCAAAATTTTACAGTCAGCTGTTAATCGATAACTGCTGACAGGAGCAGTGTTGTATTTAGAGCAGGTGCGCGGCAAATACAAAAAGTCACGGACTTATCAAACGACCCTCGTATAATTGCCGGTTGGCGACTGATGCCCCCAAATTAAGGAAATTCATGAACCTCACGTGCGCATTGGCAATCCTTCCGATTATACAAACAAATCTTGTCGATGTTACCTTTGATAATTGTACTTAAACTGTTTATTTATCTAACGTTGGATATGAAACTTAAGAGCAACATGTTTCAAAATTGGTTTGTTGTCTTCTTTCAGCTTCAATTTTTGACTGATTCGAATTTCTCAATTATGCTAGCACAATACATAGACACAGTATAGGCACGCATCCTCTTGACGCCACTAAGTAATTACGCATTGATTGCAATTATTGCATTATCCATTCTGTTACGCACTATATTTGTCTCGCTCTAACACATTGTCAGACCGAGGCTAGGCAGAACAGTCAATTCTGTTGGGCTTGTGGATCGTGTGCAAGAGAAAGCACAATAAGGAAGAGGATGGATGAGAATGACAGATATAAATAATCTTCCTATGTTTTGTTATTCATTCTTTATTAGTGATGACATGCATTACAAAATAATGATTTATATTAGTGATGGTACTTAATATCTAATAAAATTAATAATAATATCGATTCGACGTATATATATTAACGTAAATATAAATTAGAAATTATGTTTTATTTGTGTATTAACAGCCGAGTCGATATAACCCTTTCTCTCTGTACTTCTCTAGATTGCAAAGACTTTAAGTGTAGGACTACCAAATTTGGATTAAGTTTCATTTAGATTTGGTCACGACCCCCTCCGCCATTTTTGGTGATCAAAATAACTCTATATGATTTCTGATTGCGAACGGATAACTAACATCAATGTCTAGCACTCTCTGTTGCTTTGGTTCTTGTTTATTTACCTTAAACTTGTAATACACATATTAAATAATATTATAGGTTAAATTTGGCTTATCAAAAGATATATACGTTTGTTGCTTCTCGCCTTAGTCTTCACCGATTGTTTCAATGCCAGTTTTATATAATAGTAACTATCTAAAAGAAAAGTGATGGGACATACAAAGCTAGACTAAGGGTCCGAGGTCAACTAATAAATCCAAAGTTGATAAAATAAATTAAGGGTATATAACTAAATCCAAGCTTGTGTTTCGTGCACTTCTTTTCTCTATGACATTCCATGAGCAAGTGGAAAAGTAACTTAATTATGTTATTTTACATTACATTATGCTTTACCCGAACAGCTGATTTACTCCTATGCTAATTAACATTAACATTACAGATCAAGACATACACATTTATTCCAACAGTTACCGTATACAAATAATCAAATAATAAAATAATATTTAAAACTTTGAACAATTTGTAGGTTCCAGATTATATTAATCAAATTATGCTGTACATAACAACAGAATCAGATAAAATTTTGTATTTTATTAAAATAGTTGCAGGGTGTCCGATATACAGTGTGTCAACTAATTCTTTGCAAAAAGAAAATTCAATGAATATTTACGTTTAAAGTAGTTTTTCATTAACATAATTAGGGTTTTCTTAATTTTTTTTTACTATATTATTAGATAAAGAACTTTGAAGTCATTAGCATCAACAAAAATATAAAACTCATATTTAAATATTTCAAAATCAAACAAAAACAAAAAAAAGCGGAAAAGCAGCTGTCAAGTTATTCTTTGCAAAATAAAACTCGGTAACGGAACTGCAAATTCCACCGCACATTCATGCAAAGAACCAAAAATGTCACATTTGAGATATTTTGTTTAAAAATAATTGTTATATTTATATTGTTCCTGTAAAGGGACATGTTATTCATGGGATACATTTCTCCCATTATTTATAATCTTAGCAACTGGCAGACAAGTTTGCAATACAGACAGACGGACAGACAGACATTGATGCTAAATCAAACTATAAACAAATGAATATACTCTCTGTAAGGGTATACAAATAGTGTAACTGACAAGTGTGCCTACGTGATTGTAGCACAAATTCAATTATTGCCATTGTGACATGACACCTGCGGCACCTCAACTCAGCTTGGCAGACTTTACTTTTGTTTTCCACACACTTTTCTTTTTTCCCTGACTTTATTTAGTTTTTCACTCAAGAAATCACAGAGAAATCGCGTGCGAATAACGCTTTATTCTCCCACATAGGCGTTTTTGTGTGTATCTCATATGTATCTACTCAAGAGGTTACTTGCATTACATTGACAGTAATAAAAGAAAACTTTAATAAGATGATTATTTACTCACTAAATCAAAGTATTTAAGTCTGATCTTATCATCAATATATATGAGTCGTTATTGTGAGGAGTGAAATACTTTTGATTGAGTTTATTTCTGTTTGACACTTTGATTAAAATATAAATAAAATATTAATAATATTAATATAAATACCCTTGCAGCTTTTATTTCCTCCAATTGGAATATATAATAGTTATATATAATCATACAGAATTGTATATTTTTGTTCATATATTTGTTAACTTTAATTCACGGACATTTACAAATGTATACCCTTACAGAGGCCATATTAATTTTAGCCAGAAGTTTAGTCAAGTGGTTGCGGGGTATATCACAGTCGACTCTAGTTTTTCTGCTTGCTTTTATACCCGCTACCCATAGAGTTGAACTTTGTGACAATCGAAAATGTTTGTAAGGCAGAAGGGGGCGTGGCAGACCCCACAAACTATGAATATTCAGAATCAGCATCAACAGCCAAGTCGATATAGTCCGTCTGTCTGCCTGTCCGTATGAAAACCTAGATCTCAGAGACTATAATAGCTAGATCCAATTTGCAAATTTGGTATCAATACGTGTTATTATTGCACGCAGATGTATTTTATTTTAGTCCGCCACGCCCACTTCCGCCCCCTTAAATCGTTAAAAAGGTAATTCTAAGCGTAATTTTAATGCTAGACAGTTAATTTTTGGTAAACACAATAGCTATGAAGGCCCAAGTGATTTCTTAAATTTGGTTGCGATTGGATAATTAACATAAAAGTTATTTAAGAAATAATTAAAATGTACCAATTTTGAAGCCGCTTCCTGAAAGTATGCAAGAGAAAACACGCAAATGAAGTTGTATTTTTTTAAGAAATCGTTTTGGTCCGGTGGGTAGCGGGTATATAACAGTCGGGCATGCTTGACTGTAGCTTTCCTACTGATATTAATACGAGTATAATAAAATTGCATAAATATCGAACCACTATAACATATAGCTGCCGTAGGAACAATGGGTAGAAATGGGGATCTTTGTATGAAAACAGTATTGTTTTTTCGAAATGATTTCAATTCAAGCCTGAACGTATTTATCGTATGTTGTAAGAACATTTAGTCTGGTAATATATGTATTTTTAATAGTTTTTCAGAGTATTATACAGTCGGCATCATTCGACTGTAGCTTTCTCTACTTGTTTTTTGTTTTAACTATTTTTGGTGGCGAGTTTTTAATACCTTGCCTTTGGAACTAAATCATTTGTATTGCATTTTTTGCAGGTACTTCAACGCATTGACGACGTGTCTTTGATGTGCGACAAGCGTATCGCGAGTCTTAAAAAACTGGCACTCAAACCGCCGCGACCTGTGCAAGAGGTCACTCCGGAGCCAGCCGTGCCCCTACAGCCTCCGGGCGGGGCACCTCATTTGTTACGACGCAAGCAAAACAAGGTGAGTCTGAAATGAATCCAATTCGCCCTGGAATTGGGCATATTGTAGCTGATTCTTTCCCAATGTATACTCTTTGTTTGCGGCTGCATGTCAATTAACGACATGTAAAGGTAAAACAATTCGACTTTGGACTCGGGGTATTCAATGCGAAGGCATTTGCATTTTCAAAGCGCGCGAAAAGTAAAAGATCCCCAATTACACAATGACACCGCCGCGGCGGATGATGCTGCCTTTTGTGGTTGCTTTACAATTTTCCTTCGGGTCTCTCCAAAACATATTTCAAGTTCATTGTGCAAAATTCACACGTTGCCCTTTTATCTGGCCAAGAGATTGAAGCTGGCAGCTGAGAGGCACAAGTTGCACTCAAACCCAAATACAAAGGCAGACCTGCTGGTTGACTTGCTGTGATAAGACAATTCCCAGCCACAAGTTTCACTTTTGCTGGCTAGATTACCGTTCAACTAAAGCCAGTAGCGAACCATAGCTCAGGGCAAACTGCGCTGAGAAAGAATCGTCTGCTCTGTCTGTAAAAGTGGATTGCTTGACCACAAACTTTCATAATTATCTTTTGTGCCTTTTCTCCTATCCAAATTGGTGCAAAGAGTGAATGATTATTATGCTGAATATGCCCCATTTACCATTAGGCTTCCCCTAATGACTGAAACCCCAGAAACATTTACGTTTATCCATTAACAAAGTGTTTTCATTTAAAATAAATGCATACTTTACTTCTATTTCCGTACCATGTTTAAAAATATATATTTAAAATCATTTGGAATATATACTTGTTACATTTATTAATATATTAAGTAATAGTATTACATATTAGATAGTACAAATAATAAGTTTCTTCACTCTACTTTAACAAAAAGAAGTTGGATGTTCTCGCAATATGACTAACAGTCCGACTTGACAGATCGACATCTTTATTTTAAAAAGCAAACCGACTTGTCTGCACTTTACAACTTCTTTCCAACGATAACTTTATCAACGACTCTCTCGTTCAACTTCTCGCCTTCAACTCCCTTTTAAACTGACTGTTCGATTAATCTTCATTACTGCAACTCTGGTTCTATCGATAGGACCTGCAGCGTTGCCACCCTTACCATCACGCTGCCATCATCTCCATTGCTTACATACATACATATGTATTATATATGCATTATATATTATATATGTAATTTGTACGTACGTTATATCAATATCCTGATCTTATTCTGTACGGGTTAAAATGTAGTCTAATAGTAATAGTCTTTGATGATTATGTTCTGCATTTAAGAGAGGGTATACACAGCGCAGGCCGATGTCTTAGGATAAAAAAAAAACAAATTGAAAACAAGCACGAAGGCTACAATCGAGTGTGCTCGACTATGATACTATATATACGCCATCCACCTGAGCAAAACGATTTCTGAAACATATTAGCCAGTTTGGATTTTATAAAACTTATTTTAAGGGACAACAAATAAAAAAAGAGAGCAACAGTGGCACGCACTCGACAGTTGAATACCCTTCGCACGATGTTTAAACGTAGAGAGTACTTAATTGTAGCCCTCTTCTCATGAATAGAAATAACGTAACGTAAGCCTTCACATGCAAACTTCTGTATGTGAATACGTGTGTATGCATGTAACATTTCATTGGCCAGGCACATATGTATGTGTGTGCCTTTGAATGCGTGTGCATAGAAAAGAAGAGAAGAGTCAGAAGCATTGCAATGACGTCACGACATGCTGGTTTGTATACAAAATCAAAGCAATCAAAGTTTATGTAATAACTTCTGTGTTTATTGTTCGATCGGATTTTAATTAAGAGTATACGTAGATAATTCAAACAGCTAAGTTTATGTCAAAGTCAGAAAGTTCTATCTTGAATATGTCGCTCACAAATTGACTTGAAAAATTTGTATAATTGATTTGCGGGGACGGTGGGCGTGGTACTCCACATTTAATATAAACTTAATCTTTGTACGACTCGGCTAGTGATCCTGAGCAATAATATATATACTTTGTGGGGCCTGCCACGCCTCTCTCTGCCTGTTACATACATTTCCATAAATATGGTATACCCTTTTTTACCATTTTCAATGGTCGCAGGGTATAACAATAATTTAAAGAGAAACTTTATTTAACGTACGCATGGTATTAGTTTACGACCCATGAGTGTAAGAAAATCAAAGTTGTCGTTGCAATTTGTCACACTTCTTGCTATGAATACTTGTAGGGCAAAGCCTCTTCTTTTGTCGGAGTAACTCAGTTCTACAGCAGCTACATACATACATAAGTTTATGATTGATGTCTTGCGTGGTTGCATTGTCTCTTTTTTAAGCCTTTTTTGTTTGCACTTTGCAGAAATATTTGATGGGTAATTGCACTCGTTCTTGCAACTTAGTGTCTTTGCTGCATTTGTGTAAGAAACTCATTTGCAACGTTGCCAAGTCTAACTTAGCATTTGTAATGCATTTCTTATCTGCAAGATTGCAAAGATTTCTCCTGGACCAACGGCAAGCACAGTCTGTCTGTCGGCGAGACAATCGAAAGTCTCAACGTGCAGCAGAAACTAATTGTTTAATCAAATATAATCAATTCATCAGTGTGTGTATGTGTTTGTCGCCATACACTGTGGTGTATGTTAGTTGTTCCAAAACGGTGTTCGATGCGGCGCCGATTGTCGACTCCATGCGCTCTGTCTCCCCATTTGCAATCCCTGTCTGTTTGTTTGTCTGTATTATTTGACTGCCTCTGTCTGGGATTGTCGCAATCGCAGCTTTTTTCATAATTAAATAACTAATCGTCATTTTATTAGGCCCGTGCATAAGCTATGCGCTCTTTCACTTTCACCTTCGTAAGTGCGCCATGCGCCATATTAAAAAATTATGATTCGACGTCAATTGAATGCGTCGCCGTCCCGCAAGTTTGAACCAAGTGAAATATGTATTTTCATTGTGCCTGCCTCATTTAGCATGGGCAACGCAACACGCGTCAGGTTTAGTAAGTGCAGCTGAAGATACAATAACAAAAAATAACAATCAAAAGCCGCAGTATTTAAAACATAACTTCTTCAAATATGGTGGCAACTCTCTTTTCCCCGCTGTCGTCAACTGACATGTACATACGAACATATGTACATATTTACATGTATTATATGTATGTTAAACCCTAGGCAACTCAATCTTAACCAACACTTTCAACACACACATCAATACAAAACACTTGTCTCTAACATAAAGACTGTACTATCTGTTTAATTCATAGAGTGTAGTAACCTTCATGACAAATTTGGATATTATATATGTATTTTATATATGTTATATGTTATGTACATGGTTAGAGGTCATGCTGTTGTTTTGGCAGTACTGTTTCGGCTAGATAATAAACTTCAATGCGAGTTCTAACCAAAATATTGACCTGGAGTTTGATAAAAATACTTATGTATATATAACGGAGATGCAGACCGCATCCTTTCTTCCTCTTCAGCGTCTATGTTATACAGCACAGCAAGTCGCCTGCTTTTTGATCACTTGTTCGTTCTCACCAGACTAACTACTTGAGCGTCGCTTCTCTCTATGCTTTTCTTCTATTGTTCAACTTCACTCAATTATTTCATCATCCTTTCTTAGTCTCCACGAAACTCTACACAACAACCACAGGCGCCATGCTCATTTGAATACACACAAAAACGATGCTTTTTCAATAACAGAACGCTCGCTGTTTATTCTTAACACAACATAATATTAACATAGCTTCGGTTACATTCAAAAATAATGCGTTAGATCTACTCAATCCCCGTCATATACTACTGTGAACTAAAAGTGAGGTGAATTTTGAATTTAAACTTGCCGCGTTAACCGATTCACGCAAAGCTTTTTTTGTTTTGAAGTTGGTAGGACTGCTCGTGCCATCTCTGCCAAATCACATGTCAAACTCATCATTATTTTGTAGTTTAAGCTTGTCTTTCTCAAGTACAAATAGTGCATTCGGCGATTTGTGCGATGTCCACTTTTGTTGAGCAAAGAACTGCTATAAGGCATGTGAAGAATTGCTTTCTGACTAACAAGGCGTCTTCAAACAAATTATTACTGGCGATGAATATTGGATTTATGCTTACGATCCAGAAACAACTGTCAAACAATCAAGTGAATATCGTTAAAAATGTAGGGCCAAACCGCAATTAATTTGATGTCTTTTTGGTCTCCAATTCCTTTATACACACTGAAGACACGTGTGCATGCAGGTGTATATAGTATTAATATATGCTGATGTCGAAGCAGAATGTTGCAACTGTTAAATGTGGCTTAATAATCGATATTTATCGATTTGAAATAAAGTTGACCTGCGTATGGCCACTAAGCAATGAACATATAGAGTACTCAAACAGCGGAATCTACTCATCTGATGCAAGCAAGTCAGTCGCACAACGACAGCGGAACGATGAGCATGGGTGTGATTCTTTGAGCTGTGCGATCGTTTCATTGTGTGCGTATATGCATGCACAAGCTAGCATATGAATGTATGCGTTGCTTGTGAAGTTCGACAACAGGCAAATGCTTCGGCCAGCGCGCTGGCAGCCTGAAGTCAATTTTCTGTTTCGGCGTCGAGAGCCAAGTGACTGAGGCACAGTGGGAAAAAATGGTTATTTGGCGGCAATAACTTTTAACATCTGAAAATATGTTCATTTATAATTTATTGAGTAGATAGATTAAATATTCATATTTCTATTATAATTTGTCTCCGCATTGCATCAGATGAGTAGATTCCGCTGTTTAAGTACTCTATATGTTCATTGCTTAGTGATAAGACTTAACATAATGAAGTGTAACCTAACAATATATTTTGTGGGGTCATTTTCAGTTGGTTACATACATTTGAACAAAGTACGTATACCCTTAAGACTATTTAAAAATTGAAAAAGTACCTAAGTATTCCAACTACATTTCTGTTAAAATAAAGCTGTGCAATCTTTTGCTTTATAATATTTAATTATAATTCACAGTATTTTACATTGTTACATTTGTGGTGAACAAGAGTTTTGGTAAATGCTTTATGGAATTAAATGCAATGGATGATGTTTGATGCTTAAGATTTATTTTGACTAAATGTATAAAGTTTAGAAAAGTTACGGAGCCGCACGTTTTGTGTGCTTGACAGTTAGCGATCGAAAGAGAAGGATTTAACGATGATTTAAAGGATATCTATTGAAAGTGAATATTTTAATATGTAAGCACTAAGCATCGAACATACATATAGAGTATCTAATAGCGGAAAGTGTTTGCCCAATGGTCTTCGGTTTATTATGACCCCAGGGCCCGAAGTGTTTCACGAGTAAGCGATCGGCTCTCTTTGGTAAGCAATCCAGAAGCAGCGAACAGTGGCATCAACTCAGTCGCACTAGAGTTGTTGATTTGGGTTCGTTTCAGGGACTTAGTTCATTAGTTCATTTTTCGATGAACTATAGTTCAATCTTTAGTTTGTGCGTTCGAGTCTTTTAGTTCGTTATATAGTTCAATATTTAGTTAGTTCGTTCGAGTCTTTTGGTCTTCGGGTGTTTTAGTTCGTTATATAGTTCAATCTTTAGTTCGTTCGTTCGAGTCTTTTGGTCTTTAGTTCGTTCGTCAGAATCTTGTTTTTCCATTGAAATCGTACAATTTTGCCATTCTCCGCGCATGTTTTCAACTGTCGATCGTTAAAAGTAAATGTTTAAAATAAAAAATAGTTGAATGTGGTATTGAAAATATATTATGTTTAAGTTTAAATTACAAATAAAAATCAGGTTTTCAAAAGCTAACAAATAAAAATAAATAAATACTATATATTATTACTATAATATTTGCTTCAAGTTAAATAGAAACTTCATGTTTTTGGTTGATATCAATATGTTGGTAAAGAATATAAATTAAATAATGTAACTAGTGCAGGAATGTAAGCTTATCGACCATCCACCATAAGAGAGGATCACTTTTTCTGTCTAAATATTCCTCTGCGAGATATTTGTCCATTTCCCGCTGAGACGCAGCAAAATTGTTAACATGCTGAACCACAGATTTAAATTCTACATCGTAGCTATCCCAGATGGATGGCTTCTTTGCAGGAACGTCCACAGTGGCTTCTCTTACAAGGCAGTCAGCATTCGAAATTGCTTCAACTGGCCTTAGCTTCATTTTAAGCTAGTTTTTAACCCACGCGATTTAAAGCGTGGATCCAAAATGGTCCTCTCCACATAAACGGTATTTTTTTCATATTCACTGAAACGTTTTGAAACTTCCAATTGTAGCATTTCTACCAGCTCCATTGGATCACACACCATTAACGATTGCAGGATTTTAACCAATAGAGTAACCTATTTAAAATGAATTCGTAAGGTACAACTATATTGAAAAGAGGAATATATTCCCATTGAAAGGGTGACATTCATTTCTGATGAAACCTGCAAAGTTGTTTCATAGAAAGGCTGTAGTATCGGCAATATTTTATGAAGCAGCATCCAGTCAGCAGGCAAAAGACAAAGCTCAGGCTTTAATTGCGGCAATGCAAGTGCAAGGGCATCTTTGTTTTTCGCCAGATGCTCAAACATTTCAAATGTTGAGTTCCATCTGGTCACAACATCATTTTTGAGCTTAAGCGTGCTGCGCCAATTTTTTGTTGAGCTTCTTTAAGTTTAGCCTGAACGTGTGAGCTACAATGGCTTTTGCCTTATGGCGCAATTCGCTGATGCGAACAAGTCCTTTTTGTACAATTAAATTGAGCGAATGTGCGAAACATGCGACCGATCGCCACTGCCCTAACCTAACTGCGTCCACAATATTGGCTCCGTTGTCTGAGACAACTGCAGTTATTTTATTTGCAATTTCCCATTCGTTGAACACATTTTTAAGGAAATTTGGCAGATTGTCCATAATATGGCACTCTTTTTCCTCATGGCAAGTTAATGCCCTCTTCTTGCACGTAGCTCACAATCTTCATTGATAAATGTGCAGTGACTGCATCATATGTTTGATTGCTTATCGAGGTCCAGGCATCCGTTGTAATGCAAACTGCACTTGCAACTTGAAGTTCACCACGAACCTTCGCCTTTATTCCCTTGTAAACGGAGGGCAATAACGCACTTGACAGTGAGCTGCGAGTCGGGAGCTTGTAGCCTGGGCATTTGCTGACAGCTATTACCAGATCGCGAAAAGCTGGCTCTTCGACAATGCGAAGAGCGTGATTGCCTTTTGCGACCATTTCAAGGACTTGGCGGTCAATTTGGGCAATCTTCCTGTTTGCCACTGGGCGATTAACATAGTTTGTTATAATTTGTTGTCCTGCTACTGACATTAGCCTAGGTGGCGATTGAGGTAATGCTGCTAATGTGTACAAACAACTTTAATTAAAACCATACAAAAAATTTAAGGTTTGAATTGTTCCTACCAGAGGTGTTGGACGTTGTTACCAGGAATGGTGAATCATCCGAAATGGAAGGCTGATTATTTGTGTTAAGAATTTGGCGGAGGCCTACAATTACTGTGGGATGCACATTTTTGATATGGCGCGCCAAATTACTTTGTGTGTTTCCACTTATGCTTATTAGCTTTTTGCAACAAACACATTTGCCTTTGCCACTCTTTAAAACAACAAAGTGGTTCCCTATTGATCTGAGCGCTTCCGTTTTAAAAATATTTTTAAATTTTTCATATGCGCACTCAAATGATAAAAAATCTCAAGAACCGTTATGGAAGCACAAACAAATTTGTTCTAAAGTCGATAAATCGAACGTGTGCTTCAAATGAACGAACCATTGGATGGAATGAACACGATTTGAACGAACGAACTAAAGGAAGGAACAAAATACTCGAAGATCATAAGAACAAAAGACCAAAAGAACAAAAGACCAATGAACTAAAATCAGGGATTTAGTTCAGTTAGCGGATTAGTTCAATCGAACTTGCTCTAAACTAATCGGTGCAACTCTAATTTTCAGCTGGTTGCATACATTTGAACAAAGTTCGTATACCCTTAAGATTTTTTAAAAATTCCCACTAAATTTCTGTTAAAATAAGGCTGTACAATCTTTTAATATTTAATTATAACTCACAGTATTTTACATTGTTACATTTGTGGTGAACAAGAGTTTTGGTAGATGCTTTATGGAATCAAATGCAATGGATGGTGTTTGATGCTTTAGATTTATTCTGATTAAATGTAAAAGGTTTAAAAGTTACGGAGCGACACGTGTTGTGTGCTTGACAGTAAGCGATCGAAAGAGAGATGATTAAAAGAATATCGATAACTTAAACAGATTAATATATATTGAAAGTGAATATTTTAATATGTAAGTGTGATTGGCCATTTGCGAGTGTTGCCAGATCTCCATACATTGCAAATATCTAGAAAAGTATGAATGCAGTGTTATTTGCACTGCAGATAGAGCTGGGTAACTGCTATTTATCTTATCGACAACATAAACAAAACAAAGAAGATATATTTTTATTGTTTTCACACTAAAAAAAGACCATACGTTTTGCTTTTCGGGCCGTTGGAATTACCTATGTGCTTTATGAAAGTCATTTCATTATCTGTTAACAATTTGCTTTGCTGGGAGCTCTGAGCACTCGTAAACTTTCACTGATAGTTAAATCGAATCAAAAGCCGATTTAAAATCTTTCAGAGACTTCAACATGTTGTGCATGTCAATCACACATGATCATGCCGAACAAGTAAAACCCCGAGGAAAAGCTTTGTGGCTTTTGCACTCTGTTTTTCGGATCGTGCACGTCTGTCTAGTCAAGAATTTCACTCGCACATCCAAAACACTGTCTGTGTCTTAATTGAAACTGTGGTCATCATTCTCCTAGAACAATATTACCTGACGTGATACTAACATATCCTGCGACAGACTCCAGATGTCACAACTATATGAACTCTTTGTTCAGAGCAACCTAAGTATATGTATGTAATATGTTAGAGATGTTATGAATCTGTGGGATTGCTTTCAACAATCCGAGAACTTTCACGCAACTTCCGCATGACGAAGCCAGCGCGGGTCGTCGGCATCAGCTCTTTGTATCATGCGCATCACGCAGTGAAACTGCCATAAAAAAGTGTCTGACATTTCGTTGCGGTACTTGACATTGTCTTAGATCTGTAGTGTCTTTTTATGATATGCCATATACATAAATACATGCATGTACACATGTTAAGCTAACTCCGCTTATGCTGCAATATATTGTGCAAAAATGTTTGTCAATAATTGTGCCAAGAATCTGATAATGTTTTGTAAATACTATAGAGAATTTTATTTGAACGTTGAATACAATGTATGTATTAACAAGTGGGCCAACGACACCAAGCCAATGCTTTCTGCGTGCGGAGCCTAAACGAAGTCCACCTACCGAATAACCTACCGAGAGGCACCGTCGCATAACGGACAACACGGAAACATGCGAATAGAAACGCGAGGAGAAATTATCGCGATAGGGATAGAAAAATCGAATAGAAGAAAAATCGAAGATGCAAATATAAATGAAAAATAAAAATAAGATAGAATATCGAGGAAGATAATAATACCAATTACGTGCTAGGTAGACAAGAATTAGAGTTCGTGCTAGCTATGACGTGTTGAAGTTTATTGTAGTCCGAATATATAGTCAAATCCGGAACGGATCGTGCAGTGCAAAGTTCGATCTACAATAAGAAAGAATTAGTGGAAGGTAATTACTTCTACAAGGGACAGATGAGTGTAGCTGCCTTACAAGGGCCTCTCTGTCGATGTCACCTTGCATAAGGTTGTTAATAAATAAGACCCCTAGCACGGTTCTGCGATTAGTTAGGGCGCCACTTAAACTTGGATGCCAGTAATTCGGCAGTGAAGGTTATGAGGGCCACAATGACGCCCAGCATCCAGACGAGTAAGATGCCCGCAAAGTTCGACATGCCCAGTGTGACGGGCCCAATGCCAATGTCCTCTTGACCATTGCCCGTCATGGTGCTTTCCAGCTGCTGCTGTATCTGTATATTGAGGTTGTCGTTCACCACGCGATACTCCCAGTACTTGTCGAACCCTGAGGAGTGCCAGCGATAAACTAAATCATTGAAGCGCTCCAGCAGCGGCCACAGACGGGGCACAAAGGCCACCGTGTACTGGAAATATAGATCCTCCTGCATTATAACCATTTGGTTTAACACCGAGCCTGTCAGGTAATCACCAATGGCAAAGTGACCTGTAGGAACAGAAGAAACATATGAAGTTAAGCTGAGTAGGGGCAGGGTATGTAAGAAGGTACCAAAAGGCAGACGCTCCACGGTGAATCCCATTCTTCCTAGCTCTGCCAATTCAAACAATTGATTATCGCTATAGATATGAAAGTTATTTAGCAGTTCATGGAACAAGGGCTGAGGGAGAGGTAAGGTTTGTTTTAATCTCTTGTCTGTGCATCTCTTTCCTTGTCCTTCACTTACATCATCGGATCCACGAATCGCCGATACCCACGCCTCCGAGTTAGCCGCCCATTGTAACCTATGGGATCTCATGCGCTGAAGCGTGTCAGCTGCCTCGCCCAAACTGGGAATGGTTAATATGCTGGCCAAGCCGCCGCCATAAATGCTCGTGATGATAATGTCATTGAGGAAACACGCGAAGAGCAGCACACGCACTGTGACAGAGCGCACATTACTGTTGCCAGACTGCGATATGAACAGCTTGAAGGTGGTGACCAGTGCAAACTTCATACTGCCCCACCAGCTCTGAGGCTCTGAGCTGCAATATAACTTCTGCTCACTCCTGTGTGCCAGCACCAGGCCCAAAGTTTCGATGCCCAAACAGACCAGAACGGCAGCCCACAGAGTGCCCTGGAACGGCTGCAATGGCAAGTACCAGCTGGCAAGGCGATGTGGTGCTGGCACCAGGCAGGTGATGCCAGAGCGAACCAGGTACATCGACATGTCCAGATATGTGTAATCGTCATACCACGAGTACATTGCACCTATGCAAATGTCCACTTTATGCTGCAGGATCATGCCCATGGCGCCGTCGCCCGTTATATTAGGATATATTGTGCCCCAATCGTCTGCATCAGCTATGTAAATGGAATGAGGTAGAGGGAATTTATTTAAAATACATTTGTACTACATACATGAGTCAATCTTCACGGTACAGTTAAACTGCTCGCAGAAGTTGAGCACGACTTGTGTCTCAGTTCCATCGATATAAACATTTGCTAACTCCGACTGTGCAGACACTCCCATGTCGCGGGCGTTACTAAAAGTTCCCTGTAGAAGAAGTAATTGCTGAACTGGTATCGTACTTAATATTAATGAAAACATTACATATTTGATGACCGTATAAGGTCTGTAGTCAAATCCGGCTATAACTACTTCGCGTCCTTGTAGATTGTTCAATTTATCAGGAAAGAGACGTCTCTTAAATTGAAACTGATCTTCGAAAGTACTGTAACGATCTAAAAGCTGAAGCTGTGCTGGTTCTTCTTCCCTGGGGCCGACATATTTGTTGGTCTTAAGCTCGAAGGTAGTTGAATTTGCATAGCTTCTTTCAACAAATAGTATATTCGGTTGATCTGAAAGAGAGAAAGGAGTTTCTGAAGAATTGTATAACATATTATTTATGAAACCTGTGTTTATGAAATAACTCAACGTAAAAGTATCTATTAATTCCCATAGCAAGTCGATTTTCTGAGTCTCAATAAATACATATTTAAGTAAACTAAAGGACCTTATATTATAAATTTTAATCAAATGTTATTCGGTTTCGGTTTCATGCACTCTACTCTATAAAGTATTCCCTCTTGTCTTACCTTGGAAAAAATAATCATGAAAACATGACATTGGCAGCTGCTGTGCCACATATAAAAATACAAATTTGTTGTGCAGCGAGCGCCAAATAGAGTACATAGAAGCCTGCGTGAAGGAGGCCACAAATGGACAAATTTCATCACCAAACACAAGGAAACTCTGTGAAGTAGAATGGTATAGTAGAGTTTTCTGTATTCTTACAATTAGTATGTCATACCTCGCAGTGCGATGTCTCGATAGATATTGTAAGCTTTAGCGACAGATCGTCAAAGTTTAATTCGTTTTGCTTTAGTTGTTCCGCACGGGAGTCTACGTCAACTACATTGTGCTTGAAGCTGGCAGATAGCGTTCCAATATTGATTCCCACAAAGCTTGAATAATTCCAAGTTGTGCCAAATTCCGGCTGAAAATGAAAGTCATCATGCCAAAGAACACAAATCGTGCTAACATGTAGATGTCTTTCAACTGAAAGAACTTGTGGCGTTATTTATTAGTTTTGGTAGAACTGCTCAAAGCGACTCACTTATGATGTTCAAAATCAAAGACCAATTGTTATCGACTAACATTTTGATTGGCGAACTATTCGCGGCACAGGTTCATAGGTTACTGTTTCCATTAAAGAAGTCCCAACTAGTCCGGGACGAACTTACCTTTGGGCAATTATGCGCATACGAAACTCAGTCGTAATCTGTTTGTTCTATTGTGGCAAGTTAAGCAATTACCAGCTCGATTTTCACTCATTGACCAACGACAATTTCTAAATTTTCCGTTAAATAAAAAGTAAACATAAATGGGAAATGGGGAATTACAAATATGGTTATCTAAATGGTATTCAATTGGGTCCCAGGCAATGAACGACCCAGCAGACAAATAATTTAAGTTATTGTTTAACAGTTTATAGTAAAATTGAAATATATGTTTGTATATTTGGTTATAAATTTACTACTAAGGTCTTTAAAGGTTCTTAACTGTACCACCCTAGTGTTATAAATAATTCCTTACGATTCCTTATACCAATGGCTAGTTTCAATGAAAGGAGTCCAACCTTTTGGAGATGTTCTTTACAATGGTATTTCAATTAATACCACAACTTACATCATTGTAATGTGTTGAGTTTGAAGCGAAACTAAGGTATTTGTGCGGACAAAGCGGAAATTAATATGAAACAAAACACGAAGAAGAAAGTTTGAAAGCCGTTGAAAAGAAACAGAAATTTTAATTGATTTAAAATGAGAAATTAAATGCTGTAATACCAAGCATACACACACACATACATGCGTACATTCAAAACTTTAAGTACATTATCGGGGGAAAACGAAGGTAAAGCCCATTTTGTATCTCAAGCGTCAAGCGTTGCCGGGATTACTCTCTTCAACTTTCTACAATTTAAAAGCAATTCTTCCGATTGTTTTATGTTCGTTAGGCCACCAAATCAGATTTTAGTTTTACTTGACCGTACAAAAATTGCAGTTTTATCTTTTGATTGACTCGTACTCGAACATAAAATGAAGCTGAAAACTAATGAAAAGAGATCTTATTACCTGCGACTACTGAGAATTGTCAAAAATTAAGGTAAATGAAGGTATTATAAAGTGTTATGTATGTGAAGAGCAGACAACTGTTCTCAATATTCAACATTTATGTGCAACATTCATTTGTATACCCTTGTTGCAGAGAGAGGGTTTATTAATATTGGCCTGAAGTTTGCTACGCACGTGAGCAGACCTCTTTGAGCATATAAAGTATATATATTCTGGATCAGCATCAACAGACAAATAGAACTACCCCTGTCCGTCTGTCCGTGTGTCCGTCTGATGCAACGCAAACTAGTCTCTTAATTTGAAAGCTGTCTTGATGAAACTTGGTACACATGCTTCTTATTGCTGCACGCTGTATATAAGTCGGAACGAGCCGGATCGCACCGATATATCGCATAGCTGCCATACAAACTATCGGCAGATTTTTGTTATTTGTTAATATATTGCAAACAAATTTACTACATATTGCTTTTCCTATATATATAATATGCATATAAAATCTTAACAAAATCAGATCTCTATAACATATAGCTGCCATAGGAACAATCGGAAGAAATTAAGGTTTTTGTATGAAGAGCAGTTCTGATTTTAGAAATAACTTAACTTATCTGTGCCAATCAAAGTGAGACATAATATTCTCCACGAATATATATTACTATTATTGGCAGAATCGAAGGGCAAAAGAAGCTGAAGGGTATAGAACCTACGGCATGCCGATAGTAGCTTTCGTTCTCGTTACTCATTGTATGAGTAGAAAAGTAATAAAGTGTAAATCTTTGTTGAACAAATGATTTGTTTGTTCTCTTGAATATTTTCACCCAGGACTCTAATTTGTAGGCTACTTATTGAAGATACAACTTTTAAGAAGTTATCCAATTCCGCAGAATATAATTTACATCTATTATGTTTGTTTTTGACAAAGAAAGCAAATATCCGGCAGATGAATTTGTGCACAATTTGCTATTGAGAACTATTTGTGTATTTGATTAGAGTATTAAAAATTGATAGAAGGGCATTTGAGTGCCGTTCGCGCTGGACTGTAGCTCTAATTACTTTTTTCCTTGCCAAAGTTACTTTAACACATTAGTGTACCATTGCATTATACACAATCAAACATACGCAATTCTTCTTAAACCTTAATAAGTCGATGTGCGTATTTCCCTCAATTCTAGAGCTATTTGTTCTCTCTCTCTCTCTCTATCTCTCTCTCTTTATCTTTATTGACTGAACTACATATTGCAGAATTACTATGTATGTATGGTTTTTCTGTATAGCATCATATAGAATAAAAGCAAGCTTATTGTACCTTTGTACTTTGTTAAATAGAGTATTGTAAACATGTTTTTCTTTGAATTTCTAAAACTTATTTCTATTATTGCTGAGCAACAACAATGATTTAACCAATCAGAAGTTGTCCCAGTTTTCTGATTGAAAGATTTTGTTATACCCATAGGAGAATGAAGAGTGTAACATACATAAGTACCCGAATTCTGGTCAAACGCTTGTAACGCACGACCCCCTTAAGTATAAGGATATTTCTAATGAGAATCATAAGAAATGTGTATAGTATTATCTAATTGAAATAATACTAATATGCAAGCAGTCTTAATATATGTTTGGTAAAGGTTAAATAGCTGCATGCGTCACCGATTTTGTTTAAATTTTGTTTTTTTTACTGATAGGGCTATATTTATCATGATTTTAGGTGAAAGAATTATTTGGCGGTCGCTTCTAGTTTTTTTTAAAATTTAATTTTGAAAATAATTAAATTTACATGTATTTTGTTGTTGGCCAATTCTGAGTAAAACTTTACAATGATGCGCACAGTGTCCTACAATCGATTTATTTCAAGCGAAATTTTATTTAGACACAATAATTTTTTATTTTATGAGTTGCATATTGGGTGAGAATTTCGGCGCCTGCAACTAGATGTTTAATAGCTGAATATGCTTTCAGAATATAATATGTGTGTGGTAAACAAATTTTTTTTTTTTTTTTAGAATAGAGCGCTGAAGGCAGCGCGCTGTTTTTCTAAACACTGAATTTTTTTTACATGCTCAGTTTTCATTTAAATTGAATCGGTTTATTGGACACTGCACAGTGGTTGCGCCCATAGGCCAAAAATCAAAAAATCTAAGTCAAAATATTTAGGTAAAAAATAACCAAATTAGCTGTTAAATGTCCAACCTTTTCCAGTCCAAACCGGTTTTCGCTGGAAATCTAACGGTTCCTGCTAAAAATTGCTTTCAAAGTTGTGAACAACTGTTCTTTTGCAAGGCAAAAATTGCATGCGTGCTTATTTTGACATTCAAAGCAAAACTTCAAAGAGTTCAAACGTCAAGATTAGTGAATGGATTTTATTCATTTAAAATGGAATTTAAAGCTGAAGGTATTTACTTTAAATCCATTTAGTAATAATAAACTAATATGTTAAATCGTTTTTGTGAAAGAAATGTTGTACAAACCATGTTTTTTGTTCATTTTGTGTGCGTCTTTTTCATGTTTACATAAACTTTTAGTTGTGACCCCCCTCGCTCCCCCCAATGTGAGTATTATCAATGTATTAACCAATGTTTTTAGATAATGAAAATGTTAAGTGTAGCTGCAAATAGTTGCAAATGTGCCTGTAATCTTCAATATACTAACACCGCCTTTATATTTTTAATGGTTAAATTCGCGATTCGAGTTGCTGCTTTTCCTTTGTTTTTGTGATGTTGCTTTTGTTTTCTTCATTTGTGATTGTGTTTGTGTTTTTATACACTTTTGTATATTTTTTTTTTTTTTTAATTTTTATCTTTTGTTATTTTTATAGGCAATTCTTATAACTGTGTGTTTTCACGCAGACATATATTTCATCTTTGGTGCTCCGAAAAGAGCACAAATTTTTAAAAAACCCAGAGTGTGATTAATTTAGAAGAACTTGGCATTACAAACAATGATTGTACAGCCGATTTAAATGAACTTGAGAAATGTATTGGTTACAGTAATTATTGTAAGAAAATAATTGAGTTCATGGGTAAATACAGGCGTAATAAGAGTTTTTTTGAAAAATATCAATCGAATTGGCTGAACACCAAAGAAAATGTTATTGTGAAACCAGCTTGTTTTATTTAATATGTTACTTTTAAGTTCCGATCCTTTTATTTCGGGTCAAAGGAAACTTCCTTGTAAACAAAAGTCTAAACTCCTTAAATGAGTAATTGAGTTACTTGATGAAAACATAGAATAATTTTACTTCTAACTTTTTTGTATAATTATAAAACTTTTATTGTTAAGTTTCGTAATAAAAAAAATGTATGTATAATAAATTCATTTAAATTTATTTTCGTTTATTGTTGTAATATACTGATTTGACTACTAAAAGTATTCTAAGGCGCTTTCCTTATATAAGCGCAACCTTATGGCAATCATTTATAGGGCAGCTATAGTCCGATTTTGATAAAATTAAAACAAGAATTCTAGAATAATACAAAATGGCCATGCCTCAAATTCTATGAAAATATGTTGATAACTGGATACTCTCTAATTTTTTCCCTAAAAATTTTCCAATCGTTCCTATGGGAGCTATATGATAAAGTCGTCCGATTTGAATAATTTTTACACAATATTTTTAATATATTTTTCTAGATTTACTGTACAAATTTCATAGTGATATCTTCACAAGAAGTATTTATGGCCGCCGCTCCATACAAGCCCGACCACTGTGCACTGTACCGTCACAAAATGTTGCAGGCAGACTAGACTGTCGCCTTGCACAAAAAGGCAACAACAAAATACATGTAAATTTAATTATTTTCAAAATTCAATTAAAAAAAAACTAGAAGCGACCGCCAAATAATTCTTTCACCTAAAATCATGATAAATATAGCCCTATCAGTAAAAACCAGTAAGAAAAGCAACAGTCGCGCAGCACGCGACAGTGGGATACCCTTCGACCTATGTTCCTATGTATGTAGACATATACATATGCACATACTTTGAAATTATTCTCGACAGATGGCGCTCGCGCTTCGCGCTCGCCCGCCTCCCTTGTTAGCTGACACAAGCACTTGGTTTTATGCTCATACTTTCTTAAATAACTTCCGTGTTTATTGACTGATCGGATTACAATTTTGAGAATACGTAGATATTTCATTCAGTTTATTATATGTTAAAGTCAGAAAGTTGTATCTTTTATACAGCGCTTATAAATTAAGTTAAAAAATTAAATTATTAATTTGCGGGGGCGGTGGGCGTGGCATCCAACATTTGAAATAAACTTGATCTGCGCCGGCTACACAGAAATGTTCATGCCAAATTTGGTAACTCTAGCTCTTATAATAGCTGAGATCTGTGTGTTCATCTGGTCATCCGGACATCCGGACAGACAGACAGACATGGCTCAATCGACTCGGCTAGTGATCCTGAGCAAGAATACCAGGTGTACAAGTATGAAATGTCGTTTTTTTTAAATCAAAAAACACGTTAAATTTTGTGGAAAAAGAAAAAATCATTTATTCAAAGTATTTGCCGTCGCTAGCTACACATTTTTCCCATCTCTCTTGCAATTTGTGGATTCCACGCCAATAGAACTCATCGTCTTTTGCGGCGAACCATTCATCGAGCCATTTTTTCAAACTTTCGTAAGAATCGAAGCGCTGCTCAGCGAGTGCGTGTCCCATCGAAGCGAATAGGTGGTAATCGGATGGGGGCCAGGTCTGGTGAGTAAGCCGCATGCGGAAGCACTTCCCAATTGAGTGTTTCCAACGTGTCGCGAACCGCTCTTGCCGTATGTGATGGAGCGTTGTCATGGAGAAAAATGACCTTGTGTTGTCTTTTTTGATATTCCGGTCGTTTTCTCTGAAGCGCACGGTTCAAATTGATCAATTGTTGTTGGTAGCGTGCCGTATTCACCGTTTCGCCGGGTTTCAAGAGCTCATAGTAGATGACACCGCTCTGATCCCACCAAACACACCTTTTTGGTGGTTTTCCGTGCTCTTTGTCGTTGACGTCAAAATCACCACTTTTGAAGCGTTGAAACCACCGTTCACACGTTTTCACAGTTGGTACTTGTTCGCCAAAGGCTTCAACAAGCATTCGGTGCGATTCCGCAGCTGTTTTCTTCAAATGAAAACAGAAAATTAACACTGTCCGCGTTTGCTCTTTATTCGGCACGAAACTCGACATGTTGACTGCACTGAGAGTAAACTATAATGACGCTCGATTTGCGCAAAACTTTGGTGGTTCGACAGTCAAGGTTGACACTTCACAAGGTCAAAGTTTTATGACAATCGATAAATATTTACGTTTGCGAGACATCTATATGTTCGAACCGACATTTCATACTTGTACACCTGGTATATATACTTTATGGGGTCTCCGACGCCTCCTTCTGCCTGTTACATACATTTGCACAAAGTTAATATACCCTTTTTTGACCATTTTCAATGGTCGAAGGGTATAAAAAATTTAAAAAAAATCGGTGACGCATGCTATTTAACCTTTACCGAATCCTCTTTATGTTGCTTAAATTTTGTATAATTATTTCCTTATTAATTAATTTGTGTACCCTGTGGTGTACTGAGTGAATAATTTTACTGTCTAGTTTCTCAGTTTAAGATCAACTTGACTTTTTATTAATGCGTGGAATAAGTTGGAATGATCTAGAACAGACCTATATATGATATAGCTTCTATAGAATCTATTGATCGATTTTCGTTCTTCTATATTGTAACCAAAATGGACAAAACTTTGCATTTTTCAAAGAATTTAATATGCTGTCATTTTCATTTAAATCAAACAACTAAAACTTATAGCTGCCATAGAAAAGAAATGATAAAAAAAAGAGGTTTTGTATAACAACCTGTATTTATGTCAAGATACCATACAAATATATCAGTTTATAATGATAATAATACAATAAAAGTTTTAAATGAAAAATCAATTACAACTAAATAATCATTATTCTTCACTTTATACTCCATATAATTGGCATATAAACTATCGATGAATATTTTTGATGTGGGCTGCAAGTTATCAAATTTCGGCATGTCTACGGAATAATCTAAATCTCTTACGGAGCACGTAATTTTCAGAGTATTGTACTCCTAGATTATTGCCGAAGATTAAATGAAAGCGGAGCTGCAATGCGTCATTTGTGTATTTACTTTAAAACTAAAGATGGTAAATGTATGTCTTTCTAGCGGCGGCGATAAAATTGTAATTTCATCTGCGCAGCTTCGCATACACACACTTTAATGGCATTACATTTTCTTCGCTCAAACTTATTTGTTATGAGATAATGTTTCTGGCTGTCTGCGTTTTGTTTTGTTTAATTTAATGAATGGAGAGCCCGTCGTTGTTGTTGTTGTACTTATAAGGTGCGTTTCACTTTCAATTGAACCAACCGATTTTCCATGTGTTTCTGTCTCTCTTTGCTTGCTACTGGTGCTTATATTTGGATCCCAAGCGACAACTTCGACTTAGGCGTAATCCTTTTGTGGCTTTTCAGTTTCCGTTTCACGTAATTTCACAGTAAAACGCTTTCATTGCCGATGACGCCCAAAAGACGAGTAATACTTCTGCAAGTGTGCGTGTGTCATAAACTGTTGCATGCTCTAAGCCAAAGCATGAATATACAAAGTTAGTTGTCCCTCGGCAGCTATGTGGAAATCATATAAGTTTATGTTTATAAGAAGCCATGTACGTCGATGTGGATGACGCGTTTCAGTTACCTCTATGGAGATCTGGCAACTCTCTGAATTTTCCAGTCACACTTATTTCAATATTTACTTTCAATAGATATTAATCTGGTTATCGATATCCTTTTAATCATCGTGAAATCCTTCTCTTTCGATCGCTAACTGTCAAGCACACAAAACGTGCCGCTAAGTTAGAGAATGAATTTTAGAGCTCATTACCAAATAACTTTATTTAATGAATATATAAATAAACGTATACATTACAGGTGAAATAAATATAAATATATACATATGTATCGTCTTGTATTGGAGTATCGTTGTCTGTCGGTTTGTCCATATTATCGTCATTTATTTTAATTTTTCTCTTTCATTGTATCGTTATCGAACTCTAACCAAGCAGCGCAAGAGACCACGTTTAGCAACAGCTCAATTGGTCTCATTTACACATAATCGCATTCCTAGATCATTTCTCTCACACATCGACAATTATAAAGAACAAGCACAATATCAATGAGGAAAAGGAGAAGAAGTAAAAAGCAACTACAGTGCAACTAATTCTTTGCAAAAGGAAATGAATATTTCCGTATAATTAAATTTTTTTCTATATAATTAGATAAAGAATTATGAACTAATTACAATCAACAAAAATTCATATTTTAACATAGCAAAATTAAATTAAGTCGCGCATATAACATTTACATATATTCTAAGACAGTATGAAATAAATAATATTAGTCTATGTACAATAACCCTGTTTCATAGACAAAACCAATACGATTTACATACCTAGTGTATTCACATTTTTAACAATGTTTGACTCCTTCGCAAACAATATTTAAATATTAACAAAGCTTGCATTATCCTTGATAACTATGACAGTAAATTCAGTAAACATAATTCAACACTAACATGCTGTAATCTTTTAAACATTCGAGTAATATTTGTACTTTTCTTAAGATTTAACTGTAACTATTTTGTCCGATATTGCTCATAAGTTTAATACAGTTGAAGTCTATGACCTTGCCTCTGTGTATCTCATATACATATATATGTATGTATGTATATATATACATATATATTCAGATATAAACAGAATACACTAATTGCACTGAAGTCAAAGCTACTTCTTTCATACCTGCGCTTACAACCTCTTCTGCAAAGCTTACAACCTCTTGCAACATGTTGCAATCAAATGAAGCCGGCCAAATGGGTTGCAGACGACGTTTCAAGACGGCGAAGCGACAGTTTGAGACGATCTTTCGAACCGTTCGCAACGACGACACGCATTGTCGTGGCCGAGAAAGCAGCTGTGAAGCACATACAAGTCAAGACGCGTCGCGAGGCCCGAAGACGACACGCTTTTTTGAATATATATGTATATATACGAAGGTGTACACAAAGTGCGACGACGTATGGTGTGGATCGTGTTTATCGCTGCATAAAAACGGGATGAAAAGAGCCGGAACAAAAGCCGACCTCGCAACTGGACCATCGACATTAGCATCAGAATAGAGTCTGCACAATGTCAGTGGGACTGGGACTGTGACTGTGAAATGTGAAATGTGACTGTGTCTGTGAAATGTCACTGTAAAATGTTAATTGTGAAATGTGCATAAATAAGAGTAGTTTGGAGGTGTTGCAATTTCGCTTGTGTTCATGTTGAGCAACTTTAATCTGTTGAAAGGTATTGAGCGAAAATGCCAATAGGCAAGGTACCACAACCTCTGCCGATGAGCCGCAAGTCATCGGCCAACGAATCATCCAGTCTGGATAGCACAATAGACTCACGCATGTCCAATAGTGAATTGCTGCCAATGGAGTTACTCAAAGTGAACTATGTGCATCAGTGTAAGCAGGCCATGATGCGCAAGTCGAATGAACCTCCCGCAACTCCGCATCTGAACAATCCCGCGCGCTTCATTGGATATCGCCGACAGGCACCCACACAAGCAGCTCGCCCAGTTCGGATACCCAGCACCCTCTCCCCAAACAGTGCACGCAAGCCACTGCCACCCATACCACCGCCAACGGTTGAATCCTGGCTATTGCTATCGAAGCAACCGCAGAAAACGACGGCAGTCGACTCGGACTGCTGTTGCTCCCAGTCGGCGTGCTCGTGCTCCGATTCCAACTCAGACGTCACTGAGGCAAGTACTGTGACACCAGACTGCGAGAAATCACAAAGTTGGAATTACCGCAACGTCCGTCCAGCCAATGCCAGCGGCGTTAAGTCGCGGGCCGATCGCATTGCGCGCATTGAAAAGTCACACTGCGAACTAGCATCGTCCTCAAACAGGGAATCCAGCACAGAATGTGCTGCATGTCTGCGCCAGCCACAGCAGGTGGCAAGTACACCTAATCGCATGTCGCCAAGGTCGCGTATACCAAAGCCAGTTGGGCCACGCACTGATCCAGGTCCCTACAATGAAACAAATTCGCAGCTGCAGCGTAGAGTTCAGCAACTGTTCCAGCAGGAGATGGTACTGCAAAGCCATAGCGAAGCACCCCGATGGATGTTCCAGAACCCAGGAGGTGGCAATAGGCAGCCAGAACTGGCTGAAGAGCAATCACCACGTCTGCAGCATAAGGCCAAGTTGGAGCGTGTCCATATACGCAAGAAGCGTCAGACTCTGCAAATTGTCAATCAGTTAACAGCTGAGAGAACTCGGGATGCATGTCAAGACACTAAGGCCAATGCGAGTTATAAAAACCAAAAATGTACTCCGACTCCAAAGAGGGACGAGCGCATGAAGAGGTCCTCCATGGAATGTTGCTCGGACTCGGGCGTTTCATCTTCAAATGACACCAAGGAGCAGCAGACAAAGCAGAACAACATGCAGCGAGATGAGAAGTGCCTCGATTGTGTCGATACCCTGGAATCAAAGATGCCAGACAAACCTAACCCCAAGCAGGCGGATCCCAACGATGTACAAAACTTTGCCAAGAAGAATCTTATCAAAGCAACAACCAATGAGCTTCTCACGGCCGCAGCCGTCCAGGCAAAGCTGTGCAATATAGAAAGGGAGAAGAAGCTGAATAAACTAAATCAACGGTCAACAATAACGATTAGCATTGACGACAACTGGGTGCAGGAGTCGTGCATAGATCCCAGTGATGACTACATGGAAACCGACTCTCTAATGCTCACCCCTGGGCCCATCAGCCACAGCAGTAATAGTGTTAAGATATTTGTCTGCAGCGACGGCAGAGGTTCTGGAGGCACTCACGAACAGTCTAAATCATTGTGTCCGGTGGAGCTATCATCAAGGAATTCAATGTCATCCTCTGGCTGCGGTGAATCCAGTCGAGATAATACCTCTCTGTGTGACTCGGAGCAAGATTGTTGCTTGTGCTCTGGCAATCAGCGAGGCTCGAGCATTAACTGTGCTTCCAACGATTGCTGTCACACAATTGGCGGTGTGTTCTGGAATAACGCCTGCTATGAGGCTGAACCTGATCTCGGTCCTAATTGTTGCTGTAGTGTTTCCAGCTGCGATGAGGATGATTGCTCGTACTACGAGGGCAAATTCCGCGTTGAATTGGAAGGCATCCAGGGACGACCCTGCAAAGTTCCACTACGTAACAATAAATTACTGAGAAAGGTAGGCACCACCAAACCTGACTGCGATTTCAAGTTACTTCTGATTTGCACTTTTTACGATTTATAAATATATATAGTTACTATATATTTATATAAGCCCCTTAACCTAGTAAACTCCAGGTTAAGGAATTTAGGTATTTTTATACCCTTCGACCATTGAAAATGGTCAAAAAAGGGTATACTAACTTTGTGCAAATGTATGTAACAGGCAGAAGGAGGCGTGGCAGACCCCATAAAGTATATATATTCTTGCTCAGGATCACTAGCCGAGTCGATTGAGCCATGTCTGTCTGTCTGTCCGTCTGTCTGTGTGAACGCACAGATCTCAGCTATTATAAAAGCTAGAGTTACCAAATTTGGCAGGAAGACTCCTGTGTACTATAAGCTGATCAAGTTTATTTCAAATGTTAGGTGCCACGCCCACCGCCCCCGCAAATTAATAATTTAATTTTTGAACTTAATTTGTAAGCGCTGTATAAAAGATATAACTTTCTAACTTTAACATATACTAAGCTCATTAAAATATCTACATATTCTCGAAATTGCAATCCGATCGAACAATAAACACAGAAGTTATTTAAGAAAGTATGTGCATAAAACCAAGTGCTTGTGTCAGCTAACAAGGGAGGCGGGCGAGCGCCATCTGTCGGCAATAATTTAAAAGCATATGCATATGTATATGTGTACATACATAGGAACGTAGGTCGAAGGGTATCCCACTGTCGCGTGCTGCGCGACTGTTGCTTTTTTCTATTTTTATACCCTTCGACCATTGAAAATGGTCAAAAAAGGGTATACTAACTTTGTGCAAATGTATGTAACAGGCAGAAGGAGGCGTGGCAGACCCCATAAAGTATATATATTCTTTCTCAGGATCACTAGCCGAGTCGATTGAGCCATGTCTGTCTGTCTGTCCGGATGTCCGGATGTATGGATGACCAGATGAACACACAGATCTCAGCTATTATAAGAGCTAGAGACACCAAATTTGGCATGAAGCTTTCTGTGTACCAGGCGCAGATGAAGTTTATTTCAAATGTTGGGTGCCACTCCCACCGCCCCCGCAAATCAATAATTTAATTTTTGAACTGAATTTGTAAGCGTTGTATTAGAGATAAGACTTTTTGACTTTAACATATACTAAGCTGATAGTTATATCTACTTATTCTCTAAATTGCAATCCGATCGGACAATAAACGCAAAAGTTTATTCAAGAAAGTATGAGCATAAAACCAAGTGCTTGTGTCTACTAACAATGGAGGCCGGCGAGCGCGAAGCGCGAGCGCCATCTAACGAGAATAATTTCAAATCATGTGCATATGCATATGTATGTGTACATATTAGGAACGTAGGTCGAAGGGTATCCCACTGTCGCGTGCCGCGCGACTGTTGCTTTTCTTACTGGTTATAACGTGTATTTGAGGGGTTTTTATTTCCTTAGAACACTTTAAATGGAACTAACTTTGTGCAAATATACAAGTATATAACAGCCAGAAGGAGTTGTTGGAGACTCCATAAAGTAGAAATATTGTTGGGCAGCTAAGTCGGATTAGTCATGTCTATCCATCTGTCCCTTTGAGAGCTAGAACTATCGAATTTGGTATGACGATTTCTGCATAGTGGGGCAAACTACCGATCTGAGAGGCGCTTAAACCAAACGTCTTTTCCAAAAATACCTTTTCTCTTAATCTTCTCCCAAAACTTGCCCCGCTATGAAGCTACAAAAAGCCATCTGTCCTTTATTTATTTTGTCTAGCCCAAAAATATCTCTAAATCTTACTGTACGGGAATCTGTCCTTTTTTAGTTGGTCTTAAAATCGACGTATAACCGCAAAATGTATGTATTTTATACATCGTTATCCCGGTTTTTCGATTCGATTTTCAATCATTAAAAGAACATATTGTAGACACAAATATTTTTGAAATATTGGTTTATATTTTCATGTTTTAATATTGCATTATTGCATTTGTAAACCCTTTCAGAGCTTATATTAACAGAAGTTGGTAACACAGCGCAAGAGATATCTCCGACTCTAACTATCTAAATAACTATTCTTTCAGTTTTAGTGTTTTATACATGAAACATGGCACACATGCCGAACCGATCGAACCGATATATTGTATAACAGTCATTAAAAAAAACAAAAATTCAGTTTGCAATATACAGACGAGTGGATGTTCGGACAGCCGGACAAAGCTAGTTCGCTTATTCGATTGACGTTGATCAACATTTTATTTACTTTTTTTGAGATGCCTGCTTTTGCCTCTTACTTATGATTTCATCTTAAGTAATCTTATCAAATCATTTTATCATAAATTTTAATAGTGAAATATTGTTTCAAAACTACTCTATTTTTGATGCTGAACCTTAATATGAAATGTGTTGATTGCTATAAGTTCTCGTTTATATATGTTACCAAACATCAATAACATATTGTTACATATTGCGTGCCCAGTACGAAAGTTTAAAAAACAAATTCACATGACTTTAAAATACACCGTTCCCAAAATCGGGTTTAGCCTATACTACATGTAAAATTTTAGACTTAAGATGATTGGTTTTATTTCAATAGTTTTAAGTTTAAAGTGTTTCATTAGATAATTTAACAACTTAATATTTGTGCTGATGTGTTCGGCTTCAGCTTGTGACTTTCTTGACAACTTTTGCACTACTTCACGACTTCGATTATTGTGTAAGTTTTAAAAGGGCTGTCCACTCGATCGGTACCGGACAGGGCTGCCAGATTACAAACATAGGAATACACCTTAAAATTAACTAATTAAATAATTTGTTCGGTACAAACTTCTGCCAATATTAATATACCCTCTTCGAAACATATATGTATGTATATATGTATATATCATTATATTATATATCTGAGACGGCACATGTCTGAATTGCTAGCTGCTTTAATTTCTTAAGAAAGTTACGACGGACTCCAAAAAACCTTAATCCGCACCAGGAAATAGAGCTGCACCTCTTCAAAATGCGACCGCGTGTACACGACATACTCCAATGACTGGAAGCAGTCAAGCTCAACCCAAATCAAGGTAATAATTGAGGCTGAGCAAAATTTGATTGTTATTTTTAGACGGTTTCGGCTGAATCGCTCTCATAACTACCGTAGCCTAGGTAATTATGTGTGCATGTGTGTGTGTACAGGAACACTTCGTTATGTAACGAAAGTCGCGAATGTGAAGCATCACGAGCCGCGTCGATGGTGCTGATTAAAGGTGAAGGTAGCGTGGAGTACGTTAGCGTGCGCCAGGAAGCGCCAATTCATTAATAAACACAAGAGCAGGAATGTATCAACAAAAGAAAACACTTCAGTATTTGATTTGTCTGTGGTTTTCATTTTGTGGTTTCATAACAAATTACGAAGATGTTTTGCATTTCTATACCCTACCAGAGAGTATATTCATTTTCATTGAGATGTTTGCATTGCAGAGAAAGAGATCGCATTAAAAATACACTCGTCTCTCGAATGGCGTTATATCTTTATGAAACATGGACACGTTTTATAAATCGGAGCAAGTCGGATTGTGTGTTTTCTATATTCTTTCAGTTAACTATAAAAGATATAACAACGAAACATTTCACATTAATCGATCATTATAAGAAATTGACTTTATTGGTGTCGAACCGTCCACAATATTCAGGGAATGCCTTTAACAATAATAAATAATTAATTGGCAAATGTTTTATTATACAATATATGGAAATAATACAGCTTGCAAGGCATTACATTTAACCTTAAACCTAGTCTCAAATCTACATACCGCAGTTTCTCTTTCCTCACTCTCTTGGATATCGCCAGACGAACTATCGGTGACAAATTACTTAACTAACTATCGATAGCCAACTTATTCGTTCCGCGACAATTGGTCACAATCAGTCTAATGTAAAGTATATGATTAGAATTCTAAGAGTATAAGCTGTTCGACATGTTTAAGTTAAAATGTGTTACTTATTTTTTTGTTTATTCCAACGCATTCGTTGACGACTCTAATAACTCTTTCGCTTTCGGGATTATGTGACAAATATTACATGCTCTTGCATATACTTATTTAAAAATTAAATATACAAAACAGCAACGCTAATGTTCGCTTGTTGACCCCCATAAAAAGAAACATTATGTTTTCGTTAGTAGAATTTTCGTGCCGCTTTTTGTTTTTGCGCATTAAAATACTTATAATGTGTTTATCATTAGGCTTGAGTTATGAAGATATGCTGAAAAATGGCGATGAGAGCTCTCAGTCTTCGTCTCTTAGCCAGTGGTCTCCAAATTCGTGTAGGGCTCTTCTCTGTCTTATATGTACCGCTAATAACTTTCACTTTCCCCATTGTCAGTGGGCAAAGTACCAAAATCAATCCGAGAGGGTTTGTGTTTTACTGTTGGCCACTCGGAATTTGTGAAGTATTCAAGAATAAAGAAAACAAGAGCAATGAATGCGTTCTGAAATGGTTCGTTGGTTGTGCTTATTATTTCTCGTGGTAGTTAAAAGTTGTTTTTCGAGACTCCAAACTTGATGTGCTAACGGTACATTTGGCCTGCTCTCATATGAATTTCTCTGTTTATGTTTATTGACCCCGATTTCAGTGAAGCAGAATACAAAGTTGTGGGATATGCCTAGTTTGCAAGTGCCAGGGCAACTCTTTGACCTTCAGCTGCTTTCCAAACTTGTCTAATTAAAAAAGTGAATGTCATAATTAGGTAACTAGGCGAAACTGAGTTATTGTCACCAACTTTAATCAACTTCCTTTACCTCCTCAGTGGATCAGTCGAAAGTCTTACAAAATTGTGAGTAATTAAAAAAATAGTGAACTAATTTAACTTTGTTGACTTCTTTATACTCTCATTATGCATTGAAAATGCGTAAAACGAATACTATAACAAATCCCTTCGCATATAAAAGAAGTGTCGATTCGGAACTGAACGAGACCTTGAGCTACAGATTGGTGTACTGCTAAGCAATTAGTAACTGTCAACCCTATAAGTTCCGAGCCTGGACAAACTTTTGTCTACCTGAAAGAAGAACAAAAGGTGATCCTTTCTAGGTTCCGGAACTGACAAACCTATTAAGCTAGAGAACTATTAATCAAGTAAAGAACAAAGAACAAAGTGTATCTAAGAGTGAGGCTAGCCTAAAGCATTGAAAGAATCAAGTTAATTCTAGTGGGAAGGAAGTCGCAATTATAAGAGGAAACAGACTGTAAGTAACTAACTTGGCCAATGAAGTTGCCAATTTAGAAAGCGCAAAGTCCAAAGTAGTAAATTAAGTGTTGTGCTGATACTCCTTAGTAATTACACAACACTGCGCCAGCTACACTTACTAAAGACCCCGACTGCTTAAGATGTGCAGCTACTGGCTCACAGACCTTGCATTAAGAACACGAGCTAGTTAGCTACTACAAAATTGCTGGTAGCTCTTGTTTTTGTATGGAACCATGTTATAAAAGCGAAGTAGCATAGAAAGTTAAACGAATCATTCGGCGTGCAGCATTACTAAGCACCCCGAAACGAAAGTGGCAAGAGCAACCGATCATCAAGCTGTCTACAAAAAGAACCGTTTCTCACATTTAAATAAATGTTGTCTAGTTAGAAAAGTTTCAGCTTTGCTTTTGCTCTGGCTGCGCTCTAACACGAAAATTTGTCAAAAAACCTCGACTCGTTGGTGCTACGCATGCGAGAAAATATGTGTGCCAACCGTTGGGTCTTCCATCAGTTAGTAGTTTTGAAGCCGTCATTGTTGCGAGTTCCCTTTAGAAACGCGCTAAGCGCGACTGAGTTGAAGAGAAGAAGCGACATAATGTGCCAATAAATACCTATGCGATGTATTGATATGAATATCCGAACTGTTGATAACCACTGCCATATTCTCTTGCAGACTGGACCACATGAGTTCCGACCCAGATCTATGGACGGTGTCATTGACTCGGGCGTCTCTTTGAATGGCGACACCAGCTCGTGCCCAGACACAAATCTACACACGCAAAATCAACAGGTAAGTAAAGAATACATTTTATATACACACGGCGAGGTATGTGGTGGAACAAGATGCTTGGAAGATGCTTTATGGAATCAAGTGCATGGTATTTGATGCTTAAGATTTATTCTGATTAAATGTACAATATAAGAAATAAAAAGTAAAAAGAGTCGCACGAGTTGTGCGCTTGACAGTTAGCGTTCGAAAGAGGAGAATTTAACGATGATGAAAATTAAACAGATTAATATTTATTAAAATTGAATATTTAAATAAGTGTGATGGCAAATTGAGAGGGTTACCAGATCTCAATAGGTATTATAACCGACTTTATAGAGTATTGGAAATTATCAAACGAAATATATGTATATGTAAAAGGAGATATCTTAGAACCCACTGACTATATTCAACATTTAAAACAAACTTGATATGCCTATGGTACATATACAGAAACCTTCATGGCAAATTATAGTGGCTATAGGGCCAGATTTTATGTCGGCTTATATACATATATATATATTATATAACTTGCATGTACCTACTGATGAATCTACAAATGCATAATTGTAATTGTATGCAAACAAAATTGCATCCAAATCGGAATACAATAACTATAGGAATAGGGGTTTTGTTCGAAGACCAGTATTGTATATTTGAAATAGCTTTACTTATCAGTTTCAGTCGGTAATCAACGTATACTTCTTGTATTCCATTTAAATCTGTCAACTATATCCTATAGGTTCCAAAATAACAATCTGTGAAAAATAAAGATTGTCATAAAAAAGTGAAATACATGAACAAATTTATACAATTTTAAATGATATACTGATATAGTTATATGCCAAAGCATATCGATACTTGCAAATACAACTGATTTTATAGGCAGTTTAATGTTGTAGGTAATATTTGAATACGTAAACGTAACCTTATTTCGGAAGTTGGGCGACTTTGTCAGTGCGCTCGATTATAACATTCTTTTTATACCCTTGCAGAGGGTATATTAATTTAGGCCAGGAGTTTGCAACGCACCTTAGTAGACATCTCCGACCCTATAAAGGATATATATTCTGAATCAGCATCAACAGAGTAGTGTTCGGTAATCCTAGTTCAATTTGAGGAATAAGTTCGTTCGTTCGTTTAAAATCAATGAACTAGGTCGTTCATTTAGTTCAATCGTTCATTTTTTAAACTTGCTTAAAGGTGCTTCAAAAAAAAAAAAAAAAAATGTTATGAATTTATTTCATACAATGCTGTCATTGAAAATTAAAATTATTTATTCAATTTATTTCAAAAATACTTAGACATAATAATAACAAGAAATAATAAAGAGTTTACATATTATATTGAACTAAGTGAACTAAATTGAACTAACGAACTATATTGAACTATAAAGACAGACCTAGTTCGTTCGTTCCGTTTGGTGAATAGTTCAATTTAGTTCGTTCGTTCACGAACGACACAACACTACAACAGAGGAATCAAATTAGCCCTGTCCGTCTGTCCGTCTGTTGCAAGGCAAACAGTTTGAAAGCTAAAATGATGAAAGTTAGTAGACATGCTTCTTATTCATACACGTTGTTTATAAGTCGGAACGAGCCGGATCGGAAGAATATATCATATAGCTGCCATACTAACTATCGGCAAATTTGACTTATTTGTTAAGATTTTGCAAACAAATTCACAACTTCAGACTTTTTCTATGTTACGATATATAGTATGCATATAAAATTTCATAAACATTTGACCATTTTAACATAACATACCTATGAAGATGCCATAGGAACAATCGGCCGAAGTGCAGGTTTTTGTATGAAGAACAGTTTACATTTTAGAAATAAATCAACTTATCAGTGCCAATCAAAGAATTTAAGAAATATTTAACTACATTTAATAGGGTTTTTAGGTATTGTTTCATAATTAATAATAACCTACAACCAAATAAATTTCCAATTGCAGGACGCTGAGGCGAGAAGGCTTAAGCGAGGTCACGTGCTATCCGAGCTGCTGGAGACTGAACGCATCTATGTGAACGAAATGAGTTCAATCCTTAAGGTAAGCACTAATCTAAGTTTAAGTAAGACCAGACGAACGCTACAGTTGGGCGAGCTCAACAGTTAGATACCCTTTCCCCACTTTTCTTTGTGACTTTAATAACTTCTGTGTTTATTGTACGGATTCAAATGTGAAGGCGAGTTAGATATTTAAATTAGTTAAGTATATGTCAAACTCAAAAAGTTGTATATTTTTTACGTCGCAAACAAATCGATTGCAGGGGCAACGGAATAAATTTAACATCTGCTTGCCGTTCATTTGTGGTCTCACTTCTATAATAGCTTAGATCTGTGTGTTTACTCAGCCTACCACACAAACAGACGGATATATTTTAATCAACTCAGCTAGTGATCCTAAACAAGAGTATGTGGAGATCTCGTGGATCACACTTATCGTTATTTAAATTAAAGCATTTATTTCATATGCGTAACTAAAAAGAGTAAATATTCAGTTGCTGTGCGTGTTAGCGTCTATCTGTACTTAGCGTCTATATTTGTAACGGCGAATATCGTTCGCGGAACTATCGTCTGCTTGCGACGGTGCCGGGTTGCCAGATCGGGCTCATATCGCTGAGGCTGCGTCGCCACAAATATATACATATCTTGTGGGGTCTGCCACGATTCCTTCTTCTCCTAATCAAATACATGTAATTAGGTAATAGTAGTACATATTAGATAGTAAAACTAATAAGTTTCTTCACTATACTTGAACAAAAATGACTTTGATGTTCTCGCAACATGACTAACGACAGTCCGTCTTGACCGATCGACGTCTGCGCTTTACGACTTCTCTCCAACGACAACTTTATCAACGACTCTCTCGTTCAACTTCACCCCTTCAACTCCCTTTTAAACTGACTGTTCGATTATTCTTCATTACTGCTACTCTGGTTCTATCGATAGGCGCCTGCAGCGTTGCCACCCTTACTATCACGCTGCCATCACCTCCATTGTTTACATTCATATATAAATTAGTATAGCCTTTTTGCCCATTCTTAATAGTTGAAGGGTGTATGAAGAGTATGAAAACTAGAAGAAAGTCACAGTCACAGTAAGATACTCTTCTCTCAGCAAGGAACAAGACTGTCTACGACTATGAAGCCGTTGAGCTTAAGTCTGTGGAGTTGACCAATGTCCAGCGAACTGAAACCAATAGAGTTTTGAAAAGTAACTGGTTTATGTGGAAGCTCAATCTATGCTTGAATGCCCCCGAATACAATTAGTGCATTAAATTCATTGGGCCAAGAGTAACAGCGCATCGAACTTTTAAGAACCACACACATGAATTGAAGCTCATTCTAAGCGAGCTGGCATTAAGTGATCAACTCTTGTGCGCAGCAGAACGGACGGAAGATTGTCGACTTGCAGATCATTTTATTGCGAGACTATATAGCTGACGGATTAAATATGCGATACGGTGGCTACGATCTGCACAAAGCATCAAAACCAAAGATAGCGGCAGTGCCAAGCTCATTTCAACTGCGACGGGTGCAGAGTACGGCGTGTAATATTGTCGGTCGATTCAATTTAAAGTTCGGCGATTCGCTAATCAAGCGATTCAATCTGCCTGAAGAGCCTCGCGAGTCTCCGCTCTCGTTTCAAGGCTCACTCTTTGAATCGGAAACATCCTGTGGCGGCATAAGCTACCGTCCAGCAGATTTTCGACCTCGTTTTGATGGCTGCAAACTTGGGGACAGCTACATCTTTGGCACAAACTTGTGCAACTTTGCCACGCACAACGTGCTGAATGGAAAGTCGACCATCAAAATAATTAATACACTGCAGGAGTGCGAGGAGAAGGAGTCCTCCATCAGTGACCAGGAACCAGACCGCAAGCACAGCATGCCCGAAATGAACAATAGTCTTCAACGTTTGAAGAACCAACGGCGCACAATATTCAAGGAACTTATCGAGTTGTCAAGCTGCGACGAGTCCCTGGAGTATCGCTTGGTCAAGGATTACCTTGAATCGAATAGCTATTCAGAGATCGAAAACGACACCGAGTTTAAGGAATATCTGCAGCGCAAGAACTACATAGACATTCTGGCATATCTGGAAGACAGTGAGCCCAAGAGCTTCATGTCTGTCTCATCGTCTGTCGCGCGAGCTCAAAGCTCGTTGGGTTCTCTTAATAATGCCAAGTCGTTGTCGACCCCAAAATCACTTAAAGCACCCAAGCTGATGCCTGCACTTGACACCTACATGTGCAGATCATGTCGGTCCAGCTGGGTGAATAATCTTGATGCCTTACCAAATCTTAAAGAGAGGAGTAGGTCACCAAATCAACCTGTGACTGAGGCTGAGGCTTTTTATAATGCAACCAATAATTGGAATAGTTCATATCTAGACATTCTTGGCTTCTGCAATCAGTTTTTTGAAGAAAATACAAAAATGTTGCCAGTTGATTCGCATGAACTGCCGAAATTCAAAACGGGCAAGTTCAAGTTGGCCAAGTATGAGCAGATTATCAAGGACTTTGTTGTGGCGCAAGGTTTTTCCAATGTCGAACAGTATGTGGATCAGAAATTTGGACAGTTCATAAGCAGTAATGTTAGCTCGTACTTTAATAGGGAAAAAGTAAATAAAACGTACGCCTTGTTATTCAAACTTGTTAAAAAGTTCTCTCTCTCTATCATTTATGTTTTTCCAGGGTTACTTTGACCGCATGCAGTCAGACGAACTGATGCACCTTGTGCCTGCAAGTCTTCAGGGAAAGGAAGAGATATTATTCGGAAACCTGCACGAACTATTTACCTTTCACAACGAAATATTTCTTAAGGACTTGGAGAACTGCATTTCAACGACAGAACTTGTTGCACTCTGCTTTGTTCAAAGGGTAAGTGAGAAGGATAATGTAAACAGTCAAAGTATTTACGATTAAATGTTCAACTTTTTAGCGTGACACCTTCTACCGGTTGTACTCGTTCTATTGTCAAAATATACCGAGATCTGAGAGACTGCGGGAGACGCTCGTCGACACACATCTCTTCCTGCAAGAATGCCAAAAGAAATTGGGTCACAAACTTCCCCTGGCTGCGTACTTGCTGAAGCCAGTTCAACGGATTACCAAGTACCAGTTGCTTCTGAAGGATCTGCTGCGCTTCAGTGACAGCGGCAGTTGCACCAAGGAGCTGCAGAAGGCTCTCGATTGCATGCTTATTGTTCTCAAGTGCGTGAATGATTCCATGCATCAAGTAGCTATAACAGGATTCCCGGTAAGTATTAACAGACAGACAATTTTGAGGAGCTTCCAAGTTAAATTACTCCTTTCTTTACAGACTGATCTGGGGCAACAGGGGGAACTATTACTGCAAGATTCTTTTCAAGTGTGGACCGAGTCAAAGAAGGATATCCGACTACGCATCAAGCCTCAGCAGCGTCACATATTTCTGTACCAGAAATCCTTGCTGTTCTGCAAGCAAACCTCAAAGACAGGCCACAATAAAAGCACCTACCAGTTCAAACACCATGTCAAGGTGGGTCAAATATCTAGAAAGTCCATATAGTGCAGCTTTTGAAACCTTCTTCTTCTTTTTGCACAGATGTCCCAGATTGGCCTTACGGAGTCTGTTCGGGGTGATACTAAACGATTCGAGGTTTGGCTTCAGGGTCGTCAGGAAGTGCACACACTTCAAGCCCCAACACTGGACGTTAAAAACAAGTGGGTGGCTGAGATCAAGCGAGTTCTACTCAACCAGCTTGAGGAATTGAAAGGGGAGAAAATAAAGCAGTATGGCCTAAATCATCGTGGCCTTAAACAGACAACATCCTGGGATACGCCAAACATTATACTCAGCACAGCCAGTCGAACCATCAGCTGCGATGCTTCCTCGGAGTCTTCCAACCGCAACTCGAACTGCAGCAGTGAAGAAAATGGTCCCGCTGCAGCTGCTTCTGGCAGTGTCGTTGATCGTGATAGGGAGCACCAGGAGGCCTGCGGATGGAGCTCAGATTACTCAAACAGCGAGGATGAAATATCATTGAACGAGGATACTAGCACGCCGGTAAATAACACTTGAAAATATATACAAAATAAAGGTTGTGGTAGCTAAAAAAGGTAGTTCCGAAAAACTTATTTAAAAATCTTTTGTCGGCCCGGTGTAACTCTGATGAAATAATTATAATTAATTATAGAATTCTATAAACAATGAAATTATTTACAGTTGGTTAGGGTACTCCAATCATTTAATTTTCTTACAATTTATTTCTTATTATTTATGCATATTTTTAATGAACTGTACTTTCTTTTTATGAAAACTTACACCCAAAAAACATGCACAAATTATTTGTTACTGCATGAACATGAACCGCACCGTCGTCTTCATGCACCATGCATTTATTGATGCGTCCTGATCGCCAGCGCTTTATGAATCTACTGGCACAGTGGGCGTCATATAATGCCGACAGTCCGTCGTCCTCCATGACTCCAAAATCGAACTCAAAGTTCTATGTATCCGTTGACCACTGAAGGCTGACATCCGTAAAATAAGAATAGAATCCAAAATTTCTGGGTACGAGTTTATTTAGTATGCACGCTTTTATTATAAGGTTGCTTGATGCCATATTCCAGGCAACTTTATGTAACATTTAACTTTGGAAAAACTTAAATATTTATTTTAATTAATCTTTTTATTTACAATTTATTATTATTAAAATATCTGCTAAGTAGCCATCCGTATTGTCTGTGTATTGCATCTCAAATAACTCTCTATTTAAGTTGGAACAAGTAAGATCCGGTCCATATATCGTATATTTGCCAGTGAACTTAAAAGTCCATTTGTGTTGTTTTTTAAAATTTATTATATATAATATTTTGTTAAAATCGAACCGCTATATCATATAGCTGACAAAGGAAAAGAGCTCGATATAAGAATATTTATATCATATTAGAAATAATGTATGTTTTCCTAATCTTATCAAAATCGAACTACAATATCTTACAACTTTTAAAGTAACTATCCATCGAAAATAATGAAAAAGTATTTAATGCATACTATTAACAAACATTTACATAATTAGCAAAGGAATAATCGATAAAGACTTACTCCGAAAGATGCAAATAAAACTTCCGGCAAGCCGAAGTTGGCCTTTCTGTGTTCTCTCTTTAATTTTTTCATTTATGTTAATTTTGGATGTATTGTACTAACATATCTATTATTATGAATAATGATTTAATTTCGAGTGCTTTGGAAACCAATAAACAATAACTATGAAACAACAACAAAACATAGATGTAAAGACAATGCTAAGACAAATTTCGAATGCCCTTAAACTAACTATATACACAATTCTATAGAGCGCAAAACACTAACAACAAATCTTTCCTAATATTCATTAACCAATTGTATATATTTCGATGCAGGGCAGTAAATTCGTTGCCCTGGCTGATTATACGGCTGTGGGACACTCTGAAGTTTCGATGCGAGAAGGTGAAGTTATCGAGTTATTGAAAGTGGGATGTGCCGGCTGGTGGTATGTGCGTGTCTTAGGTAACTGTTTAATTTAAATATCAAAGACTTATATATGTATTGTACAATATAATACCTTTCATATGTATCAGTATTTTGATCAGCTTTACTTTAATATGAATTATTTTATTATTTTTAAACAGACACCAATTCTGAGGGTTGGACACCGGGAGCGTATTTGGAATCAGTCAATCGAAAATCATCACGATCATCGATCTGCAATCAAGAGCGAATGAATTTCAAATGAATAGCTGCAACTGCTTAAGATAATCAGATATAGTCATCTGACTAAGTTAAAAGAAATTTTTCAAACCTATTTCCTTGCATTTTTCAAACCTCAATAAAACTTTTCTCCTGAATGCCTAAATTATTCGAAATCTACCATACCATATTTATTAATATCTCCTATTTACCGAATCTAACTTGTGACACCGAATTATCTCAAGATTCGAGTTCAAGAAATGCAAATTTGAATAATAGTCTTCTTAAATATTACTGTACAACAACAAATACAAAATAAAGCTAACAATTTATAGATAATTGCTAGTTTCTAGTCCGTAGCAAACCATCTGGCAGATTTGCCATACGTATATTGTATGTACAGCATTATGTATGTATTTGTACATATGTATATTAAAGAATAATGTGAAGTATACAGTACATAAAATACATGCATATGGACAACTACGAGAATAAACGTAATAAACGAGTATTTTAGGGACTGTTACAATAATTGATATATAGCTACGATTCGAATAATACTTAAAGTTGTATTAATATCTAAAGATTGATTTATATACATATATTTATAAATTATTTTCAGTTTGTAAATCGTATTTATGTATTATAATTAAAAAGTATATTGTTATGTTCGTTATATATTCATACAAATAAAACTTATGTATATTTATATCAAAATTATTAATTCGTTTATTAACATTCCGTTTATTTTCGGACTTATTAATGTACGAAATTTAAAGTAAGTAGCCAACTTTTAATCAATAATTATACCCTTACAGAGAAAATATAAATTTTATCCATAATTATCTGCGGAAATGACAGACTTTATATGAAGAATAATATTCTTTTTCGGAATAGGTCAACTTATCAGTAGCAATCAAGGTTATATAGTAACCATCCTCTCCTCCTTCTACATATATTCTTAGTTGGCACAAATGTATAGTACTATAATGTATAATACACGTGTATTTTTTGTGAAACCCTTCTTAAAGTAGTATGCAAGTGTGATGCCCGATGTTAACGATGATAGAACAATAATTGATGATTTCCGTAGTTCAGCCTCCATCGATATTATCACTAAGGAGTGAACATTAAACAATGAACTTAGTTATATTATCTATACTATCAACAATTGTTTACACCTCTACAGGGTCGACCAACCACGATAGTTTCGATATATTGAAAATTTATGTGACTTTGTCGATACTGAAAATAGTAGCCATATATAATATATTTAGTATTTTTATTTTTATGATGTTTTAAAAAATATATATGTGAAATATATACAATTCGTGTTTATTGCAAGTCCAGAAAGAAAGAAGAAAAAAGAACTACAGTAGACTTGGTGAAACAGCGAATACCAAGTGATGAAGAGAATTGTCCTGACTCACAATGGCATTAGCAAGGTACTCAAGCATTATCCAAGGACGTCACCATATCGTTAATTATGGTATTTTGATTATTTGGCAAATCCGCAAAAACATTCGAAGCTTATAACGTATGAACATAGTTAAATATGACCCTTGCCATTTGAGGAACATTTCTATCCGAGAATCAGAAAGTTGCTCTTCTACCGATTGAAAAAAATATAATTTTTCCAACCACTTAATGTTGCTCATAGCTCAAAATTATTAAAAATGAAGCAGCAGAACAAAAAGGCTCAGAAACTTCCTTGCCTTCCGGCCACACAGCAAAACAGCTTCAGTTTCGTCAGAATGACATAGTTTCTCTGAATTTCTTAATGAAAATAATAATAACGATTCGAAGTCTTACCGCGAGGACATCTTATTGGAACTGCGCCAAAACAAGATGACCTTCCATATATCGAAATAGAGTTTAGCAATTTAAGAAAGTAATTACACTGTTCGCTGTGTCCTGCCTTGGGTCTCGTCCGCAGATAGAGCCGATTCACTTGTGCAACACTCTATTGATTCACCAAGACAATGCACCGTGTCACAAGTCGGTGAAAACGATGGCAAAAATCCATGAATTGAGCTTTAAATGCTTCCGCATCCGCCGTATTCTCCAGATGGGGCCCCCAGCGACGATTGCCTGTTCTGGGATCTCAAAAGAATTCTCGCGGGGAAGAAATTTTCGTCGAACGAAGGATCATCGCCAAAACAAAGGCCTATTTTGAAGCAAAGAACAAATCGTACTACAAAAACAATATACATATGTTGAATAAACAAAAAGAATTTTGATCTATTATGTTCACTGTTCACAGTGATGATGCCCATCGCATTTTTGGTAAAAAATCAGAAGGAATTGCAACTTATCATATGCAACGTTTTAAATAATCGGAATAGTTTCTTAGTATTGTAAAATGTACCATAGTTTGATTGAAATTTATAAAGTGTGAAGTTTATTGTGATATGAGTCACTTCCGTCGTCTGTCTGTTGTAACGCAAGCTTGTCTCTTATTTTAGTTATCTTGATGAAACTTGTAGAAACTGTAAATAGGTTGGAATGAGCTGCATCGTACGAATATCGTATAGCTGCCACATATTTTTAAAGATATTACAACAAAATTAACTACATCTTTCTATATAATTATTATGCATATAACATTTCATAATATTCGGAAACCCTATAACATAAAGCTGGCGTAGGAACAATCAGCCAAAGAGGTTTCAGTATGAAGACCATTATTCTTTTTAAAAAACCAATCAAAGTTATGCAGTAATCGACTTATAATTTTTATACCCTTCGACTATTAGAAATGGTCAACAAAGAAATAACTTTCTGACTTTGACATATATTAGCTGTTGAAAATATCTACGTATCCTCCAAATATCAATCCGATCGGACAATAAACAGAAGTTATTTAAGAAAGTGTGCGAAAGGGAGAATAATTTGAAAGTATATGAAATTAACAAATTAAACTGTTGAGTGCGCTCTACTGTTGCCCACGTTCCATTTCAGTAAAGTCGGACAACTGTATCCTATAATTTTAATTAATGCAATCGGTTTGAAATAAAGATTTTTATAAAAAGTTGTACATGTTCAGCGATTTGAGTTATTATAGTTGTCAATGAATACACCCAATTTTATTCATTTCTGCACAATTATTATATATATAGCTAGAAATATAGTATCGATCGAAGGAGATAAGAACCATCAAGGGTATAAAACCTTCATCGTGCCGAGGGAAGCTTTTCTTTCTTGTTTTAAATGCGTCTAGAAGAGATACGAACGAATCAAACAATAACTCTATTTGGTAAACACAAAAGAAGCCTTGAACTCAAATTACATTTATTTGTGGTTTTGATCAATTACAACAAATATCTGATTCGTATTGACAAGCATATTATCCCAGATAAACCTTTAAGATATATACACCATGTAATGCTAAACATTGATACACAAATGAATGCACAATAGAAATACTAATCCAACCATGAAATGATTTAACTGGATTCTGGAGAAGTGTGTGGAGCTTGTCCTCGTCAATTAAATAAGCAGAAATAATAATAACATATAACAAAGGAATGTAATTATTATGAACAAACAATTGTATTGCGTACATACATAGATATGCATACAACATACATCAGGGTTTTACTTAACTATTATCATATTTAATTTCTTTTAAACTTTAGCAACAAAACTTGGGGGATATTATACAGTAAGTAAACAAATTTCAACTTTAAATAAAACATTGCAATACTAATTGTGGTTTGGTGCAACCTTCAGTGAATGCACGTGTTATTAATTTTGTCTCTTCTATGGATTTACATTCAACTGAAGACGAGCAATATTTGTATGTACTAAAAGGATGAAGATGAAGCACATTTTTAGTTGGCAGTTACTCTGCTATTCATGTAGAACTGCTGCGCAGAGAGCAGGAGGGTCAGCACGTAGATGCATGCCGCGATCCAGCAGTTGTAGGCATTCTGAAAATAGTATTAGAAATAAGATTAGAAGTGTGTAAGTATATATATATATATATATATATAATATATATATATATATGTATAATAGGTTCATATAGTGTTTATCTATGCAAATGCCGAAGAAGAAAGTGGGTGTGACAATTTTATCTGCGCATTGTCTTTCTATCAAAGGAGCCATTGTGAAATGAGTTTATGCAAGGCGATTTTGTTGAACTAAGTAGATCTGTGTACACATACGGACACAGTTCTATTGATCGTATGCATACCTTATTGGGTCTGTCAAGGTTAGTATACTCTATATGATCATTTTCAATGTTCGAAAGGTACAATAAGAACGCAGACCAGTTAAATAACTACTGATCCCATGCGCGTTTTATAACATACACAAAATAACTAACGTGAACTGAGATGATGTTAATATTCAAACCAACCTGGTTGTATGCATTGTTCGCAGCTGTATAAAACTCATCTAAGGTTTTGTATTCCTCCGCAAGTGGCAAGTCCTCAATCAAAGCCACACTATGTATGTAGAAGAACAATCCCATCAACACCTAAAGTAAAAAAATATTAAAGTATGCTTTACTTGTTATTATATGAATTTATGAAGGGTGGTCTTGTGACTCCGCCTCCTATGACACCACAAAACAAACCAGCCTCAGCTGACAATACAACTCACCAACTGCACGATACCCCAAACGGAGATGATCAGGCCGCAGAGCGAGCATTTAGGTCCACAGATTTTCATTTTGCTAGCTTCGATACACGCTTCCGTTCGACGAGATTGAAAATTTCTTCCTATTTACTTGGAATTATCGTCGACAGATTTTTTTCGCAGAAGCTAGCAAATGTCAGGTGAAAATCATGTGACAGTTCGTGGTGAGTTAAGTGTGACCAAGTGTTGCTTATCCCAATACACTATAATTATTTTCGATAAAATTCGATAAATCGTTAAATTTTATAAAAATACTAAACTAATCTGCAGAAACAGATAAAATGTGTCTACAATAAGTGGGTTGAAACAAATACAGAGATGCTTTATTTATTTATATAAATTTCTATATTTTAATCTTTTAATTTTCAATTGTTTAGATATTTTTTTATTCATTTCACAAAATTTTAGGCTTGTCATACAGGTCGATACGTGTCTGAGCACAAATTCTTTTACTCACGAGAGCATATACATGCATACATATGTATGCATGTGTGTAAATTCATGCACGCTAAATTGTCAACAAAACAAAGTTTAAGGTCTGGTTTTGAAACAGTTTTTATTAAAAAACTATATAACATTTAAAAAAAAAACATATCAAAAGGCCGAGATGCCTGCTACCATGCCCAAGTCATCTGTGTACCATGAAAAACAAATGAGGCAGCTATGTGCTCTGCATGCACTCAATAATCTATTCCAAGGTGATCAGTCCTACACAAAAGCCGAGCTGGATGATATATGCAGCAACTTAAGTCCCAATGTTTGGATTAATCCACATCGTTCAGTACTTGGGCTTGGCAATTATGATATAAATGTAATTATGACTGCTTTGCAAAGAAGAAACTGCGAGGCAGTCTGGTTTGACAAGAGAAAGTAAGTACAACCTGAGTACAGGAAGATACCTTGACCATACTTTTGAATACCACACAGGGACCCTTCGATCATTGATCTAGATGCAATTGTTGGCTTCATTCTCAACATACCCTCTGACTACAAAATTGGCATTATTACATTGCCGCTTAGAAGGCGTCACTGGATAGCCGTTCGCCGCATTGGAGAGTACTACTACAACCTGGACTCGAAACTGCGGCAGCCCGAACTGATCGGCAACGAAGCTGACACGCTTCAGTTCTTACGTGAGCAGTTATCTCAAGATGGTCAACAACGCGAGTTATTCTTAGTACTGGAACGGAACTCAAATGAAGATGCCCAACAGCATTGGATAAAAAAAACACCTGCAGATTCGGCTTGACTTGATCTAAATTGTAAACAGAGATGCAGTCGACAGTAAAGAACCTTTTGTTTTGTATTCCATACCTAACAAAATCGAATTCACAAATTATTATGCAAAAACATTCACAAGACACAGACGAATCTGCCTGGCGTCGCTGCAATGAGAATTCTGTTCTTCAACAACTTCAGGCTCAATGGTCCAATCATATTTCCTATTTGGAGGTCACAGTATAGTCAGCTAGGTGCCAAAACAGCCAATTGTATATCTAATTATTATGGGTGTCTCCCTCTAGTAATAAGAAAATAAACCTTAAGCGCTCTTGCTAAAGAGGAACCCTTCAACTTGGTGTCTCTGTATGTTGCAAGAGGTTTGCTCTGCATATTCCTACAATCAACTTATGTATGTGTCTAAATCGACTCAGTTATGCTGCCTTCTGATCGAAGGATGATCTTATTTTTGTTTTAACTGTATATATTTATGTATGTCATGTATAAATGCAGTTAACTAAGGCCAAAAATAATATAACCTGATGATATTTGTATATAGAGGACAACTTTATTGGCCTTGAAAGTCTTAAAACTTATTATTGTCTGCAATACTTTGAATAAGAAACTTTTTGGCTCTCTGCACAATCATTTCGTTTGATTTTAAAATAATCTAAAAGCAGAATAATCTGTATAAGTATTTTGTGCAAAGATTCGTTTTATTACAATACTTCGTAGGTATAAAAATAAATGTTGCAAGGATTGATTGTATAATATGGAATGGTCAAAAGTATTCGATTCGAGTTAAATGTTGACTTAAGCTAAGGACGGCATTCTACATATTTTCAACAGATATAAAAAAGATTCAATGGACGAAAGTGTTACAATATTAAGGCCCCACTGTGCAACGCTACATGTGTTTATATGTCTGTTTGGATGCTTCCATGAACTATGGCTGCTGGCTGCTGACGTCCTGGTTGCGGGCGTCGAGGACGGCTGGGTTCAGGGGCAAAGTAGGCCTGAGGCGGCGCTGCGGATGTTGACGGTGATGGCACGGCTGCCTGGTTTTGATAATAGTCATCGCCATACTCGCTCACTTCGCGGTTGCTTAATTCATTAAGGCGCTTGTATCTCTCGCGGCGTGCTTCCACCATGTATAGAATGCCCGCTGGCAACAACATTACAGCACCCACAACGGCAAAGGCGAATGACCAGCCCATATCATTGTTCTGCCAGCCAGGCATCCAATCGCGCGAGTCGCCTTTGGCTCCAAAGATGACCACTGCAATGAAGCCGAAGATCGATCCCAGTACCTGGCAGGTGCCAATCGTGAGCAGCAGCACTACATAGCGATCGTCGTCCCGGGATGTCCGCAAGAAGCCCAAGGTGAGGGGCAGGGCAAGCAGGCACATAACGAAGCACAATGTGGCAAATAGCTGGACCGCTATATAGAAGCCTGGCAGTAAAAAGTCATGGATAATGTAGTATTCCTCTTCGAATACCCACAAGCAGCCAGTGAATCTAGTGTCATAGAACCGGTGAATGTCCTGGAAATTGTTAAAGCACACTTCCCAAAGTCCCAGGTTTGTGAAGCGTGGATTTTGGAGTCGGCCATCAGTAACAAGCCAATAGGGCGTTGCAAATGCGATGACGAAGAGAATTAACGAGAACGCAGATATTCCAAGGGCAACTCGTGTGCTGCGGTTCGACGCGCCCATGGTTGTTTTTCGAATTTCGTATTTTTAATTAGTATTTTGAATAAAATTAATTTAATAAACGAACACAATTTCAACAAAATAAAAATTTAACTAATGAACAAATGTTGTGTCAAAAGACATAAACACGCCCTGCCAGTGTGACCGTTTACGTTTTGGTGACCATTGGTGTTGCCAGAAGGTTTTACGAAAGTGTTTGTGTATGCGACAACCCTGAAGTCTGTCAATTTCTTGTTTTGTGGCACAAAAACTCGTTTGCGAAAGCAAACTGAGAAAAATGCGTTTTTGGTATATAAATCTGATCAAGTTGCAGAAAGATAATTAGAAATTCAATCATTGAGTGTTATAATCGCATTTACTGGGCTGTTGTTTATAAACAAACACCAATTGACGTGTTGGTACAACTCTGTTGATGTCAATGCAACTGCCATTGCCGCAGAAGCCGACGCTAGCAACGAGGGTAACAATATGGCTTCCGAAATCGCGGTGGTAAACATTGGAAACTTTGAGAAGATTCAGAACTTCTTAAATGACACCGCATACAAGGAAATACTTGAGAACAGCGAAAACTTTAACACGCGGCTCTGCATCGAGCGGCGTCTTCGCATGCCGTTCCTTGACCCTCAGACAGGCGTCGCACAGACTCATTGCGCGCTCTTTATGAAACGAAAGCAGCGAATGCCCGGCTTTCGACATGGCCAAATCTATACGTATCCATCAGCTCGCTGGCGCAAGCCAAAGCGCCAGTACTTGCTTAATCCACATCACAGCTACCGCACCTACCAGTACCGAGAGCACCACCTAACCCACCAGCATCAACATCAGCATCATCATGTGCCAACCTCTGGTGCAGGAGTGGTCGGTGCACGTGATCATCATCAAGCAGAGAGCGCAGGTATGGCTTAAACAAATTTACATACACAATTGGCTATATTTAAATAAATATATCATGTATAAAATTAATAATTATATATGTTTATTTCCTATATATTTTTGATTAAGTATGTGCAATAACATACGGCGTTGTAAAATCAATAAAACTTACAATTGCTACTTCTTTGTTCAGCTTCAGCCCCATAAGTGCCACCACCTCGCAGCACAGTGGTTTAACATGTGCATATTTCAAATAAATATGTGTATCAATTATAATATAATATTATTATATTTATACATACATACGTGAGCATGAAAATTAATTCGAATTTCAGATCACATAACTATTTTTGCTTAATTTATAGAAATTAGAAAATAAATGTTATTTTTTATTGCCATGCACTGCATATAAGTTTAAATTTTATTACATTGATTCCTTAGCCAAAACATAATGTTCTTGCTACACTGTGAATTGACAACAACAACAAAGATTTGCTAAGCATGTGCGGCTTTATTAGAGTGCATTCCTTACATGTGTATACGTAGTAAGGAACCACCCCATTTAAAAGGCTTGAACATCCATTGGGGCTGATATGTGTGCACATGTACACACTACACCACATACATACGAATGCACGTATTTACTTCCTCCATTGATAAATTGTACTTGTTTGTCTTTGTAGCCATCGCTGCCACTGACGGAAACTCAATGGGCGCCTCAGGAGACAATGATAGCAAGGACTCGCATGCAAATGCCGAAAAAGATTGGTTCCATGAGGATATGGACACGTCCCACTATCATCATGCGGATGATTATGAAGATGATTTTGACTCTGACAATGATTTCGATGAGTCGTATAGCAACAGAGGAAAACGCAAACGCGGATCCCGACCTCGCCGTTCGAATGCAACTGTGGACGGCACCCCAAAACGGGGACGGAAAGGAGGTGGTATGTTCAACTCTTTACTCTATAGTAGTTTTATTTGATTATACAAATCTTTCCGTTTCAGGTAATAGACGTCGCAATGCAACTGATGGGGACACAGCAGATCGAAGGAGACGTGGTGGTACTAGCAACAATGCTAACACATCGGCTGCAGCAGCAGCGGCTGCCGCAGCAGTTGCACATGCTGCAAGCACTGCGGCCGCAGCTGCAGCGAGTGGACTATATGCATCGCACTCGAACTCAGCATCACCAATTCCCATTATCGACGAAACCTCACAGCCAGCTCTGGTATTAACGACAAGTCTTCCGCCGTCGTACGAGAAAAGTTCTTTGAACGATGCTGGCGCTTCAAACGATTCTATTCCACTGGCCACCATGGCTAGCATGGGTATGTCTACAACATCGGCTGCTACCCCAGCAATATTTACAACAGTAAACTCGTCACCATCTACTCCGTTGGCAAGTCCAAAGAAGAACAAGTTACGGACTGAACGCGAAGTGGCGCAACCATCGCCGTATTGCGATTTTTGTTTGGGCGATCAACGTGAGAACAAAAAAACAAATATGCCCGAAGAACTGGTGTCTTGTTCGGATTGTGGTCGTTCTGGTCATCCGTCATGTCTGCAGTTTACGCCAAACATGATAATATCTGTAAAGCGCTACCGCTGGCAGTGCATTGAATGTAAATATTGTTCTATTTGTGGCACCTCCGACAACGATGACCAGTTGCTGTTCTGCGATGATTGCGATCGCGGCTATCATATGTATTGTCTCTCTCCGCCACTGGTTACCCCACCCGAAGGTTCGTGGAGTTGCAAACTCTGTATGGAGGAATTTCACAAGCACAAGTAAAATACTAAGACAATTAACCGTGTCCACTTACGTAAATTAGTCCTTAACTCATTAGGCGCGGCAGCTTTTGAAAAATCATTTCTGATGTAAATTTCATTTTAGGTATTCCTTAGTACTTTTTAATTTTATGTACCTATTTAATTTAATTGTGTATTGTGTAACTACGCTTACATCGACTGCCCCAAGTATTGTAAGTATTCCCAGCCTTTTGCGCACTGATTGTAAAATTGCATTACACGAGGTCGTTAAGAGTAGCCAACTCCTATCATATAATTTTTTACACTTTCTGTAAAACCTATGATCTATTCTTAAAATTATATTACCAATAATGCCAATAAATACAAACCCTTTTGCATATTTTACCAATCGTTTCTTAATAATAATATGTAAAACCAGTAAGAAGTGGGAGACTCTTCGACCTATGTATGTGCCGGTGCAGTTTAATTTATTAAATTCATGCACATATACATATGCACATGATTTAAAATTATTCCCGCCTCCCTTGTATAGCTTACACAAGCACTTGGTTTTATGCTCATACTTTCTTAAATAACTTCTGTGTTTATTGTGATCGGATTGCAATTTGGAGAATGCGTAGATATTTCATTCAGCTTAGTTTATAATAAAGTCAGAAAGTTGTATCTTTTAAACAGCGCTTACAAATTGAGTTCAAAAATTAAATTATTGATTTACGGGGGCGGTGGGCGTGGCACCTAACATTTGAAATAAACTTGATCTGCGCCTGGTACATAGAAACCTTTATGCCAAATTTGGTGTCTCTAGCTCCTATAATAGCTGAGATCTGTGTGTTCATCTGTTCATCCGGACATCCAGACATGGCTCAATCGACGTGTACTCGATACTCGGTACTCGATACTCAATACTCGATACTCGGTACTCGATACTCGATTCTCGGTACTCGGTACTCGGTACTATACTATACTCTATACATTTGCCCAAAGTTAGTATACCCTTTTTTGGCCATTTTCAATGGTCGAAGGGTATAATAAACTTAAAACAATATACATATATGTGTATATATGTACATATATGTATGTATTATATACATAGCGTATATCGTGAGTACCATAAGAGAAGAATGTCCAGACGAACGTTGAAGTCGGCCCTGTTCGACGAACTTAGTTTTCTCGCTGCAGCGCGTAGATCGGAAGTTTTAATTTGAGGATAGGTAGATTCTATATTCAGCTAAGTATAGGTCTAGTCAGAACGTTGTATCTGTATTGGAAAAGACGCGCGTCGTCTATATTTAAAAGAGTTTATATCAACTGATCGTAGAGTCTAAGATGTTTGTAAGACATTGCAAGGTACAGTTCTTTATCTAGTATAAGTGAATATAAGAAAGTATTCTATTAACAGACTCGGACCCATGATGACCCCTGTCGCATGCTCAAGAGGTCATAAATGTTTATGTCAAAAATAAATAAGGGACCGCTGCATTTCAATCTCCCTGACACTTGAAGTTTTGGAATATGCAGTACGGTAAGGTTAAAAAGTGAGGTGCTACTCGTGTTCATGCTAGTGCCTGCACAGTATCTTGACTTACATATACATATATAGTAATACATATAGTAATAAATAATCATAAGTGAAAAAGAAACGTTTCAATAGTTTTTGGTCTATAATATTATGAATTAGAATGCGTTAACAGCTATTAAACATGAATAAATTTGTAAGTCACGTTTTGCAAAAAAATACTATTTATATGTAGATCTAGTTTATTTTAAATCTGGGGTGCCAAGCCTACCATCACTCCAAACGGTATTTTCCAATTATTTAGCAAAGTATTTAAGTCATAACTTTCTGCTCTTCAACAAATTTGTAGATACTTACAGTAATAATAATAATACTAATAATAATAAATAATAAACACATATATATTATATGTTAACATTTTCTATAATTTTGAGGGGCGCTGCCTTGTCTAATTAAGAATTATAAGGTCTTCTTTGTATTATCAGTCAGTTTATTGACAAATATCGTTTTAAGCGGTGGTCGGCTGCCAGCTCTGACAAAAAGCTTTAGTGACCTTTGAAAATAGCCAGAAAATGTTGTTAGTAGTTAAAGATAAACTGTCGATAACCTCCGATTGTGAACAGAGCTATCCGAATTTTTGAGCTAAGTATATCAAAATTAGAGTTATTTGCATTTGCAATAAAAATGCTGATTGTATGCAGTTTCTGGTCTTAACAAAAACTAGATACGATTTTATCCAGCAATTGAACTTTGAAAGAATCCAGAATTCATACGAAAATATCAACATTGGTAGCACTTATTGGAAAATTAGTATAAAACCAGATTCAATTGTTTTTTTTAGTTTGGAACGATACAATTAAATGCACCTTTGTCGTATCGATTACCGGTTGTTGGCACACAAATGAAAAAATGCTAAAAAGATATTTAAGTGCGGCATCGTAAAGCATAAGAATACATTAAGTTACCAGATGTTTTCAAAATGCTAAAATAATGCCAAAAAAGCAATTTTTTAGAAATTTTATGCCTCAATTACAAAGCGTTAGATCTAGTGGGAAAAGAGCTTAATTGGCAGCACTGAGTAAATAGACACGAGCTCTGCCGGCACACATACGATTGTAAAAGGTTCGTTAAGTTTTCGGACATGTTCGGTAAGCTCTTCGGCAGCAGAAGTGAATATACAACAAAATGAATCAGTTGACAAACTTCGTGTCTGTTGCTACAAACACAAACATAACATGGATGTGTTAAGGGATTGACGCCGACCTCTGGTTTAAAGGAGTATTTTTGCACAGCTTTTTAAAAAATACCCAAAATAATATACCCATCAAAAAATAAATACCAGATATACATACAGGGAGTCCAGTAACTCTTTACACATTAACATGTCCATTTGAGTAAAGAGTTACTTGACTATCTGTACATACATATGTAAAATCTTTTGATGTATGAAATGTCATCACACTTCTACCTTTATACATATATATGTATACATATACATAGATATCTGAATTTGTACAGGGTATAATAAGGTTTTCATTTGTGTGTATGATCTTTAAATAAAGAAATTTGTGAAAAGCCTCTTATATCTACATATAAGCGCAAATTAAATGTATGGTATGCATGGTATAAGTTAGTTTGCAAATGCCTGTTAGAAAAGAACCAGAAATGGATTCTAACAACGGATCGTTAATTGCTTGGCCACCCAGAAGATGCAGACATGCAGACATGACTTCCCCAGATGAGTTTAGTCAATCAATATGTCCCACAGTATGTGGTTCATCTTTCTGCTTAACCTGTGCATTGTATTTTGCGCACAGCTTACTGAGCAACGTATCCGACTAAGACGCTTCTTAATCTTCCCACGACAAGCTCCTACGAGACATCAGGTAAAAGTGTCTTGGACAATCGCGTGCAGGTCTGAGTATTTAATAAACAAGCATCATTCACCAGTTCATAGCAGGAATCGGCATTCCAGCTGACCTTTCCTTTGAATCGCTAACCATTGGCCACGTGCTGAAGGCGGAATTCTTTTTGCCATATAATGCCTCCGTATATCGACAAAATCCATATTGGCCAGAGTACAAGAATACACAGAATGCATTAGATGGCAGTAGCCCCTTAACAGAACTACGTCAGCTGCAAAGGGAGCCCACTGAGTTGCGTTGGAAAATCTATGCTTACATAGAACATATGCTAGACAGGTGAGTCTGACTTTTGAGTACGCAAGGAGGAACATATTTCTATATACTTGGATGCCCAGATACGGATATAATGGCAAAGAGTGTTTACTCCAAGCTATTTGCGAGGCAAATACAATTCAATTCTCAAAGGACTTTAGTGTCGTTCATGAACTTCTGCACATAATACTTAGGTAAGTTCTTCTAAAATTCTGTTAGTGTTAGACACTGATTATCAAGCGCCTCGTATGGGTGGCTAAATTGCGGACATTAGACATCTGCATGAATAAATTCATTTCTATGCTACAATACTGTACAGAAGGCCTGCCAGGTCAGCCTTTTTTCGGCCAGATCTACTTGTTATTTATCTTGTTTAGACTGAAACGAGAGCAACAGTCGAGCGGCACGCGACAGTGGAATACTCTTCGACCTATGTTCCGGTGTAGTTTAATTTATTAAATTCATACACATATACATATGCACATGCTTTAAAATTATTCCCGACAGATGGCGCTCGCCCGCTTTCCTTGCTGATACAAGCACTTGGAGTTACGCTCATACTTTCTTCAATAACTTCTGTGTTTATTGTCCGATTGGATTGCAATTTGCAAGAGAATACGTAAATATCTTTCAGATTAGTATATGTAAAAGTCGGAAAGTTGTATCTTTTATACAGCGCATAAATTTAGTTCAATAATTTAATTATTGATTTACCGGGGCGGTGGGCGTGGCACCCAACATTTGAAATAAATTACGGTACCAATGTACAACACAAAAAACAGCTCTTATGACCCACTGTGCAAACAAACATCACTCTCTCTCTCTCTCTTGACGCAACAACAGTACTACAACAAGAACAACACTATACTGAACGTTACACTCTCGAAATGCGACACATATAGTAATAAACACACAAACACAAGATAGATTAAACTATTGGGTTGGCCGAAAAGAAACCGGTGATTTTTTAAAAGAAAGTACAATAAAAACATTTTTTCGAGTTTTAGAATGAACTTTATTCAATTATATATTTCCATTTTGTTGGATGCCCCTTGGCCATCTTTCTTTTAAATGCATTATTCCACGCTCATAGAAGACGGTTACCGTAGAGTAACCGAAATACTAGGTAGGGTGAAAAGTAACCTCCTTGACCGCCATAATACACTGCTACTGCAAACAGATTTATAGTGCCTTGTAGTCCGTTCTTATTTAGGAAAGCACGCCAAATTTCTTTGCGATACTGCCAGTAGTTTTTTTTGACAGCTGATTTTCGTTGACGTGTTTGGCATCATGTGCAGTATGGACAAAAACGATTTTCGTTCTCTCATAAAACATTATTTTTTGAGAGGCAAAACGGCGATGGAAACAAAAGAAAAATTAGACAAATATTATGGGGCTAATGCTCCGTCAGATTACACCGTCAAATATTGGTTTCAAGAGTTTCGTGGTGGCCGCAGCTCCACTAACGATCAATGCCACATCGGCAGGCCCTCGGATGAGGTCACAGAGGAAAATGTCGAAAAAATCCATGAGATGATGTTCGCAGACAGGAAAGTAAAGTTTTGTGAGCTAGCAGAGGTCACAAGGAACAGTATTGACCGCACAAACCATATCCTAAACGAGATTTTTCATATGAAATATTTATCCTGCCGATAAGTGCCGCGAAACTGGCTCCAGACCAAAAACACGAGAAACGAAACTTTGGCCAAAATAAATTATTTGGGGCTTCAAATACTTCCCTATGCCCCTTTTTCATACGATTTGGTTTCCTCAGATTACAATCTCTTTTCAAACCTCAAAAGATGGCTCATCAATAAAAAATTAAGCTCATGGGAGGAATTTTTCGAAATTATCGACACCGCGGAGGAGTATTTTGCAGACCTTCCGGAAAATTATTTTTCGGACGGGATCAAGAGGTTGGAAAATTGCTGGATTAAGTGTATCGACCTAAAAGGGGTTACATTTAATAAAATAAAAAAACATTATAAAAAAAATGTTTTTTTCATTCCCAAGGAGCTTACTTTTCACTTCACCTAGTATATCGGAAGAAAAAATTAAAAAGAAATTGATTTTATTTTATTTAATTTTAACCTCGAGCCAGCCACTATGATTATTTGAAAAAAGCATGATCTGCGCCTGGTACACAGAAACCTTCATGCCAAATTTGGTGTCTCTAGCTCTTGTATATCAGCTTTAAATCCATTTTTTATACCCTTCGACCATTGAAAATGGTCAAAAAAGGGTATACTAACTTTGTGCAAATGTATGTAACAGGCAGAAGGAGGCGTGGCAGACCCCATAAAGTATATATATTCTTGCTCAGGATCACTACCCGAGTCGATTGAGCCATGTCTGTCTGTCTGGAAGTCCGGATGTCCGGATGACCAGATGAACACACAGATCTCAGCTATTATAAGAGCTAGAGATATCAAATTTGGCATGAACATTTCTGGGTAGCCGGCGCAGATCAAATGTTGGATGCCACGCCCACCGCCCCCGCAAATCACTAATTTAGTTTTAAACTCGATTTGTATGCGTCTTAAGAAATATATAGCTTTCTGACTTTAACATATACCAAGCTGATAGTTATATCTACTTATTCTCGCAATTTCAATCGGATCGAACCATAAACACAGAAGTTATTCAAGAAAGTATGAGCATAACTCTAAGTGCTTGTGTCAGCTAACACGGGAGGCAGGCGAGCGCGAAACGCGAGCGCCATCTGTCGAGAATAATTTCAAAGCATGTGCATATGTATATGTGTACATGCATAGGAACATAGGTCGAAGGGTGTCCCACTGTCGCGTGCCGCACGACTGTTGCTTTCCTTACTGGTTTTGTCTTAATCTATCCTTTTCGTGAGGGGTAACTGGCAGCCCTTCTGTGCATTACTGTACTGCACTAATTATTTGCTATACTCTTTATTCTTATACAATAATTAATATTATTCAAACAAAAAGTGTTCCGTATTATTTGATTAAGAACGTTTGTAAAATGGATGCACTAAAATTTAGTTTACACTTAAAATTACTATAAAACCAAGCTCACTATCGAGTGCATAAGTAAACTAATTCACAAAACAGGGAAAAGCAAACATTCACTCACACTTATTCAGAGTGAGTGATTCATTTGCCGATTTGAATGCTTTATGGGATCAGAGATGCCTTTTTTTCAGCCTGTTTCCGACAAACACAATAGATGTTAACCTGTACTGAATTTGCATCAATTAAACCTTAGTGTGCTGACAAGCACGATACAGTTTTAATAATATTCTGTTTATATATTCTTTATCAGCCCATCTAAAACGCTCAATACGGTTTCTGTGGATGAGCAGGATTTTATTCTGGCCGAAAAGACAGACACTCAGACTGGCAATTGTGAAATATATGACTGCAATATTAAGCTGTTGGATTGGATATCTAAAGTGATGCGATCAAGAGTGTACTCATGATCAATTTATGACACTGAAACGTGTCTGTTCATACATTATATTGGTATAAAAAGCAGTTTATGTTATATTAAAACACTATAATTAACTATTATGTTTTATTTACTTATTATATATACTTTATTCTGAAATGCGCCTCTTTACTTTTATAAATACAACTTATTCTGTTCTTGTCAAAATCCCAGCTAAATATTTGAATTCTTTCGGATTACTCACTGGAATAATATGAAAGTTACTTTAAATGTAGACTAACTTTTACTTCTTTTACTATTTACTTCTACCTTGTCGAACTTTATACTTCTTTTTTTACTTCTACCTTGTCGAACTTTTGACTCATACAATTTCGATGTCCCCCGCATTTGGATGTCTCTCCTTGAAGTTAAAGTTGTTCTGAAATCAATTCGTTAGATTCCCTTAAATACCGTGGATTCCTCTGAATGTCAAAAATATGAATTATAATCTGTGTGCCTTTATAAAGTATTAAATTATTTGCCAGCCTTGTATTTTCCTGACACTCTCACATTATGTCGGGAACTGAGCCAAAGTACGGTTTTTCAAATTACTCAGTGAAAATAGTGAAAATATGGAAAATATGAGAGATATACTTTGTTGGGTATAGCCTCGGTGATTTCCTAATAGAACCGCATTTGTTTTTCTAAATAGTTGGCCAAAAAAGCGAGAGCTAGAATGATATTGATGGATGTTGTATCGAATCCCTGAAACATTATCCCAAATTTGAAATAAACTTGATAGTATACAGGAATCTTCCTGCAAAATTTGGTATCTCTAGCATTTATACTAGCTGAGATCTGTGTGACAGACAGACAGACAGACAGACATGGCTCAATCGACTCGGCTAGTGATACTGAGCAAGAATATATATACTTTGTGGGGTCTGCCACGCCTCCTTATACATACATTTGCAAGTTTGTATACCCTTCTTTGGTTTGAAGCCCATCCCTGAAAGTATGCAACACAAAATAAGCAATACACAAGTTATATATTGAAGAAATGGTTTTGGTGAGGTGTGTAGTGGGTATATCCCAGTCGAGCACAGTGACTGTCGCTTTCGTGTTTGTTATTGTTGTCTGGTAGGAGAAATCAGTCAACTGATTGAAATTAATTTTTATTTTGTAGTACAGATAAATTCAAGTTTAAATTTAAATTCTAATGAATTAAAAATTCTATGGCAAAGCGAGCTTATTTTATTAGGTATTTATTAACATGCAGAGTCTAAAACGCCTAAGGGAGGCGCATTGCCCGCTTAAGAGAGTAAAGTGGGGTAACTTCAACATACGAACTGCGAAGAAATATAGAGGGAAATGTGTTGCAAATAAAGGGAATGCAGAGGGGAAGATGGAAATCCCATATGTAATGGAAGAACGAAATTATAAGTGTAAAGAAGGCGAGGTATATGACGGGTTTCACTGCGAACGGACGGCATATATTCCCGATTTTAATTTAATGTCGTATACACTTCGACATGTGGAAACAGGGACAGAGTTCTGGCACTTGGATACCAAAGACAACCATAATGTATTTTCCATAAACTTTCGAACTCCGCCACCAAATTCCACGGGAATAGCGCATGTATTGGAACACCTTTCTTTGTGTGGCTCAAAGAAATATTCAATCCGGGATCCGTTTTTTAAAATGCTCAATCGGTCAGTGGCGACTAGTGTGAATGCCTTGACCGGAGCCGATTATACAATGTTTCCATTCTCGTCCAGAAATGAGATGGATTTTCGAAACATTCAGAGTATATACTTGGATGCCGTCTTCAGGTAAGTAATCTGCAGAGTTTCCTATTAATTGCACCATCAGATGCTAAAAAACCTTTTAGGCCCAGTTTACTGTACTTTGACTTCATTCAGGAAGGATGGAGACTAGAGCACAAGGACTTACGCAATCCGAATTCAGAGCTAATGTTTAAGGGAGTCGTCTATAACGAAATGAAGGGGATATTTTCTGAGAATTTTCAGTTATTGCGAAGACACATCTATTCGAACTTAATGCCTGATTACATATATAAGTATGTTGCTGGTGGAGATCCATTAGATATACCTAAGCTGAACTATGAGGACGTGATTGCCTTTCATCGCAACTATTACCATCCAAGTAATGCGCGCATTTTCTCCTACGGCTCCTTTGACATAATGCAGACACTTTCGTTTATCAATAAGGAATACTTGCTCAACTGCAATTTCAAGGACAGCTCGCACAGCCGTATTCCCCCTTGCAAACGTTGGTTGCAACCGCGTAGAGCACACATCTCCTGCAGGCCCAACAACAATCGTGGGCCATCAAATAAACAGCATCAAATCTCAATAGCCTTGCTATTGTGCGATAGGACCGATGTACAGGAGGTATTCGAATTGAATGTCTTGTCGAAACTGTTGACTCAAGGCCCAAATTCAAGTTTGTACAAGAATTTAATTGCATCCAACTTTTCCGGTGGCTACAACAAGAACACTGGGTTTGGAGCAGAATGTAGAGATACTTATTTTGTTGTAGGATTGCAGGATATTAAATCGGAAGATTTCGATATGTTTACTGAGACTTTCGAACAAACTCTACAGGAAATCATTCGTGAGGGTTTTGACCCCGAAAATATCGAAAACACTTTGCACGGGTTAGAATTGTTCCATAAGAAATCAAGAGCGAATTTCGGAAACACATTCTTGTTCCAATCGACTCCGCTCTGGAACCATGAAGGCGATATTATTGCTAATTTGCAAATATCTGAAATGATTGCTAAGTTAAAGTGCAGGATTCGTGAAAATAAGGACTACCTTCAGCAGAAAATTGTTAAATATTTTGCAGACAATACGCACAAGCTGACTATAACAATGTCACCTGATGCATCATATGAGAATACATTGAAGCTGACCGAGAAGATATTACTTCTGGATAAAATAAGCAACTGTAACAATGACAAATTGGAGACGCTCTACAAGGAAAGCATTAAGCTAGAGGCGCTGCAAAAGAACATAGAGAATACAGACGTTCTGCCATGTTTGTCCTTAGTCGATGTACAAGAACCATTGGATATACCGCAAGTCGAGGAACTCACTATCGAAAAGGTACCGACGCAGATCTGTAAGGTACACGATAGTGATATAACCTACTTGAAATGCATGTTTAATATGTCGGGCTTAATGGAGGATGAATTGATGCTGGCCCCACTATTTTGCTATATAATAAACGAAATGGGAACAGATAATCATGACTTCCGAGAGCTTGACAAATTGGTGCATTCAAAGACAGCAGGATTCACTTTTGAAACAAAGGTAGTCGAAAGTGTAAACGATTCCCAATCGTATTACCTGGGACTGATGATGACGACGTATGCACTGAACAAATACGTTTCCGATATGTTTGCAATCTGCGAGGAGTTGCTTCTTCATTTCAAACTGGATGATACTGATCGTCTTAGAATGCTTATTGAGAATTACATTTCTAAGATATCAGTAGGAATTGCAAGTTCTGGAGACTTATACGCGATGCGAAGCTCCTCTGCGTTGGTAACCAATGCTGCCAAATTGAAGTCTCTCTTCTCCGGCATGGATCATATAGATTTCATGAAAGAGTATGTTAAGCAAAATACCACTGAAGATATACGGGATCGATTAAAGAGCATTGGATCTAAAGTATTTAGTAGTACCAACATGCGTAGTGCCATCAATAGTTCACCCTCTTTTCTCTCTGATGGCTTGCAGAAGTACAGCAACTTTGTTAGAAACTTGCCTACCCACGATATATTAAACACAGAGAACACTTTGAACTTGCTAAGGCCAGGCACGCAGCACTATGCGATGAATACATCGCTTTACTATTGCGCAAAAACCTTTTTTGCAGTACCCTACATGCATGAGGACCATCCGGTGTTGCGTGTACTAGCTAAGATTCTATCTGCAAATTATCTTTTGCCTATAGTACGCGAACAGAATGGAGCTTACGGCTCGGGTGCAAGAATCGGGTTTGACGGCCTCTTTAATTTCTATAGCTATCGGGATCCACACTCTGCGAAGACATTACGCGTTTTTGATAAAACATATGATTGGCTTAAAGCTGAAAGACACAAATTCGATGAACAAAAACTGCTTGAGGCAAAGTTGGGAGTTCTGCAGTTAGTGGACTGGCCAGAGGCACCTGGAGATATTGGGATTAATAACTTTGTGCTGAGGTACTCCCAAGAGATGTATTTAACCTATCGCTCGCGCGTGCTCGCCGTAACTATCGATGACCTACAGATAATAATCGATAGGTACTTTAAAGAAAAAGCAAAGCATTATGGCAAGTTTATTTTGGGACCACAGATTGAAGATAAAATGATTTCTAAAGAACAGCAAAATCCGATATAATTTCCTTTTTTAATATCTTTAGTCGAATTTCAAACTGTTCATCCAATGTGTGTTTCCACTGTTCCTGGTTGCAATCAATAACTTACGATTTTTGTTAATTTATATTCATGTTTTCAGCAAAGATAATTTTGTAATATATGATAATCATATGGTGCTATATCTGAACTGTATCTGTTTTCTTTCCATATTTGAGCCAGAAATACATATATATCATTTTAGATTAAGCAAGTTTGGCTTATAGTTTTTTTTATTTTGTTGTATTTTTGCTGGCATATGGATAATCTGCGGTAATGAGGGGTTTTATATGAATGCCAGTTATCTTTTTTGTTATAAGTCAACTTGTCATTGCTATCAAAGTTATATAGAAATCTAAATACACTCATATCCAATAGCTTACATAGGAACAAAAGTACAATTTTTCAAAAGGATTGCATATGTCCGGCGATTAGAGTTATTATAAAATATCGTAGTTGTTAACATAAATGGACAATGTTGTAAGATTTTATGGATGTTTATACAAGAATGTATAATCAAGTAGTCCATGCAACACAAGTGGTAAGTAGTTACGAGGCACAGAGTAGTGTCAGCGGTTAACCAACTAAACGCTGTCTACACTATTCCCCCTTTGATAAAGTTATTGGTTATATATAATATAAGTTTACTAGAATACATCTCAGTTTAGGTTAGCAAGTGCTTAGAACAGATTCAAAGTGTTTCTTGGTAATTGAACACTAATAGTTTTATTGAAATATGTTGATGTCGAGCCGCCGACAATATCCAGGGAATGCCTTAAACGGCCAATCATTGACTGCCGTTGGCAAATGTATATCGAACAAATGAAGGGCTGAATCACTTAGCAATGAACACATAGAGACCTCAAACAGCGTCAAAGTTTTTAGGTGCTGATTTTTCGAACCTGCCGCCCCACCATTGAGAATAGAGACTTCGGCTGCACGCTCGGCGGGGGCGGCTGCATGTTCGGCTCTCAGTACAAACAGGGCATAGCATCAAAACTGCTTCAGTCGCACAACGACAGCGGCTAAATGATGATGTTTTATTCAATAGGGAAATAATAAAGTTTGCAAGGCATTACAAGACTTTAACCTTAAATCTAGTCCCAAGTCTACACACCGCAGTTGCTCTTCCCTCATGCTTGGATATCGCCAGACGAACTGATCTGACGCGCCAAGCATAGCTTAATTCTAAGTTAAATCGGTGTGACCAATTACAACCACGATAAAAACGCATACAGTAAAATACTAAATCTTTGTGCCCTCTATCGGTGACAAATTACTTAACTCAATCAGGACACTGCGCATATATTTAACCTCACGCCGAACATATTTGCTATAATTATATGTAACACCTTGTAACACTTTTTTACAGTGTTTACATACACAGTAAAACTCAAGTGAACTTGCAACATGAGCTTCCACTTGTGATCGCAACGGTTTAAATGCAGAGTCAGCATTCCCACGCTGAAAATATATTTAAAACATACTTTCTCCGCTTCTTCTTATATACATATAAGTAAAACATAATGCTGCCGATCCGGCTTAGCCTTCATGAATGCTTCTCAAAGATTGTAAGAGACATTCAACGTAAAACGTTGCCCGGCGCAGGACCACCCCTGCTCTGGTTTAATAAAACTCTAAATAAAATAAACTGGAAGTGTTTTTATTGACGATTGAACTACAGCAATTTTATCCAAGACACAACATAGAAAATAATGCACAACACCATGAATATTATCTAGGTCGGCAGGAATGACAGGTGTCGTCTTTAAATTGGTAACAGTGCTTCACATCATCTGAGTACTTACGAGTACGGCATTAAAAAGCATTAAAACAAGGGGACCTAAGTACTATAGATCCCCTGGCAAACACCAGCTGTGGCGTTAAGATGGTTTTGAATGAGGATTCTTTGAGTTCTGTCGTTCATATAGCTTCCAAGTACGAACAGACATGAAGTTCATTAATTTATTCATGCTTTATTTCACCAAAATGATAATTGGTAGCTTCCGAGGCATAATTCTTTCACCTTAATTCACCATAAATGTCGCCCTACCTGTAAAAAAATTTAAAAAATAATCGGTGGTGTGGTATGACTGAATAAAAACTTATAAACAGTCTACGCCCGAATAAGTAAGCTAGGTGGTTAGGCAATTGGAGCTAAGTAAGAATTTATGCGTATGTGTAAATCAAGAAAACAGTTTCTTAGTACGCACATAGGTAGCGGGACTTAGCAGTCAAGTATGCTCGACTGTAACTGTTTAATTTAATATGATTTTAATGTCGTTGAAGATTTATGCCATTAAGTCGAAGACTATAAATCCATTCTTGAGATTAAAATATGACATGCATTCTTTATTGAAATGGCCTTATAAACATAGCAACAATAAATTTATATTTAACGTAATGTAAAACACTGAAAGTGTTTAGAATCCTTTAAATTTAATAGAATAACAATTGGGGCAATCGTTGATAACACACTCAAAATACACAAAACCGTGTGTTGATAATATTCATCGGCAAATGCTTATCGGTATATCGATATAATATAAAATAACATACATCGATATATATATTATCAACAATAGACACACACATCTGGATAACTGTGAGTGTTTTGATAATATTTATCGGCAAATGTTTATCGGAATATCGATATGAAATAAAAAAACATACATCGATATAAATATTATCAACAATAGACACACACATAAATACATACATACAACTGTATTCGATTCAGAGACGGGTGCATGTGTATTATAACATCTGGATAACTAGTGAGTGTTTTGTTGGTCTTATTATTATAATTTCTGTGTAAAATGTATTCGTAAACTGAATTAGAATAAGTTTCATTCTGGAGAAAAATTTGTTTATTTATTAAACATTGCTCACAAAGAATTTTAGGCAAACACACATACAATCATACATGTACATATGAATGCCGGCTGATGTAACGTAACTCAAACTCGTGTTTTATGTTGGTTCATTTTATTTATACATACATATATTGACCGATACTTTGTACTGGATATCACTCGCAATTTGTATGGTGTACTTATCATTTATAGACCCGCAAACATAGAAATGCTAACACGTTTACAATGGCTAAGGGCGGTGCCTCGCAAGGTTGGCCTACTGCCCAGTCAATACGCAAGGCACAGTTTCAAGTCGATTCCAATTGAGGAGGCCCTCAATGATGCCAAGCCAAAGCCAAGCGCAGCGCTCCTGGAAGAGGATTTGCCTCATGTAATCGCCGAACGTAAAAACAAATATAGTGAAGGAAAAATATATCATGGCTTCCTATGCGAGCGTGTCGAGTACATACCCGACTTTGAGTTAACCTCGTATACCCTCCGGCATAAGGGCACTGGCACTGAATTCTGGTATATCGACCGCAAAGATACCAACAATGTATTCTCAATCAATTTTCGCACTACACCATTTGATTCTACCGGCTTGCCTCACATACTGGAGCATCTCGCCTTGTGCGGCTCAAAGAACTTTCCTGTTCGCGATCCCTTCTTCAAAATGCTGAATCGATCTGTTGCAACTTTTATGAATGCCATGACGGGACCAGATTACACACTCTATCCATTCTCAACTATGAATGAGGTGGACTTCAGAAATCTGCAGAAAATATACTTGGACGCTGTGTTCAGGTGTGTACCACAATGAATGTAAATCGATTGAGAATATTTAATTGTAACAAATTCTATTTCAGACCAAATCTATCGCATCTGGATTTCCTGCAGGAAGGCTGGCGCCTAGAGCATAAGGAATTACACAATCGGGAGTCTGAGCTAATTATCAAAGGCGTCGTCTATAATGAAATGAAAGGAGCCTTCTCTGAGAAATCCCAAGTGTTCACTCAAAAACTGCTTAACAACGTACTTCCCAATCACACATATGGCCACGTCTCAGGTGGAAATCCATTGGAGATTCCGAAATTAACTCACACGGATTTAGTAGAGTTCCATCGTAAATATTACCACCCGAGCAACGCGAGGATTTATTGCTACGGTTCCTTTGACCTGACAAAGACACTGGCATTCGTTGATAAGGAATACCTTTCCCATCACAAGTGTATAGACAATTCGTACAGTCGTATACCATCGCAGACGAAATGGTTGCAGCCACGGAACGTGCATATTCCCAGCAGATTGGACAGCATGGGGGCTAGCTTCGACCGACAGAATCAAATTGCAGTTGCCCTGATGATGTGCGACATAACAGATATACAGGAGAGCTTTGAATTGAACGTACTCTCCGAGGTATTGATAAGAGGCCCAAACTCCAATTTCTATAAGAGTTTAATTGAACCAAATTTCTCTGGTGGGTACAATCAAAGTACCGGATACTCAGCAGATTGCAAGGATACCTATTTTGTTGTGGGCTTACAAGATTTGAAGGTTGAAGACTTTAAAAAGTTCCATGAACTCTTTGACCAGACGGTGTTCTGTTCAATCAAAGAAGGCTTTGAGCCGCAGCATATTGAAAGTGTGCTGCATAATTTGGAGTTGTCCCTTAAGCACCAGAGTCCTCATTTTGGAAATGCACTGTTATTTAACTCGACTTCGCTGTGGAATCATGACGGCGATGTTGTGCGTAATTTGAGAGTATCGGAGATGATTGCGACACTGAGATGCAGGCTAAGAGAGAACAAAAACTATTTTCAACAAAAGATTGAGCATTACTTTATAAATAACAAACATAAACTTACATTAACAATGTCACCCGACGAATTGTATGAGGATAATTTTAAGCAAGCTGAGGCTGAGATGCTAAAACAGAAAGTAGACGCGCTCGACAGCAAAAAATTAGAAACAATATATCAAAATGGAATCAAACTGGAAGCAGCTCAAAAAGCTAAAGAGACTGCAGACATTTTGCCCTGTCTATCAGTAAGCGACGTTAAGGAGCCACCAAAATTGCCGAAGATCGAGAAGAAAACCATTCAGAATGTACCCACACAGCTGTGCAAGGTACCCACCAACGAAATCACATATTTAAAGTGCCTATTCAACATTTCTGGACTGACTGAAGGGGAAGTTATGCTCGTGCCTCTATTCTGCAATGTGATCAACGATATGGGCACGAAGAATCATGACTACCGAGAGTTCGACAAGCTAGTTCTCTCCAAAACTGCTGGCTTCGAGTTCAAGCTGAATTTCGTTGAGAATGTTAGGGATGCCAAGACGTATCGCTTGGGGCTAATGATGACTACGCATGCCCTGGACAAGAATGTTTCATCAATGTTCGAGCTTGGCGAGGAGCTGCTGCTTAATTTCAAACTGGAAGATACTGACCGTCTGAATATGCTCATTGAGAATTACATTTCTAATATATCAGTGGGAATTGCGAGCTCTGGACACTTGTACGCCATGCTCAGCTCCGCTGCCTTAGTTACCGATGCTGCCAAGCTGAAGTCCCTATTGTCCGGCGTTGATCACATTGACTTGATGAAAAAGTATGTTCAAAACAATAGCACTGAAGAAATTCGCGACCTTTTAAAGAGTATTGGGTCCAAGGTATTTTGCAAGAGCAACCTTCGTAGTGCTATCAATAGCTCGGGAGCTTACCAAGGCACAGTTTTGGAGCATTACAATCGTTTTCTAGAGAAATTACCTTCGCAGAAGGAAGTGAGAAGCGAAAGCGAGCTAAATTTGTTGAAGCCAAGCTTCAATCATTATGTTATGAACATACCAGTCAACTACTGTGCTAAAACATTCTTCGCGGTACCCTATTTGCATGAGGACCATCCCGTATTGCGCGTACTGGCCAAGTTTGTGTCTGCAAAGTATCTCTTGCCCGTGGTACGCGAACAGAATGGAGCCTATGGGGCGGGTGCTAAGATCGGTTCTGATGGTCTATTCAGTTTCTTCAGCTACCGCGATCCACACTCAACGAAGACATTGGATGCCTTTGATAAGACATATGAATGGTTGAAATCAGAGAGCAAAAAACTAGATCAACAAACACTCTTCGAAGCCAAGCTTGGTGTCCTGCAGCAGCTAGACTCGCCCATTGCACCGGGGAACATTGGCATTGACTATTTCCTCTACGAGGTTTCCCAAGAGATGTTTGTGAAGTACCGTTCCCGCGTGCTCTCAGTGACAATTGATGAACTCCGCACTGTAATCGATAAGTACTTTAGGGAGGAACCAAAACATTTTGGCAAATGCATTTTAGGTCCAGCGAACAACAAATTAGAACAGGAAACTAACTTGAAATGGAAAATCATAACTTAAGTGTAGTGTATAGTATCATAAATAAAACTGTATATATTTTATACGCACATTTGTTCTGTTCGTTCTGTTTCTGCTAACTATGAAATATGTATTTAATGTTCTCCCCACTCAACTTGTTACTAAAGAACAATTAAACTCTTTAAATAAGCATCTACATCAAACTAGATTCTAAAATATTTATACCTCCATCATGTGCTCTGCTGTGCTAAATACACCTTCTTGAATTATAATATTATAAAGAACATACACTCTTAATTAGGCAGCTTGTACTCTCTTTGTTGCAGCGATGTCCCTTCCTCTAACCTTCGCCACAGACGATGACTATTTTGTGGATGCCGTGAGAGTTTTGTGTACTTACTCCTGGGTTTACAGTGAAGCCAATACTTCATGCTTAAAATCGCTGGACTCTATGCCGCAGGACTTTAAGGACTACTTTCTAGCACTAACTAATGACGACCTTAATGTATTTCCATTCGTGCATGAACCTTTAGCCGCTTGTCCAGCAAGCGTTCATAGATTTCGTCAACAAATGCTTCATCTGCTAACGCTACCAACTCCAAGTTTGCCCAGCAGAGTACTGGAAGAACCGAGCAAATCTTGTAGCAAGCACAACCGTAAGATATCGCCAAAAAAGCTGTACGAAATTGAACAACTTGCGTTCAATATTCACGATCACTGCCCCGACTCAGACATCCTACTAGACTTGGGCTCAGGCCTGGGCTACCTTAGTGAGTCCCTGATTAAACTTAATCATAGTTACTTAATACTCGGCTTGGAGGCAGACAACAAACGGGTGCACGCGGCACGGAAACGGTTGTCAGAGACATCCTTGAAATCCATTAGCTACAAGCAAGAATTTGTCACCGCAGACCCCGAGGCACGTGCACGCATCGAGAGCTACGTCTCTGAGTTGGCGCAGAAGAATGGTTTGACAGGAGAGATTACACTGACAATTATAGGATTGCACGCATGTGCGGATTTGAGTGTCAGTGCAATGCAGTTGTTCTTGAGAATGGCTCAAGCGGAGTGTCTGCACATCATGCCTTGTTGCTATCACAAGCTAGCGTTGCAAGCTGATTCCCTAACTGCTTTTGTCAACTTCCCCTTGAGTACTTCGCTGCGCAAAGCAATGCATGCTAGATCTGATCCTTCGGAGGTATACAGCTGTTTTAATAGACCTTTCATGCGATTAGCCTGTCAGGAGACGAAGTCGCGATGGCAAGCTGATTCTGGCACACACACTGAGCATGGGGCGCAAATGTTCTATCGGGCTTTGGCCACAGATTTATGTGATGCTGATGAGATGGCAAAGGTAAAGCGAAACGCGGGTATAACTGCGAGCTCCCTAGTTAGTCAAACATTTGGCGAATTTCAACAAATGTACCAGCTTTATTCTATACATGCTAAACATGCCGTCGACTGGCGGCCCATACACGAGACTCGTTTCAATGAAATATGCCAAAGATACCCCAAGGAGAGTGGGTCTCGTTTAGCTGAGGCATTGCGCTGTTTACAAGCGACCATGCAGGTAATTTCTTTGTTTGCAAATTTCATTACTCCCAACTTTGACTGTTCTTTTCACAAAGGAGCTCTGCGAGAACCTGGTGCTCTACGACCGTCTGTGCTACCTTAAGGAAGCTGCTGAAGGAGAACAAGTGTCGCTGGAAGTGCGCTATGAGAAACTGTTTGATGAAAGAGAATCCCCGCGCTGCCATGTTTTGATTGCCAGAAAGTTGTGATGCGGGTAGAGCATGGAAACATGTGGAGGAATGAGTCCGGATGTCGATGCTGCCTATGCACGTTAATGCAATTAGCAGGTACACTTCGCCACTAAATTTAAGCCGAGACTCTCTCTGTTTCCATCAATTAAAATCAATACAAGCTAGCGAAACTTTGTACACCGCGGACACAATTTTTCCATTTGCTCTCTAAGAAAGCATTGAGCAAGTAAGTGCTTTCGCCTTTCCCTCCTCATTACTCCCCGCACGGCGGCCCTCTCAGTGGTAATTCAATTTTCTTAAGGAACTTGTCTGTGCATACATAAATAGACACATACATACATGTTTGTGTGCGTGTGCCTGGGCTTATGCATCACTGAGTACATAAACAATTGTGTTAGCCTGCATTTCATTACTGGCAGGTATAGATATGTACATATGTATGTTATGCTACCCTAATTGCAGAAAGCTGAACAAATAAACAATGAGTATACATTGTATCAGCATCCATAAAAAAGGGTTCGAATAAGCAAGCTGTTCATTGGCAGAGTTATCCTTGTTGTCGAGCCAACGACAATATCCAGAGAATGCCTTAAACAATCATTGATCGCCAAATGTGGAAAATGTACAGCGAACAAATGAAGGGCTGAATGATGATAATTTATTCTATAGGGAAATAATACAGTTTGCAGGGCATTACAAGACTTTACACTTAAATCTAGTCCCAAGTCTACATAGCGCAGTTTCTCTTCCCCCACTCTTGGAAATAGCCAGACGAACTGATCTGATCTGACGCGCCAAGCATAGCTTAATTCTTAGTTAATTCGGTGTGACCAATTACCACAACGATAAAAACACATACTATAAAATACTAAATCTAAGTGCCCTCTATCGGTGACAAATTACTTAACTAACTATCGATAGCCAACTTATCCATTCCGCGACATCTAATATAAGACATACTTTACAGTACCATTTCTGTAGTCAGTGTTCACTTATTTTCACACAAACTGATGTCCTTATACCCGCTACCCGTTAGGGTAGTAGGGTATTATAACTTTTTGCAGTCGAAAATTTATGAAACAGGCAAAAGGAGGCGTCTGCGAGCCCACAAACTAAATATATTCTTAATCAGCATCAACAGCCGCGTCGATATAGCCATGCCGGTCCATATTAAAACCTAGATCTCAGAAAATATAAAAAGCTAGGCCTACCAAATTTGGTGTCAATATGTGTTATTATTGTACGCAGATAAACTTTGTTTCTGAATTGATAAAAATAAACAAGTGAGGGTATACTGCATATGGCACAGACACTAAGTTGCACTTAAGTATTAACTATTTTAAAAAATGAATACATTACATGCATTATCAATCCAAAGAAAACTTTGTGAAGTGTCTGCATATTTCCCTATAGTCTAACAATTTCAATGTGCGTTTAAAATAGGTTTAACAATAGGAACGAATATATATATAATTAAAATATAAGTTATTTAAGAAGTAAATTTAAAAAGTTACTGATTTCCGAGCCGCTCCCTGTAAAGTATGCAACACAAAACTGTGTAGCGGGTATATCACTGTTAAACACACTTGACTGTAGGTTTCGTGTAAATTACACTAGTAAAGTACACTATATCGTAGAAATGCTGTAAAGATCTGTTGATATTTATTTAATATTTGAAGCAACTGCAAAGGCAAACAATTGTCGGCAAGCCGGGGCAATCTTTCTTCGATATAATAATTGTAAATAAAATATGTTGATTGTGCTAATGAAAACGGATCTGTTTTAATTTAGCACAAGGCTATGAATTTAAACAAACATTTGTATAATATGTCTTCTAGATAATTGTGTAATTATAGTAACAAGGTTTCAAGCCAGTGTCTTTTCATACAGAGATTGATTCGAATACAGTAATATAAGGTATTTACAATTCATTTGTTGGTTATTAAAACTTTTCCAGCCCCGTTAAAAATTTTAATACCACTTTCATTTTGAAACATAAGATGCGGGAGTAGATAACAAGCAGACAACTTGCATCTTAGTTGGAGTCAGTGTCTTCGGAAGTTAGTTTTGTGGTGTCCAGTACCAGCCCTTCGCCCAGGCTGATAATACTCTTGAGGTCCTTTCTATAGCATGTAAACAGAACATAAGTTTTGAGTTAATTACAAATACTAATAACTTACGTGTGCACGTTGTTACAGCGATAGAAGTTGCTGATGCCTGTGAAGACGCAGGACATGGTGGATGTCCTTGGTCTGCCGGTTTCCTGCTCGGTGTTCTCTGCAATATCCATGGATCGATCCGAATCTTGAACCGATGCCTTATTCATACCCAATCCTAGGCTGCTCTGCTCGTAGGGAGATAGGTATTCATCACTTCGCTTGCCATATCGAGAACCCAAGAAGAAACGATCATTTCGAGGTACAATAATAAGGCGTCGCGTTTTGGATGTCCCTACTCCAGAGTTGGCAGAGCCGCTGCCAGCAGCAGCGTTACCACTGGAGCGTCCATATCGGCTTCCAACGAAAAACGCGGGCCGCTTAAACAACGTATGAAGCTCTACAATTTGAGAGCATTTGTAAATTGTGTTGATTATGATCGTGTGGAGGTGTGTTTTTTGTATCGATTACTCACCAGTATCCTTGTGGAGCTCGTTTTCATCGTATGGCGTATCCGCAGCTGCGGTGAACACCCCTTGGGCTAGAAATGCGCAGATGGTGAGCAAGAAGAGGCATAAGTAGGACTTGCGAGGCTGCGTCCGCAAGGTAGTCGACTCTGACATGCTGGGCTGCAGTTTTCAGTGCTGTAATTCCCATAATTCGTTATTAAATTAAATTTATTAAATATATATATAAATTTATATTATTAAATATTAAATTCATTATTAGGTAATATAAAACGGATACCTTGGATGGTGAGCCAGATAGATACATGGACATGACTGTGTATTTTCTCGACTGGGATCTTTCTTTTAGCATTTTTTCAGTAAGCTTTTGTATATGTCGCATCGATATTATTTTTAATTTCATGTTAATTGTTAAGTACCATCACTAATATAAATCATATTGTAATGCATGTCATCACTAATAAAGAATAAGTAACAAGACATAGGAAGATTATTTATATCTGTCATTCTCATCCATCCTCTTCCTACTTCTGCTTCTCTTGCACACGATCCACAAGCCCAGTCTGACAATGCGTTAGAGCGAGACAAATATAGTGCGTAACAGAATGGATGCGTAATTACTATATGGAGTCAAGAGGACGCGTGCTTATACTGTGTCTATGTATTGTGCTAGCATAATTGAGAAATTCGGGTCAGTCAAAAACTGAAGCTGAAAGAAGACAGTCCAAATGTCGTCGAGGAAACGCAAGGCCATGATCAGAGAGGCACAGGAGATTGAGATGGTTGAGTCTGACCATCAGACTCCGACATACATACATATGTATACAATAGAAACAATGCAAAGATAACTTTATATATTTCTTTATATACATTTATTTATATTTATATTTCTGATGTCACAACACTATTATACGCTATGGTACTGGGTATAAAATCAAACAAATATATGCAATTGATATATTGAATGAAATGCTTCAGTTGGATACCCTTCGTACCATCGTTGCTCGTCCATACCACTGTGCAAAGGCTCTGAGTTCGAGTACATAGCGCTGACCTCGTCCAGCTTGTCTTATTCAATTTGTATTCATTAATATGAGTAGGAGTAAAATTTGAGTATGTCCGGCATGACGACGTGCATTAATGGTAATTACGATTCGTTGCAAGGGCGGCGCGAAATGTTCGGCAGCCTGGCCTGCACAATTTGTGTTGTCGTCCCTCTCCCACTTTCCCCGTACATCTACCTTTTGGTCACGTAAATTGCGCAGCTTTCGCGTTGTAATTAAATTTTATTTTTTTATAACACTGCAGCACAAAGGCAAACTGACTTTGTATTTATAAGTGAATGTATGTTGTTGAATCCTCATAAAGCCAAACACATACATATACAGTAATAATAAGAAGATAATACCTGTCTACTGCCCTTATATGTATGTGTTTATTTTACTTATTTAAAACAATTACTATCGGAATTGTTAACAGAATAGTATTACAGATTAAGAAAGTAGTCAATTTGATTAGAGTTCGATTGCCATTTGGTAGATGAAAGACCTTTCATTTCCTGTTAATATTAAAGATAAAACGAGAGCAACAGTAGAGCGGTACGCGACAGTGGGATACCCTTCGACTAATGTTTCAATGTAGTTTAATTTGTAAAATTCATACACATAAACATATGCACATGCTTTAAAATTATTCCCGACAGATGGCGCTCGCGTTCACCCGCCTCCCTTGTTAGCTGACACAAGCACTTGGTTTTATGTTCATACTTTCTTCAATAACTTCTGTGTTTATTGTCCGATCGAATTGCAATTTAGAGAATAAGTAGATATTTCATTCAGCTTAGTTTATGTTAAAGTCAGAAACTTGTATCTTTTAAACAGCGCTTATAAATTGAGTTATTTTATTGATTTGCGGGAGCGGTGGGCGTGGCACCCAACATTTAAAATAAACTTGATCTGCGCCTGGCACACAGAAACCTTCATGGTGTCTCTAGCTCTTATAATAGCTGAGATCTGTGTGCTCATCTGGTCTTCAAGACATCCGGACAAACAGACAGACATGGCTAGTGATCCTGAGCAAGAATATATATACTTTATGGGGTCTGCCACGCCTCCTTCTGCCTGTTACATACATTTGCACAAAATAAGTATACCCCATTTTGACCATTTTCAACGGTCACAAACCTCTTGCGATGCGGTTATGAAATGAATTGGCTCAGAGAAAGAGGCCAAGTTGTTACCTCAAACGCCTACGTGAGTGATTATGGCAGCATCAGTCTGAGCTTCTACAGAAATAGGCTATAAATAGTAAAGTCTTCAGCAGCAGACTTTAGTTAGAGGCTGAGCCAGCGGAGTATTTGAACCAAGCAGAATGCACTTCAACAAACCCAAAATGATGCAGTTTATCCTGCTGGCATTTTTTGCCAGCGTCTCTTTGGCTGCCAACGAGAAGCCGTTGCCCAAGCGCAGTATCGGAGAAACATCTATTCCCTGGGCCTCGACAAGCGCTGCTCAGGTGGGATTAACTGGCGCTTGGAATGCAGCTGGTGCTGGTGGTTGGCCAAGTTTGGCAGGTAGCAGTGGCGGCTGGACGGGAGGACACAGTCCGCTGAAGAGCGCTCCGTCGCCGAATGAAGTAGCCAACGCCATCTCGGCAGCAAAGCAGGCGTCGGCCAATGTGCTTATCGCACAACAACAAATGCAGGCGGCTAAGGAGAATGTCTTGAATCAGCAGCGCATCGCAATGGAGAAGGAGACGCATGCGGCAATCCTAACGCAAAAGTCTGAGGCAGCTGCAGCCATCCAACGTTCCGAGGCCGCCTCGGCAGCGTCGGCGGTTGTGCTGGCCCAACAGCGACTTGCTGCATCCAAGGCAGCTGTGGCCTATCAACAGCGCATTGCAGCAGCTCGGGAGGCTGAGGCAGCTTCAGCCCTGCAACGGTCGGCACACGCAGCTGCTGCCGAAATCCAAAAGACTGAGTACGAGGCCGCCAAGTTTGGGCAGTACACGCGAAATGGCAACGCGGGCGCAGCACATCACCTGACCATCATCAAGGACGCTGCTTTGTCCCCTATAACGGCGGGCACAAATCATGTCACGGGCCTAGAGACCCTTGGCATTGCACCCTGGCTCAGTGGCAGCGGTGGCAAGACCTCTGCGCCCTCTGCATGGTTGTAATTCAACATTCTATATACATATGTATCTTTCTGCGCAATCAATTACTTTTGAAATATAATAAGTGCATTTGAAATGCTGCGGTATTTTATTTTTGTTCCACCCAAATAGAGACAAAGCAGAAAGAAGCTTCGACTTGCCGAAGGTTGAATACCCTTGCAAGTTCCTATCTCCTTCTATTGTGCGCATACTAGTTTTACATAACTTGGTTTATAATGGTGCAGAATTGAAATTTTATGTATTCGTTTACAGCTATAACAACTCCAATCGATTGACATATAAATCAAAATAAAAACACATAAATTCAGAGAACTGCATGAAATCTTTATTTGAATCGATAGTACGGTCCATATAATTGAATGTTTGAAGATTATTTCATGCAAGTGTTTACAGTGACTGCGCTCAAATGGCATACTCTTTCCAACATTTCGTATGGTATCTCACGAATAATTGCTTTAATGTTGTCCTCTAATGCGTCAATTGAAACGGGCTTGTCTGTATAGACATTGGATTTAACATAGCCCAACAAAAAATAGTCTAAAGCCGTTCAATAGCACGACCTAGGCGGCCAATAGACCGGTCCCGAACGTGATATAAAATGTTCACCGAATAGCACGAATAGCAGCTTCAGTTGATCGATTAAACTGACCATAAAATGGAAGAAGTGTGCGATGAACTTTCTTAACAGAGCACGCATTTTGATAATACAATTCAATAATTTGCAAACGTTGTTCGTTTGTAAGACGGTGCATGCTTAAATTATAGACCAAACTGAAGATGTTTAACAATGAAACAAAACACGAAACGTGCGAGAACTGTTTAAACCAGTGTTGCCAAAAAGATAATAGCTAAAAAATCACCCTTTATATAGTTTGTGGGGTCTGTCACGCCCATTTCTGCTTGTTACATACATTTGCTAAAAGTTAGTATACCCTTTTTTGACCATTTTCAAGTCGAAGGGTATAAAAGTAGTAATCGCTTACTGAATAAATATAAGCGTACTTTCTTTCAGTGGAATGGCTTGAAACACATTAATTACAGACAACTGTGTGCAGAGTGGATCAAATGCCGAGCCGACTAGACACGTTAGCTGAGCTACTGCTGGCTCTTTTGCACCTTTTGTCCAGTTTTTGAGGGCACACTTCGTGGTTTATTTAATATATTTTTTGTCAACAAGTTAGGGACCAGTGTGGTCACAGCAGGGCGTTGCCACACCCTGTCAACCTAAAACTTCGGTATAAAAACCTTGCCACTAAACTGACCTCTTCCTGGAACTGTGAGCACTTTTGGGACGACTTTTTTTGCGTGCAACACAAAGTGTCGCGTTTAGTATACCCTGTGAAATAGTCAAAAGGCATACTCACTTTGTACTAATATATATAATAGGAAAATAATATATGTAAATACTTTATATATTCATCCCAATTGAATTTTTTTACTTATTTTTTAATTTTATAATTCGATAGGCTTAAGTCCAGGGTATCGTTTAGTACTGCCGACCAATGCTTGCTCTACTTGTCACTGGACATCTATGTTGGCTCTAATTTGAGTCAAGTCAATGGTGTATGGTTTCAAAGACTTTTCGTTTGGCCATTCTGCACTTTTCCTCCCATTTCCTACGTCCCTGTGCATTTGGGAAGTGCGCTTACTCCAAATATGCATGAAGGCGAGTAATGAGTCGTAATTACATCAACGGCTGCGCCAGGGATTACCCCTCAAAGTGGATTTTCGCGTCAGTGTCAGCGGTGGCGTTAACTCGTTTCTCATGGGAAGTGTATGTGGCGTGCAACATTGTTTGGCTAGTGCAGCTCATATTCATACTGACCCGATTAAGTTGAGAAAACTATCTACATACATCTAAATATGTGTAAATAAATAGCAAAATACATTCTACCTTGTTAAAAAGGGGTGTCTTGCTCAATTTAATGAGCGTAAAATAGCGTGTGAAAAGTCTTTTGCATGCCACTAAAAATGCCGCAGCCTAATTATTCTGGCAGTATTTAAATACCAATCTCTGGGCTATTTTAATATTTATTGTGTAAATAGTTAAAATATAATATAAGCAAAAGATAAGGCAACACTGCAACTATCGTTAAGAAACGCGCACTCGATATATTGTAAACGGGCGTGCAAGATCAAGGAAGTGCGATCACTCGCTCGAGAAAGCGCCAGACGAATGGACGTGAAAGAATAAATAAAGAATATATAAGTTTTACAATTGTATATGTTTAATTGACATCAATGCATTAAATACAGATGTAAATTAATTAATTTTAATTATGTTTAATTATATTATAAGTATTTGAAAATAACTCATACAAAGGGAGTTAAATACATTTAAAGCTATCAAAATCTACTCAAGAGGTGCAGCCGTGGACTTGAATTTCAAATTAAATATTAAAAAGGAAATATTCATTATCGCGAATGCTGGCATGAGAATGGCAAGTCTTTACCTGCTTGCTGTTTGTTACTTTAAAATTCTATCAAAATAATGTGCCACTTCTTGCTTACCCTTTTCAACAAGCCAAACTCAGCCGTAGTCCCTTAATTAAGTCAATGCCCTTGCCCCTTGCCCCTGTTGACCAGCAAGAAACGAAGCTCGATACGGCTACATAGTTGGGACAGCAGGTGAGGTGAAAGGTTCTGATTGGCCATCTGTTTTCTTGCTGACACACAAATCGGGGCAAATTTAAATCAAATTTCGTACGTGTTCTTTCGCTGGTCGGGGGGCTGGGCGCTGTGCCACCCCCTTGTTAAACGATTGTTAAGGCAATCAAACGAAAAGTTGCCTTTATGCTGGATATGATAGCAGCAAGGTGCCTTCTCAATGCCAAGCCTGGTGGGTGTATGCGTAATAACAGTATTTACGATACATGCGGACGAGCCGAAAACCATAAATTGCGATTTAAAAAACATTCCCTTCGCCACGATCATGCGAGAAGCTGTAGCGTAAAAAGGGCAGCAAATTTATGATTGCCTGCAATTAAATGACACTGTACCAGCAACACGTGTGGACACGGTAAATATACTATATGACGACAAACCCCAAATCACAAATTGCCGTCTGTAATTGACGCAGTTTGATAAGCCCGTCCCGGAAATCCCACCAACCTTACTCGACTTTAAAGGTCTAAAGGCAACTCTTGACTTTTGACTTGAGACAGACTTGACAGATTGAAGATTCCGCTGTACGGCTCGGAAGTCCGGGCTGCCTTGCTTTGCTCCGTTAAACGCAGTGGGATTTATCCCTAGCCTGCGGCACAAATGAATCTTTTTCGACGTACGCCTTCTCGGCGATTACCAAATTACCAAATATTCCCTAATTACAATTTAGTGCTGGTTAATGCGGTGTTTGTCACCTAGCGACGTCTATTAAAATTTATTTGTTTGTGTTTGTCGAGCTCAACGTGTCACAGTGAGATACATATGTATACTAACACAGTTCAACTTACACAAACACACAAGCCCGCTTGCCCCACCGTAGTCTCAGCATCTTTGTCTTTACATATTTCTGCGCCTACCTCCTGTTTTGAAGGGTGCACCAACCTGATTTCTCCCCAGGTCAGCTCATTGAGGAACTATTGTATTGAGTTGACAGGTGATTTTGCATACAATTTTTTGACCATTTTGTTGAACGGCTTATGACTCTGTTATTGCATTCTATCTTTTGTCAGTTATCAGCTGGCACTTTTACCTTGCTTTAGAAAAAAAGCGCGCGTAATTTTGTTTATATTTGTTTGTTTGGCGGCAATTTTAATATGGAGCCCACAAAGGAGCATTTTCGGCATATTTTACAATACTTTATTTCTGTCAAAAAAAAAATGCAGCTCAGGTTGCAAAAAAGTTACGTGATTTGTATGGAGACAAAGCCTTAAAAGAAACACAGTTGGTTTGTCAAATTCCGTTTGGGAGATTTTGCACTCAAAGACAAGTCGCGTTCAGGTTGGCCAAGTGCAGTTGATGATGACGTTATCAAGGCTTTAATCGAATCGGATCGTCATGTGAGATTGAAGAGAAGTTAAATATACCACAATCAACCATACATGATCATATGATCACCGGTTTCTTTTCGGTCAAACCTTATACTTATATACTTTACGGAGTAAATTGTAAAGTGTATGTGTATGTATATGAAAGATAATATATTTTAATGTATGTGAATATTCGACTTATTCACAGTCTCCAGCAACAAAAAGCGTTTGATCTAAGATTCATTAAAATAACAATGAAACAGAGGCACTAGTCTGGGATATATATAACAAAGTTACTATAATCAACCTGGTCACAATAATTAAGAAATTGTCTCGTTGTGTTCTTTGTGAATACGAGTATACCTTCTGGAAGAAAACCTGCTCCTTCCTAAGGCAGCTTCAGTTATGCATGAGAATAGGAAGAAGATTTGCAGACTATTCGTGAAATATGCATATACCATATATAAATATAATTTGAATGAATGAATGTCTGTTGTACGTTCCAAAAGCTCAATACGATGTAGTGTGAATAGAAAAACAGTTTACAATAAATGTTTTGCTCTAGGAAATATATAGATATGCTGTGTGCCTGTGTAAATATGACAGGCATTTGATTTGTGTATTTAGCTTGATGGGATTTGGCTTGCGATGAGCACAGAACTGCAAAAGTTGATACAGTCGCAGTGCAATGCACATTTCTGTTTTGAATTGAGAAACAAAATCAAATGTCCAGATAATGGAAAAACAATTCCAATTTCGCCTGAGCCGTTGACAGTCAACGTCAACACAGAAATAATATGACAATGTCATAATAGATACCCGTGAAACCCAATACTGTGTTTAAGAAGCAGCAATGCTCTAAGGACAGCAATCCTGTTTGCCACTCCCACCATTTGCATGACTCCGCTGCTGACTCGTGGCAATGACGTCCTTCGAAAATTCGGTCCGCCAGCGTTGCTCATCGGATACGTTTTATATTTTACGCAAAATAGTTGGAAAAACTATTATCGGGAAAGTGTAAAATTGTGCGCAACTTGGCACCGTGCAGCAAAACAGAGACAAGATGTCTCTGCCCACAGGCTGTTGGCTCCGTTCGCTAGCATTCATAAATATTGATTGAAGGAAACATAACTTTAATCTATTGTCTGGTAAGAAGTTTTATGCCTGCTTTATTGGCAGCAGCCTTTCAAGCACTCAACACTCATTTAGTCATATTGTTTAGATGCGTTTGTTCTACAAAGTACTTAATATTCATTCATTAGACATCCCAGTCCGTCGCTGCTGATTAGCCCCGAGGCACTCTTCGCGAAAAGTTAGGTTAAGTAGGTGGATAGAAATTCATTAAATGTGCAATTTCATAACTTCAGCTTGCAGAAACACAATTAGGTTTGCTTAAGCTAAGCAAACGTCGTCATTTATTGTAATGAGAGTTTAAGAGTCGCCTAAATATATAATAAATAAATCAATATATTGGTCGGGCCTACTAGACTGACTAGATCTGCATGCCTTAGACAAGGTTAGTATATCTATAAATATCTGTCTACACCTTAGCACTTAAAACAGTTTTATTTAAACTTTTCAGCGTATGTGGAAGATTAAGATTAAATCTTAATCGACTGTCCTTTTGTCCATTATATTTGCCTTACTTACATTTTATATGATTGTATATAAATTATAGATAACACGTAAGGCAGCGAGACCTTATTCCAACTCCTTCCTAAATGACTGAAACTACGTTATCCATTTGCATACAGTATGTCGGGAAACATTTTACACATATTAACATGTACATATGTGTAAAGACTCACTATATGTTCACTTCTACACCACAGCAATGTTGTGCATGTTGGTTTCGTTGTCTTTTATTAAAGAATCTGCACCCAGTGCCTGGTAAAAGACGAGGTGATAGTTCAACGAATGCGCCACTAGTGGAAACTGGGGTAGCCTATGGAGATATAGATCCCTCTGTGGTGAACAAGAGTTTTGGTAGACGCTTTATGGAATATAAATGCAATGTATGTTGTTTTATACTTAAGATTTATTCTGATTAAATGTATATGGTTTAAAAAGTTACGGTGCGGCACGTGTTGTGTGCTTGACAGTTAGCGATCGAAAGAAGAGGATTCAACGATGATTAAAAGGATATCGATAAACAGATTAATATCTATTGAAAGTAAATATTTAATAAGTGTGATTGGCAAATTGAGAGGGTTGCCAGATCTCCATACCTCCTAAAAAGCAAACTAGATTCTCTTTTACTCAAAGGATTGCTGAGTTCTTTACGTTATGTATAAAATTAACCAATTAAAATTTCCTTGGAAGACCATGTTATAAATGAAAACCATATATGGCCTAGATCTGTTGGTGTCATAGAAATTATATCTTTTTACAGCTTTTTATACGTATAACCAATATATTTATATCTAACTATATGTAAGTTTGTATGCATTTTTATCAGGTATATAACTATAGAACCAGATTTTTTTAATAAAATCGTATTCATTTTGAGAAAATGGTAAAATATATTGTATTTAAAGTAATATTTTTTGGCAACTACACAGTTTTATCAAGTTTCGAGCAACTTGATTCTTCGATAAAAAATTGATTGGTTTTTGTAACATTTATTAAATAATCGGAAAAATCTCAATCATGCTCAGCAACTGCGTGGCCATCGACGTAAATAATCAGATGGAGCCAAGTCTGTAAGCCTCGATATATAGAAGATATGTCATATACTTGTATGATAATATATGACGATATGTAGAAGATATATGACAATATATAGAAAATATACGACTATATATGACGATACACAGACGATATACGACGGCATAAGACGATATAGAGAAGATATTTGACAATAATTGGATGATATATGACGATACTCTATTTGCAACATCTCAAGTTCAACTTTTCCCTAAGCTTGGTCGATGTTATTCTGCAGCGAACTCTTCAGTTCTAAGCAAAATATTAAAGATGAATCGCTTTTTTTTGGCAAAAAACTCAATATTTTTTAGACGACAATGATGATATTATTTCAAATTCGTTTGTAAACAGAAATAATATTTTAGCTATAATAATAATATTTGATATTAATATCGAAGTGATAATAGGATGGTATATAACTTATATACCCTTGGTAAGCATATAATGTTAAGTGTAGACAAAAACAACATTCGAGCGTACTTGACAGTGGGATACCCTTCGACCTATGTTAAAATGCCGTAAAGCGTGCTGAAGTGTTTGACACTAACAGATCAAAAGAAGATCACGCTCGCCTGACTCCCATACTTTCTATAATAACTACTGTGTTTATTATCCAAACAGATTGAAATTTGCAGGAGAGTTAGATATTTTAGTCAGTTAAGTACAATATATTTCAAAATCAAATCAATCATTGTATAACTGTTATCGTAATTTAATGATTTGACAAGTCTGTTTTTCTGTATGGCCTAAGAACAGTTGAATATATGGTAAACATAATTATTAATATATATATAATATATTATAACCAGTTTTCTTTGTAAACATGTTCATTTAGCTGACGGTGCACTTATTATAACTCGGTAATAATTTAAAAACCACATTTCAAAGAAGAGAAATCACGAGAATCGTGAGAAATTGTATAGCAAAAATGCAGAAATTTAGTTTCAAATTCTCTTTTCAATTTTAATTTCTTGGGCATTTATTCAAAATTTGTTTTCTGATTGAGTTTAAGAGAGAACTTCATGTGGAAATTCAAACAAATTTTTTCATCGAGCATTTTATAATATAATATATAATATTATATAATATTCATTTCACTTTCTTCGAATCATTTTTAGAAAATGTTCAACAAATTAAAACTTGCTTTATTAAACATCGAAATACGAATTTAAAAAAACAGTATTTGCATAGATCAAAATACTCACATTTGCTTAAGTTTTGATTGAAACTGCACTGCACTGCACTGTCTTTTCACCTGCTGCCACAGGTAGCCTCTTGTCGAATGTGTTGTTGTTGTTGAGAAGAACGTTAGCACTCAACTTAACCGAAGTGAATGAGCGCAAGTCCTTTGGTTGCCTTTGCTTTTATACCTAGCAGAACGGGTGACGCGCCACAGCGAAACAACAGAGTGTTATGGCTGTGTGTGTGTGTGTGTTCCGTGTGGGTGTGAGATAACACACCGTGTGCGTATGGGGTGCGCAGCAGCCCCTCCTTGTCGCTGTTGTTTGGTGGGGCAGATGGCTTTTGCTCTGCTCTTTGTGGTCGCTTTTGTTGCCTTGAGCTCGCGGCTTACATTCTTACATACATTTCCAACAAAGCTAGCAACATGTTGCTTGATGCTTGGCAAATGCAAATGGCCACAAAATCTTTAAATTCTACTTTTTTCTAATGCATGACTAGCATCAGATCGCTACTAGATTTACATATGTGTATGCAATTCACAATGTGTATGTAATTTCTAGTTGTCCTGATCAGGTTAAATTTGTTTCATGATATTGTGAAATGATAAGCCAAACACGAAGAACAGGCGGACTTTTCGTAATCCATTAAAGTAACTCTTATCTTATCGAGGGTCAAACCTGTCGGCTTTCAAAAACACCAAAATAGAAGGTATGCCTCGACATGACGAAAATTGTACACCCTTATGGCTTATGCTGAACCTTTCACGAAACCTTCCCTATATTTACCATAACTATTTACATTTACAAATATTTTCAAAAACATTTATATATATATTACAATTTTGTACTTAATGTTAACCTAAAATATTCTTAGTTATCATATTGTCATTTAGCTTTACTCTACTAAGATATAATTTCTTCTTTTTCAAATTTCTTGATATTTGCGAAATAACGCTTTTATACATTTTCAATCAAAATTGTTTTTATTTTTCTTTTTAACATATGTGATTTAATGAAAAAACTGATTAATCTAAATGGGAGATATAATTTTGTGTTATCTATGGAGATCTGGTAACTCTCTCAATTTGCCAATCACACTTATTTAAATATTTACTTTCAATAGATATTAATCTGTTTATCGATATCCTTTTAATCATCGTTAAGTCCTTCGCTTTCGATCGCTAACTGTCAAGCACTCAACACGTGCCGCTCTGTAACTTTTTAAACCTCATACATTTAATCAGAATAAATCTTAAGCATCTAACACCATTCATTGCATTTGATTCCATAAAGCGTCTACCAAAACTCTCGCTCACCACACATCCAAAAAATACTTTCATAGTTAAATATTTTAAAGTTTTTATACTGTACATACATAGTTGAAAAATACAGAAATTACATACTTTTTATTGAAAAATTAAAAATTAATTGTAATTGTTTAATTGTCTATAAAACAAACAAAAAATCGTGCAAATCGAAGTTGTACTACCTTAAAATAATTACGGCTATCCAAGCCGTATACAATATACCATTTAGGTAACTGAAATACTAAATTCGATATTTGTTTTAGTTTGAGGTATTTGAAAAAGTAGGTCGGGATTTATCACTGTTGACATAAATGTGCATGTATTGATCTGTAATGTTAATAAGCATAAGAGTAAATCAGCTGATTTACTGGTAAAGTTCTGGTAAAGCTTAATGTAATGTAAAAAAACATAATTAAGTTACTTGTCCACTTGCTCATGGAATGTCAAAAAGAAAAGAAGTGCACGAAGCACAAGCTCATTAAATAATAAATATATATAATTAAATAAACAAATCCAGTTTATTATTAACAATCACAAATTCCACGTTTACCAATTATCAGACTTCTAGTCGAAATGAATGTACCCTCTACAAGGGTAGAGTCACTCATTACTTATGTATATGTACTATATGTATTTGAGTGTACGTCGGTATATCCCCATCAAGTACCAATTAGATAAATACAACAAAAATCCATTTTGTGTTACGCTTATAAAGTATATAAAACTGCCAGCGAACGCATATTCAGCGTAATCTTTCACTGTGACTAATTGGACATATGGAAAAATAATTTCAATAAAAAAGATTCTTTTCATATGTCGGGATAAAATGACTTAAGACACCGCTTTCTGCTTTCCGCAATTATCCTTTGGCGACCCATACTATGTCAACAATAAACAAGATTATCAAAACAATTAAAAAGTTATAAAACGCAATGTTCGCTTCATTCTATACACAGTGTTTGTCAAAGAAATATTTTATTTCTTTCGCTTGCCGAAGGCTTTATACCCTTGCAGATATGTATTTGTTTTTGTATCCGTCAACCATTGATAATATAAGTAAAAAGCCATATTCGGATGTCTGTGTTAACACACAGATCTCGGCTATTATAAAAGCTAGAGACACCAAATTTGACCGGAAGGTTCCTGTATACCATACACAGATAAAATTGGGTGCCACGCCCACCACACCCGCTAATCAATAATTCAAATGTTTGTTTAATTTTCGATTTGTAAGCCTAGTAACTTGCTGATTTATATATAATATCTACCTCTCCTCCAAATTTAAATTCTAGTCAACTTAAAGGTGTGTCAGAATGAGAATGCACTAGACCGCTGAAAGCTATATTTCTAATAGTTGTTAGTGTTTATTATACCCGCTACCCACAGGGTAGAACGATATAATAAAGGGTGATTTTTAAGAGCTTTAGGAAAGTTTTTCAACAAAAACACATAAATTTCAGAGAAATGCATGAAACCTTTATTTGAATCGATAGTACGGTCCATATCATTTAATGTATGTATTAAATTAATTTCAAATGTTGACCGTGACTGCGCCTCAAATGGTCCATTCGCTTAGTAAAATTGTGGCAAACTCTTTCCAACATTTCTCACGAATAAATGCTTCAATGTTGTCTTCCAATGCGTCAAATGAAGCGGGCTTGTCCGTATAGACATTAGATTTAACATAGCCCCACAAAAATAGTCTAAAGGCGTTACATTTTTTCTTCAGTTTGCACTATACGTAAGCGTGTTGGTGGTTTAATGTCTAACAATGTAAATTTGGTGCGAAATTTAGTCACAATAGCCCGAATAGCCGCTTCAGTGGGTCGATTAAACTGACCATAAAATGGAAGAATCGCGCGATTAACCTTCTTAAAAGACTACGCATTTTGATATTTAAATTCAATAAATTGATGGTTAAATTATAAACCAAACTGAAGATGTTTGACAGTGATAGAAAACACGATACGTGCGTCAGCTGTTTAAACCAGTGTTCCCAAAAAGATAATAGCTAAAAAATCACCCTTTAACATTGTGCCAACCGAAAACGTATGTAACAAGCCAAAGGAAGCGTGCAGACCCCACAAACTATACATTTTGAATCAGCCTCAACAGCCGAATCGATATAGCCATTCCTGTTTGTCCGTCTGTATGTTTGTCCGTATGAAAATCTAGATCCCAGAGCCTTTAAATCGATATAAACTGAATTCCAAGCGTAATGACTGTCCTGCCTTAAGACATTTCATTACTGGAATTTTTGAGAGTTACTGATTTTCAAGCCACTTTCAGCAAAGTTTGAATTACAATATACGCTACGTTTTGGTCAGGTGGGTAGCGGGTATATCACAGTCGAGCCTTTTCTTTACCGATAATAGTAAAAAGTGTGTAGTAAAAAAAAATCGCGCGCTCGATTTTATTTTTTCAAATATGTTTTGCCTGCGGCGCTCTATTCCCCAACATGAAATCTTCTTTGTTTGCCGCACACATATGATATTTTGAAAGCATATTAAGTTATAAAACATCTTCGTTGGCGCCAGTCTGCAGACCAACGAGTTATAGGCTCCGAAACTCTCACCCAATATGCAACCTATAAAATAAAACATTATTGTGTCTAAATAACATTTCGTTTGAAATAAATCGCTTGTAGGCCACTGTGCGCATCATTGTGACGTTTTACTCAGAATTGGCCAACAATAAAATACATGTAAATTTAATTATTTTCAAAATTCAAAATTCGCTGCACGCGACAGTGGGATACCCTTCGACCTATGTTCCTATGTATGTAGACAAATACATATGCACATGCTTTGAAATTATTCTCGACAGATGGCGCTCGCGCTTCGCGCTCGCCCGCCTCCCTTGTTAGCTGACAGAAGCACTTGGATTTATGCTCATACTTTCTTAAATAACTTCTGTGTTTATTGTCCGATCGGATTGTAATTTCGAGAATACGTAGATATTTCATTCAGTTTATTATATGTTAAAGTCAGAAAGTTGTATCTTTTATACAGCGCTTATAAATTGAGTTCAAAAATTAAATTATTAATTTGCGGGGGCGGTAGGCGTGGCATTCTACATTTGAAATAAACTTCATCTGCGCCGGCTACACAGAAATGTTCATGCCAAATTTGGTAACTCTAGCTCTTATAATAGCTGAGATCTGTGTGTTCATCTGGTCATCCGGACATCCGGACAGACAGACAGACATGGCTAGTGATCCTGAGCAAGAATATATATACTTTATGGGGTCTGCCACGCCTCCTTCTGCCTGTTACATACATTTGCACTAAGTTAGTATACCCTTTTTTGACCATTTTCAATGGTCGAAGGGTATAAAAACTAGAAGCGACCGCCAAATGATTCTTTCACCTAAAATCATGATAAATATAGCCCTATAAGTAAAAAAACAAAATTTAAACAAAATCGGTGACGCATGCAGCTATTTAACCTTTACCAATAAATTTTTTTAAAAAGACATTATTAAAAAACCGATTTCAATTACAAATGTATTTATAAAAAAAATCGCTTGCACATTTCAAGAAATATGAGAAAGAAGTAAATGTATGTATGTTTTGTAAGACACTTCTTAATGTGAGCTAAATGACTATATGAAAACTAAGAATAAACTTACATTAAACAGAAAATTGTCCTATAATAATGATATTTTTGAAAATATTTGAGTATAGACGATATGTTGCAGATATGCATCACTACCATGTAAAGGGCAAATACTGGGCTCTTGATGGTGATCAGGAATATACAAATATACTTTGTGGGATCGGTTGTTAAAGAATTATGAACTAATGTGCATCAAAAACAAAATTAAATTAATTTTAAAACATAACGAAATCAAACAAAATCTAGTAAGAAAAGCAACAGTCGCGCGGCACTCGACAGTGGGATACCCTTCGACCTATGTATGTTCTGGTGTAGTTTAATTTTTTAAAAGTCATACATACATTTGCATGCTTCGAATTATTCTCGACAGATGGCGCTCGAGCTTCGCGCTTGCCTGCCTTCTTTGTTAGCTGACACAAACACTGGGTGTTAATCTCATACTTTCTTGAATAACTTCTGTGTTTATTGTTCGATCAGATTGTATTTTGCAGGATACCTAGATATTTCATTCAGCTTAGTATATGTTCAAGCCAGAAAATTGTTTCTTTTATACCGAGCATAGAAATTGATTTCCAAAATTTACCCAACATTTAAAATAAACTTGATCTACGCCAAATACACAGAAACCTTCATGCCAAATTTGGTATCTCTAGCTTTTATAATAGCTGAGATCTGTGTGTTCATCTTGTCATCCGGACATCCGCACAGAAAGACAGACATTGCTCAATCGACTCGGCTAGTGATCCTGAGCAAGAATATATTTATATCCTTTATGGATATAAACACACCTACTTATGCCTGTTACATACATTTGCACAAAGTTAGTATACCCTTTTTGACCATTTTCAATGATCGAAGGGATCAGATGTCAATAAATTCTTTGCAAAATGCATACATTTCTTATCAATTAAATATGTTGAAATATGCATTTTTCACATTTTGTACACACATTAGTTTATAATTTTTTAACTTATGATATAGTACAACAAAATTTTAGAAAATCCTAATTTCGTTAGTATAATTTGACTTTAAAACTGAATTCTCATTGCATTTTTCTTTTGCAAAGAATTAGTTGACACTCTGTACGAAAATTATATTTTTCCGCTGGTTTAAAAAAAAAACTGTATTAATATTGATAGTAAAATAAAATGTATATATTTATTTAATATACAAAAAAATTAAGACAAAAATTTGAATTAATGCAAATACTGAGTTTTTAAGTTATTCGTTCGAAGAGTTGCATTAAAATTCGACGTTGCCAGATGTTCGAAACTTATTTAACCTAAAAATGCCTTCAAAAGAATACTCAACATTAACTAGATGGCATATTTTCAGCACACCAGAGGCAGTGCAGAATTTTTTGTATTGTGGAAAAGAGGTAATATTGTTATTAATAAACAACAGTTCGCAATCAAGTGGAAGTAAGGTAAATCCTGACTCTATAAATTTATGTATTTAGGTAGTAATATAAATTGGTTGAAGGCATTGCCAAAATTTGGCGAACATAGCGGCGTGGGATACACACAATGTACATACACACATGTATGTATGTGTACATATCTATGTACATATTTAGAGACGCTACCAAAAGGAACATTGAAAAATGCAAATTTAAATGATTTGATAACTCGCAGTAATATAAATGAGTAAAAATAATAACAAATTAAAACATGGCTTTACTTTTTATTTCATTTTTGCAGAATAAACAAAGCAAAGCAACCTTTGACTCTGGCTTGATTTTTGCCGGTGGCGCGAAAAATACACACCGCGCGCGTGCGTTGGCCCAGCATCGATTTTTCCGCAACTCAGAAGAAGCCGTCAATTTTATTGTGTACTCCTGAAGTGCAGAACTTCCCTTGAAATTTGAAACAATGGGTGCCTATTTATCGCATCCAAAGACCGACAAGGCGTCCACAGATGAATTCAACGATATGCTTGCCGTGGGAGCCAGTTCGATGCAAGGCTGGCGCAACAGTCAAGAGGTTAGTTTATAATCCACTGTGCCGGAGCCGCCCATTGGGTTTGTGTTCTTCAATATGATATATTATCTTAATCGAACTATTTCAAACAGGATGCGCACAATTCGATATTGAATTTTGATGACAACACATCATTTTTTGCTGTATACGATGGTCACGGAGGAGCTGAGGTGGCTCAATATTGTGCAGATAAATTGCCAGAGTTTCTTAAAAGCCTAGAGACCTATAAAGGTGGCAACTTGGAGCAGGCTCTGAAAGATGCATTTTTGGGATTCGATAAAACCTTACTCGATCCAGCAGTGGTCCACACCCTTAAAATTTTGGCCGGCGAGCACAACTCGGCCGAGGATGATGCTGAGGGGTACGAGGAGGAAGACGATGAGAATTTGGCTGAGTTGCACGAGGAAAGCAATTTGCCATTGAATGAAGTTCTAGAGAAATACAAAGGACTGCCGCAAACGCATGATTTGGCGCAGCTTAAGAAAGATTCGGATGCCAATAAATTGGGTAGCACAAGCATACGCGGGCGTCGTGCTGCAGCTGTTGCTGCCGAAGCCGTCAACAAAGCCGTAATGGACCCATCCGCTAAGCCAGCTGGCTCTTCCACCTCAGCTGCAGCTGCTGCGGCTGCTGCCGCTATTAATGAGATCGACGGACCGGGACCTAGTTGCTCAAGGAGTAGCAAGCTGGAACCCGAAGATGAATCTACAGTTAGCAGCAGTAGCAGTTCAACTGCTAGCAAAAACACTAGTAATCTTAAAGATGGATGTGTCACCAGCAAAACTTCGGGCAGTGCTGCTAATTCTAAAATTACTAACGTTGCACCGACTGAGCAAAACGGTAATGTGACCTCATCAGAGGCAAAAGCCATTGTTGTAACCGGCAATGAGAAGGCCACCACCTCGGAAGATGCCACGGTGTCTGGGTCCAGCGACATTGCAGATGCAAAGTCCAATGGTAACGTAGAAAAGACTGTCTCCAAGAAGGCAGAGGCAACGGACATTTCCTCTACTAGCAAAGAATCGGAGAAGGCTATCAATAAAGCTGTTGCTGCACAAGACGATGACTCCACAGATGATGATGCCGACTACGATGAAAGCGATTTGATAAAAGCGCAAGAAATTGCTGAGGCTGCAAGCTCGTCTGATGAGGATATGGAAGAAGATACTGATGGCCACGACGATGAGGATGATGATGATGATGATGATGACGAGGATGATGAAGTAAGCTACAATCAACATTCATATTTTTGGTACAGAAATAATAATGCAATTGTTTGCAGGATGATAACATTAGTGAAGAAGATGACGCCGATGAAGACCAGTTGGCAAATGACCAATTTTGCGCCAATATGACTGAAGAACCTGGCAAGGATAGTGGATGTACGGCAGTTGTGTGCTTACTACATGGTCGGGACTTATATGTGGCTAACGCTGGAGATTCCCGTTGTGTGATCTCTCGCAATGGAAAGGCAATTGAAATGAGTCTGGATCACAAGCCTGAGGACGATGAGGAATCTACGCGCATCATTAAAGCCGGTGGTCGTGTCTCTCTCGATGGTCGCGTTAATGGTGGACTGAATTTGTCTAGGGCTCTGGGAGATCATGCCTATAAGACGAACCTAGAGCTATCTGCAGAAGCCCAGATGATATCCGCATTGCCAGATGTTAAAAAGCTAATTATATCGCCAGAAGATGAGTTCATGGTCCTTGCATGCGATGGTATATGGAACTACATGTCCAGCGAGGAAGTCGTCGACTTCGTGCGATTACGCCTCAAGGATGATAGTAAAAAACTCTCACAAGTTTGCGAAGAAGTAGGTCGAATATACCTATAAATCTCAAGGAACGGTTATTAATATTATTCTTTGTTTTTCAATAGCTTTTTGATAATTGTTTGGCTCCAAACACTATGGGCGATGGTACTGGATGTGACAATATGACTGCCGTCATTGTAAAATTCCAACAGAAGTTACAAGAGCTACCAGCCACTATTGATCCATCGGAAACGGAGGATGCGCTTCTTGCTGCACCCCAGCAGAAGAAGCAAGGACAGACAAATGCATCTCCGCCACAGGCTGCTATGAAGCGCAGTGCTTCGCCGGATACAGCTGCTGATGCTGCTGATAGTGCAGATTCTTGCCAATCAAAACGATTGAAGATTGAGAGTAACGTGGTAGAGACTGCAGAGGGAAATGGAAAGAATTCAGCTGATGTTATCAGCAGCACACCGTCATCTGTCGACGAGCAAGTGGAAAGCGTCGCCCGCAATGCCACTGAGAATGCAATAGTCGTATCATCCACGTAAATCCGTAATCCGTATATCGAGCCGACAACAACAGTGGCAAGTGCTGCAGCATTTTGATCATTGTTCTAATCATTTTTTGAAAAGAGCTCTTAGAGCAAGTAATAAAGTGCGAGAGAAATTCCCAAATTATTTAAAGCAAGTGTATACATAACGAATATTCATTTGAACACATATACATACATACATATATTTTAACAATTCAAACATTTTTTCTTATTTTATTCCTTCTTTCGTAAAACCTTATAATTCATGCTCTGCTTAATCATCAAACTTTAAAAAAATACGTACGTACAAATAAATCAAACATATGTACATTATTAGTTCTTATTTTGTATGAATGCACACGATAACTATTTTCATATATTTACATTTATGTATGTGACAAATAAATAAATAAAATCCAGAATGAACGCAGTATGTTGTTTTTTAAAAGTATCTTTAAATCGGAAGTCCTCACACTTTTAGAATACCAAACAATTGATAACTAAATATAAAGTTATAGTGACTAGTGCATAAAAATAAGTTAAAACTTGTCGCTCTAGGATAATAATAAGAACGTACTAAAAGCGACTAAGAAATAAAACAAATTAGAGATAGTACATGCACACTTTATTTCAAATAATTCTAACAAAATGATTTGATGAATTTTAAAATTAAATATGGTTTAAAAGTAAAGCAGCCGCTACACTGTAAACTAAATAATGAAATAAAAGTAAAAAAGTAATATTTTTTGACCAGCTAATTTTAAAGTTGTTTATATGTTCATTAAACAATAACCTAAAAGCCGCATTTTTTAATAATGGCAAGAAATACCAAAAAATAACACAAAAAAAGTTTTTAAAATTAACTATTAATGGTCAACAAAGCTGTAAAGCTATCGTCGATAATATCGATGGACTGCGATCATCGGGAACCCTCGATGGCGTTTTCCAAACATCTATTATATCGGATCCATCACCATCACTGTTTTGATAGAAATTTAAAATTCTACGAAAGAAAAACGGCGAGTGTAAAAAATAAATAGAAAGGATAAATTGTTACTATAAAAAAGAGTAAATCAAAAATAAAAACCTTGCATAAATATTACTTAGCATGATTATTTTATGGACAAAGGCAAAAACAGCACAACGGTGTAAACTGCGAAAGTTGTAAAAGAACCAAAAAGAAGAGCGAAAACAGGAACAGCTCAAAAAAAAGTTTTGATTTTGATTGTTCTTAGCCTTTTATTAAAGAATATTTGTATTTTCAAATATATCTTACTTGTCCACATGCATTTAAAATTATCAAAAACAAATTGTTTAATGAACACATTGCTTAGTGGTTTAACAAATCATTTTTCCGCCGATAATATCGATATTATAGGTGGACTGAACTATCAACATCGGAAAACCTTGATGGTGGCAACAATCGATGATTTTGCAGTTCGATGAAAATGTATTCCGAAAAAATACTTTTGGTTTATTTGGTATAATTTAATGCATTTTGAAATGTTTGCAATGAGTACATTCATTGTGATTGTGTAGATATGTACAAGAAGAGGTACAAAGTATAAATGTACGTCCGACTATTACTGAAGGCTAAGCTGCGACGAAAGTTAAAATAGAAGTTAAATATTTCGATAAAGAGCCTACAACACACGCCAAAATTGATCCATCAGCGTTCACGGCGAGCGTAAGCAACGCAAAAGAAAGCGTTTGCAAAGGCTCCAAACAAAAGGGCGTGGACGCAGCAAACGGAAGTAGCGGGGCAATTGTTGTGAATGCTGCCTCAAATACTATACCCAGCAATATTGAAATTGAAGATTTAAGTCGAAACCTAAATGGCAAGGTTCACCTAATACCTGCCGCCAGCAACCAACTCGTGCTCCATGGCAAAGAGTCCGAAGCAATGTCTGGTGATCAGAAAGTTCTATTGAAGGGACACGCATCCCAGTATGTGAAGCTGAATGTGGGTGGCCGCTTGTACTACACTACAATTGGCACCCTCACCAAACATAATGATACTATGCTGAGTGCCATGTTCAGTGGTCGCATGGAAGTACTAACTGATTCAGAAGGTTTGTTTTCAATACAATAATTACTTCTATACTTATCATAGAGACTTAATGTAATCGGTATTATAGGTTGGATCCTGATAGATCGTTGTGGCAATCATTTTGGAATAATCCTGAACTTTTTGAGAGACGGCAGTGTGCCGTTGCCGGAGACAAACAAGGAGATTGCTGAGCTACTTGCAGAAGCTAAATATTACTGTATAACTGAGCTGGCAATGTCATGCGAGCGGGCGCTGTATACTCATCAGGAACCGAAACCCATTTGTCGCATTCCATTAATAACTTCTCAAAAGGAGGAGCAGCTTCTGATCAGTTCATCTTCAAAGCCGGCCGTGATATTGGTGGTGCAGCGACAGAATAACAAATACTCCTACACAAGTACATCGGATGATAATCTGCTGAAGAATATAGAATTATTTGATAAGTTGTCGTTGCGTTTCAACGAGCGCATACTCTTTATCAAGGATGTGATTGGGCCCAGCGAAATTTGTTGTTGGTCCTTTTATGGACATGGCAAGAAAGTGGCTGAGGTTTGCTGCACCTCAATAGTTTATGCGACAGATCGCAAGCACACCAAAGTCGAGTTCCCCGAAGCAAGAATCTACGAGGAGACTCTTCAAGTACTACTCTACGAGAACCGCAATGCCCCCGATCAGGAACTCTTGCAGGCCACTTCCTCTGTCCGCACGGGAGGTGTCAGCGGTGCCAGTATGCACCAGTATACCAGCGATGAGGAGGAGGAACGTACAGGCCTCGCACGGCTACGTTCCAACAAACGTAACAACCCCACTTGACTAATACCCAAACTTGAGTTTCCCCAAATATGATGGCAGAATTGCGGGGCTTGCAGCCTTTTCTGGTTCACCTCATGATATTTGGCTGGTATAGCTCAAACTTCTTTCATCTAATGTTTTCATGATATATAAAGCTGCCGCAATTTCGAAAGTTAGTCGCTTAAAATGTAACCAAAAATGAATTCGATGTATTAAAACAATTCGAAGTTAGCCAGCCCCTCGAAATATTAAAACACCAGTACCCTAAAAAGTATTAACTATTATTTGAATACTTATACCGTTCTTAGAATACACATAAACACATTTATGTATATATATCTATACACATACGTAGAAAATAACAAATTGAGAGAAAACCTTTGCAGGAATTTAAAAATCAAAACGCAATATACATTGCAAATATATCGGAAAACAGAAAAGTTGCGCTCTTTAAAATAGCAATCAAAATAAATAGCAATTTGCAATATATAGACTTCTCTACAAGCAGCGAACGTACATTTAGTAATGTTATGCGAAGTTTTACAACCCCTTTCCCATTTTCGGGCTTTTAAACAAATTCTGCTTATTTGTGATGCCTCATCATTTCTTAAAGTTAAATAAAAAATGCATTTATATGTATATATGCGTGTTTTTTATGGCTTTCAGATCTTAATTCAGTCTTGTCAAGTTTAAATGGTTCAAGTCTTTTTGTTTCTGTCATAGAAAATGTTAAAACATAATTTATATTCAATAATGTCGCTGAGAAAACGCGCAAAATGTTTAATAATAATTTGTATTGCGCCTATAAGATCTTTTTGTGCTGAACTTGGAGCTTCATTATCAGTTCTGTGTATCTTATGCGTTCTGTAATTATTCCTGAATTTGTTGACCTTATCGCTTTAATTTTGAGAAGGTGCCCTCCTTGTGTTGCACATCTTATACGGGTCAATGCCAGGCATACTGAGAGTATGTGTTAATGATGTTTCGCAGATGCTACAGGAGACGGTCCTCAGCCTACAATGGCCTTTAAGAATTCTCAGGGAGTTTTTACTTGGCTTAAATACTTTTTTACACCGCTTTGGGTTGTAGCAGCCTAAGAGGGACTTCAATTGGTGCAGGCCTGGTGTTAGATCCCATCCCGATTACCTTTTATTTTTTCCCAAGTCTTTAGCAATTCTTCAATAGCGTTCTTGCCTATCCCACAAATGGTTTCGGCACTATCATTGAATTATCAAAAAACACAAGTGCACATTAACAAAAATGCAAAGTCTCGACAACAGGCGAAAAAGTTTGTTTATTCTTTAGTTGTCCAGCAAGGATGTCATGGATAACAAACCAAGATCTATAGAATAAGTAATGAAGTTAACAAATTTTCACTAATCTGGGTTCCACTGAGCATTTTTGCCCTGCTTATACATATTTATTTTGATTGTTATCTTCGGAAAGAAACTCCTATACAAGCAAACGTAAGCTTCTCTCTTTTCCGCAAAGAAAAAGTAATACCTTATATACAATTGATTTGGTGTTCCAAAGACATTGAGACATTGAGGGATGAAAGTTACTATGGTAACACAAAAAACATAACACAAGAAACAGTTCAACGAAATTGTTTAAATATGGAGGAACTACAGAAAGCTGGTCTCTATATAGATGAGATCTACAGACTGCGAGTACAGGATCCTAAAATAGCCAATGAGACAATTGAGTTGCGACAAGAGTGCCTTGAATATTCAAAAAACCTGCAAGTGTTTAAGAAATTTGGCGAAGACTTTTACAAGACATCAAGTGATTTCGCCAAGGATGTCGAAAGGGAAAAGTTGCGGGCAATCGGGACGCAGAATCAACTTAAGACAATGGCTAAGCAACGCCAGACGGAGCAGCAGGTTTACCAGAGCCAGATCCTTGAGCAGACCGTGGAGCTTGAGCGCCTAAAAAGCGAACATCAGTACTTGCAACGTGTGGAATCAGAGCAGCAAGAAATAATCAACAATTTCTTAATGAATCAATAAAGATGCTATATTATCGCAAGATTCTTCCGGTAACATGCTAAGCTGCAAAGCGGAACACTTGTTTTGGAACAGCTGTAGGCCTTTCTTTGACTGCACCCTGGAACTCCGCAGAGCTCAATGGGAGGCGGCGTGCGGGCAGATTGCGGGCGCAAAGGGAACTCGTGTCCAGGGGGCACTATAATGTAGGCTCCATCGCAAGTGTTCATATATGTGAGAAGAGGATGCGAATGCTTTTGATTGTTCCTATTGCGAGCTGCCGATCTCTGCTTACTGCTTTCCTGTTTCTTCAACAATCGCTCCATGGTCTTCTGTTTGTCTTTCTCGCGACGTTCATCGGCCTGTTGCTTTCTTTTTTGAGACTTCAATGCCGCCTTTTGTATATCTTCAGCTGTCTGGGGTTTCTCTTTTTCCCTATAGCCGCTGGGCAGAGCGATCAGCTCCTCGACGAATCCACCTAAGGCAGGCTCTGTATCCTGTGTGCGCTCATACATAGCTCGCTGGCGTGCCGTCATTAGCTTTGGATCCTTTATCTTCTTTAATTCGTCATCCACATCTTCAAGTTTCCCAGTTTCAATCGCATTCAGCCATCGCTCCTCATCGCTGGACGTGTCGGTATTGCGGCGTTTTCTAGACTTTTTGGCCGCATTGTTTGGAGTTGCGACTTGTGGAGAAGCCCCTTTGTTGGAAGTTTGTCGCCTGGCCAGTTCCAGGCTTTTGTTATTTTGAACACATTGAACCATTGTATTTGGTTTTCCAGGAAGAGGAGCGGATTCCATGGCCGTAGGTAGTTCGACAGCCTCAACTGTTATTGTTGCATTACTCGGTGCAGTTGAAGAGTCTGTCGGGGAGGAGAATCTCGCAGGCTTCTGTCGTTTGCTACGCTTCGAGCGGCGATCTTTAATATATGATAAATAATAAAATAAAGTTACAATACTTATAGCAATAGTACTCAGTTTACCTTCTATTTTTCCCATGGTTTGTTCAATTAAACTAATCTTACTTTCTTGTTTTCATTTGTCTCGTTAAATTAACACAGGGCTGCCAACTCCTAAAAATACTCATATGTTCAAGAAATTGAAAAAGTATCGCTTATCGATTTTAAACAGGAATCGTCTAGATTTGTTTTACTGGCACGAGTGCAGTTTCCGAGACGCCAAGATCTGACGATTGGTTTTTATAGATTTTGACGAGCTAAGATGAAAATAATTACTAACAATTTTGCGTTTCGGCTTATTTTAGGAGATAGAGTCTCCGATAAATTTTGATTTCATATATACCATATTTTGATGCATGACTATGGTCTCACTGTGTTTACTTACAGTTTGCATTTGAAATGCGATAACGCATTTAATATTCGTTACCTTTTCTTACGAACACGAAGTACATTATGGTAGTGTTTATACGCTGATCAAGTTTATTTCAAATATTTGGTGCCACTACCAACGCAAATCAATTATATAATTTTTTGAGCGACGTAAAAAATATGCACCTTCCAATTTTGACATACAAGTATATGTAAAGAACGACAGGTCGGTTGACATTAATGAATAGCATTAACTTCATAAAATCTGCATACTTCATTTTAATGAAAATTGCTTTGGTTATGTGTGTGCTTCAAAAATCGCCCGTGGAATTATCAATTGTTTGCGGCGATGGCGAGCTGCCAGATCGTGCGGATATCGTTGCGACTCACGAAGTGGACGCATGCACCAAAGCACTAAGTATTTGTAGAAATCACACTAATTTGTTATTAATAATAGAATTTTTTTCATATGCGTAATTAATATGCGTGACAATTCAATAGAGCTGGAAGTTAAATCGATTCTGGAATCGATTAATCGATGTTTTCAATTTTCTCCGATCCATCGATTTAATTTTTGAGAATCGATTTAATCGAAAATTTGGAACAGGTACCAAATAACTACTACTAAATTAGTAAACACGTCTAGTGGTGGTACAAAATTTTAGTTTTTCAGAGATCGTGAGACGGATAAGTATTTGTTTTTAAAGAACTGGAGTTGGCTAATTGCTTAAAAGCATTATGAGGTCTTTATTATATTGTCTAAATTATTTTTCTGTAAATTTAAGCCAAAAAACAGGTTTTTTTTTCTTAATTTCATTCCAAAAAACGGTTTTTGTCTTAAATTTCAAATTTTCGATTTAAATCGATTTGAATCGATTTTTTGCTTGAATTTTTGAAAATAAATCGATTCAGTGAACATCGATTTATTTCCACCTCTACAATTCAATTGCTGTCTGAAGTTAGCGTCTATCTGTACTTAGTGTCTATCTGTGTTACGGCATCGAACATATGTTCGATCACTAAGCATCGAACATATGGAGTACTCAAACAGCGGAAAGTAATCGTCAGATGCTTTACTTTATAACAGGGACCGTACCGGTTATAATATAAAAAAAATTGCAAAATAAGAGTTATAAACTAAATAAAAATCGAAAATTAAAGTTATTAGTTGATTTTTATTATAAAAATCAGAAATAAAAATCAAATTAAAATTGCTCATGAGTCCTAGATCATACCGATACCTATCAGTTTATATATATATATATATATATATATATATATATATATGAATTCACTAGTCTAGATAATGCTTTTAGATTTATTAGCGACCTTATTTCAAGGCCAAAATATATAAAATACATATGAACCTCCTCATCAGACACACTTGCAGTCGCTCAACTCATAAAAACTTCAAGATTAATAGTGACATGTTTTAAAAAGTCGATATATGATCTTGGTCGTTTTATGAGCAATTTTAACTGGATTTTTATTTCTGATTTTTATAATAAAAATCAAGTCATAACTCTTATTATAAAAGAAATAAAAGTTATAAATTGATTTTTATTTTTAAAAATCAAATATAAAAATTGAAAAACAATTTTTGTATTAAAAGTTGGAAAAAAAAGTTAACGCGGTTTTTGTGTTCGCCGATAAAAACTAACACGGTAGGATTTTTACCACATTTTTCAGAGACTTTTAAGAGCTTTGATTTTTTTAATCTCATAATTATTATTTACGGTCCCTGGTATATTATGATCCTAGGACCCGAAGGGTTTCACGAGTCCAAATCATCCAAATTAGGATCAATTTATATCCGATATGAGCATTTATTAAAAATGAAACCCTGCTGTAATGGCGTGTGATCACTAAGCATCGATGCTTAGTGCTTTCTTATGACCCGAAAGGTGGCAGCACTGTTACTATGGCCGATTAAAAAGATCGTGTCACTTGCAGTTTCTGGTCTCACTTAACACATTGTGCTTATATCTAAACGGGGTAATTCCATTTAAAATGCAGTCCCAGTCCGTAAAGTAAATAAATCGATTATATTTCAATTTAATATTTTAATAATAACAGTTTTAATTCGTTGTTCAAGCATTTTCAAGAACTTTATGCCGCTCGGGGAAATCTTCTCAGACATTCGCGTTGTTGTCCAAGGAAAGACATACAAGTGTCACAAGATAATTCTGAGCAACGTTTCCACATTCTTTGAACGCTTGTTAGTCACCGACTGCAAAGAAACTTCGAGTGGTGTTATAAGTCTGGAAGATGTCGAGTCTAGAATATTCGACATTATATACAATTTTATCTACAGTGCTGGCGACACAACAGTGCTAAAGAATGCTCCCATTCTGTCACTTTTGGAAGTGCTCGCATGTGCAGATAAGTGGTTTATACCGTGCCTGGCTGACTCATGCACTAGCGTTTTAATTCGATTTCCTAGTTGGTCGAACAAGGATGTGTTTCAGGCGTTTGAGAAAGCTGTTACTCTCAAGAATTCCATTCTCGCAGATCAAGTAAAAAAGGTAACTTTCGTATTATTATAAACCTGTACTTGTATAATCAATACACATCTTTATATTTCCTAGATTTTAAGAAGTACCAGAAGAGAGGTTCTTAACAGTACAGAAGTCTATGAAATGAATTCAACAAGTTTCAAGGAATTTTTGCAGTTTTGTAAATCAATAAATTTGGCTGAAGGCCAACGTTTTAAAATGCTTGAAAACTGGATTGAAAATCAAGATTTTCATTCAGCTGACATGCAATATTCGTTGCCTGATATATCGCTACCAACAAGGAATGCAAACCAGGAAGAAAACGGCGACTCTCCAAATGTTTCGGATTTGCTGGCTCTGATCAACTATAATGAAATGAGTGTTGCGGATTTTAAGTCTGGTCCGGGTAGTTCTAAACTGTTAAGTCTTCAATCAAAGTATAATTCCCTTTGTGCTTTAGCAGTTCGTTGTCCATGTTGTAAGAGGCAACACTAAAGGTCTCTAAATAATCAAATCAATAACATCGTTTTTAAACTGCATTTTGGTCAGCTGATCTTTCAATTGGTGCAGATAATAGTAATAATGATAATTTGCAAGTTACATTTATTTGATATTCTTGTGTACAATGGGCATTCATGTAATCTGACAACCCTGTCGGTACCGATCGAGTGGACAGCCCTTTCTAAAACTAACACAATAATCGATAGTCATAGTCAAGACACGAAGTCGTCAGTAATGAAGAAATTGTGAATAAAGCCGAAAGTTGAAGCCGCACACAGCATCACAAATATTAAGTTGTAAAATTACCTAATCAAACACTAAAACACCAATACCTAAATATAATTATCTTATTCTTAAAACTATTGAAATAAAACTTATATGATTTAAATACATCTTAAATCTTACATGGGGGCTCAACCGTTCAGAACAGCCAAAAACGTGCAGAACAGCCGCAAAAAATTAAAAGTGACAGTTGATAAATGCCAAATAAAACAAAGAACGTATAAAATACAAGTGTGGATACTAATGTTGTTGTAAGCTGTTGTTAAGAAACATTAAAGTTGCTAAAGTTGTTAAAATTGTTAAAGTTGATACAATTTTTAAAGTTGCTACAGTTGAAAAAAGTTGTGAAATTGTGAAATCATGTTACGTTCCAGTAAGAAAAATAAAAATGCTGCGCAAATTCAGCAAACAAACGAAAAGAAGAAGGTAGATGACAAAAAATATAAAGAACCGTTGGATCAATCGTACGAAATAAAACGTAAAAGCATAAAAGAAGATCAGGAAAAAGTGAATGAGATAGCAGCAGTGGAAAGAGAGGACACTGAAATTCTAAGAAAAATGCAAATCGTTGAAAATTCGACGAATGAAGAAATTGAAGATGAAGAAAAAGTTAAAGAAGAGAACAATTTTGTGCGTGAAAACCGTTACGCAGATACACACACATATGTGCAGAATAGTAAAATGTCCGTATTGATAAAAATGCTGACAAAAAAAATATGACAATAATCAAAATAAAAACTGTATAACAATTGAAAGTTTCGCGAAAGTGGTTCCAGATTTTGATGGTTATTCGATACCAGTTCAGCAGTGGATACATAATTTTAACGAAAATGCAGAAGCATATGAACTAAGTGAGAAACAAAAATATGTAAACGCGCGTAATAAAATGATAGGAACGGCAAAACTATTTCTTGAGACAATTACTGTGTCAAATTACGAATCTTTATGTGCATCGTTAATTGATGAATTTGATACACAGCTGAGCAGTGCACAAATACAAAAAATGTTGCAAAATCGTAAAAAACGCGGATCAGAAAATGTTCATGAATATATAATTCATATGCGTAAAATAGCAGCTCTTGGACAAATTGAAAACAAATCAATAATAAGTTACATTGTCGATGGTCTCGAAGTAAGAGATTTAAAATACCCATTGTACAATGCGTGCTCGTTTAAAGAACTGTTAAGTCGATATGAACTAGTGCTGAAAGTTGACAAAAACAATGCAGTCAATAAGTATAAAAAAAAGACAAGGCGGGAGAAAAATAGCAACAACAAAGTAGCCAAAAACAACAACAACATTGCTTTAATTGTGGATCGAATGAACATAAGAGAGCAGAATGCAAAGAACAGACAAAATGCTTTAAGTGTAGTGGTGTTGGTCACATTTAAAAACAATGTCCAGGTGTAAAACAAACAGTTAATGTCGTCGTAAAAGACAATCGCGTCAAAGAAATTAAGATCGGTGAAACAAATGAATTGTATTTAATAGATACGGGTTCTGATGTGTCACTTATGCGAAAAGATAAGTATGACAAGAAATTTAATAAACATAAGCTGCAAAGTAACTATATTAACCTTTTCGGTTTGGGTAATGTTGCTACCCCTGTGCTTGGTGAATTTGCTGAACAAGTAAAAGTTGATGGACTTATTACAAATCACACATTCCACGTTGTTCCATATGCGAATATTAAACATGACATTATAGTTGGTTATGATTTTCTAAAAAAATTCACAATAAAGTTGGATGCCAATGGCTATTCATTTGAAAAAGAACAGGTAAACGCTGATGTCGAATATGCTGACGTGAACGTTATCAATATGGTGAATGTAGTCGATGATTTTGAAGTTGATGTTGAACCAAAATATAAGGAACCAATAAAGCAGTTAATCGAATATTACAAGCCGAAGGATAAAATTGCTGAATGTCCAATAAAGCTGAGCATAAATCCAAACGTTGACAATATAGCTTTTCGTGAATGCCCAAGCAGATTATCAATTCCAGAACGCGAATTTGTCCGAAAACAAGTTCAAGAATGGTTAACCAATGGAATTATAAGAGAATCTACTTCCAATGTTGCAAGCAAAGTCGTGTTGGCAAAGAAGAAAGATGGCTCTTGCAGATTGCGCGTTGATTTCCGTAAATTGAACTCGCTAGTTCTTAAAGACAGATTTCCAGTCCCAGTCGTTGAAGAAGTTCTAGAAAGAATGCAACATGCCAAATATTTCTCTGTTTTGGATTTAAAAAATGGTTTTTTCCACGTTGAGATTGAGGAGACAAGTAAGAAATATAGTGCGTTCGTAACAAAAGAGGGACTATACGAATTTAATAGAGCACCATTCGGATTTTGTAATTCACCTGCAGTATTTGTTCGATACATAAACTATATATTTCAGCAGTTGATTAATGATGGTATAATGGAAACTTATGTAGACGACATTGTTATTTTTGCAGACTCAATTGATCAGTGTCTCAAGAATATGGGAACAGTTTTAAGCAAAGCGGAAGAGTTTGGTCTGCAAATAAAATGGTCTAAGTGTCAATTTCTATAAAAGAGGATTACTTTTCTAGGCCACGAAGTTGAAAATGGACAAATATGGCCAGGCCAGAAAAAAATCAAAGCTGTTAAAAACTTTCCATTACCGAAGAACATAAGAGGTGTACAGGCATTCCTTGGTCTAACGGGATACTTTCGTAAGTTCATCAAAGACTATTTTCTAATAGCAAGACAGTTGATGCAGTTATTAAGAAAAGATGCAGAGTTCAAAATAGAGGGAATTCAAATACAAGCTGTTGATAAACTAAAGGAATGTTTAACAAGCGAACCTGTACTCAAAATTTACAAACAAAATGCTAAGACTCAGTTGCACGTTGACGCATCAAAAGATGGCTTTGGAGCAAGTCTTATTCAACAGCATGACAACAAGTGGCACCCTGTAATTTATTACAGTAAAAAGACAACTCCACAAGAAGAAAAGATGCACAGATATTTTCTCGAAGTAAAAGCAGCATATTTAGCAACCAGAAAGCTTCGTCATTATTTAATGGGTATTCAATTCACCTTAGTAACTGATTGTGCAGCTTTTAAAATGACCGCAGTTAAAAAAGATGTTCCCAGAGAAGTGGTACAATGGTTAATGTACCTGCAAGATTTTTCATACACCATCGAACACCGCGCTGGAAATAGAATGAAGCATGTGGACAGTCTTAGTCGATTTCCAGTTAGGATAATAACATCAGAGGTACAAACGCAACTGTTAAGAGCTCAACGCAAAGACGAACACATTGCATAGATAAGGGTGACAAGCCGTTGACTACACTTCACGTTGATCATCTCGGATCTTTAGACGCAACATCCAAAGAATATAAGTATATACTAGGAGTTGTGGATGGTTTTTCAAAATTTACTTGGTTATATCCCACAAAGTCGACTGATGCTGCAGAAGTAATAAAACATATGAGTTTATGGGTAACGATATTCGGCAACCCACAACGTATTTTCAGCGACAAAGGTGCAGCTTTTACGTCGAAACATTTCCAGGAGTTCTGTGCTGATCACAAAATAGACCATGTAGAAACAACCACTGGAATCCCGAGAGGAAATGGACAAATAGAGAGAGTGAACAGAGTCATACTGTCAGTATTGGCAAAAATGTCAGCAGCTGAACCATCTAAATGGTACAAATACACGTCGAAGGTGCAAAAAGCGATCAATGCGCATGTTCACTCATCAACTAATTTCACACCATTCGAAATTATGTTTGGTGTCAAAATGCGGAATGAAAATGAAGCTGATCTGATTGAAATTCTACAAGACGAATTGTTGGCTGGCCTACAAGATGACCGTAATCAAATGAGAATGCAAGCGAAAGTTCAAATTGGTAACGCACAAGAAACCTATAAACGAAACTATGATAGAAAACGCAGAGGACATCATGGTTACCAATTGTCAGTCTTGGTCGCCATCAAAGTTACTCAGTTTGTCAATAGCAGCAAGTTGGGCAACAAATACGTTGGTCCATACGAAGTAATCAAACTTAAGCGAATTGGGAGATGTGATGTTAGAAAAGTTGCTGACTTTCAAGGTCCAAATCAGACTTCAACCAGTGCTGATTATATGAAGCTTTGGCGATATTTCGAGGAAGAAGATGACGATAACCCTGGAGATTCATCTGAGACAGATGAAGAGCAGGATGGCCGATTGTAATCTGACAACCCTGTCGGTACCGATCGAGTGGACAGCCCTTTCTAAAACTTACACAATAATCGATAGTCATAGTCAAGACATGAAGTCGTCAGTAATGAAGAAGTTGTGAATAAAGCCGAAAGTTGAAGCCGCACACAGCATCACAAATATTAAGTTGTAAAATTACCTAATCAAACACTAAAACACCAATACCTAAATATAATTATCTTATTCTTAAAACTATTGAAATAAAACTTATATGATTTAAATACATCTTAAATCTTACATTCATTTCTTGGCTAATGCCTGCCAGTCTCCGTCTCCGTGGGTGTGGGCATGGGCGTGGTCGTGCCTGTGCCGGTGCAAGGCCAGCTGTGCCCGGGAGAGCACACTGGGGTATCGAAATAGAAAGCCCGATATTAATATCGAAAAAATATCGCATAGAATATCGTATTTTTATTAGCAAATATCGGAATATCGATATAATATCGGGGTTTTTAAAAGGTTATAGAAATTGAATTTCTTGCTTAATCGTTTACAATTATAAGGACTACCAACACTAACATGAAGTAAGAGCATTTTTAACTTTTATTTTATAATTTATTTAATTTTATTCTCTTTTTGCAATTTCACCACGCCACAATTCACGTGTTCTTCCCTTTTTTTGCTTTTTACAATGTGACCAACTTATGCTATTTATTTAATACTAGACATTGTTATCGATATACATTCGGCCAATCCTGACAATAGATCGGCCTCGATCTTATTTTTATTCCCTAACAAGACTTTATTATTTTATTACACAATTGTATCCACGGTTTTAGCCTAGCCGGTTCCAGAATGCCCTTGTATGGCAACTGTGTAAGTTGACAGTTGTCAACATCTACTATTTCATATCTGTCATTAGGCAGAATTCGACTAACCTTATAGGGCCCACGATATTTTGGCGCAAACTTTTTACATATACCAGAAGTTACATCCACATTCCGGATCGCAACAAAATCACCTAACGCATACTTTAGAGGTGCCTTGTGTCTTAGGGAATAATGCGCTTCATTATACTCCTGGGACTTCCGGATATTATCTCCTGCCTGACACCTAATGGTTTCTAAAACTACCGGTTGATCTGGTCCTAACTTCTCCTCAAGATATTCGGTCAATTCATCAACTACGGGTCCTCTCTGCTCACATCCAAACAGCAAAATTGATGGTGTCTTTTTGGTACTACACTGGATCGAATTATTTAGAGCAAACTCTACTCGGGAAATTAACTTATACCAATCTGCCTGATTTAAAGGCTCAGATAATTTGCCTAACATCGGAGTTAACACACGGTTTACCCTCTCAACTTGTCCATTGGCCTGGGGTGCTGCCGTTGCCACCTTTATATGTTCGATATTGCGGCTCTCTAGGAAATTACTGAACTCGAGTGACGTAAAACACGTTCCCCGATCGGAAACGATTCTACGCGGTCGGCTATAATACTCAAAGTACTTCTCTAAGACGGCATTCACCTCTCTCGTGCTAGTGGAATTCACAGGGTACAACTTAACAAACTTGGTAAAGGCGTCTATTGTCACTAGCAAATGTTTTCTCTTCGAATTTATACTCGGCAATGGTCCTAGGTGATCTATATTAACCGTATCAAAGGGAGTCGGGCGTCCTCTTAGCTGCATCTGTAGAACGGGCTGCAGCCTCATGAATCTTGTCGGCACGCTCCATATTCCTCTTAATCATTACCGTCTGATACCTCATCATCTTCACACGCAATTCGCTCAAAGAAGTACAGTAGTATAGCGGAGCTGCATTCCCCGAGCGGTCATCCAGGCCATCCACTATGTACTTGATTATGTCTGTCTCCTGGAAATTTCCTTGCTGCGCCAGATTCCGCATAGCAATGAAATAAGTCAGCACCGATTCTCCTTGCAGGATTCTGCGACCCTCCAAACGCTTGGCCACTTCATGGTTCGATGTTTCGACACCGAAAACCTTGACCAACGTATCCTTTAGTTGCTCCCACGTAGTAGTCATTTCGTACATTATATACTCCTTTGCTGAACCAGAGAGCAAACGGTTAGCAAGAGTCCAGCGCTGAACACCATTCAGTCCATACATCAGGGCAGCCCTTTCCAACTCCCTGATCCAGACATGGACTGACAAGAAATCGTCTCCCGAGAACTTGGGAATGCTTCCCTCGATGTCGGCGACACTCAGCTGACTGCGTTCCTCTATTGCAGCCTGCTCCGCACCCTTCTCCAACTCAGAAACTTTCAGTTTCAGTGCAGCGACTTCTCTACGGGCATTGATCAAGTCCGCTTCGAGCCGTAGGGCTTCCAGCTCTGCCATCATATTTGGCACCGTCGCCTCCGATGACGAAATTGAATGTGCGTCACCCTGTACCACCAGACCTGGCTGCTGTCCCTCCGCAATGCGATCATCTCCTTCCATGGCAGGCTGTGCCAACGGTTGTGCCAATTCAACATCATTATCTTGGCCACCACGCAAGTACACTGTCTCCATCAGGTTTAGATCCAACATTTCGGTTTTGAAAAGCGCGTCACTACGGTCAGCCATTACTGTTTTCACCAAACTGCGCAGTTGGTAAATCGAGACGCCCTCGGGCACCGGCACTTTGTTTTTAGCAAGCAACTCCAAAAGCTCTTGCTTTGTCAGTTTTACGATATCAATGTAACTCATATGTTCCATAATTGTCTTTTTTGGGCAAACCCCACACCTGATTTATAATTTATTTAATTTTATTCTCTTTTTGCATTTCACCACGCCACAATTCACGTGTTCTTCCCTTTTTTTGCTTTTTACAATGTGACCAACTTATGCTATTTATTAAATACTAGACATTGTTATCGATATTTACATATTATTATCGCTTTTAATTTGGTATTTACAATTTGAATATTATTTAATAATAATTAATTTTTTTACGACATGTTGGTATTGCCAGTCATTGTATTTTAGGCAACTGAGAATCAACAATTTTATTAGTTTTTCGGGACTTGACCGATTTCTCGAGTGAGTCACTGTTCGGCCAGCAGCAGAAAAGACCCTCTCACATGCGACGGACGTGGCGACAATTGGAAGTACTTCAAGTGCAATTTTGTGGAGGTTGGGATATATATCCTTAGCTGCCTCCCATGTTTTGAGGGGGTTGCAATATGGACAGCTCATCTCTTTCCCTCAAACTGGGAGTTGGGAACTTGTTGTTTATGTAGCTCTGCAACCATATTCCACAGTGAAGTTGAGTTGTCATTTATTTCCGTGCCAGTATTAGTACCGGAAATCACACTGTCATTATTATTGGATTCCATATTTGATGATTGTGACAGCTTCTATTTTATATAAATATATCTATTAGAAGTAATTACTTACTTTGGCATGGCAAACCGCGCAATTTATTTGAGACACTTGCTATAACCGATTTACAGTTTAATATATCGTTTACAATATCGATAATATCAACTATATCGGTAAGGATTTTATATCGGGTTATATCGAAATTTGAAATTCCATATCGATGATATGCCGATATTTTAATATCGATACGCATTCCTACGCAGGAGATAAGAACCTGCAAGGGTGTATAACCGTCGGCATGTAACCTTTCTTTCTGGTTTCTCAGTTCGATTAATATTTTATTTAAGTCTTAATATTGCCTAGTTTCAGCGTGGCCACCCTTTTCCCATGAGCTGTTGTGTCTGATCGAGACTCAGTATCCAAAACTTCTGAAGTGAAAACTTAAGTGGAATCACATTTGTAAAAGAGTTGTTGATTTGGGTTCATTTTAGCGACTTAGTTCATTAGTTCGAAGATCTATAGTTCAATCTTAAGTTCGTTTGTTCGACTCTTTTAGTTTATTCTATAGTTCAATCTTTAGTTCGTTCGTTCGAGTCTTTTGTTCTTTTGGTATTTTATTCGTTTGGTTTTCGTTGGTCAAAGTCAGAGGTGCAGAAACATCGATGTTACATCGATGTCTGAGAAATATGACTGCAGTAAGAATAGGGAAGTATTAAAATAAATGATTAAAATTTTTGCATGTTTATTGAACAGCATTGGGCGAGAATATGGTTGTAAAATAATATCAATTAAAACGATCGGTAGGTATCGTAACACACATTGCTTCTTTATTGAAAATAATAGTAGTTTGTATTAACGATAAACTGATTGTTGAATAGACTCGACAATATAAATGTAACTTAAAAGGAATATTTGTAAGTTAAAAATAAATGTAAAATTACTTTATAAGAGGACGGTATTATGCGTGTATGTATCACATCGTCAACAGAGAGTTACTAATATTTGCATTTATTATAAGATTATTGTTTTAAGAGACTGCCATTCATATAGCTACGTTTTACGTGGGTATATTCGATAAATAACGGGCCTCTGAGAGAGAAAAGGCATTGCAGATCTACTTAGTAGCTACAGGTATAGAGAATAAAGGAGTACTACCATGAACTACTTGAGGTTATGGGTGGTAGATGGTTACCACATCGCGGAAAATTTTCTGGTACAGGCGGTAGATCTTCAAGATTGCCAATTTGAAAGACCAAGTTCATGCCAATTACGATGTGATATTGAAAGTGGCAGTGGAACAGCCAGAAGCCGGGATTATCGGCACGGAATCTTAAAACAGCATATCCATTGTTTGGCACCGCAACTGTATCTTTAAGCGACGGCTTAAGGTACTGCCTTTCCAGCATCCCTCGCTGGTCCAGGTCTAAGGCGTGCTTCAGGTTCATTCGCTTGACGGTGCTGTCCGGTGAGCGACCCATACCGAGTACATAGAACGAAGAGCCATGTAAATGAAATGGGTGGCTTATGTTAACTTGTTGAACCTCATCGACCAAAACGACCTCAACGATTGCATTGAGTGGTATGTCAATCTTGTGGGTACACTGACAGTTCTCGCCACAGTCAGTGGGTCTATTGTCTCCGTTGCAGTAGAACTCCTCTGGTATATCCTTGTACTGCGATAGCATTGGCGAGGGTGGAGCTATGTATGATACTTCGTCGATCAGGGATATGAGATGATCCGCATCAGAAGCGACTATAGAATTAGGTGGTTAATGCGGTTGGCTTTGTTGGTTTACATACTAGAGCTGGAAGTTAAATCGATTCTCGAATCGATTGATCGATGTTTTTTGAAAATCGATTTAATCGAAAATTTGAAAATAGTACTAAATTACGACAACTAAATTAGTAAACATGTCTAGTGGTGGAGTAAAATGTTAGTATTTTATGTATAGTGTGACGGATAAGCATTTGTTTTTGTATAATTTTGAGTATGGGGTAATTGTTTAATAAGAATATGCGGTCTTCATTATTTACTATATATTTTTTTTCTTTAATTTCAAGCCAAAAACGCTTTTTTTTTTCTAAAATTTCAACCCAAAAACTGTTTTTTTTCTTATATTTCAAATTTTCGATTTTAATCGATTTTTCCTTGAATTTTTTGAAAATAATTCGATTCAGTGAACATCGACTTATTTCCACCTCTACATACATCACTTAAAGTTTATTTAAAAGATTACACACTAAAAATACTTATTTATATGCGATGCAACGCAATCATTAACATAAAAATATATAGACACACATTCATACATACATGTAATCAAACTAATAAGCATCATTTAAAGGTTAAAGGTTATACATTCGTAATAATGTGAAGACATGACCACGCCATTACATTCATTTCAACTTATATCGAGATTGCATTCTACAAAATAAATAAGACTACATGTAGGCTGAACTTAAACGATTGGTTAATAAATAAATAAGATTGTAAGGAAATAGCACAAAGTTAACGAGAGCTACTAACTGCTGCTGTTTTTGTTAGTTAGTACCAAGTAACGGGTGGTACGTGGTCACCACAGCGAGGAAAGCGCGGCGGCACAGGCGGTAAGTCGGCTTGTGTGCCAATGTGAAAGACCAAATTCATGCCAATTACAATGTGGAAGAGAAAGTGACAGTGGAAGAGCCAGTAGCCCGGATTGTCGGCTCGAAACCGCATCACCACATATCCGTTGTTGGGCACAGCAATAGTGTCCTTCAAGGGGGGTTTCGTGAAGTCTCGCTCCAGCATTCCCATGCGATCTAGCTCTAATGCATGCTTCAGATTGATTTTCTTTATTGACTTGTCTGGCGATCGACCCAATCCGACAACGTAGAAGGCGGTGCCATGCAAATGGAATGGATGGCTCAGGTTTGCCTGTTGTACCTCATCCACCAGCACGACCTCCACAATCGCTCCCAAGGGTATGTCGACCATGTGTGTGCACTCACAGTTGGGTCCACAGTTGGGGGGTCGATTGTCACCATTGCAAAAATACTCAGGGGGTATGTCATCGAGCTGTGACAGTGGTGGAGCCGGAGGCGATATGTAGGAGATTTCGTCGACGAGAGAAGTAAGGTGGTCACCGCTAGGCACAACTAAATTAGTGCGTTGTTTAGCGATCAGTATGTTGGTTTGACCCATTGTAAGTTAAGTACATAGGTGTATATAAAAATGTATGTGTTAGTTCAAGCAACGGTTATTCGTCAGTTAAAGACTAATGATAAGTTAATCTACGTACCCAAAAATCTGTTGTATGTATTAGGTATGAAAAGTGTTTTCGGATCGTACACATAAAATCGAAATGGCAAAAAGATCTTCACATCTGGCCTCTCGACTAAAACGCTCTTATCCACTTTCTTGGCATTCTTCAAATTCGAAACACAAATGGCGTCGGCCCGTTTGCGGTCGCAAATAGCATCCAAAGGGTTGAGAATCTGTGAACAATGCAAAATCATAAATAGTAAAAGTTATAAATTATAAAATGTATTGCTATTAAATCATTTGTTTTCATTTTATCATAAAGTACCTTGATATACTTATCTGAAAACATATATCAGTCGAGATTTGAATACATATCCTGGGGTATAATGTCTGTGGAACGTGTGATCAAATATTATATACACGGTAGATACTTTATCTCGATGATGCTCGTGCAATACGGAATACTAAATATTATATAAAGTGTAGTGGAAATGAAACGGTGTCACTAATTTATTTTACACGTTTTATTAAAATTTATTTAAAATATATAAATATACATTTGACGGCAGTTAATTGGGGTTGTCATGCTTTACAAATCTTTAGTTGCTTCAGTTTAAAATATACAGGTATTTATAGTATATATATATATTGTTTGTAAGTAACATATATAAGTTGTTGTCTGGCATATATGATATATTTATCAATAGCAAATGCGCGTTTCACATATTTATAAGTGTTTCATTTTGCAGCTATTCAATATGACTGTGAAAAGCCAATCAGAGTATATTTTATTAAATATAGACCCTAGGCATTACATAAGTAGATTGTTTTAAGTATAACACGTAATTGACACATTTTATGTACATATATAATTATTTGTATGTTTATTTTATGCATTTATTTTTGATATTGAATTCAAATGTATTCTTCAATTCAACAAAACGAAACGTTTTCCCTATTTATAGTGACCTATTACTAGGCACCAGCGTTTGATCTATTTGGAATGATGGGATAGATATAGATACGCTCTGGCATAGATTACATATGTATATATTAGTTATATTGACAATCAGGGATGTGTTTGGTTTATAAAGAATACATTATCAAGATATTGTGTAGATTGTGCAAATGTTCAAATCGATACAAAAATTGACAGTTTGTTTATTGGGCGTATTTATGGCTGTTTCAAATATTATATCACCTACACTTTTTGTGAAGTTGGGGTGTATAGAGAGAGAGAGAGAGAGAGAGAGAGAGAGAGAGGATGCATGCTGATGTGCAGCCAAAGGCAAGCTTATGCGGAATATATGAGGGCAGTATCATACAGGTCAAGAAAGTTGTGCTAGATAGGGTATATTACAACAAATACATACATACATACATACATACTTATTGTGCTGTCTCTAAAACTTTGTACAAACTGTTCGTTCAGTAGGCAAGTCCTTCTTTTTTTTCTAGATAAAGCCGACAATTTTCAAGTCTAGCTTAGTTTATGGGTATGGGTGGAGTGTGATCGCCACAAGTGGGGAAACCTGGTGGCACTGGTGGCAAGTCGGCATTGGTGCCAACCTGTAAAATCAAGTTCATTCCAATAACAATGTGGAACAAGAAATGACAGTGGAAAAGCCAAAAACCTTAAGGAGAAATAGAACACACAGTTAGTCATAGTTTGCAGAGCATTTGGATCACAACATAATTACCAGGATTATCGGCTCTAAAACGGAGCACTACGTAGCCATTGTTGGGTACCGCAATTGTATCCTTGGTTGGCGGCAGATTGTACTGTCTGTGCAAGAGACCGCGTCTGTCCAGGTCGAGTGCATGCTTCAAATTGATCTTCTTCACGGTCGAGTCCGGAGAGCGGCCAATACCAATCACGCTGAAGCCATAGCCGTGCAAATGGAATGGATGCGACAGATTGGGTTGTTGTACTGCAACAAAGTAAGTAAATAATAGTATAAATAAGCCAATGACATTTTGGGTATACTAACCTTCGTCAACGAGAACAACCTCCACAATTGCATTGAGTGGTATGTCGATCTTGTGGGTGCACATGCAGTTGGGTCCACAGTCGGCCGGACGATTGTCGCCGTTACAGAACTGTTCCGGGTTGATCTCGTTGAATTGGGATGTCAGTGGAGCTGGCGCTGACAAATAGGATATCTCATCGATCAGGGAAATAACATGATCGCCCGTAGGAGCCACTATAAGGAATCATTCTTGTTACTGGAAACTTCTTCTGATTGAGTTGAGTAAATTTGCAAACCTAAGAATCTGTTGTAGGTGTTGGGCTGGAAGAGATCCTCGGCACGGTACACAAAGAAGCGGAACGGTAAGAATATCTTCACATCCGGTTTCTCAGCTAGGATTCCACGATCGATTTCGACAGCGCTTTTCAATTGACTTACGCAAATGGCATCGTTACGTTGGCGGTTACATTGTGCGTCCAAGGGGTTCATGACCTTTTAGGTTTGTTAGTTTATTTCGTGATAATGAAAAGAAAATCGTGTTTATATATACATGTGCGAAAGTCGAAAGAAGTCGAGATGCATGTTTACTTTGTGTAAGGCTTTTGGGGGAAGTTTGCATTGGAAGGAGGCATACAGATAGAGGGGGATAAGTATTTGTGAGTCGTTGTGAGTCCAAGTTACATTTCTCAACGTCACAATCCTTTGTTTATCTATACATATATTTACAATATACATTTGTATTGTATTGTATCATACAACAATATTATACATAACACACAAATTATACATATGCATATAATACATTGTACTTACAGTGGAATTATTGGCGGCTCTAGCTTTTAATCGATGTTGTGAATTTCACAAATAAGGAAAGTTTAATCAAAATAATAAGGTGAATAATATATATATATATGAATATATATAATAATAATATAATACAACTCAAATTAGCCAATTTCAAAATTAGTTATAGGTTATTTTGGTTTCTTTACTTTGTTGCAAGTATGTTCTTAAGAACTTGTTCTTACTGATGTATTGTATGAAGGTGCAATTGTGTAAATGTCTGGGGACTGGATCAGATCCAGGCATACTAACGTTGAAGACTGACAAACGAACGCTTGACTCTCAAATGGGTTCAAAACTGATCAAAATAAATGAATAAAGTGTTAATGTTCGAAATCAACTTACCACACCCTGCGGAATGCCGACATCATAAGTCGGAGGCGACGAAGCTGGCTGATAGGGTCCTCTGGCGTAGCGCAATATGGCCAGTTGCTGAGCTCGTCGTATGCCACATTCTCCAAGACCGCGCAGTTGAATCCAATAGGCGCCCACAGGCTGATCGGCAGTGATAATGAAGTCGTAACGTTCACCTATAATCAACAGAGTAGGTTTATTTTAGGGAGTTAGTTCATTAGTTCATTTTTCGAAGAACTATAGTTCAATCTTTAGTTCGTTCGTTCGACTCCTTTAGTTTGTTCTATAGTTCAATCTTTAGTTCGTTCGTTCGATTCTTTTGGTATTTTGGTATTTTATTCGTTTGGTCTTCCTTAGTCAAAATAAGAGGTGCAGAAACATCGATGCTATGTCGATAAACTTCGATGTTTTATATTTTTTTTATGAAAAACCTCATCAAACATCGATGTGTCTGCAACTCTAGTCAAAATCTTTTTTTTTCAAAAGAACAAAAGAGCAAATGAACAGAAGACCAATGAACTAAACTAACGGATTTAGTTCGTTAGTTCAGTTTGCGGATTAGTTCAAACGAACTTAGTCTGAACTAAACGGTACAACTCTAGAACAGACAGCTTATTAAATGTGCACATACATCTATTGACTAGAGGTGCAGAAACATCGATGTTTGCTGAGGTTTATCGATGTTTCTGCACCTCTACTATTGACATCTTCGTACCTGAGAAGGATATGATTGTGTTGACGTTGACGGGATGCACTGGCTCGCCATCAGTTGAAATGACTGTCATGCCGTGTCCCTCGATTGTCACTTGCGCCGGGCAGACTGAAGCGAATGCGTTGATCATGCGGAACCGATAGCGCCGGCCAGGAGTAATGGTGAATATTTCGAGTGGTGTGTTTGTCATAAAGCCTGTGTTGGGATCACGGAACTGGCCCTTGCCGTTTATCAACATCGACTCGGGATCTTGACCCGTGTTGACGGCCAAGCGGCCAGGGTAGCGCTCTGCTGCATCCTCGTGCAGCCAGTCGCTGATGAGCATTATGTGCGTGGTCAGGTCAAAGTCGTACAGATGCGAGTTGGGATCCCGCGAGGGGGGCTGACGGACCACAACACTGCCGTACAGACCGTCGAGTTTCTGCAAGCCGGTGTGGGCGTGCCAGAAATGTGTGCCCGCGTTGCCCGTCCACTGATAGCGGAATGTGTTGCCTTGCTGAATGGGACATTGGGTGACGAATGGCACACCATCGTAGTACTGGGAGCCGCGTTGCCAGATGCCGTGCCAGTGTATAGTCACTTCCATGCCCTCCATGTGGTTCTCCACGTCGATGACAACCTTGTCGTTCTCGCACACCTGGATACTGGGACCAGGTATCATGCGGTTCGCCGTTAGAATGCCACGCTCGACTCCATCGGCCAAAACACACTGACAGTGACTCCAAACGGTATTCGTAGCGTTCGGCGTGCACACCTGACAGGCACTGTAAACAAACAAAGTTGATGGGTCAATGGCAGAAGCAAAAATAATAATGTTGTTACGTTAGCATCTATTGTTGTTTATTTGTCATCCACATATGTTTCGGAAACATTGGATATATCAACGTCGTCGTCGACAGGAAATTAATCATGCCCCCACCAGTAATAATAATGTCCGGATGCAGTTTGCAAATGCAAAATGCGAACAATTGCATTAAAATGCATAATTGAAATGGCGTGCTTGTTGTTCAACTTAGGATAAGCAAGACAGGCGCGATAATTACTCTGTATACATATATATGTATATATATATGTATGTATATGTATACATACGTACGTACATGAGTGTATTTTCATCATTATATCGTTTAAATTCACTCTTGTTGAGATAGAGTTCAATCGAAATACGAATACACAACGTCTGCTTCAGATCAGATTAGAAATCTCTATTTGTTATTATGTTTTCTATTATAATATATATTATAATATATAATATAATATACTATACTATTATAAACATATATATACACCATGTGCATATAATAATCGTTGAGTTACTTGAGTTAAAAACTGCGTGAAAAGGGGGGCTTTGGAAGTAATGCGTTTGTTTATTATCCAACACTAAATTCTACTTGCGAAGTGTTATTAACACTTGTTCTAATCGTTTTCATATTGAGTTGAAACTGAAATCGATTCTCGAATCGATTGATCGATGTTTTATATTTTCTTCGATGCATCAATTAAATATTTGAGAATCGATTTAATCGAAAATTTGAAACTAGTACTAAATTTCTATTACTAAATCGGTAAACAATAGAGGTGGAAATTAATCGATGTTAACTAAATCGATTTATTAAAACGTGTTTTGGCTTGAAATTAAAAAAAAAAAATATACAATATAATGAAGACCGCATTTTTACAATTACCCAACTCAAAATTCTTCAAAAACATGCTTCCCTGTCGCACTATACCTAAAAAACCATTTTGTACCACCACAAGACATGTTTACTTATTTAGTTGTTGTAATTTAATACTATTTTCAAATTTTCAATTAAGTTGATTATCAAAAATTAAATTGATGCATCGGAGAAAATTGAAAACATCGATTAATCGATTTAACTTCCAGCTCTAGTAAACAAGTCTAGTAGTGATACAAAATTTTAGTTTTTTTGGAGATTGTGAGACGGGATAAGCATTTGTTTTTGCAGAATTGGAGTTGGTTTATTGTTAAATAAGAATACAACGTCCTCCTTATATTTTACAAATTTGTTTTCTTTAGTTTCAAGCCAAAAAAAACACTTTTTTTTTTAATTTCATGCCAAAAAACGGGTTTTTCTTATGTTTCTAGTTTTCGATTTAAATCGATTTAGTGAACATCGATTTATTTCCACCTCTATTTCATACTATCATACTATCTATTTCATACTATATAGTGGAACGGATCAATACTATGCTCGGAGCTTTAATACCATTTAATAAAAGGAAAGACCCCTTTATTGTGGATCACACAACAAACATAATCGCAATGGGGTTATGGAACTGCCCACGACTGTGTTGGCACTGCCGGTCTTCTACTGGCTTTGGCATATTAAGTATTAGCGCAGTAGAGCAACCGTAGAGCTGAGGCTCGTAACCGGAGCTGTCGCGAGTTTTCACTTTTTAGCAAACCTGCAACTTGCAAAAAGCGTTTTCTTTGTTTCTTTTTTTCTCTGTGTGTCTTTGTTTGTCTATTTCCATAACAGCACTTATGGCGTGGGAATAATTTGCACACATGTCCATTGGCATATGAACTCAACGTGAAGTCTGACGTTTGCCTCAACTCTGCGCTGGCAGGTTACCATTTTTCGAGTGCACTTATTTTTTTTTTGCTGGTGTTTTAATTTGATTCGACTTTGCTCGATTTGTGAGGACTGAAGATAAGTATATGTATGTACATACATATACATATATGTATGTATGTATGTAAGTAAATGTGTTTAGCTGCCGTTCTTTTTTTCAAGTCAGAATTAATTTGAATATTTAATTTAACGCAGATACCCTACGGCTTTGATAAGGATTCTTCAGTTTGAACAGAACTTATGTTGAGGTAACAAAAAGAAAGGCTTTGAATTGCGAAGGTTTTAAACTCATTCAGCTTCAATCATTTCAGGTTGTTCCTCTACTAGTATATGTTATAATTCAGAGTATTTTATCATTGTTTATATGGTCATTAAGATGTATCACAGCATTTTGTATACCCCTGCATAGGGTATATAAATTTGAGCAGAAGTTTGCAGAGACATCTCCGACACTATAAAGTATACAGTATGTCAAGAAACATTGTTGACATATGTACACATACATTAACATGTACATTTGAGTTAAGAGTTACTTAAATATGTATTCTGAATCAGCATCAACCGTGCAGTCCAATTAGCCATGTCTGTCCGTTGCAATGCAAACTAGTCTCTAAGTTTTAGTCTTAAACTTTGCACACATTCATATATTGTAAGATATTACAACAGAATTTACTACATCGGCCTTTTTAAATATGAATATAAAAAGGGCTCGTTAATTTCATCAAAATCTGACCATTCTAATATTATATTGTTAACTCTATTATGTTAAGTCTTCTGTTGTTAAGTGTGACTACAGTCGATACACTATCGTAAGTTTATTTACTTATCGTAAACCCTATCGATAGAATAGTGTTGAATAACGCAAAAGGAGCGGGAGAACGGCACTGTCGTTTAAGAGAGGTAAAAGAGGACATTATAAAAATTGAAAAGAGCGTAATAAATATTTCAACTATTAAAGGATTATCTCCACAATATATAGTTTTTAAATAAAGACCAGTATTCCAGTATACCCATGCAGAGGGTATATTACTCTTGGCCAGGAGTTTGCAACACATCTTTGGAGACATCTCCGACACTATACGGTTTTTGTATAAAGACAAGTGGGAAGTACTGCTGATCAATAATATATACTTCAAAAATATAAACTTCGAAAATATATATACTTTAAAAATATATACTTTCGATAATATACACTTTAAAAGTATGTACTTCAATAATATATACTTCAAAAATATATACTTTCGATAATATACACTTCAAAAGTATATACTTCAAAAATATACACTTCAATAATATATACTTCGAAAATATATACTTTGAAAATAGCCTCAGCAATAACCTGTCAAACCAGAACTAGCTGTCGTGGACTTGTTGGTGGGGAAACATGTTTGAAATAGTTTTTCAAAATTGGGCGAAGGGTAGCAAAGTTTCCTTTATATTGTATTTATTAAATCTGATTTGATTATCGAGCATTGGAATAATAATTAACTAGATACTTACGCGCCCAGGACCGTGTAGTATTCGAGTGTAAAGTGATAATAGCAGATCCTTGGGGGCTCGCCCTCGCGGCAAGCACGAGCACACTCATCAGGCGCGGAGAGAGCTGGATTGCGTCGCAGTTCCGCGGTGGCGCTTGTGGAGAAATCCAAATGGCGGAAGGGCGACTTGGGGTTCGGCTCGACTACCGTGCCACTGATCTTGTTAGCCGGGTAACGCGCGGAACTGGGTAGGGTACCACGGGAGTTGAGGTATCCGCTGCCCGCGGTAAGTGGTGCCCCTTGGGCAGGAGCACCGCTGCCTAAGCTGTTGCTGCTTAGGGGCACTGGACGGGAGTTGCCTGCCCCGGCCAGGGAGGGGTGCGTCTGTACGAGGCCATGCGTCGCCGAGTAAAAGGGCGAATCGAAGGGCGTCGAGCTGCTGGGTGTGGCAACGTGCTGCTGCCAATAGGAGCCCGCCGAGCTTTGGTCCGGCTGTTTGTCTGCAAATGAAACAACAACAACAACAAATTTGGTATTACTTTCTGTTCGCTGGTGAACTTGGACTTTTCAATTAATTTGAAAAGTTGATTTTTGGTTAAGGTACTTTATAAAAGTCGTGCCCAGTTACGTTTGAAATTAAGTGCAAATTGCTTACACAGTTTCTCTGTGTCTCTATCTGTATCTGTATTGCCATCTGTATCTGTATACGTATGTGGTATTTTATTTTTTATTATGCTCAGCTTTGTGCAATCGCCAGAGTTCAATCAGCTCAGCGATGACGCAATGCAACAAGGTGCGCGTTGCGAGCAACTAATTAAGTGAAAAAGTCTTGTCTTCGCTTTAACTAGAAGCAAAAGCAAAAGCTATGGGCAAAATATTTAATGGCCATATGCTCTTGTGATTTCGATGTTATTGTTTTTCTATTTTATACGACTCAAGTAATACCCAAACACGTATGTACACACAGTATGTATGTATGTATGTATGTATACATGTTCATCATGTGCAAACACACACTTAGATGAATTTAGTTCGATCTGTTAAGATACTAAGTGTATATATAAACTTGAATATGAACATATTTACACACAGTTATGATTTGTGCTTCGTCTGTGCTTTGAATACACATACATACATACATACATACATACATACATACATACATACATACATACATATTTACGTATTTAGCATTATTGGTATGCAGGGGGCTTTCAGAAATTGGAATGTATTTAAAAGGTGTTTCCCATTGAGGTCGAAGAAAATTGCAGAAACCTAAGTCTCTGCCAAGCCAATTAAGGTCGCATGCAGACAATATCAATAAGAGTTTTTCAAGGCATAGAAACAATTTCTTCGCTCTTATTTATTTATATAAAATCAACTAAGATCAGTCGACTCAAAGATATTAAATGTATTGACTTAATATTTAATATTTAAATTATTTAAAATATTTAATATATAATATTTAAAAAGTTGTAACTTGTGGACTAGAACTGGAAGTTAAATCGATTCTAGAATCGATTAATCGATGCCTTCAACTTTCTCCGATGCATCAATTTAATTTTTGATAATCGACTTAAATGAAAATTTTAAAATAGTATTAAACAACAGTCGAGCGGCACCTGACAGTGGGATACCCTTCGACTTATGTTTCGTTGTAGTTTAATTTGTTTAATTCATACACATATTAATATAAACATACTTTCAAATTATTCTCGACAGATGGCGCTCGCGCTCGCCTGCCTCCCGTGTTAGCTGATACTTTACGGGGTCTCCCACGCCTCCTTCTGCCTGTTACATACATTTGCACAAAGTTAGTATACCCTTTTTTGACCATTTTCAATGGTCGAAGGGTATAAAAATGAAGACAAAATCAACGGATCTTATGCCATATTGGTGGTTTGTCTTAAGATAGTGTTGGAAATGGTCTTAAGCCAGAAAGTCCGAAATATAAGTGACGAATAATTGTCATTGGTAATCAATATTTGCCTTGAAATTTAAACTAGCCACGCCCCTTTTCTGTCTCCTAGGACAGGTGCAAGCCAATCTGATGTTGTTATAAAGTGCAAAATTGTAAGGTTCGGCAAGTTGAGTGTAACTGTTATTGCCTTCTATCTGTAATTTTTGTCATTGCTGAACAGACCGGAATAAATAATTGCAGCTCGTTTTATGTTTCATGTATGGACACTTGTTAATTAGGCGGGTGGCTTTAAATCCAAAATAGATATGCGATGTGTTGTACTAAATTCATGCTATAAGCACTTTTATACCCTTCCACCGTTGAAAATGGCAAAGAATATAATATATATTCATATTTAGAATCATGTTGCGATTACTGAACGAAGTATTAAAGTCTTAACATTTAAAATAAGCTGAGTTCTAGATCGACCTATCAAATTGGAATAGGAAAATAAACACAAAAGTTGTTCAAGTCAATGTTTTCTATATTTCCATTATTAGAATAACAACATATTTGTAACAGTTTCTAGAAATCGGAGAAGGGGTATCTAACAGTCGGGCGTTCTGGATTGTTGTGCTTGTTAGTTGTTACAAAACGCAATTGGAGCGCTTAACATTAACATAGAACTTTGGTGCCGAAATGGTGCGAGGTTTTTTTTTTTAATGTGAGGTCGACCAAAATTTGCTCTTAATGACTTTTCCGGCCCCAAGCGCCAAGAGCCCAATGCACCGTCGCTGTAAGTCGATTTGGCATTGGCCAAATGTGGCAGATTGTAACTGGCGTGGGTGAGAAAACGATTGTTGTATAACCCACATTCTCTTTAAAAACTTTACATTGTTTATATTATACCCTTTGACTATTCAAAATGTTAAACAACTTTGAGCAAGGTATGTATGTATGTAACAGTGCAATATGTGGAGGTGTGGCAGACCCCACAAACTATATAATATGTGGAATTAAGTATCGAATGATATTTTATTTATATATTTCACTTAATTATACAGTTGTACATTTAATCTGAGTAATTGTAATACGCTTCTTGTGGCGCGTCTCTTTCTTGGTGTTGGTGTGTTCTAGCTCGATTGCAGCTGGTCTGTCATCGACTTAGTTATCGATTAGCGGAACTTGTTAGCGATGTATCGTGACTGCCACAAATAAATACATACATATGTACATCTTTTTGATTGGCACTAATACCCGAATCGATAAGCCCCGCCCGTTCTAACTAAATCTATCATCAATAAACTAAGGTTAAAATATAAAGAAAAACATTCAGAATACGCGGTAATCCTCTTATCCGAGATACAGAGAGCTATAAACATTCGAATCACCTACGTTGTTCTTTATTCGATTTTATAAAAAAGTTGTTTTATTCAAAAAGAATATTGTTTTGAGTATGCAGAGGGTATTTTATTTTGATATATGATATAGCTGCATGATGTCTGTTATTTCATCAATGGTTGTATTGAAAATTATCAAATTAATAATCATTTTAGGAGTGTTAGAGCACTGCATGCTGCTTCGATAATTAAAACCGTATCACACACACTCCAGTAGATTCTTTGGCACCATTGGAATTCGTTTTCAAATCTATGCTGCGCCGGCCTTGATTGAATTGATTTACTTTTCAATACATTCACACACACATGCACGAGTACGTTATGAACATATTTACTTGCATACACATGCAAAACATGTGCATATGTATTTCATTTGTAGCTACACAAGTACAATACATTCATATGTATGCAGAAAAAGGGTATAATAGGTTTGTACAAATTAGATATACATATGTTCATGTTATTCATCTATTCTGAATCAGCATGAGCTCGATCTATACACTTCCATTTGACTGCATGAACAACTGACCTACACTATCAAATTTAGAACTAACATTCAATAAGCCTCAAAAAGCAGCGTATTTTTTATAGCCTTCAGGCCTGTCTACAGACAAACTAAAAATTGATTTTAGGCAGAAAATCCATACAAAATCCAAAGTCGGCTGACTACATTTTAGCTAGCGAAACATTTTTTCAATCTCCAGCACATAATAAATATCGTAACCAAAATATCGATAATCTTTAGTGATGGAACTCAAAAAAGTTATTTAGGGTGCCGGAATAATGTACAAAATTTCGGCAAATAATTTTAATTCATCTGGAGACAGGCCTTTCCCATTGAAAATGAATATGAAAGGGTGTACTAACTTTGTGTTTACTATAAAGAATCTTGCTCAGGATGAATAGTCGATTGAGCTATTATCAAAGCTAGAGATTCCAAATTAATCATGAAGGTTGATGTTTACTATATACATAGCTAGGTAAATGTACTATCTGTCTCACCTCCGATCGGACAATAAGCATTTTTGTTGGTTTGCTAAAATTGGTTGAAGGGTATCATACAGTCGGGTGCGACTGTAGCGTTTGTCTGGTTTACATGTTCTTTTATTTTATTTTTCCAATTATGTTTAAGCACTTTAATGTTGCAGTTTTATTGAATTAGGAAATGGTATTGCGTGAAGTAAACCTCAACAATCCCCAATGTACATACATATGTGGTATGGTATATATGTGTCAGATAATAATGTGGAAAATGAGCCAGATCAGGGAACTAAGGCGAATGACAAAACAGAGAGCAAGAGAGTAACGCGCAGTGGCAACGCTAATTAACGGTCGAAACAAAAACAACGGACTCTGAGTAGAAAGGTGAACGGGAGCGGAGGCAAGTTTTTCAATCGTGCTATTTTTGCACGAAATTCTTATTTGTTATCAATTGTTCAATAGCTTAATTTCCATTTTAAATTATCTTTCTTTTAGCGATTACCTTAACTATTGTTCTAATTACACGATGATTTCAAAATATAAGAACAACTATCGATAATTCTTAACTTATTTTCAAACTTCGATTAATCGTTAAATGCGATAAGGCTTATTCGAATATAATATAAATACAATAAAATAGATAAAATGCTAAACTATACATACATGTATATACAACTAGAGCTAAACAATTGTCATCAAACAATTAAATAATAATAATTAGCAAGAACTATTGTCATTAAACAATATAAACCATTGTCATCAAGCAATAAAGTAACACTATAAAATAAACTTACAACATTTATGTTAGCATATACAATGAGGCAAGTAACTCTTTATACATAGTTAGTCAAGTAACTATTTACACATATGTAGGTACATATTAATGCTATGTACATATGTATGTGTAAAGAGTTACTAAATCAGATAGACAGATGTAAGACTCTACTCTGCATTTGCCACTAAATTCAAAGTGCTACTCTATAATTCAAAATAATGTAACTCAAGGTACTACAGAAGGGAAGTTCCCCTTTAGATCAGCTCTTGCAAGGTCTTTGACTCTTGTCTACATACATACATACATATGTACATCGAGATTTGTTAGTACCTTGAACCATAAAAGAGAAGATTCGCGTAAATAAAAGAGAAGAGTAAAGGGAAATTTGCCTATGCAAATTGTTGTATTCTAATTTGAACAATGCACGTATATCAAGTACGATTTATGGGGGGGAGAGAGAGTTTTTATTGTGCACTGCGTTGGCGAATAGGCGAGAAATGGGAAAAGTACTAGGGCATAATGAGCGAGGGATAAGCCAAGAGCTCGTTTGTCTATATATATACATATATGTGTATATGTTGTACACATGCACAATGTATGTGTGAGTGTGTGTGTGTCGAGTTGTGGCATTAACGATCTCTATTTATGCACTCGTGGATACTGGCAAGCTGCCTGAATTGATTAACGATTTGCTGTTTCAGCTGTGCTGATGTGGCAGGTAAGCAAGAGACAAATGCAGTGCATGCAGCAAGCAAGCACATACATACATACACACATCCATATAAATACATAGATATTAAGGTGTGTGTGTGCATGTATACAAGCGCACTTAGTCGCCATCGTGGCTGGCCGGGCCGGTGTGTCGATCTGATTTTTGCCGTACTTTCACAACGAAACCGAAAACTCAACTCAGCTCAACTGTTGGATAATTAGCGACACTAAAACAACTTGTTCAGGCAATGGGGCAATAAATAAATTAGCTCGGAGCCGACTCCAACTCCGAGAAATTGCGCACAGCCACAGCCAGAGTCGTCGATGGTGGTTGCAACGTGCTCCTTAATTAGAGCCTTAGCAGAAGCTACCACATTGTTTGAGGCTCCATACTCCTGACCACAATAATACTGCACGAGTGCGTATCTGGTGTGCCCATGTATGGTGTATGTGCATGGTGTGTGCGTATGTAGGTTGCATCTGTTGCATTCATATTAGAGATGGGCATGGACTATCATTTTTGGCACGACCCAGCACGACACGAAAATGTAATTTTTCAACACGCACGAACACGCACGCTCAAAAATGTTCCCAACACGGTCCAACATGAAATTTTATACGTATTTTTTTGGTTTTTTATTCGATAATTCATGACATTTCTTTGAAAATAAATTAAAATTAAAGAACTTAACCATAACTTTAAATTAAAATATTACATATTTTTATATAAAAATAACAATTTGTCAAGATTAGAACTTGACAATCTAGCCGATTAACTTTGCACTTGCTCAAGATCGGCTTATCGATCGCAGCTCAAACAGCATCTCGTGTTGGTATTTATTAGTACTTTTTGAAACATCGATTTAATTCACGACAAGTAACATACACAATCGATATAACATATTTTGCAAAAGTAAGAATACGTGCAATATGTGTTCGTGTTATTTCGTGCCGAATTTCGAAACACGAAGACGCACGCCTATGGACACAATCTTAATTTTGCACACGAACACGCGTGCGCCTGTCGTGTCACGATGTGACACGAAGAAAACACGGTGTATGCCCAACTCTAATTCATATAGATTCTATTTGATGTTTGATGTTGAATGTTTGGTAAGCAGCCACATAAAATGCATATGGTTTTGGTTTTGCTCGGTAGTCAGCCCACTCAGGTATTTTCGAGCTCAGTTACGTCTTTTCATGCATCGCTGAATGTGTGTATGGATGCGAACATGTATGCACCTGCATTAGTATTAATAATTGTTTATTTTAAATTAACAATTACGGGTTTTTGCACACTGCAGACGCTCTAATTTGGTCACATTAACATTAATTGTTGCTCATTTTTAGCGTTGTGTCATTTATTTTACTTTTCGGCTTTATCTGAGTGAGGAAAGTGCTGCGTCTGTCAGTTTCTCAGCTCGTTTTCTTCGCCTTCGCAGCCAATACAGTGGATACGTTTCGTTGATTCCATATAAACCTCAGCTACATACTATGTACTTTACATATTGAACTACTTCATTTGATTTGTTAACAATTTACATTGTTAATATACATACATGTATCTACGTCTATAAAGATAAAAAAGATTGTATGTGAATGTATAAAAATGTAAGATACTTAGCTCTCAAGCCGGATTTGAGTACACACAAGTTGGGGAACGTTTATTCATAGATCTTAATAGATTTGTCTGCCGGTGAAGTGAAGTGAAGTGAAGTGAAAGTGATTCAGATAATCCAACAAATTTTGATGTGCCCCTCCCCGAAACTGTGAGTATATCTGGTGCAGGGGTTAAGCATTCATTAGGCTTAGTTGTTTGCTTAAGACACGGCTAGTTCAGGGGTAGATCGCAGTTTCGCCTGGCGAATTTAGTCGCTAAGCCGAAGTCTGATTGAATTGTGGTGCAGAGGTCCGCAGAAACTGGATGTTGGGGTTATGGTCACTTGACTTTCGTGCTTCATGTGAAATGCGTTCACGTTCTAGACAATTGACGGCATACTAGCTAGCCAGCTAGCCAGGTAGGTAGGTAGGTAGGTAGGTTGCGGTGCGGTTGTAATTTAATTGTCTTCGTAATGCCAGGCTGTTGCACAATGGCCGGCGATAGTGTTGCTTATTAACTCGTTTTTGTTGTTTTCTTGTCTTGTTTCTGTTGTTTCTGTTGTTGTTGTTGCCGTAGTACAAAGTATAGCCATTTTCACAGTTACTGTAAGTATTAGTGGCACTATTACTTGTACAGTTCCCACTGTACTCCGACTACTCCACTGTTACCATTATTGTTACCATTATTTCATGCATGTGTCCCCTTGTCAGCAGTTTTCACTGCAGCCCAGAAGGTCGCAATGATCGACTTCTTGTCCATTCAGCTTCTTGCTTCGCTCTTCACTTTCACTTCGGACGATGAAGAAACCTTACTCAACTCGTACTTTGTGTATTTTGAGTACCCTTTGCACATGGAACATTGCAAAGGGCAGAATCAGAAGAAGGCGAGGCCGGAAGACTTAAGTGATTCAAAGAAATAACAACCATATAAACTGTGTTCCAGATATACATTTCTCTCTCTCTCAATATAAAATTGACCTCGAACCAGCTACCAAGATGATCAATATAAAATATAGATAGAATTGAGATGTTATTATTGTGAGGTTACTTAAATTTGTTTGTAAAACGTATACAGTCAGTCAAGTAACTCTTTACACATATGTATGTATATAACATTAAAATTACATTGTATATTCTTTATTTGAATTCATTCACGTCTCTTCGTCTGGCGCTTTCTCGAGAGAGTGATTGCACTTCCTCTATCGTGTACGCTCGATTACAATATATCGCATGCCCGTTTCTTATCGATAGTTACAGTGTAGCTTATATTATATTTAAACTGTTTACATGTCAAATGTTTCATGAAGTTTTGCACATGTTTCCCTAGAACATCGCTACGCCCCTGCTCCGAGCAGGCCCTAATGCAAGACGATGTTCACCAAATCGATTTATTTTCAAAAATTCAAGAAAAAAATCGATCGTAACAATTGAAGCTTTATTATATACTATAACATATATAACTATCCATTTCATTAAATAACAATGTATGTATCAAGTAATCCAAGTTAACGTTTTCCACATAGTTCCGAGTATTGATTGTTCAATTTAGACGAGCTATATTTTATATAGGGCTGTCTTGACTGTAGCTTTGATTGCTTATTTGTTTTGGTTTGAGGGCCACTTTAAGTTTTTAAAGCATCACATTCATACGATCTATATTATCAAGCTAAGAATTGATCTTAGGAACATAATGGGTTGATGGAACCTTTATGCGATCCACATTATTAGTATCTTTGCGTTTTTCTGATGGGAATTGTTTGTGGTTTTGTCGTAGTCAGACTTCAAGAGTGGGCGACTTGTTGTTGTCAATGCTGTCTGTTTTGTTTTCAGCTCAGCGGATTAACCTTACCAAACCCTTACAACTTCCCGCTTTCGTAACGAAATGTTATATGGTACACATAATGAACATATGAAGTACACTATGGTACAATATGTAAAAGCAATTTCTTTCATTTCTATGATGTGGTTGCCGCTCTTTCTGTTGTCATGTTGTGTCATAGTAAAGTTTAAAATGGCAACAGTTAACTTTGCACTGACTATAGCCAATTATTTTATAACATAATCATAAGGTACGTCCATTCCCCTTTGGTACATGCATAGATATGTATGCACACTATCTTCTCTTTTAAGTTACAAATAATGTTAAGGTATGTAAATACAAGTATTTCCATATCACAATCCGATCGAGTAGATATGACAAATTGTAAAGTGTGCGCCTGCCATTACGATTAGAAGGGGCTATATAAGTAATAAGGCTGATGTCTTGCTTTCATAAGTAGGGTAATTGAAAGCCACGACCTTCTGTTTCTGTTTGGTTTGAACGACAACCACAGCTGATTGAATGCTTTTTTTATACTCTGGAGGATTTTTCGAAGTATGTCTACTCATAATTGAGCGACCTCGGTGGTGCCCCGTAAAACATAACTAGTACGAAAACTGAAGGGTGTGGTTAGCTTGATCGAAATGTGAAATATTTCGTTCGCCTTTCGAATTAGTTGAAACAGTTGAAAATACATACATCAAAACCTTTTAATGGCCATGGGGCAGTTTTTAAAGAATTTTGGTTAACAATGTTAATTGACTTTCGAAAAGACTTTCACTACTTTTAAAAAGTCCAAAGATACGCGGATTTAAGAGAGGTTGATAGAAAGAACGGCTAATAAAAGTAATAAAAATCAACAATTGTTTAGCTATGAAATAGTTTTAACAGTAAATAACCTAACATTATATACTCTTTAGTTTAAAAGATGCCAACATAACGAAAGACTTGGACAACAAACAATAAGACTCTCTGCCTTTGTGCTTCCATCAATCTTTTATACTCCCAAATAAACATGATGTAAAAGGGGGGAATGCGTAAGAGGCTTGCTCGCTATAAAGTCAGACTTGACCAATGGTTTTCTATTATTAAGGATGAATGATGACAGACGTGCATACATTAGCTTTAAACTAGGATTTGAAAATTCACTATTCATATTATTCGTTCATTCATGACGATGATATGAATGAGTTTCTCGTAACCAGATTATGAACTCTCTGGGTGCCGCTTGTCTGGCTTTGTTAATACGAATACTCGTTAGAGGGCACTGTAGCTGTTCAAAGCAAACGATGTGAACCTTTCTCTGCCCAATGTCTCTGTCTCTTTTCATTGTTACTATTTCTTTTTTTATATAAATACAAATCTATTGCTGGACATACATACGTATGTATCTATTTATGTATAAGATGCGCTTGTATGTACGTGTTTTGTGTTTGTAAAAAACATTTTAACGCTTCAAGTTCAGGGCCATGCGCTGCTGGCAAACATCGCAGTGTGATTTACGTGTGTTATCTGCATTAGAAACAGTTTCATAGTTACAGTAACTGTAAGATAATAATTTAATATTAATCACACATTTTGTATATACATAATATGCTTGATGAAATTCGTATTGTCGTATTGTATTCTATATTTATATTAAACTTTAAAAAAATACTTTTTGATTTCAATGTTCAAAGTGTTCTGCCTTTATTGGTTAATTAGAGAAGAGAGAGAAACAGATCGTGCTTATTGTTTGGAGCATATGTTCCTATCGATAGTTATCAGTGTTGGCTAGCGCTGCCGCTGCAGTATAACAGTTTTTGCATTCGAACTTAAATGCGCTTGTCAGCAGCGGGTTAATTAAAGTAAAAGTAAGCAAATAAGAAAATAAGCAAAATAAATTAGCTGCACACGAAAATGCAAGTCTTTGCAGATGTTCGATTATTTGCACATGTGTGTGTGTGTGTGTGTGTGTGTGTGTGTGTGCAGGTATGGACGGGAATACCTTTCACTTAGTGACCAAATACCTTAAGGAATATGACTGTTTGTCTTCCGCATACACAAATGCAACTCATTGTTTTCGGCTTTCGGTTCGTTCACTGTCGGCTGTTTTGGCTGTTTTCTGTCCGTATGCAATTGGGAGCTGCAGTGTACCGTGCCACGGCACTCTGGGCTCAATCGCAACATAAGTCGAACATTTTGTTGAGGCAAATTGTCATTTGAAATATGTAAATGTATTTTAATTAGATACTCTGTATATGAAATGTATGTATAAAAGAGGACAATTGGCAAAATTAAATATTTTGTTTACTTTGTGCCTTTGAACCTCGTCCGTTTATTTAAATAGTACAAGAAAAAATTGGGTTTAGATTTGTTTTTTACATATGCATGTGAAGTACACTCATAATTGTATTGTATGTAAAAATATAGTAGAGAGTGTATATTAAAGATTTATGACAATTTAATTTTGCGTCTTTTTCGAGTTTTGTGATTCTTTAAAATTTGCAGTCGAGCTTGATTTCTGTTATGCAATATTGCTGAACGTTTGGATTGACAACAATTCTACAGCACTTGCGAATTGGATTTTGGCCAAATACATTAATAGAGCATTAAGATTAATATCTGAAATAACATAAGAGACTTTATGCTAGTTTTACCCGATTCTTATTAAATTAAATTAAATTCATTTTAAATTTAAACAACTTTAAATTTTGTAAACTTAAACATTACGTTTCATTAATTTAAATTGACTTTTTAAATAATTCTTTGTATCTAATTTAGTCGACTTTAAATTAAATTAAATTAAATAAAATAAATAAAATTCAGCCCAGTGTGCACGGCGCGGCGGCCGGCGTTCCATTCACGTGCACAAAATTGCACCGAAATATCCAAAGCAAAAAGTAATAATAATGCAATAAAAGGGAAAATGAAACACATGCAGAAAAAAACAATGGCGACGTCGACGCATGGTCCGGCAATTAGCCGAAAAGAGAGACAGTGGCGACACGACCGAACGAAACTGAAACTGCCGCCGCAATGTACCGTACAACGTGCAACAGCTATACAAAAGCAAAAGCAAAAGCAAAAACAATGAAATTAACGGCAGCAGCCGTTGCATGCAACAGTTAATTTCGCCTCTGTGAAAAAAGCCTCAAACATTGGCAGCATCTGAATACATTTGACGGCGCCTCACATTGACATTCCGCATTTACATTTACTACATTTACCCACGAGGTCTTGTTCAATTTGATGTGCATACATATTCATACACTGCCATGTAAACAGACTTTTGGCTAATCAATTTCGATTTCATTCATTTTCATTGTTCTGCAGTGAATCCAAATCTCATCAAAGTCGATCATTTGTGCACACTTGGGGTTTGGGTTAAGTTCAGATATCTTTATTTACATATTTCTTTTGACTGTGAAAACTTCCTTAGCTCACACCTCTCTTAGGCGGACACTTTTCTAACGATTTTGGGTATTTTTTAAACTATTTGTTGATGATGAAGTCCCCAGAATATAATTGTTAAATGTTTATCCAATGCCAGAAAATATCTAAGACTCTGGGACTACCCTTTCTGAACTATCAGACACTTACTAAAATGTCCGGCCATGAGAGTTTTACCTCTCCTTTGCAAGGCTTATATGTATTTTCTTTCTTTTAATTTATTTACGTCTCTTCGTATGGAGTGCCCGTTTCTTATCGATAGTTACAGTGTTACCTTATCTTTAGACAATATTAGCTAATATATTTTAACTATTTACACCTTACATTGACTAAAAGCCTCTTAGCTTAAGTTTTCCAAGTGCAAGAAGTGAACTAACGTGACCTGTCCAAACTACGCATGCCTCTGTCGATGAACACGACGATCTACGACGATCTACGACGGCTGCGTCGAACGAAGGGGAAATCGTTACGGTCTCATTGCGTTGCCTTTTTATAAGCACTTAATTTCATTTTCTTGCTGTTGATGTTGATGTTGCTGCTCGGTTTACTAGCGGCCCCCTTCGATTCCCTCTCTTCCCACCACCATCGAGCTGCTTAAGTCAACAGATTTCACAATTTCAGATGCTTTTTCCACTTAATCTCAGCTTTACTTTTATTCATTCATTAATTGCAAGTGTAAAATGTATTTATATGTATTCGCATTTCCATCTCTTCTGGCCGAATAGTTCATTGTTTAGTTGACTTGCAAGTGAACTTGCCTAACTCATTTTCGCTGGCAATATTCGCATTACTAAGCCACATGAGTGAAAGGGAAATGAAAGATCTTTTTGGGTTTGCCAATAGCATTGACATGCACATGGATAAGAAAGTTTCAGATTTCGTTTTTTCGACAGCATTTGCTGCTAAATACCTTGTACACATAATATACATACATACATACATACATATATATGTATATATTATATATCCCGCCTATTTGACTTGCCTTTCACCATTTAACACGTTTTTTAATTATTATACCTTTCGATTGAAAGTAGATTGAAATTGGCCGAAGAATGCTGTACTAACTTTGTAAGAATTTGTATATATTGTAAATAAGGTAACACTGTAACTATCGATAAGAAACGGGCACTCGATATATTGTCATCGACCGTGCACGAGGAGGAAGTGCGATCACTCTCTCGAGAAAGCGCCAGACAAAAGGACGTGAATGAATCAAAATAAAGAATATATAAGTTATACAATATTAAGCAAATACAATTCTCAAAGTTCTTAACAATCATATGAAAAATGCTAAAAAAAACCTTGTTTTATTAAATATAATGGACACTCGGTGTAAACTGGTTTCAAAGTCAACAAGGGTATAAAACATTCTGCATGCCAAAGGAATTCTTTCTTTTTCGTTATAAGTTGAATTTATGATTAAGAAAGACAAAATCTAAGATATTTTTTAGTTTAGCTTTAAAATTATCAAATCCAAATTTAAAATGAATTATCCAAAATGTCACCTAATTGTTTCAAAATCTATATATTCATAAAAATGTTAACGGTCTTAATATGTTTTTCATATAGTATTGTCTTAAATTAATCGCTCAAAAATAATTCCAAAATCCTTTCCTGGTTTGGTAATCTTTTATGAAACTCGTTTCTGCCTCCTTCCTTGAAATATATTTTATTATAGTTTTCAAACTATTTTGCCAGCGTTTTTTGCAATTATTTTACATTCAAAAGCTATGCACACAGTCAAATGAGCGAACAAAGTTTGAGCTCGTTATAATTTGTACAATTTTGAATACGCTTTTGCGGGCACGAAAAGCAAAGCGGGTCTCTTTTGTTGTTGATCAAATTGAAATAACTAAAATTAGTAACTGAAAATTGACTTAACAAACGAAAACAAGTAACATCCGACTGCAACCGACAGTAAAATACCCTTCGTAAAATTTAAAAACAACTGTTAGGAGCAGGGTTACCACACTAACCCTTGCCAACATCAACATTTTCTCAATTCTCTCTTTAATTTCTTGCAATTAAAAATACTTAAATATGTTCGATGCTTAGTGTTGCTAAGTTGCTCACAGAAACTATCGATAAATTGTTAGTAATCGCTAACTTAACTTTCTACAACTTGAATAAAGTGTGCGAGGTAGAGTTGGAAATACATCGATGTATCGATATATCGAAGTTTCTCAGAGCGCAAGCTGTTAATTTATATATAAAATTAATAAATCAAAAGGGGAGATTGCAGTTTCTGAGGCGCCAAGATCTGACGATTGATCCTTATAAATCTCAACGAGATAAGACGAAAATTCTTAGTAATAATTTCTTATTTTCGGCTTAGTTTAGAAGATATAGCCTTCGAAAAGTCCTGATTCCATATAAAATTCTCAGTTGAACTTCGATGTTTTAAAAAATTGGCAAACATCGATGTATCGTCGATGTTCTTTCCAGCTCTAGTGTGAGGATAGGTTCATTAGTATAAGGTACATTTATATATATGAACATATGCCGAAAGTTAAGACTGTAATTCTTTGCTCAATCGAAAGATATGGAAAGGAAATTTGGTAAGTTGCCAATTTGCTAAAGGCAATTTAATTGCGTCTAATGTGGATCCGCAGAAGTTTATTTAATGGTGTGGCTGAGTGCTCGATTGCTACTAATTAACGATTGTCTAAGTGCCACGTTCGATTAAGAGGTACTAAGTGTGTTCAGGTTTGCAGGAATGCCATTCGGCCTGGTTAGCACCGGGCTCCCAAGCTGCAAACGAGCGTATGAGTTTTGACAGTATTTCTAATTTCAACTGACGGACGGGCCCAGTCCAAAAGGTAGGAGATGAAACTGGTTTTCAAACAACAAAATTTGCGAAAATTCAATAGACCTCATCGAGTTGTGCCAAACCTTATTGAAAATAGTATAGAAATATAGAAACAATGATCAATGAATTTTTGGATCAAAACTTGGAAAACAAAAACGAAACTCTGACGCACAGAAGTAACGCAGTTTGTTACGAAATCTGTTTGAAATACTTATGTACATTGTAAAAACGATTTCAAAATTAAAGCGTCACGTATTTACAGTTCTGACCACAACCGGCCAAATGAAATGTGTGGACGTGCGGCTTAAACAGCGGCATATAAAAAAACAACTCGCACACTTTTTGATATATCTTTTAATTGACACTTGAGTTGAAAAGCTCAACGAAAGCTGTATAACAGTTTTGCAACGAACAGCAGCAAAAACTAAATGCATCAAAATCGAATTTGGGTCCACTGTGCCAGCAAGTGTTGTTTGTTTGTACATACATAGATGTGTGTGTGTGTGTGTGTGTTATCGAATTGAGATCGAGAGCAGGAAGCACTTGGCTGAGACACACGCTGCTGGCGAGTTGTGAATTGGTTCAGTGCTGCTAAGTGTGCCCTAGTTAGCCCAGTTAGGCTTCTCTAGCATACACACACACACATACTATACTATATTCATTTTGGTTATATGTACATATGTATGTAAGTCTTGCTGAACCGTCTGATCTGGTCTCCAACTGCATCAGGCTGGCTGGCAAAAAGCGAGTCTCTAAGATGACAGCTGTCCCACTTGCCACCAGCGCAGCCAGAAGCACTTTCGTTCGCCGCGACTGTTTGTTGTTGTTGTTGTTGTTGTTGTGTTTCAATTACAGGCTTCGCAGACTTGCAGCAGGTACACACGCAGCAGGTCTGCTAGCCTCAGTCTAAATTTCGCATGCATAGAACGCACACACACACACACACACACTCGCTCCTATACTCCACGTACTCATTAGTATAGTAAGTTAGTAAGAGCAATCCCGTTGCAATTAGTGTGTATAGAGTCTAAAGTCTAGACACAGATTCCTCCCCTAATGTGCCTATGCTGCACATAAACTGTTAAACTGGTTTATCTACCAATTCACATTCCATAATTCGCTATCACAGTTCAAATACTTCATGTGGTATGTTACTTTAAACTGCCGCCACTTGCTGCTGCATACACACACACTTCCCACATCTATCTGTATTTATATTCACATAAATCACACATATTATCAAGTATATTCTTGGCCTAAACATTTAAGTGCCTAGATAAATGTGAGAAATACATTTTAAAACTGAATCATGGGTATTCTTCAGTCGTATGCACTCGACTGTAGCTAATGATATTTGTTAAATATCATAAATTGTTTTTATGGCTAGCATGCATACAGACTAACATGTTTCTGCTCTGTAAACATACATACATACATATGTATGTCTTTCTTTCTTTTTGCCTTTCTCTCATGCATACATACATACATACATCTGACATACTTAATGTGCATTATGGGAAGTGGAAGGAAATACCACAATGTTAACAAAAAACGAAATGAGAAAACTTTACGCAGCAATGACGATATCTTTGCTCCAGATCAAAAGTCAAATCAAATATGTAGACTCGTCGTCAGTTACAAACGTACCCTGCATAGAGTTTGTGGCAGTCACGATACATCGGGAACAAGTTCCGCCAATCGATAACTAAGTCGATGACAGACCAGCTTACTCAGAGCTTCACTCAGAGTAAATGTACAACTGTAGAATTAAGTGAAACATATAAATAAAATATCATTCGATACTTAATTCCACAAGTTGAAAAAACCATATTCTGTATGCATGTAGCTTATTCTCTATCTCTATAAAAATGTAAACATTCAAATAGATTCTTCTAAAATACTACATATATGCATATTTTATTGCACCTAAAACTTTACACCAATAAACTTCTGTTAAATGTAGTATGTAGAGATTCCAATAAAAATCATTCTCATGAGCTATAGTTACAGGGTATATTAAGTACAGAACAACTTGAAGTGTTGCTTTTATTTCTCAATATGATACTTTGTCAGTACAAAAGGATTTCACAGAAAAATCGTAAAAAAGGTATGCCGTTAAATATGCTGTGTTCCCTTCTAGATTATATGATAGTGTCATGTTTTTATCAAATAAAATTGCTATATTACAAACGGATTACTCAACTAATTTAAAGATGTTATGATTTTATATCAATAAATGATCTAAATCGTGAATGAAATGGAGATTATCTTTACTTAAGCAAGCTTAAAAGTGCATTGTGAGTTTGCTAATAACTTTGGAAGTATATTTAAAACAGAACCAGGCCTGTACCAAATTGGATTGGTTCTCACCTGCCTTAGTGTCTTGTGTGTTTGTGTGTGTGTGTGAGAATTGGTATTCGAAAACCCGTTAGGTAGCTTTTAACAGTTGCTTTTAACAGTTATTTCATACTTTATACATTGTTAATGTACTTATCAAAATACGCTTATGCGATTTGCATGAATTTCAATGGAATGCTGATCGAATTAATCCGCGAATTTGTCGCCAAATTTGGGTATAAATAATTGAGAGCATGTATACATACATATACATATATACATATATGTATGTATATAAAATTGCTTAGCTAAAGAAGAATATGTATTATTACTTAAACAAAAAAAGAAGAGAATGAAACCGAAATGTTGTTTTCAAGGTGAATAATATGCATATATAAAAGAATATTAAGGATTTTATATAATACTGAGTATTCATGGATGCAAGGAACATGGATTGCAGATGCATTGAACGTGGTCTCTTTGGCAAAAGCGAAGCCTCGTTGTGCTGCAAGCAGTGAGTGCGAGTGAAAGTCATTGCGAATGAGTGCGCACTCACATTAAGGGGGCCCAACGAGAGAGCTTCGGGTACCGCTGGGACCTTATTCATCATACTTTGTTGCTGATCTTGTCGTTGCCTAGCGCTTGATGCATTTATTTATTTATTGCATCATGGAATCAGTGTGACCAGCTTACACTAAACCAAACAAATAAAGGTAGCAACTGGTATACTGGTATACGTTAGTATAGTTGTATAAATATCTGCATTGTTTTTCAAGATATCGCAAGCAAAATCTTCTAATTTAAGTGTGGCTTGATTAATGTGTACTATTTTAATTTTATAAGATCACATCATTATATTGTAGGAACGATCAAGCATTAGACATGCTGAAGGTAACATTCCTTCTTATTTCCCATACCTCTGTTGCTTGTCTGATACATATATATTTCGAGTTTTAGATTATATGCAGAGCTTTAATTATAAATTACTTGTATTGCATGTTTGCTTATTTATTTCATAATATCTGGCACACCCATTTGCTTTTATGTTAATCAATTTACCAAAAGTTATGCATTTGCTGACCTTTGATATCTGTTAAGCTTTAACTTAAATAGGAATAAATTAAGGAATTAGTTAGATCAATTACTTGACTTGGCGTATTATGTTACTCATTAGATTACATTAAAGTTCGTTTATATTAATGTTATATATGTGTATAAAATGTTCGATAATATCAACAGTCGGAACTAACATATACTTCCTGAGTAAACTGAGTGAGGTTTACCATTTTGTAATTAATATTAAAGAAGTATTCACTATGTCGGCAATTCAATTGGAACTGTAAGTCTCTCACAAATTATTGTAAAAGTGTTATAATTGGTCAATTGCGCAATTGTCACAGACCTATAAACATACTATACACATACATATGTATACCTACAACACAAAAAGAAGCTCATTCATTCAAAGCTTTAGATGACTTGGCCTCTTTTATGTTAATTATGTGAATATTATGAAAAAGACAATTGTCTTTGCACCGGAATTCTAAGTGTTGTATTCATTAAAACAAAAATAAACTGGTCACGACTGTGGGATACCCAGTCTAGCAGAGCAGAACCTTAAAACTTTCTTTTAACACATTTCAAAATGGCAACAAAAACTCAAAGATTGAGAATTTCACACAAAATTCAAATTGTTATTATTTATGCTCAACTATCATTGAATAATGATAATAATTTTTAAGTTATACTCTATTATGTTAAGTCTTATATTGTTAAGTGTGACCTTAGTCGATACACTATCGTAAGTTTATTTAGTTATCGTAAACCCTATCGATACGATAGTGTTGATTAACGCAAAAAGAGCGGGAGAGCGTCCCAATCGTTAAAGAGAGCTAAGAAAGCACATTGTAAAACTCGAAAAGAGCGTAATAAATAATTAAAACATTGAAGAATTATCTGCACAAATGCAATTTTAATGTTGGAATCAACTAAGAATGGATTTTCTTACAAGACTCAATCGAATATATATATTTCACTATGAAGCTTCGGGAAAGTTTTGATTAAAAAACATATTCAATATGTATGTATGTATATTTATGTGTGTCAATCGTTGCGAAAGTGACAGACTGTGGTCGACAGATGCTTTCTGTTTATAACTAAAGCATAAAAGCCACGCCAACAAAAGAATGCCAAACGACATAAATACGAATGTATGTATGTATGTATGTGTGTTTGTATGTACATAGATAAAAGGCGAATTAATTGTCTCACTCTGAGCAGTCGAGCTGCAACGAGCAAATCATAATCAAAATGCAGATGAAATGAAACGTCTTGTGGTTCTTTTGTGTGGCTTCCCGAAGAAAATTAGTCATGCGGCTTGATTTCGCGTCGATAGTGCGACTATGATCGCACATCTGGCTGTGTTCCCAAGAGAGATCTACAGTTATATAACACTTGTACATTTAAAAACTAAACTGTGATGAATAAATGTATATTAACTATTATGTTATTAAATAACTAATAACCATTGCAATGGCATTTGCATTGCGTACCCCCAACCCGCAACCGCAGCAAGAATTGGCCGCATTGTGGACAAAATTGTGATTAGAGCTAGTCGGACCTCGACTTAGGTTGCTTAGGAATGCCTCCGAATGGCCAACTCGTGGCCGACTTTATAGTCGAGTTCATTTGCAACAAAGTTTTGGCCAATACAGATACAGAGACTATTTGCTTGGTTGCCGCAGTCGCAGACGCAGTTGTTGTCGCTGTTTCCTTCGCTGTCTCTGCGCTGTCGCTTTTTGCCCCAACGAGTTTTGTGTTCCATTTTGACTACATAGTAGCACAAGCAAGCGAGTCTGTCTGTGGCCAAGTCCGAATACTTTTATATAGACGAGTATCTATGTAATGTACAACTTTGGCTGCACGTTAACTAGTTCGTGGCATACACTCTCAGGCACTGCAGGCTGTTTTCATTTCTGCCCGCTGCACAGCATTATGCTTGACCCAAATTATTAATGTTCCCCAGAACTAACTTTGACACAAACTCGATTCTGTTGTCCAATGAGATGCTCCTGCTGGAGAAATCTGCATTCAATTATGCGCAACTTCAATAGATGAAATTAACTTTGTTTACTGTGAATTTGCAATCAAAGTTGCAGGCAAGCGACCTAGCAATACCGATTAGGGCTAAAGTTAGTCAGCCTGGAGCCTTGGTGTTGTGTGCCAGTGTTGCCAACTTAGCCTTTTTCAAGATAGATCTGTCCGGATTTCAACAGCGTCAGCCGGAAACAAATCGCAAATCCGGAAAACTGTCCTTTTTTTATTTTTTGGTTTGTAATTTTTTCTATACTTTTTTGAGTTTGTTTAAATTGGTACAACATCATCCAAATATGTATCAATTTATAATGGAAGTAAGTAAGCAGTATGTAGTGAGGAAGTTGCACTGGGAATGTTTGTTGCTCAGGACGCTGCCACAAATTCTATTCTAAATAACAAAATATAAAATTTGAAGTTAGTCTTGTTTTATTTTTGCCCTTTTTTATGTTTGAGCTATTTCTATATTTTTTTGACAGTTGAGCACCGAAAAAAATATAAAATTAACGTATAAATGATCGCAAAATAGTCTGTCCTTTTTTTGTCCTCTTTTTTTAGCCCATCTGGCCTTTTTCAGAGCCAAGCTTCTGGCAACACTGTTGAATGCAGCCATGCAGGCAGATATCTATCTAGATATGCGCTACTGGCATCACACAGTTGGCATCATAAACTGGCCAAAATGAAATTGTCATAAACAGAGGCGTTTATCATTGCTCTGACAGTTATCAAGGTTGTTGCGGTTTCGCTGCTGCTTGGCGCTGCTGTTTATGGACTGCTACTATTTCGCAATATTCGCTGGGTTTGCTTAACGCAATTTATTAGCTAGATTAAAAGCACAAGGGTATTGCTTCAGTGGCAGCAACAGGGGCAGGGGCAGGGACAGGGGCAAAAGCGCAGATAGCGATTGATTTTTGCAAGAAATTCGCAAACGGTTTGCAATGCTAATTAAATTGCCAACCAAAAAAGACACTTAAAATTCACATAAATATATAAACAAATACGTACATACACATATATGTGTTTATATGCATGAGTGTAGGTGTGTATGCATGTTGTTCAAAGACATGCATACATCTATCGTATTATGCAAGCAAATTTTCGCCTTACCAAAAAGGAATATATAAATTTGCGCGTTTTTGACCTACATTGATTGGCCACTTCACGCATAAATTGACTGAAAGTTCGCAAAATCTGTTGATCTCATCATTATAATATAGATTATGATTTCGCGACATTCGTTTTCTATTAAATCGAGCAATTTCTAAGAGCGTAATATATGTACATAATTATGAAGTTATCTGATGGTCTTGTGTCGCATAACCTCTTTCACTTTTAACTATTGTATGTCTACATACAAACACCAGAGTTGCCGGAGTAGCCGTTTTGCGGCAGTTCTGTCCTTTAATTTCGATGTACTTTCTGGCAATCTCACCTGTTTTTGTTGGTTTGTAACATCCTTTTTGTGAAAATTGTTATCCCAGTTTTGGTTTTTGTTTTGTTGGTTTGTAACATCTTTTTTGTGAAAATTGTTATCCCAGTTTAGGTTTTGTTTTGTTGGTTTGTAACATCTTTGTCGAACGCACTCGACAGTAGGATACTCTTTCTTTATTAAACTAGGTGTAGTTTCATTTGTTTTGCATATGTACATAAGTTCAAACTATTCAAATATATTTGCTAATATTAAAATATTGTGGAGATAATCCTTTAATGTTTTAATTATTTATTACACTCAACAATGTGTTCCCTTAGCTCTCTTAAACGATAGTGCGTTATTCAACACTATCCTATCGATAGGGTTTCCGATAAGTAAATAAACTTACGATAGTGTATCGACTGAGGCCACACTTTTAAACAGAAGACTTAACATAATAGAGTATAACTTAACAGTGTAAACAATAATGAAAAAGAAATGTATGAACAAAACACACACTAATTGATATTCACCATATGCAGACTCTGGGACAAACAATAAGTAATGCTTGTCGAAAAAGTGAACTGCCCTCAGTGGAGGCAGGACCAGTTATTGTGCATTGAGTGGCTTGGTGCGACAGGTGCTATAAGTGGAGATCAGTTAGGCAATCCTTGCCAGTTATTTATTATCATTATTCTTGGGAATGACAACATCTATGCAGCTAATAGAAATCCGCGGCTTGTACACAATATTGAATTCCATACATGATGCCTATGTATTTGGTATATAAGCAACTGAATTTGTTTTTGCACATGTGCAGTGTGTCGGAAACATTGCCAAAAAGCAAAAATCCGAACGTGACATTTGCACGCTGGCTCTGCGCTAAAGTAAAATATGTATCTCAGCTCGAGCGCCCAGATACAGATTGAGTTTGCAACGGGTTCAACGGGTTTGCTTTTGGAATTTGAATTTGGCATGTGCACATACACATGCACATACTATATACTTTCATATTTATGTATGTATGTACTCCGGCCTGATGTACAAACATATGCATAATAAACGGACATATGTATTTATAAAAAACAACACATTTCATTTAGCAGACAGTTAACTTATATATCTATTAAGTCACAGCCCCCAGATAAATATACAAGGCCGCCTCGCAACCGACTTTATACTTACAAGTTAAAGTTTGCCAATTGGTTTATTTCGCTAATACCCTTTTATAGCATAAAACAAGCGTCGCACTTTACATATGATCCATTTTAATACCCTTTGGGATCGGTATATGTGCCAATTAATTCAGCTAGAGTTCAGAATCAACATCATCAACATTTGAGTCGCACTTGCCATGTCCATGTCTGCTTATCTGTCTATCTCTTGAATGTCCGTCTGTCCCTCAGTTTTTAGGAACTTAACATATTGCTACAGGGTGTAAATACGTCGGAATGAGCCGACATATTGAAGAAAATAATACCTAACGTATAATTTTTGCTAATTTTTAAGAGGCTGTAGACAATTTGGCTGTACCAGAGTTTTTCTTAGTACTTGTTTGAAAGTTAAATGTTATTAAAGTCCTACATTTATACGTATCCTACATACAAAGCTATAACTGCCATAGAAAATATAGGACAACATGAGTGTTTTTGCAATTGTCATTCAAATTTCCTCGCTGTTTACTATTTAATGTTGTCATAACATTCGCTCAGAAACTAAATATTTAAATATTTTTTTAATTTTGGCAAGTATGAATTCTAAACAATCAAACTAGGTCAAACTGAACCTGTTAATAGGTATAGAAACTATCGCAGAACACTTTAGACTGCTGTGTGTCTTAAGATACTCGTGGGAGTCACGGTACATCGGGAACAAGTTCCGCCAATCGATAACTAAGTCGATGACAGACCAGCTGCAATGGAGCTAGAACACACACCACCAAGAAAGCGACGCTCCACAAGAAGCGTATTACAATTACTCAGATTGTAGAAATAAGTGAAATATATAAATAGAATATCATTCGTTACTTAATTCCACATGCTCATGAGATAAACAGTACATATTTAAATAAATACTTTGCCTAAAAAAATAAATAAATAAACTCATTGAGGTGTACTTTTGTATGTTCACATACCGACACAGTGCGACTTCCTACTTTGTTTTTGTCGTATATCGCGGATATTCGTATATGTACACAGGCACATACCTTTCGCATGTTGGTAAGCGTTTCGCCATACAGGAAACTGGAGTAAATTGCCGCAGCGATTTTAGTTCGATTTTTATTTTATAATAATTACACCCATATTGCGTCTGACTCTGGTTGGGTTTTTGTTGGTACTGCCATCAAGCCAATTTTGACAAACGTGCGCAATTGCAGCAAAGTCGCTAGCGCTGCTGCTGCTGCGGCAGCCACAGCGTCAAAGTAGATTGCAGTCTGATTTCTGGGTGTGGCCTAAGAGACCAAAACTACAACAACAACGGTAGAGCTTACTTTAGGCGGTTATCTACAAAAAACCATGTATGCAAACATGTAACAGACATGTGCATTTATTTACAAACTACAAATGATGATGAAACAGACACAAGTACAAGAAGGAATAAAGCATCATGTATATTTAGGGAGAAACTCACATTTATTTATCATACCTACTATAACTATCGTAGAAAATATTGTGCAATTCCTACTAAGAGTCCTTTTCATTTTATAAGTCAGAATAAGCCGAACATTCACTGGAAAATTATGTACCTAGTGTACGATAACTACCTAGTAGTGTAGATAAGTACCTAGTAGAACGAACTAAATTGAACTATTCACCAAACTGAACGAACGAACTAGGTCTGTCTTTATAGTTCAATATAGTTCGTTAGTTCAATTTAGTTCACTTAGTTCAATATAGTTCACTTAGTTCAATATAATATGTAAACTCTTTATTATTTCTTATTATTATTATGTATAAGTGTTTTTGACATAAATTGAATAAATAATATTAATTTTCAATGACAGCATTGTATGAAATAAATTCATAAAATTTTTTTTCATTTATTTTTAAGCACCTTTAAGCAAGTTTAAAAAATGAACGATTGAACTAAAGGAACGACCTAGTTCATTGATTTTAAACGAACGAACGAACTTATTCCTCAAATTGAACTAGGATTACCCAACACTACTACCTAGTGTATTTTAACCCCGTTTTCCACTTCATATAGTTTTTCATATTTTCATTTTAAAATATGACGGGGTTTTTCTTTTATTTAATTGCTAAGAAAATGAACCAATATTTAAGATGATATGACGATAAAAGCTTATTTAATTGCTTAATTAAAATATGAAATAATCCAACATCCTAGGTTTTTTATTTGTATTTTCTGCTTTGGAGTTCATATTCTAAGAAAAATATGTAAAATAATTAAATACAGGAAAAAACATGTTCAGTTCAAACCAGTAAGAAAAGCAACAGTCGCGCGGCACGCGACAGTGGGATACCCTTCGACCTATAGTCCGGTGTAGTTTAATTTGTTAAATTCATACACATCTACATACATATGTATGTACATACTGTAAAATTATTCCCAACAGATGGCGCTCGCCTGCCTCCCTTGTTAGCTGACACGAGCAATCGGTTTTATGCTCATACTTTCTTGAATATCTTCTGTGTTTTTTGTCCGATCGGATTGCAATTTAGAGAATACGTAGATATTTCATTCAGCTTAGTAAATGTTAAAGTCAGAAAGTTGTATCTTTTATACAGCGCTTATAAATTAAGTTTAAAAATTAAATGATTGATTTGCGGGGGCGGTGGGCGTGGCACCTTACATTTGAAATAAACTTGATCTGCGCCTGGCTCACAGAAACCTTCATGCCAAATTTGGTGTCTCTAGCTCTTATAATAGCTGAGATCTGTGTGTTCATCTGGTCATCCATACATCCGGACAGACAGGCAGACATGGCTAGTGATCCTGAGCAAGAATATATATACTTTATGGGGTCTCCCACGCCTCATTCTGCCTGTTACATACATTTGCACAAAATTAGTATACCTTTTTTTGACCATTTTCAATGGTCGAGGGGTATAAAAACGATAAAAAATACTACACTGCATGTGGGGAGAATTTTTTAGCATCACAATACGACACTCCCTACCTACCGCATTCTCCATTGAAATGAGTCAAAATAATATTTTAAACATATCAATAAAATAAAGTCAAAATGTCACTGCATTTTTAATAATACTTCACTTGAAAAAACCCCATAAAAATGCGTCCAAATGTGGGTTTCCCTCAAATTCAAATTGAATTAAGGTTTTGACTCAGCCTCCAAAATTATGGGTTAGGATTTGATTCCTCTTTGAACACTCAGGCTTTTAGGGAAAAAATAATTAACAATGAAAAAAATTAATTTATAATATATATATGTATATATATATATACATATATAGTCGCATTTTTGCGATAGTAATTCATTGAGATTTTAATACAGAAAGCGTCTGCCCCACATTCCTATTAAATATTAAAACCTAATTCGATAAAGTTACTAAATAAATAGAGTTTCTTTTTTATCGTATATAATTGTATTTTGGCCAAATTGTCGTCAAAATATCGTTAATTTCAACAATTGTATTTTATTTTTAACGATACACTTTGTACTGATTGATTTAAAGAGATTTCTCTTTCCTCCTTGCATAGTTATTTTATGGGTTATATTTAAATACATTTAAGGTGGATAACTTAAAATAAGCTTCTCATCTGAATTTGACTTTTTCGGCATACGATACTTTCGCAAAAATGAGACGATATGTAGTATATAATTGTGTCAGCATAAAATTCAATTCTTCAGATGTAATCAAGTTTAATTTATATGCATGTTGCAGTAAAGTTTCTACAATTTTCTATGTAGTCATATCTTTGATAGAATATGAACATTGAGCTGATAAATAACTATTGAATTTACTTTACGAATGGAATAAGTATTCACAAATCTTATACTATAGTATGCAGTTTTTTACCAAGAATGTAGAAGTTCATTAAACTTTGTAATCGTGTTAATTTAAAATGTTAATGATTGGCGTAAATGAAAATGATACGATTTAAATGAAGATAGTTAATTACATATTTGCATATAGATATATCCACGTGTTGAAAAATAAATTGACAATATATGTAGTTGAAATATGGTTGATGAATTTCCAAATCGTTTAATCCGAAAGTCGAATCATTTTATCTATAACTCCCTTTTAGTTTATAAGCGATATATACTAATTTTTTTATGACACAATTTAGGGAGTATTCTTTAGTGATTTTCTTATGTAGAGCATCCACTTAGGTTATTATGGTAGAGTGAATTCATATTTATTTTTCCGTAAGTTGAAATTTAAACACAACATCGATAGAAACTTGTGAACTTTTGCGAAAACCAATATAAATATTTAAGATATTTATTAAAATATGTGAAACTAAAATATTTGGAGTAAAAAACAGTCTAAAACTAATTCCAATTTTCGTTTAAAGGGATAATAACGAGACTGATCAGGAGAGCTTGCGAGTTTCGTGGCGCAGAGAGACTTTCATTTATTTAGTAATTAATGTTTTCCACTTTCTATATGCGTCGTTTTTGGATTTCTTATCCGCTTTGATTTCGCTTATTTTTCTTTTCTTCTTTAAGTGAACTTTGGCACTATAAAGACATTCATTTCGAGTGATTTCGATGTCCGATGATGAATGGAAAGTGACGGCTTAATATAACAATGCTGGCAGTAAAAATCGAGTTATTGACACTTTAAAAGTGCGTGCACAACTTGTTAATCTAGCTGGATAACAGCTTATAGTATATGAAAACAAACATATACATACATACACTGATACTTGCACAAATTTGTATATCCGTTTGCATATTAAGTATACGCCGGGGCTGTTTTCCTCAGCAAAAATGAAAGTGCTCCTCGAAGCATACACAAGGCCATGCTATCTGGCTTACAAAGCTTAATTAAATTTGAAATTCGCACTCTCACTATTTCTCGCTCTTTGTTGCACAAACGTACGATAAGTATGGTGTGTAGATGAATATACACTCGTATATATAAAGATATAGTTAGTTTATTTATTTATTTAACATTTCAGAATTCAAGAGACTTTTTGTATATCCAAATTCTTGAATCCACTTTATTAAACTGTTGTTCAACTGTTGTAAAACTGCTGTGGCACACGCATAATCTTACCTTTTAGGCGCAGCTTCTGTGGCGGAGCTCCTATGCGGACAGCTTGAACTCCCGATATATCCGAAAGTATTGCTATAACTGCGAGTAGGCCGAGTAAGCGCCTTACTCCCTTTGCCGTCATGGTCCACTTGGCTAACATTTGAAACTGTGTTTCACTGAACTTTGGAAAGTAATATTTAGTTTAGCACTGAGGATTATCTTTACTGCCTCTTTTACTGCCTCTGCACAATTACTCTGGCAACAGGATGCACGAATTTACAGTGTGTCGTATATAGAAGATTGTGCCACTAGGGCTTGACAACTTGAGTAATCAGCGGTCACTTAAACTAGATGACCACTTAAGGCAGTTGCACGAGCAAGAGACGAGTGTATATCGTAAGCTGCTGCACGTTTCGAAGTACGCGCGCCGCGTCTAAGCACCAAACTGAAGCACTAGGTGGACCCGTATGACTATATAAAATCTTTCGAGCGCACATACAACTCACTGCAAGCGGTCGCAGTCGAGCCGAGCTTGCGAGTGAGCGGGGAATGGCTTAATGAATCACGCGATGGTGTGAAGAGCGAAAGAAGTTGCTGCAGCTAATACAGCCACAGAGCCAGTCTAAGCCACCATCCCCCCCTCCCCACCCCCCTCCCCAACTGCCTAAGCTACCTAGGCCTGAAGCTCGCGCTGAGTGCAAAGCTCTTGCTTGAGAAAGCTTTAAAGCACAAGAGCGAGCGCAAAAGCATTAGAAAAGAGAAATATATGTATGTATGTATGTATAACAGAGTTTGTTAAACCACATTTTGTACAAAGTCGATGTTTATTAACTTTGTTTACTTCATTTTGTATGTTTTCTTTTGAAACATACAAAGTACGATTTTATTTTGCATTGCTTCAGCGAGTGCATGGTGTACATACATATACATACACATACACAGACACATGCATACATACATAAGTCGATGCATGCTTAGATTGCGAATATCGTATACGGCTTTCCAAGGCTGCTCAGACTAGATCGTATCAGAAAGTTGTTTTTTGCATGGTTTTCATTCATAACTGCCCAAAGTCTTTCCTGCCTTGTTTACCTAAGACAAATATCAAGCATAGATTTATCCAAATCGATGTTTGGACACATCTATATAGTCCAATGTGTTGGCCAAAATAATTATGTTATAATGATTTACAAACCATTCATATAAATTAAACATATGCGTTTATACTTGCAGTGATATTTATTTATATATAGTGTTTATATGTTTGCAACGCACAGAAGGAGACATCTACGTCATCATAAAGTATATACTTGCTAACATACATTTAAATGTTAAAAGTCTGTATTCTTTAACAGTCAACAGGGAAGTCGAACTAAATACAGTGGCTCACAGCTTATTTTAACCAGCATCTAAGCGAAACTTGTGTGGCCCCTGTGTGTCCGTCTTTTACAATGCACACTTGCATCTCAGTTTAAACGCCAACGGTGTTTGCCATCAAATTGATGACAGTTTAATTTTATTTATATTTGCTTATCAATTTAAAGCTGCTCCTTACAATCTCTTCGGAATATATATTTTATTCAACTTATACTCCAAAGAAAGTCGAAGAATTCGCGTTGCTTTAGTTGTTAAGGGATTACTTGCTATTTAGTGTGAGGTGGGAAAACATCAATGAAACATCGATGTTTTTGAAAAAAAACTTATTAATTTTTTATAGAAAAAACAATACCTAAACTTTATTGAGATCATTGTTCCACTTTTGTCGTTCGCCTGTCAATTGGATGTTTGGAAAACATCGATAACATCGATGTTGGCATCGATATTTCCTCACCTCTAATTTAGTGGGAGAACGATCTAGTATTATACAATAATTGTCAATTATAAGAGTTATCGATAAGTTCATACACGTAACGCGATATATTATAAGTTGTATAAGAAAAGTACTACAATAATGAAAGAATGTATGTACAATTTCCCAATCTATAATTTTATGTTACAATAAACGTAAATAGGTTTATATGTAATAAGAGAGTTAACCTATTTTGAAAGGTCTGCATAAATTATGCAAATGGTATTTTACTAATAAAAAAGACATGGCTTAATCGACTGGGCTACTGATACTGATAAATAATATACATATATACTTCGTACTATACCACCATAGTACAAGGCTATCACAAGAGCTAAAGCTACAATTTAGTGTGTCCGACTGTTATACACCCGATACGCACCACAAAATAAGATTTTTTAACTATTTAACTTTTTTATTGAGCGTTGTATGTTGCAATTACATTTTAATCTCTTAGAGGTGCCGGAAAGGCCGACTTAAATTTCAAAATGAATTTCTTTTAATTGAGTACTCCTAGCTCTAATGTATATAGTTGTTTTTAGGACTACATACATAATCAAGCAGATAGACAGATGGACAGAGAAATATAGATTTTTTGACTCGAAGTATCAAGAATATATTCTTTGTGGGGTCAGCCACGGTTCATTCGATATCGAAGGTTTAAGGTAATATTTGGTTACTATTAAATACAATTTATTGTTAATTATTTTTATTTATCGATAGGGACTACTATAAATTGTTTTTTACACCTGAAATGCATAGGTATTTGTTAAACCAACACGTTTCACAAGATCCATCGGGTACATTGGCTGCGGGGTATGCATTTTCCCGTAGTTGTACCTCTTCGTATCCACCCTTCTTTGCAGACACAGCCTGATGTACAAGGCTTAAAAATACACTTTCGCTTAATGAGCGTAGTCTTACAGATTTTGGGGCATGTTCGTACACAATCCACCTTCTCTTCGTTCATTAAACACTCTGTGAAAGGGGTAACCATTTTTAAGTGTAGTAAAGTGACTTCAGAAAACTTACCGTCAAGAAGTTCATTAAATCGCGCTAGGCAAACTGCTACGACCGCCATAAAATACAGCAGCTTAAGAGCTTCGAAGTGCATTTCTATTGACAGCTGAAGTTCTCTGTAGCTCGTTATTATATACTTTGTATTTATTTAGAATACAATACAACAATATTAACAAAATTCACGCTTTGCAATTTGGTATGCTGACTGATTAGTTAAGTTAGTGGAAAGTGTAACATATAAATATAACACTGTGGCAGTCACGATTAGAGGTGGGCGCGGGCCTACTTTTTGAGGCCCGGCCCGGCACGAGCACGAAACCTAGTCCCAAAAAAGCCCGCACGATTTTTTTTGAAAAAGCACGGCCCGGCCCAAGCCAAACACGAAAATTTCAACAAAAAAAAACCCATGCAATTTTTTTAATTTATAGTATGTAATATACAAAGAAATTTAGTTAAGTCCAATACTTATTTGATATCAATTGAATTTTGTATTTCCTGTCGCGACATTGTATATGCCTTCACTTCACTGATATTTTATATAAGTGATGTGCAATTTGGTAGCAAAAGTGATGGGCACAATGCGATAAATATCTGAAACATTGAAAACTATCATATCACGAGTCCCACCGATTGTGCGGTTTGATTTTGCGGGCCTTCGGGCTTTTGCGGGCCTCCGGGCCCGCACGAACCCGAACGAAACTCGATTTTTAGGCACGAGCACGTTTTTTTTGGCAAAAGCCCGCGGGCCACGAAAAAAAGCACGGCCCTCGCCCACCTCTAGTCACGATACATCGCGAACAAGTTCCGCCAATCGATAACTAAGTCGATGACAGACCAGCTGCAATCGAGCTAGAACACACCAACACCAAGAAAGCGACGCGCCACAAGAAACGTATTACAATTACTCAGAGTAAATGTACAACTGTAGAATTAAGTGAAATATATAAGTAAACTATTATTTGTTACTTAATTCCACAACACAAACAAAAGCAGCAAAATAAGTAAAGTATAAGTACAGTCAAGTGCAAAACCTTCATTTCGGCCTATTCTACCTAAATGCGATGCAAACTTGTGGACGTAATAATATTCCCTTTTCTCAGAGTAAATGTACAACTGTAGAATTAAGTGAAATATATAAGTAAAATATTATTTGTTACTTAATTCCACAACACGAGTGCAAAACCTTCATTTCGGCCTATTCTACCTAAATGCGATGCAAACTTGTGGACGTAATAATATTCCCTTTTCTCAGAGTAAATGTACAACTGTAGAATTAAGTGAAATATATAAGTAAAATATTATTTGTTACTTAATTCCACAACACGAGTGCAAAACCTTCATTTCGGCCTATTCTACCTAAATGCGATGCAAACTTGTGGACGTAATAATATTCCCTTTGCAAGGGTATTAAAACGGTCAACAGTTATTTGCATGCCATGATTGAATGGTATGGTATAAATATACATACGTACAAACGCGCACACTATCTAAAAGTGTTTATACACAGTAAAACGATTCGAGCACATAAGGCGGATACATAAGCAGTGAAAAACCTGGGCACAATTAAAATACCTTCACTTTCAATACCATTATGCTTGCCAAATAAATGATCTCAATCAGTGTACGGTAGAAACTGGAATGAATAGGAGAATTTGTTGCTTTATTTTGTGGCCAAACACCTCCGCCCAAATGTGGTATAAGAAACAAAAGCCTGTTGGTCTTACAATTTTATTAGCTTTGTTAATGTGATAGGTTGCAAAAACTGTTGAGCTAAAACTGTGAATCACGACTTTATGCAAAACTGAATGCTATTCAGGTTTGCTTGGGTTTGCCTTACTGTTACTATTTTACCACATTAGTAGTAAACTTGCCAAATTAGCCACACAGACTAAATTTGTCAGATTTTATAAAGACGATATCAAGTACAAATTATTTTATAATACATACAAATATTTCGCTCGCTAGAAAGAGAACTGAATAATATTTTACAGCTTAATCTTTATGGCTCAGTTCAGCATTCTAAACTTTAAAATTACCGCTTCTAGTTTAGGTTGTCAAATACGGATTATAGACTAGTTTCAGTAACTTAACTTTTCTGTAAAAAGATTCAAAGTACAGCATTTATTCTTATATTTGGGTTTAGTGATAATACTACCACATCTAAAAATCATTCCTGTTTAAATGCATACGATTGATAAACATGCGTTACAATGACTGGTAAAGGGGGTATAATAATTCACGTCGAGATTGTCAGGGACGAGTTGAAGCAACTTAATTACAAAACAGTTAAAATAGCTTACGTCACGAACTGACCAAACCCCAACAACCAGATCTAAATCGATTTTAAATTGCTTTGGTTGTTTCCAATTTTTATTTGTGTTGCAAAAGGTGGAAGTTCTGTTTTGTCGCCGCATATTCTGGTTAGAGTTTGCGCGCACTGATTAAAATCACTTGTAATTGAGAAAGAACGTCTAACAAAAGCATGTCAAATTATTAATGCACTCGCAGATTTAACACGAAACTTGCAACAGATCATTTTTATGTTAGTCATGTGGTTGTTTTTGCTTAAATAATGTAGAATCTTAAAAAGCAACGAGAATTTGATGCTTATAATATTGAGGCACCTTTATTTAAATTTAATAAAACTGTTGCAAAGCACAGCAGAAGTAAGTTCTAGTTCTTGTCTCGCACGTTGAGAGCAAACTTGATAAAACTTGACACACATGCTTTTACATTATAATTAAAATGTAACTAGCTGGCTTGAAACTATATAGTTTCAGGTTTCTTAATTATTCAAGAACTTTCAAGCAACCATACCTCTTTGTCCTTATCATACCTTTTGACATTTAAATTGTCAACAAGGAATATACTAACCTATTACAAATTCACTTGTTTCGGTACCTGTAACAGGCAGAAGGTAGCAAGGTTTCCCTCTGGATGAACGTCGATATCTCAGCAATTTTAAAAGCAAGAGTCCCATCCACACCCACTTCCATCGTCCACGCACATCGACAATTTGCGACCATGAAACGATGTATTTAAACTACAAAGGTCTTCTTTTTTAGTGTTGATAGTAGTATGATGAACAATTACTTTAACTGTTTATTTTAAATTTTATTTGTAGTATTTTATTTGTGTTTCTTGCATTTATAGAAAAGTAAATTTGTTCATTTACGGCACATACGGATATACGATGCACTTTTAATGAGACACCTCGATGGACTTAACATCAAACTTGATCCAAAATTTATCCTGAAATTATAAATATTATACACAAGCAATTAAGTCCGCCATTACTAATTTTGAGGAGGTTTGCAATATTACGATGAGATATATTACCTGTCATCACTTGCATAAACTCTGAAATAAATAAAGTAATATATATAATAATATAATATAATAATATATTCAAAGTAAAAAGAAGTAAATCTGTAAGTTACCGTTCGCCCATCTTTTAAAAGGTAAGATGGTCTATTTTTGGAATGCCGAAGGTGTAATACCCATTGGTCTTTAGTATTGAGTATTGAACTTTGAGTACTAAGATGAGTTGAATAACTTTAGAAAGTTGTATCTTTTTATGTCGCTTACAAATCGAATATGAACATCAAATTATTGATTCGCTTTGGCGGTTGGTGTGGTACCTAACATTTGAAATAAACATGATCTATTTAGTAAAAACAGGAACCTTCTTTATAAATTTGGTGCATCTAGCTTTATTCACACAAACAGATAAACAGAATACATAACTGACGAGAGCAACAGTCGAGCGCACTCTACAGTGCGATACCCTTTCACCAATTAAATGTTGCCGTAAAGAGTATCCAACTGAATGATACTCTCTACCCTTTAATATATTATTATACTCTATTAAAGAGTATCTAACTGAATGATACTCTCTACCCTTTAATAGATATAACAATTTGCTCGTATAATACTTATAAGAAGAAACGTATATAATTGGCTACTTATTGTTATCAGTATCAGTATGTGTTTTTATCGTTTAATCATTTTTTATTTAATCAGTATATGCATAAGACAGAATGTTGTTTATTTTATACCATGTTAAAAATCGATTTAAAATAAACCTCTTCTGCGCACAATTCGAATTAACCTTCATGCCAAATTCGGAGTCTTTATCTCTTTTAATAACTGAGATCTTTATGATCAAACAGACGGACAGAAGCACGGATCAATCAACTCGGTCCTAAGCAAGAATATACAACATATATACCTTATGGAGTCTCCTACGTCTCCTTCTGCCTGTTACATACATGTAAGATTTAAGATGTATTTTAAATCATGTAAGTTTTATTTTAATAGTTTTAAGATTAGGATAATTAGGTTTTAGTAAATAAAGTGTTGGATTAGATAATTTGACAACTTAATATCTGTTGTGGCTTCAGCTTTCAACTTTCTTGACAACTTTTGCACTACTTGACGACTTCGCGCATTGACTACGACCAGTGTTGCCAATTTAGCCTTTTTCCGGATAGATCTGTCTGGATTTCAACTGCGTCAGCCGGAAAAATTTAAAACAGCCCCTATCCGGAAAACTGTCCTTTTTATATTTTGGTTTGTCCTTTTTCTATCCTTTATTGATTCTGATTAAATTTTTACAAAATCATCCAAATTGGTATAAATTTATAATCGATGTAAGCATTTATTAAAAATGCAACCCTGTTGGAATGGCAGATAATCGATATAAAAGCATATCGCGTTACTTTTCGTGAACATTTTGTGATGTTAAAATGCCAAAAGAAGTTTAGAAGCGAAAGTTTCCAGATGCACGGCTAAAACAGCCGGATCTTCAACAGTGGATTCGTCGCGATGGGAAAGATCCCGATGTGCGCATATGACTACAAAAAAACATGTGCAGAATACGGTGCCTTTTGAGCAAACAAACAAAGTTAATTTCAAGCCTACAGTAGCCAAAGAATTATGTTGTCAGGAAGCTGCACTGGCAATGTTTGTTGCTCAGCACGCTGCCACAAATTCTGTTGGGCACCTGAACGAATTGTGCGTCAACCACTTTGGCGGCAAACAACAATATATAAAATATGCTTAAAATTTAAATTTTGTCTTGTTTTATTTTTGCCCTTTTTTATCTTTGATCTATTTCTATAATTTTTTGACAATTGACCACTTAAAAAATATTATATTAACGTATAAATGGTTGAAAAATAGTCTGTGCTTTTTTTTATACTTTTTTTTTAGTTTTGTCCTTTTTCTGTCCTATTTTTTTAGCTCATCTGGCCTTTTTCAGAGCCAATCTGTTGGCAACACTGACTATATCAGTTATTGTGTTAGTTTTAAAAGGGCTGTCCACTCGATCGGTGCCGACAGGGTTGCCAGATTACATACATTAGCACAAAGTATACTCTCTTTCTACCATTATTATCGAAGGGAAATAGAAATAGAGATTTTCATAAAATAAAGTTGTTTATGTTTAGCAGTTTGATAGCTTTCAATGAAAACGATATGAAGAAGATAAACCTTCTTTCTGGTTATATCCTAGCAGAGAGTATATTATTTTTGGCCTGAAGTTTGCAACGCACGTAAGCAGACATCTCTGAGCTTATAAAGCATTGACAGAGGAGTCGAACTAGACATTTCCGTCTGCCCATTGGTCCGTCCGTAAACGTATATTATGTATGTATGTATGTGTTAAAAGGTTAAAAAGTATTGTTATAACAGTATTATAACAGTGGTAGAACACAATCAATATTGGCGAGTATGCTTTACTCCGTTATTTCGCTGAGGTTCGACAACGGTTTGAGAGAAGAGTGACACTATATGCAGTTGTCGTGCGTTTAATGTGAAGTGGCTGTGTGGGACAGAGATGACAGTCTGTTGTTTGCGATATGGAGTGTGTATAAGCGAGACTGCAGGAATGCTGCAGCGCGTGACATTCAATTTGAGAACTACCTGACGAACGCACCTTTCACATTATTCTGCACTATAAAGTGCTTAAGTTGTGAAATATGGACGAAGTTAATCAAAACCCGACATATGTATGTAATATATATATATATAATATACATGTACAATGTCATCAGACTAATATAACGACAGGTAGCAAACGAACAATGCGGGTTGTTGTATACAGACTGGTGTTCTTTAAAATCAGAAAACTATATAATATACATATATATAATATAATATATAATATAGCTTGCCCAGGAACAATCAATTAAAAGTTAAAGATTTTTATAAAAAGTTGAATAATTCAAGTGATGGGAGTTATTGCAGCTGTAAATGAATATAGGAATATAAGTTTTTCAATTCTAAACCAAAATATATCTACTTAGTACAGGAACGATCTTAGGCGATAACAACCTGCAAGGGTATGAAACTTTCGGCATGTCAAAGTTAGGCTTTATTCTGGTTTTTGGTTCTTACCATCAAAGTCAACGGTTCCTGAGCCGTCAGCATCGATTTCCTCAATGATACTGTCTAGATCTTGGCTTGATATTTTGTCGTCTAATTCGTGGAGAATGCCTCTTAAGGTGGCAACCGTCAAGTAACCCTTGCCTTCCTTGTCGTAAACACGGAAGGCCTCCTTTAGCTCAGCTTGCAGGGCGCCAACATCTTCCTCGACCTCTATGAAGCGTGCCGCCAATTTGCAAAATTGACTAAAGTTCAACTTTCCAGTCGATCCCTTATCCACCTCCTTAATAAGCGCCTTCACTGCTGGTGGCTCCAGTTTCTGACCCAGAATCTCTAGAATGCTTTGGACATCGGCGTGTTCAATCCATCCAGTTCCTTCGAGGTCAAAGGCCTTAAAGGCATTACGTAAGACTAATAACGATCAGAAAGATTATATTGTTTTTGAGTCTTATACTGAGACTTATATACTCACTTCTCAATTGATCTTTGTCGTATTCCCCTTCAGCCTGTCAAAAAGAAACGTGAAAATTAAGAAAGTTAATTAAAAACAAGGCATAAAAGGTACAGATGAGTGTGCCCGATTGTAAGATACCCTTCTCCCAGTTTCGAAAACAGTTACAAATGCTAAGAATTGAAGAAGAAGAACAGCAAATTCTTCTACTTATTGTCTATTCACTTATACACACACATGCAGACACGGATGCCAAAATGTATGTGACTGGTTATGATGACAAATGTATTTATAATGGTCTGCCACGCCTCCTTCTACCTGTTACACACATTTTTACAAAGTTAGTATACCCTACGCCAAATTCAGCTTGCTTATCAAACATGCTTCTTATTATTGCACGGTATAAATAAGTCTGAACGAGCCGAATAGGTCCAATATATATTTTTGATATTTTTAAGATTTACTTTTTCTATATAAATAATGAGTACATGTGGCTTTTTGTATGAAGGCCAGTTAGAAAGTTATAAGTTATAATAAAAATTGTATTTGTGTAGGGATAAGAGTAATTATCGTTGTATTTGTTATTGTTGTCTCAGGGCGAAGGATATCTTACTGTTGGGCGTGCCTGACTGTAGCTTTAATCGGTATATATTGAAGGTAACAAACAGCTAATTTTTCAACGAAATTCTATTAAAAAACCTGTTCATATTTTATAGAAAAATAGAATGACAGACGGATAGTGATAGATGTTGTAAATGATGAAATAATTTTTACTTTTAACTGTTAATTTTTAATTCCTTGCATTATTAATTTTGTCTAGAAGTTTTTAACGCATCCACTTCAATTAAATAAATATAAAAACAATCATTTATTGACATTCTTACGCTCGAGTTGTGGTCCTGCATTCGTCTAAGTCAATCGTATTGCAACCTTTCTCTGCATTTTATTTTTAGTAAATTTAGTATATCGATATGTGAGACGCAAGCAATTGTTAATTCATTTTCTTGAAGCACTCCAAAATGTACCTAATTCTGGTAATTTTAGCTTAATGACTGTTTTTTTGGAGATTATTGTTACTGTGTATGCAGCTGCATTTAGTTTTTTGGAAAAAGGGGCAAAAACGGGGAAAAAACTAAAATGGATGTCAAATGTGAATAGTTTATTTAACAACTTCTCATTTTCAACATTTGTCTCAACTGGACTCAACTAAAGTTACAGACCACACAAATTACAACTTCAATACTTAATTAAAGTCTATCAAATATATCAGCAAAATATCAGTAAATTGATATTAACGCACATTTACTGCGGACTTTGTATAAAAAAACTTATAGAACACGCCATGATTGTTTTTTTCCATTTTAAAGTAATAGAAGATTTTAAAATACTAATTTACAGCAATTAACTTTATTAATTTAGTCAACTTTAATCGATAATTTAACTGTTGGTAAAGAAGGTTAAAATCAACAAAAATATTTTTTAAGTACTTTGAAATGTGGTTAAAAAATTATATATTTTTTAAAATTTGAAACAACTTATAAATTGTAAAAATGCCAAAAAAAATTGATTTTTCCCATAGTGCTGAGTAGTAAAACATGCGCGAGCCCGATCGACCGATATATTTTATAGATGCCATTGACCCTATCGTCAGATTTTCGTAGTTTTTCAAAGTTCGCAACCAAAGAAATACGTTGGGTATTTTATCAGAATCGGACTACGATATCTTAAAGTTTTATAGAAACAATCTGTAAGAAATTTAGGTTTAATGGAAAACCTGTAGAAGGCGTATTTGAGGGACATAACGGATAATGTGAGCATTGAAAAATTGTTAAAGACATAATCAATAACCTTACGTTCTCGATCTAAATATCAGTACCACATAAAATGTAACAGTAAACCGTATATTCCATTCAATTAAAACTGACAATTATTTCCTATAGCTTTCATTGGAACAATCATTTAAAATTAAAGACATGCATAAAAACTGTAAGCTATCAAATGAATAATGCAAAGAATCTTTGTAGGAATATATTTAATTTGCGTAAAAATAATTGGGGAAGACCAAAGAGGAAATTTGGAAGATAGCTCAGCTGTCGCATTTTAAATTTACATATGTTGAGTAAAAACTTTGTTAAAAAAAAATATCCATTGAGTGCGGCTTGGAATTGTAACATAACTAATAAGTATAATCAAACCTGAATAATATGCTCTCACACATTCTCAGTATAGAAACAATACAAAAATGTTAAGTATTATTTTAATTTTTGGCTTTGCAATAATCGCAGGTAAATGGGGAATTTCTACCACGGTACCCGGCATGCCTTCCATTTTTTCTGCTGATTGTTGTAAATGAATATACCCGTTAGCACTTTTCACGATATTACTCATGTTATGCTGCAGTACATGCTGTTTTGTTTGCAATTAGACGCAACCTATGTAGGTGTGTCTTTTTTGAATCAAAAGAAATCGTTGTTTTTTTTGTAAAATGGAAATTAGGTCTTCACATCTGTAGAGAGTGATTTACAAATGCATCAATCTGCACATATACATACAGACAATATGTAAGCAGGTACGTGTACATATGTATATGTGTGTGTGGATGTGTAACATACAGATGTCCCCTACATTTGTCCTCTATCGCGAAGAGGTAATTTGCAATTATCATCAAGGTCAAGCATTTGAATTAATCAACTAATCAACCATTAAATTGATTTATTTTCTTGTGCCACTCATAAAACTGTTTAATCTCGTTTCTTAACCATTTCCATTTATTTCAAAACTCACCATTTTATAAGCACAATTTAATTCAACACCAACTCCAATCTACCGGTAAATTATAATGCAAAAAGATTAATATTACAAAAAAGAAATGCGAAATAAATCGAAGAACAAGCAAACGTTTTAATGAACAAAATATACACCAAAGATCGATTTTAAAATTGTGATCAGACCGAGATAGCGCCAGCGTCTATACAATTCGATGTCTGTTCGCCGTATATAAACGGCAACGGCAGCGGAAACGGCAAATGTCACTACGGTGCGAGATAACGACAACCCGTGCGGATTTCACAGAAACTTGTGAAACAAATGCCAAATTGGCGTCGTCTGCGCAAATCGATGCCGAGAAGTACTAACGAGTATATATAGTATGCGAAGGTGCATATAAGAACCACGCATGCAGCGCTTGCGAACTAATGACTAAGCATTACTGATGAATGTCCGATTGAACGCATTGCTCTATATAACTATAAAGATAAAACGGCAAAGCACACACTCGACTATGAGACACCCATTATCTTATGCCCTTCGACCATTGAACATTATGAAATCAGAAAGAAAGGCTACGAAAGTTCCAATATCAGTTACAAATATATAATATTGCAGAATTAAATAACATAGTAGGGCGTGTAACTCAATCGGTGGATATATTAACATTGCTTATGCAAATCTTTATTTGTAACTGATTATATGAAGCTATAGCATAAAGTTGTACGACTTTAATCAAATGGAATAAGTATTGAGTCGATTACTGTCTACATTTGATTTTGGCATTGAGAAGTTAAGTTAATTCGAAATAGAAAGGGCATTCCGTTTGATAAATGATCCTTTGACAGTGAGATACCCTTCAACCGATGCCGTAACTGTATGATACACCTTTAATTTATACCTCTACTCTTTAATTTATATAATAAAATCAGAGCCTTCTATATGCCCCAACTCCTGCCGCCTTAGATATTATGAAACTCATACTTTGTTTGCATAATTTCCGTGTTTATTGTCGGATCGGATTGAAATTTGGAGGAGTCGTAAATCTCCCACGTCTGCTACACCTGCTTCTGCCTGTTACATACATATGTACAAAGTTAGTATACCCTTTTGTGATCATACTCAATGTTCCAAGGGTATGATTAACTGCAATCGGCCGACGGGATATATCATATATGTATATATATATATATATATATATACTTTTATATACTTTTGTACATATAAGCTGAACATTAAATGTACACTTATTTTCCAAAATTGAAAACTGATCGGATTATAGGCACAGAAGTTAACTTACTGTACTTACATATTTGTCATACACTTACCTTATGTTAATGTATGTCACAGCCATAAAAAGGTATGCCAGACCCCACGAGTATATATAAATATTATTGATTAGAATCAAGAGCCGAGTTGATTTAGCTGTAAATGTTTGTTTGTGCTTTAAGTTTATTTCCAAGTCAGTAATTATTAATTAAACCCTTCGACCATTGAAAATGGTCAACAAGGGGTATACTAACTTTATGCAAATATAACAGGCAGAAGGAGGCGTGGGAGACCCCATAAAGTATATATATTCTTGCTCAGGATCACTAGCCGAGTCGATTGAGCCATGTCTGTCTGTTGGAACACACAGATCTCAGCTATTTTAAATGCTATAGACACCAAATTTGGTATGAAGGTTCCCATGTACTCCTCGCAGATCAAGTTTATTTCAAATGTTGGGTGCCACGCCCACCGCCCCCGCAAGTCATTAATTAAATTTTTGAACTCAATTTGTTTGCGCTGTATAAAAGATACAGTTTTATGACTGTAACATATACTAAGCTGAATGAATTATCTACGTGTTCTCGAAATTTCAATCCGATCGGACAATAATCACAGGAGTTATTTAAGAAAGTATGAGCATATCAACTTGTGTCAGCTAACAAGGAAGGCGGGCGAGCGCCATCTGTCGAGAGTAATTTGGAAGCATGCACATGTAACGTAAAGTATGTATGAATTAAATAAATTAAACTACACCGGAACATAGGTCGAAGGGTATCCCACAGTCGCGTGCCGCGCGACTTTTGCTATGATGCCATACATGCCTAGGAAATGGGTGCAAGATCAAAAACCTAATTAATTGGATGGGTTAAACCCATCAAAGGACTTAAATCTGATGGAGCTTTTATGAGAGGGACCGAAAATAATGATTATTGGTTTTTTTTAAGTTATGAGGAGTATTAAAAGAAAGGAATTGGAGAAATTAAATCCAAAAATAAGAAATAACTTTAACAATATTTCGCTATAAAAGGGGGCAGTTACCTCCGTGACCTTTTCTTTATGTTACAGGTTTATTGAACAGAATTTTACCACAAATTCGGTAGTTTTTATCCAAACTTACCTGGAGGTTATTGAATGCATGACTTTTTTTTAGAACTCACTGAAAAAAAAAACAAAATATTTGCAGATTTGTGGCTTGTTTATATTATTTTTATCAAAGTATCAAATTGACCTGAAACGGGTCGCATCTTAAAGTACAGTTATCAGCCTTCTAAGTGATGCCAATTACACGCATACGGTGTTTGTACATAATCTACAATTTAGTTTTGCGTCCAGGTGCAAGTGCTGTTTTTAATATTTTTTCCAACATGAAAACAATAAATTGGATCTGCCTTGACTATACAGTAACCTTTATGCCAAGGTTGGTGTCTTTAGCTTTTATAATAGCTGAGATCTCTGTGTTTAAACACACAGGCGGACCTCTGGAAGTACGGGTGCCAAATCTGGGGCTTGGCTTGCGATAGCCAAATCAGAAGGATCCATGTCATGCAAAATAGGGCTGCAAGACTCATCACCGGTTGCAAGTGGTTTGTTCCAAACACCAACTAGCACATACACCTGAAGCTGGCCGCCCTATTTAACGAAATTAACCAACACTTGAGCCGCAAAATGTCCGGGTTCGTCCCGCCCACCAAGGTTGCTTAACAGGCGACAACCTATTTTACGATCTCCATTGACGAGGGGCAGCATACGCTGATGTACCTAACTTTTATCTGTGATTGTTTATATATGGTTTTACTTATTCTTATCGTCATCATTGTCATTAATTGTTGGAAATGCATCTGGCAACCCTACTTGTTCGTGTCCTCTGGTCACACTAAACTGTGCAGTCAGTAGTAATCGTCTGAAAGCCTTGCCTGTCTGTGTATAATGGCAAGAGCGCACACCGTCAACAAATACAACAACAACTAAACTGTACATCCATAAACTCAATAAATAAACTTTAAAATACCAATATTAATATTGTAAATTTAGCTAAAGCTTAAAATTGTTAGCCGGCACGCACAAAGGCCCACGGCTGAATGAATAGTTGCCAAGGACACAATGGGGTTTCTGGATTTCCCGGTATGCCTAAATGCATCAGATAGATAGACTGACAGACAGACACGGTAATATCGACTCCCCTGTTGATGCTGAATGAGAATATATATAACTTATGGGGTCGGGAATGCGTTGCTGAATACTGTCCAAATTAATATCCCGCTGCAAGGCTATAACAAGAACGAACGCTTGCCATTACCAAAACGATTTCTTATATATAAAACTTCCGAACTTAGCGTATACAATACAAAGCATACTTCTAGGCGGCGCTTGGAAATCAGTGCGCTAGAAAATTATTTATGACACTTCACACTCGAGCGGGTGCCGGAAGAGCTAGCGCCTCTGCACTGTGCATACGCTTGTGCCAACTGAAGGTCTTTATGAGCGTTTAAATCTCAGTGTCTACAGTATGAAAGCTAAAGCAATATTCGTATGTATTGCAGTGACTTAAACGTAATCAGAACCCATGAAATTCGTGCAATAATAATATCGGGGTAAAAAATACCGAACCTTAAGAAAGTGCGAGAAAGCAATAGGTGACAATAGAATTTTCGAACACTTTATTTTTGGGAATTAGAAACTTTTTGAAACACAAACAGGCTTGCAATTGCTGCTCGGACACTAAACTGACTTCAACAACTGCTATATTAATTATCCGATTGGATTACAAATTTTCGAGCAGTCGAGCGGCACGCGAAAGTGAGATACCCTTCCGGCAGACAGACAGACATGGCTAGTGGTCCTGAGCAAAAATATATATACTTGTCGCAGATCATTTAAATTTAACGACATTTCTAGCAATTTCGTGTTTCTGCTTGGCACGCGCCATGCAGGCGCCTTTTCTATTCTTTTGATGCGCGGCAGACAACCGTTAGAGTTTCTGCCGAACGTAGTCTGGTCGCGGGTAGGAGCGGGGGAAAGTAGATGTCTGTACGAAAACGAGAAGCATACAGAAAAATGCAATGTGTATTAGTATTGGTGTATGCGGACTAGAATAAGTCTCCAAAATGTGTTGGTATTGCATGTAGAGTTAAGAACTACGCATAATTCTGATTTTGTGAATAAGAGATTTGGTCAGTCAGTTTTCGATCATTGCGCATAACAGACATGCCTCGCTCACGCGCTAGAAAACGTTGCGCAGACAAAGACCTAAGTAGTGAAGAGGAAGAAGGGCATCCTGATGACTCTTCGACATACTTAATGGGATCTGCCACGCCTCCTTCTGCCTGTTACATACATTTGCATAATGTTGATATACCCTTTTTGCCAATTTTCAATAGTCGAAGGGTATAATTAAATTGCGGATTGTGGACGTGGCACTCAATACTTAAAATAAGCTTAAACTGTCTAGAAAACCTACTTGCCAAGTTTGGTCTCTAGCTTTTATTATAGCTGTGATCAGAGACGGACATGGCTCAATCGACTCGCCTATTTACACTAACTTTAAAATATACGTACAATAATTAAATGCTCAATGAGATTTAATTGTAATGACGACCTTTTAAGGGTTTACGTTTCCTGTCAACAATTAAAACTTCGATACGTTTATCTGGAAAGCAAAAATCACGGCAGTTAGAGCCAAATTTTTTTGGAAACTTAAAAAGCTCGACTGGCTCTTCCATTCCAGCAAACTCCATATGGCAACTAAGGCTCTATTAATAAAAGCCAACACTGACCTACGCCATCCAAGTGTGGGGAACAGCCTCCAAAAGTCATCTCAATAGGCTTACCAGGGTTACCCTGGTATGTGGCCTATCGAATTATTGAAAGGGGCTTTAAAAGTTGTTGGGAGACCAAATTAACTTCCACAGCAGCCGAAACGCCTTTTGCCTTTATTATTCTATAATTATCTACTTTAACATTGTTGTATTCAAAAATAAGAAGTTTGTTTTTTTTTAACTTCAAGTTTTAATTAAGTTGCTATGTCAATCGGACTACATTTGGCGTCTACGCCAATATTCAGCATTATTTGATTTGTCTATTGATTTTGAATGATTTGGGGCACTCGCTTATTCTTCAATGTATTTTACTGTTATTAGCATGTTCATTATTTTCGGGATTACTGGAGACCCTGACCTGACTTCAGCCAATTATTGCGCTCTTTATATTGTTGTCTGTCTGTATTGTTATTGTTGTTCTTCACTCGATTGTTGATCTCTTCACATCTCCTTTTCTGCTTACAGTATTTAACAAAACGTCCACATTCTCCACACCCATAGTATGTTGTTTCCTTGGCACTCAGATAGGATTATTTGCGTTGAATATTGCTACACACTTGTTGTTTTTAGCAGCTACTTCAAATGCTTTGCATTCATAGATGATATCCTCAAGCTTCTTATTTATCTCTTGGCTCCAGCAGCTTGAGTTGCAGTTGTCCAATTAACTTAACTTCATATGCCTAGCCACAGTTACATTTGAATTCGCATAGCTGCAATTGCATGCGAAGCTGAGTCTCAAATTACATAATTAGCTGTTCCTCAGTCGAATTTATATGATACTATTGAAATACTAAAAGTAATATGTTAATTTAGCAACAATCATATTTTGTAATTTGGTCACACTGATCTGAATCAGTTCTTTCTTGTTTTCTTGTACTTTCCTTCTTCTTACGTTTACTTCCGAACGACACACAACGCCGTCGCGCTTATGTGAAATAAAACAACTATTAAACTGACACTATATCGCTTCGCGTTTTACTCCATCATTTCCCAATAGATACCAACATTTTATTTATACCCCCTACCTCATGGTAGTAAGGTATTGTATATTTGTGCCAACTGTCTGCCCGTTTGAGTGCCTGAATTTCAGAGACTTTATTTTTTCAAATATAATTAGTTATTTTATTATTATTATAGTCAGTAGGAATCGTTCAGTATCATCTGAACTTAACCTAATGTTTGGTTTAAGAAATCATATGGATAAAGTCCTTAAATAATATATACAAAGTACAAATGAAGGATTATGCTATCTTCAAGTAAGGAGGTCATGACGATGTGTTCGATGTTTACGTACCTCGATGATTTCGATTGTTTTGCCTAAAAACCTCGATAATATCGATACATCGAATTATATTTGTTAACTGATAAGCCGCAAAGCTTTAAAAGAAAATAAAACACACATATTGTCTTGATGTCAGAGCTCCAAATTAAAAAAAAACTATACAATAAATTCAATTGAACAATATTAATAATCTTATTATTAAATGACTTCAAGTCAGACTTATTGCTTAAACTTACTAACTACTACTTAAGACATAATATGATAATAAGACTACTCAAAGGAAATAATAAAATAAAAACTCAAATATAGTACAAGTACGAGGGCTGCTCTATATATTTCTGGCCTAGGCAACACTAAGTGTTGCCAGGTGCAATCTGACATTTCCATTGGAAAGTTTGACATTTTTTAGCATAATATCACTCAGAACGTTTTGTCATTTAATCGTGAATTGTTTTATTAAATTTAATTAAAAAATTCTTCTCGGCCAAAAAATGGAATTAACTCGTGAACATTTTCGCCCGATCATTTTTCACAACTTTCGACGTGGATTATCACGACAATTTATTACAAAGTTACAAAGTACACATTTAATTATTTTACCTTCCAATATTCCAAAACATCCGTTTTTTGATCTATGATTCTTCCTTCATAATAGTGACGTAAATCTTTAATAGATGCTGTCCTATTTGTTCTAATTATGCACATATTTTTCTCTTCGAGGAATCCGAAAAGAAAAGCTTTGAGATATCGGTGCTGGTGGTGGCAATTGTTCCTGCTGTTGATTTTTGTCTTTAGAAATCATATAACATACGGCTAATTCATTCTCGAGCAACTTTGCTGCTTCTGTAGCGTTATGCGGCGAATAAAATCCTTCTTTTTTGAACCGTGCATCAAGCAGTGTAGCTAACCTTGTTACTGTTCTTGTTTCATACGTCAGCAATCTTTTTTGTGCTCTTTCAATTAAGCAGTCACAAGCTTTTTTGCCCTCAGAAGTTTTCATAATTTTTGAAAATGAATTAAGATTGTAAAGAAGTCCACATACAACAGGAACAATGGTTGAAATCGATTTGATGATTTGGTCTCCCAATGGGACAACTTTTAGGTCCCTTTCAATGATTCGGTTGCTCACATACCAAGGTAGCCCAGATGCATGTCGTCCGCTCGCGAATGTATGACTCTAAGCCTATTGAGCTGACTTCTAGAGGCAGTTCCCCACACTTGGATGGCCTGGGATGGCTTTTATTAGGAGAGCCTTGGTTGCCATATGCAGGTTGCTGGAGTGAAAGAACCAGTCGAGCTTTTTAAGTTTCCAACAAGATTTGGCTCTAACTGCCTTGATATGGGCTTTCCAAGTCAGCGTCCGATCAAGGTGAACTCCGAGGTAGCAATAGGATGAGACGCAGCTGATGACATTTCCGTCGAAAAAAAGACCTAGGCAAGTTTGAGGTCGCAAGGTAAATGTGACACAGGCCGACTTTGAGCAGTTAATGGCTATGTTCCATTTGGCAGTCCATCGCTCAATTGCATACAGCCATTCCTGAACTGCATTAGAAGCAATTTGCAGGGATGAGTGGGACGCAAGCATGGCGGTGTCATCAGCATATGTGGCCAGGAGCAGCTGAGCAGGGGAGGCTTCATCGGTGTTGTTGACAGGCGTTAGCATGTCTGCAGGGTACAGGGTATACGAGAAGGGTTTTCCTTGTGGAACCCTTGCATAAATAAAGGAGCTGAGGATGGCAAAGTGGGGTGCAGGGAGGAGATCTTTCATCTTGTATAACAGACCTTCGTGCCACACCCTATCAAACGCTTGTTTTACGCGCAGAAACACGCCGACTGTGTATAGCTTGTGCTGGAGGCCATGCGCAACCTGCTTTACGAGGCGATGGATTTGTTCGGGGCAACCATGGGACTTCCTAAAGCCAAATTGGTGTTGAGGAAGGTGTTCTATTACCTCCGGCAGTTCCATGAACCGGGTTAGCAAAATTCTCTCAAAAACCTTGGAGAAGGTTGGTAGCAGGCTAATCGGGCGGTATGAGTCAATCTGTGTTGGTGACTTTCCAGCTTTGGGGATCATTACAATACGCGCACGCCTTCATTGCCTGGGGAAATGACCTAGTCTTGGCATAGCATTGAACATTTCTACAAGGGCAAGGACTCCTTTGCGTGGTAGAAGTTTCGCAGTACGGTTATCAATGCCATCGTAACCAGGGTTTTTTTTTGGTTGCAGCGCCTTTAGTTGCATCATAACTTCCTGCGGTGAGGTATGTCTTATGGGGCGGGTCGGAGCAGTCAGAGTATCCAAGAAATTTGTGATGGCTTCACGAGTGGAGTCGTCCGTTAAATTGAAGGGCATGAAGGTGGAAGAGAGGTGCGAAGCAAAAGCACTTAAGCCATAGGCCACTACGATTCTGGACTGGTGATTGAAACAAAGGCTGAGAGACTTTATTAACTAGGTTTACCAAATTTAGTGTCAACATGTTTTATTATTGCACGCAGATCAAGTGTGATTTAGATTTTGGGCACGTCCCCTTCCGCTCCCGTAAACCGATTAAAAACTATTTACAGGCGTAATTTTAATGCAGGACTGTTAATGCAGAATTGTTCAAAATTTGGATGCGATCGGATTAATAACATAGAAGAAAGCGTAATTTCGAAGCCACTCCTAAATTTACTCCCTAAATTATGCAATACAAAATACGTAAAACATAGACGTTATTTATAAAGGAAATCTTTTTGTTTAAGTGGGTTTATCCCAATGAACTCCTTACCCATAGGATGTCATAATCCCTCAATTTGTACATACTATTAATAAGGCACATTATCCACAATATTCTTTTTAAGCTACACATTAGGTTAAGTTCAGAAGGAACTGAACGGTTCCTGGTGATTATAATAATAAATAATAATACATAAAAAAAAAGGTTAGGCGGGTTGCGGGTATGTTACAGTCGAGCACAGTCTACTGTAGCTTTCGTGCTTGTTTTGGAATCAATCATTTTGATACCTTTGAATATAGTCAAAAAAGGAAATACCATCTTTCTACATGTGTATATTTGTATAAGGCAAATGAAATTGTGGCCCATAAAGTTATGTACACGATGCAATACTATTGTTAGGCATCAATAAAAGTCTGTTTGGCCATGTCCATTTGAACGCCAGGACCTCAGCAATTATAAGATTAGAAACTCTAAGTTATCAACTTAATTTTTAATTTTTATGAAATTTAAGCGAAATAATAAAGTTATTCCTCTCTAGGTTTATCACAACACCGACTATCCAGCTATTCGTCCTAAATGGTGACGTTAATATCGCTTTAGTTCTCTGGCGTATCAAGTTTCAGTAGAATTTATGATAAATTTTGCTGGAATTAGAAAGTTTTTCATAATTGGAAGGATATGTTAGTGTGGGGCACGCTCGAATGTGTCTTTTGTTTGTGTTTTTATTTAGTCCATTACTTTTATTGTCAAAAATATAAGTTACCCGAAGTACATGGAGGGGATGAATTGAAAATTTGAAGACTAAATTGAAAAGGGGAGCCAATATACTAATGTAAATAAAACAACGGAGTCAACATCAAGGGGTATATGGCAGTCAGCTGTTTAATCATCGCCACCTGTCATAACTTCCATAAATTCTGAAAGAAATAAACAAATATAGATAGTTTGTTTGATTCACGATGAACTGAACAGACTTACCATCAAAGTCCACAGTGCCGGAGCCATCAGAATCAATTTCTTCAATCATCATGTCCAGATCATCATTTGTCAGTTTGTCGTCCAGCTCTCGTAGAATTTCTCGTAATACACCCGTGGTAATATAGCCATTGCCTTCCTTGTCATACAACCGAAAGGCTTCCTTAAGCTCAGCCATCATTGCTTCGGCATCCTCCTCAACCAGGAAACGTGCAGCCAGCGTCGTGAATTCCTCAAACTCAATTTGGCCAGAGCCATCCTCATCGACCTCAGCTATGATTTCGGCCAGTGTAGCATCGTCCAGTTGATGGCCCAACATGCTGAGAATGGTACCAACCATTGCCGTGTTGATGTACCCATTCTTTTCCGGATCGAATGCATTGAATGCATTGCGAAGCACTATGGGGAACATAAATACAATAATCTAAGTTGGAAAGTTTATAGAAAAATAACTAAGCTAAAGGTACACACGGGCAATTTGTTCCTTTGTCAGTTCGTCCTGTAGAATAAACAAAAAAAAAAAACAAAATATATAGGTCTTATTATTAAAATCATTTAATACTATTTTATTTTATTGAAAATGTCTTAATCCAATAGAAATTCGAATTATATTTTATTCTGCTTGAATGAAAGTTATTCATTTTATTCCAATTTTAATTGGCACCCACACACACAGACAGAAATTAAGAGTTTGTTTTCCATGTTGATACTGATACAGAATATAAGTATATGTAATATTTATTGACATATTAGGTGATAGTAGATAGTACAAATAATAAGTATCTTCACTGTACTTTAGTTCTACTTTAACAAAAATGAGTTTGATGTTTTCGCAACATGACTAGCGACAGTTCGACTTGACCAATCGACGTCTTTACTTTAAAAAGCATAGCGACTTGTCTACCTTTTACAACTTCTCTTCCACTCCGAATCAACGACAACTTTAGCAACGACTCTCTCTTTTTAACTGACTGTTCGATTATTCTTATCTTGTTCTATCGATAGGCGCCTGCAGCGTTGCCACCCGTACCATCACGCTGTCATCATCTCCATTGTTTACATGTATAGAATCACAAAGCAATGTATAGAATCACTAAGCAATGATAGAATCGTCGATCTCCTGCGAATATTACTAATTTCTGCTCAAAATTAATATATTCATTCGATTTTTTTGCCATCAACAAGTTTTAACGAAAGCGCACTCGACAGTAGGATACCCTTCCACCTATATTTCAAAGTGAAACGTAATTAATTGTACGATACCCTCTATTCTTTCAAAACTTAACGTAAGCCTTCACATACATACATATGTACATGTAAATATATGAATACGCAATGCATGTACCATTTCATTGGTCAAGCACATATGCATGTATGTGTGCGTTTGAATTAGAGTTGGGCATGGACCGTGTTTTTTTCGTGTCACATCGTGACACGACGGTTTGTGTCCATGGGCGTGCGTGTTCGTGTTTCGAAATTCGGCACGAAATAACACGAACACATATAGCACGTATTTTTACTTTTTCAAAAAATGATATATCGATTGTTTATGTTACTTGTCGTGAATTGAATCGATTTTTCAAAAAGTACTAATAAATAAGATTTTAAGTTTTTTTCAAAGAAATATAAAATTAATGAATAAAAGTCCAAAAAAAAATAAATATACAATTTCGTGTTGGTAAAATTTTTGAGCGTGCGTGTTGAAAAATTTAATTTTCGTGTCGTGCTGGTTCGTGCCGAAAAATGACAGTCCATGCCCATATCTAGTTTGAATGCAATGCGTGTGCATAGAAAAGAAGAGTAGAGACACAGCTGCCGCACGCATTCTCTATCCCTTTCTTCCCTACACCGTTTGCTCGTTTGTATTAAAAGTCAAAGCGATCAAGGTTTTTGTAATAATTTCTGTGTTTGTTTGTCCGATTAAATTGTAAGTTTGAAGATTTGTGTAAAATATACCCTATAGTACTGGCCACTAGTTCATAGCTGGCGAAATAAGAAATTAATAAGGGACTACCCCTACTTACTTTACAAACCCAAAGCAATGTATTTTATTATTCGAAACATGCTGTACCCGGATTATCCATGCTTTTCTGTTATTAACTCCCCACATTCAAGTTTGTAAACTCTGGCTGGGTTATCACAATCTTTGGCTCTAAGTTATATTTTGATACACTTTTTGTCGATCTCAATTTCACTTAAAATTTTTTTTTTTCGCCTTTGAATTGGTTAAGAAGTGCATCACAATTCTTCCGATTCGATTAGCCAACAAATAATTTAAATTGGCAATACCGGTGAATTCATAACATTTGTCTAAAAATATGTTATCATTAACAAAGCATAACTTTTTCAGCATGTTAATTGTTTTTGAAATTGTCAAAGCCAACGTAGACAAAAATATGTATGCATTTATTAAAATAGACTGAAAAAACGAACACCAAAAAAGCGACTAAAAGTTGGCGTGTAATTTCGTTGGTACTTAGTGGTTGTGCGTACGCTTACCCTAGGGTGAATAGGGTAACTACCCATGTAGAGAGTAGTCGGATAATAAGTTAAGGTATGGCTTATCGACAGCCCTAGAACGACAGGGTATCATGCCAAAGCAAAAAGTTTTGATTTAACTAGTTTCCTAATAATGACTAAAATTACCCTAATTTACGTTGATCTGCGTCTATTACAGAGGGACCTTTATGCCAAATTTGGTATTTCTAGCTTTTATAATAGCTGAGATCTGAATGTTCATCCGGACAGAAATACAGACAGGCAGACATGGTTCAATTGACTTGGCTGGTGATCTTGATCAAGAATATATATACTATATATACTATGCAATTGCATATGCATGTGTGTATGTAAAGGGTGATTTCTTAGCTATTATCTTTTTGGCAACACTGGTTTAAAGAGCTGACGCACGTTTCGTATTTTGTATCACTGTCAAACATCTTCAGTTTGGTCTATATTTTAACCATGAATCGTCTTACAAACGAACAACTCTTGCAAATTATTGAATTTTATAGACATTAAACAGAAACACGCTTACGTAGAGTGCCAAATGAAGAAAATATCGCAGCTGTATCGGGCAGTGTTAAAGATGACCATCATTGGACCGTATTTCTTCAAAGATGTTGCGAATCGTAACGTAACTTTCCCAAAATGCAAGAGCTTTACTTGCATGACATGTGGTTTCAACAAGACGGTGCCACATGCCACACACGACGCGTAACAATGAACTTATTGAGAGGCGAGTTCGGTAAACACTTATTTCGCATTCGGGACCGAGATCGTGCGATTTAACGCCTTTAGACTATTTTTTGTGGGGCTATGCTAAATGTAATGTCTATACAGACAAGTCCGCTTCAATTGACGCATTGGAGGACAATGACGCATTTATTCGTGGGATACGGGCCGATATGTTGTAAAGAGTATGCCAAAATTGGACTAAGCGGATGGACCATTCGAGGCGCAGTCACGGTCAACATTTGCATGAAATAATCTTCAAACATTTAATTATGTGGAGTGTACTATCAATTCAAATAAAGATTTCATTTCATTTTATGTGTTTTTTTTGAAAAACTTTCTTAAATCTCTTAAAAAATCAGCCTTTATATTCTTCACTTTGAAATGCGCGACGTGCACTATAAACAAAGAGTTCTTCAATTGGCAATATCTATACTCGTATTTATTGCATGTATGAATAAGCAGCGAAGAATTAAATTTAGGTTTAATAATTCCAAGTTATAGCTTTGCGCGATGTCGGTGGTTATGGCATTTAAAATAAACTTGTTCTGCATATGGAACCTTGATGTCAAATTTGATGACTATAGCTCATATATTGTAGTTGAAGAAGTCGAAGACAAACCGACGTTTTGTGGGTTCTCTCACGTGAGTATACCCTTTTTGTTTATTAAGAATGATCGAAGGGTATAAAATTGTTGTTGTCAGTTCTTTGAAAATAAAAAACTTTAAAATATGAACTACACTTCATTTATATACTATCACAGATAGGATTTATTTATTGAAACTTGCTGTTTAACTATAATAAGTATTACAACAATATTTTTTACCACCCATGTTTTATGTATAAATAAGCGAGAGAGAAAAAAACTTACACTCATGGTTACTGGTATCGGATAATTTGAATAGCAATTGAAACACACAAATACTTTTGGAGAACACGAAAGTGTAGTAGGTAAGCGTATTATTTGATTGAGTGTGCTTTGTGGTGCAGTTGAGATATGCACTAGGAATAAATTAAAGAATTTTAGGATGCCGATAGAACAATTGCAAGACGATCAAATACGACTATACCAATTATAATGGCAACATAAAATAAATAAAACCCGATCCGTAAAGTCGTTCGCAAGCAAAACTATCAGTAGCACTAACAACAAAACCTCTTGCTGTTAATGCTGCGATGTAAGTGAGGGAATGAATTGAGGCACAGCGCAAACGCAAGAATTATAGCCTGCCTAGCTGGCTCGCCAGTGCAGGTGATACAATGCAACAGATAGTACTCATTATAGTCGCTTTACCTGTGTCTTACAAAGAGCTGCAAAATGAAATTGATGTAGAAAGCGAAAATGTCATATTTTGTTTGTCATTGTGCAAAGAGGAACGTTCGTTTTGCCTAAGCCACTATTGCAATGAGCATTCTGCATGTTTATAGTCTAGCATTTATTTATAACCAAGAACGTGCAATCCCATCGCCCTCCACAACATACAAATGCATAAATTGTACATAAATAAATACTTGATTTCCCGACGCGCTTTCTTATGAGTACATTTCGTTGTGCTACTCAAAACACACATTTCTCAGTCTATAGTACAAAATGAATTTTATTTTATGTATTAACTTTATGGTCATTATGATTACTTCCGTGCTTTAAATTGTACCGTCAATCATTTGTTTATCTTAGCTGACTTGGCAAACATTCTTCTGCCAGTTAAAAAAGTTTATAAAGTAAAAGAATAGAAGAATAAAAAAAACAAGACAACTTTGTGTGTACCGGAAATGCATGGCGTCTTCGACCTCACAGAGTATATATGTATGTATATTCTTAATAAGCATCAACAGCTGATCCGATATAAACATGTTCATATGTCCGTCGATATGAGAATTTAGGTCTTAGTGACTATTATTGTTGCACGCAAATCAAGTTTGCATTTGGTAGCCCCATAAATTGATGAAAATCTAATTGCAGGCGTCATTTAAAGATATAACTTTTCAAAAAAAACCAATAACAATTTTAGTGAGTGCAGAACTCGTCCATCAAGGAGGCTCAACAGAAGACAACCGAGGGACCTAATTCTCCGATCTCCTTTGAGGAGGGTCAGCAGACGCTGACGTACTCATATGTTATATGTAAATTGGTTATTTTGTTATCTGTTATCGTAATTAGGTTATTGTTATTTATGTTCTTAATGTCCATATATTAATGAACATAATTGTATATATAAGTATACATTAAATATGACCATACAAGGTGCGTTCCAAAGTAAACAGGACTTTTAAAAAATAGACAGAACAAATGGTTTTATCGGCAAAATCAATTAACTGTATTCAAAATAGTCTCCTTCTGCTTCAATACAGTTTTTTGCACCGTCCAAAAGTTTGTCGAACGAGTGTTTTAGCTCGTTGCCCGGTATGGCCGCCAGTATGCCGGTGCAAGCCTTTTGAATGGCCTCCACGTCTGCATAACGCTTTCCTTTCATCGGCAAATGCATTTTTCCGAAAAGGTAGAAGTCGCACGGTGCCATATCAGGTGAATACGGGGAGTGGTTGATCGTTTAAATGTGATTTTTGGTCAAATAATCGGTCACAAGCTTCGATCGATGAGACGGCGCATTATCGTGCAACAAACGCCAACTTCCATCTTCGCGATATTCGGGCCGAACACGTCGAATACGGCGCACCAAACGCTTCAAAACTCCAAGGTAGAATACCGCATTAACGTTTTGTCCGGGTGGAACAAATTCTTTGTGGACAATACCCTTGGAATCATAAAAACAAATCAGCATTGTCTTCACTTTTGACTTCTCCAGGCGCGATTTTTTGGGTTTCGGCTCGTCCGGTGCTTTGCATTCAGCACTCTGGCGTTTCGTTTCGGGATCATATTGAAAACACTGCTACGGGATAAGCAATCATCGCCATAAACTTGTTTCATCAATTGAAACGTTTCGGTGAAAGTTTTACCAATTTTAAAACAAAATTTAATGTTGGCTCTTTGCTCGAAGCTCATTTTTAGCACCGATGACATAAAAGTACTGACACTTAAAACGCAATAACTTCACTTCTAATAGATGGAATGTTATGAAATTGTTACTGGAAGTCAATGAAGGATAGCAGATTCTAACGCACTAGTCGACATATGGATGACGCCACTAGAGGGCGATAGATTCAAAAAGTCCTGTTTACTTTGGAACGCACCTTGTATATGGACATATGCAAAAGCGTCATTGATATGCTAATGCTAGAATGAGATGGCTGTAGCATACAATGAGGATAACGGGACAATTCCAGAATTGAGGAATTTGTCTTTTCTGCCTGCGTTCGCTTTGCAACGCTGTGGTGGAGGTTAGTTGCTTCTAGACGACGAGTGCGTGCACATTGAAAAGAGAATAAATGACAAACTATAAAAGAACATTACTTGATTATTATTTATGGATACATATACATGTACATATGATTATATTGCTTCTAACAATTCAAATTGTATAAACATGTATGTGCATATAACAATAATTTATGCTGTTAAAATTAATATCATACGATATTTATATGTAGATAGTGCTAACTATAGTTAGCCGGCGAGCCTAAATGGGCTGAATTAATAGCTGACAAGGACAAAGGGGTAAATGGATTTCCCCGTATGCCTTAATGAATATCTTAATATTGAAGTGAATGCATAGATTATGGCTGTAAGTTTACAACACAAAGTTTGCTAAACAAAGAAGTTAAATATTTAAGAAATCATTTTCGTGGACAATCACAGTCGAATTAATTCGACTAATTTATCGAGCATTTACTTGACAATGCACTTCGGCATCAACTCTACCTTTAAAGATAGAGACGGAATTTGTGGTGTATTACTAAGAATAAGGTTAAATGTCTCTTTTACAATTACGAAGATATGAGTATGAGTTTATAATTTTTAAGAAAAAAACAGTTTTTAAAGATTTTTCTGTCATCAGCACGTGTAATATCTGTAATAAAGTCAATAGTTTGTTCTTCCAGTTCTATGGTCTCTAATCCAAAAATTTCCATGTCATAATCTTCTTCTGCATTATTATCAACACTAAATGAAGTTGAAATGGCGATATCTAGAGCTTCCAAAAGCGCTATGACTTCATTTGGCAGATTAGTTTTATTTTTTTTCTTTTATTTAAGTTTAGAGTGGACAGCAAAGGATCAGAAGAATCCATTAACCTGTTAAATACGTCAGTCATAGTGTCCAGCCTGCTACATTTTCGCGAGTGCGATCGTCTATCCTGCTTATAAATTTTGTTTCGCGCTTCAGAAGCATTTTCTCCAAGAACTCCAACATTAAGAATGCTGTATTCTATAATCTGGTAACCATGGACCAACACTTTGTGCACAGTTGGCGTCATTGGATACCAAGAATATCTTTTAATATATAAATTAAATGTCTCTGCACAGCTTTAAAATTTTCCGGGTTAATTTTATATTCGCAAGAAATTGCGATTAATATTGTCTGGAACTTTTTTAAAATATTGATGTCGAAATCTAAAATATCTGACAGTACATCAATATTTGAGAAAGCTCTCGCGTTGTTGCCATCGTTGCTATTCCCACTTCCATTTTGTTTCGGTTTGTCCACGAGCAAAACTCATTTCAGCCCATAACCTTCATTGAATATAATCTTTTCTTAATGATACCTCCGCTTTATCAGCTTCTTTGACCCGCCAAACCTCTATCTCTGCTCTAGATATTTAAAGAATAAATTCCAGAAATCTTATCCAGGCTTATTCTATATTGCAGATTAATTGGATTAATTTGGAAGTCAATTGAAAAGAAATTAGTTGTATTTAAAAATTGCACCGCAAAGTGGGCATAATTGACATGATTTTGTGCCAGTCAAAATAATTAAAACTTTACCGTCAATTAATGTCATTAATGGAACACATTGCACCATTACTTTTTGTTCACCACACAAATAAGTGTGTTCTTTAAGGTTTTCTATTTGAAACTTCATGTTTTGTTTTTCGTTTAGTATGTGATCTTTCGTCTCTTTTGCAGAATCCTTTCGATTGTGGTGAATGATTAGCCCATATAATTTTTTCTTGCCGATCTACTATTTTTAGCGGAATTATTGTTGTTACAAAGAGAGAGTGATCAGTTCCAACAGGCTCACCCGAATCCATGAGTTGCTTATATACACTTTGCCCTGTTGAACCATCTAACCGATAGCTGACAATTAATTTGCAAGAATTGGTTTTATAATTTGTAATAGCCTCTTTTTGCATTTCAAATATTCGATCTGCTATATGGTTCAAGAGATTTGCTTTCAGAGTTAGTTATGTCTTTTGGCCTGACCTCTGCATATGATGGAAAAATGTCACATCCGTGATTTTTCGTCAGGGCTTTAATGTTTGCGTATTGCTGTTTTGATAGTGAGTTTTCAATTAAAAATGCCAATGCCTCATTTTGATTACGAAAACTAGTTAAAAATTCTCTGTTCATGGCTTTCTTAAGAAAATGTGCCAAATCTTTCTGTTTTCTTTTTTTGGCGGACAGAGACGCAGCATGTAAAAAAAAAGGCATCGAAAAATGCTGTTTTGAAGCCAGTTCAGAAGATAATTTACGCTTTAAGCGAGGTCCTGCATTGATATAACTCAATATTTTCCGACCTGGCTTATGACCTTTTGTTGCAAGAACCTTTATTTCAATGATCTTATCAGATGCAAGCCATTGTGAATGCTTTATTTGCATTTTGGTAATTGTTGTTAAATAACACCAAGAAACTGCCTTTTTTTTGTTCAACTAAGCTAAGCTGTTTTTTCGTAAGATTCTTTTTATTCATATTTCCAAAAATAAAATCATCAAGAGCCTTTTCTTCCCGATTGTTGTTTCTCCAAAATTCGAACAACATTGAATGAGAAAACTTGTACACAGCTGCAACAAGTTGTTTTTCGGAAAAAGGACAAAAACGGGCAAAAAAAAGGATGGTTGGCAATTAACAATATATAGAATAACAACTCCTCATTTTTAACTTTTGTCTCAATTCAACTCAACTAAAGTTCCAGCCACTACAAATCACAAATACTTTACTTAGTTAAACAGACTTATTTATAACGTGAAACAATGAGAGAGATAACTCTAATTTTAAAAGAAACAGATTTGTTTATGTTACAATGGGTACATATGCGTATATTATATGGTCGGATATGTGTCCTTCTTTCCGTTTCAAATTCTAATAATTATTTTTGTATCTATGTATTCAGATAAAGGTGGCAGAAGTTCCCTTACATGACTATTTACAATACATTTTCACATTAATTAGCTAGTCATAACCAAACATACATGGATAACTTAGACAATTGTTTTATGTCTTGAATATATTCAGTGTTCATCGTATTTTGTGTTATTGGAATAAAATTAAATCACTTTATCACACTCACAATCTCGTAACATACAGACACACATGATAGATAAATTGATGGCTTCTCATATCAATGAAAAACTCTTTTTTCAATATCTTTTGTATTAATCATCCTAATCTCTTGTGACTTGGAGTATAGGTTTTATCGATATGAGGGGCAAATTCAAAAACATGCACTCATGCGCACTGCAGCTTACGCCTCTGGTAGTAAATTCAATTCCTTATTCCGTTCTCTATTCGTAATGCATTTTTTATACAAATTGGTGAGTGCAGTCTGTAATTTTGTTTGAAATCGCGTGGTCGGCTGCGTATCACTTTAACGTTTAACCTTCACCTTTTATAACCCAATATGAGTAAATAGGTATTGTATATTGCCTATGTTATACTCCGGTTAATATTTTTGGAACCCGTTTTATCTACTAACCATAGTTGTGTTACCCATCTTTGTAACGTTTTATTTATGCAGGATCCGTTGTAAAACTAAAAAATCGGAACGCGGAAATTTGTCTGTTTGATCTACATAAATGACAGAACTGAACTAACTGGACCAAGTCAAAAATGATGATGGAGGCACACAAACGGAAACATTCATAAATCGGACTCATACAGAGCGGCACGTCACATTCACAAATCTATATGTGAGTACATACGCGTTGATGCTTGCAAACATGTGTACATTAGAGCACTAGTATTGTACATCTACATACATATAGGCTTACATATACATGTGTCCCCACACATGTAGTACTATGTACTATATGCACAAGTAAGTACGGCCAAATCGATTTTGCCTTCAACGGTGTGGATGGCTTCTTGACGTCGACGTTGAGAATCCACTATAAATCGTCATTTATAATCTAGACAGAAGCAACTGCAAATACTTTTGGAAAGTAAACATCAAATAAAATGCTCATCTTTCAACATTCTTTGCCCCATTCATTCCTGATTAACAATTGTTTCAATGATTACAGTATACTTACATATGGATCTATATACATATGTGCATACATAGATTTGTGTATGTAACTGTATTAACAACCAGGGGTGTACTGTCAGTCTCGAGAACCCTTGTCCAACATTGATTTGGGGCCCCTTTCCTAAATTAAAATTAGAAATGTAAAACTAATTTCATAGACTTTTTTCTCTTTTTTACACTAAACAAATCATGAATAGATGTTGAGAAATCTATATTTCAGAGTCTCTCATTCGATACTAAGGCTCTCAGAAAATCCAACAAAAGTAACAATAACAACAAGAAAGCTACAGTCGAGTGTGCTCGACTGTGATATACAATACTTACCCGCTACCCAGCTGATCAAAACGATTTCTTAAATACATAATACACAATACATAAACTTTTTTTATTTTTATCGTTAAACTTAATTTATTTATTTATTTTGGGATCAGAATACATATATTTCTATAACCTAATGAGCATCTATGGTTGTTACTTCTCCAAGACTACTTATAAGTAGTTTCTGTGTATCAATAATAACTTAAGTGTATGTTTCTAGTGTAGCTAAATTTGTAATTGCCAGATACTATTGATTGTTTATAAGATGAATGATTAAAATTACGCTTTGAATTCGTTTTTTATCAATTAACGTGGGCGGAAGGGGGCGTGACCAAAATATTCAATAAACTTGGTCGATGGCCATAATTGCAAGGTCAACTTCACTAGCGGATATTGTCAGCACGAGTCAGCGACAATATTGCATGCAAGGTCAGCTTCACCAGCGGATATTGGACAACGACAGCAGCAGTCCGAGTCAGCGACAATGTTACAGCTCTTGCCAGCACTTTGGGGTATAGGTCTAGCTCTCTTTATAAGAATAATGTACTGAGCAGTTGGATTTTGGGAACAAAGCGGAACGGTCGTCAACTCATCTTCTCATTTAAATAATAACTCTGAAATCGACTAACTTTCACATGTATATGTGTATGAATTTGTGGCAGTTACGAACAAGTTCCGCCAATCGATAACTAAGTCGATGACAGACCAGCTGCAAATCGAGCTAGAACACACCAACACCAAAAAAGCGACAAGAAGCCACAAGAAGCGTATTACAATTACTAAGATTAAGTGTACAACTGTAGAATTAAGTGAAATATTGTATATCAATAAAATATCATTCGTTACTTAATTCCACAAATTTAACAGCGGGTCATAGGTTGAAGGAAATCCTACTGTCGACTACAGTCTTAGTTTAATTGGCACTGATAAGTTAAGTAATTACGAAAAACAATACTGGTCTTTTTTGTTCCTATGGCAGCTATATGTTGAAGTGGTCCGATTTTAATGAATAAGCATATTACTTATATAGATAAAGTTTCAATAAATATGGTATTTTATTTAAAGTGTTCATACACACAATTATTTTTTATTTAATGGATGGTTCATATTTCTTACGCTTAAAAATAAATCGAAATTAATAAAACAAAACTTTACAACCAGTAAGAAAAGCAACAGTCGCGCGGCACGCGACAGTGGGATACCCTTCGACCTATGTTCCTATGTATGTACACATGTACATACACGTATGCACATGATTTGAAATTAATCCCGACAGATGGCACTAGCGCTTCGCGCTCGCCTGTCTCCCTTGTTAGCTGACAGAAGCACCTGGTTTTATCCGGACAGACAGACGGACATGGCTCAATCGACTCGGCTAGTGATCCTGAGTAAGAATATATATACTTTATGAGGTCTGCCACACCTCCTTCTGCCTGTTACATACATTTGCACAAAGTTATCATAGTATACCCTTTTTTGACCATTTTCAATGGTCGAAGGGTATAAACACATCACTCGACGCGCTTCAATTCTACTCTCTCTCTCTTGTTCCAGTCTCTCCTTTTCCTACCACAATTTTACCCTCTTTTTGGGCTGCCAGTTTGAGTGCTGCTTCATATCGATATTTTAATATCAAAGAATATAAATAATTACAAACATCGTTCAATCGATATACAACTTAAACATATCCCACATAAATTTGGTAACAATATCTTGAAAATATCTTGTAACAAAAGGTAGATTATATGGCAGCTATACTAGACTAGACTAGTTTGCGTTGCAACAGACAGACAGACAAACTAGCTGGCTAGTTCGACTGCTGTTTTCATATACTCTTATAATAGGGTAGAAGATGTCTTGTAAGGTGCTTTGTAAACTCCTAGCTAAAATTAATGTTACCTGTAAAAATGTTAGCTAGTTTTGCAGACTAACCACTAAGCTAATGCGGAAAAATATTCGTATTTCGCTGAATTGCATTGACAGTATTGTTTGAGTGGATACTGCGGGAGTTGAAATAGTTCATATCTTCATTATAATTCCTTCCGATCGTAGCAAAATATACAAAAAAGATCCGTGCTATACTTTGTCTGTCATGCGTCCTTCTATAGTATGTACCTGGTACATTTGTATATTTTTGCACAAACTTTGCCTGTTACTCATATTCATGTCGAGAGGTTAACAAATGTTGGAGAGTTATATGTAGAGAGAGTTATATAAATGTAGGAACGTTATGTGGTTTGAAATTAAAATTAGCGGTACAAAGGTTTTTTGCTGAAATCGATTAAATCAAATAAAGCGATTATAATAAGAAATATATTTAAGAAAAGCGACTATGCAAGGCTTTAGTTCACATAAAAAAATCAAAAAATTGACTTGAAATGTAATGTAGGGCATGGACAACTTTACCGAAGACTTGGAAATGGGGACAGATCCTACGAATCTATAGCTACATGTCTGGATTAATCTTTAGACATTATTGGGCATGTTGTCAAAACCACATTTTGAGGTACAGTTTTATATATATTAACACATTGATATTTAAGATGTGGTTAGTTAAGTTGCAATATCTTCAAAAATAAAGAAGAACAGTCGAAAGATTCTATGATAGCTATACGATGTATCGCTTTGATCCGCATCTTTCCGATTTATTTAGAGCGTGCGTTGCAAACTTCTTGAAAACATTAATCACACAGATCAATAAATATAAATCAAAGAGTCATTATTTTAGATACATCGAGTGGAGAAATATATATTAATATTTCTATGGTCACAATAGAAAAGGCTGTAGTAAATAATATTTTAAATAACTGAGTATACATTTCAACTGAATGGTGCAATTACAAAAACTTCCCTATTTGATGAGGTAATTCAAGTTCTTTGAACATATTCTTTCAACATTTTAATTGCATTGGCATTTTTCAAAAATTAGGACTGTCATCATAAACTGTAGAATTCAGTAAATAACTTATACGTGTCCTTGAATAAATTTGAGTAACAATCTTTGTACCATTCTTATATCTCTCTTGGTTTATCAATATATGCTACTGATGCCAGGTAATACATTGAAAACACAATACGTAAAACAAAACCAGTTTGCAATTCCTGTAAGACACGTAAGGATATTTTCTTAAAAATTAGCAAAAATCCCTAGAAAAATTATCGCTTTATTTTCTGAGAAATTCAACTTTTAACATAACTTGTTCAACCAAAACATTAACTTTAACATACGTTTATATTCATAAATTAATTTGAAGATTGTAACCAAAATCAACTGTAAATCAAACCTACAGAACCATTTAAATTTAAATAGCATAATGTCTATAAACCCCCTACACTTGGTGGTCAAGAGCAAGCGGCTACAATATATGTATCTATTTAAATAAGTGCCATGAGCTGCACGTATAAAGACAACATGCGTCGAATAAACCCGACTCTCATATACCCTAATAAATGCAAAAGACCAACAGATACCATGGCGTATTTGCGTAAAAAATGTGTATATGACTGCTCTTTACTTTACTTTAAAAGGTGGCTAAATATTATATATATTTATATTACTTAAAGGAGAATAGGGACGGTTACTCGTGCGAAACCAAAATGTTTTATAGTAAGCAAAAAGGAATTTACCCAAAAATAATACCCAAAACCCTTATTTCGAAACGAATAAAATTATATTATATATATTATTATACAGTTTTGAATAGCAATTACGCAAACATATTGTACATATTTTAGCATTAGTGCATTTGTTATGGGGTATTGCATAATTGAATACCTTTAACTGTAGTTTAGTCTACTCAAAATACTCTTGCAGTGGGTATATTAATTATTTATTTATTAAATATTAATTATAAATAGACATACTCATATTGAATGTCTCTTCTTATAGCTATTAACGAATTTATTATATACAATTTGCAAAAGAAATGTCGAAGATTGAAGGCAAATGCTTTAAGAGTATTAAACCTGCGATAAGGTAGCAGGTATTTTTGTTTGATTTATTTTTATGTAGTCAGAGCGCACATCATCTAAAAATATATAACTGTTGGATGAACCACAAACGGCTATAGAGGCATGTTCCAATTTTTATGCTCCGGTATATATGTAACAATTTATTTTCTTTTTAAATTAAACTAATTCAGATTTATTTAATTGTTTGATATTAAGTGAATTTAGTTTTGATTATGCTAATATATAGTTATGAATTAAACTGGTATTATTTTAAACAGTTGTCTAAAAACTACGAAATGCAGGTCAAATTCATAAATAGCACATAGTCCAACAATTAAGGAATCATAAAACAATTATAATGCCAAATACAAGGGATTCAAATAGTTTAATGTTTTGCCGTTGCTTGGCAAGTGCTGAGTATTTTTAGCAGCTTTTAAAAATAAAAACAATTACAATCATTCCGTTTCGGCAGAACACGTTTCCACTCACGTGTAGTGAGGCAATAATGTAGCAGATTTCGAGTCATGCACTATGGGCTCGAATCACAAATTGTTTGCACAAATTTGTAGAATAAAGAATTAATAATAAAATGAAGAACATATCACATTTGCTAACATTTCAATGATTAGCATTTATAAAATGAAGAGCATATACAATTTGTACACATTTTATAAATGCTTATTATTTCTTTACCCCTCAACCATTGAAAATTATGGTTAGGATTTGTGCAAATATGTGCAATAGGCACACGAAACTGTGTACAGGATATAGTCTTTTTAATTTTTAGTGGTCAAAAGGTAAAGAAAGAATTAGTTATAATTGCGCCTGTTGGCTCACATTAAAAATATATATTGTTAAAGTTTAGATCACAAATTGTGTGCATATATTCTATAGTGCAGTGCAATACTCAAAGTGAACACAAGTGCCAAGTTCTATAAATAAACACCTTCATTAAGTCATCTAAATTAGCAATGAATTTCAGTTTTCATTCAAATAGGTATAACGTACAAATTTCAGAGACAAGCGCTCTCAAAAGAGATCTATGTAGTATCATGTAAGCGAGCGAACGAGTAGGATGTGTCGCACGCTAATTCGCCTCAGTCGCCTCTTGTTTTTATTTAAATTCTTTCAATTATCTTGCCCTATAATCTGAATTGGATATATTTAAGTAAATCGCATTGAATTTGTGAAGACTGGGATATATAGTAATTGATAAGGGAAGTTAAAGCGTCTGCAGTTTTTGGATCATTTATAAAAATACAAGTTTCGTCGGTAAAAAGGGTAACTTTGTTTCCTTGTTTCTGATTATAGCAAGCAGAATGTTCGTGCCACCATTAGTAGTTCGCTATAATAGTTCTCTGTATATTATATTTATATCACATGGGCAATTCTCCACATTTTTCAACTAGGAGCAAAATCTTAAAAGCTACAAACATAAGCAATTTTGATATACGAAATAACCTTATTATTATTATTATTATTATTATTATTATTATTATTATTATTATTATGTTTGTACGATAAAAGAAACCAAGAACATGAAGTTTGACTTTTTCACCTTTGCTCTTAAGGCATATTTTCATATTTATTTCAAAGCGAATTATGCTTATCGATAGTTATGAATGTTACTAAATAAAAAGTTAAATTTATTCCCAAATTGTTTTTTTAAATGCATAAAAGAATAATGAAATTTTCTCTTCAGTTCTTATAATGATAACAAGTTTTTTTTTTTTTTTTTTTGACTTTATTAAGGCATATGGTGTAGCTGAGAACCCCTTTATGACCTTGGTCGCTATTAATTCAGCCTTTGCAGGAGCGGCTAACAGAGGTCAGCTGTAACAATAACAATATAACAATGATATAAAAATAACAAAATATATATATAAATAACAATATAACAATGATATAAAAGTAACAATTATGAGATCTTCATCTCCTGGCTCTCGTCAAGGGGGACCGTAGGATGAGGTCCTTCGGCTGTCTCCTGTGGAGCCTCCTAGGTGTGCGAGCTCTGGTCAGTGCCTTCGCTGGGCGATTTCTATGACGCTCTAACCTGTCGTGGTACCGGATAGAGTGCATATTTATTGCCTCGAAGACAGTGGCTAGCTTGAGGTCTTTGTGCCAGGTTGTGTTCCTTACGAACCATTCGCAGCCGGTAATCATCCTGGCGATTCTACTTTGGGCAGCCTGAATACGACGGATTTGGCCTTTAGAGTGGAGTTGCAGATAGTATCATGCCCTGGAGTTTTTTTGGGGTTTTGTTTTGCGATGACGTCGGCAATCTCGCTGGGGGTGATTGGTTGCATCGGCAGGTCCATTTGGAGCGCTTGGGACAGCTGGTCGTGAGTCGCGTAAACATTCTGCGGACTGGCGAGGTTCAGTGGTTGGAATCGCTCAGCAAGGTGAACAGCAAACACTTCGGCTTGCTCCAAATCCGGCACCATGCACCACTACTATCAGCCAATGGCGCTTTTCTTGCACAACGCCTTTTAATAGCGCTCGTAGCATTCCATAGCGAGTGCGTCGCATCACATTCGGTACCAGTGTTGGTAAGCCTGTCGTCAAACCAAGCTAATTTATGCTCGACCAGGGCGCGACGTAGCACACACTTTGCTCTGTTCCAATCCGCTTTGTCCAGCGGGTGACGGGACCTCATCCATCTTGTGCGTAAGCGCCTTTTGTCAGCTATAAGGAGCAGAATCTCTCTGGTGATCGGGATTTTCGCTGCTGGGGTCCTCTGGACCGGGTTAGGAGTTGCCAGTCTGGCTGCAGCCTTCATATTATGGGTGAGAGTGTCAACAGCTTCTAGTAGGTCCCTTTCTGAGTTTATCGCAGTATTCAGGTTCAAAGAGGACTCAAGATGCTCATGGAATCGTTGCAGGTCAGTGTGCCTACCGATTATCCGCTCCATCTTGGGATAAGCTGTAGCTGTTGCATCTAGAGTGATTATAAGCGGTAGATGGTCGGAGCTGAACTCCGCAACCGACCGCATCTCAGCATGTATATCCAGGCCCCTGGTGACATCAAAATCGATATAGCCTGGGGAGCCTCTACTGCCGTACGGGAATTTTGTAGGACCTCCGGTTGCTAGCGAGCTCATATCTGAGCTTAGGACCAGATTCGCTAGCGCACGGCCTCTTCGGTTGCATCTCCCCGCTCCCCATAGCCAGTGGGATGTATTCCAGGCACCCGCTACGAGGGTTTTGGAGCATTGTTGCTCCAGAATGCATTTGAATTCGTCCGTATTCCTTATGAACCTCGGAGGGCAGTATATCGCACCGAAATTAACAGGGCCATGACCCGTCTCGATGGCTGCAGACGCGAGTTGCACCTTGTCAGTGGCTATTGGTGTAAGAGGGTAGCGGACTAGGCTGGATTTAAGCAAGATCGCTGCACCACCTTTTGCGTTGCCGTCTCTCGGGTCGTTGGCAGTGTAGGCCTCAAATCCATATATTTTTGTGTGCCTGTGCCTCCTTGCAATGAGTCTCGCTGAGCAGCAGGACATCGATCTTGTAGCGCCGCACAAGGAATTCTACTTCGGGCAGCTTCGTGGACAGGCCTTCGGCGTTCCACACTAAGATGCGCAGCGGCATCATTATGGCGCTTGACGCGCTTGGAGAGCAGTGAGCAGATTGATGATCCCCTGCTGCTGTGACTGTTGTTTGATCATCATCATCATTAGTTCCATCTGCTTCTCTTGAATCGAGCGCAAGGAATTAATATTTTCATTTATCGTCTGCGGGATGGCTTCAATGCTGCTGCTAGCATCCGTCGAGCGCTGAAGTGTACCCCTAGACGACCTTAGCCGGCTGCGGCTCCTTTGACGACTGAGGCTTCTGTCCTTGGACTGTTGCTGTTGATTATGTTGTTGGTGCGCCAGGCTCAGTGATAGTTTGTGGTGAACGGGCCCTTTAGCAACATCTGCATACGATATTCCGCCTCGAACACCAGATAAGCCCTGTGTAGTTGGTCGCTCGCTTACCTCGGTTCTTCCAGCCACTCCACTTCTGTTTGGTGCAACCTTTATAATTTGCAGGATGCTGTCCATCACAGTTGTAGCAAGTGCACAGCTTAATACGTGGCCTAGAACAGGCCTTGGCTGGGTGTTCGCCAGCACATTTCACACAAATGTGGGTCTTACGGCAGTATTTGGCTGTGTGGCCAAACTGCTGGCAACAATGGCATTGAACGATAGCGTTACGCTTGCGGAGGGGCTCAATAACTACTCTCATATGGCAAAGTGTCTTTACTGCCAGGATCTCCTTATTGTTTGCCGCAGCAGCAATGTTCAGGAAGAACATGTTGACTGGCAACGCTTCTGAGGTGCCTTATTATTCGCCTTAGCGGTGTATGTACATCGAGTACCTTGTGGCCGATTTTTTCCAGCTCTTCCTTGATCTGGTGGTGTAGCGTTCTGTGATTCAGGCCTTTCACGCATACTCTGTAAGGCCTGTCTTCTTTTAGCTGATAGCAGTGGAACTCATACTCTTCGTTCTCGAGCCAGTTGACTATGTTGCGAAATGTGGTGGTAATATCCACGATTTTTTCGATGCTCGGCATCATCAGGCATACGTTGTCTACTCCCTCCATTATTATAGGAGGTGGCTTGGACTGCGCCTCGATGTTTGAGGTGGCTGCATCCCGCTTAGCGGCAGCAATAGCAGCTTGATTACTGGACTGGGCTGGTCACACAGATCGCCAATATCATTCCCTACTTCTTTGTCGACAGAGAGTTGCGCAAGTAAACAAAAACGATTTGAGTTGCCGCCAAAGCACAGCGGTCGGGCTTGTATGGAGCGGCGGCCATAAATACTTCTTGTGGAGATATCACTATGAAATTTTTACAGTAAATCTAGAAAAATATATTAAAAATATTGTGTAAAAATTATTCAAATCGGAGGACTATATCATATAGCTCCCATAGGAACGATTGGAAAATTTTTAGGGAAAAAATTATAGAGTATCCAGTTCTCAACATATTTTCATAGAATTTGAGGCATGGCCATTTTGTATTATTCTAGAATTCTTGTTTTAATTTTATCAAAAGCTTTGAGTTTTAGCTAATAGAATCTTTTCGTAGCTAGGTTGAAAATCAAAAGATATTGGTGTTTTGTTAAATTGGTTTCAACATATAAGGATAAAACTTCTTCAACTTTAGGTATTGAATGCACAGTTTGCGGTCGGGGATTCGATGATCGCAAAACTGAAACGGCAGTTTCATCAAGTTTTCCAAGATTCGCTATTCGACGACGCTTTGAACATTCTGCAAAATCATTTTTTGGTCGCCCACGATCAGCACTCTTAATCATTTCTTTAGAAAAACAAGCTGGTTTCACAATAACATTTTCTTTGGTGTTCAGCCAATTCGATTGATATTTTTCAAAAAAACTCTTATTACGCCTGTATTTACCCATTAACTCAATTATTTTCTTACAAATGTAACCAATACATTTCTCAAGTTCATTTAAATCATTCATTTAAACACAAACACAATCACAAATGAAGAAAACAAAAGCAAACATCACAAAAACAAAGGAAAAGCAGCAACTCGAGTCGCGATTTTAACCATTAAAAATATAAAGGCGGTGTTAGTATATTGAAGATTACAGGCACATTTGCAACTATTTGCAGCTACACTTAACATTTTCATTATCTAAAAACATTGGTTAATACATTCACACAACTAAAATTTTATGTAAACATGAAAAAGACGCACACAAAATGAACAACAAACATGGTTTTTACAACATTTATTTCACAAAAACGATTTAACATATTAGTTTATTATTACTAAATGGATTTAAAGTAAATACGTTCAGCTTTAAATTCCATTTTAAATGAATAAAATCCATTCACTAATCTTGACGTTTGAACTCTTTGAAGTTTGGCTTTGAATGTCAAAATAATCACGCATGCAATTTTTGCATTGCAAAAGAACAGTTGTTCACAACTTTGAAAGCTATTTTTAGCAGGAACCGTTAGATTTCCAGCGAAAACCGGTTTGGACTGGAAAAGGTTGGACATTTAACAGCTAATTTGGTTACTTTTTATCTAAATATTTTGACTTAGATTTTTTGATTTTTGTCCTGTGGGCGCAAACACTGTGCAAAGCTGTGTTGAAGAAGAGTTTTTACCTTGTTTGCGAATATTAGATTTAGGTTTTTTCCTGTTAGTCTCTGGAGAAGCACTTGACTTTCGCTTGATTTTTTGAAAGCGATGCGGAACAGCACATTGGGAGCTCGAAAGAGCCGCAGTAGCCAATGATTCATCAGCCACGACAGTTTCAGTTGTATAATTCATAGGGTGGCTGCAATAACGCCCACGGTAATAACGCGTTTTTAACATCATATAACATTTTGACATTTTTTAAAACCCATTAAATATAACATTAAATATAACATTAAATCACTCAATAAGTCCGTAGGATGACACATACTAACCTTAAAAAGTTATCTGTCAAAATTTCATGAGAATCGGACGATTACTATAGTTTACAAGTTACACAGGTTCAAGTGACGCTACTTTTGTGTTTCTCAAAAAAATAAATTCAAACCCATTTCGTGTGTTGATTTATCATTGCTTTTTAATGGGTAATAAGTGTTATCCGGACTCTGCCCCATCGAGGCAAACGGTGGAGAAGTGGTTTGCTGAATTTAAACGTGGCCGTACAGACACTGACGATGCTGAACGCTCTGGATGGCCGATTGAGGTGGTTACACCGGAAAATATCAAAAAAGTCCACCGAATAGTTTTGGAAAACCGAAAAGTGAAATTGCGTGAGATAGCTGACACCTTGAAGATATCAAAAGGCAGTGTGGACACTATTTTGCGTGAACATTTGTCCATGAGAAAGCTGTTCTCAAAGTTGGTGCCGCGTTTGCTCACAGTGGACCAAAAATAACAACGCGTCGATGATTCTGAGAGCTGTTTGGAGCTGTTTAACCGGAATAAGAAGGACTTTTTGCGTCGGTATGTGACAAATTGTCACAGTGATGGGCCACGACGCGTCATCTGTGATTGTCGACAGCGTTACGTCAAGAATGCGTCGACAATGTCATGAATGCGTCGACAATGTCGACTATCTAGACAATATGAAGAGTTGGCCTTATTTCATTATACCCTTCGACCATTGAAAATGGTCAAAAAAGGGTATACTAACTTTGTGCAAATGTATGTAACAGGCAGAAGGAGGCGTGGGAGACCCCATAAAGTATATATATTCTTGCTCAAGATCACTAGCCGAGTCGATTGAGCCATGTCTGTCTGTCTGTCCGGATGTCCGGATGTCCGTCTGACCAGATGAACACACAGATCTCAGCTATTATAAAGGCTAGAGACACCAAATTTGGAATGAAGGTTCCTATATACTCGGCGCAGATGAAGTTTATTTCAAATGTTGGGTGCCACGCCCACCGCCCCCGCAAATCAATAATTTAATTTTTAAACTCAATTTATAAGCGTTGTATTGAAGATATAACTTTCTGACTTTAACATGTACTAAGCTGATAGTTATATCTACTTATTCTCTAAATTGCAATCCAATCGGACAATAAACACAAAAGTTATTTAAGAAAGTATGAGCATAAAACCAATTGCTTGTGTCAAGTAACAAGGAAGGCAGGCGAGCGCGAAGCGCTTTTTTTTGTAATAACGCCTGCGGGCGTTATTACCGCAGGCGTTATTGCAGCCACCCTAATTATATAAATCATATTATTTGAGTTCTTCAGCAATTGCTCACGAATCTCTCTTGGGCCTGAGCCAGCAATTTGCTTCATTGGCGTATAGTCCAAAGGTTTCTGCTGTGGACCATTGTTTTCCATTTTCTGTAGAATGTTTAGTTTTACAACTAGAGATGGGCGCGGGCCTGTTTTTTGAGGCCCGGCCCGGTCCGGAACTTTTTCACAGGGGGCCCGGCCCGAACCAGACTCGGGCCTCCCGGGCTGGGCCTCGACAATTTTAGGCCCGGGGCCTAAAACCAGCTACCGGGCCTTTTACCGTCGGGCCCCGGGCCTAAAATTGTCGAGGCCCGGCCCGCGCCCGTCTCTATTTACAACACACAAAACTGTCATATGCCTGTTGCCGGCACTTTCGAGCACTACCCGTTGGGCAGCGGAGCCACACTTTCGGAAAAACAAACTTTTTATATTCAAAAAATTATGGAAATATTACCACGTGCTTTAAACTAAAAGCGACTTTCGGTGTCACTATTTGTAGTTTGTGCCACTAAAATGTACAAAAACCAGGAAGAAAGCTACAGTCGAGCACGTCCGACTTGTGATATACCCGCTAAACAACTGACCAAAACTTAATATTGATATTTATTGATTAAGTCATACGGGGAAATCCATTAACCCCTTTCTGCCTTTGTCATCTATTAATTTAGCCCATTTGGGCGCGCCGGCTAACTATAGTTAGCGCTATCTACACATATGATATTAATTTTAACAGCATAAATTATTGTTATATGCACAAACATGTTTATACAATATGAATTGTTAGAAGCAATATAATCATATGTACATGTATATGTATCCATAAATAATAATCAAATAATGTTCTTTTATAGTTTGTCATTTATTCTCTTTTCAATGTGCACGCACTCGTCGTCTAGAAGCAACTAACCTCCACCACAGCGTTGCAAAGCGAACGCAGGCAGAAAAGACAAATTCCTCAATTCTGGAATTGTCCCGTTATCCTCATTGTATGCTACAGCCATCTCATTCTAGCATTAGCATATCAATGACGCTTTTGCATATGTCCATATATGGTCATATTTAATGTATACTTATGTATACAATTATGTTCATTAATATATGGACGTTTCTAACATAAATGACAATAACCTAATAACGATCACAGGTAACAAAATAACCAATTAACATATAACATATGAGTACGTCAGCGTCTGCTGACCCTCCTCAAAGGAGATCGGAGAATGAGATCCCTCGGATGTCGTCTGTTGAGCCTCCTTGGTGGACGTGTTCTGCATAGTACGTTTGCCAACCGATTCGTATGATGCCTCAGCCTATCATGGTAACGACTCGAGTGTTGGTTGATATCAGCAAGGACCATGGCTAGTTTCAGATCCCTGTGCGGGGTGGTGTTTCGCACAAGCAACCTGTAATAAGTCTCGCTGCCCTATTCTGGATAATCTGTATCCTTTTAATTTGGCTATCACAAGCCAAGCCCCATATTTGGCACCCGTCTTTCCAGATTGGCGCTATAACCCTTTTGTAAATTGTCACCTTGTTGCATAGTGACAATTTGCTGCTCGACCGAGTAGCCAATAGTGCTTCGCCATCTTTCACGTGTTGTCTGTCACGTGTTTTGCAAAAGTCAGTCTGCGATCCAGAGTTACGCCAAGGTGCTTTGCTGCGTTCGGCTGTGGTATAGGGGCACCCTCAATATAGACGGGTGTAGGGTGAAGCAGATGTTGGTCGACTTGCTGCTATTGATGATATTGATATTCCAGCGCCTTGCCCATTCCGAAAACATAGTACGTAACAAAGTCCTGGATGACTTCAGCAGCGTCAATCTCACTTCGGGACCTGTAGGTCGGCAAATGTAGCCAGCATTGACTTCCCAAGCAGGCTGTCGTACGGCCGCGACATGTCGTGGCTATATAAGCTGTAGAGCAGAGGACCGAGAACACTTTCCTGTAGGACTCCCGCAGCTATATCATGTTCAGTGGAAAACTGACCAAAACTATTTCTTTGAAATATTTAGGTTCTTGAGAGAATTTTGATGGAACTGCCGGAGGTAATAGAACACCTTCCTCAACACCAATTTGGCTTTAGGAAGTCCCATGGTTGCCCCGAACAAATCCATCGCCTCGTAAAGCAGGTTGCGCATGGCCTCCAGCACAAGCTATACACAGTCGGCGTGTTTCTGCGCGTAAAACAAGCGTTTGATAGGGTGTGGCACGAAGGTCTGTTATACAAGATGAAAGATCTCCTCCCTGCACCCCACTTTGCCATCCTCAGCTCCTTTATTGCTGATCGGACCTTCGATGCTGCAATACGAGACTCTCGGTCTAGCCTGGCACGTTTATGCAAGGGTTCCACAAGGAAGACCCTTCTCGTATACCTTGTACCCTGCAGACATGCCAACTCCTGTCAACAACACCGATGAAGCCTCCCCTGCTCAGCCGCTCCTGGCCACATATGCTGATGACACCGCAATGCTTGCGTCCCACTCATCCCTGCAAATTGCCTCTAATGCAGTTCAGGAATGGCTGTATGCAATTGAGCGATGGACTGCCAAATGGAACATAGCCATTAACTGCTCGAAGTCGGCCTGTGTCACATTTACTTTGCGACCTCAAACTTGCCTAGGTCTTTTTTTCGACGGAAATGTCATCAGCTGCGTCTCATCCTATTGCTACCTCGGAGTTCACCTTGATCGGACGCTGACTTGGAAAGCCCATATCAAGGCAGTTAGAGCCAAATCTTGTTGGAAACTTAAAAAGCTCGACTGGTTCTTTCACTCCAGCAACCTGCATATGGCAACCAAGGCTCTCCTAATAAAAGCCATCCCAGGCCATCCAAGTGTGGGGAACTGCCTCTAGAAGTCAGCTCAATAGGCTTAGAGTCATACATTCGCGAGCGGACGACATGCATCTGGGCTACCTTGGTATGTGAGCAACCGAATCATTGAAAGGGACTTAAAAGTTGTCCCATTGGAAGACCAAATCAACTTCCACAGCAGCCGATACGCCGACAGGCTTGTCGCCCACCCGAATACGTTGGCGAATGATCTCGTCGACCCCATTTCCCTCCGACGCACAGTGGGAGATTTGATGAATTTAGCGTAACGAAATACAAATTTTGAACTGATAAGATCTAGTAAAATTTGATTTGGCATCGATTCCTAAATACTTATTTATGAAATTGATAGCATTAAAATCGATAAAGTCGATATCAGTAAGCGACTGTGCTTTTCCGAACACTTGCTTTCTTAGCATCACGTGTTTTCCAAAGCTGCCGCGCTTACTTTGGTCAATTTGCAATTGGCAAAATAATATTTTATATTAACGTGTTGCTGCCAGTTTTTTGTGTTTCTACAATATTAAGGTTCGTTTTTATAGAAAATACATGTTTTGTGACTAGTGTATTTGAATTTTATTATTTATTTGTGTTTGTACCTTATAACCTTCGCATAACCTATTTGTGAAACAATTTCATCTTCTGTAGAGAAAAACTTTATGAAGCAGGAATTGACTGGTAAAAAGAGTATTATTGTTCAAAAGTATGATTCGTCCACTATTTAAATTGTCAAGGATTAGCGGCCTCAGCGATCATACCGCCAAAGATTTAGAAACCCAGAACTGAAAATGACTGATGAGCATTTATTTCTTATATGTATTGTGCCACTTCCGTAGTTTGGCAAAATCCTCGGCCATCGTCAACGCAATATAATATAATATGAATATGAAGACTCTGAAAATTCCCATTCGGATATAGAAAATTAAATAAATATTTTTATTATTTTCTCCTATTACATCAAAATAAAAAGTGTATATTTGAAAAAAAAATTTTTTTAAATAAATTAAAAATAAATGTTGAAAAAAAATGCTTAATTTTGTACCTTCAGGGGCTTGTTTACCATAAAAAATATAAAAATCGTTTAATTCCTGTTGTGCTTCAAGTAATTAATTTCGTTACTCTAAATCCATCAAATACATCCTCATGATCTCCTTACCCGTAAGATAGCATAATCCCTCATTTGTACTTTGTATTTATTATTTTTTAAGGCACTTTATCCATATTATTTTTTAAGCTACAAATTAGGTTAAGTTCAGAAGGAACTGAACGATTCCTAGTGACTATAATAATAAATAATAATAATTTTTTTTTTTTATTTTTGTTTATTTTAGATATTTATTTATAAGGTCATACGGGGAATTCCATTAACCCCTTTGTGCCCTTGTTATCTATTAGCTCAGCCCATTTGGAGGCGCCGGCTAACTATAGTTTGCGTTATCAACATATATAATACTAATTTTAACAGAATAAATAACAATAACTATAACCTACAAGCCTAATAACAATCACAGATAACAAAACAATTAACAATTAGAATATAACAATGAGTACGTCAGCGTCGGAGAATAAGATCCTTCGGTTTGAGTCTGTTGAGCCTCATTGCTGGACGTGTTCTGTAATGATGCCTTAGCCTATCATGGTAACGACTTGAGTGTTGGTTGATATCAGCAAGGACCGTGGTTAGTTTCAGATCACTGTGCAGGGTGGTGTTTCGCACAAGCCACTCGCAACCTGTACCACTCGCAACCCGGCCGCGACATATCGTGGCTATATAAGCTGTAGAGCATAGGGCCGAGAACACTTCCCTGTGGGACTCCCGCAGCTATATCATGTTCGGTGGAAAGGGCCGAGTGAAATCGAACTGCAAATCGCCGTTCTTCTAAATATGATTTAAGTAATCCAAAATATGGTGCTGGTAGAGTCTGTTTAATTTTAAGCAGGATTCCAGTGTGCCACACTTGATCAAACGCTTTCCGGATGTCTAGGAAGGGGCGTTGCAAAATTCTTTGTTTTCGTAGGCAGTCAATATTTGCTCAACAACCCGATGGAGCTGCTCAATAGAGCAGTGGCCTGCACGGAACCCGAACTGGTGTCAGGGGTAATCCCTTGGTCTTCCATGATCATGTGCATCATGGTGATTATCCCGAGCTTCCACTGAGGAGGGAAGTATTGAAACCTCACAATAGAGTTAAACACCAATATTAAGTAGATGATCGCACAACTGGGTAAAGCCTTTAAAGTGGCATTGCAGATGACATCATAGCCTGGTACTCTGTTACTGTTTTGGCGTGCTAGGATATCAGCTATCTCGCTAGGCTCGAACGGCGTGATTGGCCGATCCATTTGGATCGCTTGGGTCAGCTGCTCCTGAGTCTCTTCATCCAAGCTCGAACGGCATAAAGCGCTCGGCGAGGTGCTCGGCGAATACCTCTGGTTGCCTCAAGTCGGTCCGACACCAATCCACGTTGCTGTTAATCAGTGGCGAATTCCTTGCGCAACGCCTTTTGATAGCGCGCGTAGCTTGCCAGAGCGAGAATGTAGCTTCACTTTCCACCCCAGTATTGGCAAGCCTGTCATCAAACCAGATTTCTGCTGCACCAATGCGCTGTTCCAGTCAGCTTTGTCCAACGGGTGCCAAGACCTCATCCACCTAGTGCGTAAGCGCCTCTTCTCAGCGATGAGCAATAGAATCTCCCTGGTCATCGGGATTCGGTCGGCTACGCGCTGCCGCAATGTGCTACGAGTGACCAGTCTGGCTGCTGACTTGACTATGTTGGTAAACGTAAAGTCTCAATGTGCTCTTGAAACCGCTCCAAGTTATCACGCATAATTAAAAGTGGTAGATGATCGGAGATACTCAGAACACCCTTCGTCAGCGCAAAGTCCAGATATCCTAGTGAACCACTTCTGCCGTACGGATATCTCGTTGGGCCCCCTGTTGCACGTTCACGAGTTCAGTTTCAATAGCTGCTGAAGCAAGTTGCACCTTGTCAGTAGCTATTGGTGTTATCGGAAAGTGGACAAGGGAAGACCTGATCAGAATCACAGCCCCACCTTTGGCGTTGGCAATGCTCGGGTCATTGGCAGTGTAAGCTGTGTACCCGAATAGTTTGGGTGCCTCATCCCTTTTGCAGTATGTCTCGCTGATCAGCAGAACATCAGCCGCACGAAGCACTCTAGTTCGGGCAGTTTCGTGGATACTCCGTCTGCGTTCCACACTAACATGCGCAGCGGCATCGCAGTGAGCAGATTAAGAATCTGCCCTGTTGCTGTGTCTGTTGTTGCTGCTTGTCGTTGGGGCAATTACCTGACGGGTGACAATATTATATTATCCGGCTCGAACGACCGGTCTGACGATGTCTTGACGGTGGAACACAGCATTAGCTCCTACCGTCATTAAATAATAATCAAAACACTTTTATTTTAATATTTATTTATTAAATAAGATTAACTAGAATTAGCGCGTCTGCTACGTCGTACGTTTTTAAAAAAGAGCCCATGCTCAGAGATGGACAAACAATAAATCGAATTCTTATCGATAGCTTGTTCAAATAGTTTAAACGATGATTCTTAACAATATTTTTGATGCGTTCCGCAACATCCTCCTCCCAAGTATTGAGGTCGGCAGTAATTATAGGCGACATCAATACTTTAACAATTTTGTATTACGTCAAGCTTAATTAATTTAACAACTGGTCTCTTATAAATATTATTCTTAATTTTTACGTCGACAATTCGTACACGTCCATCTTTTGATGGATAAGTCTTAATAACTAGACCCTTTGGCCATACATTCCGAGGCATTTCTGATTCCATTACTAAAACTACGTCGCCTTCTCTTAAATTATTATTATCTTTTTTCCATTTTCGACTATAAATTAAAAATTGTCTGTATTCTTTCTTCCACTTAATCCAAAAAATGTCTGCTAGTCTTTGAGACGATTTCCACATGTTTAATATTCTTAAATCAAAATCATTGGTGTTCGTGTAAAAAGATTCTCTAAAATTCGGTCCTATTATCAAGGGTTCACTGTCAAAGTCATCTGAAGGTACAAATAAAAGCGGCCTACTGTTTATCATAAATTCAATTTCACAAAATAGAGTTTTTAAAGTAAATTCTTTGGGATATTTTTCTTTCAGCAAGACACTTAAATATTTCTTAACAGATTGTATAAGCCTTTCCCATGCTCCTCCCATGTGAGGGGATAACGGCGGATTAAAATACCAAGAGCAACCTTTTGTTGTTAAAAACTGTGTAAGATCAGTAACTGACCAATTGTCAATTATTTCTCTGATGTCCTTATCTGCTCTCTTAAAATTTGTACCATTATCTGAATATATTTCTGTAGGAAATCCACGTCTACAGCCAAATTGACAAAATACTTGCATAAATGCATTACAAGATAAGTCTTCGGCAATCTCAAGATGAACTGCTCGAGATGTCATGCATGTAAAAATCACTCCGTAACGCTTAACGTGACTTCTGTTTTGTGTTATTTCAATCGGACCAAAATAATCAATTCCTATTTTCAAAAAAGCTCTTTCAGTTGGATTTACTCGACAGTTGGGTAGCTGACCCATTAAAGGAATCTGTGGCTTTGCTTTTTTGTTTTTGCAATATTGACAATTGTGAATAATCTTTTTAACTGTATTTCGGCATTTAGTAATCCAAAATCTTTGACGAATATTGGAAATTACTGTTTCTGTACCAATGTGGCAATTTTTAGCATGATAATACTGGATGAGTAAGTATGTAATTGGGTGGTCTTTGTCCAGGATGATAGGATTTTTAGAATCAATACTCATATCTTCGTCACTTAAATTATTTAATCTACCTCTAAGTCTTATAAGATTATCTGTGGATAGAAAAATTGGTAAACTCTTTAAATTACTTGAAGATGACATAGATCTATTTTGCTTAAGACTATCTAATTCATTTTGATACTTGTCACTTTGTATGCTCTGCAAAATTAAATTTTCAGCATTCAAAAGCTCTGCAGCTGTTAGTTCATTTATTGTAGGATATTTCCCTTTTGTTTTAAGTTTTGTCAAATATCTTAAGACCCATGCTAAGGTTCTTAAGAATCGCATCCAATTTGAAAATCTTGAAACGTCCGGTAAAATAAAAGTCTGTTTTTGAGACACAGTCAAATTTACAAATTCAGGATCACTTTTACCTTTTAACCATAATTCATTTGAATTGAAGTCAAAGGCAGATAATTTTGTTGCTTTGTCAGCGGGATTTATTTTTGAAGGTACGTAGCGCCATTCGCTTAAATTTGTTATTTCTTGAATTTCTCCCAAACGTTGAGCTACAAATGTTTTAAATCGTTTGCTACTAGTTTTTAGCCAATATAAAACAATTTCGGAATCTGTCCACAAAAATGTAGAGTCTATTGTAAGGTTTAGCTTTTCTTTTATTGTTTGGCAAGTCTGGCTCCTAAGAGAGTGCCCTGTAATTCTAACCTTGGAATGGACATTGGTTTCAATGGTGCTACACGGGATTTTGCTGCTATTAAAGTACTTTCGAATTGATCCTCATAATTAAAACGTAAATATGCGCACGTTGCGTATGCATGTTTTGAAGAGTCACAAAAGATGTGTAATTGAATATTACATTGCCTAATATTAAACGTGGTCATCTGTCTTTGTATGTAGAAGTTATTTAGTTTATTTAAGTTGTCACATAAGGTCTTCCAAATTTCAAAATGTTCGTCCGTAATATAATCATCCCAGTGGATACCACTGTCCCAAATTGCTTGCAATAATATTTTGTTTGAAATTAATAAATTAGAAAGAAAACCTAAGGGATCGAATATTGACTTGGTAATTTTCAACACTTCTCTCTTAGTTGGACGTCTAAGTTGATTTAAAAGTTCGGAGTGTGACTTGGAAAATTTTAAATTGTAGGTGAGAATATCTTTATCATAGTTCCACATAAGTCCCAATACTCGTTCTACGGTCAAGTTTTTAATTTTATTGTCGTCTGATATTCTAGAATTTGTCTGGTTTAAAACTTCTGGAGAATTTGATATCCAATTACGCATATCAAATCCAGCTGCCTTGTGTATGTATGTCACATCCCTAATTAACTGTACCGCTCTTTAAGTGTCGTTTGCACCACCAAGATAATCGTCCATATAGTGTTTGGAAATTATATCCTTATAGGCTTCTTCAAAGTTGTTCTGAAACTCTAAAGCATTTCTGTTTCTAACTTGTTGAGCAATGCTTGAACTGCATTTAGCACCAAAGAATAATACTTGTATTTCGTATACGTCTGGTTCGGACAGTCGGTCAGTACCTCGCCATAAAATTCTTTGTGCACAACGGTCTGATTTTTGAACTTTAATTTGAAGGAACATCTCTTTAATGTCTCCTACAAAGGCAATTTTATGTTCTCGAAAATTCATAAGAACTGAAGACAATTGGCTGTACAAGTCTGGACCTGGCAATAAAAAGTCATTGAGACAATAACCATGACTTCTAAATGCAGCGTCAAAAACTATTCTTAACTTATCAGGTTTATTGCTATTTTGAACGCCAAAATGTGGTAAGTAATACGTCAGGGGTGTTTTTTTATTTTTCTCTTCTAATGTCAATTTCTTTATATATCCCTTTTTAATGTAGGATTCAAAAGTCTCATTGTATTTTTTGCCATAATCAGGATTTTTGTCTATTTTTCTTTCGCATAAAATCAGTCTAGAATATGCGTTATTATAGCTCTCAGGAAGCTGCACGTCATCGCTTTTCCAGAAGAGTCCACATTGAAATCTGTCACCATTGCGTTTTAATGTCTTGTCTACAATTTCTAAACATCTTTTATCGTCGAGTGAAGTTGGAATGTCATTTGAAGTCAATAATTCGTTCTCAATAGACCAATAAGACTTTACAAGGTTATGCAACTTATCCAAATCGTCAATGGCTTTGTCGTTTTCTAAACAATTGTATACATGACAAGTATAATGTCTATCGGAAATATGTCTATTGAGTCCTACCGTTCCGTGAACAACCCAGCCAAGTGAAGTCTTACTAGCGACTGGACCATTAAATGTTTGATATTTTAATTTTCGTGACACTATAAGCGACCAATTAGAATTTTTGGCTTAGCATTTTGATATGAACAAACTGAAAAGTCTTTAAAGAACTTATAGTTTTCGGACATGTCATTAATTGAAAGAGTTTGTATTGGTAAGTTTAGACAAGACACAGTTTTAACTTTCCTTAATGTAAATACCTGTCATGAACTATTTTTGCCTTTTATATTTCAATGCAACTTTTCTATGTAAATGTACGTCGTCAAATTATTCACATACACCCAAATTCTTTGCTTGGCAGTAATGTATGTGTGTACATATACACGAGTCTGTTGCGTTGTTGTCACACACACTTGTATTTGTCGTCGTCAATGTATGTGATAGACGCTACACATACAGACATGTCAATTGGCTGATGAAATTACGCATTAGTTTTTCGTAATCCATATAACGTCGAAATTAAATTTGAAGGATCATGACAAATCCATATGCCGTCCAAAATAAGTTTAATGGATCATAACTAATCCATATGCCGTCCAAAATAAGCTCGAAGGACCATGTTGTTGGGGCAATTACCTGACGGGTGACAATATTATATTATCCGGCTCGAACGACCGGTCTGACGATGTCTTGACGGTGGAACACAGCATTAGCTCCTACCGTCATTAAATAATAATCAAAACACTTTTATTTTAATATTTATTTATTAAATAAGATTAACTAGAATTAGCGCGTCTGCTACGTCGTACGTTTTTAAAAAAGAGCCCATGCTCAGAGATGGACAAACAATAAATCGAATTCTTATCGATAGCTTGTTCAAATAGTTTAAACGATGATTCTTAACAATATTTTTGATGCGTTCCGCAACACTGCTGCTTCATCATCATCGTCATTAGTTCCATCTGCTTCTCTTGGAATGCGCGGAGGGAGATAATGCTTTCATTAAGTGACTGCAGAATGGCTTCAATGTTGTTGCTGGCGACTGTAGAGTGCTGAAGTGAATCCCTTATCGTTCTCTGCCCGCTGCGACTCCTGTCGTTGAAAAGTTCCTTTTGTTGGCATTGTTATTGTGTCTGCTGCTGGTGTTGTCTTACAGCATCAGAATAGGAGACGCCGCCTCGAAGGTTGGTTAAGTGGCATATTACGCTCGTTTCCGAGTTCCTTTTTGGGCTTGGAGCGTTGTAGGTACGCTTGTTGCTTGATGCAACCCGAGTAATTGGCAGGGTGCTGTTCACCACAATTGCAACAGGTGCACAGCTCACTGCGTGGTCGAGCGCAGTCTTTGGCAGGGTGCTCTCCAGCGCACTTCACACATACATATGTTTGCCTTACGGCAATATTTAGCCGTGTGGCCAAACTGCTGACAACGATGACATTGGACAATAGCAGTGCGCTTGCGGAGCAGCTCAACAATTCATACGGCACAAAGTCTTCACAGCAAGGATCTCCTTATAATATTGCCGCTGCGGCAATATTTATGAAAAACATGTTGCCTGGCTCGCTCTGCTTCAGTGCACTGTGGTTGCGCCCATAGGCCAAAAATGAAAAAAAAAATGTTTCCAAATATTTACGAAAAGTAACCAGATTGTCTCTAAAATGTCCAAATATGTGTATGCAACACCGTTTTGTCTTAACTCTAACGGGACATTCTAAAAATAGAGTGTAAGGGGAGAACAACTGTTCATTTTTGCAGCACAGCGGAGTTTTGATTGCTTTTCGTCGCAACAAAAGTGAATTTCAAAGTGGTCAAACGTGCGATTGAGAGGTCCAATTTTAATTATTTAAAATGAATTTTAAAGTTTCAGGTATTTACTTTAATAAATTCTAATTGTGAAATTCATTGAATTGATTTATCATATTTGGTGCATTTTTGATGGATTATACCTTTTTTGTGTATTATGTGAACGTCATTTTCCTAGTTTAAGTAAACTTTTAGATATATTGCCCCCCGATACCCCTTAATGAGTGCTATCACTGTATTTGTCAATGTTTTAAGGAAATATAAATCGTAAGTCTATCTACAAATATTTGCAAACATACGTGTAAACAATAATAAACTCAAGCTGTATTTTGCTGCTTGTCCTAAGTTTTTGTGATGTTTCTTTTGTAATCATCATTTGTGTTTGTCAATTATGTTTGTGTCAACAATTTTGCTTATTTTTTTCCCCATTCTTTTCTTACCGTTTTCTACAGACGCTTCTTGTAACTGCATTTTTTCGCGTATGCACGTCCTAGATCTTTGGTGCGTAGAACAGGGTGCGAATGCGGAAAGAGCACGTAGTGTGATTGGTTTGGTAACAGAAACCATTAAAAACAAGGGCTACGTAGTTGAGTTGACGATTCTTGAAAACTGTCTGAATTACATTTGCAAAACAATTATTGCTTATTGGGCTAAATACAAACGCAATAAGAGTTTAATTGTTAAATTTCAATCCGAATGGCTGAACACTTGTGAAACCATGTTAATTGAGCCTCTTCAAGCAAAGGTTTCAAGTGCGGAACGTGGACGTCCCAAAATTGAATTTGCTGAGTCCTCAAAAAGGACGAAACGTCGTCGGATAGCGCTGCTGGAAAAACACGATGAGTCTGCAGCTTCTGTGTTACGCTTATCCGACATTCCACCGATCCTAAAGTCTTCCGAACCAGATATTGAAAAGGTTTTATCTCTTTTAATGGAGACTGGTATAACCAAACACCAATACTTGGTAATTCGAGAATTTGTGAATAATGAAGCTTCCTGCAATATATTGCCTAGCTATGAGAAAATTCTCAAACTCAAGAAGTGAAGATACCCAAATGACATAACAGTAGGTGAAACATATGCAGAAGTGGAGCTGCAGAGTCTTCTAGACAACACAGCTACAAGTATTTTACAGCTTCAAAATACTGTTATTGAAAATTGTCTGGATGGTGTGGAGGATAATTTAACATTAATTGGAAAATGGGGCTTTGATGGCAGTACTGGTCACGGTGAATACAAGCAAAAGTTTTCCAACTGTAATGACGATGATAGATGTATTTTTGCAACGTCGTACGCCCCACTTCAGCTTAAAGCTGAAAGTAGCTCCAAAATAATATGGAAAAATCCGAGACCATCTTCTACTCGCTATTGTAGGCCAGTCAGGATTCAATTTAAAAAGGAAACTGCCTCACTATTCGTTGAAGAAGAACTATACTTCAAAAAGAAAATAGAGAATCTAATGCCAACTGAATTTCAAGTTCCCAATAAAAAGTTATTCATCAACCATACCCTGCAACTTACTATGGTAGATGGTAAAGTGTGCAACGCGTTAAGCAATACGCCCTCTATGAAATGTTTTATATGCGGTGCAAAACCAACGGAAATGAATCAATTAGAAAAATGAAAAGTATTAATTTTATAAATTATTGAATAAATATTTCGTATTTTTTAGGTTCTGATATATTATCCTATGGTTTAATTTTATTAAGTTTATGGATTTGTTCATTAATATTATTAGCAAGAGACAAATAAAATTGATGAAAAGTATTATGAATTCGGCCTATCACCACTTCATTCGTACATACGCTTTTTTGAGTACATCTTGCACCTTTCATACAAGTTGGAAATAAAAATGTGGCAGGCGAGATTAGCAGAACATAAGCTTAATGTACTGCAAAGAAAAGAACGAATCCAAGCGGAATTTCGTGACGAAATGGGAATCATTGTTGATAAACGAAGAGACGGAGGCAAAGGAACTTCCAACGCTGGAAATACAGCTAGAAAAATTTTTGGAAACCCGAGCTTGGCATCTGAGATTACAGGCATTGATGAAGAAGTCATAACCCGATGCGCAACGATATTGCAAGCTTTAGCATCAGGATATTCTATTAATGTTCAAAATTTCGAAAGCTATGCGTTGAATACTGCTGAACGGCTAGTTACAAAATATTCATGGTATTATCTTCCAGCAACAGTACATAAAATTTTAATTCACGGTGCGAAGGTGATAGATCATGCGTTGCTGTCGATTGGAGAGCTTTCAGAAGAAGCTGCGGTGTCCAACAATAAGGAAATAAAGAAGTGTCGGCTTCAACAAACTCGAAAAATGTCTCGCATATTGACAAATACCGATTTGATGAACACACTTCTTTTGCGTTCTGACCCTTTTATAACAGGTCAAAGAAAACTACCAAAAAAAGATAAATCTAAATTTTTTTCCTCGACATTTGATTTGTTAGATGATATTTGCTAAGTTTTTGCATTCAAATAAAATTTCGTTTCAATTTTACTTTTATTATTAAAAAATACATTTTTTCTTATATAATATATGATTGAAAGAACTGGAGATTTTTAATTTGTTTATATTTATGGGAGGGGGTTGGGCAAGAGAGAGTGAGGAGTTACACTTTCACAAATGTATACAGAAAATAATTTAAATATCCTACATATCATAGTTGCCAATAATAGAAGTTTAGCCCTGCAACTCTTCTGGAAGTGTTTTGTACACCATCGGCATATTAGCAAAACTATGGGAGCTATAAGATAACGTCGTCCGATTTGGAAAATTTACTACATGTTCAAATATTTTTTTTAGATTTTTGGAAAAAATTTCAATACGATATCTCAACGAGAACTATTTATGGCCGCGGTTCCCTACAAGTCCAACCACTGTGCAGTGGTGTTCCTTAAGTTCCTTAAGTTGATAGCAATGGAATTCGTACTGTTCATCCTCAAGCCAGCTTACAATGCAGAGGAAAGTGTCTGCATCTGCAGCGTAGAGCCTCATTGATGCTCTAGCCTCAACCTTATTCGCATTAAGATAATGCCTTGCATTAGCATGTTCACGTCATTGACGCCTTCCAGTACTATTGGTGGCGGCTTAGATTGCGTTTTGTCAGCAGCAGCGCGCGTCTGCGCAGCAATAGCAGCTTGCCAACTGGTGCTGTGTGATTGTCGCTTTCATGATCGGCTTCCATGACCATTGGAGTATCCGCGAGTAGCCCAAATCGGTTTGAGCGACCGCTGTAGTTAGTTTGAAGTGAGGTTTCAGAGTTCGATTTTTTCTTCATGAAATTTGGAGAATCGTCTGAAACAATCTTACGCTTGATTGTTTGGAAGCGCCTCACAGTTTCACTTGGAGCTGCAGCATTATCACGGTTTATATTACTGGGCTCGTTCAAGGCATTCCTGAGCGCCTCACCAAGAGCCTCTTTATTCGATGTCTTCATAGCTGTCATGGTTTTAGCAGTTTTTCTCGTTTAAGGGCATGAGTATGCTTACGATCCAAGATCCTAGCCAGGACTAGAGCACTGGGATAGTTGTAGCTTAGCACTTGCACTGGCTTTATTGAGCGAAAATGAGTAACTATCACGTCGGGAACACTGATAGTGACTTGAGAGGCAATTAAATAAATGATATTAAATTTTGGGGCACTAAAAGTTGTTTGACGTGAAATGCCTAGCATACAACGATGGCAAAGTCTTCAGCATACTTGCGGAAACTTCTACACAGACATGCGGCATCTGTAAGGGTACGCCAAAACACATGAACAATTTGGATGCTATTATAAGTATGCCAAAAAATGAAAACTTATTTGAATTCGGTCTATCTACTTTGCATAGCTGCATACGATGTTTTAAGTGCATTTTGCACATAAGTTATCGGCTGCCTATTAAAAAGTGGCAGGTGCGTGGTTCGGATAAGCTTTTACTGGAAGAAAGGAAGGCATATATCCTAGAAAAATTCAGGGTCGAATTAGCATTCTTGGTAGACATTCCTACGCAAGGCTCAAGGCTGTGTCGTCGACATTTTGAAAATTCTGTTGTATCTGCTAGAATTACTGGTGTGAACCATGAATTAATAAAACGACTTGGAATCATTTTGCGTTGTATAGTCTCCGGATATTCCATAAACATCGAAAGCTGCCGCAAATACGCATTGGGAACCGTTAAAATTTTCATTGGAGAATATCCATGGTTCTATATGCCAAGCTCAGTACACAGAATTTTGATACATGGAGCTGATATCATAAAAAGTGTACCACTTCCGATTGGCATGATGTCGGAAGAAGCATTGGAAGCGAGAAATAAAGATTTGAGAAACTTCAGGGTTGATCATACTCGCAAGAACTCGGCAAAAATACAATGGAGGATCTAATGAAGTCATTGTTAATCTCTTCGGACCCATTCATATCAAGTTTGTCCCAAAGTGGATCACATAAGTCCAACAAAGCCTTTTTATTTGATAGCGAAGCACGAAATCAGTTGTAAGACATTTATGAAGACTCTGAAAATTCCCATTCGGATATAGAAAATTAAATAAATATTATTATTATTTTCTCCTATTACATCAAAATAAAAAATGTATATTTGAAAAAATTTTTTTTTTAAATAAATTAAAAAATAAATGTTGAAAAAAAATTCTTAATTTTGTACCTACAGGTGCTTGTTTACCATAAAAAATATAAAATTCGTTTATTTCCTGTTGTGCTTCAAGTAATTAATTTCGTTACGCTAAATCCATCAAATACATCCTCATGAACTCCTTACCCGTAAGATAGCATAATCCCTCATTTGTACTTTGTATTTATTATTATTTAAGGCACTTTATCCATACTATTTTTTAAGCTACACATAAGGTTAAGTTCAGAAGGAACGATTACTAGTGACTGTAATAATAAATAATAATAATTAATTAAAGTATTTATATACATTACTTCTTTTGAGTATTTTGTGTTGCATACTTTCAGGAGGGGGCGTCAAAATCAGTTTTAAAAATATATTTTAATTTCCACAGCAGCCGATACGCCGACAGTCTTGTCGCCCATCCGAATACGTTGGCGCATGACCTCGTCGACCCCATTTCCCTCCGACGGCTGAAGAGAACACACCCTCATGACCTCCTTACTCGTAAGATAGCATTTGTACTTTGTATATATTATTTAAGGCACACTTTATCCATATTATTTCTTAAGCCAAACATTAGGTTAAGTTCATATATATCAAATATATTTTTCTTTTATCTTTATTTTAATTATTAAGTCATACGGGGAAATCCAATATCGTCTTTGTGTCCTTTTTATCTATTAATTATGCCCATTTAAGGCGTGCGGGCTAAACTAACTATAGTTAGCGTTATCTATTTTGTTTTTATGTCAAATCTGTATTTTTTTAAAAACCATGCCCTCCCCGGGATTCGCCACCACATCGTTTACCAGTAAGTAGAGAATAGGGTACCCATGATGGGAGTACTTATGCAGATATTACAATTGACTACCCCTGTTTAGAGTACTTATGTAGGTACCCATGAATGGTCTAGTGAAGTTACCCATGAATAGGTTGGTCAAAAGAGTACCCATAATTAAAAAAAAATGAATAAAATTATGATTTATGTTTTAGATTTTTTGTTTATTTACAATTTAAGTTTCTATTATAGTTTCAATTAATTTTTTTTTTGTGCAGCTTGAGTTTTTAAAATAACGCTTTTTTTGCAGCTGCAAGGCCCTTCGGAGCTGGTCCTCAGCTGACCCATTTTCTTTTCCGGTATCAAGCATCTGAAAAGAACAAGAGTAAAAAATAATCACTATCAATTGAGCAATGTAAGTTAGCTAGCTTGTTCTGCCGACACATGGCGCTGACAGATGAGCTGTGTGGCTGTTCTGATTTATCGTCAGCGCCATTTATCGTCTGACGAGACGGTTGCGCGACAACCGATTAGCACACCCTATGCTGATCGTCTTAGAAACTTAATATCAGGAAAACTAAAAAATCTTTTCAAATAATTTTTTCCCCTTAAAAGAATATATAATTTCACACGAAAATTAATAGAAGATACGATACTAACTTTATTAATAACATTTTAAACTAATGTAAACAAACATTACATACAAAATTTACTATTATTTTTGCTACAGCCGATTAACACAGTCACTTGAAAACTTAAAATAACATTAGAAAATGGGTTCAAACTTCATTTAAATTGTTTTTTAATATTGATTTAAATATCTAAAACTTTTTTTGAAAAGAAATTAATAATGTGTTGAGCCTCCACGGTTAAGTATAACTTCGTATATCTGCTGAGGTAAGGAGTCATATAATTTTTAGGCCATGGATTTTAAAAAAATGCATGGTCTATTGTGTTTGTCGGAACGGAAATGTGCGTAACAGGCAGAAGGAGGCATCTCCGACCCCATAAACTATATATATTCTGAATCAGTATCAGTAGACGAGTCGATTGAGCCATGTCTGTCTCTCTAATAAAAAAAAATTTTAATTTCTTCAAAAATTGGAAAACAAAATATTTCACAATTTACCTAAATAATTATAAAAAACTTTCGATAATGACTAAAAAGCGCAAAAATAGATTAAAATCCCGTACGGTCAACCCTTCTTTTGTAGACTCGGAAGAATCGCTCAAAAGTATTGTTGTTGCTCCGTTCAACAAGAAATCAGCAGCCAATAATGACATGTCTCAGGATGATAGTTACGTGGATATATGCAATATTTCGGAAATAAGTTGTGGCTCACTATCAAATATATCTAATTGTTCGAGTGTATCCACCCTCTCAATTTCATCTCGCTCTACTTCAACAAAGATGTTGGAAAATGCACGTGGTTTGTCGCCAAAAACTTCTGTTAATGGACGGGGCTCGTTGTCAAAGGGCTCTAAGCCAAAATCCCCCAAATCGGCTCTTAATACAGAGCATGTTTCTGGACAACCACTGCAATTACCAACTCCTGCTCCTGTGGATGGTATTACTAGCTCTGAGCAACAGCAGCATTTATACCAGGATGCCTTGAAAATTAAGCCCCCTTTACTTTTTGTATCAAACATTACGCAAATCGTTCCCTTTTTGGAAAAACTTAGAAGTTTGTCAGGCGCTGGAAACTTTTCTACCAAATCAACTGCAGGTGGAGTGCGTATACAGTGCAGTGACATTTCAACTTATAATTCTTTACGCGATGCCCTTAATGCCGATGACAGTCATCATTTGCACACATTTCAAGCTCGCAATGAGCGCGGATTTCGTGCTGTTATCAGACACTTGCATTGGTCAACGCCATGTGCCTGGATCAGAAATGAGCTGACTAATATGGGCTTTCCCCCTAAATATGTAAATGTACTAAAAGATAGAGCTAACAAGCCTATGAATCTGTTTGAAATTGAACTTGAGCCAAGTACAAGCAATGCTAATGACCAAATTTTGAAAATAGTCAACCTGGGTGGTCAGTCTGTTATTATTGAACGCCAACTCAAGCGCGCTGACCCAGTGCAATGTCATCGCTGTCAATTATTTGGACATAGTAAGAACTACTGTAGAAGGCCATTCAAGTGCATGAAATGCGCGGGTGCTCATCCCTCTACCGATTGCTGTAAACCACTAACCAGTAAAGGTAAATGCGCCAACTGCGGGCTTGAGCATGTTGCCAGCTATAAGGGCTGCCAAGCTTTCAAGGACGAGAAGGCCAAGCTTTTCCTTGTGCGCAATCGTGCCGTGCTTAAGCAATTGCCGCTGGCACCCCAACAGCAACATAGGCTTCCTTCTAAGCTGCAAAATCCTGGCTCCTTGGCTTTACAAAATACTGCAATTCAGAAAGAATCCATGGTCAGCCCCTTAGCCAATCAGCAGCAACAACTAAAGAAACCCCCGCAACAATCAATTGCCTCCAAGCCTTCCTACAGTCAAGTTGTAGGTGCCAATCCTGTGGTTAAATCCAATCAGCCAGCAGCTGCGCATCTTGTGAAGGTGCAACAACAGCTTCGCACAGAGCAGCAGCAGCAGCAGCAGCAGCAGCATCAACTATCTAAGAGTTCCTGTAATTCAACTGAACTTGGCCAAACTGAATCGCATCATGCTGTGGACCTTCTTTTTCAAACTGTTCAGCAAAATTCAGCTATAATTGCTGAATTGGGAAAAAAAATTGAATCTTTGCTCAATCTCATTCAAACACTTATTACCTTGCAAACACCTGGATCTGCTTGCCAGCCATCAATTAGCCGTATTTGGTCTCCTGCCAGTATTGAAACTTCGAATCCCCTCCTCTAATGGCTTGCCATTTAGTCACTGAGGATTGCTTTTTGATTTTGGTAACAAACTTGTGGAGCTCGAAGCCAAGTCTGGATGATTTTATCAAGTCCCGCAATTGTATAACAACATTCTAGCAAATTGGAATTTTCTCAATTTCCTTGCCTCACATTGAACAGTTTATTTTTAACTGTCAAGCCAAATTTGTATAGGTTGCTTTGATCTACTTGTTTTTTCATTCTTTAGTAACAAGACAAATAAATAAATGCTCGTATTGATTACGATCTCAGTTGTGCTACTAAGCACATCTCTCTAAAAATTAAACTCACTTTGTACATATATACTTAAGCAGACCTAATTTACGCAAGTATACCGAAGTTCAAATCTAGCGTCGGACACACAGCATTTTAAACTTTTTATTTGCATTATATGGTAACAGAATTGGTTCACAATGCAGCTTTGCCGATGGGCGAAGGAGTGAGGCTATGGCCGAGTGGTTAGAGTGGCGGACGGCAAATTAAAAAGACTGTGACAGAGTGCGTGTGTTCAACTCCCCCGGTTGAGGCGGGTGCGAATTTTCATTTATTAATTATTTATTATTTTATTTTATTTTGTTTATTTTATTCCAATAAACTAAAAGAAAAGTTATAGTCAAGCGGGCTGTGATATAGCCGCTACAAACAAATTAAATTATTTAATTAAATTTAAATAAAAAAATAAAAAAAATTTTTCATTATTTTGTTTTCATATTTATTATGCAATATCGAGCGGCGCTTCCATACCGTTAAAAATTTGATTACGGTATAATATGAAAATTATCATGGATTATAATCCATGGCCTTATACCTGACTGTAGCGTTAGTATATTTTTATATAATTGAGTGAAACAGCCTCCCAGGACCTATTTATTCCTTCAATGAGTTCTGCTTCAGTTGAATACTGCCTGCCGGACTCGTACACCTTTCGTGCCAGCCATTCCCAAACATTTTCTATAATGTTTAGGTCGGGAGAGTATGGCGGCCAAATCAGTAATTCCACATTTTGACCATCAATCCAGGACTTCCATTCCAAGGGTCCAAAAATATCTTTGATTGCAGGGAAAGCCGTATTCAGCCAAAGCCAAAGTCGTGGGAATTAGATGCGTGGCGTAGTATGATTCGCTTTGTCAGCTGCTGTTATTACTGATGATGGCCGACCTTTCATGTTTTTCCCATATGTATCCTCATTGCTTAAATATGCGGTAATAACTTTACGGCTGCGCTTAATATTTTTTGATATTTGAAGAATAGAGTGACCGGACTCTCTGTAAGCCTTTATTTTGCCTTTTTCAGACTCGTCCAACGTTTCAACATTAATTGCATTTAATTCTTCTACTGTATTTATAGGGAACTTTTGTCCATACCCTTGTCCCATACCTTGCTGCTTTGTCATACCTTTAATGGTACCGGTTTGCTCCGTGACAGCTTCTAGCACCACCTTTTGAGTAGCTAAATATAAATACAATAAAATGGTAAAATATTTACATAATCATGTACGAGCCTTTTAAATTATACTTATACCCTTTAAAGAATTAATTTCATCCGAAAGCTCGGAAACCATTTTTTCTAGGCTTCTTATATGGTAACAGCCACATGCGTTAGGGTTTGGCCCTGTAAATAGTATTTTTAATTGGCTTAAAAATTATAATTTATATAAATTATTTGTTACTTACGAGTGTAAGCAAACTCCAGTCGCTTAATTTTTCTATCCGGACTATTTGACATATTTTATCTTATTTATTTTGTTATAAGCAATTTGAATGGCTTTAATTAAAAGTGAAGATATGAGTTTAGTTTTGTAAATTAAGAGACCGACATACCACATAATTGTCAATATGATGAAGTAAGGGTAATATTATTAAGCTATTAGAGAAAGGGATAACGACCGCCTTACAAAGCAACTGGCTAATATGAAAAATTTCCACAGAAAATGAAGGATCGACATCTGAAAGGTAAATACCTATGTCGGAAGAGTTTATAAGCTCAGTATTAAAATGGCGAGGTTCCTTAATCGTCTTGATTTAAATTGATCCTCTGAATCTTGCATAATTGATTCAATTATTAAAGGAATGCCTCCTTCTATATAACAATAATTATTAGGTTCTTTTCGCATCAACGCGGCTCCTTTAAATAATATACATTTTCTATTCTTATAAGGATGGCATGGAGGTATGTTGGAGTAATCCCCTCTTCGTTTATTCTCCTTCGAATTTGCTCTAAAACTTTAGAGGGCTTTCGGACGAAATATTTCATATGTTGGAGATAATTTTCGAAGGCATATGCGGAGCCTTTCATTGGATCGCCCACTTGCTCTACCGTTTGTTGAATATGGAGCAAACTATGGATGTTATAGGAAACACTGTTTTCCCCATGTAAAGTAAATCAATTTGGTTCTTGGTTCTTCGCCAATTCATATCCAACTGTTTCTTTATTGCGAAAATATTCTTTGTTTAAGTCTAATACATAATGGTTTTTAAATATATACTTGTATGTGTGAGCGTCTATAAGGCAATATTATACAAAGTGCTTGCGCAGCAGTTCTCACGCTGCGCCGCTAACCGTCTCATACATAATTGAGCGGTCATATTACATTTGCACTTAATGCTTGCATATATACGCTTATACAATGTTGCTACATACTCTATATTAAACAGGGTATATGCATTTGTGTATCTTACTACACCTCCCTTTTTTAAAAAATAACGAAGTATATGAAGTTATTTTAGTTTGTATAAAAAAAAATTTTTTTTTTATTTAATTTTATAAAAGATATGAATTAAATTGTATTTTTGTATTGTTTAAAATGAAGTTCTTTAGACTTTATATAGTTTAATTCTATTTTTATGTATTATTATAGATTTTCTTTTCCCGTATCTATTTTAAAGTTGTTTTTACCTTCTATGCTTATGACTTTATAAGGTCCTAAATATTTATTTTCTAGTTTATGACCTGTTTCATTTTTGATTAAAACTGATGTTCCTACTTCTATTTCTAAATCATTTAGTTTTTCATCGTATTCTAATTTTCTTTTCTCTTTTTCTATCTCTATTAATTTTTGGGCTCTTTTGTGAGCTATTTGTAACCTAAATTTAAATTCCTTAGCATAGTCATCTATGTTATATAAAGGTTCTATTATATTGTTTGGATTAAATGCTATGAATTGTGTTGGTAATCTACCATAAACAAGTTCGTACGGACAGTATCTATGTACTGTTGATGGAGTGGTATGAAAACAATATGTGAAGTAATTCAACCATATGTCCCAATCATCCTTGTCTATCGAAATGTATGAACGAGTATATTCATTAAATGTTCGATGACTTCTCTCCACTGATCCTAAGGTTTGGTGGTGGTGTGCTGTAGATTGTATATTACTTATCTTCATATACTTGCATAAATCTTGTATAAGTGAATTTTTGTATTCAGTTCCTTGGTCCGTTATGAACGTCTTCATTGGACCGTACTTTAATACAAAAGATTCGAATATTGCCTTGGCAACCGTTTTTGCACTTTTGTCTGTTACTGGTATTGTAACTAAATATTTAGTGAGATCACATATTATTGTGACTGCGTACTCATTTCCATTCTCAGTACGAGGTAATGGTCGAATGGTATCGATTAAAACAGTGTCGAAAGCTACACTTGGTGTACTAGTAATCACCATGGGTGCTTTTATATGTTTTGTGATTTTTGCTAATTGGCAATTTGTACAATTTTTCACATACTTAGTTATGTCTTTGTTCATTTTTGGCAAATAATAATACAATCCGAGTGACCGAAGGCACATCGGAAATCCAGCCAAACCCCTTGAGCAACCATCAATAAGTAAAATATTTAATATAAATCTAAATCTCAGCAGTCTCATTCAAATCAGAAATGGATATACTAATAATCCATTAACCTTATTAATTGACACAGGAGCGAGCATTTCTATACTGAAAAATAACAGTATAGGCTCAGCCATAGACAATAGTACAATAACAAATATAACCGGCATAGGCCAGGGCTCAATAGAATCAATAGGACAGGCACAAATTGATCTACTTTTCGATTATTTCATAATCAGTCACAATTTCCAAATCGTCCACACCGAATTTCCCGTACCTTGTGACGGAATTCTCGGACTTGACTTTATAAGAAAATTTAACTGCATAATAGATTATCAGCACGATGAATTCATTATGCGACCACGATCTATTAATTATCAAATTCATGTACAATTGTTACATAATGATATTGACAACTCAATATTATTACCAGCTAGAGCAGAAGTGATGAGAAAAATCATACTTCCCACTAGCGAAAATACTGTATTAGTACCCAACCAGGAAATTCAACCTGGAGTATTAATAGCCAACAGTATAGTAACAAGTAATAGCGCAATAATACGTATAATCAATACAACTAACTACAATGTAAAAATTAAAAACCAAAATATAAAATTCGAGTCGTTAACAGACTACGAAATAATAGAAAATAGAAAAAGTCAAACAGAACTCAGGATATACTAAACAAATTAAGATTCCCAGTTCAATTTAAAGCAGAACTTACAGATCTTTGTACCAAATACAGTGACATATTTGGTTTAGAGACGGAAGCAATCACTAGTAACAATTTCTATAAACAAAAGTTAAGATTAGCTGATAAGACGCCGGTATACATACAAAACTATAGAAATACAGAATCTGAAAAGCCAGAAATAGACAAACAGGTCAATAAACTAATAAAAGATGGTATAGTAGAACCATCTTTATCAGAATATAACAGCCCACTTCTCTTGGTACCCAAGAAATCACTCCCCAACTCAAAGGAGAAACGATGGCGTTTAGTAGTAGACTATCGACAAATAAGTTATTGGCACACAAATATCCACTGCCCAGAATAGATGAAATACTAAACCAATTAGGCAGAGCGAAATACTTTTCGTGTCTAGACCTTATGTCTGGTTTTCATCAGATAGAACTAGAAGAAAAATCTAGGAATATAACATCGTTTTCAACGAGCTCAGGCTCTTATCGTTTCACACGACTACCATATGGTCTAAAAATTGCACCAAATTCATTTATGCGAATGATGACACTTGCATTCTCTGGTCTAGAACCATCTCAAGCATTTCTCTATATGGATGACTTAGTAGTCATCGGTTGCTCCGAGCAACATATGCTCAAAAATCTAACAAACATATTCGAATTATGTAGAAAACATAATCTAAAACTTAATCCAGAGAAATATTCATTTTTCATGCACGAGGTAACATACCTCGGGCATAAATGCACTGACTCCCAGATGATAAAAACTATGAAGTTATAAAAAACTATCCAACTCCCACAGACGCAGATAGTGCACGACGTTTCGTCGCGTTCTGTAATTATTACAGAAGATTTATTCATAACTTCGCACAACATTCTCGTCATTTGACTAAATTGTGCAAAAAGAATGTCCAATTCGAATGGACTCAGGAATGCGAAAACGCATTTAAATACCTTAAAAAAGCATTAATGAAACCGACATTATTGCAGTACCCAGATTTTAGCAAAGAATTTTCAATAACCACAGATGCAAGTAAACATGCATGTGGTGCGGTACTTTCGCAAGAACATAACGGTGTGCAATTACCAATTGCATACGCTTCAAGATCTTTCACTAAAGGTGAAAGTAATAAATCTACTACAGAGCAGGAATTAGCTGCTATACATAGGGCAATAAAACACTCCAGACCATACGTTTATGGAAGGCATTTCGTAGTTAAGACAGACCATAGACCCCTGACGTATTTGTTTTCAATGAAAACCCAACGTCAAAACTAACAAGAATGAGACTAGATTTAGAAGAATACCAATTTACTGTAGAATATCTCAAGGGGAAAGAAAATTATATTGCCGATGCGTTATCAAGAATAACAATCGACACACTAATCGAAATGAACAGAAGTATCTTAATGGTACAAACAAGGGCATCAAAAAGACAGGAAAACATCTGCGCAGATGAAAAAAAATTGCATAAGAAATTAATAGAGCCCAAGGTCTATGAAGTCGTTAGCAATAACGACGTACCAGAATATGTAGAATTGAAATTTAATAACTTTGACTGTTTATTGAAACAGAAAAAGAGAACGATCACTCAATTCAAAATTAGCGATTTGTATTCCAATGGAAAATGTGACTTAGGTCAATTCTTTCAAAGGCTTAATAAAGAAGCCGGTGTGCATAACATTGTTAATTTTCAGATGTCACAAAGTGAACAGATCTTAAAACTGGTATCACTCACAGAATTTAAAAATATGGGCAACAAATACTTAAAAGAAATAAAAATAGCGCTATTAAACAAAGTGACACGCATAGACCAAAATGACATAGCTAAAATAAAAGCAATCCTGATCAAATATCACGATGACCCAATAGAAGGAGGCCACACAGGAATCTCGAGAACCCTGTTTAAAATTAAGAAATATTATTATTGGCATTTCCTCAATTTGAGTTGCCTCTGTATGGGCCACCTCGAGAATTGCCTCTATTTGAATTATAGTGGTTTTTTCCATTATAATTGCTATAGTAGTTTACGGCCTCTATAATTACTATTTCTTCCTCTGTAGTTGTCTCTGCCGCGGTTTCCACCGCGTTGAGAACAGTTTTGGTAATATAATACCGGGTTATTTTGACCTGTTGCAGCGTTGCAGTTATCTATAAATTTAGATACGGCATCATTCATATTATTGAATATGCCTGCCTGCATATTATTTCTGACTTTCTCTATCGTGCATCCCTTGATCATCGATTTAACAGCCTGTGCTGTTGTATATTTTGCTGCTATTTCCGGTGATAGACCGTCACTAAGGTAAGCTCCTTCTAAGGCTTTAGCTATTTCTTCTATTTCTTTGACGTAAACATTTGCCGTTTTGCCTCTCTGTTGAATATTTATTTAGGAGTTTGGCAGATATGACTTCCACCGAATCTCCTTTAATTCTACCAGACAACTTAGCAATTACTGCGGCAATTGTTTGCTCGTCAGTTATTAAATCTCTAGCGTGTCCCTTAAGTTTTGTTTTTATAATATTAACTGCTCTTGTTTCATAGTCGCCTTTTAGTGAGTCTACTAAGTTCAATGCGTGTATGAAACTTTTTAAATTTTCGGGCTTGCCATCATATTCTTGTAGTAGAGACGAGGGTATTTTTAGAAATTCTATACTTGATTGAGCCATTGTGATTACTTCAAGTTTTTCTACCTCTGAGTCTGAATAGTTTGTGAATTAGTTTGTGTTTCTATTGATATTTGGGTTGTTTTTTTGTGTTTCTCTATCAGCCGTTAGTACGAGTATATCTGGGTCGAACTTTGCTAATTCCCCTACTATTGGTGTACATACCTGTAATACCTGTAATTGGTGTCTTTCAGAAATTTCTATTAATTTTTCTCTTAGAGTTTTTGATGTCTCTATTACTTGTGTATAATTTACTGATAATTTGGTGCTATTTTGAACAATTATCCTCTGCTCTATATTATATTGTTTTATTAGAATTTCTATATGTTTTGTTTTAGTGTCCGTTGTTATTGGTACACTTTTATTCAGACATTTATGAGACCTATTGAACTCTTATTTTGCACATTTTAAATGTGTGACTAACTCTGCCCATTGCATTGGAATTAACAGTTATTTGTATTTTTATTTCGTTTTATTTCAATTACTCTTGCAATACAATGATTTTGATTTAATTCATATCTTAGATATCGTTTAAAGCATTTGCTGTGCTCCGATATCGTTTTTAAAGGCATTTATTATGTAATTTGTAAATTTATATTAGCGCGTTGGCTATCATTATTAATGCCATAATAATTAATATAGTGGTTATCCAGAACAAATCATTATTTTCGACTTCTACCTTATTAATGACGTTTGCAATGGAGTCCACTGTCTTGGTATCTATTAAACCCATAGTGGGTATACTATAAAAATTATTGTTGAAATGTTCTGGTTTATATTCTTTACTTATTTTGTTTGTCTTTATTGACATCTATTTCTAAGGCTATTTCTTATTCATTCTCCTAACGGAAATAAAGATTTTTAGGAAATGTGGTTGGCTCACAATTCGATTTACAATTCATTATTTAAAAAACAAAATTCTTCAACCACATTTGTTAGTACAAAGCCTATTGTTTGGTTTAGTAGTGTTCACGCAGCGGTTTCCCGCATCGGCTTGATATTAAAATTAATTAATTAAAATAAAGGCAAATGGGGCATTGGCAATTATGCAGCCCGTTTGCGTTGTTTCGCATCAGTGCGAAGCTCATCTAGTTGTTGTAGACGCTCTTTGTAGCGTTGTCGGGATGATTCGTCTTTGGCCAACTGGATCACTTCCTTGACCAGTCGCCGTTGCTGTAAGAGTTTTGCTCTTCGTCCACTCCTTTTATGTTTTGGTATTTCCTTTTTTTCCTGGCGTGCCCTGTACTCAGCTATTGTGAGTGGGCGTGGTCCATCGGTTGGATTTGTCTGTAAGGCCTCTTGCAACGTCGGCAAATCCCTATGATCAATAGGAACAGCGTTGTTGAAGTTTAGCTCCTCTGCCATTAATTGTTGTATGGTTAACTGGTGGTTGATTGGTAATAATTTTAGTATTTATTGTAGAATTTTGTGCTGAGTGAGCATGTGACTTGTGTTGGGATTTTGCTATTTTTGCATTTACTTGCAAAAGTTGTTTTCAGCTTAATTTTTGAGCTGTCTATTAACCGGGTGTTGGCGTATTGGTGTATAATGGTCACCTTAAGTACGCTATTCTATTTCCCAATACACTTCACTATACTCTACTCACTCAGTCATATTGTATCCACATCCATCCAGTCAACAACAACAGTATTATAAGCAGCCTCGTGACTATGTCACGGTCGCCATGTAAAGTAAATCAATTTGGTTCTTGGTTCTTCGCCAGTTCATATCCCACTGTTTCTTTATTGCGAAAATATTCTTTGTTTAAGTCATAATGGTTTTTAAATATATATATGTCGCATCGATATTATTTATTTAATTCCTTAGTTGTTAAGTATCATCACTTATTATCTTGTAATGAATGTCATCACTAATAAAGAATAAGTGACAAAGATAGGAAGATTATCTATTCTCATCCATCCTCTTCCTACTTGTGCCTTCTCTTGCACACGATCCACAAGCCCAACAGAATTGACTGTTCTGCGTAGCCTCGGTCTGACACTGCGTTAGAGCGAGACAAATATAGTGTGTGTCCGAATGGATGATGCAATAATTGCAATCATGGCGTAGTGGCTAACTGGCGTCAAGAAGACGCGTGCCAAAAAACGGTGTCTAGGCATTGTGCTAGCATCAAATTCGAGTCAGTGAAAAACGGACACTAAAAGAAGGCAGTCGAAATGTCGAGGAAACGCAAGGCCACGATCCGAGAGGCACAGGAGGTGGAGATGAATGAGTCCTTCAGACTCCGATATATACATATGTGTGAGCAGCAGTTCTCACGCTGCGCAGCTAACCGTCTCATACATAATTGAGCGGTCATATTACATTTGCACTTAATGCTTGCATATATACGCTTATACAATTTTGCTACATACTCTATATTTAACAGGGTATATGCATTTGTGTATCTACACCCAAATATTTTTGGAAAATTTTTAACAAAAACCTGCAACATGCGCTGACAGGTTTCCAAATTTGCTTCCTGGTGGAATGGGTTGCACAGCATCCTATATGCGCCATGCAATAACATAAATATATAATATTGGTCATCAGTAATTTCATTTTTTAGAACATAAACTCCAGTGTACAATAAAAATTAACGGAATTCTGTAGCTTTCCATTTTGAGAGTTCACTCAATGACCTAGGTGCTCTTGCGAATTCTCTGGGCATTTTCTTATGCAAGGACATCAACTTAAGGGATATGTTCAGTTTTTATTGATTAGTTAATTTATCACATGCCTTATTTGTTACCAATCTAACAGGAAATTTACGCATGACTCCAAGATCAACTAAATGCATTAAATCCAGTGGAATTTGAGTCACCCTTTTAATATTTAGGGTTTCAAAAGGTGTCATTTTCGTTAAATATTTTTTTTTGTGGTGATATTATTTTCTTTTTTTGAAGTCCTCGTCTGTTATCGATTCTCCACTTTCAGTTTTGTATGTCAAAACACCATTTATTTTCGTCCCAACTTGGTTGCATTTCGCAAATCCATGCGATGATGTATGGCCAGGAGTCCCACTGACATAAGCTCTGGCTGGGGCATCACAAACAATGGCTCTAACTTCTATTTTAATGCTCTTTTCTTCGATCTCAAGTCCATTTAAAAGTATTTGCTCTAATTCGCTTATGAATTGGCCAAGAAATTTATCGCAATTATTAGGCTTCGATTTGCCAAAAAATATTCCTACTGGTACTACCGGTGAATTCCTTAGATTAAAATGGGCCAAAGTTGTGAATTAGAACTTTTAAATAGCGGAATACCATCAATGTTAACGTCTAAAGTTGTTTTATCCTTAACATTATATGCCATCAACAATTTAGTTATTTGATTTTAAATGTAAATATGTAAATAGGAGCCGCCATCGATTTGGGGAATAACTGCTTTAGTTGCCGAAGTGTATTTGTAAAATGGCGACACATTTGCATTATTTTTCTTTAGTATATGCACTAAGTCAACTGCGCAGTCACGGGTTGGTCTATGTCTTATGTCTTTTTTAAGTCCTCATTGAGGGTATTATTAGAATTGTCAAATTTATCATTAAGTTCACTTTCATTATTTATATTTTCATCCATTTTCACTTCACTTTCACACACAACAATTTGATTTTCAAGCTCATTTTCTTCTGGCGCAATATTAGTTAGTTTGTCTTCATATTTTCGGTAAAGGTTAAATAGCTGCATGCGTCACCGATTTTGTTTAAATTTTTGTTACTGATTGGGCTATATTTATCATGATTTTAGGTGAAAGAATTATTTGGCGGTCGCTTCTAGTTATACCCTTCGACCATTGAAAATGGTCAAAAAAGGGTATACTAACTTTGTGCAAATGTATGTAACAGGCAGAAGGAGGCGTGGCACACCCCATAAAGTATATATATTCTTGCTCAGGATCACTAGCCGAGTCGATTGAGCCATGTCTGTCTGTCTGGATGTCCGGATGACCAGATGAACACACAGATCTCAGCTATTATAAGAGCTAGAGATACCAAATTTGGCATGAACATTTCTGTGTAGCCGGCGCAGATCAAGTTTATTTCAAATGTTGGGTGCCATGCCCACCGCCCCCGCCAATCGATAATTTAATTTTTGAACTCAATTTGTAAGCGTTGTATTAAAGATAAAACTTTCTGACTTTGACATATACTAAGCTGATAGTTATATCTACTTATTCTCTAAATTGCAATCCAATCGGACAATAAACACAAAAGTTATTCAAGAAAGTATGAGCATAAAACCAAGTGCTTGTGTCAGGTAACAAGGAAGGCAGGCGAGCGCCATCTATCGAGAATAGTTTCAAATCATGTGCATATGTATATGTGTACATACATAGGAACGTAGGTCGAAGGGTATCCCACTGTCGCGTCGCGCGACTGTTGCTTTTCTTACTGGATTTTTTAATTAAATCGCGCACGCGATTTTATTTTTTCAAAAATTTTTTGTCTGCAGCGCTCTATTCTTCAACAAAAATATTTTTTTTGACAGCACATATATGTTATTTTGGCAGCATATTGAGTTATTAAACATCTACGTTGGCGTCAGTCTGCCGACCAACGAGTTATAGTTGCAGGCGCCGAAACTCTCACCCAATATGCAACTCATAAAATATAACATTATTGTGTCTAAATAACATTTCGTTTCAAATAAATCGCTTGTAGGCCACTGTGCGAATCATTGTGACGTTTTACTCAGAATTGGCCAACAACAAAATACATGTAATTATTTTCAAAATTCAATTAAAAAAAATAGAAAAACCACAGTCGCGCTGCACGCGACAGTGGGATACCCTTCGATCTATGTTCCGGTGTAGTTTAATTTGTTAAATTCACACACATATACAAATGCGCATGCTTTTAAATTATTGCCGACAGATGGCGCTCGCGCTTTGCGCTCGCCCGCCTCCCTTGTTAGCTGATACAAGCACTTGGTTTTATGCACATACTTTCTTAAATAACTTCTGTGGTTATTGTCCGATCGGATTGCAATTTCAAGAATACGTAGATATTTTAATGAGCTTAGTATATGTTGAAGTTAGAAAGTTGTATCTTTTATACAGCGCTTACAAATAAAGTTTAAAAACTAAATTATTGATTTGCGGGGGCGGTAGGCGTGGCACCTAACATTTGAAATAAACTTGATCAGCTTATAGTACACAGGAGTCTTTCTGCCAAATTTGGTAACTCTAGCTTTTATAATAGCTGAGATCTGTGCGTTCACACAGACAGACGGACAGTCGGACAGACGGACAGACGGACAGACGGACAGACAGACAGACATGGCTCAATCGACTCGGCTTGTGATCCTGAGCAAGAATATATATACTTTATGGGGTCTCCGACGCCTCCTTCTGCCTGTTACATACATTTGCACAAAGTTAGTATACCCTTTTTTGACCATTTTCAATGGTCGAAGGGTATAATTAACACTGCTTCTAAAAAAAAACCAGTAAGAAAAGCAACTATAGCGCGGCACGCGACAGTGGGATACCCTTCGACCCTTGATCTAGTGTAGTTTATTTGTTATATTCATACACATATGCATATGCTTGAAAATTATTCCCGACAGATGGCGCTCGTCCGTCTCCCTTCTTAGCTGACACAAGCACTCAGTGGAATCTACTCAGATGGGGACCCCTGAAGACGAAGTGTTTCAGCTAGCTTGTGAAGTTTGACAACAGGCAAATGCTTCGGCCAGCGCGCTGGCAGCCTGAAGTCAATTTTCTGTTTCGGCGTAGAGAGCCAAGAGACTGAAGCACAGTGGACAAAAATGGTTATTTTGGGGCGAAAATTGTATAACATTCGAAAACATGTGTATTTATAGTTCATTGAGTAGATAGATTAAATATTCATAATTATATTATAATTTGTATATCAAATTTATAATATGAAAAAATAGAAAAAAGCCACAGTCGCGCTGCACGCGACAGTGGGATACCCTTCGACCTACGTTCCTATGTATGTACACATATACATATGCACATGCTTTTAAATTATTTCCGACAGATGGCGCTCGCCCGCCTTCCTTGTTAGCTGATACAAGCACTTGGTTTTATGCACATACTTTCTTAAATAACTTCTGAGTTTATTGTCCGATCGAATTGCAATTTCGAGAATATGTAGATATTTTAATGAGCTTAGTATATGTTAAAGTCAGAAAGTTGTATCTTTTATACAGCGCTTACAAATTAAGTTCAAAAATTAAATTATTTATTTGCGGGGGCGGTGGGCGCGGCACATAACATTTGAAATAAACTTGATCAGCTTATAGTACACAGGAGTCTTCCTGCCAAATTTGGTAACTCTAGCTTTTATGATAGCTGAGATCTGTGCGTTCACACAGACAGACAGACAGACAGACAGACAGACAGACAGACAGACAGACGGACATGGCTCAATCGACTTGGCTTGTGATCCTGAGCAAGAATATATATACTTTATGGGGTCTCCGACGCCTCCTTCTGCCTGTTACATACATTTGCACAAAGTTAGTATACCCTTTTTTGACCATTTTCAATGGTCGAAGGGTATAAAAAACTAGAAGCGACCGCCAAATAATTCTTATTCAAATTTAAACAAAATCGGTGACGCATGCAGCTATTTAACCTTTATCATATTTTTCTTAAAGTTGCTGTTTGAGCCTTCTTTTATGACGCTCACTGTACATTTTCACTTTTTTACACATAAAATATATTATTGAATTCAATTTTTGTATAAATAAAATTAAATCTTACCACTTAAAATATAACGCTCAAACTTATTGAATTAAACTTTTTTTTTTATAATTTTGATTTGTCTTACTCTTGCTCTGAATGACTCCTCGCAATTATCACAAATTTGGTCAAAGTGGAAACATTAAGCAAGACAATTGTTTTTGTAATTGTCAAAGCCAACTAAGACAAAAATGAACATGATGGAAAATATAGTGAGAAATTGAACACGAAAAAGCGACTAAAAGTAGGCTTTCAAATTCGATTGATACTTAGTGGTTCGGCGTTCGGTTACCTTAGGGTGAATAGGGTAATTACCCATGTAGGGAGTAGTCGGATAAGTAGTTTAGAACGACTGGGTTTTAATTATTTCTTCAAAAACTTTTATGTTAATTATCCGATCGCATCCAAATCATTTGGGATTTAGTTAGTGAGCTGTCTAGCATTAAAATTGCACTTATCGATTTACGAAGGCGAAAAAGGGGGGCAAAATCTAAAACAAACTTGATCTGCGTGCAAAAATAAAATATATTCATACCAAATTTCTTAGCTCTAGCTATTATAGAGTCTGACATCTGGGTTTTCATACGGACGAACAGACAGACGGACATGGCCATATATACGTAGTTTGTGGGGTCTGCCACTTCGCCTTCTGCCTGTTACATACGTTTTCAAGTTATGAATCCCTTCTACCACTAAGCATCGAACATATAGACACTAAGCAATGAACACATAGAGACCTCAAACAGCGTCAAAGCGGTTTGAGGCTGATTTTTCGAACCAGCCACCCCAGAGAGAAGAAGCAGAACAGAAGCAAACGCTCGACCGGGGTAGCTCGAGTGCATAGCATCAAAACTGCTTCAGTCGCACAACGGCAGCGGAACGATAAGCATGCGCGTACTTCTTTGCGCTGTGCGATCGTTTCCATGTGTGCTATGTATGCACAAGCTCGCATATGAATGTATGCGTTGCTTGTGAAGTTCGACAACAGGCAATGCTTCGGCCAGCGCGTTGGCAGCCTGAAGTCAATTTTGTGTTTCGGGGCTCGAAAGCCCAGGGACTGGGGCACAGTGGGCAAAAATCTTTATCTTGCGGAGAAAATTGTATAACTTTTGAAAACATTTGGCGTGTTCTGCTTTGGATAATTTTATTTAGTAATTTTATATTTATGTATTCAGAATTTGTATACCCTTCGACAATTGAAAATGGTCAAAAAAGGGTATAATAACTTTGTGCAAATGTATGTAACAGACAGAAGGAGGCGTGGGAGACCCTATAAAGTATATATATTCTTGCTCAGGATCACCAGCCGAGTCGATTGAGGCATGTCCGGATGTCTGTCCGGATGTCCGTCTGAGCAGATGAACACACAGATCTCAGCTAATTTAAATACTAGAGACACCAAATTTGGAATGAAGGTGCAGATCAAGTTTATTTCAAATGTTGGATGCCACGCCCACCGCCCCCGCAATTTAATAAAAAAATAATTTAGTTTTTAAACTCGATTTGTAAGCGTCGTATAAAATATATAACTTAAACATATACAAAACTGATAGTTATCTCTACTTATTCTCGAAATTTCAATCGGATCGGGCAATAAATCGGGAGTTATTCAAGACAGTATGAGCATAACTCTAAGTGCTTGTGTCTGCTAACAAGGGAGGCGGCGGCGCGAGCGCCATCTGTCGAATATAATTTGAAAGTATGTTCATATGAATTAAACAAATTAAACTACACCGAAACATAAGTCGAAGGGTATCCCACTGTCGCGTGCCGCGCGACTGATGCTTTTTTTACTGGTTGATATTATATAAATTAATGCCGCCAAATAACCATTTTGGCTCACTGTAATTCGGACAAAAACAAACACACAGTTGCTTTCACGCTGGCCAGGCCCGTAGCTAAGAGTGTGCAGGGTGTGCGATGCAGAAGGGCTCTCAACTGTCAGGTGCTCTCGGTTACCAAACATAAAAATGTTATTAATGGGGATATATTTGTACAATTCAATTCCTTTGGTAAACATACATATATATATTTATTAAATAAAGTAATTCAACTAGGAGTCCCCGATAAGTATTGCACAGGGGCCCGTAAAACCCTCGTTACGGCCCTGTGCCTCAGTCTCTAGGCTCTCGAGCCCAGAGACACAAAATTGACTTCAGGCTGCCAACGCGCTGGCCGAAGCATTTGCCTGTTGTCAAACTTCACAAGCAACGCATACATTCATATTCGAGCTTGTGCATACATAGCACACATGCATTGAAACGATGGCTAGCGCAAAGAAATATGCCCATGCTCATTGTTTCGCTGTCGTTGTGCGACTGAGTTGATGCCGCTGTTCGCTGTTTTTGAAATGCTCACCAAAGAGAGCCGATCGCTCTCTTGTGAAACACTTCGGGCCGGGGGGTCATAATAATCCGAAGACCACTGGGCAACTACTTTCCGCTGTTTGAGAACTCTATATGTTCGATGCTTAGTGCTTCCACCCTATGGGTAGCAAGTATAAAAATCCGTAAAGGCATGCAGTTCGTGATGTTCATTATTGCCCATATGCACACTATAGCATACACACTCGTGTGCTACGACACTTATGACCGTTTATCGAACACTAGTATTAACACGTGTGTAATATCATATTATCGCTATTGAACTATAAACAGGAAGCCCGAATTTATTCTAGGAAGCTTTACAAATGGAAAGTTGAAGAAAAACTTAAAATGCGACTAGTGAAAACATATGAGTTAAAGTAATTTTTCATAATAACCTTTAGATTCCAAAATATTGACGGTAGTAAGTGGCTTCTTCATATAAATAAATATTTAAGGTGGATACTGGTTGATTCTCCAGTAATGTTCTTTATTGCAAACGAGTTATAAGTTACCAAACCTTTTACATTTTCTTGTCTATTCCGGAACTAATAACCAGCTTGAAAATTAAACATTGTTATTTTATATGGTTCAAATCAATTCAATGTCGTTTTTATCATAATGACAATTATGAAAATCGTTGCTTTTTAAATATCTTTTGTACGGTGGAGAAGCAGATCTCATTTCACTCAAGCAGATACATCGACAGACTGACCATGCATTGTAACCAACTTGCCCGACGTTTAAGGCGGACAATTCCAGCAAGACGACTTAAAAGGAGACATTGCCATAGTCTTATAAACAATCAATAGTATCTGGCAATTACAAATTTAGCTACACTAGAAGCTATTAGCTATTAATACACAGAAACTACTTATAAGTCGTCTTGGAGAAGTAACAACCATAGATGCTCATTAGGATATAGAAATATATGTATTCTGATCCCTAATGAAATAAATAAATAAATTAAGTTAAAAGATACAAATATTTCTATTACTACACTAAAGTTAAGTTTGGATTTGGATCAACAAAAATTAGTGAGGAAATTGTGGAAGGAAAATTAACAAACCCTAAGGTGCGTTGCAAACTCCTGGCCAAAATTAATTTACAATATCATTCTCGAATATTTGGGTATGAGAAAGCTCTGTGCAAAGTGTGTGCCCCGCGAGCTCAGTTTTGGTTGATGATTCGGAGCAGTTTTTGGAGATGTTCAAGCGTAATAAGCCCAAATTTTGGTGTCGATATGTGACAATGGATGAAACATGGCTCCATCATTTCACTCCGAAGTCCAATCGACAGTCATCTGAGTGGACTGCACACGATGAACCCGCTCCATAGCGTGGCAAAACGCAACAGTCGACGAATTATTTGCATTGACTACCTAGAAAAAGGAAGAACCATTAACAGTGACTATAATATAACGTTATTGCATAGTTCAATGGATGAAATCAGCGAAAAACGGCCGCATTTGTCCAAAAAGAAAGTGCTATTTCACCAAGACAATGTAGGTGAAAACGATTTAAAAAATCCATGAAATGGGCTTGGAATTGCTTCCGCATCCGCAGTAATCTCCAGATCTGGCCCCAGCGACTATTTCCTGTACTCAGATCTCAAAAGAATGCTCGCTGGGAAGAAATTTTCGTCACATGAAGAGTACATCGCCGAAACTGAGGCCCATTTTAAGGCAAAGGACAAATAGTAATACAAAAATGGTATTGTAAGGATGTTTTCTCAGGCTGGGGTACATATCTCAGTCTCGCCAGGGTCTTTACAGAAAATTTATGAATACTAGGACTGCTATGACCTTTAGGGGCTACTAGCAGGTTATGCACTGCTGAGATATGTACAGGGTATAACAGGCGCACATGGTCCACGTCACGCACGTGTACTCGCAGGCCACCTTGAGCTCGCGTGCACGCGACCCCTGAGCGCTCCTTCGTGTCACGCGTGCCTGGCCGGCCGCTTGCCGTGCGGAACGCCCGTGACCGCAGGTACTTTCGCCTGTACTCCCACAAGTCGCTCAGTGGTGTATTCCACCACGCCGCAACTCGTTAGAGCACACGCTCACGCGCCCACTTGCCAACTAGCGTTTCACTGACGACACGGCCTACGGGTGTGTATACTCAGAATCTCTTACTGGTCGGCGGAGCACCGGCATGCCAGAAGACACGACTCTGCGAATACACACTCACGCAGGCACACACGTACACGACACCTTTACACACGCACTAGGAAAGAAAGGGCCACCGGGTAAATGATCACTGCGGGTTTTCTTTTCGTTTAAATTTGTAACATGGTTTTCTTTATTTCTTATCGCACTTATCCTAATTACTTGGTCCTTGTCCAGAGCTTTCATTATTTTCTTTCTTACTGCTTACCTAGCATGTCCTGCGACAGGATTCATCGTCCTTCAGGGTATTCTGGCACTGTACTTTGCACTAAGTTCACTTTTAAAGGGCTAGCACAACTGGCTTGCTCTGCTGCTCTCGATCCACTCCCCTTTGCCCTAGTTACGCAGCTCGCACTTTGCTGCTTGCATTTCGCTGCCTGCGCCTCGCTGCATGTATGTATGTCGCTGCCTGTCTATGCACACGCTCTGGGTACCGAGGCACCGTAACTTGTGCGTGCGCTAGGCATGGGCGCCGAACGACTAGGGTTTTGCTTGTGTCGTGTACCCTGTTCGCTGTTTTTGCCTATGCCCTTGCCTAATGCTTTGCTGCCTACGTTTTCTTTAAAAATACTGCGGGGTATATTAGACTTAAAGAAACCTTATATTTATTTAAAAAAATGTGCCGCGCTTCATGCAGCGTCTCAGTATTGAAAAGTTGAAGAAACTCTATCACCCTTGAAGGCAACTATGTTGAATAAACAGAAATAATTTTGACAAATGTTACACTATGGTAGGTTGGGAACTTATCAATTGACCTGTTAAACATAGACGTGGATAAGCTACGAAGACGATCTCCTGCTTATTATATTCCACATACCCACAAACCAATTAATAAACGATGAAAGTTGTTCCCTGCCCCAACTACAACGGTTACCAGCTAGATCACACTACCACACAATCCTATTTTGAAATAGACAAATTTTAATATTTGATTCCGAAAAGATATAAATAAAGCATGAGTTACCACCAGGAAGACAACACTTAGGTCAGTCCAGCAATAATGTCAACAACGCGACGACACATTAGGAGGAATGCTGACTCAGCGGCCAGCAGCATGTTGCAATCCCCAATTGAATACTACAAATATTGTCAATGTTTATGTTAAGACTTCCCCCACAAACATATGTACTTAGATATATATATATAAGAACCAAGCATATGGCTTTACATGCCTGGACTTCACTTATACATATTTTGAGAACCAAACAATTGGACGTCTTTTCTTAAACCCTTGCTTTGTTGAAACCTAACTTCTATCTGAAGACTCAATTAAACCACCAATCTCTACAAGGGCGCTTCTAATTCGCGCATGCAGGCAGTCAGCGTAATGAATATTTATTCTTAAACTGAATGTCAAATAAAGCAATCATTGAACTACTCTGCAAGTTTTATTATTGTTTCAGTTTTCTGTGTGATATTTTCCAGGTCTAAATATATTTTGTTCTCCGCGACAAAAGATATTTTGATATCTTACACTTTAGTATATAAATTTATAACTTGATGTATCTTATAAATTAGCAGTCAGTAATTGTATAAAACTGAAACACTCTTTTACTGGGAAGAACAGAAAATAAATATATTCATTCGGCATGCGAAACCGTTAATTCACTAGGGTAACTAAACAATACTGAGTTATTTTCGTAAATAGACCATAATAAATGAATAGATTTTGAAGCATTCCAACTCAGCCGGTAATAGTATTGCTATCTTATCAACAATAATATTAATAAGTTGGTTTCATTTACTGATAATCATTGCAGCTAATTGGATAAATTACCCTCGCAAATGGCGAATATGATTAGTACGCCGAGAAGCAACTTGTAAAGTTGACGCTTAGTTATAACAATACATTCCTGTTTGGCATGTTTAAGTCTAAATCATTTAATTTGTATAATGAAGAAACTTCAAAGCAAACAAAACAACTCTATCAACCACGCAGAATGCGATGGCTCAAGTTCATTCTTCTACCAGTTGCGACTTGCTTTGTGATCTTCTTAGTAGTCTATAATATAGATTTCTCAAACGAATCATTTCAAGCCAACTCCACATCAGTTTCAAGCTATTTCGATAAAACGGGCATTATTTATTTAAATGGATTCGAAAGTAAAAAATCAAAGATGTTTATGAATCAAAACTGTACAAACTGTACATTTTTCATTGATTGTCAACAACTTTATCCTGAAAACTACGAGTCGTCAGATGAAAAAATTGCAGAGAACGCAAATATTGATCTAAGATTAGGTATCAAATTAGTTCCCTTAGATAGATACATAATAGAAAGTGTTGCTGTGGCAGACAATATGAAAAATAAAATAAAAGTTAACTGTTTTCAAAATGTTTCCTTCGACAAAGAGAGTAAATTCTTTAACAGAATCGAGAATTTGGAATTACGACAAATCAAAGATTTGAGTGCAAATATTTGGAGCAAACTAAGTCTACTGCATTCACCGCGTCCATTTAAAGTTTATATTGAAATTAAACTTTTTGGAAAAGTTTGCCAATATAATATGAATAACATCAAGTCTTTGGAGCGAAGCAATCTATATACGACATCTATTGGCAACTTACGAAAGTCGAGAAGTGCCGTCAACCTGAATGGGACTTCTTTATTGGAAACAATTGATCCAAATTACTCTACAACACCTCCAACTACGACTACAACGCCTAAGCAAACTGCCCGCACTAAGACCAGTACTAAAACCACTCCATCGATTAGTGTGAATGACTCGACTCATTCTGCCAGCATGATCTGTGTCAGCCCTGATAAGGAGATAGTCAGTAATAAATCAGTATCCTACAACGGACATATTCAAATCGTCGATTCTTCATCGCAATCTGTAAAAGTTGAGCTATCTCAGGTTGATCTTGAATTTGGGAAACTAGTGTATTTTTCACATTATTCACAAATCAGTTATGTGGAAATAAATGAGGCTGATGAAACTTTATATGATACAACCATTGAGCTGGACTTTTTAAACTGTGACACTGCCTTTGTGTTTTGTCTACTGAGTGATGAGAATACAACTTCCCCATTTAACTGTCAATCTCATCGGACCATGACTTGTGATGATGCAAAGCACAGCTGGTTCATAGAACAAAGCTCGCTAATTATAGGTATTACTATTCCTGGGATACTATGCAGTGTAATATTCGGATCTGCTGCCATGTACTGTACTCTCAGGCTTCGGCCGACTTGGCTACATGGAAGCAAGCGACTTGTTCGTCTTGTGCGTGACTCACAAACCATGTATCTACTTCCTAAGCACTTCAAACCCGAACTTTATGGATCTTCCAAGTAAGTTTTCAAATATTACATTCATTAAAGAATTTGCTTTTATTTGAAATGTTCACAGGAATCAAATTTTGGATGCTGCAGCCAGTGAATACGTTGAATACTTTCGACATTTGGAACAAGGAAATCTCTATAAATCTGGCTCGAATAATTACAATATACCACCTCAAGAAAGTGCCCCCTCCGTACCGATTCCTCCATATACATATGAATCTTTCGAATTATATGAAGAGCTCGTGTGAAAATTAATTTAATAAAATCAGAAATACTACTGTCATTTTGGATTACTTTCGCCGATTCAATTTTATTCTTGATTGCGCCTGATTTGTCATGTTCTTTTACAAACGCAGGAATAAGGACTGCAGGTCCGAACAAAGTAAGTATCAATAGTCGCATAATGTTTCTTTTTTATCCCATAGGATATGATTAGAATACGTGAATAATCTGCTTGACAGAAAATTCAAATCATCTCAATCATTAGGGCTAACACAATCAAGCTTATATACGAACCAGATATAAAAAACGGCAGTAATACCTTTATAATTTCGTTAAACTCGAATTCAATTCAATAATAATTCCAAATAGCAAACTCTGTAAAACTTCTTTTACCACCTATTGATTTTTCGCTTCACCTGCGTATGGTATACAGCAACCTTCATGGCAAATCTTGTGTTTAATATCTTGACATTCAAACCAACAGTCAGACGGACAGACGCTCAATCGACTTGGCTGTCATAAGGTGTTTTCATCTCAATGAGGAACACAAATTTGGTATACTTAAAATTATCAACGATTGAATTGCACAAAATCAATGATAGAAAATTGCTAACCAGTACCTCCAAAATAAAATATAAAAATTCCTATGTCTATGCCCAACTTTATGTCTTCCTCATTCCTGATAAACTTCCAATCCCAAATATTGAAGCACTCCCAGTAAAGTTTCAAGACTTTCTTTATTTTAAAATCTTTGGATTTTGCCAAGGATTTCATCAAATACAATGGGATAATGAATCCATCAGGGAAAACGCCTTAAATTTTAGAAAATATTGCTTAGCGTATATAGATTTTATTATAAATTTATCAACGTCGAGACTAGTTTGCAATGCAACAGATGAATGGACAGACGGACATGGCCATTTCGAATCCCCACGTGATGTTTAGTCAGAATACATATACTTTATAGGGTCGGATATGTCTCCTAAGGTGCGTTGTAAACTTCTGCCCAATATTAATATATCCTCTGATAAATAAAGGTACTTTTACGAATTTGCAGGTTTGAGCACAATTGGGACCACTATTATTTATTGAATTTATCTCGTTGCTTCCTTTTCAAAAATAATTTTAACATAGCAACCTTTATAAATGATTTGACTGAACAGCTTTGACAGCTGTTAAATGTGACAAGGAAAATTACTATACCCTTTTTTGACCATTTTCAATGGTCGAAGGGTATAAATATTCAATAGAGATGAGACAATTCTCATATGGGAAACATAAATAATTAACAAAGGTAAGAAATGAAATTTTAAGAACTAAACTAAAGTTAAAATCGCTGCTTATGTCAATGCCTTCTAGATGCCACTTGACCAGAAGGCAAAGGGGAGAGACAGAAATCAAGTCTCTCCCCTTTTCACAAGATTTGTCCAGTGAAGATTAAGACATTGCTGCTGCTCATCCACGAGCTGTTGGCCACAGTACAGTTGCTACAGTTGCATATGAGTCAACTTCAGGCGATCCCGTTCCGGCACTAGAGTCATCCAGATTGGTAAGTGATGTGTTGTTGTACATACAAATCCTATTATTGGAGTATTCTTAATGTCTTTTTAAGGCCGGTTAACAAGATTCATCTAGCAGATCATTTAAATCACTCTCATGGCGTGAAAAAGTGAGTTGTTCAATTGTAATATGCTGGTCAGCTGCAGGGGAAGGACGATGCAGGTGTCGCCCAGAAGGGCCGAGTGACAGGGTAAAATCATTTGCAACAGAACCAGAATTCTGCCGATCCTGCACCCGCACTAGAGTCGTAGCAAGTTGGGAAATGTGTTGCTGTTGCTGCAACTCTTGCTTTTTTTTTACCTTTTTTTTATTGAATCTTCTTGTATAAGAATTAACAATAAGTTTAATAATCTTAACAACAACAAATTTTTGAACAGTTATTCTATTTTTCCAACTGTTCCTTGATTATACGACCCTAAAAATTTCTTCGCTGGGATGGTAGGTCATTTCGACGAAGACGGGAACGAGTGCTGAGCTGCGTTAGACCTCTCGCTAGGTGGTTAGGGTGCGAAGGAGGCTTGCTATGGTATTTTTCCTTAAGTTCCGTAATTCCATTGATGACTGGTGGAATATTTAAGTCTCTTGCTGACGCCTTAAACGACTGAGAGGCGAGCCAGCGCTCTGGACCCAGTGCCCCAAGGGGCCGAATGAGGAGATGTGTTGTCCTTGTTGTTCAGAGGAAAGAAATTGTCCAGTAGAATTGAGTGCATGAGGACTATAAGTTGGACGATATAACATATGTCCACTAAACATTGAGACTAATTTCTGGCTTACGCTTTTTAATAAATTGAATTGAAAAATCTATTTATTTGATATTTAAGTCTATTGGTAACATATAAAAAAATATATTTAGATAACACTTCATGGACCATTGTCTCCGATTTTCGTACCTTAGAGCGAATGTCTCGATTATGGTTCTGGTTGGTGCTTATATCGAATTCTTTCAACTTTCACTGGTTCAATTTATCAATTGTTGCTCGCTTTGTACTTCCCAGCCTTTTTCATACACCATACTTTTGAGAAGTGCCCAGAAACGTTCGATTTGACGTGCCTGTGGCACGTTTGGAGTGTTGTCCTTTCGGTACAAAAGGTATATTTTGATTGTTCAGCCAATCCAATGTTCACGACCAACGGCACGGCAGCACTTTGGTATTTTTTCGAATTGTTGTGCTATATATAATATTTTTGTGCTCGCTTACGCTTACGATATAAATTATGAGATATGTGTCTGCGTATAATGAGTAGACTCTTTTTTATTTGCGTGGTGATGACCGATGCTTTTAATGTCTTGAGAACAACTTTCGTTCGAAGACAAAGCTTCGTTCTTATCTTAAAGCTCTAAGGGCACTTGCATTAAACATGGTTCGGCTCTTTTGTAATACTAGGTGCGTGTCTTAACTTATATTACGCCGTTTTTCTTCAAAATATTGTGAGCGACAGACTTTGAAACTCAAAATTTGGATTCTAATTTACGGGTTGATTGACCTACTTTGATTTTCGCACTTGACAGCAGTTTGTTTTTGATCTGGTACTTTGTTTTGATATTCGGCCAGGTAAAATTTTATTTTAGTGCTCTTTTCTATTGCGGCAATGCTTTAAAACCCGAAAAAAGTGGCACGAGAGATTGGATTATCTTTAAAAAAAATCAATAATTTTACTGGTACGGAGTCGTCCAAACCAATTTGCAACAGATTTATGTAAATTCAACTTTTTCGACATTTTGATCAAAAACTGCAGGGTAAAATGAGTATGAAACCTCGGTAGAAATACTGTTGGACTTAAGAAGTGAGTTGAGCGCCATCTGCGTGTTAGTTTATGCACTAAAATCAACGTCTGAAATAAGTCTCAATGTTTAGTGGACATATGTTAATTCCTGCATTTGACCCTCCGCAATTAGGGAAATCTGTCGTCGTTGCTGCTGCCTCTGGCACGGACCAAGTGATGCATCTATTCTTTTGATTTGGGAAATCTGGCTGTAAAGTTGTAGTTTGATGTGTGATATGTATATTTCTTAACCGTTGCCACCCGTTGCAATACCATAGCAGATCTAGAGGTGAGTGGCTAATGCTTACAATAGTTTGCTCAGAATGGCGGGAAAGACCTGATGCTCAAGTTGCATCTGCTGTTGTGGGTATCTACCGGTTGTAGGGATCGAGAATGAGGATACCCTGATTGACGCTGAAGACACGGACCAAGTGAAGAATTCATCCTTTGAATTGGAAAATCTGACTGTATTGTACCAGTTTGATGTGTGTCTCTTAATTATTGCCACCAGTTACAGTACCAGTCCAGATCAATTGGTGGGTGACCAATGTTTACAATAGTTGGTTCTCTATGATGGCGAAAGAGTTGATGCTCAAGTTGTGTCTGCTGTTGTGGGTGTCTATCGCAGCATATATGCAGGGATTGAGAATGAGGAAACTCCGATTGACGCAGACGATACGGACCAAGTGGAAGATCTATCTATCTAATGTACCAATTTAATGTGTGATATGAGTGTCTGCTGGTGGGTGTTCATCACTACTTATGTATGTAGCATTCATGCAATTGATCACGTAATTGCAAATCCAGAAGACGTTCCAGCTCAAGAGTTATTTCCTGTCGTAGATTGGGATCAGAGATAAGTGGGCAGATATGGCGAATATCAGATTCAAGTGACTCAAGAGAGATGAGCTCATGCGGCTGCAGACCAGACAGTACGCATCTATTGGCATTCTACGTTAAATAATTAAATAATTAGACCAGATTTGTTTTGTAGTGACCCTATAGTTCTGGCGACTAGTTCGTAGCTAGTGAAATAAGTACTTACTAAGGGACTACCCCTACTTACTTTACACACCCTAAGCAATGTATTTTTTCATTTCGTGTTTTGTATGAAATGTCCGCAAATAGGGTCAATCGCCACCACATCGTTTACCAGTAAGTAGAGAATAGGGTACCCATGATTGGAGTACTTATGTAGCTACTAGAATTGACTACCCCTGATTAGAGTACTTACCCCATGAATGGTCTAGAGAAAGAAGTACCTACAATAGGAGTAGTACAGAAGTTACCCGTGAATAGATCAGTCAAAAGAGTACCCGTCACTAGAGTACTTATGTATATACCCATGATTAGGTGGGTGGAAAGAGTACCCATAGATAAAATGCATTCAAATAATGATTTATATATTAAATATTGTGTTTTTTATTTTAAAATTCAGCAAGAAGTTATACACTGCCGGCAGATGGCGTTTTCAGAGGAGGTGTGTGCTGTGTGTGATATATCGTCAGCGCCATCCAACGTCTATCGTTCGAAACAACCGGATTATCCATATTTTCTATTTTTGAAGTTATCGTCTGTTAATAACTTCCCACTTTCAGTTTTGTTAGCTCTGGCTGGTTTATCACAATCTTTGGCTCTAAGTTCCATTTTGATACACTTTTCGTCGGTCTTATTTCCAGCTTAATGTTTCGTCTATTAATTGGCTAAGAAATTCATCACAGTTCTTCAGAATAGATTAGCCTAAATAATTTCCAATTGGCAATGCAGATGAATTCTTAACATTTGTCTAAAATTATGTTATCGTTAACAAAGCAAAACAATTTCAGCATGACAATTGTTTTTGTAATTGTCAAAGCCAACTAAGACAAAAATGAACATTATCGAAAATATAGTGAGAAATTGGACACGAAAAAAGCGACTAAAAGTAAGCGTTCAAATTCGTTGATACTTAGGTGGTTCTGCGTTCGCTTACCCTAGGGTGACTATTGTAACTGCCCCTGTAGGGAGTAGTCGGGTATGTTGTTTAAATATTGCTTAACTTACACCAGAAAGCGACGAAAAGTAGGCGTTAAAATTCTATTGACACTTAGTGGTTCGGTGTTCGTTTACTAAAGGGTGAATAGGGTAACTACCCATGTAAAGGGTAGTCGAATAAGTAGTTTATGTATGGCTTATCGACACCCCCAGTTGAGCTACTAAGCACATCTCTCTAAAAAACTAAAAAAAAAAAAAAAAAATTTTAATTTCTTCAAAAATTGGAAAACAAAATATTTCACAATTTACCTAAATAATTATAAACCAGTAAGAAAAGCAACAGTCGCGCGGCACGCGACAGTGGGATACCCTTCGACCTACGTTCCAATGTATGTACACATATACATATGCACATGATTTGAAATTATTCTCGATAGATGGCGCTCGCGCTTCGCGCTCGCCTGCCTTCCTTGTTAGCTGACATAAGCACTTGGTTTTATGCTCATACTTTCTTGAATAACTTTTGTGTTTATTGTCCGATTGGATTGCAATTTAGAGAATAAGTAGATATAACTATCAGCTTAGTATATGTCAAAGTCAGAAAGTTTTATCTTTAATACAACGCTTACAAATTGAGTTCAAAAATTAAATTATCGATTGGCGGGGGCGGTGGGCATGGCACCCAACATTTGAAATAAACTTGATCTGCGCCGGCTACACAGAAATGTTCATGCCAAATTTGGTATCTCTAGCTCTTATAATAGCTGAGATCTGTGTGTTCATCTGGTCATCCGGACATCCGGACAGACAGACAGACATGGCTCAATCGACTCGGCTAGTGATCATGAGCAAGAATATATATACTTTATGGGGTCTGCCACGCCTCCTTCTGCCTGTTACATACATTTGCACAAAGTTAGTATACCCTTTTTTGACCATTTTCAATGGTCGAAGGGTATAAAAACTTTCGATAATGACCAAAAAACGAAAAAATAGATTAAAATCCCGTACGGTCAACCCTTCTTTTGTAGACTCGGAAGAATCGCTCAAAAGTATTGTTGTTGCTCCGTTCAACAAGAAATCAGCAGCCAATAATGACATGTCTCAGGATGATAGTTACGTGGATATATGCAATATTTCGGAAATAAGTTGTGGCTCACTATCAAATATATCTAATTGTTCGAGTGTATCCACCCTCTCAATTTCACCTCGCTCTACTTCAACAAAGATGTTGGAAAATGCACGTGGTTTGTCGCCAAAAACTTCTGTTAATGGACGGGGCTCGTTGTCAAAGGGCTCTAAGCCAAAATCCCCCAAATCGGCTCTTAATACAGAGCATGTTTCTGGACAACCACTGCAATTACCAACTCCTGCTCCTGTGGATGGTATTACTAGCTCTGAGCAACAGCAGCATTTATACCAGGATGCCTTGAAAATTAAGCCCCCTTTACTTTTTGTATCAAACATTACGCAAATCGTTCCCTTTTTTGGAAAAACTTAGAAGTTTGTCAGGCGCTGGAAACTTTTCTACCAAATCAACTGCAGGTGGAGTGCGTATACAGTGCAGTGACATTTCAACTTATAATTCTTTACGCGATGCCCTTAATGCCGATGACAGTCATCATTTGCACACATTTCAAGCTCGCAATGAGCGCGGATTTCGTGCTGTTATCAGACACTTGCATTGGTCAACGCCATGTGCCTGGATCAGAAATGAGCTGACTAATATGGGCTTTCCCCCTAAATATGTAAATGTACTAAAAGATAGAGCTAACAAGCCTATGAATCTGTTTGAAATTGAACTTGAGCCAAGTACAAGCAATGCTAATGACCAAATTTTGAAAATAGTCAACCTGGGTGGTCAGTCTGTTATTATTGAACGCCAACTCAAGCGCGCTGACCCAGTGCAATGTCATCGCTGTCAATTATTTGGACATAGTAAGAACTACTGTAGAAGGCCATTCAAGTGCATGAAATGCGCGGGTGCTCATCCCTCTACCGATTGCTGTAAACCACTAACCAGTAAAGGTAAATGCGCCAACTGCGGGCTTGAGCATGTTGCCAGCTATAAGGGCTGCCAAGCTTTCAAGGACGAGAAGGCCAAGCTTTTCCTTGTGCGCAATCGTGCCGTGCTTAAGCAATTGCCGCTGGCACCCCAACAGCAACATAGGCTTCCTTCTAAGCTGCAAAATCCTGGCTCCTTGGCTTTACAAAATACTGCAATTCAGAAAGAATCCATGGTCAGCCCCTTAGCCAATAAGCAGCAACAACCAAAGAAGCCACCGCAGCAATCAATTGCCTCCAAGCCTTCCTACAGTCAAGTTGTAGGTGCCAATTGTAGGTTAAATCCAATCAGCCAGCAGCTGCGCATCTTGTGAAGGTGCAACAACAGCTTCGCACAGAGCAGCAGCAGCAACATCAGCAGCATCAGCAGCAGCAGCAGCAGCTGCATCAACTATCTAAGAGTTCCTGTAATTCAATTGGACTTGCCCAAACTGAATCGCATCATGCTGTGGACCTTCTTTTTCAAACTGTTCAGCAAAATTCAGCTATAATTGCTGAATTGGGAAAAAAAATTGAATCTTTGCTCAATCTCATTCAAACACTTATTACCTTGCAAACACCTGGATCTGCTTGCCAGCCATCAATTAGCCGTATTTGGTCTCCTGCCAGTATTGAAACTTCGAATCCCCTCCTCTAATGGCTTGCCATTTAGTCACTGAGGATTGCTTTTTGATTTTGGTAACAAACTTGTGGAGCTCGAAGCCAAGTCTGGATGATTTTATCAAGTCCCGCAATTGTATAACAACATTCTAGCAAATTGGAATTTTCTCAATTTCCTTGCCTCACATTGAACAGTTTATTTTTAACTGTCAAGCCAAATTTGTATAGGTTGCTTTGATCTACTTGTTTTTTCATTATTTAGTAACAAGACAAATAAATAAATGTTCGTATTGATTACGATCTCAGTTGTGCTACTAAGCACATCTCTCTTAAAGCAACCAGCCACTCTCGTAAGTGTCAAAATCAAAAGAGAAGGAATACACCGCGTGTTCCACTTTAGGTGTGACCGAATAACTTAAGAACTATAATGCCATTTTTGGTATTTTATTAAATACTAATTTGGGGATATTTTAGCTTCATATTTCAACAGCATCTTTGGATAGAAACAGGCTGGTCATCCAGAGGTTCTATAGCTCTGCGTCTGGAAGTGTGTCCTCCTAAGACTCTATGTCGGAGCCAATTTATAGCCATTTCGTTGCAACGCCGTGGTGGGCCAGTAATTCTTGCTTTAACTATTTTTATTAATTCATCTGTTCTTTTACTAATGGCTTCATTTTGCTCTCGCTCCTCTTTTACAAGTCACAGTAGGGTAGGTAGCACTGAGATTGAGGCTGAGTTCTTTTGAGTGGGAGTATATGCTTTTGTAATTGGTTTGTCTGAGACGACTAGGCTCGAACGGCGTGTGAATAAGCTTGCGTGCTTCCTCGTTTGAATGATGGCAAAGTGAAGCTGCGAATTTGCTACTCAATTGTTGCAACATTTCTTCAGCAGTTGAAATATCATATCTGTCTCTTAGGAATTGATTCCGAACAAACCATGGCGCATTCATTGTTTTACGAACTATTTTGTTATGCATTATTTGAATACGGTTAAATTGCGAGTCGGAGACTAGGGCTTCCCAGACAGGCAGACCGTAGTTTCATATTGGTGCCATGAGTTGTTTGTAAATTATTGCTTTACATTTTTTAGACAGCAAACTCTTTCTAGACAGTAGCCATTTGAATTTTTCGCCAGTACACAATGGCATTTTTTCGTTTTTTCGGCATCAACTCCAATTTTAAAGATAAAGACTGAAATTTTCGTGGTGTATTATTAAAAGTATGACTGAATTTCGGTTTTGTTTTAGTCGACTTCCGCTTTATATTAACAGAGACAAATATTAAAACTATAATTTATTGCTATTCTTTCGCTCGAGTTGCGGTCCTGCATTCGTGTAATCATTCGTATTTCAACCTTTCTCTTGCATTTTATTTCTAGTAAATTTAATATATCGATATGTGGCACGCAAGCAATTGTTTATTAATTTTCTGAAAGCGCTTCAAAATGTAAATTATTTTTGTCATTTTAGCTTAATGTAAAGACGATGCTGCTTTATTTTGTGTTATTAAATTATGTTGTTGCTTATAAAGATGCTTCTAAATAATATTTTCCCAATTAAATATGTATAAAAAAGTTTTTTATGGCGATTATTGTTGCTGTTTATTCAGCTATAAAATGTAGTTTTTTGTAAAAGTGGCAAAAACGGGCAAAAAACTAAAATGGATGTCAATTGTGAATAGTTTATTTAACAACTTTTCATTGTCTCAACTGGACTCAACTAACGTTACAGACCACACAAATTACAACTTCAATTCTTGATTAAAGTCTAACAAATACATCAGTAAAATATCATAAAATGGATATTAACGCACAATTACTGCGGACTTTGTATTAAAAACTTATAAAACACGCCATGATTGTTTTTTCTATTTTCAATATGTATTTTTTTTAAAGTAATAGAAGATTTTTAAACACTAATTTACAGCAAATTACTAGATCAATTTAGCCAACTTTAATCGATAATTGAACTGTTGCTGAAGGCGGTAAAAATCAACAAAAATATTTGTTAAGTAGTTTGAAATGTGGTTAAACAAAAAATTATATATTTTTTAAAATTTAAAACAACTTATAATTTGTAAAAATGCGTAAAAATTGACAAATTTTTCCCATAGTGCAGTGGCTTACAATCTATTACAAAGATAGGAGACGTAATTTGCGATCCAGATGAATCCCCAAGTATTGTTGTCGATTTTGTTCTGTATTGGTTGACCATTTAAAGGCAGTGAATTTTTATTGATTCCAGAAGTGCGCAGTGTAAAAAGGACATGTGCTGTTTTTACCACGTTGATAGTAATGCACCAGCGTCCAGTTTATAAGATTATGAAGGTATGATTGGTTGTTTTGAAAGCATTCATTGGGAAATAAGGAGGAAGACATGATTGTGGTGTCGTCAGCGTATGTAGAAAGCATTTGTTCACAAGAGTTAGAGTTAGACATCAGTTGACTTGGTGGCAGGAGAAGATTGTGTACAGAATAGGGCCTAAAACGCTGCCCTGTGGGACACCTGCGCCTATGTTTCCAATACGAGATGTGGTTCCATCGTTACATTTGACTATGAACGTACGATTTTCAAGGTAGCTTTTAAGACATTGAACAATGGTAGTGGAAGCAGCTTCACTAGTTTACATAGCAGTCCTGTATGCCAGACCCTGTCGAAAGCTTCACTGATGTCAATAAATACAGCTGAGCAGTATTTGCGCTGTTCAAAAGATTTCAGAATAAATTGCGAAACACGCGCAAGTTGCTGAGTCGTGCCATGCTCCTTACGAAAACCAAATTGATGAGAAGGGATTGCATTGGCAAACTCTTCACATTCGAATAGCCGTGTCATAAGGAGTTTCTCAAATAATTTGGAGAAGCCAGCAAGTAGGTTAATTGGGCGATATGACTTTACTTCAACATGTGGTTTGTTTGGTTTTAAAATTATGCTAATGGCTGCAGTTTTCCATTGACTGGGAAAATAGCCACACCTTAGAATACAATTAAAGATTAATATCAGATATATAATAGCTTTTTCAGGGAGCGACTTGATTACAAAGTTGTTAATCCTATCTGGTCCAGCCGATTTATTAACTTGTAGAGAGTTTATTTCATACATCGTATCTCCTAGTGTGATTGAACCGATTTAAGCGAAATAAATTTTTATTTATGAATGGACCAGTTAAATAGCAAAGTTATTGATCTCTTAGTTTTGTTTTTATATGATTTTTTTTTTTTTTCAAAAACAAAAAATCTTAATTTTTTTAGCTCAACTGAATAGGTTTGACCACTAAAACTATTTAATAAAGTATACATTTATTAGTATAAAGCAAAATTTCAAGGCACTGGAAAGTTTAAATAATAAAGGGCACTGTTTTAGCATTATTTAGTATTTGGTATGGCCACCCTTGCTTTAATTATTTCAAACATACGGTAAGGAATCATAATATTTTTTCATTTCATTAAGTGAAATTGTTGACCAGGCTTTTTTAATTGTTTCAACCAGTGATGGGCCACGACGCGTCATCTGTCATTGTCGACGGCGTTACGTCATGAATGCGTCGACAATGTCATGAATGCGTCGAGAATGTCATTAATGCGTAGACAATGTTGACTATGTAGACAATATGAAGAGTTGGTCTCCGCGCAGACAGCTTTTGAAAGAGATCAGTTCGATAAAAGAGGCGGTCGGACGATATCGATTGCGAAGATTCTCGAAGCCAAACTAAAAAAATACGATCGCGCCTTTGTCATCTTAAATAGAACTGTTAAAAATGAGTGGAAGAAAGAAAAACAAAGCTTTTGATGAACTAAAATATTTGTTAGTCAAAGTGAACAATAAACATGGTGCCTTTTGTACGAGCTGCAAAAAAAACATCCAGAACACCGCCGAAGCCCGATTAAGAGCACATAGGTAAATATTTAGTGCGTGTGTATGAAGGTTTTTTTTTTTAATTTTTCTATAATTGTAACTCAAGGAATTTCTGCAAAATTCATGTGCAAGAAATAAGCTTTTATTTGAAAGATCAAAAAAACTTGTACATATATATTATTCATTAACAGTTAAAGATGTTTCAGAAGATGACGATAACGAATAAAATAAAAATGAATAAATTGTTCTTTGTTTAATAAAATGTATTATATTTTCTTTACTAAGCCTTTGTCGACATTGTCGACACGTAGACAATCGTGTAGTCTACACCGTGTAGTCTACGCGGCACATCACTGCTGCCTATATATCGCTCTCTCTCTAGCTGTCTCTCTCTCTTGGTTGCGGCTACGCAACACTCAAAGTGCATTAGACAAGCGATGCGTAATTGAATTTGTTTTAATACCCTATAGCACGTATGGTGGGTATACAAGGCCAAGCATTGAAAAGCTCAATAAATTTATAAAGAAATGAATATAAAATAGAGATTTCGTCCTTATGGTATCGATAGTCTTGATAGCTGTACTCGCTGTCTATCGATAGTATCTATATCTACAAAAATAGTTGTTAATTTTATGATTGATATATTTCCAAAGTTTAAAATGAGTACTTACAAAAACTGCCCATAACATTTCACTAAGAGTTTCTCGTAATCGCGCATACCCCTGAGTTTCCAGCACTTATAACAATGGTCACATTAATTGTCGCATTATAATTGAATAATTTGGCATTTAAATTGCGCCAAACAAATGCAATTATCCACGACCGCCGAAACAAAGGCGCCAAATCTGTAGAGTAACCACAAACGCGCTCGATTTCATGAGCTTTTGTAGGATTAAGTTCAAATATAGTTAAGATTCGCACTTTAAAGTTTTCCCAGTAAATAATTAAAACACAATATTTTATGGGTTATATAATGCATTTATTTATACTTTTCGTTGATAAACAAGGTAAAGAAGATACAATATATGTTTATAGGTTATATAACATACATATAAATGTGCGAATATATGTATAAGTTTGTATAATACTTTTTTTTGAAGATAATTTGTTGATATATGCCGATTGTGGGGCATTTAGGGACCCCTAGTAAATGCTGATTTAGCTTTAATCAGAGCCCTGTCTGGAGCGCCTGGCAAAGTGATCCCATGGACTAGATCCGTCGAAGCAATCCCATGGACGGGGTCCGTCGAAACGATTCCATGAAAGAGAAAAGTCGAATGAATCAAATCCGAAGGGTACACAAGGTGGTCCACGGTGAGGTCCACGATGAGGTCCGTGATGGGGTCCGTCTCCATGATTGTCCTTTCCTTTGCCATGTTCTCCATGTTTGCCATGCTTTTCATGCTTTCCGTGCTTGCCATGTTTTCCGTGTTTTCCGTGTTTTCCGTGCTTTCCGTAACTGGTCTACACCGTGTAGTCTACGCGGCACATCACTGGTTTCAACTAGGGTCCCAGTGTCACTAAATTGTCTTTCTCCTTCGTACACTCTCCTGGACAAAAGTCTCCAAATGTTTTCAATAATGATAATGTCAGGGGAGTAAGGCGGCCCCTCGAGCAATTTTACGTTTTGGTCTTTAATCCACTGTTTTATAATCCGAGCCGTATGGATGGGAGCGTTGTCATGTTGGTACGTCCATTGAATATGACCATAAATCTATGAAAACTGAGGAAAAGCCTTGTGATGCACAGTCTTATACACGTTTGCGTTCAATTTCGAGGTGACAAACTGGAGCTCGCATGTTCCATAGAAAGATATGGCTCCCCACACCATTACACCACCTGCTTTAATTCATTTTCGATGCTGATTCTGACTTCATCTGAATGTGTGTGAATGGGCAAGAAACGAGCTTCAAGGTGAGACACAAATTCCTCAGCCTTTTCACAATTGTTTCTAGTCCAGTTGTAAGTTCTACCGATATTGTTAGAAGAGCTGATCTTAAGCGGCCAGTTCGGTTGCGGCTGACGCTTTAAGGAGTTTGTTATTTTCCATAATTCTTGAAATCGATATCTGTCATGTACATCAATTTTAGGTAGAAGTTGGTTTGTTTTGTTAATCTTGGATAGTTTGAGAGCCTTTTTTAAGACATCGCTTCTTTCTTAAGAGCATTTTTGCCTCGTCATTTAGAACGTGATGGTGGAAGAAAGTACGTGGTTCACGTAGCTGCTGTTGATGTTGTCGTTGAGCTGGGGATCTAATAGAGTATTTTGGATGTTTCGTACAAGAATAACAATGGCATCTTCAATATCTTTTCCTGTCCTGATCTCTGTACCTAGGCGGACCTCACGGCTTAGGTAATCCTGCAATTTATTTATGTTGGCGTTTTTATGGGAGAAGATTTCTTTGAGTCGAATTCATAGCTGTATTGCCAAAGTTTATTTCAATATGAATAGGGAGTGATCCGACTCTAAATCAATTGTGGAATATGTATGAAGTTGAACATTGCTCATGCCAGCACAACAACAAAGTCAATAGCAGAAGGACGTAATAATGCTTTCGCCAAACTAAAAGGTCTATTAAGAATTTGCCTTGACAACAGAAGCCCCAGCGACTTTGCTCTAGGTGCTGAGTTCCACCAAGACAATAAGCTAATTAGCTTTGAAAGTTGCTCGTTAAATTAACATGAAATCAAATACTCTACAAGGCATTTTACAATTTTAAAATTGTTTTAAATTTAAAAGAAAATCTTTTTTAAATTGAACGACATTTTAGCTACTAAAAAAAAACATTTTATCGCCTTCAGCAACAGAGTTATTTTCGATTAAAGTTGACGAAATCGATGTAGGTTTTTGCTGTAAACTAGTGTTTTTATTAGTGTTGAAAGCGATTTTCTGCCAAGCGGTACCAAAAAAAAATTTATTACAAAACGGAAAATAACAATCAAGGCCAGTATTGTAAATTATTAACATTAAGTTCGTGGTAAATGTGCTTATTGTCCTATTGTGCTATGTGTTGTTGATGTGTTTGTAGACTTTAATATTGAGTTGTTAATCGATATATTGTTAATCGCCAACCACCCTTTTTTTTGCCCGTTTTTGCCCTTTTTCCGAAAAACAACTTGTTGCAGCTGTGTACAAGTTTTCTCATTCAATGTTGTTCGAATTTTGGAGAAACAACAATCGGGAAGAAAAGGCTCTTGACAATTTTATTTTTGGAAACATGAATAAAAAGAATCTTGCGTAAAAACAGCTTAGCTTAGTTGAACAAAAAAAAGGCAGTTTCTTGGTGTTATTTAACAACAATTACCAAAATGCAAATAAAGCATTCACAATGGCTTGCATCTGATAAGATCATTGAAATAAAGGTTCCTGCAACAAAATGTCATAAGCCAGGTCGGAAAATATTGAGTTATATCAATGCAGGACCTCGCTTAAAGCGTAAATTAGCTTCTGAACTGGCTTCAAAACAGCATTTTTCGATGCCTCTTTTTTTACATGCTGCGTCTCTGTCCGCCAAAAAAAGAAAACAGAAAGATTTGGCACATTTTCTTAAGAAAGCCATGAACAGAGAATTTTAAACTAGTTTTCGTAAAATAAACCGACGAACCAGATTTATTGCCAATAAGTCAAAATGAGACATTGGCATTTTTAATTGAAAACTCACTATCAAAACAGCAATACGCAAACATTAAAGCCCTGACGAAAAATCACGGATGTGACATTTTTCCATCACATGCAGAGGTCAGGCCAAAAGACATAACTAACTGAAAGCAAATCTATTGAACCATACAGCAGATCGAATATTTGAAATGCAAAAAGAGGCTATTACAAATTATAAAACCAATTCTTGCAAATTAATTGTCAGCTATCGGTTAGATGGTTCAACAGGGCAAAGTGTATATAAGCAACTCATGGATTAGGGTGAGCCTGTTGGAACTGATCACTCTCTCTTTGTAACAACAATAATTCCGCTAAAAATAGTAGATCGGCAAGAAAAAATTATATGGGCTAATCATTCACCACAATCGACAGGATTCTGCAAAAGAGACGAAAGATCACATACTAAACGAAAAACAAAACATGAAGTTTCAAATAGAAAACCTTAAAGAACACACTTATTTGTGTGGTGAACAAAAAGTAATGGTGCAATGTGTTCCATTAATGACATTAATTGACGGTAAAGTTTTAATTATTTTGACTGGCACAAAATCATGTCAATTATGCCCACTTTGCGGTGCAATTTTTAAATACAACTAATTTCTTTTCAATTGACTTCCAAATTAATCCAATTAATCTGCAATACAGAATAAGCCTGGATAAGATTTCTGGAATTTATTCTTTAAATATCTAGAGCAGAGATAGAGGTTTGGCGGGTCAAAGAAGCTGATAAAGCGGAGGTATCATTAAGAAAAGATTATATTCAATGAAGGTTATGGGCTGAAATGAGTTTTGCTCGTGGACAAACCGAAACAAAATGGAAGTGGGAATAGCAACGATGGCAACAACGCGAGAGCGTTCTCAAATATTGATGTACTGTCAGATATTTTAGATTTCGACATCAATATTTTAAAAAAGTTCCAGACAATATTAATCGAAATTTCTTGCGAATATAAAATTAACCCGGAAAAATTTAAAGCTTTGTGTGCAGAAACATTTAATTTATATATTAAAAGATATTCTTGGTATCCAATGACGCCAACTGTGCACAAAGTGTTGGTCCATAGTTACCAGATTATAGATTACAGCATTCTGCCTGTTGGAGTTCTTGGAGAAGAAGCGTCGAAACAAAATTTATAAGCAGGATAGACGATCGCACTCGCGAAAATGTAGCAGGCTGGACACTATGACTGACGTATTTAACAGGTTAATGGATTCTTCTGATCCTTTGCTGTCCACTCTAAACTTAAATAAAAGAAAAAAAATAAAACTAATCTGTCAAATGAAGTCATAGCGCTTTTGGAAGCTCCAGATATCGCCATTTCAACTTCATTTAGTGTTGATAATAATGCAGAAGACGAAGATTATGACATGGAAATTTTTGGATTAGGGACCATAGAACTGGAAGAAGAAACTATTGACAATTGAACATTGAACATTATAATAAGTTTATTAATATATATACATAAAACTAACATATATATATTTACAACTTTATTACAGATATTACAGGTGCTGATGACAGAAAAATCTTTAAAAACTGTTTTTTTTTTTAAGTATTATAAACTCATACTGAATAACTTATATACTAAAGTTTTTATTTTTATCTTCGTAATTATAAAGGAGAAATAGATAACAAAAAAAAACCGAAATTCAACCTGATTGTTAGTAATACACCACAAATTCCGAGTCTCTATTTTTAAAGTTAGAGTTGATGCCGAAAAAGACGAGTTTTTTCCCATAGTGCAAGGGAAGAATTGTTGGCCATTATTTAGGAAACTAAATACGCTAATTATTAAATAAAATAATTAAATAAATTTTTTTACAGGTAGGGCTACATTGAAATGAAAATTCAAACCGTTTAGAAAAACAGCGCGCTGCAGGCACTCTATTTCCCAACATAAAATATTCTTTGTTTGCCGCACACATGTGATATTCTGAAATCATATTGAGCTATTAAACATCTTCGTTGGCGCCAGTCTGCCGACCAACCATTTCTAGTTGCAGGCGCCGAAATTCTCACCTATTATGCAACTCATAAAATAAAACATTATTGTGCCTAAATAACATTTCGTTTGAAATAAATCGCTTGCGTGACACAGTGAGCATCGTTGTGACGTTTTACTGAGAATTGGCCAACAACAAATTTAAAAAAAACTAGAAGAGTCCGAGACTTCTGTCATTCACCTAAATTCATCACAAAAATAGCCCTACCTGTAAAAAAAAATTTTAAAAATCTCTGCTGAGGGCACATATTTAATAATTACCCTAAATACATAAGGCCGTTACTGTAAAAACGCGATTTCAAGATTAATATTGATCACAAAACTTTACAGTGGGTTCATTCGTTAAAAAACCAAACATGAAGTTGCAAAGGTATATAATGAATCTTAACGAATACGAATATGACATCAAACACCTTTCAACCTATATTCCGGTGTAGTTGACTTTGTTAAATGCTTGAATATTTTATTTAAAGTGTTCATACACACAATTATTATTTATTTAATGGATGGTTCATATTTTGAAATTAATAAAACAAAACTTTAGAAAACACTTCACTCGACGCGCCTCACTTGTGCTCTCTCTCTCTCTCTTGTTTGACTCTCTCCTTTTCCTACCACAGTGTTGCCCTCTTCTTGGGCTGCCAATTTAAGCGCCTGCATCATATCGATATCTTAATACCGAATAATATAAATAATTACAAACATCGTTTAATCGATATACAACTTGAATACATACTTGTACATTCATGCTTTTTAAATGAACTTGATCTGCGCCGAGTATATTGGAACCTTCATTCCAAATTTGATATTTCTAGCTTTTATAAAAGCTGAGATCTGTGTGTTCATCTACAGACAGACTTGGCTAGAGATCCTGAGCCTCCTCCTGTGACATACATTCTCACAAAGTTAGAATACCCATTGTGACCATTATTAATGGACGAAGGGTATGAAAACTATAAGCCCATCTAACTGAATATGAGTACCAGCTGGATATGAGTAGACTACATGAATATAATATATACATAAATATATGTATGTATATAAGGCTAAATAGAATTTCTTATATAAATTGTTATCATAGTTGCGACAATATTGATTGGGAATATGAAAGTGTATTATCACAGGTAGATACGGTTAATTTGGCGATAAGCCAAAGCCGTATGCAAATGCTAGTTCAATATAACATTACGTGTTTCCCATTGCATGGCAGTCGTGTAAAAACAATTTCATTGGAATGCAGTCGGACGAAAACCGAAATCAGAACCAGCGGCCTGAAGAAAGCACTGCGCAAAGGTATACTATTACTGTACTTAGCCACCTCGAGTTAACTGAATCATATTTTAATTGAATGGCAGGAAATGTTTAATTTGTATGAAAAAAGTAATGTTAGCTGCAATTAAAAGCACAGCCTCTCTTACCTAAGTGCCTTTTATCTTTTTTTACCATTCTCTAATATGAAAACATTTTTAAAATCTCGAAAATGAATAATCATTGATTTAACGATAAATGATAACCTGCAAAATATGCAAACAGATACTAATGAAGTGGTAAATTCACGTATTTAAAATTTAAGTAGAGACCGATAGTGTGACAAAGACACAAGTATGTTAATAATAAATAATAATATGTGTCGGGTTTTTATTAATTTCGTCCATATTTGATAACTTAAGCAATTGATACGGCAGAATAATGTGAAAGGTGCGTTCGTCAGCTAGTTCTCAAATTGAATGTTACGCTCTGCAGCATTCCTGCAGTCTTCGCTTATACACACTCCATATCGCAAACAACAGACAGTCATCTCTGTCCCACACATCCACTTTACATTCAACGCACCACAACTGCATAGAGTGTCACTCTTTTCTCACACCATTGTCGAACCTCATCAAACTTCTATGACCACCTGGCGAAATAACGGAGTAAAGCATACTCGCCAATATTGATTCTGTGCTACCACTGTTATAAAACTGTTATAACACTACTTTTTAAAATCATGGCACTGACATATATTATATGTACATTCTTTCATTCTTGTAGTACTTTTCTTACTCATATTTTAGTGCTGCAACTTATAATACATCGCGTTACATTTATGAACTTATCGATAGCTATCGTAACTACAATACCACAATAACAAGGTTTTATTGCCATAGCGTCATAATTCCGCCGCCATAATTTCGCCCAGTACATTTTGTCCGCGAAATTATGGCGTTTTTTTCAGCGAGTTAATGTCGTTTCTAAGCGTTATAAGATCGCGCGCACTTATGTCGTTCAAAAATTACTTCGAGCGATCTTATGACGCTTAAGAACGACATAAGTTCGCTAAGATAAAAACGACATTACTCCGCCGCCGGCGAACTTATGTCGCCCTTAAGCGCCATAAGATCGCGCGAAGTTATATCGTTTAAAAATTAATTCTCATGTTCAATGTAATGTCGGTTCTAAAATGAGTATTGGATGAGAAAACAATACTGTCATTTGTATAAAGTATTCGTTTAGAATATTCTATGTTGAACAAAACATCTCTGACCCTATTTAGTGTATAAGATTCACCAGGGGATCATGACTATAAAAACTATTCCGATAGTTTTTAAGTTATATGATTTGAATGTTTACAGAAGTACTTCGTCAAGTACTTACATATGTATGTATGTACACGTAATATAAGATACTGAATTAATTAAAGAAACATAAGAATAAGCACAAAAAAATATCAAAATAATGAACATTTTAATATTTATTAATTAAACAAAAATAATAACATTTTTTTTCCAATTATGACAACAATTTCAATGCAATTTTTTATTATATTATTTATTATTTTTAAATATATACATTTCTAATAGCTTCGGTAACATGCTGATTACAAGTCGGGCATTTTAGTTGCGTTTCCGTAGTTTGTGCTTTCTGTAATATGCAATCCCAACACTGATTGCAGACGTTCAGATGGTTGCAAGGTCGCAACAAAACTGATTTTGGGCTGACTAAGCACACATTACATGGATTCTGTTGGATTATTTCCGACTCTCCCATTTGGCTGAGATTCGAATCATTCGAGGAAACAGATGATTCCGAAATACTCAGAGCCGCCATGTCATCCAAACTGATCCCTTCGTTATCGAGTGCAAAAAAAATAAAAAGATCCTGATTTTTGAAGCGATCATTTAAGCCAAGGGTTCGAGACAAAAATCCTTGCACATCAATTTCTTTTGCCTCCAAAAGATCCATCGCATCCATTATTTTTTGAGAACGGTCCTGTAAAAATGAAATAAGTTAGAAATATGTACTTATGGTTTTGGTTGGAACTTAAAAAAGCGTACTTACCCATAAATGACGTTCTTGTGGAGAATTTACAAGTCCTCTATTTTGAAATAAAAGCGCGAATTCTCGGCTTTTCTCATATTCTGCATCAATAAGACATTTTACAAATTTGAAGAAATGTCCTTTGGTGTGAATTTTATTCCCTAAATTTAAATTGTAGGCCTCAACAGAACTTGTCGTTCTGAGGGCTCTCTTAAAAACGGAAATGCGGTCAGGTCCTTCCTGTTTTTAGAATAAAAATGTAAGTTGTCAATCGATTTGAAGATAATATATTAGGAAAAAGACAAAAATTGTTTTGAAGCTGAATCTATTTACTTACAGATTTTAGCCTTTGCTTATCATAATAAGTCAAAAAGCGTTGAAAAATATTTTTGTTAAGAACAAAAACTTCTTTTTTTAGTATGGCGAAAATGGGTTCAATTAAATTTGGTGGAGCAGAGGAAGATGGAGAAACTTCATAAAAATTGTGTAGAAATTCCTGTTGCGTTTGGTTTCAACTTCGAACCCACTAATTTTTTTTTCGTTTTTTTTACACGCCTGGCAGAAATTAAACCAGCATGCGTAAAATCTAGTGGAAGGATGCAAACTTCTAATCGCATTACGCATCGCCTTTTCTCAGTCCAATATGAACGAAGCTCCATCCAGATTACAAATATAACTATCAATATATGTAAATAAATGTGGGTAGCAAATTCTGTTTTTCTCGACATTAGAGCAAAGATAAATGGTGTAATCTAAAAACATAATGAAATTAAAAAAAATTAAAAATATATCAGCAAATTGATAATAACATGTACACATTATTACCTTTTCAATATATTTGATGTAAATTATAAGAAGCTGTTTAAAAGCACCAAATAGACATACTTTAAAAGTGGCATCCATTAAAAAATGACGTTCACTAACTGGGATCTTTTCTTCCATTAGTGAAATAGTTTTTGCAGATGCGAAAATGACATGAAAATGACTCAGAATGATGCAAATGCCTAAAAAAATTTGTTGCTGGATTCGCTTTAGTCATACCAAACTGACTCATAATAGAATCAATATTGTATGCCACTCGTAGCTCCTCAAAAGTAGTAGGCGATTTCGGCATTACTGGTTGCCTTTTCGTTTGCATCGTACGCTTGCATTGGTCATAAGCAATCTCTATTTCAGGACCTTCACCTTCAGTAAATCTAATGAAATGCAAAAATTGAAAAATAGTTTCATGGAAATAGAAAGGATTGAAAAGTTATCTGCGGCATGCCAAAGTTTTCAAAAATCAGAAATCAGAAATCATTCAGATGGGGATAATTATTGTACACACCAAAACGTTCTAGCTTTACAATTACGCAGGCAATTCGGTTTTTTTCGATTTACGGGGGCGAAAGGGACGTGGAAAATTCTAAAACAAACTTGATCTGCTTGCAACAACAATACATGTTGTCAGCAAATTTGGTACCCCTAGCTCTTTGATCTAGGTTATCATACGGACGGACAGACAGACAGACGGACATGGCTCTATCCACTCGGCTGTTGATGCTGATTCAGAATATGGTATATATACTTTATGGGGTCGGAGATACCTCCTTCTGCCTGTTACATACATTTTCGGCTCAAACTAAGTTATTCTATCCTATGGGTAGCGGGTATACAAATTATTTGGCGGAAAAATCTAGTCTTCCTTTTATTGAATTTTAAAATTTGCCCATTTTCAATGTATTTTGTTGTTGGCTATTTCTGTGTAAAACGGCACTATGTTGCGCACAGTGTCCAACAAGCGATTGGCAGCTATTGAACCTTCACCTTCATATCTGCAAGCTCAAATTTCGACAATTGTTCCACTGAAAGCTATAGTATACAGTTCTCCGATTATTTTTAAGTGCTCGATTTATCATGAATTAAGGTAAAAATATTATTGGCTGGAAGTTTCTTATTTTTTTTAGTCGAATTTTGAAATTTGCAAATTTGCATGCATTTTGTTATAATATATTTTATATAAGTCAAAAATACTTGGAGCCCTGTTGCATTAATAAACATTTAAAATCAGGCTTTATAAAATTTCAGGAAATGCATGAGCACTTACTCGGCCAAAACGTCGCTAAAAATTTTAAATTTTATATTTTGAAAGTCCATTGTGGACATGTGCGTCGCTCACCGAATCCAAATCAAATGAATAAATCGCGAAGAGACAATGCATCATAAAAGAGTCAAGTATAACGGTAGTTTTAAGTTTTCTGTCTTGTGTTGCACCGTTTCTAAACAAGGGCGTACTTACGTATAATTTTTAAAGGGGCTACTTATTTTATTAGCTTATAAGATAACATTATATGTTTAAATTTATGCAAAACCAGAATAAAAGCCAGAGAAAACCAGTAAGAAAAGCAACAGTCGCGCTGCACGCGACAGTGGGATACCCTTCGACCTATGTTCCGGTGTAGTTTAATTTGTTAAATTCATACACATATACAAATGCGCATGCTTTTAAATTATTGCCGACAGATGGCGCTCGCGCTTTGCGCTCGCCCGCCTCCCTTGTTAGCTGATACAAGCACTTGGTTTTATGCACATACTTTCTTAAATAACTTCTGTGTTAATTGTCCGATCGGATTGAAATTTCGAGAATACGTAGATATTTTAATAAGCTCAGTATATGTTAAAGTCTGAAAGTTGTATCTTATATACAGCGCTTACAAATTGAGTTCAAAAATTAAATTATTGATTTGCGGAGGCGGTGGGCGTGGCACCTAACATTTGAAATAAACTTGATCAGCTTATAGTACACAGGAGTCTTCTTGCCAAATTTGGTAACTCTAGCTTTTATAATAGCTGAGATCTGTGCGTTCACACAGACAGACAGACAGACAGACAGACAGACAGACAGACGGACAAGGCTCAATCAACTCGGCTAGTGATCCTGAGCAAGAATATATATACTTTGTGGGGTCTCCCATGCCTCCTTCTGCCTGTTACATACATTTGCACAAAGTTAGTATACCCTTTTTTGACCATTTTCAATGGTCGAAGGGTATAAAAAGAGTTTTTTTGCAAACATTAGACAATTTCATTTTATGGCTTATAATTGATCTGATTTTCCGAATGTGTAGCAAGGACCCCTCTTTTGTTATTGAGTGCGCACATGTCTCACATATGCACACCTATACATATATGTATGTACATACAACACATATGCAGAACTAGCGCCGCTTGCCACGAGCAAATTTTACTATTTGCGTTAAGTATCTACATACACATACATTTATGTATGTATATATTATATATACATACATTCAAAAATATGCATTTGTGAGAAATATTGGAGACTTCTGGCAAAAAAGTGATGCAAGTTTTAACATGTAGAATAGGCCAATTATTAGCAATGGTCTTAAAACTTCAGTCTGAAAGCGCGATAAGCTTGCTAGATTTTATTTGGCGCAATCTTATGGCGTTCTTATTGTGGTGTCTTTATGCCACTTCATAACGCCATAAGGTCCCCACGACTAATTTAAAGACGTCATAAGTTTGCGGCGGAATGTCGTTTTTATCTTGGCGAAGTTATGTCGTTCTTAAGCGTCATAAGATCGCCACGAGTAATTTCAAGACGACATAAGTTCGCGCTATCTTATGGCGCTTAAGGGCGACATAAGTTCGCCGGCGGCGGAATAATGTCGTTGTTATCTTGACGAACTTATGGCGTCCTTAAGCGTCATAAGATCGCGCGATATTATGACGTTTTGGCGCGGCGGAATTATGGCGGCGGACATATGTGGTTACCCCGTTTTATTGGGCGACAGGAAAGACTTTTTACTGTATTTGAGACAGGCTTTTTCAATACACAGAATTAGTAACTCTAATTTTTTCAAGTAATGATGTGTATTTTGTTCATATGTACTGACAGTTCTACAATTGTTTACCTACTTCAATTATTTGCAGGCCAAAAAAGAAAAAGCCAAGTGCTGCAAACGATTCCAGTACGACAATATTGGCATGGATTCTGTTAACGCTCGGCATCGGGCTATTTATTATTGCCTCTATTATATGTATAATTCTGTGGTTAAATAGCCGGGACAACAACAATATTGTGGATAATAATGCAGATACTGTCATCAACAACGAAACATCAGAGCACACAGTCGATGGCGATTTCAATTTTTCGTTGGACCCAATCGGGTAATTATTAAATATATGTATATAAATAAAATATATTGAGTAAGTTCTACTTACAGTAAGCTGGTAAATTTAGATATTTCAATGACACCTGCCAGCAAGCAGGGTTGCTATGAGAAATCTTGTCAAGTGGAGTGCTTCAATAGCGATGACATATTCAAAGACACAGCTGAAGTAATGAACTTTACTGGTTGTGTGTCCATTACCTGCTTGGAAATTTCTAATCAAGTTATCCAATATTTCGAAGATAAATGGATTCATGTTAATTCCACAGTACTCAAAATGGTGCTCAGAAGAAGCCAAATTGTAAAAATAAAAGGCGGGGCGTTTGCGTCGCCAATGTTCGCGAAAGTATTTCATATGTCTTGGATTGACCTTGAACTGAATGAACTTAGCAATGGCGCACTGCTGGGCCTTTATTCCTTGAGGATTCTGGAAATAAGTGGCAAACTACCAAAAATCGGACTGAGTTTCTTGCAACCTGTTCAGCTAACGCTTACGCACCTGAGTTTGAATTCCGGCATTACATTACAAAGCGACGATAACATTTTCGATAACATAAATCTTGGCAAGTTGAATCATCTGGACTTGAGCCACAATAAATTTAGTGGCACCTTGCGTAAAGGCATTTTCAAGGGCACTCCCAATGTATCCTATCTGTATTTAAGAAGCTGTCAAATAACTTCTATTGCAGACGATGCTTTTGAAGATCTTGCCAACAAGCTGATTTTAGTGGACCTAAAGCAAAACTTACTCACCCAAATTAATGCCAATGTATTCCGCATTGGCCTTCTAATCGACCTTGAAGCCAACAATTGGAATTGTGATTGCCAGCTTCAATCATTAGTCAAATTTTATAATGATAATAAAAGCGGATTTTTAGGCACACCCTACTGTCGGGCCCCGTACTATCTATACGGTAAGAGTTTCGATGAACTTAACGCCTTGGAATTGAGCTGTGATCAAACTACACGGTTTCCGTATAACGCCTCCCAGACTATAGAAACTAAAAAACCAGCAACTGACAATAGAGAGGATGAGCTCTTATCGACCGTACGCAATACCAATGCATATGAGGATGTAATTGATGAAAATTCTTTTGGTGCAATATTGCAATTTAGTTGTTCGGAAGCAATTGACATTGATTCCGATGATGGGACTAAAGTTAAAAGGGATTTAAACAATCAAAAGAGCTCAACGGAAAATACAGCATATAATTCGGGGGGCATGTTTGTATTTGAGCCACCTGTTTATGATCTCGATTTGAATATATTTGAGAACTTTAGCATTCGTGCCCAAATTGACGGATACAGCACAAATGAACAGTTAAACATACTTTGGTTCACAGATGATGATGATGAGAGTGATGTAAGTGGAATTAACTTATCCCAAACAGACTATAATTGCATGCAATATGAAGAGCCCTATCTAATAATTGAGCCACTAAAACAAAATCATACCTACACGTTTTGCATGATGCCAATAAATGACTTGGTCATCTCTCCCCTATATTGCCAGCCATTATATATACCCATAGCAAAGAGCGCTAATAATACCGACGATATCTGGATTTCTGAAAGTGAGAAACAGTTTACAATCGCCATGCTCTGCTTAATATTTTTTATATCCACTATATTCGGAGCAATATTTGCATATTTGGGAATCAAGTCTTTTCCACATCTGCTGGAGGGTTCTAAAAATGTTCTGGTGATAAAGGAATCTGAAAAAATAACCAGCATATCAACTATAGCAGACCCTATCGGCTTGAAGAATCCATTAACACATCAGCTATCCAAAAATACATTCAATGATGACAGCAAAATGTAAGCACAGTTTCATTAACTTTGTTAATATAATTAATTATTTTTGTATCTACAGGAATACAAAATCGAGGGCTGAGCTTTCAAAGTGCCCGTCCTCGTCCACTTGCTTCGAAGAATCCTTTTCAAGTATAGACTTTCAGGCTATTGAATACGAGATGCCCATGCAGTTTGTGAAGGACATGAAAGAAGGCTGCAATGTTGTGCAATGTCTAGACAAACCGAAATCTCCTCCACCTTTACCCAAACGTAACTCAAATATTTCACTAATAACGGATCGCTAACTATGTTAATGAAAAACTACTTTAAACGTAAATATTCATTACATTTTCTTTTTGCAAAGAATTAGTTGACACACTGTATATGAAAACAAAAGGGTAAATTCCCTCCGATTTCAGATTTTCCCACAATATTTGCAAAGTAATTAATCTTAAGAAGATTTTGAGTATATTAAATATATATTGGAATGACTACCTAACGACTTTTATTTGAATATTTATCAATGCATATATAAGATTGCGTACATATGTTACTCAGTGTAAGCACAGAACAAATTAACAAAAAGTTATCCGCACTGAAGCAATAGAATTAACTTGTCAAATTAATTTAATATGCTTGAGAAGAATAAAGCATAATTCAATTGATCCGGTACTCTTCCATCAATTTACCAAACTCTTCATTGAACAATTTGTTAAACAATAGCAAGGCAAGATTAACAAACTAATATAAAACGAGAGCAACAGTCGAGCGGCACGCGACAGTGGGATACCCTTCGCCCTATGTTTCGGTGCAGTTTAATTTGTTTAATTCATACACATATTCATATGAACATACTTTCAAATTATTCTCGACAGATGGCGCTCGCGCTCGCCTGCCTCCCGTGTTAGCTGACACAAGCACTTAGAGTTATGCTCATACTTTCTTGAATAACTTCTGTGTTTATGGTTCGATTCGATTGAAATTGCGAGAATAAGTAGATATAACTATCAGCTTAGTATATGTTAAAAATAGAAAGCTATATATTTTTTACGACGCATACAAATCGAGTTTAAAAACTAAATTAGTGACTTGCGGGGGCGGTGGGCGTGGCACCCAACATTTGAAATTAACTTGATCTGCGCCGAGTATATAGGAACCTTCATTCCAAATTTGTTGTCTCTAGCATTTATAATAGCTGAGATCTATGTGTTCATCTGGTCAGACGGACATCCGGACAGACAGACGGACATGGCTCAATCGACTCGGCTAGTGATCCTGAGCAAGAATATATATACTTTATGGGGTCTTCCACGCCTCCTTCTGCCTGTTACATACATTTGCACAAAGTTAGTATACCCTTTTTGACCATTTTCAATTGTCGAAGGGTATAAATATATGTAATTATCACCATTGCATACATAACGTACATACATATGTGGGGTGATCTAGTGGATCACACTTATCGTTATTTAAATTAAAGCATTTATTTCATATGCGTAACTAAAAAGAGTAACAATTCAGTTGTTGTGCGTGTTAGCGTCTATCCGAACTTAGCGTCTATCTTTGTAACGGCGAATATCGTTCGCGGAACTATCGTCTGCTTGCGACGGTGCCGGTTTGCCAGATCGGGCTCATATCGCTGAGGCTGCGTCGCCACATATGTACATGTGCGATACGTTTAACTTGTATATCGATTGAACGATGTTTGTAATTATTTATGTTATTCGGTATTAAGATATCGATATGATGCAGGCGCTCAAATTGGCATCCCAAGAAGAGGGCAACACTGTGGTAGGAAAAGGAGAGAGTCAAACAAGAGAGAGAGAGAGCACAAGTGACGCGCGTCGAGTGAAGTGTTTTTTAAAGTTTTGTTTTATTAATTTCCATTTATTGTTAAGCTAAAAAAATATGAACCATGCATTAAATAAATAATAATTGTGTGTATGAACACTTTAAATAAAATACCACATACATATAGTATATATTCATAGTATATGATTTGTGTGTATGAACACTTTAAATAAAATACCACATACATATAGTATATATTCATAGTATATGATTTGTATACTTTATCGCAGAGTATCTTGACTGCTAAACTCTAACAGCTAATCCAAAACTTCTGATATTGATAGTGATAGATATCAGCAGTTACATTATTTACCAGTGCGGACAGTTAACATTTATCGCTCGCAGCGTTTGCTTGGTGAATAATTTGGAATAGTTTGGTTAAAAACAATAATATGAAAAATAAATATATACACTTAAATTATTTGGTTGGCTCTAACAAATATTAATAATATATAAATTACTGTTGGCCAAGTTCATAAATGCCTTATAATGGTGATGTGTTCGTTACATATTTCTTCGCGAATTATCATTATTGTCTCCGTCTCTCTTGTCTGGGCCTTCTCATCTGTGCTCACAGATGACATGGACAACCAAAGTGAAAATTGGATTAGAAATTCCTATAATCTGAAGTCTGATGTAAACCAAGCAGTTACAGTTGTTAAAAAAATTATGCGCAATATAAGGTAGTATTTTCGTGCTATTGATTTTTTGCTCCTGTACTATAATACATATATACATGTTTTCACAAAAAATGGCTCAGATTAAATATCGTTTTATCGTTATCATTGAGATAAGCTCTATGATTGTATTGCACTAATGGATGAACAACGTTGAGTAATCGATCTGTGTACAGTGGTTATCTTGCAGATATGGAGACCACCAAAAACATTCAGCCAAAGTGTCTAAGAGTCCAGTGCCGTATAATCTGTTTCAAAGGCAAAGAGAGTGAAATTGCAAATGATATATCAATAGCTTTGTCAGAATCGGAGGATGTAAGTATTCGTTTAAATGGCCAAACATAATCTAATATACTCAACAAAATATCTCTCCAACTTAGAATGCGGAGTGTACAATTATAGATGAACTGCACCTCTTCAATTACAAATTCGCGAATGCTGTGTTACCAGTCGGATTTCTCTCTGCATTTACGGATAGGGTGCAGCTCATTTATATAGGCATCTCAAACATAACCAGAATAGAGAATGGAGCCTTCGGTGGAGGAATATTTAATCGTATCATTCTTGAAGACCTCCGTCTTAAAATGCTGGATAAAACGTTGTTTACTAACATATCAGAGAACTTTGAGGGCATAACAGTTGTGCAGAATAACGAGCATCTACAAGTTGTATACCCAGATTTGCTCGAGTATGTGCAGTTTCAAATTAAATACCTAAAGCTTCAAACTGGAATCAATTGTGTCCGCAATATTACTGCAGTGGAGCCGACGCTAGGTACTCTTAATTATGCTGATTTTAGCTATAACAACTTCAGCAAAGGTTTACTGGATGACACATTCAGGAAATTGACCATGGTCGAGCATCTAATTTTGTCAAACTCAAATATCGAATCTTTACCCAACTATATTTTTCAAGGTAAGGCTAATACTAAATCTTATAACATACTTTATAAATCTCCAAAAGAGAACGCAACTTTGAGACTTTGACTAAGTAATATTCACACTAAGAACAAATTATCACGTACATGCAACTTTTTTCTCTTCATCAAACATTCTAATAATCTTCTTCGAAATTCTACGCTATATCACTAAGCATCGATGCTTAGTGGCTATATTTTGTGTTGTATCGTAGTTCCGATAGTTATCGATAAGTTCATAAATGTAACGCGATATATTATAAGTGGCAGCACTGAGTAAGCTGAGTAAGAAAAATACCACAAAAATGTACATATGTATGTACAATTTCTCCATCTATAATTTCATATTACAATAAACGTAAACAAGTTTATATGTTATATTTTTTAATTGCAATTTCTCAATAATTGTAATAAGAACTATTTATTTATTTGCAGACATGAAATATTTGCAATTTTTGGATATATCACATAATAAACTTATCACGCTTTCAAAATCAATTTTTGGAATAACCGCAACTTCACCAAATTTGAGAATTTACGCTGGCTATAATAACTGGCACTGCACTTGCGAACTGCAACAAGAACTGAACGAGATTCCCATACAGCACAGTTCAAAGTTTGAAATGTTCTGCCTGACTCCAGAGCAGTACCAGAATCTGATTGTTTTCGATGAACGTATTTGCGAAGGAACAAATGAACCAACTACTTCTTCAACTATTGTAACGAGTTCGACAGCAGCAACTAAAACCACATCTGTCTCCACCAGCACAACTCTGACAACGACACCTGCCGGCTTTATTTACATTCCGACAATTTCAACGGCCTCCCCAGTGAACCCCAATGAGACAGTGCCGCTGAAATGTTCTTCTACTAGCAACTCATCCAACAACAACGGCAGCAATGGCCAGAACATTAAATGGCCACAGTTGCACTTTATTCCCACAGTTTTCGGGGCTCTGACTGTCAAAATAACAGTGGAACAAAAGGCTAGCACTAGTACATTTGGCTTGTTCTGGTTCTGTAAAACAACCAAAGAATTTTACATGATGGAGCTATTGCCGGATGAGTTTGGCCTTGGTTGTTATTTCACCATGCCACTGCAAACCATCGTTAAAAACTTAATGCCGAACCTGGCCTATACCTTTTGCCTGGTTGATGATCAGCGCAACTTTATCTCGCCATTCAGCTGCAAGTCTGTGCACATCAGCAGCAATCTGAATACCTACTACAACGCATGGCTATCAAAAAATGTGAGAACTAAAGTAAGTAGATATTCAATTCGTACATTTTTGACAATTTTTCGAGCTTATAATATTTTTTTAAACAAAACTTTTTCGCAGGGTATTTCTCTGATGGTTCTCGGTGTCATCATATTTATGTTCATGGGCATAATGTCGGTGTTTTTGGTGTTGAAGCAAAAGCCCATATGGCTCAAAAGCAGCAAGCACAGCATGCACTCGAAATCCAATTCAAAAGAAATTCTGATCTTGCCCCGGAAAAATACTGCAGAGTATCTCAAATATAAGGAAGACATCATTTCCAGAATAAATGAACAAGAGTATGTAAAATATAATTTTCATAAATTGTTTTTATACATCAAAAATATGCTTTTTCATTGTTAGCAACATACGATAAGGTCTTACACTCTGTGCGTACTTTGTTCTCACTAATCGCTCATTTCAATTGTATTTTTTTTAGATTTCCTTCAATCATTCCGAGAAACAGCTCTACAAACAGTTTGGCCAGTAGTGATAGTTACATGAATGCAAACTTGTATGAAATTATACCAGCTTATATAACCTTTGATATGGTGCCACAGACGTGTGCTCCAAGTCAACCAGAATTCGAAATATTTGACACCAGTTGGAACTCAGTTGGATCAATAGCTGACAACAGCAGTGTGAGGTACGCGCAAATAACACCTCGCACGAAACGAATTTCAAGCGATCCATTACCAGCACTTCCATCTGATGTCTTTGATGTGCCGCATTAATTATACATTTATTAAACACTTTTATTAACATGTTAAATAAAAGCTCTTGTGAAATCTATTAAAAGTGTACAAAAGAAGAGAGAGTTACTTCTTCGGTTTCTATATTGACAGAATACTTTAGGACAGTGTACTATGGGAAATTTGTCCCGTTTTTCTGGCCAAAATTAATTACTCAAGAACGGAGTGAGATATTTAACTTGCGTTTTTTTGCATTGCGTTAACATATCTACTATCAATTATACTAAAAATTGTGGGCGGAGCACCGCCCATTTTGTGGTAAAAATTAACTCAATGCTTGAACATTTTAAGAGTTCACTTTGAACATCGAACCAAACATTTTTTTACATAAGGTGATTTTTTAAGAGCTATAGAAAAAAACACATAAAACTCAGAGAAATGCATGAAATCATTATTTGAATCGATAGTACGGTCCATATAATTAAATGTTTGAAGATTATGTCATGCAAATGTTGGCCGTGACTGCGCTTTAAATGGTCCATCCGCTTAGTCCAACTTTGGCATACTGTTTCCAACATTTTAGCCCGAATCTCACGAATAAAGGCTACAATGTTGTCCTCCAATGCGTCAATTAAAGAGGGTTTGACGGTATAGACATAGATTTAACATAGCCCACAAAAAATAGTCTAAAGGCGTTAAATCGCACGATCCCGAACGTGAAATAAAATGTCCACCGAACTCGCCTCTCAATAAGTTCATTGTTACGCGTGCTGTGTGGCATATGGCACCGTCTTGTTGCAACCACATATCATACAAGTCAAGGTCTTTAATTTTGGGAAAGAACAAGTTTGATATCATCTCACGGAAGCGCTTACCATTCACACTTACGGTACGATTCGCATCATCTTTGAAGAATTACGGTTCAATGATGCCACCAGCCCATAAACCGCACCAAACTGTGACTTTTTTAGGATGCTGTGCTTCTGGCTGATCTTCACTTCTAAATCAGCAATTCTGCTTTTTCACAATTTTATGATAAAAGCGTGTGATGAACTTTCTTAACAGAGCACGCATTTTGATAATCAAATTCAATAATTTGCAAGCGTTATTCGCTTGTAAGACGCTTCATAATTAAATTATAGACCAAATTGAAGATGTTTGACAGTGATACAAAACACGAAAAGTACGTCAGCTGTTTAAACCAGTGTTGCCAAAAAGAAAATAGCTAAAAAATCAACCTTTAGTATTTTGACGTAAGTTTTGACAAATGTGGGCGTGGCATGCATCTAACCACTAAGCAATGAACATATAGAGCAGTGGTGGATCAAGGGGGGCTATGGGGGCTGTAGCCCCCATCGGCACCGCGAAATTGTACTATGATTAGCAAAACAGTACAGAATGAAATTATCGATATGTCGGAGCATTGGTAGCATTATTTGAATTTAGTACAGCAACATGAATATTGTATGTGTCAAAATTGTAATAAAGAAGAATAGAGAAAACAGAACAACCGTCATTGCTGTCTTGTGTTCTTTATATCACCGAGAGTCAGTGAGAGGACTAACTGTAAATTCTCTCACTGAGTGAGACCCGTGCCTACGTGTTTGGTGTGTTGCCTCTTCCGTTGTTTCGTCCTGTGTACATCACTCGAAGAAGTGCGTGAGCAAGACTGGACTGGCTATTTGCTGTGTGTGCGAATGAGCAGGATGGCAAGTGTGTCATGAGCAAGCTGCGCAATAGATTTTGGCGACGAGCGAGCGTGCATGAAAAGAGAGAAGGCAGTCTTGATAGAATATTCGTGGTACACAGACGATATTATTCCAAAAACGGCTACAAGTGGAACGATGGCGCCAACGAAGGGAACGGGGCTCGCTGCTCGAGGTGCTAAGAACACTGAAGCAACTGACGCTTCGACAGATACATATTATCGGTCAAGTTATTCGCTGCAAGATTGTCGAAAAAGTTAAGAGAGCGAAATATTTTTCTATAATTTGTGATGAAACAACCGACACAAGTCTCATAATTGAAATGACGCTATGTCTGCGCTATGTTGATGTAGTGGATTTTGTCGTGCGAGAGGATTTTCTAGAGTTCATCCACTTAAAAGATTTAGTAAGCTGCAATGATACAGAGCTGAAATCAGAAATAACACTTTGGCACCAGCATTGCAAGACATCTTCATTTCTACAAGCACAAACAGCGATTGATGCTTTAAAAAGAATAGACACAAATAATTACGGATCGTTTTTTCCGAATGTTTCCGACAATGCTTCAATTATTTGCAACAATACCAGTGACTTCAGCAACAGCAGACCGTTCTTTTTCAGCGCTCAAAAGACTGAAAACATTCCTAAGACTCAACATGTCTGAAAATCGACTCAACGGTTTGACTTTGGGATACACACATAGAGATGTGAAAATCTAAAGTGATGAACTTGTGGATCTTTTCGCTAAACTTAAACCTCGGCGACTTGCAACGTTGGATTGGTCATTTGAAGAATGAACGAGCTGAAAAATGGCACGGTAATATAGTATTTAAATAAAAAAAATATTGTTTAATTAAAAATTAACACTGCTTCTAAAAAAAAACCAGTAAGAAAAGCAACTATAGCGCGGCACGCGACAATGGGATACCCTTCGACCCTTGATCTAGTGTAGTTTATTTGTTATATTCATACACATATACATATGCTTGAAAATTATTCCCGACAGATGGCGCTCGTCCGCCTCCCTTCTTAGCTGACACAAGCACTCAGTGGAATCTACTCAGATGGGGACCCCTGAAGACGAAGTGTTTCAGCTAGCTTGTGAAGTTTGACAACAGGCAAATGCTTCGGCCAGCGCGCTGGCAGCCTGAAGTCAATTTTCTGTTTCGGCGTAGAGAGCCAAGAGACTGAAGCACAGTGGACAAAAATGGTTATTTTGGGGCGAAAATTGTATAACATTCGAAAACATGTGTATTTATAGTTCATTGAGTAGATAGATTAAATATTCATAATTATATTATAATTTGTATATCAAATTTATAATATGAAAAAAAGTTGTGCAACAACTATCATATTTTTTGTTTACGTTTTAACTAATTTTGACAAAATTTATGAATCAAAACTAAAAAATTCGGAATACATAAATATATATTTACAAAATAAAATTATCCTCATTAAACAAGCCACATGTTCATTGCTTAGTGATCTAACTAAAGAGAAGAAACCAGAATAAAAGGCATTCTTTGGCATGCCGAAGGTTTTATACCCTTACAGGTTTTGGCTTCAATCTTTTCCGATTATTCCTATTTTAGTTGTATATAAAATGGTACAGAATTGTATTATATTGACTTGTTTTTTATATCCATTGAAAATTGTCAAAAAAGGTATACTAAATTTGTGCAAATGTATGTAACAAAGTATATATATTCTTACTTAGTATCACTAGCCGAGTCGATTGAACCATGTCCGTCTTTCTGCTCGGATGTGCGTCTGACCAGATGAACACACAGATCTCAGCTATTATAAACGCTAGAGACACCAAATTTGGAATGTAGGTTCCTATATACTTGGCGCAGATCAAGTTTATTTCAAATGTTAGATGCCACGCCCACCGCCCCCGCAAATCACTAATTTAGTTTTTAAACTCGATTTGTTAGCATCGTAAAAAATATATAACTTTCTAACTTTAACATATGCTAAGCTGATAGTTATTATATTTATTCTCGAATTTTTAATTGTATCAGACTATAAACACAGAAGTTATTCAAGAAAGTATGAGCATAACTCTAAGTGCTTATGTCAGCTAACAAGGTAGGTAGAGCGTTTGGTAATCATTAATACGTGTAGTGTGAGGTAGCAAGACCCTTATTTATGATTCTTTTAATACATAATTAATCTAATATTTCGTAATGATATTCCGCGTCGTCAGGCGTCGTCCGGCGTCATAAATTAGAGAAGATTTCGATGAAAGATCTCTCTATCGATAGATAAACGAAGCAGCGCGTTGTCTGGTGTTGCCACAAGCGCGAAGCGCCATCTGGCGAGAATAATTAGAAAGTATGTTCATATAAATATGTGTATAGGTCGAAGGGTATCCCACTTTCGCGTGCCGCGCGTGTATATATTATAAATTATATTAATAAATATGTATATATATTTATATATTGTTGCACGAAATTCTTATATGTTTTCACCTGTTCAATAGTTTTATTTCCTTTTTAAATTATCTTTGTTTAATGCGTCCAATTTCACAAGCTCTCGTATTAATGTATTCCGATCTTCGATAACGATTACCTTAACTATTGTTCTAATTACACTATGATTCCAAAATATAAGAACAACTATCGGAACTTCTTAACTTATCTTCTAACATCGATTAATCGTTTACTGCGGTTAAGCTTATTCGAATTTAATATAAATACAATATAATCGTACTGTATTATATTATATTAGCACAAGTTGATGGCGTTAAAAAGTCAATATACTAAATAAATGTTTCTCCAGTTGCTGATAAGGAAATTCCCAATGGAGAATAAAATTGCACGAAGCAACAGCTTCCAGCGATAATACATACTATACTATAATGTTTTATTATTATACATACATACACACATACAATGTGTTTTGATATTTGGGTGAGTGTGTGTGAAGTTTTTATATTCAATACATACATGCATTATAGAATAATTTTACTGATATGAAATACTATAGGTCAATCTGTTGAATGCATTTTGAAGTGCATTATGAATGTGGAATACAGAAGTAAATGTAAAAACATGAAACGAGATCAGTTCACTTCGGGCTTTCAAACGGAATGATTATGAAGGGGATCAAATTGTTTCTCCTTTTGCTACAAGTGCTGCAAATACATTGTTCAGTTGAGGAACTCAGAAGTCTTTCAGATTGTAGAAGGTCAACTTTTTATCCAAAGCCACACATAGCTGGGGGATATATCATCGAACCAGATGAATTCAGCTGGATGGCCAGTCTGGAGTATGGAAGTGGAGGATTTGGATACTGCGGAGGAGAACTACGGTGGATTGTAAGTAAGCTAATCATAATCAACGTACAATGATATCTAATGAGTTTATTATCTGCAGAACCGGAGTGCGTTTGCGATTATGGCACTTCAAACTGTACTTCCTATCTGCGTTTCGGAATTGCAAACATAACAGTGCACGAGAATTACCATAAGGACAGCAACCAGACAATACGCAATGACATTGCTCTGCTTCGGTTGGATATTCCGATTGAGTTTGGAACCCATATGAGGCGCGTTTGCCTCCCCTTCAATACGACAGAGCCCATTGTCGATACTCAGTTGATAGTGGCTGGATGGGGTCTAACGACAAACACTGCTTCGACGGCAAAGCGAGCTGTAGGTGTACCTTTTCTTGGAGCATTGTAAGTTTCATCTAATGCAAATCAATAAGGCTCGTTACTAGAGCTGGAAAAACATCGATGTATCGATATATCGACGGTGTTCCTTCCAGCTCTACTCGTTACATTTTACTCGATTTTTGTATGCACAGAACTGGCGTGCGACTGGGAGACTATGATGAGAACGGGCACATTTGCGATTACGGCACTTGGAACTGTTATCATTGGCAGGAGTTTGGTATTGAAAAGATAATACCGCACAATGAATACAGTGGAAACCATAAAGTCAATAACATTGCCCTGATTCGCCTGGACAGGTCGATACAGTTTGGACCCAAGATAAAACCCATTTGCCTTCCCTTCGGAATCAATGATGGTATACCGGAAGCACCTGTGAACAGTAGTTTGACACTAACCGGTTGGTATAATAAGGAAGACAACTCATATGCAAAATGTGATGCAAGTGTTACTCGCTTGGTGACAATAAAATGTCAATATGTCTGGAATGTAGATGAAAAACATATCTGCACCCCGAATGTATGCATTGGTGACTTTGGCAGCCCCCTGATGTTCTACCAGTCAGCTAGCCAACGTATGCTCCTCGAAGGGATTCTGTCCTTTCGTTCACGTAATTGCACTAACATACGAAAACCTGTTGTTTATTTTCGAGTGCGTCGTTACCGTGACTGGCTCAACCAAAACATGGAAATCTAATAATTGAATAAATCAAATGTTAAACTGTAAACTGCATTAAAAATACAAAAAAAAATAACTTTCCAATATAGTCCAATCAAATCTTAATATTCTGCATATTTATATATTTTTTATTCATTGCCTAATTTACAGTTTATTCCAGATAACAAATATAGAATCGACAGTAACGATAGCAGTCGCCGAGTTTGAAAAACCGTTACAGATTTAAGACAAAGTCTTCTGCGGCCTATTGCTGTCTCACTCTTACACGCATGTGCACACTATTCGTTACTTGTGGCAGTAAAGTGACTTCAATATCTTGTATTTATACCTTTGAATAGGGTATGTGGCAGTCACGTTACATCGCGAACAAATTTCGCCCATCGATAACTAAGTCGATGACAGACCAGAAAGCGACATGCTACAAGTAGTGGTGGTGTCTGCGGATATCGATGTTTTCGATGTTATTAGAGTAAAACATCGATGGAACATCGATGTTTTGGAAATAAAACTTATTAATTTTTTATAGATAAACAATACAATAATAAAACAATACAATAACAATAAACTTTATTGAGATCATTGTTTTTGTTTATGAACAGTAATTGGTCTAGAGATTTTCATGGACACGAAAATTAAATTTTTCAACACGCACAAACACGCACGCTCAAAAATGTTCAAAACACGACCCAACATGGTCCAAGCCGAAATTTTATACGCATATTTTTTTTTGCATTTTTATTCATAAATTCATGATATTTCTTTAAATATAACTTAAAATCGGCTTATCGATCGCAGCTCAAACAGCGTCTTTCGAGTTGGTATTTATTAGTACTTTTTGAAACATCGATTAAATTCACTACCGGTAACATAAACAATCGAAATAACATTTTTGCAAAAGTAAAAATACGTGCTGTATGTGCTCGTGCTATTTCGTGCCGAATTTCGATACACGAACACGCCATGGACACAATCTTAATTTTGCACACGCACACGAATGCGCCCGTCGTGTCACGATGTGACACGAAGAAAACACGGTCCATGCCCAACTCTAAATTGGTCTACCACTTTTGAAGAAAGTCTTGTTCGCCTGTCGGAGATCAGCTGTCCCGCCTTGAATACCCGCTCAGACTCACAAGACGTAGCCGGCACACATAATTTTTTGTATACGAGAGTTTTCAGCACTCTTTTTTCAGTACTCATCTCAAAAAACATGAACATAATCTAAAATTGTATATATGCACTTGATCTTTCCTTTCAGTATTGCAAAGGGTCGCATTTTTCGTTTGAATTTGTTTTCCCCTAAGTTAATTTCGATACTTACAATTTCCACGTTTTACGTTTTACCACGAATTTTGGTATCATCGATGTTAGCAAAAATGACATCGATTTTACCGATGTTTGGAAAACATCGATGACATCGATGCCAACATAGCCACAAGAAGCGTGTTACAATCACTCAAATGTATTAACAACTGTAGAATTAAGTGAAATAAATAAATAAAATATCATTCGTTAAAATACATACAGTGTGTCAACTTATTCTTTGCAATAGGAAAAATGCAATGAATTTTTACGTTTAAAGTAGTTTTTTAATAACATAATTAGGGTTTTCTTAATTTTTTTTTTTACTATATTATTAAGTAATGAATTATGAACTAGTTAGCATCGACAAAAATATAAAATGCATATTTAAACATAGCGAAATCAAACAAAAACAAAAAAATCGGAGAAAAACAGCTGTCAAGTAATTCTTTGCAATATTCAAAGACGCATCGAAAAGTGATGTGAAACTCAGTAACGGGACTGCAAATTCCACCAAATTTGTACGTTCTCTTTAATTATGCTTTGGCTATCCTTCTTTTGCTATTTTGCATTACTCAAGTGCACTTTGCTACATAATTTAACACATTAAAAGATGCCTGGAAAAAAAGTTGACGTAAATTTAATACAATTAGTTTATTTTAATTATTATAAGGGTTAAACAGCAAAGGAGTTGTCGGAAATGTTTGATATTAAGCTTAGGACTATTTACAATATCATAAGCCGGGCAGAAAAAGAAAATCGGCTGTACCATAATAACTCTATGGGCAGACCACCGAAGCTCACAAAGCGCGAGCAATCAAAATTATTGAGAACCGTTAACGATGCTCCACTAACAACCCTACGGGAGATGACTCTGATGATTAAAAATGATAGCCATAAAGACGTCAGCCATGAGACAATAAGAAAAGTTCTCAAAGCTTACCACCAATACTCATCCCATGTAGCAAGAAAGAAGCCATTACTTTCTAAGGTCAATATAGAAATGCATAACTGCATATGTCGCTTACCCAGATTATGAAACTTTTTTTTTTGTGTGCCTGTGTAATTCGACAGGAATATTAATATTGGCCAGGAGTTGTCAACGCACCTTAAGAGACATCTCCGACCTCATAATGTATATATATTCTGAATCAGCATTACCAGGGGAGTCGATCTAGCCATTTCTGTCTGTCTGTCTGTCTGTCTGTATGCCTGTGTGAACACACATATCTCAGCTATTATTAAAGCTAGAGACACCAAACTTGGCATGAAGGTCCCTGTGTACTAAGCGCAGATCAGGTTTCTTTCAAATGTTGTGTGCCACGCCCACCGCCCTCGTAAATCAATAATTTTATTTTGAAGTCAATTTGTAAGTGTGGTATAAAAGATACAACTTTCAGACCTTAACATTTACTAAGCTGAAATGAAATATTTACGTATCCTTGAAGTTGAAATCCGATCGGTCAATAAACACAGAAGTTATTCAAGAAAGTATGATAATAGCACTAAAAGCTTGTGTCAGCTAACAAGTGACGCAGGCGAGCGCCATCTGTCGGAAATAATTTGAAAGCATGTGCATATGTATGTTATACACAGGAACATAGGTCGAAGGTATCCCCGCTCGATTGTTGCTCTCGTTAAACTTAACGTTAGTAAATGATGTCCACAAGTAGCTGAGTTTACCCGCTGCTGGGCACCGTCAAAAACACACTCCATATTTTTTTAACTTAATTCACCAATGAGTTCATGTAAATAGGCAGTTTATGTTTATTTCAGTAAACATATACCAAGAACTGTAAAACCATCGATAGTTGCCACCATCGAGGTTTTCCGATATTATCCATCGATAATATCGATACTATCGGCAAAAAAAAGAACTACTTAAAAAATTTTGTTTTGATTATTTTAAATTAGTGATTATAATATGGGGCAAATATGTTATATATTTTAATAGAAAAATTTGCAATCATTTAAAATAAATAGGAACTCTATATTTTTTTATAAAGAGCTAAGAACAATCAAAACCAAAACTTTTTTTTGCATTGTTTCCGTTTTCGCTTTTTATTTAGCTCATTTTCTCTTCCCTAGTTTCTACTGTTTATGCCATTATCTAAATGATGATAAGATGATAACTCATGTCAAGTTATATTTATGCAAATAATTTAGTTTTGTTTTTTTTCTGGTAACAAATTTCCTAGTTTTTCTAGAATTTGAAAATTTTCATGAAAATGCTATGATGCACGGGATATAATCGATGATTAAAAACGCCATCAAGGTTACCCGATATACGCCTCCCATCGATATTATCGTTACTGTCGACGATGGTTTAAGGCTCTACTTGGTACTGTAAAAATACTGAAGAGGTTTGTGCACCCCGATTGGAGTATTATAAAAATAATAGATGTCTGGTCACACTTTGCGCGGGAATATGACCAGTGCTGCCAATTCTGCTTTTTCCCGTTCCCGTTCCTGTAGGAAAATTTAAAAAATTGGGATAGTGGAGTTTACCATTTGTTAGAAATTAAATTGGCTTTTACACTATTTTTATGAATTTCCACATTTTACACAAAATCTAAAAGAGTGGCTACATTATCCTTGGTCTTCATATCATACCATACGGCTAACAATCATCTCTATTTTGAACCGTGGAAAAGGTCTAGTGCAACTATTGCAAGAAAACTATCATGACCTAAGTAAATTATTTACACGCTCATGCCACAAAAAAAAACGGGAAAGAAAGAATACGTTCGGGATGTCGGAAGTCTTAACTCTTGCAGGTTCTTCTTCGATTGGAATAACAATCACAACAGTGCAGAATTTAATATAATATCTCACTTTGATTGGCACTGATAAGTTAAGTTCTGTGGTTATCAGGTGGATCGTACTTATTTGTTATTAAATTAAAGCATTTATTTCTTATGCGTAACTAAAAAGAGTAACAATTCAGTTTTTGTCTGTACTTAGCGTCTATCCGAACTCAGCGTCTATTTTTGTGAAACGATAAATATCGCCGCGGAACTATCGTCTGCTTACGATGGTGTCAGGTTGCCAGATCGGGCTCATATCGATGAGGCTGCGTCGACACATCTACTCCCCCCTCAGTGACTTCGTCGGCAGAAAAAGTGAATGAGATCTGTTCCGGGTTGTTGGGTTGCTCTATTAAGTGAGTGAGAAGCTCAACATTTTGTTGCGTGTTTCCACTCAATGTGCTAACTGTTGAGACGTTGAACAGGCTTGTTTGGGTTAGTTTCTCTTTTGTTTCTAGCGATGCAGTGGGATCGTAAAGACATCTGCGCTTTAGATCGAGCAATAATCCGTTGTGCGTCGGCCCCTATTATGGCTGACAGCACGTTGGCGATAGTGAAGGTCCAGTTGAACTTCCGTTTTAGTTTGAGGTTGAATGTTAATGCGATCGTTCCATAAGTGTCTATTGCGGATGTGGTAGCAGCATATAGCTTAAAGTCGTCCTTCCTGTAATTATTTTTCTTCAGTATTGAAATCGGTATGAGTGATATTACTGAACTCGAATCAATTAAGAATTTTATGTTGGTGGAACGATCATAAATGTGGAGTCTATACTGCTTGGAGAGGCGGACAGGATTCATACTATCACTAGCAGCCTGAACTACTGATAGCTTTACTTTGTTTCCCTGTTGTGCTGTCCACGAGCAGAGCTGCCTGCAGCGACGCGCCGAACCTGGTGTGATAAAAGCACTTGGTTGGAGTATTCGATGGCTGCTGCTGATCCTTCTTGTGTTCAGTTTTCTGTGTGATAGTATAGAGAACTTTCTGCATGGTGGACTGAAGAACAGCGAGTTCGCGCTTGCAATCAGCCAACTCGTCACTTATGCGAACAGGATGTGTGCGTGCTCCTGATGTTGTTGAGTGTGAGGCCGCCGTGACAAATGATCCAGCTTCGTCTTCCATTAGATTGTCAGCGAGATCAGTTCAATTTTAATTTCACTTGCAAAAACCACAAATGGACATTTTGCTTCTAAAAATGGAGGCAGCTTGCAACCGGTGACAGCTTCAGTTGTAGCAATTGTTGTTGCTGTTGTTTTGCTAAATTTCACCAGAATCTGGCGACTGTCGTGCTTCTGCTGCATTTTGTTGCATGGTTTTCTCCAATTTCCAGAATGCGCGCGTTTTATTGTCGGGGTCACCAATGTGGAGATTAAATAAAAGCATTTATTTATTTATTTATAATTAAGAAGAGTGACAATTCAATTGCTGTCTGAAGTTAGCGTCTATCTATACTTAGCGTCTATTTGTGTAACGGCGAATATCGCCTGCGGAACTATGGTCTGCTTACGACGGTGTCGGGTTGCCAGATCGGGCTCATATCGCTGAGGCTACGTCGCCACACTTTATTGTAACGAAACATTGTAACTGTTCTGTTTCGGTTCTGTGTTTATTATAGACTTGAAAGCAAAGCCTTTTTATTTCTAATCAAGTGCAATATGTTGGTATGTAAATATGTATGTAGATCAGCTGTGGGAAAACGTTTGTATGTATGTGGATACATGCATATCTATGCATTTGTTTGTACTATGTATACCATATATTTTGCTGGGTCATTGAGTTGCCACATTTTATTAAATCAAATCAAATCTACCAATTCACCAAAAGTGAATTCAATATGAGCCGATTCCACTGTTAAGCATTTAAGAATTTGTATACCCTTGCAGAGGGTATATTTATTTGGAAAAGGTTAAATAGGTGCCTCGTCACCGATTTTTTTTTCAGATATTAGATAGTTATTATACCCTTCGACCATTGAAAATGGTCAAAAAAGGGTATATTAACTTTGTGCAAATGTATGTAACAGGCAGAAGGAGGCGTGGGAGACCCCATAAAGTATATATATTCTTGCTCAGGATCACTAGCCGAGTCGATAGAGCCATGTCCGTCTGTATGTCCGGATGTCCGTCTGACCAGATGAACACACAGATCTCAGCTATTATAAACGCTAGGGACACCAAATTTGGAATGATGGTTCCTATATACTCGGCGCAGATCATGTTTATTTCAAATGTTGGATGCCACGCCCACCGCCCCTCGCAAATCACTAATTTAGTTTTTAAACTCGATTTGTATGCGTCGTAAAAAATATATAGCTTTCTAACTTTAACATATACTAAGCTGATAGTTATATCTACTTATTCTCGCAATTTCAATCGGATCGAACCATAAACACAGAAGTTATTCAAGAAAGTATGAGCAAACCTCTAAGTGCTTGTGTCAGCTAACACGGCAGGCAGGCGAGCGCGAAGAGCGAGCGCCATCTGTCGAAAATAATTTGAAAGTATGTTTATATGAATATGTGTATGAATTAAACAAATTAAACTACACCGGAACATAAGTCGAAGGGTATCCCACTGTCGCGTGCCGCTCGACTGTTGCTCTCGTTTTTTTAATGAATTTTAAAATTTAATAAAATCGCGTGTATTTTATATCGATACGCCTACTCCAATAATTTATCGAAAGATCTCCAAATATTCCTCAGTGGTATCGATTATCTTCTTGTGTGGGCTAAATGTTTTATAATTAAACCATCCTTTAAACTTTGAGGACAGATAGTAACCAAATCATTTATTTTGGCCAAGGTTTCGTTGCTCGTGTTTTCGCTATGAAGTTAGTTTTGAACAGTTTTTGCAAATGCAAAACCTCAACACTAATCCTTGCGGTATCTGCTAGCTCCCACACCTCCAATTTCCTGTCTGTTTTTGATATTTTTCTCCGTAACCTCATCGGATGTCACTGCGGGCATCCATCTGGAGAAGAGTTTCGGCCACCATGAAATTCTCGATAGCAATATTTTACAGAATTATATGATGGAGCATTATCCCCATAATATTTGTCCAACTTTTTTTTTTTGTTTCCTTTGAAATTGGCTGTGAAAACAGCTAATGGAAATTAATAGTGCAGAAAGTTAACTTGTTTGCCTAAATATAAATGTACCATTAAATACCAAAAAAAATGTCGACGAAATACATCAAATTCTAAGATCAAGGAGGGTATTTTTCAATTCAACATATTAGTATTGGTAATCAATTTCGTCGTCAGATCGGCCATATCGTTTTAAGTTGTAGACTTTTTGTTCTTAGGAGGGAGTAAGCACATTGAATATTTAAAGTAGACAACAAATAATCAACTACCAAAAACATCATTCCATCATAATCAACTTTGTATGATTCAACTTACAGGAACCGTTATATTTCAACTAAAACAAGCACGAAAGCTACAGTCGAAATTACTCGTGATTTCAAAACGATTTCTTACGTATATAACTGTTTTTCAAAATCAATACCTCTTTAAAATTGTTGCTTGACTGTTCCGATCGCAACCCGCAAATCATTCGCTATATAAATGCTTTAAAATTACGCTTTAAATTCGGTTTTTTACTATTTATGGACGCGTGTCCAAAATCTTGAATAAACTTGGGGTGCGCGCAGAATTTAGACATTTATATTATAACTTTGTGCCTACCGAAAATATGTGTAACAGGCATAAGGAGGCGCGGCAGACACCACAAACTATATATTATATATAATATAATATTCTGAATCAGCATCAACAGCAGAGTCGATATAGCCATGTCCGTCACGTTGCAGACACGTTACAAAGCTTTCTATCTAGATGGAGTCTGGTGAGTCCCTACAATTATCCTTTATTAAGATTCTAGGCGTAACAAATGGTTAGTTGCAATTAGAGTTGGGCCTGGACCGTGTTTTCTTCGTGTCACATCGTGACACGACGGGCGCCCGCGTGCGCGTGTGCAAAATTAAGGTTGTGTCCATGGGAGTGCGTGTTTCAAAATTCGGCACGAAATAACTCGAACACAGTATTTTTCAGTATTTTCTACATCTGGGCAAATCCTTAATGGCCGTAGGACTAGATTGTCAAGTTCTAATCTTGACAAATTGTTATTTTTATATAAAAATATGTAATTTTTTAATTTAAAATTAATGTTAAGTTCTTTAGTTTTAAGTTATTTTCCATGAAATATCATGTTGATATCATGAAATATCAATTAACGAATAAAAATCCATTAAAAAAAAAAATACTTATAAAATTTTGTGTTGGACAGTGTTGGACCGTGTTGGGAAAATTTTTGAGCGTGCGTTTTAATGTTGAAAAATTTAATTTTCGTGTCGTGCTGAAAAATGACAGACCATGCCCATCTCTAGTTGCAATACACAGTTTAGCTCGATCCGTTTAGTGTTCCCGAGTTTGAATAGGTTAAACAATATTACCCACTTGAATTTCGTAAACCATTTAATCTAGAAACCTAACAATTTTAGTTGCTGGCATCGCACATACTAAGATACCCTCCCTTTGACCATGGGTTTGACAAACAGAACATTAATGACAATAAAATGCTACTTTCTACGAGACTTTTCAAGCTGAAATAAGGTAGGGTATCTTGTTGACAATTAAACTCACTACGAATACACAGGAGGAGGAACTCCTACTAAAAACAGCTGTAAGCAGTTTAGCTTTCATTAAAATCGTTAAATCCAAATCAAAACTAGATATTCAAACTTATATTTAAAATTAGATGATATATATGTATATAAGTTATATCATAATTAGAAGATAATGAAGAAGATTAATGTAAAAACAACATTAATTCAATTTACTGCATTATTACACTTTATATGCGATCTCCAGGTTTGCACTTTATCGTTGCAATAATCAGTAAAGAATTGTTTAATTAGTTAAAAGAATGTAAAATATTCGGAATGTACAATTATTTGTTATGGTATATGACAACTTTACAGGCATACTAGGTCAATTGATAAGTCCCCGGCCTGACACATAGATAGCGCTACTAGAATTAAATCAATATTTTTAATAATTGGCCCTAACCTTTAAAGACGCGTGTATAAATTTGACAATTGTCGGATCATTATTTTATGAGTTATAGCATTTTCAGTGAAGCAGATTTTGCTATTAGGAAGAAAATGGATAAAAAGGAATTTCGCGTGTTGATTAAATATTGTTTTTTGAAGGGAAAAAGAACAGTAGAAGCAAAATTTGGCCTTGATAACAAGTTTTCGGACACTTCACCAGGAAAAACAACCATCAAGGATTGGTTATCCAAGTTTAGACGTGGTGAAGTGAGCACCGCAAACAGTCCTCACAGTGGACGCCCAAAAGAGGTGGTTACCGACGAAAACATCAAAAAATCCAAAAGCAAAAACGCTACAGTCGGCTGGCAAGGTTATGGCATGTGTATTTTGGGATGCGCGTGGAATAATTTTCATTGATTAACATATAAAAAGGAAGGACCATCAACAGAGATTATTACATAGAGTTATTAGACAGTTTGACGGACGAAATCGCCGAAAAACGGCCGCATTTGTAGAAAAAGAAAGTGTTGTTTCACCAAGACAATGCACCGTGTCAAAAGTCAGAGAAAACGATGGCGAAAATCCATGAATTGGGCTATGAATTGCTTCCACATCCGCCGTATTCTCCAGATCTGGCCCCCAGGACTATTCCCTGTTCTCAGATCTCAAAAGAATGCTCGTCGAATGAACAGGTGATCGCCGAAACTAAGGTATATTTTGAAGCAAATGAGAAATCTTACTACAAAAATGGTATTGAAAAGTTGGAGGGTCGCTATATTCAGTTTTCTTAAAGGGAACTATGTTGAATAAAAAAAATTCATTTTGTAAAAAAAATAATGTTTCCTATGGTAGGCCGGGAACTTTTCAATTAACCTGTTATGACAACTTTACAGGAATATAAGGGTATCCTCCGAAACTGTACTAATTTTTTAATTCAATATCTTATAAAAGAGTCCATAAAAACTATGAATGTATGTATTAAAACCTAGACTGAAAAGAGAGTTAAAAGTTCATCAGTTAAGCAACAACCATATATAGCTTAATTAATTTTAATAAATAATATTCTATTCGATTTATAAATATGTTTTAATTATGTTTAAATATGAATTGTGGTCATTTTCTGGACATTTTCTGAGCTGCCTACTAAGAAGTATACTATTTACATGTGTGCTCCTCGAGTACTTTTGTACATACATCGCATTTAACTTGGCAGCACCAATGAAATTTGCAATTACAACGCTCACGAACGACAATATTTTTAGTGTTGTAACCTCGGCCACAGCACAGTATACCGCAGCCATCAAGACCCGATGATGATTTGTTACAAACACGTCCGTGCGTTCCTGCAGAAAAGAATTCTCATGAATATAAGTTTTAATAGTTTAGTTTCGCACAAATAGTGCACAATTTTATAGACTTACCTGCCCACTGCAAAAGACGATTTGTACGACACCAATCGGGACTCTCGTCCAAATAAATTAAATCATGCGGAGTGGGAACCTTAAATTGACTGTTTTTCACTTGCAGACGTCCGCGTTTATTTAATTTCACCTCGGTAGCCTCTTCATATTTCTCACGCAAATAGTCACCTATAAAATGTAGAATATTTATATATTATATATTGTTAAAGAACATCGTTAACAGCCTTAATAGCTCTTGTAGATGGACAACACAATTGCATTTATGGAAATCTTGATAGCAACATCTTCGATATATATATGGAAGCTATACTTAATATCGATTAATATCGATAGCTGGCTCGTTTCAACTTATTAACAATCGGCAATAAAAGAAAGTACAGACGGACATGGCTAGTTGGACTTCTCTGTTGTAGCTGATTTACAAAATACATATATGCTGGCTGTATACACTCAAAGATATCTACTTGCAAACCATAACTAATAAATCTTTTGCAAAAGTCGAGCGCACACTCGACAGTAGGATATCCAACGACTTATGTTCAAATGACGTAATATCGAAGCTGCAAGGGTATTAGAGGTATGCATGGGTTCCCTCACAGAACACTAGCAAATTGAGTTGAATTGACTGAATGCGAAGTAGGCAATGAAATTAAGTTAATGAAGTATGACTGAGCGTAACTCTTGAGTCTCAAAGCAGGCTGAGCTGAAGTAAAAGGCTAAAATGAATGAAGGCAAATGGAGTGAAAAAATGCAGAAATGTAAACAGGCTATAGAGTATAATTTCCAATTGGTTTAAGCTTATTTCCTTTGAGAACAAAATGTATAGCTTAATAGAAAAGTGAAGCCATGGCGAAGTATGGCATGAAGATGGAGGAGAATTAGCTAAGTTAGTAGCCTGTAGGATGTGCTTGACAGTATACAGGTTTACGGGAAGTACATTAAACCACGTGAAGTACAAACAGCAAGATATCTGATAACGAATAAACGTCTGTGTTGTTGGGGCAATTACCTGACAATATTATATATTATCCGGCTCGAACGACCGCTCTGACAATGTCTTGACGGTGGAACACAGCATTAGCTCCTAACGTCATTAAATAGTTGTCAAAATACTTTTATTTTAATATTTATTTATTAAAATAAGATTAACTCAAATTGGCGCGTCTGATGCGTCGTTACGTTTTTACAAAAAACCCATGATCAGAGATGGACAAACAATAAAATCGAACTCTTATCGATAACTTAATCAAATAGTTTTAACGATGATTCTAAAGCAATATTTTTGATGCATTCCGCAACAGTCTGCTTACAACAAAGCCAACCACATTAATAAAATAATGTTCTTGCACTTCAATATAGATGAATAAAATATAAAATAATGTTTAAGTTATCTTAATAAAAATAACAAACAATACCATTCATTACACGTTTTTCATTATTTTGTTTTTACATCATTTGAGCTTTCCCCTTTTTATTTTTTTACTACGTCCAACAAGAGAGCAATTCGAAAAATTTAAATAGCTTCAACTCAGTAGCTCTCATACTCAATCAACCCTTTCGTTTTTGTTCGTTCGGTTGTAGTCATTCATTCAAACCAAGTTGGCTATGCATGATAATTCCCTCAATTCATAATGAACCTTCTCCATTCGAATGTGTCATATTTGTCACTCACGCACATGTCTAAAGAGTATGGAACTATAGATAGCCTTTCGTTCTGGTTTCAAATGGAATATACAATACAACGATTGTCAAAGGAGCTTACCAATCTCTCTTATGGACGATAATTGCTGCCAACACGTAATTAAACTGCAAGAGCCTGAAACTCCGTGACATTTGCACGTGATGCGTGTCTTCTTAATGACGGCCTGAAATAAGAAAATAAAGTATTTAATTTAAAATTACAGAACGCGAATAAAGTTTAAGGGGAGAAGATGCGATGCTGGCAACAAAAAATAACAATCATAAAATTAACAAAATAAATAATAATCATTGAAAATGATTTATATTTTTGAAGGCATATTGATAACGTTGCCTGGTTAATTTAAATAATTAATTGAATTTAAATTGTATTTATTGTTTAATGATGATTTTGACATTTTACATTCTTACCCGTCGGCCTGCTTCATTGTTATGCAAATTCATTAGACTTCGTGCCTTCAGATTTGAGTTGGACAACGCAGGTGGATCTCCGCTTACAGCCCTTTGATTTTTACGCTTGCGTTTACGCCGTTTCCCATTAGCATCTCCGTTGAAAAGTTTTGAATTTAGAATTTCACGATTGATATTCTCCTGTTGTAGAAGAAACGTACATTAACATCTTAACAATATATATAAATATAAATAAATATATATAAATTCCAAAAGCTTCTTTTCAAATGCAAGCTTTGACACAAATCCAGTCTATTCTACCTATCGTTCCTATGACACATATATGAATAATATTAATGAATTTGTCACTTGACGCTGACAAGATCTTTCCAATCTTAACTGTCTCAACTTTGATTATATTGAAATATAAAAAAACTGTATTATAAAGGTTGATTTTTTAGCTATTATCTTTTTGGCAACACTGGTTTAAACAGCTGACGCACGTTTCGTGTTTTGTATGAATGTCAAACATCTTTAATTTGATCTATAATTTTGTACGAATCGTCGTACAAAAGAACAACGCGCTGCAAATTATTGAATTTTATTATCAAAATGCGTGCTCTGTTAAGAAAGTTCATCGCGCGCTTCTTTAATTTTATTGTGTTCAGCGACGAAGCTTATTTTTTGGTTTAATGGGTGCGTGAATAAGCAGAATTGTCGATTTTGAGGTGAAGATCAGCCAGAAGCATTGCAAGAGCAACCAATGCATCCTAAAAAAGTCACAGTTTGGTGCGGTTTATGGGCTGGCATGCCATCATTGGACCGTACTTCTTCAATCGTAACGTAACTGTGAATGATGAGCGCTAACGTGAGATGATATCAAACTTATTCTTTACCAAAATGCAAGACCTTGACTTGCATGACATGTGGTTGCAACAAGACGGTGCTACATGCCACACAGCACGCGTAACAATGGAGTTATTGAGAGGCGAGTTCGGTGAACATTTTATTTCACGTTCGGGATCGTGCTTTTTAACGCCTTTAGACTATTTTTTGTGGGCTATGTTAAACCTATGTCTATACAGACAAGCCCGCTTCAATTGACGCATTGGAGGACAACATTAAAGCATTTATTCGTGAGATATAGGCTAAAATGTTGGAAAGAGTACGCAAAAATTGGACTAATCGGATGAACAATTTGAGGCGCAGTCACGATCAACATTTGCATGAAATAATCTTGAAACATTAAATAATATGGCCCGTACAATCTATTCAAATAAACATTTCATGCATTTCTCTGAATATTATGTGTTTTTTTTTTTAAAACTTTCTTATAGCTCTTAAAAAATCACCCTTTAAATTGAGTTCGCATGAAAGACTGACCTGCAATTCAAGCATTTCTTTTTCTTTCAATTTTGAATTAAGAATTTCCTTCGTGATGCGTTCTTGAAGCTCTATTAAATCATCAGGATTTATGTGTGGCTCTCTGCCGGTTTCCTCCTCGTTAAAAATGTCTGCTGTAACTGGTGCAGGTGTTGAAGGCAGATTTAATGATTCGTTGTCCTTTTTTTTAGTTGTATTGTGAGCTTCAGATAAAAGTGAATCCGTTCCATTTTGATTTGCTAAAGCTCTGTGAGTATTCTTTGAATCAAATTGTCCAACATCCTTTGAATCGTCAGCTAACATTAGCTTTCGTTTTGGATTGATTCTTCCTTCCGCTCGACGATCAGAATTGCCTGCTCCACGTGTGCCACGACGAGATTCCTTTTCGCGCACGTCAATAAAATCTGTTGCAAATCTAGCAAAATAAAATAATATTTATATATAATATACACTCCAAATGTCTGTTCGAATATTTACTTGTAAGCATATTCAAGATTGTCGCCGCAGCCGCCCCATGACCAGTCATCATGCAACTGCTTGGGTCTAGATCCGCGCGAGCATCCACAAGAAGTAAGCTGGCCATCTCGGCAAGCCCGCGCTACGAAACTTGTCACAGTGGCCGCAGCTAGCGCATGTATAAATGCCATCTCCGGCGATCCTAAAACATAAGTATGTTAAATATTTTTATTTAATAATAATTTACTATAAACATCAAAATGTGAGAAAGCTGTGAAAAGCACGCTACCCTAAGCTTTATATTTCGGCCTCTAAAAATATATAGAAATACTCTTCTATGTTTAATTACAAACATTGACATAGACCCATAGATTTGTATGTACACATATGTTTTAGAGACCTGTATGAATGCATTCAAAAGGGAAAATGAATGATTCATTAAAAAATAAGTTCGATTTTTAGAGTAAAGTTTATAATGAATGTGAAGAAATGTTGCAGAGGTTGATTTTTTAGGTATTATCTTTTTGGCAACACTGGTTTAAACAGTTGACGCACTTTTCGGATTTTGTAGAGTGTACAATGCGAACTGAAAAAAATATCACAGCTGCATCGGACTGTGTTTATGATGATCATCATTGGACTGTACTTTTTCAAAGATAATGCGAATCGTAAGGTAACTAAATGGTGAGCGCTACCGTGAGATGACATCAAAGTTATTCTTTCCCAAAATGCAAGAGCTTGACTTGCATGACATGTTGTTGCAACAAGACGGTGCCACATGCCACACAGCACGCGTAACAATAGAGTTATTGAGAGGCGAGTTCGGTGAACATTTTATTTCACGTTCGAGATCGTGCGATTTAACGCTACAGACAAGCCCGCTTCAATTGACGCATTGGAGGACAACAACAAAATTAGACTAAGCGGGTGGACCATTTGAGGAGCAGTCACGATCAACATTTGCATGAAATAATCTTCAAACATTTAATTATATAGACCGAACTATCGATTCAAATAAAGATTTCAAGCATTTCTCTGAATTTTATGTGTTTTTTTTGAAGAACTTTCCTATAGCTATTAAAAAATCACCCTTTAGTTTTCCCTGTTTCCACCGCTAGTGTACTCATACATTTTAAAGTTGTACAGTTAAAAACGAGAGCAACAGTCAAATGTACTCGACAGTAGAATACCCTTACCACTATATTCAAATGACTAAAAGAGTATGTTAATTAACTGTACGACTGTAACAGATCAAATGAAGCTTCACGCTCGCCTTCTTCTGTGTTTATTATCCGATTTAAAATTTAGACGATATGTAAATATTATAGTTAGCTAAGTATCGGTCCTAGTTAGAAAGTTTTATTTTTTATAGGTCTCTTACAAGTCGAATTAAATTTAATTTAATATCACTTAACATTTGGAATAAACTTGATTTGCGGACAGTTCACCAAATTTGGAGTCTCTAGCTTTTTTAATAGCTAAGATCTTAACGTTCAAACAGACTGACAGACAGGCAGACACACATGGCTCAATCGAGTCGGCTAGTGATCCTAAGCAAGAATATATATACTTTATGGGTTCTCCAATATAGTAAGCTGACTATAATATCTATCTATCCTTCAAATTTCTGAACAATTAATAAACTCAGAAGTTTCAGTTTTAAACGGAGACAAGCGAGCGTGTGGCAACCCTGTTAGCCATCTGTTAATTAACACAGCCTGATAGTTATCGATGTCTATCGGAACTAACTTCACTTCAGTTCTTCTTCTTCTTAGGAGTTCGTAAATATATTTCACAAACATTTGACACATAATAAAGCGTTTTACTTATTAACATTTAATTTCGCCATAATCGCGTTTTATAATAATAATAAAAGTAATAATTTGAAAGCATGTATGTGTGTATAAATTGAACAACTTTAACTACGCCAGAACATAGGTCGAAGGGTATCCTATTGTCGCGTGCCGCTCGACTGTTGCTTTCGTTCATTTTATTTCAACGACCCAGAACAAAAACTCTGAATTCATATTTTTTTTTTTTGTGTACGATGATCCAACACGACAGTGTATGAATAATTCATAGAAAGAGAGTTCAGATTTTACTGGCACTCACTTTTGTTCATATTGTTTGCTTGCTTGTTATTATTGTCAACGAAATAATTGTTTTTTTTTTCGCTTGCCTAAATAACTTTTTTAAAAATTATCGATAGTTTTATTACGGTATTTTTTACGTGCTGGAGATTGAAAAAGTATTTCGCTAGCTAAAATTCAGCCGACTTTAATTTTGTCTGGATTTTCAACCTAAAATTTATTTTTAGTTCGTCTGGAAACAGGCCTTACAAACTGAATACAGTATTTTTGAAAGCAGTATATACCAGTACAGAACTGTCAAGTAAAAAATAGACGGAGTCCTACCTCTAGTCTCTAGCTCTTATAGTCCCCCAGATTAAGGCGTTCATAAAGACGGACAGACAGACTTTGCTTGCTTAAATATAATGCTTTTGTAACTATGTGTAAAAACTTACCAAACGCAGTCATGGGGCCAAAGACAGTAACATTATCTGTAGTGCTACAATTCCAACGTCGATTTTTAAATTGGAATTGACATTCCTGTGAAGTAAAGCAAAAAAATTACAAATATGCATACAAATTTAGCATTTACAATTTATATATGTGATTACGAGTTTTAACTAACTTTGATCAAATGCATCTAACAGTTAGAAGAAGGCATGGAGATCTGGCAACCCTCTCAATTGGCCAATCACACTTATTTAAATATTCACTTTTAATAGTTTTTATTCTGTTTATCAATATCCTTTTAATCATCGTTAAATCCTTCCCTTCCGATCGCTAACTGTCAAGCACACAACACGTGCCGCTCCGTAACTTTTTAAACATCATACATTTAATCAGAATGAATCTTGAGCATAAAACATATATTACATTTGATTTCATAAAACGTCTACCAAAACTTTTGTTCACCACGAAGGCATGATATTATAAAAGCTAGAGAGAGAAAATTGAGTATAAAAGTTCCATTAACTGTGAGTAGGTCTGGTTGAGTTTAACACGAAATTGTAGTTGCCATTCTTTGCCACCCATTATGTTATTACTTATAAAAGTAATAGGTATCTTTCTGGCGAGCAGACTTCACAGATTTTATTATTTATTTGCTAACACAAAGTTAACTAATAGGGGCTAACAAAAGTAAACACATAATGAAAGACCGCGTATTATAATAAGATAAGATTACTTTTGTAGAAAAGCTGCGTTTAATATCATCTATGTTTATGCCTTCATAACAATCGCAAATTATAGTTTGCAATAATATACTTTATCTGTGAATTATAAGCAGAAATTGTATGGCTGAGATCCCGACGTTCAACGGACGGCCAGAAAGACGAACATTGGTAAACTCTAGCTCCGCTACCTCCTTGATGCACTTGCATAGAGAAACGAAGTGTACCCCTTTTATCATTTTTAATTGTATATTGTATATATATGAAAGCAGACAGCAGAGCTAGAACACATTTGGTCTGTTTAAGCACTTATCTTTAAGCACACAAGCAGTATATCATGCTATGTTTATGGTAATATCAATATTTATCTTCATTCAATTCCAGAAAGAAGGGTTACTTGCAGCATGCCGAAGATTTCAACCCTCGGAGGTTCTTATATCCCTTAAATCTTCCTAAACTAGTTATAGTATTTAGATATGCGGTCTACATGTATTGAAAACTATAATAACACCAATCGTTGGACATATATTTTTTATGATAATCTGTTGTCGAGCCGCCGACAATATCCAGGGAATGCCTTAAACAATCATTGACCGCCGTTGGCAAATGTACATCGAACAAATCAAGGGCTGAATGATGATGTTTTATTCTAATAAACAAATAATAAATAATGTTTTATTCTAAAAATAAAACAGTTTGCAAGCCATTACAAGACTTTAACCTTAAATCTAGTCCCAAGCCGCAATTTCTCTTCCCTCACTTTTGGATATCGCCAGACGAACTGATCTGACGCGCCAAGCGTAGCTTAATATTTAGTTAAATCGGTGTGACCAATTACAACAACGATAAGAATGCATACAATAAAATACTAAATGCAAGTACCCTCTATCGGGGACAAATTACTTAACTAACTATCGATAGCCAAGTTCTCCGTGCCGCGACATCTGTATTTCTATGTATTATTGTTGTTCTATTGATTGTTCCTATGCCAGCGATATGTTATAATGTTTATATAAAGTATATTTGGTTGCAATATCTTGAAGAATAACATAAATTGACCGATAGGTTGTTTGGCACAATATATATCGGTCCGATCTGGCTCGACTTGTTGACATATTTATAGTGTGCAGCAATAAACATGTGTAAAGATAGCAGTAAGCCTGAAAGACTAGTTTGCATTGCTGTTGGATTTGCTTAGGTATGTTAAGCAATATTTATTTAGTTTGTATTTGTTAAATAAAAAAGCCGTTCTTCGACACGTTAAAAGCACATTTTGTTATGCCTAATTGAAGTATAAAATAAATTTGGCTTACTTGTATTGCAGCGCGTGCGCCCCGACTGATTGCGGGCATAACACTTGTGTGCAGAGCACACTGTTTCTTCTGTCCGTATGTTAAGCCATCGAGGGTATAACAGTTATCTGGATTTAAGTTAATAGTCTCTGAATATGGCGTGGGAGCAACAGAAGTATCATTATCCTGTCCATTAGGTCCAATGACACCAAACTGGTGCACGTTGGCAAGCATAAATTCGCGACTATTGGTGACTCCTGCGGAAGTCATTATAATATCATGGGCGAAGTAGTTGGGTGGCTTTAATTGCTTTTCGAGCGAGACAGTTGTGTGGTCACTATTCCGCCTTTTATGCTGCGATCGCGTTACACGGGACAGTATGTGAATGTCTGGTGCTTCATCAGGAGGTGGCGAATCAGAATTTAGTTTCAATGAATCAGGTATTTCAATTGACACAGCAAATCGCTTAGTGTTATTGATTGTTTGTATAATAGGCTCGAAGCGCGGTCGCATAAACTCCGCCTGACCACGAAACCATTCGTCCCGTTCACGCTGCCGTTGTTGCTCCTCTCGCTGACGCTGACGAACGCATTTAAGAGATTCAGGATTGCGTAAGCAAACGGGTCTCTTTGTTGTTCGTTTGGTTATTGTCTCTGGAGTCGTTGTGGACGTAGTTGTGGTAGGCACATTCATTAATGTCGTGCTTTGAGTCGTTGTTGGCTGATCACCATTTAGCAGATGCACCTGCGGCACAACATCTAATTTTCGATTCTCTTTATTAACATCTAAAGTTCCGGCGCTCTCACCAGATGTTTTAAAAAATGTGCTTGCTTCTTCTTCGTTGTGATAGTAACCACCAAAGAGCTTTTGCCCTGGCGTATGTGCTCCCAAGGGCACCTTGCGAGCAGGTGGAGCTATTGGTGCGGCATATTGAAGTACTGGCCGTTGGGGTCGTTGCGATCCTGATCCTGCACTCTGTTTTGTCTTCTCCTTTTGTAGACTGGGGAATTTCACAAATTTCGACTCAAAGTTCGTATCACTTTTCGTCATATTGTGTAGAAAGAGTATGTGTTTCTTTAGGTCATCTATGTTTGATGTGGGGTCTGGGAGTGCTGTAGTACTTGTAAAACTTGTTGTACTCCGCCGTCGATTCAACGTTGTGGAACCTGGTTGTTTTGTTGGTAATGTGCTTGCGCTTGCTTGGCTTGAGTACGCTGAAGCTTTGCCAGGCACAGACCATCGTAGTTCAGGTGATGCGTTCTTTAGTGCCATAGGCACAATAAATTTACGATCCTCATCAGTCAGACTGGCTGGAAGACCGTTCTCATCGGTATCCTCATCTAATAGAATAATCTGTTTTTGGTTCATCTCCTCTTGGATTGGATGTTCCCGTCGTGCTTGCGCACTTGGTGTCTCTAATCTCTTGGTAAGATCCGCTTTCACATAGCCTGTCTGAGAATCGCGTAGATCGACGGGCTTAATAAATGTGCCCAGTTTACGCAGACCCTCCTGGTGCATGTACGCCTGCTCATCCTTGGTTATGTTCAAAGGAATGCTTGTATTTGCCAGCTGCTCATCGTGAGTTCCAAATTCAATAAATGGTGATTTAAGTCCCAAAGAACTGAAATGAAGAAGCAAAATATATGTATATAGTGTCGTTATTATAGATATATTAATCATGAGAAAGCCACAGCAATTCATTCTACAAGTATAATATCCCTTTAAATGGCATTAAAAACAAGTTACGAAAATTACTGTCGACAGTAATCACTAAAAATTACTAACAATAAATTGTAATCGGCTGGAAATACTCATATAATCTATAGATGAATAGAAAACTCAATCATAATTCATATCGAAAAGGTCTTTCGATTGCAGGACATCGATTACAGCATGGCATGAATAATAGAATGATAAACATTCTTACATTCTTCTCTTACATTTGTGCACAGAATATTAACAGATGTAAACATGTTCAATAAATTACAACAAATCCAATAAGTTGTCAAGTTAAATCGAGTAAACATTGTGTAAATTATTAATCTATGAAAAGTGTAAAAAAGATCATACCAAACAATAGCCTGATAGTATTAATAAGATGGGAATACACATTCTTTAACTCTTATAAGGTTTGGTAGACGCTTTATGGAATTAAATGCAATAAATGTTGTTTGATGCTTAAGATTAATTCTGATTAAATGTATTAGGTTTAAAAAGTAAGAGAGCGGCACGTGCTTGACAGTTAGCGATCGAAAGAGGATTTAACGATGATTAAAAGGATATCGATAAACAGATTAATATCCATTGAAAGTGTATATTTAAATAAGTGTGATTGGCAAATTGAGAGGGTTACCAGATCTCCATAAGGTTCTCTCTCATTGTAGTAAGAAATGTTACAAAATTCAAGGAAAACGAGTGCAACAAGTTAACTGCAGTCAATAGTGTGCTAGGTTTTATATTACAAAGGTTATGACTGAAGTTGAGGAAGATCATAGCATATGTAAGGAGGACTGTAATATAATGTAATTTTCTGATATTTTTCAGATGAAAAATTCTTGTTTAGAAACGAAAAATGCACATTTAAAATGCATTAAAAAGTGAAATTTCCCATTTGATCTATGGGCAAGATAGCTTCTTTTCAATATGCCATAAATGCCACTGGCAGACGTGATTGTTTTTGTTTTTCGTTTACATTGAACAAAGCAAAAGGTTAACTTTGATATCACACACTTTGTTTTCATGTCAAGAAACGAGTTTTCCCAAATTATTTGATGTGGTTTGGTTGGGAAATCATAAAAGAACAGTTACAGCTGTTTCAACATGTTGAGGGACATGTAATCTGTAAGTTTGTATCTCAGTTTTAGATAGGCGCACGCAGGTGGTGCCATTATTGTCTTCGGTGTCACAGCATTATCGATGTAGGCCAACTAATGGATGCGATTTTCGTTCAAACGGTCTGTATAAAAGCCTGGCACATTCTCATCGAAAGCAACAGTTGCATTTGATCTTTAACTCTAACTACAATGAAACTCAGTCTTGTCTTCATTCTGGCATTGATCACATGCCTCTCATTGAGCTGTGTACGGGGAAACGCTGGCACCCGCAACGATTACGAATGGGGCGCCAAACTGTCAACAAGCACACTGCTCGCACGTGAGATCATCAGCAAACGCAAGGCATTGCTGTCGACGGTTACAAAGACATACACCCTAACGCAAGCTGGAACAGCAAAAACAATTAATTATATCAAAATAACAGACCTTAAACTCATGCGTGGAGCCACTGCTGAGATCTCCAGCGGAGGAGTATCGGACACAACAGTCACTGTTTTATTCACATCAGCCCCGGGAAGTGGCATTAAGTCTCAAATTGAAATATGGGGCTCAACTTAAGCTTTGCAACTAAATAAAATCAATACTTTGTTCTTTATCTGTTATATATATATTGTGTGTGTTTTCTTAACCTTTTAAGCTGTTACATTTGTTACATATACAAGAATTGGCTGTTGATTTTGTTTCAAAATCCCAATCGACATTTTATACAAACCTTTAAGGCCTTAAACGAACTTTTAATAATCGAAAATTCATTTGTTTTCATAGCATTTACTAATAAAATCAAATCCAACAAAATTATAGAGAGAGAGACAGTTAAATAAATATGTAAATCATATAAATTAACAAGTTATTTATTTTCCATAAATTTCAACACGAAACATTAGGCCATAATTATACTGCGACTGCAGTTTGATGTTTACAAAATTAAAACCAGGCCCTCCAGAGTATATCGTAGCATGGCCTCCTGTGTTGTTTGTCACCTGGTCAACCGCACGAATGCCTGTGATGATGCGCCCATTACCAATACCCTGTAGTAGTGTGTGAAGACTGCATTATTTGTAGGTTCGTTTTCAGCATAGAATTTATTATTTTATTTGCTAATTTGTAAACATTAAACATGTGTTTATGCATCAATAATGACTGATTGTTCCATCGTCAATCATTTGAAGTGTGATGTAGTTGTGATGAGATTTTAGTTGTGATATCTTTAAATATGTTACAACAAATATAAGATTTGTACTAAGTTTATTCTAGATAATTGAACGACTGGCTTCCTTGCAAAAGACTATGCGGTACTTTGTTATATAGAATATAGTTATGATCTCTGTCCCTGGTAGAATCACTCGTAATTACCTTCCACTAAAACTTCCCAATTGTAGTTCAAACAACGCCCTGCCATGTTCGGACTATAATAAATTGTATTCCATAGTAGCAAACAACAACAATAATTCTGCATCTTGGGAGTTTTTTTTAGTACTAAAATAATGTAATATTTTTCCCCTCATTATAATCAATGATTAATCAAAATTTATTTTCTGTATAAAACATATTTCTAAGTAGAAAAGGTTGAAAAAGGCCTGTACTCTTAATACTCATGTATTATAATCACTCATACTTGTGTAATATTACAAATTTTTTATAAATAATTCTGTATCTAACTCAGCTATTTAGTAACTAGTTAAATATATACTTATCTTCTTTCTAGTGAAGGTAGTACACTTTACCTAACTGCATGTTCGAACATTCTACTCGCGATTTTGATTTGCATTTGGTTAAACTAACTCTTCTGATCTGATTGGGTTTTTCTGGGTTTTCCCCAAACCTCTGCAACAAATGTTGGATAGGCTTATTCTTTTTTATTTCAGTTTGTATACAATATATTTTAATTAATTCTTTTTTTTCTCATTTAATTTAAAATTATTCTTAGTTTTAGATTTCAATTTAAATTTCAATTATAATTATTAATTGGTTTTTACTTTTAAACAGTCGACTGACCATAGTTCGACTATAAATTAAATAAATTAAATCAAATGAAACTGTTTTCTGAATATCAAAACTCATATTCTGCTGTAACATTTGAATGTTGATAATATTTATTATTGCTTATTGAGGCCTATTGTCTGAAAGAACACGCATTTACTACATGGACTGAAAAGTTTCGGCATTTTTCAATATGAGATATCAACTACAAATCAACATGACTAATTTTTAAGAGTATTTTCTATTATAAGTAGTTGCAGTTATTGTTTGAGTGAACTTAGTTTGGCTTAAAGACACATGTTTATCCGCTTGTTAAAAATCATAGTTTTTTAATCCAAACCAACTTTGGTAACAGAAAAGTTAACCCACATCTGTTCCACATCTGTTCCTTCGGTGGATTAGGGATAATAAAGTGGATTGTAGTGGCAACTTGCACTGGAAGGCCAAAAGAGGCTATGAAATCAGAAATTATTAACAAAAACTGCATCGGATCATGACAGTAAATAAGTGAGAGTAAAAAGAGACTGTGGGGATCTGCATATGTTTATTGTTTTGGACATAATATAGTATTATAGCAAAAATCAGCAACGTGCTAATTATGAGCAAATTGAAGCAATTCTATTTGGTTTTCTGTTTTAAAAGATCAAATGAAAAATCAACGCAGAAACTAGAGAACATTTGGAAGCGTCTGCAAGAAAAAAGATGCAGATCAAAAAAGAATACCATCCCGGAAACTAGAGAACATTTGAAAAATCAAACAAATACATTCATCTCAATGCCAATCGCGGGAAACTTCTCAGCTCATGTTGAGTACATGATAGAGGTGCAGAAACATCGATGTTACATCGATGTTTTATATGAGAAACCTCAGCAAACATCGATGTTTCTGCACCTCTAGTACATGACGAGTCAAGACTGCAAACCTTTTTCTATATTATTTGCAAATTGAGTGAGGTTTAAGTAATTGATAAAATCTTAATTAATCTTAATTAAACACACACATTATTATAAACACACATATAAACATAAACACACATGTTCAATGTGACAAGAAACGCAGCTTACATTACTGGGATATTTAATATCATGATTCACGTATTTGCCAGGCGAAGAACCGTTTACTACGTTCTCGGCATGCAGTAATTGAGCTGAATTCGATATATTTCCCCACGTGCTCGATACCGAATAAACAGATACTACACAAAGTAAACACATCATAACAAGGTTTGTCAAAATTGCCATTTTGTGGTAGTATTTTGTAAGATTATTAACTAAACGCTTCGATTTGTAGAGAAATCAATTAGTTTGTTGTTTTTTTTAAGCTGTTTAAGCTCAAATTGTAGTTGATTCGTGTGTTATCAGCTTTTTCGTAGTGCTGGTAACATGTGCTTTTATTTTGGTGCATATACCAAAAAGAATTTGAATATTATATATTATATATTATGAGAATTCTCAACTGGTACCGCCGCCGCCGCTCTTGATAAGTACAGATTTTCTACTAATTCATGGCTCTGGGCGAGAGCTTTGCTTGCCATACATGTATATGGTGTTTGAAAATAGCTACAAGCAGATTAATTTCAACTTAAACGAAACAAAAAAAAACAATAAATGGTGAGTCAAAGTTTGAGGCAGTTGTACTCAAAGCTTATCATCAATATGGAGAGCGCCTCGGCATTTAGGCATCAAATATATAAGAGAAACGTTTTTGGTATACCGCTAATTTGATACCCTTAACATGACAATTAAATTCCAGTTATTTATTAATAATGTTTATGTTTTAACAGATAATAATTAAACAAATTCACAAACACTTGTTTAATAATTTATGACAATTAATAAACACAAATTTTATGAATATTTGTTTTGAGTAATAAATATGCAAATATGATTTATATTACAAAGTTAATTATCTCTCTTAAAAATTCGTTATTTTTAGTAGTTTATCATATTTTTATTAAAGCAATTAATATTGTAATATTGCATATTCGTATTGGTAGGTCGATATTTATATGATATAAGGCTAACAAATTTGGAAATAATTTGCCAAACAAAATATTTGTAAAGGGTGATTTTTTAGCTATTATCTTTTTGGAAACACTGGTTTAAACAGCTGACGCACGTTTCGTGTTTTGTATAAATGTAAAACATCTTCAGTTTGGTCAATAATATAACCATGAATCGTCTTTCAAACTAACAACCCCTGCAAGATATTGAATTTTAATCAAAATGCGTGCTCTGTTAAGAAAGTTCATCGGACGCTTCTTCCATTTTATGGTTAGTTTAATCGACCCACTGAAGCGGTTATTCGAATTATTGTGACTAAAGTTCGCACCAAATTTACAATGTTGGACATAATACGTAGAGTGCGAACTGAAGAAAATATCGCAGCTGTATCGGACAGTGTTAATGATGATCATCATTGTAAATGGTGAGCGCTAACGTGAGATGATATCAAACTTATTCTTTGCCAAAATGCAAGAGCTTGACATGTGGTTGCAACTAGACGGTGCCACATGCCACATGCCACAAAGCACAAGTAACATTGGAATTATTGAGAGGCGAGTTCTGTGAACATTTTATTTCACGTTCGGGACAGAGATCTTGCGACTTAACGCCTTTAGACTATTTTTTGTGGGGTTATGTTAAATCTAATATCTATACAGACAAGTGAAGCATTTATTCGTGAGATATAGGCTAAAATGTTGGAAAGAGTATGCCAAAGTTGGACTAAGCAGATGGACCATTTGAGGCGCAGTCACGGTCAACGTTTGCATGATCTTCAAACATTAAATTATATGGACCGTACTATCGATTCAAATAAAGATTTCATGCATTTCTCTGAATTTTATGTGTTTTTTTTAAAACGTTCTTATAGCTCTTAAAAAATCACCCTTTATTATATTATTTTTGTAAACGACTTGCAAGGGAATTCTAAAAAGTTATTTCTCATATATCACTTTTTAAAAATAAACATAGACGTCATTAAAGAACTAATAATATTAGTTGGCGAATAGGTCGGTACTTGTCGAACACACTCGACTTCATCTGTGTTACTTTTCATACCCATCGACTATTGAAATAGGATAAGGAGGCGTGCCAAATTCTTGGTCAGCATCAATTGCAGGGTGGACTTAGCCATCTACGGCTGTCTCTTTTTCTGTCCGGATAAACAGGCTGATCTCAGCAACAGCATAAGCTAGAGATACCAGTATACCAAGACAATCAATTGCAGACTTCGACACACTATAGGCATCAAAGAATAATTTTACAATATACTTTACGTGCATCGCCTCGGCAAATTGAATTTGCAACGAAGTAAATATTAAGGTCTTGTAGTACTTCGAGATCTGGCAACCCTCTCAATCTGCCAATCACACTTATTTGAATATTTACTTTCAATAAATAATTATCTGTTTAATTAATCGATATCCTTTTAATCATCGTTAAATCCTTCTCTTTCGATCGCTAACTGTCAAGCACGTGCCGCTCTCTAACTTTTTAAACCTTATACATTTAACCAGAATAAATCTTAAGCATCAAACAACATTTATTGCATTTGATTCCATAAAGCGCATATCAAAACTCTTGTATATAAAAGGGGAATATGAATCTTCACTTAATATTTAATTTCATAATATCATGTTAAAGAAAATAAAAAATAACATCTTGACAATAGTAAGCCTAAATATGTTAAACAAGAAGAGTCTTTGCAGCTTTTTAAGAGATAGGCAAGCGTAATAGAAATTGCCGACTGTATTTTTGTAATTATAAGTATTTGTAATAACTCAAACAATAGATGAATAAGATCGATAATACTTACATCCATGTTGGCACACCCTGCAAGCTGGATGCAGCATCGATCCTTGACACAAAAAACATCATAAACGTCAGTAGAACAGCCCACAGTGCAAAAGGTTTCCTTTCTAGCATTGACATTTTTTTAGTCGCTATCGATTATTATTGGACAATCACACACACACACTACTGTTGAGTTTATCGATGACGGGGTCCGCGCGTAATGTTTCAAAATGATTTCTCCAATTCTATTGTCATTGTCAAGATAAGTTTTTAGATGGTTTTTATGGCGAGTATTGCGAGTGAGAAGCGTTTGTACATTTTTGTGATCCGTAGGTTTCCAAGCCCCGTCCTCAAGTGGCAATCAAATTTCAATGTATCTAAAAAACAAAAAAAAATGTTTTAATATCTATTATTTTTGATTTATAAACTTATTTTGTAAGCACATGGACTTGCCTTACTTTAACTAGAGACCCTGTCGTAATTGAATCAAACATTTATTTGCCAAAAAAGGTAAGTATTATTAATATCGACAATCCTTTAATTTAGACTTAATACTATCATACAATTTAAACATTTAAAATGTTTATTTTTAATTCAGGGAATGTTTGTACAGGAATATGTATGTAAAGGAATAATGTTCATTAATCGAATGTCTCAGACCAACGGGATTATGTCGATTGAAGTGTTTCTCACTATCGATTATTTGTCAACTCTAATACTAAATATATCGCATTGATCGTCTATCTATTTACCATGGCACATCTGTATGTCTAAGAGATAGATCAAATAAATATGATATACTTATGTACATGTTAATAGGGTCGCACAGCTTGTCAGTCTGACAAAGAATATACTTAATGAACACAACTAATAACAAGAAATGTACATAATAGAGTCCTGCTTCAATTAATTCAATGTCAGGGCAACATTGTTTACAGTAAGAAACTGTTCTCATTTTTAACTGTTCTCACTGTACACTATACAAAACTCATATAATTTAAACGAAATGTGTGCACCTTTCTTAGGTACAAGTTTAAAATGTTTTTTTTTTTAATGAGTACACCAAGAAATGAATAATAAGACTGTAAAATAAGTTAATTTATGTGGGCAATGAAGAGAAATAAATAAAATGCAAGGAGAGAGAAAACCTTTGCACTTTTTCTATAAGTGTTTTACAGTCGTCGATAGCAAAGGGAGTTGGACTACATAAGTACCACACATACATAAGTACACAGCATGCGTTTGACACTATTGTACCATTTGCTAAAACACTCTACTCAAAAATACTGTACCCTCTATCAAATGAATGAGTACTGTAATTCACAATGCATGGCAAAATACAACATTAAAATACTATACTCAAAAATACCATAAACAATCTAATGAATGAGTATAGTAATTCATGAGCCTACATACACTGATACTCATTGTGAGTAAAACAAAAAGTGTACTCATATTTTTCATGAATGATACATTTGACGTTTTGAATGCATTCATGCAGATGTCTAGTATATATACATATGTGCATATGCATACATTTTTAAGATGAAAATGGAAGTATGTTTAGTTATCTGTTATAAACATAATGAATAGTTCATTGATCTGCAAATGCGCCTGTTATATTACTAGAACCAGCAGTAACTAAACTATAAGAATACACAATCATATTATTTGCAATCTTAATTCTCAATTATAAATTAAATTCAGTGCAAATTACTTTAAATACGCATATAAATGCATACATACATACATTACATGGGGATAAAATCCTTTTTACGTTTGTATTTATGATATGTATGTATGTACATATGTGATATGCAACAAAACACGCACCCCTTACATTATTTAAAAAAAAGGGCATCTGTATGTAAATACGGACGGACATTTGCATTTTCCCTGTGCGTACACGAATTTTGGTCAACAAATACATATGTGTATGTATATATTACTACAACAGACTCGGACTTGAAACAAATATATGTATTTATTCACTAATTGCCTTCAAACTCATCAAATTTATGAATTTACACTCATACACTTGTGCAACTCACAAACTACACATACATACATATGTATACAAAAGTGAGAATCTATGCTCACATACATGTACACACATAAGTATGTATGTATGCATGTGTACATTAGGACGGTGAATGCATGTCGGAGCGCCAAATAATTTTCTGATGCTGCTCTAGTTTTTAAGAGACTACACAATTATACATACACACATCATATTTACAAAGGTACACAAATAAATATTAACATATATTCAAGCGACGCAAAGCCTTTTATTATGAATGGGAACATTGACAGACTTATTTGTGTATTATTAAATTGATTAAGGTACACATGTATATGCACAGCATAATTGTACATAAAAATCCAAAAACATTCTAAAGATTACAGACTGCTATAACTGCATATTACATTGCATGTAGAGATGTTTGTATACACATAAAAAAAAGTATGTTTGTATAAAATGTTTGTATTTTCATCAATGGTATATTGTCTATAATAATGTACATAAAACAGTACATAACACGTGAGTATGTATTTGCCTTGGATTCCCAGTTTTGAGCATTTTGTTTATGTTACCACACATACATACACACATTTGAAGATTTGTCTTGTTTACACGGGATTGGAGCCTTACATTTTGTTTATTTGTACAATTGCATAGGACAGTGCCACAGTTTGATAACCACACACACATATATATTCATTGAAAATGAAATACGTAAAGTCCCGATTGTATAAATGCTTAATATTAATCACAATGTGTACAGAAACGCATCGAAAAGCATTAAGGAAGCGCGCTGCGTTTGACGTAGAGTGGAAAATTGTAAATAACTGCAGAACTGGTTTGCCATTGAAGTCTTTCGTGGTGAGTTGTTAGTATAAATAGATGTATCGATTTTTTCGATATATGTGATGCGATGAAATTACAAACTCTAGATTTAGTGGCAACTCCATTTGCTTCTATGCCGTTTACGATATATGTACATACATACAACCTAACATATGTTTGTTTGTTTATATACTTTTATCAAAGCAATTAAAAAGAACACATGGTACAATACAGAAACAAATTATTTGGATAATGCAAACAATTTAATAAGTAAGAAATCTTAATTGTGTTTTATATTAATGGGTATCTTTTTAAACTTTTTTAGCTTAAAAAGGGGTAAACATAAAAAACCGCAAGAGGAACTAGACGAACGCTACATTCAGGCGCGCCCGACAGTAAAATATCCTTTATCCAATTTTGAAAGATCTAATTTGTCCCATCAGCAAATTGTGTGCAAATACTTCTGTCACCTATTGCTTTCTCGCTCTCCCATACACGAAGACAACCGCGCAATAATGTAAGCGACGAGCTGCGACTTCGCACAGTGGGACAGAAGGATGAGCTAGCGTAATTAAGTTCAAAATTTTTGTTGCAGATTTTCACCAACATTTTGATGGGAATCGAAATTTACTGCAAACACATTTTGTACAGTACTTTAAAATTTCATAACTGTAATTCAAATGCGAGTTTTGTTGTGATTTTGGATTTGTTTTAAAGTTTAAAGTATAGTAATATATAAGTATAGAATAGAAAAATTATTTTTTTCACCAGTTTCGAGATGTAGTTACGTACAATAACAACCCAAAATTTTATATTCTTTTTAATTTCGAAGAAAAGAACTTACATGTATCCCTTGCATCATGAACCTTAGTGTTTCTAATTCTGTGGACAATATTCTATATTTTTAAATGCGATCACTGTTTTTGACCTATTAACAGAAATGAGATTGATTGATTTTAATATTGATTTTGTTAGAATCGTAAAATGATTTAACTTGTGTAATTTAACCTATCGTATTCAGACATTATGCAGACAGGCACGGACACCACAAAAAATATTGAGGGCCCATTGTTACTGGCACGTTGTCCTGATATCCTCTCAACTAGCCTGACTGTAGGTGCATATAATATTAATCCATTTGTATGCCGCAGAAGAACGATGAACCTTATTAATAATATTATTTGCTGTGGGGGAGATGTACTGCTATCTTGTAGATATAGCTCCCGGTGAGATTATAGATCTGTCTGGGTTATTACTCAGCTGTATTATCTGATTAAACTAAGGGACTTTACCTCTTCTGACCTTTGTGGAAACGCATGAAACAAACAAAAGAATGCGTGACTGATCCCTTAAATTTAGTTATTGGTTTAAGATTTGATATTTTCACAAATTAAATTATTACAAATTAATTAAGATTTATTAAAAATAAAGTAAAAAGTTATTTTTAAGTTAATATTTTTATAAAACAAGAATAAACCGATCCATCATTTGTTGCAGATATTTGGGAAAAACCCAATCAAATCAGAAGATATATCCAACTGACCACAAATCGAGAAAAGATAAAGTAATCAAGAAATTCGTGGTAAATGCCGCAAGCATGCAGATAGAAACGAAGAAATATAAGCAGGTTTTTCGAAAAAAAGATATATAATTCTACAAAATTTTGAATTTTAAAGACTCAGTTTGAATTAGTAATTAAGAAGGAAAATTGAAGGAAGAATGGCTCAAGCAGAGCCTAGTTCAATCTACAATTAGGAAGACTAAGTGGAAAGAAATAACGGGTAATTCTACTAGGGACAGAGCTAACCAGGTCCCTTAGATTAGGTCATTCACAATAACTACACCCAGCATAGTTCTACGGTTAGCTAAGGAAGGTTAAATTAAGTAGTCTTAGTCTATTAGTACATCCCAGTTAAAGGGCCCCGCAAGGCGAAAATAAATAAGTTCTTTGGCGCGGATTCAGTGCGATACTTGTGAATCGAATATTAAGGACACCAAACGCATAATATGAACTCCAAAATTAGATTAGAATAAAAGAAAGGCTATCCAGGTTTAGTAAATTAGTCTCCTTTCATTGTACCAATACTTGTAATATAACATATGTATACATATATATCGGTACAGACTTTTGCATTGTTTATTTTGCAGCAGCTTAAATATAATATGATTTTATTACAATATAAACTCCGTTAAAGTAAAGTAATAGCAATAATAGTGTCATCGTAGCTTAATGAACGACAATGAATTTGACATTTTTGTCGGTGGTGCTTGCATGCAAACCTGTTACTCACGCTTCAATTTAAACCTGATCTTGGCACATACATACATTTACATGCAGCTCCTATCACGCACACCAGTTGCTTCTCATACATACCCACATGAGTAACTTTATATACATATTATCTATTCAACTATTTATGTACATATACATATAGTGAAACTGAAGTTGTCATTCTCTGTATCAGTTCATTTCCAGTTCTCGGTTTGAAATGTATACGTACGGATTGTGATAAATATATGTACCCACACACACGTACGTATGTATGTGCATGCGTATGCGTTTACATATGTAACAAACAAATTAAAAAAAAAAACTTATAGTGTAATATGTATCTAAATTTATAGGTATTTATGCAAGTGATCTAATACATACATTCATATGTATGCATGTGTTTATATACATTAACTATGAACATACATTGAATATGGTGGCAAAGAAATATTTCTTTTTACATACATACATAATTACATGTTACATATACATATGTAAATGCAAATACATATTTCTGTATATATATATATGTAAATAACGCATTAAATATACATATGCAAATTGAAACAACACATACATACATATACATTGTATGTATTTTCATACATATATACGTACACATACTTAACTAAAGTGAAAGAATAGTGACCGTAATTACTACAAAGGGCAGATTTCCCCGTCTCGATTAAACAAAAACTTAAGCATACATACATACATATGTATGACATTAATACATTAACATATGAACATCCGTCTATATTGGCATACATACGTACATACATACATGTGTGTTTAACTGTGTTTTAAAAAATGCATGAATATGTAGCAATATTTTCAAATGTATGTATTTGTGCATACATGTTTATTTTTGTGACAGGTGCTACAAAAAAATATTTATGTTTTTTTGCTTGCATAAAAGTGCATTCAAAACAAAATACATTTCCACAAATATGGGACATAAAAATATATTCGCTTATTTACATTTGTATGTACATATGTATGGAAATAAATGCATATCAATATAAATAAATGTACATACATACATACATATGTAGAAAGAGATGTTTAAGTACATGTGTGCATTTATGTATGTATGTACATATGTATTTAAGATGATCAGATGAGAATGTACTTATGTACATACTATGTACAAAGATATTCATATGATCAATATGTATATCAATGTATGTATGCATATGTATTCCCCATTTTGAAAATGATATATTAAAGTATGAACATGTACTTATTTATTTATTATTATTGACATGGATATGTTGTCATATAAATTTTATTGATACCGTTTACATAGATATCTATTGGAATTTTATGTACTTACATACATATGTATATAAATAAGTACGTACATGTCATATTTACCATAGATATTTACACACATGTATGCATGCATGTACATTTGTATGCTTGTGTACGTATGCTATCAGATGCAGACTTCCATTTGATTTTACTATGTAAATTCAAAAAAAACTCTCCTTATTAAATAATATGTTTGATAAAAAGAAACAATAGGAAGAATTTGTGCCAAGTTTTATAAAGATAACTCTAAAACTAACAGACTAGATAGACATGCTGATTAAGAATAATATATATAAACAAATACAGAATAATGTCTCCATAATTAAAATACCCCCTCCAAGAACTAAATTTCATATGTACGTCATGCAAAAAATAATAATAATAATAATCAATTAAAACTTTACAGATACACATATATACATATATATTTTATTGCTAAAATCAAAATGAGCAACAACGCTTCATTGGATAATACATGCGAACAAGACTACTCGGAGTTCCTTAACGAGTATTTACTACAGACTAATTCGGCATGCAATGAGCCAGAGACACATTACGAAGGTAAGAGTTATAATAAGAAAATATTTAGTTTATATTACATATATATTATAAATACATTCGCCTTTTGTTTTAAAATTAACGAAATAATCCCAGTTTTAAGATAGTCTGGTCTTCTCCGGTACACCAATAATGAACTTTCTACTTATTAAAATTACATTTACAATATATAGTACAAATTTGGAAATTAAGATCTATGTAACAGGCAGAAGAAGGCGTGGGAGACCACACTAAGTAAATATGTCGAGCCGCCGACAATATCCAGGGAATGCCTTAAACAATCATTGACCGTGTTGGCAAATGTACATCGAACAAATGAAGGGCTGAATAATGATGTTTTATTCTATAGTGAAATAATACAGTTTGCAAGGCATTACAAGACTTAAACCTTCAATCTAGTACCAAGTCTGCATACCGCAGTTTCTCTTCCCTCACTCTTGGGTGTCGCCAGACGAACTGATCTGACGCGCCAAGCATAGCTTAATTCTTAGTTAAATCGGAGTGATCAATTACAACAACGATAAGAACGCATACAATAAAATACTAAATCTAAGTGCCCTCTATCGGTGACAAATTACTTAACTAACTATCGATAGCCAACTTATCCGTTCCGCGACAAGGACATACACTGACGAACAAAACAGTAACACGAGTTGCGTATTCTTGCGACTTTAGCGGTCAATATCTGCACCTCCGTCACTCCTGCAGTATAATAAAATTAGTCTTGTTTTGTTGCTATACTAATTGACTATGTTTTTCCTACAAATATGAAGTGATTTGATCAAACTGAAATTCAAGAAAATTTGCCAATGCCTGACTAGGTCGATGTTTTATGCCAATTTTGTTGGCATTTATAGTTATTTTTTAACCACATTAAAAACTACTTGAAAACTTTTTTTGTTGATTTTTACGGCCTTCAGCAACAGTTCAATTATTGATAAAAGTTGACTAAATTGATCTAGTTATTTGCTGTAAATTAGTATTTAAAAATCTTCTATTACTTTAAAGGCAATTTTCTGACAAGCCATGAAAAACAAAAAAAAATTTGAATATGGAAAAAAACAATCATAAATTGTTATATAAGTTTTTTTATACAAAGTCCGCAGTAAAATGTGCGTTAATATCCATTTTCTGATGAGTTGCTGATGTATTTGTTCGCATTTAATTAAGTATTGAATTTGTATTTTGTGTAGTCTGTAACTTTAGTTGAGTCGAGTTAAGATAAAACTTAAAAATAAGAAGTTGTTAAATAAACTATTCACAATTGACATCAATTTTAATTTTTTGTCCGTTTTTGCCACTTTTTCCAAAAAAAACTTCATGTTGCAGCTGCATAAACAGCAACAATAATCGCTATAAAAAACTGTTTTATACATAATTAATTGGGAAAATATTATTTAGAAGCAGCTTTATAAGGAACAACATAATTTTATATCATAAAATAGAGAAGCTTCGTCTTTACATTAAGCTAAAATTATCAAACTGAGATACATTTTGCAGCGCTTTAAGAAAATTAATAAACAATTCCTTGCGTCTCACATTTTGATATATTATACCACATTTACTAGAAATAAAATGTTAGAGAAAGGTTGGAATACGATTGAGTTACACGAATGCAGGACCGCAACCCGAGCGAAAGAATATCTATAAATTATTGTTTTCATATTTATCTCCGTAAATATAAAGCGGACGTGGACCTAAAAAAGACCGAAATTCAGTCAAACTTTTAGTAATACACCATGAAAATTTGAAATCTCTATCTTTTAAATTGGAGTTGATGCCAAAAATAACTTTTTTCCCACTGTGCAGTGTTCTAATAATTTGATTTTCAAGTTGTAAGGTCAGATACAACTCAAAATCAACGTTCCGAGTCAGAGCAAATTAAAATATCACCTCATTGGATCACTGGAAGGCTATCTTAAATGTGTTTTTGTGAGCTGCGCTTAAAATACGTCAATATTATACGTGTGTTATCTGTTTAGCCAGTCGTATTGAAGGTCTCTGCATCTGTTGCAACACACATCTTAGTAGTGTATCTGTATATCGGATAGACCTTGTATTGAACTCTACACTGATTTACAAGATGATATCCATTCATGCCTTGGAATTCATAGGTGCCATTTAATAATATATATAATATATTTATTTGAAATTGTTAAACCTTAATACAAACATAACAAATAATACAGAGTTACAATGCTTAGCTATTACAATATACAATAATTGACTCGTTATATAGATGGAGAAATGGAAGCAGAATGGCTGATTTCAGCAGGGTATCCAGAGTTGACGAAACCTTTTGAGCAAGTAAGTTATTCGTTTGTGTTGTGTTGAAGCAATAATGTTACTTAAGACTTTATAGCCATTACAGTACAAGAAATGTGTGTGTATTTAGACTACAATTTATTCTTATTTTTTTCCAGGGAATAGAACTTCGGTCAACAGATCTGGAGCCAGTGTTGTCAACATTATCAAGGCCTCATGCCGAGGCGATTAAGCAACGAGTGCGAACTCTTAATCAAACAGTACGCGGACGCACAAAAAATCGATCAAAACGCAAACCTGATATACGTGATGTTTTTCGTGATTTCGATGTAAGGAAAACGCACACACTTTAACATTATAGGCACAAACATTTATATATACATATTTATATATTTTAAAACATTGACAGGAATCGAGCACAGGGACCAGATCACGAAGTGCCACTCCAGACTCATTGGACTCTGTACACGGGGACGATGTATGGGGCAATGCTTCCATGTAAGTTACGTTTAACACATGTTATAATCATTTGATTTGATCATTCCAATTATTTACAGACCTAGTTTCGTTAGCATTTTCGAGCACAACAATGTCAGCGGGTTCCCTTCGTTAAATAAACATGTAAAGCAAAAGATTCGTCGGACTCCTAGTGCCCCACTTAAGTTTTCACCGGCCACAGATTTATTTCGTGGCTCGCAAGTACGATGCGATATACCCATGTACTCTTCTGAGGGCATTGAGCTACTTGGATATTCTCGTATTGGCACAATACATGCACCACGCAATCGCTCCGGCTCAGATCCATCTTGTTCTGTAGGGTAAGTAATACGTAGTTAATACATAAAGAGCTATCTTTTAATTTATGAACTTGTAATAAATAGACGCGTACGTGGACAAAACATGCAGGACTCTCAGAGTGAAAATAATACTTCTTCTGGGGACTCCAGCGACGAGTACCTGCCAAATGCCGCGTGTATATCATCGACATTGTCTTCACCTGAGAAAATACTGAACAAAATGAATTTGGAAACACCTCAAGAGAATTTGCGAATTTCACAGTCATCCCAAGAAGAAGGAATTAGCTTTGAAAGTATGTGCCGAGAGAACTCTAGTCATGCTGGCATTGACACGGTCGACAGTTGTGGAATAACACAAGAATACAAATCTGATATTGATACAATTAAGGAAACAGATCTAAAACGATTGCAACCAATCTTTTGGTTAGAGCTTGCTACTGTTTTCGATCGCAATCAAGTTTCATTGGACAAACGAAAACCATTCAAACGACGCCGCAAGGAAGAAGGCAGCCTGTTTGGAGTTTCATTGAATGCACTCATTCGCCGAGATCAACAATTAACAGGAATGGACTCAAATCTAGTGCCACAGTTTCTAAATGGATTGCTTGCGGAGTTACTTAGGAGAGGTATTAAAGAAGAGGGTATTTTAAGGGTAGCTGGACAAAAACACAAGGTATGTTTAATTTCCCTTCTGTTTATAGCATGAAGATTTTAAATTTGTTATTTATTTGCAGACTGAATTGATTTATAACGAATTAGAATCAAATTTTTACCAGAAACCAGAAAAATTTGCACCTTTGCTCAGCAGTGCAAGTGTACATGAACTAAGTGCTCTGCTTAAGCGTTGGCTACGCGAGTTGCCACAGCCATTGCTTACAAGTGAGCTCATACAACTATTCTATCAATGTCACACATTGCCCTTAATGGATCAAATTCGGGCATTGTCAATTTTGTGTCAGATGCTTCCGCATGAAAACCGTAACACACTGCGTTCGATATTACGTTTCCTCAACTCAATAATTGACCTGAAAGACGTTAACAAGATGAACTTGCACAACGTCTCAACAATAATAGCACCATCATTCTTTCCACCACGTTACATACATCCAATTGATAAAAACAGCATAGCAGAGCAGGTTAAAATGGCAGCGTTGTGTTGTCGTCTGACAAACGTTCTGATAACAAAGGGCGAGAGCTTATTTCAGGTTTCAGATAATCTTATCGCTGAATTGCGTAACCAAAAAACACGTCAAGTATGTATTAAGGGAATGAGAATGATACTTGTGTAACAATATATATTTTATATCTTTTCGATTTTGTTTGCTTTTGTAGGGTAAACGGGCGTATCGACGAGTGATGAAAACGCCATTACAACATACAACAGTTACGGCCAGTCCATCTGGAATTGGAAATGCAAGCAATAGCGTCAGTGGAGCACTTCGCAACAGTACAAGCGTTAGCCGCCGACCATCCTTTAATCCAAGTCACGTCCATCGTTTTGTAGTCTAACATAAGTTTGATGGTTTTGATTGTGCCTCATCTTTCTTAATTCTTTTTGTATAATTTATTTAAAGTACTTTCTTAAAACCCGTTAATTTTGAAATCACGTTTTCAAAAAGCTTTAAACTTAAATGCGTATGTGGAACGAATAATTATTGAATATTAGTTAGCCTTGAAAATGAATGTTTGGTCCAGAATTATGTACTATTTACAGATATTGCAATAACTGAATTGCATTCAAATGAATCATTTATTATGTACAAAAAATTATCTATATAAATGTTGTTACGAGAATTGTATAATCTTTTCGAAAAATGTTAAACGGGTTGGGAATCAATTTCATTTGATTGTATTCAATATAATTTTATAACAACTTTGGGTGGCTTACCGAATAAAAATTATATTATTTTAACAACGAAATACTTCAAAGAAATTTTAAGAATTAATAAGAATATGTATGTGTTTTTATACAGCTATCGTAATGGTTATAAGTTTTATACGCAATAATTATTTTTAACGATTATTTTTATTATAAACAGTTTTAAATAATTATTATTGTTGTTAATACAAAAGTTTTAAGATGTATGTCTAAAAAGACCGGATTGATAAGGCATATTGCAAATGCAGTACTAATCCAAAAATTGATCACATCCGTGTGCATATGGCTACTAATACACATGTGAGAAATACGGTGCCTTTTGATCAAAAAAATAAACTAATCTTCAAGCCAACAGTAGCAAAAGCGCAGTGTGTAGGCAATGTTTGTTGCTCAGCACGCTGCCACAAATTCAGTTAGGCACCTGAACAAATTGTACGTCAACCACTATGGCGCCAAATAACAATATATAAAATTTGCTTAAAATTTAAAGTTTGTCTTGTTTTATTTTTGCTTTTTTTTATGTTTGAGATATTTCTATAATTTTTATTGACAGTTGAGCACCGAAAAAATATAAAATTTATGATCTAAAAATAGTATGTCCTTTTTTGTACTTTTTTTTTTTGTCTATTTTGGACTTTTTTTGTCCTCTTTTTATAGCCCATCTGGCCATTCTCAGAGCCAAGCTGCTGGCAACACTGGTTTAAAGTAAAATACAATATTTTCGAAAATATATGCATAATACGACAATTTTGAATTTAATGTAAACATAAAACGTTCTTAGTTTTCATATTGTCGATAAGTTTCGCACTACTGCATAATAAAAAACACAGAAGTTAATCAAGAAAGTATGAGCAGAAAGCCAAGTCCTTGTGTCAGTTAAAAAGCGAGGCAGGCGAGCGCAATGAAAGAAGTCTACTTAGGTCAAAATTAGCTAATTACCCTTTTGCAAGGATAAACCAATTTATAAAATTTGCAAAACTTTATGAACGTGTGAGAAATTTCTTCTTGGCTTTAATTTTTATTAACTTTATTTTAATTAACATAAATTAATGTACAAATTATGAGTTCAAAAAAACTATTTTTAACTCTGGAATTGAATGGAATCGACTCAGACACAAGTTTTTTTATCAGCTTTTCATGGTGATTTCTTAAGAGCTATAGGAAAATTTTTTATAAAAAACACATAAAATTCAGAGAAATGTTTAAAATCTTTTTTTGAATAGATAGTAGAGCCCATATAATTGAATATTTGATAATTATTTAATGCAAATGTTGACCGTGAATATGCCTTAAATGGTCCATCTGCTTACTCCAATTTTGGCATACTGTTTCCAACGTTTCTCACGAATAAATGCTTTATTGTTGTCCTCCAATGCGTCAATTGTAGCGGTATTGTCTGTATATCCTTCCTTTTATTTTCAAAAATTCAAGGAAAAAATCGATTCAAATCGATTTAAATGGAAAATTTGATTTATAAGAAATATAACGGTTTGACTTGAAATTGTAGAAAAAAAACGTGTTTGTGGCTTGAAATTAAAGAAACCAAAAATACAGTTTAATGAAGACCTTATACTCACAATTACCCAACTCAAAACTCAACAAAAGCTTATCCGTCGCACTATACATAAAAAACTAAAATTTTGTACCACCACTAGACATGTTTATTAATTTAGTTGTTGTAATTTAGTACTATTTTCAAATTTTCGATTAAATCGATTCTCAAAAATGAAATCGATGCATCGGAAAAAATTGAAAACATCAATTAATCGATTCAAGAATCGATTTAACTTCCAGCTCTGCTGTGAATTGTTTATTGCTTAGATCTTGCATACAAACGGCGTTGACAATTATGGAGCCCACAAAGGAGCATTTTCGTCATATTTTATTTTATTATTTTCGTCAAGGAAAAAATGCAGCTCAGGTTGCTGAAAAGTAACGTAATGTGTATGGTGACAAAGCCTTAAAAGATACACAGTGTCAAAGTTGTTTTGTTAAATTCCTTTTGGGAGATTTTTCACTCAAAGACAAGCCACGTTCAGGTCGGCCAAGTGCAGTTCATGATGACGTTATTAGGGCTTTAATCGAATCGGATCGTCATGTAACTGAGCGTGAGATTGGAGAGAAGTTAAATATACCACAATCAACCATAAATGATAATATATACGTCTTGGACTGGTAAAAAAATAGTATTTGGGTGCCATATGAATTGAAAGCAATTCATTTAACAAATCGCTTTAGCGTTTGTGTTTTGCATCTTAAACGCAATGAAATTGATCCGTTTTTGATGCAAATCATAACTGGAGATAAAAAATGGATTGTTTAAAATAAGGTCAATCGAAAACGATCAAGGTGCAAGTTGAGCATGATGAAGCGCCTCAAACCACTTCAAAGACTGATATTCACCAAAAGAAGATTATTATGTCAGTTTGGTGGGATTGGAAGGGTGTGGTATATTTTGAGCTGCTTCCAAGAAACCAAACGATGAATTCGGATGTATAGCAACTGAAAAAATTAAATACAGACATCAAGAAGAAGCGACCAGAATTGGTCAATCCTTAAGGTGTCATATTCCACTGCATGAGCTTGGCTGGGAACTTTTGATGCATCCACCATATAGCCCTGACCTTGCACCCTCAGACTACCATTTGTTTCGGCCTTTTCAAAACTCTTTGAAAAGGACGAGGACATAAAATCGCACTTGCTTCAGTTTTTTCCAGATAAAGGCCAGAATTTCTATGAGCGTGGAATAATGAATTTAAAGGAAAGATGGCAAGAGGACATCCAACAAAATGAAAAATATTGTATATACTAGGTGGGGTGAAAAATAACCTCCTTGGGAATGAAAAAAACATTTTGTTTAAATGTTTTTTTATTTTATTCAATTTAACCCCTTTTTAGCTCGATACACTTATTCCAGCGAATTTTCAACTTCTAGTAATTTTCCGGAAGGTCTGCAAAATACTCCTCCGCGGTGTCGATAATTTCGAAAAATTCCTCGCCTGAGCTAAATTTTTATTGATGAGCCATCTTTTGAGGTTTGAGAAGAGATTGTAATCTGAGGGAACCAAATCGTATAAAAAGGGGGATAGGGATGTAATTGAAGCCCCATATAATTTGTTTTGGGCAAAGTTTCGTTTCTCGTGATTTTGGTCTGCAGCCAGTTTCGCGGCACTTATCGGCAGGATAAATATTTAATATGAAAAATCTCGTTTAGGATATGGTTTGTGCGCTCAATACTGATCCTTGTGGCATCTGCTAGCTCACAAAATTTAACTTTCCTGTCTGCGAACATCATCTCATGGATTTTTTCCACATTTTCCTCTGTGACCGCATCCGAGGGCCTGCCGATGCGGCCTTGATCGTTAGTGGAGTTGCGGCCACCACGAAACCAATATTTGACAGTGTAATCTGACGGAGCATTAGCCCCATAATATTTATCCAACTTTTCTTTCGTTTCCCTCGCCGTTTTGCCTCTCAAAAAATAATGTTTTATGAGAGGACGAAAATCGTTTTTGTCCATACTATACAATTTTTTGCAGTAGCAGTGTATATTGGCGGTCAAGGAGGTTACTTTTCATTAATTGATTAAAGTTCATTCTAAAACTCGAAAAAATGTTTTTTCTTTCTTTCACCGGTTTCTTTTCGCTCAATCCAATATATTTATTTATATTTAACAGATGTTTCATAATATAGATTCAAAGACTTGGAAAAATAAAATCCTTTTATTGAATACTTAATTAAATAAACAAGTCATTTACTAACTAACCGTGGATTTTCTATATATGAAATATTTTGCACATTTATGGAAACTTTATGAATTTTATAAGTTTAAAGAGTAATTACTTGTATATTATATTATATTAGTATATATGTATATATAATTATTATATTTAATTAGTATAGCCGTGCAAGCCAGCGTCCATTCCATTACGGCAGTTCACTACTGCTGTTTATTAAGCTTTTATTAAATTCCACGAGTCTTGGCTTCTCATGGGAGACAGCAGCAGCTGCTTGATTTTTAGGACCAACCATAAAATATGTGCGAACACGGGGTTTTTCAATTTTCATTGATTTGTCCTGCTGTTTAATATTGCCATGTGTTTTATTATTATTAATATGTGCGACATGCTGCGGCTTCATTTGCACTTTGGTTAGATTATGGCGAAGACTGGTAGGTATCATATCCGATTTCAGCTCCAGCTCTTTAGTATTAAAAACCTCACAGTCGACTTGCATCATCGCAATGTCCCCATTGAGTCCAGGTTCAGCTGTAGGCAGCAATAATGATATTTTCGGACGCGCACTTTTATTATATGTTGAAGGTGAGAGAAACAAATGCTGCGCATTGAAGGAAAGAATATAGAACGTATCATCTCGACGTTTGAGGGCTTTAAAAAGCGATGTCGACTCGCTGGAGCCGTTATTTGAGTTCTCTTGCCTTTTTATATCCTCTTTACGTTTTTTACTTTCAATTTCCGAGAATCTACTATTATATCCCAAGAGCCGCTTTCGCGATCCTAAGTTTTCCGACTCCGTTTTTATATCAGGTAACTCCAAGAAGTCTGTTGAAAATTTAAATCCATGTGCCGTGTCGCGTTCCATTTCAAATTTCGTAGTTATGTTATGGTATTCACTAACGTTAATCAGTTTCTGCAAATTCATTACCAATCGTGAATATTCGGACTGATTGCCACTAGAGGAATTAGCAGTACCGCAGATACCATTACAGTTTGATGGAGATGGATATGTCAACGGGGGAGGACTATTGGACGTCGTTGCTGGCCCTGTTGAGTTCCAATTGTCACTTTTCGAAGCATTCGAGTTGCGACTTGCTGGGCGTAAGAAATGTAAAGGTGGAACAACCATATTCTCCGCCTGACGGTTGCTTCGATTCAGCTTCTCATTGTATTCCTCTTCTGACTCAACCCAAAGTAGGCGACGACCAATGGGAGCAGCATCACTCACAGTCGACTCAGCAATGACTGCATTTTGTATATCAATGTTTTGCTTGTTCATATACGATTGAAAATTGCCAGCATTCAGTGTGACCATGAACGCCATTGCAAAGAGTACGGCAACATTCTTTTTCACCGTCGCACTACTCATATGTTGCTTCAATGTCCTTGCTGTTGGTTTTGGAGCGATCTTTATATGTTGCTCCGATTTGGTAGATGAGTTTAAAGAGTGAAACATAAGTTCGCACGCATTACCTTTGCGGCACTTGCAAGTTTTCGAAAATGCCACAATTTGGTTTCGCAACGTCAAGTTTTCCTGTTTAGAACAATTAAACATTGACATTAATTTATTTCGAAAATCGTTATATATACAGGGTGATTTGTTCTGTGGTGCTCTATTTATTTTACAAATAAAAAAATAAATAAATGTATACTTTCCGTAAGCTTCAATATTTTAGTCATTCTTCGTAAACAATTAGTGCCAAGTGGCCCCTGCTAGATGCTACACATAAATCGGCCCTTTTTTGGGCACTCTCCATCTTTCGTTAGAGTATTTCAGATATAATTTGGGCAATTTCGTGTCGTATGTTAACCTTAAGTGGTTCGAGAAAGTCTAGTTTATTGGTGCCGCGGAACGGATAAGTTGGCTATCGATAGTTAGTTAAGTAATTTGTCACCGATAGAGGGCACTTAAATTTAGTATTTTACTGTAAGCGTTTTTATCGTTGTTGTAATTGGTCGCACTGATTTAACTAAGAATTAAGCCATGCTTAGTGTGTCAGATAAGTTCGTTTGGCGATTAGAAGTGCCGAAACATCCATGTTACATAGATAAACATCGATGTTTTATATGAAAAACCTCAACAAACATCGATGTTTCGGCACCTCTACTGGCGATACCCAAGAGTGAGGGAAGAGAAACTTCGGTATGTAGACTTGGGACTAGATTTAAGGTTAAAGTCTTGTAATGCCTTGCAAACTGTATTATTTCCCTATAGAATAAAACATCATCATGCAGCCACAAAAAATATCAACCTGTACATAGGCAACAAAAGATAAGGATATTACTCACCCCTTTCAGTGTATAATTTTCTTTTTCTAGACTGTTTATACGTGATTCCAAAGAGACAACATACTCTTTCTTTTTCTTGCGAGACAGCGACGCAGATTCCCGATTTTTAATCATTCGCTGCTGTTTCTTATACATTTTTTCATCAACCATGCCCTTGCATACAAGACTGTAAGGATGTCGCTCATTTTTAAATTGTTCTCGGCAGGAAGAAAATAAAGCTTGGCTCTGTGCTCTAGCCAAATTGGGAGAACTGGAACCTGTTGTACTGTCAAGATTTTGATAGCCTTGCACTTTTCCAGTCTTCATCACAATTTTCGGAACTTGCGTTTTCACACTTCCGGGTGAGTTTCCTCCTTTAGATGCGTTTAAGTTCATTTTTTGCATCAGAGCTTTGTAGTCATTCGATGACAGAAATATTGTTTTTGTTTTACTAACGTTTCCTACTGTTGCTCGTGGTAGATTGAGACCCTTTGAAGTTGAATTCGATTCCACTTTTAATGTTTCGGGTGCTTTCTGTGCTTGTTCTATTGCGAATCGAGGAATAGGCTCTTTCACATGCTGTTGATTATAGACTAAACCTGTAAGCGCAGGCTTCTGAGTGGCATTTTGAAGTGACTCATCTTTAATTGTTATACAACTTTGGGAAAATTGTATTGGAGTCTGCGGTATATTCAGAATAGAAGATGTTGGAATAGAATCGGTTTGCTCCACATCCTTTCTTTGCCATCCATCTGATATATCACTGTGCACACCACTTGTGGAACTTCCACTGGAGCTGCCACAACTTCCAGTGGGCGAGGGCGTATTTCGATCTTGGGTGTGGGCCAGAAGATTACCATAAGTTAATTTCTCGATTTCTGAATTTTCATTGCAGATACTTAATAAATCGCAAAAACTTTTCGGATCTGTATTTGGTGATCTGGCGAGCGTATCATCTTCAATTAAACAATGCGTGGAATCCTGCGTTATGTTGTTAAAGTTAAGTGCCAAGTCATTATAATTATTTGGTGTGGTTGGAAACAAATCAGAGAAAAAATTATCACTCTGCACGGAACTTTCACGATCTTGAAATATCATTGAATTGAGATCCAACGAAGAATCTAATGTTGGAACAGTCGAGCTTATAATTTCGTCAAAATTATGGTTTAGACTGTAGTCATTTGTTGCGGACATAAACGATGATAACTCATCTAAAATAGAAAGGAAAATACATGTTCATAATTAAAACCATTGAAGATACATAATCAATCAGTTTGGCCATCCCAACACAGTAACACAATTACACTCATGCACATGCACAAAGCAAAGCCGCTCTCCCACAAAAAATCCCATGGCCGTCTTCACTGATTTTTGCATGTGAGTAACACTCTTCAGAGTTTAATCCACTTTTCCAAGATTCTCAATGGGGACAAGATATGAAGCATAATAAACAAATATTTTACTACATTCAAACATATGAGTGTATATATGTTTGTTTGCAGGCATACAAATCCTCAAACAATGAAAACTCACCATAAAAACAGTCATCCACTTCCATTTTACTGTCGAATATATATTCTTGTCATTCAATTCAGTTGTTTCCCTTTTTAATTATTTCATTTCATACATAAACATAAGAGATTTAGCTTAAACCGACACACTCTAACAAGTTTATTTATGCCAAATTCGCCTCCTTGCATTTATCAACCTAAGTGTCGACGAAAGCAAAAATGTGTAGTGATGGCCATCACCAGGAGAACTATCGTCGTTTTTCGTAATTATCGATATATTCATATCTTACATATTTTTTCAATAAATAATAATGGTACTCCATGCACTTGAAATTAATTGAATTTATTAATTAGAATGAAAATGTATACTTTATTCCCCATATTATTTGCCTGATATTATTTTTTAAATTTTATTAAAATTAAAATTTGTAAGATAAACAATAAATATCAGAAATACAGAGTATTAAATTACCTTCTTTTTTTCAACTGGAAAAGACAGAAAAACTAAAGATATTTAAAATTTTAGAAGCATTTGAATAATTCAATGCCTGCGACAAATTAAAAAAATGAGTACATTTTATACAGTTTTGGATATTGGATCGAATTTAAAATTGTATGTGTTCCAAACAATTTCTACTCTCACAGTTATACTTCACATCAAAATGTTGAGAAGATATATTCCAATTTGCTTTGTTTGATTTTCTGTATGAACGCAAAATTTCAGAATCTATTAAAGCGAACGACGCCAAATGTACTCAGAGTAACATATTTTATTTATGTTTTTCACAAAGACTTACCCACAAAAAACCAAGTGTCAGTATTTTTTTTTATTAAGTCATATATTATTGTACATAGGATAGGGTTATTTACGGAATATCAAATTCAAGAAACTGTCTTTTTGCTACGTATGGTTATTAGTGTGTTGATTTTGATAAGTAATTACCTTATAGAAATTTGAAATCCTTGTTTAAGACGCCGAATTGTAACCGATACCCTCATTGGTCGTCACAAAATAAGTCTTTCATATTTCTTCACATTGAATATTTTCCTGCTCCGATATTGGTAAAAGGATTTTAATATCTATGCTGGTGATGTATTCACTTGGGGCAGGAGCACCTTAGGGGACATCTCCGACCCTAAAAACTATTTAAATTAAGAACATCAACGGATCAGTCGATCTAGTCATTTTTATCTGTCCATTTGTTGCAAAGCAAACTAGTTTATCAGTTGTAAAGTAGGAAATATTGTATATGTCCAGCGATTGGAGTCATTATAGCTGTCAATTCATCCAAACATTACATATAACTAGGATAGGAGCGATCAGCGGATTATTTTTTAATCTATGGCCTAAAAATTTAAGAATTCTTATTTAGTATTTTATTTGACTTTTCTCTTAAGTTGTATTCATCTAAATATTAAATATTAAAAAACTAAATCTTTGGATTTTAAAAAGATAATTTCATTTTAAAAGATAATTATACTTTTTGGGATTTGTTCTTTAAAAAAACTCCAAAAATGATGACATTCAATAACACGAATGGAGGTGCTCCTCTTGTTCCGTCTGAGCTTAACTGCATACTATCGATAAAGAGGTTGTACGTGCATGTACTTGGTGGTTTCACAAACGATGTGAAGTTAGGAAAACGTATAATTTCTGAGGGCTGTTGAAAAAAAACAAAAAATATTAATTGAAGAAAATATGTTATAGTCATGTGCAGTTTTACTTACAATCGACATTGATTCATTTGAAACACGACAGAACGTCATATGTTTACCCATTATAATGTCATGTTCAACTCGTTTCGTGAATAATGACTCTGACCATGGCAATTGATTTATATGCGAAAGAAATGTGCGATCGTGAAACTCCACGGGATCAGATATGAGCAATTTATCTGTAAATAAGAATTTACAAACATTTTAACAATATTTTCTATAAGTATAAAATATATATATAAATTCTTCTGATTCAATATCCGACAATAGTCGGAAACAAGCTCAGATTATACAATACAAACGGAGAGATAATATTGACATACTTAGTAAGGATTCTTCAGCAGCAATGTCTTCTGCAGTCCTGTTTGTTCGAGTGTTTTTTGTTTTGCCGTAGTTGGGAATATAATCCAAAAGATTTCCATTGTACAAAAATAAATTCTCAACATCAGTCATGTTTAACGAGTAGAACTTATAAACTCCAAACATTTCAAAAAATTCACGCACTGGGGTCATACTGTAGCAACCAGCCAAATCGATTTTTGGATAATATGTGATAAAAGACAGGCACATTTCTTGCTTTGTGGAATATCCGCCAAACGTAGTTCGTTTGCGATGTGACGTATCGTATGCACAATCGGTGATAATATAATCTCCAGGCAGAACAGTAGTTTCGTTGGCCAGTTGGTGGAACTGCTGATATCTGTAATCATAATAATCGTCCTCAATTATGCGGGGTAACTCTTTGCCGCCTCGCACATGACGCAAACTCATTTTGCGACCCGCGCGATGTGAATGTAGAGTGCCAGAAATAATTTTAATGCCATCGTTGGGAAACAACTAAAAACATTCAGTTTTAATATATGTTATATATTGTAGATATAGTATATATATAGATGCATACCACATTTGAACAGGATGGTCCACAAATTCCAACATTACGGTATAGTTTTTGTCCAGGTGGTATTATTTGAGTATCCGAAATGGATACACCGCTAATTATTATGCCTCCGTCGTTAGGGCGTAACTGAGGCGTATAGTGAATCCGGAAGCCAGAATGATCCAAGACTGTAAGTAAATAATATGATAAATCAAAGTCACATAGATATTATAGAAATGTTTACAGTACCTTGTAGGGCATTTGGGTTGTCGTAATGTATTTCGAGCATATAATACTTAGCTCCCGCTGAACCACCCATTGGAATGCCAACATGCTCGGGCAAGAACTGCCCAGATGATCCAATGGACCACACGGCAACTGGTGTAGAACAGGAATCCCAGTCCCTCGGTGTTAACGAGTTGCTGTTGCATACTGTCCCAGTACTCCTGACCCAAACATCCCACGAAGCGGAATCAGAGCCAGGATATGATTTTGTTGAGCATTCAAACAGTGTCATATGGTGCACTATTGTTTCATCTGTTTTACTAATGAATATACATATATCAACTATTAACTGTTTATTTGTTTGATTTTTCAATTTACTTACGCTATACGCGTCAACAGTGGCTCATATCCAATAATGTGATGTTTCAAAATTAGCTTAGGGGAGCTGATTATTTTGCACCAATAGAGCGTATCCATTGATGAATCAACGCTCACATTTTTAACAGCAATGTCCCAAGTGAGTGTCTTCTGCTTGTTTGTGATACCTTGTTTTTTAAATACTGGACTCAACAAATGAAGTGGCTTTGCACCGCGATTTTGACCATGTCCATCCAGATTTCCATGTATAGGATCGGTATCACCAAAAGACCACAAGACTTTTATTGTATCGTCCTATATAAAATAATATATTAAATGTAATAAATGCAGTATACCTTAATTATTTTAACCTACGCTTAATGGCATGTCGTAAGGGTCACAAGTTTCAATTAGCCGCTTGAATTCCATGTATGTGTGGGTTTCATTCTGATATCCATCAATCACGTGATAATTTTGAGTATCATCCTGTAAAGGTGCTCCATGCGGACTGTGGTGAGAGCCGTGGCAATCCTGCGAATTACAACATTTTCATATGGTCTGTTATTTATTATTTATTGTCGAAATATTCAAAGGGCGAATTTTAAAACTGCTAAGTTAAAAACAAATGTCCTTTGATAAGTTTCGCAAAATTAATCAGCATTTTGTTACACGTGTCCTGGAAGACAGGGATGTGCCGTATTTGGCATTCATACGTCTCAATTAGAATATCGATCATTGATAATAATTATGCGATTACTTTCCGACTTGTACCGTCGTACTTTGATTTAGGGGCATTAAATTACATTAAAATACTGCCAGATCATGGAAAAATTGTTATACATGTTATACAAACTTTGTTTCAAACAATGTTATACTGATAATTGGCAAACGCCAATGTTCACGCCTATTTCATAACATATGTACATAACATATCTCTGTTTTTAAGCACATTTTGTTAATGAAATTATTTCGTTATTTATTTATATAGTTCCTTCCTATTATATTATATACTCCTACATAACATAAGATATTTAGAGTGAACTGTTCTCATGGAACAGTTAAAAAGAAAACAGTCGATCAATAAAAGTGTGTTTATAAGTAGATACATACTTAGATTTTTAGACTTTGTGAACATACTGTCCTTGAATATACTCACCAATGCGTTTAATTTTCCAGAGTGATCGTCAACCCAGAGAAGTACCATATCTGCATTAGACATACGACCATCTCTTCGCGAAAAGCCAAGGCCAATAAAACCGACCGTATTGACGGTAACTTTGAAGTAAATATCCTTTTCAATTATTCTCCACTGTAGCCAATACAGACCATTACTGTCCATCATTTCTATCCGTTGCCAGTTCTGATGTCGCACATAGGCAGATGGCGCGGAATCCTTTTCCACATTATTGTGATTTGCGTAAACAACATAATCACATGAATATACGACAAGAATAAGTAACCTTGCGATTATTTTAAACAACAACATTTACAAAACTTGTTATGTCTATCTTTAACTTAGATTTTATTTATATACTATTATTTGTTTTTATAATTGTTTAGTTTTCAATTTTACGCTTTTCTGTCTTTACTTTTACACTATTTTCCCGTTTTAATATGGCTTGAGTACGTCTTTCATTGATATGATTCAAAAGGAAGGTCATTTCACAATCCGGCAGATGTTCAGAGGAAACAAACACACCACCTTTTTGAGTCTGGTATACACAGAAATACAAGAATACATACAAATGCTTACTTATGTACATGTATGCCAATACTCACACACATGCAAACAACATAAACGATCTACACATATCGGATCTTGAGCATTTACGATATTCATGAAGGATTCATGATATCGATATATTTGAAACTTTACAATCGATGTATTAACAGTATTTTTTTGTTTAGTATATTATTACTAAGCATACAAATGTGCAGTGCTGCCAACTTTTAAAAAATATATGCTCACAATAAATTAAATAAAATATCAACTAATTTTTTCTTTAATTGTCAAAGATATTATTATTATTATATTTATATTTAAGACAAAATTAAAAGAATAGTTCGTCGAATTTATTTTAATTTTCTTTTGTTGTATTTGATCCAACACAACATTAAGCTGTTATATATAATAGGTATTCCCAAACAAAATCGTTATTGTTGAACTAATTTCGTGTTGTAACCGCGACTCGATGCAGTCTTACTTATGTTTCTGTTCTGATATTTAAAGACTTAAATACAAGGTGAATTAGGTAACCAGATATTTTTGTAATGCGTTTTTAGACTGTCTGTCGGCAGAGGTCACAATATTTCTTCGCTACTCGTAGGAAAAGGAGTATGAAGTTACCAAATAAAAATAATGGCCGTCATAACGAGAGATGCAGCTAGGCAAAGAAAAGACACCTGGGCATCCGAGAATAGCTTACGGGGGAGTTCAGGGGATAAGCTGAAGACACCGGGTAGTGCAAGAAGCACCACTGCCGTACTGGCTGCAGGGGTGGTAGCCAAGTTTAGAACAAAGATGCAACCACCTTTGTTACTTAGCAAACAGTCGGCAGGGGGTTCACAACCAGGCGGAGAAGGCTTTGCTACCGCGTGGCCCAACTGAACAGTACAGTCTGAATGGAGGTAAGATTCCAGGTACCTGAAACAGGGCCTTCAATCTGAAGTGGCGGTGCACTAAGCCTAGTAGTAGCAAGGGCAGACAGTCGCGGCGAAGTTCACGTTCAACAGACACAACCAAACAGACGGGTATTGGGTAATATGTAAAGGCCTGCACCGAATCAGAACCAACTCTGGAAGATGGCGGCGAGTTGCCCAGTACTTTCAGCCAAGTCATGGCCAAGGCTACAAATGAGCATAAAAAAGTGATCTGTCTTTCAAAAGATCACACCTTATCCACTGCATAATTCGCATAAATTGCAGGAAGAGTTAAAGTGTCTAATGCTGCTCAGGGAATAACGAAAAGTAGACCTGGTGTACGAGGAACTAACCGCGCTTAAAGAGGCCATACTGGACGTGATGGGGAGCTCCCCTCATATATTTACAAGAATAAACTTCCGGATTGTACATATCGTTGTGGACTGTAAAGACCAGGAAACAGCCAACTGGCTACTCAAAGTGGGACCTACTCTCAAGTCGTGAGAAGGGGCTCATTTTGTTCACAAATAGCGATGATATTCTATTGCCCTTAAAAATCGCACATCACACCCCGAAACGCAAACAGGCCTTGACAGTAGGCGACAGTAAAAATAGCTATGGCAGCTGTAAAATTTTGAGCATGAGTACCATGATAACTAATGCTACACATGCTATTGTAAGTATTTTTATCGCGTACCTTCATACAAGGCAGGAAATTTAGTTTTTCAGTTCTTAAAATTGCAACAGTGTACATTATTTTTAATTGCATTGACCGATTTTCGGGTTTGTGTTCTAGCAATAAGTTCATTCACAGGAGATTCGGGCTCTTGCTAACACAAAAATGCATTCAGGAACTATTTAAACTATAATCGTAAATTTTGTTAAAAGGCCATCAAAAACACACTATTAGCATTTTCGTCATTATCTTAGTTACGGTAGTTATCGATAAGTTTATAAATGTAACGCAATATATTATAAGTTGCACCACCGAAAAGCTGAGTAACAAAAGTACTACAAGAATGTAAGAATGTATATATATAGTAATTTCTCCATCTTTAATTTGATGTTACAATAAACGTAAACAGGTTTATATGTAATAACTTTGCTTACAAAAATTATACTTTGTCGATTACATGCCACTGTATCAAACCGAGTTCCTTTTTCTTCATTTAACCCATCAGTGAGTTGGTAATAATTAAAAAAACTATTGCAAAATAGAAGGTGTGTTTTCAGCAAGGCTCCAAGTAGGAAAACCGACTAAAAATGTTTATGAAACGATCCAAGATTCCGTTTCGCTTACTATATTTGTTGAAATAAAAATAGTTTTAGATCATAATAGATATAATAATAATATCAGGATTCTTTAATATAGTATGTATACATTAAATACAAACAGAACAACAGTGAATTTATTTACAATTTTCATGGGATGATTGCAGCGTTTTAAGAATAATACTTATAACGTTATTAAACAAATTAACTAGTTTATGAGTATGACGCTACAATACAATTGATAAAATAAGTTATTATTTTAAAAGGGTAAAACATTAAATTAACTGAATGATTGTAAAGAAATTTGCTATGCTGCATGATTTGCTAATTATGGGCGGACATTAATTGTCTATCAAAAAATCATTTGCTGTAATGAAATGCTTTGCATTTAGTTCATGTTGCAGTCACTGGACCCAAAGTCTGTGGCTGAGGCATGCGGGGCCGAATCATCATTGTGGCCTTCTTCAAAGTGTAGTCCCAGCCTCGCCACCTGAACCATACAATTCCTTGACGAGCAGTTAAGTCTTGCGGGTCGTGTAAATAGAGTCCGTTCAGGCCACGACCACAAGATTTCCACCACCAGCCTCCCTAATAATGAAAGACACATTAATATAATAATTTTAAATTTGATTTCGCTTTCTATAACATTTTTTGATAATTAAATACGTTAATTTAATACCATAACTCATTTATTTACCTTAAGCATACTTGCACAGTTGAGTGAGCTTCGATCATTGTCCTTATTGTATGTTGAAAAGGGGCTATTGTTTGAACCATACCATGGATCGTTTAACGAATCTCCTGCATTTCCTTCATAACCATCGATTTCTAGTTTATAATAGTCTGCTTCGGAATGTATTTTAAAGTGTGAATACTGTGCATATCTGTAAAAAAGGAGGGTACAGTAAAATCAGTACTGAAGGTTAACACCGGCATGCCGAAGGTTCTACACTCTTACAGATTCTAATCTTCTATTGTTCACATATTATTGTAGTTTAATATAAGGGTGCAGAATTGAAAAATTGATTTTATTTAAATTTATATGCATATTATTTAAATTATTATTAAATTATTTATTCAAGATAGCTCTAAAACTGGATACTAGCTTACGATGCAACAGAAAGACGGACAGACACGGCTAGATCGACTCCCCTGTTGATGCCTATTCAAAATATCTATATTTTATGGTTCGTTTCAAACTCCTGTCTAAAATTAACATACCCTCTTGTCGCGGAACGGATAAGTTGGCTATCGATAGTTAGTTAAGTAATTTGTCACCGATAGAGGGCACTTAGATTTAGTATGCGTTATTGTATGCGTTCTTATCGTTGTTGTAATTGGTCACACCGACTTAACTAAGAATTAAGCTATGCTTGGCGCGTCAGATCAGTTCGTCTGGAGAAACTGCGGTATGTAGACTTGGGACTAGATTGAAGGTTAAAGTCTTGTAATGCCTTGCAAACTGTATTATTTCCCTATAGAATAAAACATCATCATTCAACCCTTAATTTGTTCGATGTACATTTGCCAACACGGTCAATGATTGTTTAAGGTATTCCCTTGATATTGTCAGCGGCTCGACACCTCTCAAAAGTATAAAAACTACAAGCAGACATCTAGAAAGTAACTGAAGTTCTGTACATTATAATTTATCCGCTGTTGATCCGTGTGATTGGATCAAAAATCGAAAAAAAAAAAAAATTATAATAATTTATTATAATTTGCATCTAGAATTTATGTTGTTTAACAACTGATAGTTTTAGAATTTTGACTGACCACATTAAACAAACAAAGTAAGGTTCGTCCCCCTATTTTAAAAATGATTATTGAACATTAATGTAAGTTTACCGTTTGTTGCCTTCAAAGTCCTCTAACTCCACACGCAGTGCATACTCTTCATTATTTGTCAGCATATATATATTTTCATTTCCTAACCAAAACTCTTTGGCCGGCTCGCCAAATCCATTTTTATAGTCCGCCCAATCACGGTTGAAGTTTTCGCGAGGTTCTCCAAAATCATCTCGTCTTTGAATTACCTATAGTTGCAAACAGTTAAAGACATATTGATACAAATTGATTAATATTTACTTACCGTCCACCCACCATCAGAAATACCCTGTTCACAATATACTTTTAGAAACCAATAAGTTGTTCCACGGATTTGCAGGTAAAAAACTCCAGATTGCTTCATTCCCGCGTTTAAGATATCCACACAAGAGAACCCCTAAAGAAAATACTATTATATTAACTGCATTGAAAATATTTACTTGTTAGTATTATTAATTGACCAAAAGACCTATTCCGGATACCTTGCAGAGGGTTCATTAATTCTCCCGAGGGGAATTAGTTACGTTTTTGAAAGGGAACCTATTGTAAACAGTTTAAATATAATATACCATAAGCTAAAGATAAGGCAACACTGTAACTATCGATAAGAAACGGGTACTCGATATATTGTCATCGACCGTGCACGATGATGGAAGTGCGATCACTCTCTCGAGAAAGCGCCAGACGAATGGACGTGAATGCATTGAAATAAAGAATATAAAAGTTTTACAGTATATATTGTTTTTATAATAACTTTGTGCCAACCAAAAATGTAAACAGGCAAGAGGATACTTGGCAGACCCTACAAAATATATAGATATATTCTTAATCAGCATGAACAGCCAAGTCGATATAGCCATATCCGTCTGTCTGTCCGTCCGTCCGTATGAGAACCTAGAACTCAGAGACTAAGAGCTAGAGCTTCCAAATTTAGTGTCAATAAAATCGTTTAAGAAATCGTTTTGGTCAGGCGGATAGCGGATATATCACAGTCGCGCACTCTCGACTGTAGGTTTCGTACTTGTTTGAAATATTATATTATACTTTTACCAATGGATGATAGCATTACTCCAAACGCGAACCAATTTGGCAAAAGTAATAAAGCTGAATTGGCTGTTGTGGCAAGTAGTTACAGCACCAATTCTCGATTATCGTTTCAGAATCGATGACCGTAAAACTTTTGCACAGTGTAATTGACAAGAATAATCGGTAAAGACTGAAGACAAGTTGTTAGGGTATAAAACAGTAGTGCGCGCAGCCCTATGTGCAGCGCATAGGAATGGCCTCTGTCCAAGCTCAGCCGATACACGTTCGAGTGTAAACACGTTCATGCGACTTCGGCATTGCTATTCGGGCTGTGCATTATCTTTTCGTTTAATGCAAAGCAAGAAAACGTAAAAGACTTCGTGCTTGCTTGCACCACACACACGCGACTGTATGGGTGGGCACTCCACTGTTTATCCGGATATACTCAATGTGGTGGGGGCTGTCTCTTGAAGTGTCTTATATACCTAAGGCTATAATATCTGGTTATCTGACTAAATGGCTAAAATTCCTGAGACGTTAGGTGAAGAAGTTCAATGGGTATTCTTGACAATTATTCCTTCTTTTGTTATCGAACTCCACACTTCTAATGTATTACCCCATTTAAAAAATAACTTAAAATTGGTAAACAATTTTTGTAGATTAGTTATACGAAATAAATATTTACAAGGTACATTTTTAAAAACCGACACAAGGACTTCAAAGACTTACAGCATTTAACAAAAACAAGCACAAAAAGAGGTAACATGTAGATATGGCTTAAATATTATATTTTTCTTTAAACATAAATAATGTTATACATACAAGGACTTGATAGATAGACTAACAGCATTTAACAATAGCAAGCACAAAAAAGGTAACGTGTAGATATGGCTTAAATATTAAGTTATTTTTTAAATGTAAATAACTGTTTGTTTTTCTTTTTTATTTTTTAGGAATGTCTGTGAATTACTCTTTAAATATGTAATATATATATAATTTACAGATAAATTTAGACAATTTTTAATTATATTCGGCTTGTTTGATAAATTCATTCAAGTATTATTCACCATTTCAAAGCTGGTCACACTGAAGTTTTTATTGTAAATAATGAGAATCTCGATGTATACCAAAGAATGTATTCTTTTAATATTTTTAATTATTCGATTTGCGGTTTGCAAAGAGCAAATCGTAAATGTGCAAAAAACTCTCGTTTGGGGTCCAGGGCTTAAACCTGACATCATTGTCTTGCCCGCGAGATATTTTTTCATTCATGCAATTGACGAAACTGGGACAAAGTAAACAGATACTAAGTAATGATTTCAAGCATTTAGATTAATCATTATTTATTAAACGTATCTTGCAGATTTGAGACACCTACGAATTTAAAATTCCAAATACAAATAAAGGGCAACTCTCTTCATGGCAAATGTCGGACAAACATTAATTCAATTGACCGTGGAGATGGATCTACTATTGTGCGATATACTATTGCTGACTGGTGTGAGAATGTTGAGATTATAGTGCAATATAACAATTCTCATGTATCACAGTCGCCCTATTTGATCCGGAATAAGGTGTATTCAGAACGCTGCCACTGCCCGCAGGAGTTAGATCTTTGGCTTCTGAATAACGATTGTAAAAATGTTGCTGCGGAAAAACAAATATCGCGAGACTTGCATTCGTTCAAGCGAGTGAACTTCAGTGCAATTCGAGATAATTTATTAAAAAGATACAATGCTCCAGAGAGCATATCTTTGTGCCATTATGTGATAAAGAATCAGGAGATTTGGAGACAATGTTACGGCAAATACACAGGCTTCAAAATGTTTATGGATTCAACATTATCTGCTTTAGCACGAGTTGTGCTGTTGCCAGATATGGAATTTTATCTCAATCTCGGCGATTGGCCACTCTCAAAGAAGGGCGGCCAACAACGCACATCGGGGCCGTACCCGATATTCTCATGGTGTGGCAGTGATGACTCTTACGACATAACATTGCCCACTTACGATATTACAGAGTCAACAATAGAGAACATGGGACGGGTTATGTTGGATATGCTCTCTGTACAACAAGACAATTATCCTTGGGAGAGCAAACGCAATATGGCCTTTTTCCGTGGAAGGGATTCGCGACGGGAACGATTGCAATTAATCGATCTAGCCAGAAAGTATCCAGACTTGATAAATGCCTCGATTACAAACTTCTTTTTCTTTCGAAACGAGGAGAACAAGTACGGTCCCAAGGTGCCACATATATCATTCATGGAATTTTTTGAGGTATGTCTTCGACATGCATTAAATACTTCAATGTAATATTCAATACTCATTTTTTTCAGTACAAATATCAGCTTAACATAGATGGAGCAGTTGCCGCATATCGGTTACCCTATTTACTGGCTGGTGGATCTTTAGTTTTCAAACAAGATTCACCTTATTATGAGCATTTTTATAGTAAATTGGTGCCATACAAGCATTTTGTGCCGATCAAACGTGATCTCACCGATGTTATCGAAAAAATAAAATGGGCAAAAGAAAACGATGTACGTGTTAAAGAAATCGCAACGGAATCGCGCTTATTTGCAGAGGAGAACCTTTTGCCTCAACAGATTTACTGCTATCACATGGTATTATTTAAAGAGTGGGCCACTCGCCTATTATCACCAATAAATATTTTGCCTGGTATGGAAAAACTCAATACTAGCTATACTTGCTCGTGCAAAGAGAAGCTTTTCAAAGACGAGTTATAAAAAATTAACTGAAGTACTGAAAACATCAAAACAACATTCATACATATCGATTAAATAGAATTGCGCGGCACATTTTAAGTTTATAGATCAAACATTATTCGCAGATCACTTTCTATATAACTAGTTTGATATATAACTATTTATCAAGACATATTTTAATGAAAAATATCTGATTAATAATTAATTTGAATCAAAACAGTACACATTTATTTCTACGCTAAAAACTCTCATTTTTATCTTTAACATTTATTTGTATTTGGTCACTTTAAATCGAAATCGAAATTTAAATAATTTGAACTCGTTCATCATTCCTTTTGGCAGCTCTTGAAGGCCAAAACGAAAACATTAACATCTGTTAATCGAGAAATGTATGATTACTCTTTATACTGTATACTCATTTTGGGAAAAAACAAAAAATAGAGCACGTTAAGGTACAAAAATATGACAAAAATAAACAATATTTATAATTTATTTAAAAAAAATTAAATCGTGTTTTTGTCAACTATTAAATTTCAAATTGTTGATAATTTTGAAATCTACGGACATGGATGCTTTATTGTTTTGTATCCTGCGAATAATATTAATATAAAATGATTTGAATGTCATGAATGACAAATAGTGTACGGGGAGTAGTTTATGTTAGGGGTCCTCATTAATCATTTGGCGACAAAAATATGAGACCAAAACAAGTAAGAGTTAACTTTTATAACAGCTGAGATCTGTGTGCATCTGGTCATCCGGACATCCGGACAGACAGACAGACAGACAGACATAACTCAATAAAAAACTAAAGGAAAGTGTGAACACGCTATCGACTTGATCGCGAGCTAAAATTAGTTCTAAACACATTTTCGATCTACAAAGGACTGTGCAAAAGAACATTTCAACATTGCCTTTCGCGGTCTTAACTGGGATGTTATTTTGAAGAGTTCTTTCTTCTTCAAGTAGACTTCTATTACTAAAAGTTTCCTTTGCTAACTCATTCAAATTGTAGTTCGGACTATGTTCGGACTACAATAAACTCTACTTGGTAGAATCACCCGTAGTTACCTTCCACTAGAACTTCCCAATTGTAGTTCAAACTATGCCCTGATATACTTTAATAAATTATATTCTATTGTAGCTAACAGTAACAATAATTTGTATCTAGCTTAAAATTCCAAATCCTCACTCACCTATCTAGTAACTAATTAAAGAAATACTTATCTTCTTTCTAATGACAGTAGAACTTTTTAACTAACTGTATGTTTGAACATTCTACTCGCGATTTTTATTTGACTTTATTCACTAACTCTCCTGATCTAATTGGATTTTTCTGGGTTTTCCCCAATCGTCAGCAACAAATGTTGGATCGGATTTTTCTTTTTTATCCCAGTTTGTATATAATACATTTCGATTAATTCTTTTTAACTCATTTAAGGTTTCACCTTTAATTTAAAATTATTCCCAGTTGTATATATTTATTCAAAATGTACAAACAATTCTGTTTATTACACCAACAATTAGGAGCCTGACTTTAAAATTAAACTTGCATTTATTTTTCAAAAAATAAGAGACGGATGGTAGAGTGGTTTGGGTTTTATAATAAGTTAAGATGCCGTTTAAAAATTCAACTTTTTTGACATGCAATTAGGATAATGATCCGGAGCGGTTTTGAAAAAAACAGAATGCACATTTGTGAGTGACCAAGGCAATTTGCGGACCCCAATCAGACAAGATTGGGCTACCCCATAATTGTGTCCAGCACAATTTTTAGGTAAATGATAAAAATAAATTCTCGTAGTTCTTAAATATTTGGATTATTCTTATAAATTAGGTTTAAATAGTTTTAACTGGAAGGAAAACCAGTAAGAAAAGCAACAGTCGCGCACATTAATATAAACATATTTTGAAATTATTCTCGACAGATGGCGCTCGCGTTTCGCGCTCGCCTGCCTCCCGTGTTAGCTGACACAAGCACAACTTAGAGTTATGCTCATACTTTCTTGAATAACTTCTGTGTTTATGATTCTATCCGATTGAAATTTTGAGAATAAGTAGATATGACTATTAGCTTAGTATATGTTAAAGTTAGAAAGTTATATATTTTTTACGACGCTTACAAATCGAGTTTAAACATTTGAAATAAACTTGATCTGCGCCGAGTATATAGGAACCTTCATTCCAAATTTGGTGTCTCTAGCGTTTAAAATAGCTGAGATCTGTGTGTTCATCTGGTCAGACGGACATCCGGACAGACCGACGGACATGGCTCAATCGACTTGGCTAGTGATCCTGAGCAAGAATATATACGAGTATACTTTATGGCGTCCTCCACGCCTCCTTCTGCCTGTTACATACCTTTGCACAAAGTAAGTATACCCTTTTTTGACAATTTTCAATGGTCGAAGGGTATAAAAACCATGAGTATATATCGGCATAGCTACAGTGTTGGCAGAAATAATAGAAACAGCACTTGCACCTGGACGAAAAACTAAATTGCTCATTATGTACAAATTTGGCATCACATAAAAGGCTTATAACTGTACTTTAATTTGCGACCTATTTTGTGTGGATATCACCTTTGATACTTTGAGAATCCTGCTCTAAAGGGAATGACCCCATATTTGAGCTTGAAAAAAAGGCATGCGTTCAATACTTCCAGGTAAGTTTAGCTAAAAATTACTGAATTTCTGAATAAATCCTGTTCAATAAACCTGTAACATAGAGAAAAGGTCTCGGAGGTCACTGCTCACCTTTATAGCGAAATATTGTCAAAGTTCTTCTTTATTTTTAAATTTAGTTATATAACTTACATTCTCAAATGGCACCGTTAGGTATCGGCTGTTAAATTACTGTATTGTTCATATTGGACTTACCTTAACATCTTTTAGTGTAAAAATGTCACTGTTAAAGGTATTGTTGACAACAGCAGGTTTGTTTTTGACACTCGGAAAGATAACTCCACCCTTCCGGACAACGGACTTTGTAGGAATTGCATTCCACGAAGAAGTAGTTGGAGACGTTGGCAGAGTTGTATTAACCAGTATATTGTTTGTATTAGTGCTAGAGGAAATTGTTTGAGCATTCGTGGATAAAACACCCGGTGTTGGCCCCACTGTCGGATATGGCGTTGTTGACGTATTTAATGCTCGTGTAGTCGTTGCAGGAGTTGTTACTGGCTCATTTAAATCTGTCAGAGTTTCATCAATAACAGAATACCTAAACGAACAAAAGTAACAATATAATATATGTATATATAAATGGTGTTAATAAGCAAGCATTGTAGAGTATTCTTGCAAAATGAGTGGGAATAAATATAACTAATTAAGAACGGAACTGGTCAGAGCCGTCGACCTTTGAATAAGATTTTGTGAATTGCCTTTTTTCATTATCTCTTTTTGTTTTTTGAACAGGATATTTAATGTAATTTTTATATACTCTACTAAATGCTTTGTTGTGCATAAATATGGACAGAAGGACGTGGCTATAGCGCTAATGGTGCTCAAGAATATATTTATTACCTATATTTACTTTATATCTTTATTTCTGCTAGAAACTTTGTTAACATAACATATTACTGTTAATTTAAAAAGGTCATGGTACACGTCCAAAATTATGGTCATAGCTTGCTAGATTTTATAGGCTCTGGAATTGGGATAAATAAACGAACAAAAAGACGATGGACATGGGTGGTTTGGTATCGTAGTTACGATAGTTATCGATAAGTTCATAAATGTAACGCGACATATTATAAGTTGCAGCACTGAAAAGCTGAGTAAGGGAAGTACTACAAGAGTGCAAGGATGTATGTACAATTTCTCCATCTATTATTTCATATTACAATAAATGTAAAAAACTTTATATGTAATAGGCGGACATGGGTATATTCACTCAGTCTAGGGTCAGTGCGAGATGCCTCCTCTATTTGTTACATACATTTGGCACAATGATATTATACCCCTTTATCTTATGGATGGAACGTATAAAAACTCACCTATTATGATCGTACTCGACCAATCGATCAATAGTAGGATCCACTAAGAGTTCCGTGGGTCCTGGACGTTGTGCCAACACTTGCACATCGTCCTCTTGCTTTTTAAGACGCTTCTCAACCATGTCTAAGTTGTTGATTATCAAGTTAGTTTTTGCTTTCAGGTCTTGATGTATTTCGCCAATGGCGCGTTCTTGGCGCTGGGTTTGTGTGAGTAGAGCATCCGATTTGGGCAACAAGTGATCCACAGATGACTTTGTTCCAACTACAACGTCCCAGACCTCATCCATTTTCTCTGATACTGACACCATGGGGCGCATCTGCTTGACCAGAGCATCAATTTTACTCGATTTGATTGCAGGAAAAGCTGTTGTGGTTACATTGTATCCATTAATCTGTTCATGATGATCAACTACAGCATCGTGAATATCGTTAATCATACGAATCATACGACCTATGTTTTCTGACTCAATATTAATGTGAAACTGTAACTTTTTGTCAATACTATCTGTGGAGTCTCGCAGTTGGTTCACTTCTGCCGATACATGTGTCATTACCTCGGCAGTCATTGCTTTAGTTATTTCCACAACATTCATTGTTATTGGTTTCTTCTCGCTTGCCTCAGCGTTAAAGTCATCGACTTGCAAAAAGTTATTGTCTATTTGGGTCTTCAAAACCTCGAGCTTTGAATCGATGTCGCTCACTTTTTGATCCAACCTCACAAGCCGGCTATCAAGTTGAAATGTTGACGAAGTACTTGTTGTTTTTGGCAAAGGAAATTCATCCGCTGATTGGGTGTCCCTTTCAGGTAGAATGTAAACTACATTAGAAAGCTTTGAGTCAAGACTACTGAGCTTGGACAAGGCTTCTTCCGTCTTTTCAACGTTATTTGTGACACGATTCTCTAATATTTCGATGTGGCCCATTAGATCCTCAACTGATCTTCCCAAGTTGTCAATTCGTTTTAATTTTCCCTCAAGAGTGGTAATTATTATTTCGAATATACTTAGCAATTGTTGCTCTCTAAAAAGGTGAAAAAAGCAAGTAAATTATAATTATAATTACGTGTTCTAGAAAACAATAGCAAATTCAACTTATCACATAAATTTTACCCTCCACCTTGTTTTGAAAAACCGGTAAGAATTTATTATGCGGCGCAATTGATTATTATTATTGGCTTAAGAATTGTGCTACGAATCTTTTTTGATTATGTCTATCTAAAATATCCAAGTTTGCGTGTTGTTTATTTTTGTATAAGAAATGAATGTATAATTAAAGCATTTCTTATAACGGTACGACTAGAAATAACAGTACGACTAGAAATAACGGTACAACTAGAAATGGCAAAAAGAAAAAAACAAGCATGCAGACAAATAAATTGGACAGGAATGTTCAATGAATTTCTAAATGAAATTGAGGATTTGAAAGCAGTTGTGGTGAACAAGAGTTTTGTTAGATGCTTTATGGAATCAAAATGCAATGCATGGTATTTAATGTTTAAGATTTATTCTGATTAAGTGTATAAGGCTTAAAAAGTTAGGGAGCGGCACGTGTTATGTGCTTGACAGTTAGCGATCAAAAGAGAAGGATTTAACGATGATTAAAAGGATATCGATAAATAGATTAATATCTATTGAAATGGAATATTTAAATAAGTGTGATTGACAAATTGAGAGAGTTGCCAGATCTCTATACAGTTATTGAATATGTATTAACAACAATGAAATACAGTTGGTTTTAGTCACATTGTCACTCGACTTCAATTACATTTGTAATTGTGCTGCATGCATATAGTATGTAATGCGTATAGTATAGATTGAAACGAGTTTATCACTTAAGACCTCAATATTTAATGACTAACAAACCCAGTTAGATTTTCGGAAATATTTTAAAAATCATGGATCAAATGCAGGTTTAACGATAAATTAATTAGTATTTTTTAAATGAAGAACATTGGAATTGTGTTTTGATCATAGGAATATGTAATACACTAATACATATCTATACTATATGTATGTATATAACAGATGGGCCATACATAGCGTATAACCTCTGGTACATCATAAACAGTCATCTAGAGATGTATTTCTCAAAATATAATAGCATTAAATTGGACAGACTTATTGGATGCACATAAATAAATTGAACAAAAGATAGGAGTGGCCATGCATATATTTTATAAATTTATATTGGCCATACTTAAAAATTAAACAATTTGGACCACATTCACTTTGGTCGGAACAGTCGAAGTCAACAAAGTGTGCTTACATTTCCCACACTCTCTGTGGAACCACAGACCAGTTCTGCACCAGTTTATGTGCTATATCCAACAAACCCCTGCTACAGTCATATTCCGTGCACAAATATTTAGATACCCTGTACGCAGATGTGGATAAGCAAGACAATTTAAGGTAATTACATAAATATTTGACTTGTTTGTATACAATACATTGAAGCACCCTATATAATTTATATATAATATAGATTAGGTTAGGTTATATCGGCAGGCCCCCAAGTGGGTATATATAATATAATAATAATAAAAAAAGAGTTAAAACTGATTTGTATTATTTTGCGAAAAATAAAATATATTAAGTTAAAAACTTTAATGTTGCTCTAGACTTTACGAGTATTATAACAGTTTACTTATAATTTATTTTCAGTTTTCATACATATTAGTAGACTTACGTTAATGCATACATATGTACATATCATACATTTGTAATACAAAACTTTTAAATATAAATATAAAGACATTTTTTTTATTCTTTTTTATATTTATTAATGTTTTAATTTATTTATAATATATATATTTTAATTTATCGTCATTTCAATTGAATTATGTATTTTTTATCTTTGAGTCGCCTGACTTTAGTAGACACAAAACAAATAGATAAATTGAAATGCTTGCATCTATGTTTGCAAGCACACAGCTGTGTATGTGTATGTGTACATATGTATGTATGCTTTTATGTAGAGTTTAATGAAATGTACAATATATATGCATGTATTTATGTATGTACATATGTATGTATGCATGTGTGTATGCACACGAAGTTGTTTTATTTTCTTTTTTACTTAAACTCGCAGTATGTGTTTATAAAGATTTCAGTTAACCAGTGTGCAAAAACCAGTTTTGTTGTCGCAATCTTTTGTTTTGACCATTTGATTTCACACAAAAGAGCACAATATATGTATGTATGTATGTATGTACATATATACCAATAAAACTACATACATATGTACAGATGCAAGTGTGCTACATACAAGCATGTACATAAATACTTTTATAATACATATCTATTATACTACATACATACATACATATGTATGCAACTGTCCTACATACAAGTATGTACATATGTATGTACATTTGAATGGTTGTATATACCAATGCAGCTTTACTATCAAAACTTATTATATTCAAATGTATGAATGAATATACATATATACATATAGTGTCTATATAACAGAAATATATAACATATAAAAAGCTTACCTTGTTCGCAAGTTTCCATTACGCGTCGAGTTTAAAGTTTTTGCAGCAAGTTTAAAGCTCGCTGCAGCGACTCCACCGCTGTTTATTTGGCTGGCACTCGTTCGTGGCAGTGCTAGGCGTAGATTTGAATTTCCATTGCCAGCAAAAGTGCGCGCTGCCCCCCCACCACCGCCAGCGCTTGTGGCGGCCAGTACGCTCGAATTCACAGTGCATAGATATGCGATATTAACGATCAAGAAAATAGCTGTTAAAGACAGCCGACCATTGAACGGCGTCTGAAAGGCTATCATCACTGCGAACCACGTAGTCAATCTTTCAATCCACTTCTACTGATCGTATTTTCGTATATTTCGGTTATGTATAACAGTTAAGTTATAGATAATTTTCAGTCAGGCTGTCTTTCTTTTATTTTGACGTACTCGTTGTCCACTAAACATTTGGTAATCACTTGCTCTTAATGGTTTAAATGATTAAGCACTAACTTGGTCTTTTAAAAATTCCTCTTTGTACATAAGCGCATACCTAGATACATATGTACATATGCATGTAAGTATTTGTGTATGTGCATCCATGAATTGCATCAGCGGATTATATAAGTGTACCAGACAGTGTTGCCAATTGAGCTATTTTCCCGTCGAATCTGGCTTTTTTAAATTTAAATTTAGTTGCGGCACAATATCGTAAATATTGCTCTATTTAACTTTTGAAAAACCATGAATTCCATTCAATTTAGAGTTTTTTAATATAATTTGGCTATTTTATGCTCAAAAAAACTAGCAGCACTGATAGACAAATTATATAATTTTTTTGTTTTGAAAATGCAACAAGTATAAAAATGCACTTGTATGTACATATGTATATATGTATTTATGTACATATGTATATAAATTCGAACACTCGTAGATATTGATATGAACGTTAAGCAAAGTTATACTTGCATAATATTTTCTGATGTTGTCTTGATATATTTTGTATTTTCACACACATACACAGATATTCACAAATTTGTAAGTTTGGCCTTTGAAAAATATAAACGTTGATTTAAACACACTATAAACATATTCAAACGTATTTCTTCACATGCATGTTTTCAATTCGTTTGATGTATTTTATATATTATGCGCATCTAGCATCGTTTTCAAAACAAACATAATTGAATACCCCCAATAATTACAAACGAAAGCTGGGTATGAAGTATTTTTTAAAATAATTATGGTATATATTTTATTTGATATATACATACATATCACAACCGAACTTAACCGTAGGTGAAACTTTTCTGTACACGAGACGTGCTTAGATCTCGATTTGTCTGAGCTCGATGCAGCTTGTTGAAAGTTCGGCCCTAATTAACGGAACAGCAAATCGCAGCTTTACAACATGCTCGGCTACTCACCACACTCACCACACTCACAGAGAGCAAAAGTGGAACTCGTTAACTCAGCTCGACGAAAGTGAGAGTGGTTATGCAGAGTGATACGTATGAATATAAAAACACATGTACATACATACAGATGTACATACAAATATTCTTACATACATGTGTAAGTGTTCGTCTGTATTTTTAGATCATAAAATCTGTCATTAAAATAAAACTCTCTTAATTCTGTTGAATTTACTCTGTAATCCAAAAATTATAAAATGATTAATTGATTTGGACCTTTGTTTTTATTCAAGAAAACAAGTTTCAATAACCTGATTATATTCAGTCCGATTTAAAATTTTGCATTAAGTAAACCGATTCATACCAATATATTTATGTTCCTTGTAATATTTTTAGACATGAATTACAAAAAATAAATTTGTCTTGTGTGTTTTAGTTGAGATTCACTTAATACACAATTCCATTCTTATTGTTTATGTTATGTTGTTATGTATTTCGACATACATACATACATATATTCATATGTATACCGACAACTCCCACAAAGTATGCTATGGATTAACATCTCGCTCAGGGCTGCCAGGTCAGCCTTTTTCCGTACAAATCTGACCTTTTTTTGTTTCTGTTAGCATCAGAAAATCTCTAAATCTTGCGAAAGAGCTCATGTTGCGAAACAAAGGAAAGCATCCGAAAGCGAACAACTTAAGCACAATGTTTAGATACAATGTTGATATGCTATGTTTATATACAATTTGTACACATAGTACGTATGTATGTACATAGTAGCCTACTACATAATATTTCTTAAATAACTTCTATGTTAATTATCCAAACGGAACTTAGTTTTCAGAAATGATTTTGGGGGTATAATTATTGTATATCATAATTATTGTGTTAACCAAAAATTAACTGTCGTGCGTTAAAATTACGCATGAAATTTAGTTTTTATCGACTTACGGGGACGGAATTATGACATTTTTAAAGTTTTTTTGTTAGTCCTAGCTCTTATAGCCTCTACCTATGGGTAGCGACTATAGTAAGGGATATACCTGTCTGACTTTGACATATAGTTAGCTGTCTATAATATCTATTTATATATATTTATCCAAATGTTAATCCGATCGAAAAATAAACATAGAAGTTATTTACAAAAGTATGGACATAAATCAAACAGCTAGTGTCAGCTAACAGGGGAGGGGCGAGCGCCATCTGTCGAAAATAATTTGAAAGTATGTACATATGTATATGTGTACGAATTTGATACAATACACTACACCGACCCACATACATGCATAGGTCGAAGGCTCTCGTTGTTCTCGTTTTTCCCTTTGTCTATCAGATTTTTTTCCGATTTCTGTGGTTATAAAGAAAACTTGAAACATAAAAAGAATCATTATTACGAAAATCGAAAGCACTGATCTCTTATTATACTCTTTGCCCATTGAAAATGGTTAAAAAAGGTACTTTGTGCAATGGCATTCCTCTATTTCATATAACAGGCAATGATTTTATTATGTCTATTAAAGGGTAGAGAGTATCATACAAGATACAGTATCGCAGGGTATCCCACTGTTGAGTGCGCTCGACTGTTGCTCTCGTTACTTTGTTTCGTACTGTTGTAATTCGATTGGCTCTTGGCTTTCGTTTATTAGGGGTTGTAGTAGGATCACGTGATCTAACATCGTCTGACGTTATCGCCTACATCCAAGGCAAAATTAAAGCCGATATTAAAGTGTAAAATTTCATATTTGCATATAAAAGGGACACATCGTCCTTTAAAATAAATGTACCTTACGCAATTTCTACCACTATATGCTCTTCCAAATTTTGGCCTGAACATATAATGGTTAAAGAATTTAAGGCAAACCAGTAAGAAAAGCAAAAGTCGCGCGGCACGCTACAGTGGGATACCCTTCGACCTATGTTCCTATGTATGTACACATATGCATATGCACATGATTTGAAATTATTTTCGATAGATGGCGGTCGCGCTTCGCGCTCGCCTGCCTCCCTTGTTAGTAGTCACAAGCACTTGGTTTTATGCTCATACTTTCTTGAATAACTTTTGTGTTTATTGTCCGATCGGATTGTAATTTAGAGAATAAGTAGATATGTCTATCAGCTTAGTATATGTTAAAGTCAGAAAGTTGTATCTTTAATACAACGCTAACAAATTGATTTCAAAAACAAGCACTTGGTTTTATGCTCATACTTTCTTGAATAACTTTTGTGTTTATTATCCGATCGGATTGCAATTTAGAGAATAAGTAGATATATCTATCAGCTTATTATATGTTAAAGTCAGAAAGTTGTATCTTTAATACAACGCTAACAAATTGATTTCAAAAATTAAATTATTGATTTGCGGGGGCGGTGGCCGTGGCACCCAACATTTGAAATAAACTTCATCTGCGCCTGGTACACAGAAACCTTCATGCCAAATTTGGTGTCTCTAGCTCTTATAATAGCTGAGATCTGTGTGTTCATCTGGTCATCCATACATCCGGACATCCGGACAACCGGACATCCGGACAGACAGACAGACATGGCTCAATCGACTCGGCTAGTGATCCTGAGCAAGAATATATATACTTTGTGGGGTCTCCCATGCCTCCTTCTGCCTGTTACATACATTTGCACAAAGTTAGTATACCCTTTTTTGACCATTTTCAATGGTCGAAGGGTATAAAAAGAATCGGACATCGATTATTATCAATTACTTCGACTCCTGCCACCTCATAGCAAAAGGGTAATGCAAAAAACAAAATCTACGCTTTCTATCTACTCATTCCTATCAAAACATTCGTGGCCTATCAAGGGGTGATTTTTTAGCTATTATCTTTTTGGCAATACTGATTAAAACAGCTGACGCACGTTTCGTGTTTTGTATTACTGTCAAACATTTTCAGTTTGGTCTATAATTTAACCATGAATCGTCTTACAAACGAACAACTCTTGCAAATTATTGCATTTTATTTTTAAAATGCGTGCTCTGTTAATGCAGTTCATCGCGCGCTTCATTCATTTTATGGACAGTTTAATCGACCCACTGAAGCGGTTATTCGAACTATTGTGACTAAAGTTCGCACAAAATTTACATTGTTGGACAGTAAACCATCAACACGCTTACGTAGAGTGCGAGCTGAAGAAAATACCGCAGCTGTATCAGACAGTGTTAATGATGACCATCAATGGACTGTACTTCTTCAAAGATGATGCGAACCGTACCGTAAGTGTGAATGCTGAGCGCTACCTTGAGATGATATCAAACTTATTCTTTCCCAAAATGCAAGAGCTTGACTTGCATCACATGTGGTTGCAACAAGACGGTGCCACATGCCTCACAGCAAGCGTAACAATGCACTTGTTGAAAGGCTAGTTCGGTGAACATTTTATTTCAAATTCGGGATCGAGATCGTGCGATTTAACGCCTATAGACTACTTTTTGTGGGGCTATGTTAAATCTAATGTCTATACAGACAAGTCCGCTTCAATTGACGCATTGCAGGACAACATTTAAGCATTTATGCGTGAGAAATGTTGGAAAGAATATGCCAAAGTTAACAAAGGACCATCGATTTTTACAGGTAGGGCTATATTTATGATGAGTTAAGGTGAAAGAATTAAGTCTCGGACTCTTCTAGTTTTTTTTAATTGAATTTAAAAATTAATTAAATTTGCATGTATTTTGTTGTTGCGTTTTTGTGTAAGGCGCCAGTCTGCCTGCAACATTTTGTGACGGTACAGTGTCCCACAAACCGATTCATTTGAAATGAAAACTGAGCAAGCAAGAAAATTCAAAGTGTTTAGAAAAACAGCGCGCTGCAGGCAAAAAATTGTTGAACAAATAAAATCGCTGCTGAGGGCACATATTTAACAATTACCCTATATTTTTCCAACCTGCTCATCAGTCAACTTGTTGCAACAATTGTTTATTTAACATAAGCGCGACGGCGTTGTGTGTCGTTCGGAAGTACAAGAAAACAAGAAAGAACTGATTCAGATCAGTGTGGCCAAATTACAGAATATGATTGTTGCCAAAATTTACATATTACTTTTAGTATTTAAATATAGTCTTTGGTGACATTTATATTCCCGAAAGTGACTGAACATCTAGTATTGAGCGAAATGTCCTTTCACCTCCTTGACGGTCTGTTTGAATTTTATTAACAGATCGCTGGAGTTATGTTTTGTCTCTGATCCGTCCAGGGTATCATTAAGCAGGGCCTCACTGCTTTCTCTATCTGTATATTCTTACTCTTACTTACTCTCTTTCGAATTTGGACCATGAATTGTTAGAACTGAAAAAACTTGTAATCTTGTCCCTTGCTTTAGAAAGGCAAACTTTGCAAAGTTAAATAAGCTTATTTCGCACTATGATTGGTCCGATCTTTATTTTACAACACAATTAGTTCTTTCTTTGATAACTGTGTTCGTTCTTCTATAAGACATGTTCGAGTAACCCTGCATGGTTAACAAAAGAGCTGTCACGCCTGAAAAACTTAAAATCTAGTTTGTTTAAAACATTTAAAGTTATTAACTCTCTTGTTCTTTCCCGCTACTTAATTGCTAACGCGAGCTGTTATAGAAACCATTTAACTCGTTTTAGAATTGCATTTTTTAAGAACCCTAAGCAGTTTTATAATTTTGTTAACATGAAGCGTAAGTCTGCGAATTTCCCTTCAATATTTACGCGCGAAAATGCAGTGGCAGACACAGATCAGGCGATGGCCAATATGTTTGCAATGTTTTATCAAACGACTTATTCACCTTCTAGACACAGTACTCATATCTATCTATCCCCCTTCATATCTATCTGTTCCCCTTCATATCTGTCTATCCCCCTTCATATCTAACTGTTCCCCTTCGTATCTATCTATCCCCCTTCATATCTATCTATCCCCCTTCATATCTTTCTACCCCCCTTCATATCTATCCATCGATTCCCGAAACGAAAGTTCACTTGATCTTTATATGGTTAAACCAATTTTTCCACAAGGACCTGGCGGTACTCACGCTTGTGTACTTCGCTCAGCTCCGATTTTTTTAAAATTTTCTTTACAGGTAGGGGTATATTTATGATGAATTTAGGTGAATGACAGAACTCTCGGACTCTTCTTATTTTTTTTTTAATTGAATTTTGAAAATAATTAAATTTTGCATGTATTTTGTTGTTGGCCAATTCTCGGTAAAACGTCACAACGATGCGCATATTGTCCGACAATCGTTTTATTTCGAACAAAAATTTCGACGGACACAAAAATGAGGAATTTTATGCCGTTACAACGGTTAATTTGCCGGTTGCTTGGTAATGCAGAATTTCGGCGCGACGCGCATAAAAACGCAATAGAATGTCATTTGATGTGTAATTTTCAATGCGGAACATGGCTTATTGCAATAGCTGCAAATTTTCGAACGCGGAATTTTCAACGCTGATTCAGTGCGATAGTGACTTAATTGATTTTTTACGCCAACATAATGTAATAAGCCAAGAAAAGCTTTGTCCAGGGTGCGGAAATGCCTGCAAAATTAAATATAGATCGCGTAGTGCTGTTAGTTTTATTTGTCAGGCAACTTCTACCAACGCAAAAAAACTAAAAAAGCAGCGCTGTGTGATCTCCGAGGCCGTACGAAAAAATACTTTTTTTCAAGGTCACTGCTTTTCAATTTCGGAAATTTGCCGGTTCGTCATGTTGGACACGAATGGTCAAAAAAGCGAAGTCAAATTTTTCATGGAAGAATTGGGTTGGTCACTTCCATCTGTAATTGACTTTCGCAGCTTCATGCGCGAAGTTTATATAGATTGGGCAGTACGAAACAGTCCTCGTACCATCGGTGGCCCTGGCAAAATTGTGGAAATCGAAAGAGACAAAAGTGGGACGCAGGAAATATAACTGTGGCCGCATAGTGGAAGGTCAGTGGCTATTTGGCGTAATAGAAAGAGAGACAAAAGACTTTTTCATCGTGCCAGTGGAGTCAAGAAATAAGGATAAATTGCTGTCTCTTATCAAGGACAGAATAGCCGACGGATCTTCCATTATGTCGGATTGTTGGAAAGCCTATTCATGTCTTAATGACGAGGGCTTTCAACACCAAACAGTTAACCATTCCAAAAATGTTGTCGATCCTTGAACCGCAGCTCATACCCAATCAATCGAGCGGCTATGGCGTGATGTCAAAGATGGCATACCACGCTTTGGACGGAGGAAGGCCCATTATATAGGGTATTTGGCAAAATTCCAATTCTTCAAGAAATTCCCTTCTCACCCTGACAGACTACATGAAGTCTTTAAAGCAATTGGGAACTTATATGACCCGACTTATAGGATTCGTCCGATTCGGACTAAAATATCAGCTTCAAGAGCTTGACCAAATCGGCCCCTAATCAGGGCCACCACAAATTTATAAAGATGAATTGTTTTTCAATGGTTAGGAAACGTAAGAGTAAATTTATATTTCTAACAAAATGTGCACAGGAATCTTATACTTAACTGACTGCAAAGATTTCATTTGAAACAAATCGGGTTGTGGCACACTGTTCTGTCACAAAATGTTGCAGACATACTGGCGCCGTACACAAAAACGCAACAACAAAATACATGCAAATTTAATTATTTTCAAAATTCAATTAAAAAAAAACTAGAAGAGTCCGAGAGTTCTGTCATTCATCATAAATATAGCCCTACCTGTAAAAAAAAATTTAAAAAAATCGGAGCTGAGGGCACATAATTAATAATTACCGCTCAAACTTTAGAAACTGCTTATTTTCCTTTTAAGCGCAGCCAGACTGTTGCAAGCAATTGTAGAGGTATCTTTAAATAGTCTACCTATTCATAAATTCTTCGATAATATTTTAGCTGCTCACTTGCAATATATAATATAATAATGTCTCCTTTTTAGCACGGCTTCGCCAAACGTTGTTCTACCACGACAAATTTGCTTTAGATAACATCCTCTGTTGTTAAAGGATTTCAGGAAAATCTTCAAACTGACTTCATTTATACAGATTTTAGTAAGGCATTTGACTCAGTAAATCATTACCTCCTTGCACATCAAATAAACCTTCTCTGGTTTTTCACAAAAACTTCTGAGTTATTTTACTAACAGAAATCAACGAGTCCTCTTTAAAAATAATCTTTATAACCCCGTTCTTGTCACATCTGGCGTTCCTCAGGAGAGCCACTTGGGTGCCCTTTTCTTCATGATCCAAGATGTGTTATTAATTTAAAGACGACTCCAATTGCTATTTGCTTTTAATTTGACCTAGATACGTATTGTAGCTTTTACTAATGGTGTAGTGCAAATTTATTAAAACTTAACAGTTCCAAATGCAAGCTGAGGACATTCTGACGAGCCAGAACTTACACTCTTTGCGGTTCTGCCTTGGCTTGAATTCCTCTAGTCAATGATCTTGGTATCATGCTTGACTGGAAACTAAAGTTTACCGAACATATTTCCAATATGGTCAATTAAGCTATGGGCTCTAATGCTCCAACTTTATAAAGAGATGGTCTAACAAGTTTCACGATCCTTATCTAACAAAGAGTCTCCTTACCTCACTTGTTGTTGGGGCAATTACCTGACGGGTGACAATATTATATTATATATTATTCGACTAGACCGACCGCTTTGACGAAGTCTTGACGGTGGAACACAGCACCGTCATTAAATATTGTAGTTGTCAAAACACTTTTATTTTAATATTGATTTATTAAAATAAGATTAACTCAAATTAGCGCGTCTGCTGCGTCGTTACTTTTTTACAAAAAGCCCATGATCAGAGATGGACAGCCAATAAAATCGAATTCATATCGATAACTTAATCAAATAGTCTTAACGATGATTATTAAGCAATATTTTTGATGCGTGCCGCAACATCACTTGTTCCTTCAATTCTTGAGTGTGTCGAAGAGTCATCAGGATGCCCTTCTTCCTCTTCACTACTTAGGTCTTTGTCTGCGCAACGTTTTCTAGCGCGTGAGCGAGGCATGTCTGTTATGCGCAATGATCGAAAACTGACTGACCAAATCTCTTTTTCACAAAATCAGAATTATGCGTAGTTCTTAACTCTACATGCAATACCAACTCATTTTGGAGACTTATTCTAGTCCGCATACACCAATACTAATACACACTGCATTTTTCTGTATGTTTTCGTTTTCGTACATACATCTACATTTCCCCGCTCCTACCCGCGACCAGACTACGTTCGGCAGAAACTCTAACGGTTGTCTGCCGCGCATCAAAAGAATAGAAAAGGCGCCTGCATGGCGCGTGCCAAGCAGAAACACGAAATTGCTAGAAATGTCGTTAAATTTAAATGATCTGCGACAAGTGCATATTTGGTATCCTCAATACTCTGTGCTTAAGGACATTGTATCTGTACAAAAGAACTTTCTAATCTTTGCCTTACGTGGCCTTAACTTGGATGTAAATCTAAGACTCCCTCCCTATATTGGTAGGCTTAAGTTACTTAATCTACCATATTTATCTAACCATAGATCCAAGCTTGGTGTAGTCTTATTCATTGCCTTATACAAGGTGATATTGATAGTGTTGAACAGGTATGGCCGGTTACACTTCTCTGTCCCTTGTAGAAATAGTCGTAATATTTCAGCAATAACGCTTCCGTTTTGTAGTTTGAGCTTGAGCCTTTCAGGGTATTGTGTACGGACTACAGCAAAATGTACTGTATTGTTTTTAACACTAACTCCGGTGCCTCTTTAAAACTGTTAATTCCGTCTCACTTATCTAGCAATTAAACTAACTTTCCTCAAAACACCTTTCTTACACTATCCATACTACCCATCTTCTCGTTTTCATTCGGTCGGTTGGGTTACTCGTTTGTTTACCATGCCTTAATTTTTAACAATTATTTACTCTACTAATTTCTAACTTTCCTAATTTGATTGGATTTTTCTGGGTTTTCCCCAATCCCTGGCAAACAAATCTTGCATAAGCTTATTCTTGTTTACCCCAGTTTAAATTAAATTTAAAATTAAATTAGTTTTAATTTCACTTTAAATGTTTAATGTAAAAGTTTTAGATTTTAATTTGAATGGTAATCTTGACAATCTTGACTTTTCCAAACCACTTTAAATGAAGTAACTTTTAGTGAAGCGGGCCCAAGTCACATGATTGTGTTTGAAAAGTGTTCAAAGTGTTAGGAATGAATGAATTTGCACTTAAGCTTGTAGATACCAGACGCTTCCTATAGAAAACTATGACTCTATATATATTATATATCAATAAAAATATTCTTATTTTTTGCAAATTTTGCAAGAAAACCTTACTTTATAATAATAATAAATAATAAACAAAACACATGATTATTTTATAACTTTGTATATACATAAAATGTTTATTTTTTATATTAAATTTTATGTATTAAAGGTTAAATTTTACATCTGCACAATTATTTTCTTGATTTTTTCTTTTTTTTCAAGACCTTACTCTTTTTTTTGCTTTTTGAATCCCTGCGCTTGTCACTCGTTACAGATTCTGTGGACGAGCTTCTTTTTAGCTTTTTGGGTTTCTTATCCTTGCGTTTTTTGAATTCAGCGTGATCAGAAGGGGGTGTAACTTCCCTTTTCGAAACTTTGCTTAACATCTTCTCATCAAACTTTCTAAAAGGGTTGTCGGGGCGACATGGTCTTGATGCAATCGACGAAATGAATCTCGATTCTGCTGTCTTATCAGTGCGATCAGTATCATATACTCTTTTTTCACCTCTTGAACTTTTTGTTGACGACTTATCCTTTAATGTCTGTGATTTATGTTTGTTGACCTCAGAAGTATTTGCATTTTTCTCGGTTTTATTTATTGTTTCACGTTCATTTGATTTACGATTTCTATGGGTTTCATAATTTTTGTCAATTGTTACAACGCGTTCTTTGGAATCTTTATCTTTACTTCTGTATCTATAACTTAATGAACTATTTCTATTTTTGTCATCCCTTGATTTCTTTTCAGAATTTTCTCTTCGACTATCCTTCGACCGATCACATGAGTAATTTCGTTCACTTACAACTTTATTTCCTAATCGATCTTTAACTGATTTGTTAACGATGGATTTGGGGGAATGTGAGCGGTCTTTATGATCACTTTTTAAAGAAATGGAAGGATCCCTACTATTCCGCTTAGAATCTATAACAACTTTAAACTCTACAGGCCTTATTGCATTTATAGCTTTTGCAAAAATTGCATTTTCTGCCTTCCGGATGACATCTGATGTTATTTCCGGATGCTCTTGATTTTTATTACAAGTTACTTTTCTAGTTTGATCCAATAGATTACTACTACTGAAATTGTTATCGTCTAATTCCCATTTGGACAATAGAATATCGTTAACATCGTTGAATGATGATAAAGCATCTCTGTTTAATTCATGACCAGATAATTCCGTATTTAACATGTATTCATCTCTCTTTAAGGTATCAATGCCACTGATATCTGTTTTGAGTTGGGGTAAATTAGTTGAATGACAGTTAAGGTTATCATCTGACGGATTTACTTCAATATTACTGCCAAGAAACTTATCTGGCGTGGGCTCATTGCTTTCTGAGTATGATTTTTTAGTCTTATCTTTTTTTTCCTTCTTATCCTTTCTGCTCTTCTTCCGTTCCGACTTGACTTTCTTCTTTTTTTTTCGATCTTTATACTGCGCATCTAACTTGATGTTGTTTTCTTTTTCAATATTCTCTTTTGATTCTAGACTTTCTTGTGATTTTACAATATTGACACTACTCTCTGAATACAATAATTGCTCCTCCTGTTTTTTGTCAATATGATGACCATTCTTTTCTGGATTGTCAGGCGTTGTAGAAGACATTCCCTGTATTTCTGATGAATTTGAATTCGAAATCTTGGGAATTTTCGATTTTGCCGGCGGTGTACAGCTCCGTGAACTATATTGATTAGCTTTTGGATCTACGGTCTTACTACTTGTCCTTGGTCTCTTTCGTGCGAGAGACTGTTCATCATTTTTCGAAATATCTGAATCCCTTTCCACTTTTTTATTATGTCTATTAGAGTCGTCAGTTAAGTTCTCAATTTGCAATGATTCAAAACCAGGAGGTGGTGGCTCTACGGGGTCTGGCTTAGGTCCGTATGATTTAGTTATAGATTTCTCTCTTAAGCGCAGCTTATTTGCAGGTTTCGGCGATGGTGAACGTCGATGAGCATATCTGAAAAACAATCTTTATTAATAACAAAATATGGTTAGGTTTTTATAATTGAGAAAACCTAAAGCATAAATCCGATGCCCAATAACGGGGCTAGACATTTTCAAATGATTTCAACATTGCAAATCGTTCAAGATTTCGAGGTTTTATATTCCAAAATTAATTTCACAGACTTTCAACCACCTCAACACTTTCCGACATTGGTTGATTAATGCAAGTAAGTGCAGGTATTACAAATTTGAAAAGAAAACTTCAAATAAAATCGGAATATCGGAATTAATTTACACAATATTTTTAGGATGAAAAAGCTTTCCGTTCAATAGTTGCCGCATTTCTATCTTTGCCCAAAAACAACAAAATGTTGATGATGGCCAAATTAGACCAATTACTGTTTAATGCATTTTTCCTGTTTCAAAAGTTGAAAAGATAGCTACAAGTATCGAAATATATTTGGATCATCTTTAAGACAATTACGATGAAGAATATATTTGAAAAAATTGATTCCCGGGACTTTTTAGACCAAGTAGTATAGTATTTTAATGGTAAGATATTGCTGAACTTCTGACATATGCACATATGATGCACACGGAATTTAGCCAAGACGTTAAATCCTTTTCAGGGCAAACTTTATCTAAGATGCAAACTTTGGGACTCATTTTATACTCTTTATAAAGGTATCAAAATATAATTAAATATATCGCAATTACTATTAAACTACAAGGGGTAGGACTTTAATTGATAAAGCTAGTCATAATTAGTATACAAAATCCTCCGAAAATATCAAAGAAATACCCTACCCGAACTTACAAAAATTATAGCTTCGTTAATAATCAGCCGATTTTGATAATGGAACGTCACTTTATTCGTGGTTTTTCTGCTGTTTATAAGACTACGAGTTTATTGAATGTAATAAATTTAAAAGTTGCACTTGAAGGTTATGCACTTATGTTATATTTCTTAAATATGTAACTTCTATGTTAAGTGTACATATAAAGGCCGCGCTTGCAAATAATATTGTGCGTAAGCAGCAACTATTTCTTAAACTGATTTGGTGGTTCCCTAGCACTTATAGTCTCTGAGATCGCTAATCAGTCAACAACATTAGTATGCTGACAATGCATGAACAAGTTATGTTGAAGAAACAGAACCACATTATTTATTATTATTTAAAACCAGACATTATTTATTAGTATTCAATGTAAACGGAACTTTTCGCAAATGTTAATTGAAATAACTTCGCTGTGTATTGCCTCTAATCGGATTGTTATTTGTGGGCTCTGCCACGAATCGTTCTGTCTGTTAAATAATTTGTTAGAATTTAAAGGTGAAAATAGTATATTAAATATTAAAAAGATTCCACACAATCGCAAATCGAAAATGAGAAGGAAGTAAGACTAATCTAAAACAAGTTCGCAGGTTCCATGAACTACCGGCTTTTATTGTCCAATCATACGGAAGAAACTGTTTATATGTGAGGTAAAAAAAAGAAGAAAGAAAGGCAGCCCACAGTAAGTAAGGAGAGCATTTTGATCTACAAAAACTTTAAAATTAAAAAAAGAAATACATACTTAATAGGGTCGAGGGTGGCCCTAACATAAGATGCGATGCAAACTTATAATTCAAATCCAAAACTAGTATACCTTTTGCAAGGCAAAATTGAAGAATTCACAAGAAGCATTGGACTAATAACGGAGCTCAAACCTCAGATGGGTACAAAAGATTTTAAAAGTCGCAGTACAGATCCCCTTTCAAAATAAATGTAGTCCCCATTTCAAGGCTAAATCATTTATACCCAGCGACCGTCACGGTTAAAGTTTTGAATAAAAATAAACAATAACAAATATATATATGTTATTAAATTTTGAAATTAATTTAAACTATGAAGGTGAAAAATATTTTTTATAAAAAAAAATTGAATTTCTATAATAAAAATCAAAAAATTAAAAATCATATGTATATATCATATATCATATCATATATATTATACATATGACTTTTGTAGATGCATTTGAACATCCACTTTATTTATGTATAAGCTGAAAACTATTGAAATGAAGATCAAATAAATATACGCAAATGATCTGTTCCTTTTCTCCGTTAAAAAGATATTTTGAATTTGATTTTCATAATAAAAATCAAATTATATTGTAATTTGTATTTTAAATATGATAATAAATTTTCGTCTTTATTATTTAAATTAATTTAAAAATTGTTTTTGAATTAGCTGATTTTAAATACCTATAACAAATCTTCCCCAGTTTTTTTCTAATCTTTTTTTTTAAATTATTTTCCCTGCTTTTTATACAAAATTGTCAATCGTACAGAATCTTAAACACGGTATATATATATATATATACTGTAATATATAATATATAATAACGGTGTAGTCGGGCGCACCTGACAGTAAGATACCCTTCGCCCAATTTTCAAAGACCGTATTATTCGCAATAACAAATTGTGCACAATTGGCGGATAAGTGGATACCGTATTCATCTATATATTAGAGCTGGAGATGAACATCAATGTTTCAAATAAAAACCTAAGAATTCTGCAGCTCTAAGTTGAGGGAATACTCAGCGAACTGTCTCGATCTCAATCCGATCGAAAATGGGTGATCAACCTAACCTATCACCTAACGTCACCTGCACATGTCTGGGTGCAAACCCAGCAGCAGTGAAAAACTATTGAAAAGGAATTTTTTCAAAATATGGCAGAAAATATGCTTCATTATTTAAATAGAATATTAAAAACCATTGGCTTTGCTCAAAGAAGTAAAAGTTAGATGTTTTTTATTTTTCATTTCGCTGAATCGAATGTTATTGGTTTGTTTAATACTTCATATTTATAAATTTTAATTTAAAGAATCATATAAAAGAGTTTAATTTCCAAAGGGCGATTTTTTAGCTATTATCTTTTTGTTAACACTGGTTTAAATAGCTGGCGCACGTTTGGTGTTTTGTATCACTGTCAAACATCTTCAGTTTGGTCTATAATTTAACCATGAATCGTCTTACAAACGAACAACGCTTGCAAATTATTAAAATAGATTATCGAGAAAGTTAAGAAAGTTCATCGCGCACTTCTTCCATTTTATGGTCGTTTAATCGACCCACTGAAGCGGCTATTCGGGCTATTAAATTTCGCACCAAATTTACATTGTTGGACATTAAACCATCAACACGCATACGTAGAGTGCGAAGTGAAGAAAATATCGCAGTTGTATCGGACAGTGTTGAAGATGATCATCATTGGACCGTACTTCTTCAAAGATGCTCCAAATTGTAAGATAACTGTGAAGAGCTACCGTGAGATGATATCAAACTTATTCTTTCCCAAAATGCAAGAGCTTGACTTGCATGACATTTGGTTTCAACAAGACGGTGCCACATGCCACAAGCCACACAGCACGTATAACAATGAACTTATTGAGATGCGAGTTCGGTGAAAATTTTATTTCACGTTTGGGACCGAGATTGTGCGATTTAACGCCTTAAGACTATTATTTGTGGAGCTATGTTAAATCGAATGTCTATTCAGACAAGTCCGCTTCAATTGACGCATTGGAGGACGACATTGAAGCATTTATTCGTGAAATACAGGCCGAAATATTGGAAAGAGTATGCCAAAGTTGGACTAAACGGGTGAACCATTCGAGGCACAGTCACGGTCAACATTTGCATGAAATAATCTTCAAACATTCAATTATATGGACCGTACTATCGATTCAAATAAAGATTTCATGCATCTCTCTGAATTTTATGATTTTCTTTGGAAAAACTTTCCTATAGCTCTTAAAAAATCAGCCTTTAGTAAGGGATTTTAGGGGTTTTCATGGTTAAATTGTAGACCAAACTGAAGATGTTTGACAGTGATATAAAGTACGAAACGTGAGTCAGCTGTTTAAACCAGTGTTGCCAAAAAGATAATAGCTAAAAAATCAACCTTTACATTCAAACATGTACTCGCACTTGCACTCCACTGTATGGCAAAGCAGACAAATTTGAAATCTTTAGCTTTTTTTTAGCTGGGATCTTGACGTTCAGACAGACAGATAGGGGAAAAACATGGCTGAATCAGGAGGCTAGTGCACCTGGGCAAGAATATATAACATACACTTTGTGGGGTCTGCCACGCCTCCTTCTGCCTTTTACATACATTTGCACAAACACTTAATTTGTTTTTCCCTTTTTTTTTTGTTGTATGAAGTAAATTTTAATATAAAATATTTGTATATCGTTTAAAGTTTATATTTTGATTACAAATAAATATATCAGTTTTAAAAACTTTTCATATTGTTTTTCATTCATCGTCTGCGTACTGACTTTTATGACTGTAACTTATCTTGCAGACGGACATGGCTTTATCGATGGGGGCAGTCAACGTTCATCAAGATTATATTTATACTTTGTGGGACCGGGGAAAAGCCTTGTTCTGTCTATTCAATACATTTTCAGTTGGCAAAAATATATATTATAACCTTCGCCCCTTGCCATAACTATATTTTAAAAATGCAAATAAATGTTTAAGTTCAAAATTTACCACAGAAGTTAAACTCATGTGATATATTTCAAATTTTTTGCATTGACCCAAGTCCTGATAGTTCTAATAATAACTTGTGATTAACTTTGCACAGCATCTAATGTTCACTAAGTATGCATATTTATATTAATAGTGTATTTTATTAATAGAAACGTTACTTTATCGTGGTAATAATAAGAAAAAAAAGGTCTACCTCATCGTAAATTCTAAGTTTTTCTCTGGTAGATAAAAAATGCCTTAACACAAGTTTCTACAGGTACTTAGTTGAGAATTATCACAGAATATTCCAAGAAAATGTATCATTCAAAAGTGTTATTGTATAATAATCAACTTAATATGTAAGAATAACCTCTTCTTGCCATTGGGTGAATTCGATCCATTACTCGAGTGACGAATGGCACGACTGTGACGCCTTTCATAGCTATATTCACGATTTCTTTCCCGTGATCGATCTCTTTTATCCTTAGAGCTTATATCTCTTGAAGATTCTCTGTTGTATAATGGTGATTTGAAGCGACGTCGAGTTCTTCCCGGTGATTTAGATCTGTGATGGCCAGGACTTCTGCGCCGTTCTTCCTTTTGCTTTTCTTTTTCTTTCATAATTCTGTTAAAAGCTTCAAGCGGGTCATCTATAAGTCTGAAACAGAGTTAATTTTATTTTATTAATTTCAAACCAAATCAAGCAAAGAAAGATATAGTCGAGCGCGCCCGACAATAAGAAACTCTTCATCCAGTTTTAAAATTATGTTAAAAGTGCCCTAACAATTCTCTTTTATATGGTGTCTCCCACGCCTCCTTCTGCCTGACCATTATCAATGGAGGTTATAGTTAAATTATTGATTCGCGGGGAGCGATTGTCATGAAATAGATGAGTGCCGTAACTCCTTTCTTGGAAGTGTAGATATTTCCATTAACTACGCACATATATGTCAAAGACAGAAAGTTGTGTGTTTTGTACGTCGCAAATCGAATTGAAACGACGATCATGCGGAAAGTATTATACCCTTTCAGGTTCTCATCTCCTCCGATCGCTCCAATACAAGTTATATAATGGAGCAGAGTTGAATGGTTTTGTGTATAGTAAATATTATGTCCAAATTTGATTGGGACTGATAAGTTAGGTCATTTCTAAAATCAAAACTGGTCTTCATAAAGAACAGCATTTCTGCCGATTTTTCTATGGCAGCTTTATAATAAAATGGTCCTATTTCAATGAAATTTTATATAATATACACATTTCTCATTATGTACAAACACTATATGCATGAAATTGGCATGACATAGAAGGCTACTTTTATTTGCGACCTGATTTGGGTCGATGTGATCTTTGATATTTTGGGAATCCTGCTCTAATGGGAATGACCCTATGCTTGAGCTGGAAAAAATAATAGAAACAAGCCAAAAATCTGCGAATATTTTGCGTTTTTTTTTTCAGTGAATTCTAAAAAAAAGGCATGCATTCAATACTTCCAGACGAGTTTTGCTAAAAATGACTGAATTTGAATTTAATCCCTCCAATTCCTTTCTTTTAATACTCCTCATAATACTCCACTTCAATTTATTAAGCTTTAGATCTTGCACCCATTTCCCATATTTGAGACATGCCCAAGCTCTGCTGACACGTGTAAGAGTGTAAACACGTTCGTGTGACTTCTGCTTAACTTTTCGAGCTGTGCTTTATCTTTTCGTTTAGTGCGAAGCAAGAAAATGTAACAGACTTCGTGCTTGCTTGCAACACACAAACACAATTTAAGAACGCAACTGTGCACCACTGATATATATCCTTTATGGGGTCTCCTACGCTCCGATGTCAGCAACTGTAGAATGTAAAGGCAACAATTTTGGCATCAAGGTTCCTTTATACCATACGCATATAACGTTTCATTTCAATACTTAATTTGGAAAAGAGAGATACTTCAGTCATCTAACTAGTCAGAGAATTGTACGTTGTATTTGTATTATTGTAATTGTGTTAAGTTTGTGGCACAATTGGTGTCATTAGCTTTTATAATAGCTCACATATTGAGGTATAAACAGACGGACAATCAACTCAATCAACTCGGCCATAGATTCTGAACAAGAAAATATAAGTACATTAGAAGTTTATGGGGTCTGCCACGCTAGCTTCTGCCTGTTGCATTCATTAACACAAAGTATACTTAGCATGTAGAATTCAAAGTGTTGTAATACGCGGTGTTTATTTTGTGGAGCCTTGTTTGGCTTAGCGTGCCTGTCATAAACTGACGTTGGTTATCAATATGTTGATTAATATTGATAAACTCATAAACTAAATTATTTATCAACTCACACTGGTTAGCTTTACTATTTGAACATTCATTTTTGACTCAACTTTAAAGTGCTTTAACTAACGTAACAAATTTAATTGTTTTAAATTTATTTTAAAAATTGTATTATCAAGATGTACAACAGAACAAATTTTGTATTATTATTGTAAAAATAAGTATGCCTCATCGTTAAAACTATTTGATTAAGTTATCGATAAGAATTCGATTATATTGTTTGTCCATCTCAACAACGAAGCAGACATTCAAATTTGAATTAATCTTATTTTAAAAAATTAATATTAAAATAAAAATGTTTTGACAACTATTTGATGACGGTAGGAGCTATATTGTCACCCGTCAGGTAATTGCCCCAACAACAGTCTGTAACTAATGTTTTAATTACATTTAACTTTAATTATACTCACCCAGTACCAACTTTAGCTGCAACTCCTTGGTAAATGGAAGCCAAATTCGTCGATTGAAAGTTTTGCGTAGGATTGATATTAATATTGCCAGCAGGAACATATGTTGTATTTATTTGATGCACAGGTTGACTTTGATAATGATTGAAACTATTTGATTTGAAAAATAATATACAATTAGTTCACTCTTATATCATATACTTTAACAATCATAAATACATTCATAAGTAAAGAAATCTACAGTTAAAAGCGCACTTAACAGTCATATACGAGGTGTGTTCATAAAAAAAGGTGACTTTGTATTTTTAAGAAAAAATATTTATTTATTTATCAATATTTATGTTGTCCCCATCAAAGTAATCCCCCTCAGATACAATACACTTATGCCAACGGTTTTTCCAATCTTCAAAGACTTCTCATAAGAACTTTTCGGTATATCCCTGAGCTCTTCCAGCGATGCAGACTTTATCCCTTTATTTCCCACCTGGGCTCTTCCATTGGGACGATTGGGCTTTGGTTTCGATATCATAACCATATACCCATGATTTGCCACCAGTTATGACCCTTTTGAGTAAATCTGGGTCATCGTTGACGTCATTCAACAGCTCTCGAGCGATGCTCATGCGACGGTTCTTTTGGTCAAAATTTAGCAATTTTGGAACAAACTTCGCTGACACACGTCTCATGCCCAAAACGATAGAAAAAAATTTCATTGCACGAGCCAAGCGATATATCAACGTCCTCAGCAACTTCTCTGATAGTGATTGGACGATTTTCCAAAACAATTTTCTTCATTGCTTGAGCGTTTTCATCAGTTGTTGACGTGCTTGGGCGTCCAGAGCGAGGATCGTCATGGAAGAGTTTGTACCACTTGAAAACATTTTTTTTACTCAGAACAGTTTCACTGTATGCCGCTGTCAACATTTCAAGTGTTTCTGAGCACTTTATTTATTTATTTTTTTTTTGCAAATCCCTTGTTCTAAATTTTTCGACAGCAAAAAATCGTCGAGCACGCAAAACACTTATAACCTTTACGCCTCTCACAACCAAACAAAAAATGGTATACACTTGAAACTTGGTACAGATGTTCGGGAAGAGTGTACCAACATAACAATAACGATAAACGATAATCGAAAGTACATTGCCCGCGAAATTTGAAGTCACATTACTTTTTGAACACACCTCGTATGCAGCCCAATGCGTTGTTACTGCTAACAAAATTTAATTTTCATATTATAAATCATTACGCGCCCTTATTTGATTTATTGTGTGCCTGTCTGATCCTATGACTATTAAAAATTAGTTCTTTCAACGATTGAGAAAGCATTCTGCTCGTAACTATAAAGTATGTAATCTTGATTAACTTGTGTGTTTATAATTCGATTTTATAAGTATATTTGAAGGATTAGTTCCTTGCTTTCTGCTCTACAAAACTATTTTATTTGTTGTTCCTCTATTTCTGGTATATTATTATGACTGGCAGGATTTAATAAAAAGAATCACGAACTTCTGAAGAAAGCTGTTTGCTGAATAATAAACAAAAGTTAATTGTCCAAAAAACTGAACTGTTATTGTGATTCATCTTACTGCGCTCGATTGTCTCTTTCTTTACTTGTTGTTGTTTATAAAATATCATATGTATTCGAGTATTTTGCTTACCTTATTGGCCTATGAGGCATGTTATTATAGCCATTATTGTATGGAGACATGTGAACCAATGAAGGACATCTAGGCATTTGGGAATATGTCGACTTGTACATGCCAATACGATGAGCCTGCTCTGCGCTAATAATGGACTTGTCTCTTTGCTCGTTCATATTAGGGTTTTGATATTTGTGATGGCCACCAATTGGAGTCGGTAAAAGACTTCTTTCATTTGCCGGTTTGAAGCTTTCACTTTTTGCATAGCTGCTTAGGGGTTTGATTTCTTGTTCGGATTTTGATTCAAAGTTCTGCTCACGTCGTTGCACTGTGATATTTCCGTGAGTTTTTTGAACATTCGATGGCGAGACCTGTGGGAATTATAATAATAAAAGGATTTTATTTAAAGTATTTGTTTAATAATACAAATGCATCACATATTTATGCATACACTGCGCATCATCAGGTTATCGCCCCGCCCTGTACACGCTTCTTTGATGAAGAATATTTTGCAGACTGCTTAAGATAGAGCTGTGCAAATTTGTTCTCCTGATAATTTCAATAATTTGTTAAGTGAATATTTAATTTGAATATTTTAGAAATTGTGTCGTCCCTTCTTTGTTAACAAGGACTTCACACATTCGATTTGGAAGTGACTCATAAAGTTTTTGTAGGTAGTCCAAGGAAATCATTGATTATGCGAGTTTTATGCCGGTGATCAATTCTTCTTTAGTGGAATATTGTTTACCATCCTCGTACAGCTTCATAGTGTAGTAGGCTACCCCTGAGCTAGCCAACCATCCCCATACGTTTTCTATTATATAAAGGTCTCTCGAGTATGGTGGCCACTCAAGAACTTTCCCTTTTTCTTTTTGAATTCATGTTTTTATACCCTTCGACCATTGAAAATGGTCAAAAAAGGGTATACTAACTTTGTGAAAATGTATGTAACAGGCAGAAGGAGGCGTGGCAGACCCCATTAAGTATATATATTCTTGAGCCATGACTGTCTGTCTGGATGTCCGGATGACCAGATGAACACACAGATCTCAGCTATTATAAGAGCTAGAGACACCAAATTTGGCATGTAGGTTTCTGTGTAACAGGCGCAGATCAAGTTTATTTCAAATGTTGGATGCCACGCCCACCACCCCCGCAAATCAATAATTTAATTTTTGAACTCTATTTCTAAGCACTGTATAAAAGATACAACTTCCTGGCTTTAACACAGTTATTTAAGAAAGTATGAGCATAAAACCAAGTGCTTGTGTCAGCTAACAAGGGAGGCGGGCGAGCGCGAAGAGTGAGCGCTATCTGTCTGGAATGATTTCAAGGCATGTATGTATATGCATATATATACATATATGTGTACATACATAGGAACATAGGTTCGAAGGGTATCCCACAGTCGCGTGCAGCACGACTGTTGCATTCCTTACTGGTTTGTGTATGCCATAGTCGAAAGTTGCAATTATACTTAGTAATCGCAAATTATCGGCGGTAAGGACAACATTCATAGTTTAAAATTATATATTATTATATATATTATTATTACTATAAAGCAACACTCGTGTCAAACTTGGTGTTTGCAGTGCTTATAGTTGCTGAGATCTAGATTTTCGGAAATGTTGCAAAGGTGAGAGTCCAGAGTCCGGACTGTCGAGCAAGAATAAAATCATTTCATTTTTTTGTGAGTTACTTAGTGAAAAGACGTATTGAAGATGGACAACGCAAAAGAGCATATTCGTTATCGTGTTATAGGAATTACGCAAAGGAAACATTGCGGGCGCTGCAATGAAAGATATTTGCGAGGTTCATTTAGACCGTGTACCAGCCTTAGCACAGTAAAAAAATGGTTGACAAGTGGTTCGTTCTGGACATTTTAGCATCGAAGATCAAGCTCGTAGTGAACGGCGTTCTGAGGTTGATGACGATGTTCTAGGCAGTTTAGCTGCGAATAACTCACGTATTACGATGGAAGAGGTTGCCAGTGAATTAAACGTCACGAAATCAACTGCGTTTCCTCTTTTGCAAAAAGGTTGGGTACACTTTGAAGATCGATACATGGGTGCAGCATCAATTGAGTGAAAAAAACAAAGTGGACCGTACAACAGCAATTCTTTTTGCTTCGAGTGATCAAAAGCTAACCTCTTTTGGATTGGCTCGTGACTGGTGATGAAAAATGGATTCAATACAACAATGATTAACGCAAAAGACCATGGAAAAAGGCTCACAATGGGGCGGAACAGATGTGGAAAGGAGGACTGCATGCGATGAAGGTACTCCCCTGTGCATTTGGTGTATCATAGGTGTGATCCGTTTTGAACTCTTGACAGCAGGCGAAACGATCACTGTCGACAAGTATTGTCAGCAATTGGTCAAATTGAGGAAAGCAATCGAAGCCAAACGTTCAATTTTGGCCAATAGCAACCGTGGCCAAACTGAAGGAGATGAATTGGGAAATTATGCCGCATCTCCCATATTCACCAGACATTGCACCTTCTGATAATAATTTTTTCGATCACTGCAGAACAATTTAAATGGGAAACAATTTCAAAATTTGGTAGGCATCAAAAACAACCTTGACACCTCTTTTTCAACGAGAAACCGCGCGATTTCTTTGAATTTTAAATGGGGCATGAACTTTTGCACTCATCCAATATATATTTGAAAATACCCATAAAAACTTAAAAATGCGTGAGTGTTTAAGAAGTGTTAATAATATTGTAGTACGCAACAGTTTAACTTATTTAATAGTGATAACGAGCGAAGGTTGAGGTATTAATATTGTAAGCCTGGTAAATGATGATTAACTTACATGTTCCTTGTTGGCATTAGTAACGACTGAAGTGGAATCTTCCAAAACTTTTGGCATTTTAATTGTTATATTATCCTCGTAGTCTGAGTCCGATTTATCCTTTTCTTTTTTTGGCGGCTCTGCAATAGTTTCGGTTTCCGTAATAGTTTGTTCTTCTTCGCACTTTTTAGTTTCAATTGTTTCTCCTTGTTCCACTTCGTCAGTTTGATTTTTATCCGGTACCTGTGTTTGAATTGGATCGTCGGTTTTTTCAACTGCGGTGATTGCTTTATTCACTAAAAACGATACAAAAAAATAGTCGAAATGAGCATTTTTATATTGTAAATAGTGTAAATATAGTATAAGCTGAAGATAAGGTAACGCTGTAACTATCGATAAGAAACGGGCACTCGATAAATGGTCATCGACCGTGCACGATGAAGGAAGTGCGATGACTCTCTCGAGAAAGCGCCACACGAATAGACGTGAAAGAATGAAAATAAAGAAAGTATAAGTTTCACAATATAATTATTAATTAAATTTGAAACACAAAGCCAAACTAAAGTAATAGGCGAGCACAACCGAAAGTAAAATACTAGAATTTATTTAAAAAATTGAAAATGCACGTGGATATAGAATTAATCTTTATTGATTTCAATGCAGAAAGTTGTGACTTTGCTTAATAATCCCAAATTACAGATTTTCATGGGCAATGATATTCAAAAAATAAACTGAGAAGAGCGTATGGTATATAGAAACCTTCAGTGTCTTTAATAAATCTAGCTTTTATAATAACTAAAATTACGACGATCAAACAGAGGCACAGACAGACAAACATGACTCAATCTACTCAGCAAGTGATACTGAGAAATATATACTTTTTGGATGTGCCTCGTCTCCTTCTTCCTGTTATATAAATTTGCACAGGGCAAATTTCAATGGGCCTAGGGCATAAGAAGAAGCTCGGTCGACACACTAACGAGTGTAAACAATTCGTGTGACTTCGGCATTGCTGTTTCGGGCTTTTCGTTCTAAAGAGAAGACTAGTCGTTTATTTCGGCCGATTGTTCCTTAACAGCAATATGTTATTATAGTGATTAAATTTTAAAAGCATATTATATAGAAATGACTGATGAAGTTCATTTGCTTGCAATATCTCTAGAAATCAGACGATAGGTTGAATGGCAGATATATGTACAATATATCGGTCCGATCTGGCTTGCTCTGACTAATTTACAATCTGCAGCAATGAGTACAAAAACACTTAAAATTCCAAAAAGAAAGACTTCTTCAGCCTAACACATATGCAAGTACGCGCGTGCTCGGAACCTTGACTTGAATAACTTCTTTGTTTATTGTCCGATCTGATTGAAGTTCTTAGTAGATATATATTTTAGTCAGCTAAGTATTTGCCATAAAATTGATTGGCGCAGAGTACACAAGGCAAATCTCGTGTCTCTAGATTTTTATAATAGCTGAGACATACAGACTGACGTGGCTGAATCCACTCGGCTAGTGATCCTGAGCCAGAATATAAAAATATACTTTCTGATGTCTGTCACGCCTACTTCTACTTGTTGCTAACATTTGCATAAAGTTAGCATACACTTTTTTGATAATTATCAATGTTCGGCTACTCTGTTGATTCTGATTAAATTGCTTTGCAACTTTCTGACCAATTAACATTAATAACAATGAATATACTTTGTGCAAAGCTATACAAATAGTGCCTTATTTAATTGCAACAAGCACAAAAGATACAGTCGAGTGTACTCGCGCGGGTTGTGGCCCAAATCTAAAATAAACTTGATCTGCGATAATAACACAATTGATACCAAATTTGGAAGCCCTAACTCTTATAGTCCCCAAGATCAAGGCTTTCATACGGACGGACGCACAGATAGACAGACCCTATGGGTAGCGGGGGATATAAAAATATTCTATTAAAGTACGGTGTTTAATCTTTATTTAGTTAAACTAGCTAGACTGGATCACACTGCACTCTAAGATAATAAGCATGCATAAATTATAAGAAATAATACTGTTCAAGAAATTATTCCTAGAAATTTTAAGGCAAGATCACAATTGTAAATTAATGTCAAAGCCATACAAAAGTTTAGTAATATATATATTTAAATGATGTAACTTTTATTTCTTACCAGATTTCAAAGATGCTAGAGTATATCCAGTTTCGTTTTTAAAAACATTCACTGAATTTCTTAAGAAACGGTTTGGGATTAAAGATCCAGGCGAACAGTTTTTTTCCTTGCAATCTGGACATTCACTCTCCTCTGACTCCAGCAGCGATGTTCGAACGCCTAAAAAAGAAAAAAAACTGATGAATAGATACACCTGATGGTTAAAAGGATCTGCACCCAATTTAGCAACAATTAAGAATTAATATAATCAGGCTATACCGCTCACTCTATTCAAAAGTATAGAAACCGCTTCTTTGGTATAATAAATAAATATATTTTAATATTAAATAAATATATTTTAAACTTACAATCATCGCAAAAAGAACTTCCACAACATGGTATCATAACGGCGTCAACAAAAATATTTCTGCATATGCCACAAATTAAATCTTCGGGGATTTCTTGTTCTTTTTCAGTAGACAATAAATATGTCGAAGGTTCCGGTTCTGTTGATCTAAAGAGAAATAGAAATAATAATAAAATTTTATTTTTCTACCTTTTATTAAGCGTCCAAAGAAGAATATTTATTTTATAATCTTTTAGTGACTAGCGTCATACTCCCACGCTATTTTCATTCAATAATGTTTATTGAATCACCATCGAAAAACCTCAAACAATTATTTGGTTTTATTATAAAAAGCAAAGTCTATTAAAAATATTTTAGTGCAATTCAAGCAATCACAATAGACTGAATTTACAGAGACCATGATCACAAAGTGTTCCTTAATAAATAACAAATTATTTGATTCTAAAACTTGGAGCAACATCTGTTAATCAATTCATAAATTTGAAGCGTAGTGTGTGACACACGACATCCCGTACTGGCAGAAGATCATGTGCACTAGATTCGATGCCGATCTCAATAATCGAACTTGGTAAAGACCTTTTTAATGTAAATAATTATTAAAAGGCAACGGCATACATAGCAAGCATCACACCGTCTTATTGGGAAATCATTTTGGCGGGCACATAATTTATCGTTTAGTACCTGAACAAGTAACAGAAGCTATAGTCGCGCGCGCCCGATAAGAAGACACCATTCACCCGATTTTGCAAAACCCTTACAAACATAGTAACAAAGTCATCTACGTGTCTGCCTACGCTGAAAGTTATGACCTAAATATTTAACTTAAAATTTGTAGAATTTCTATGGGGTTATGGGCAAGAGATGCAGCTTTCAAAAACAAAACATTATAAGCGAATTCTAGAGTAACTCGTAATTTTCTCTCTTTGAAATTTCGTTCTAATAATTATGGCTTGCATGATCGTTGCCGTGTGCTCTGTGATGATTAAAATAGACTATTTAGAGTCCTTTCTTTATTCTGTCAAACTGTTAATTTAATTACTCAACATTTCATCTTTACAACACTTCATACAATCTGCTGCAACAAATGTTGGATCCTACATCCTTATATTATCCTAGTTAAAATTAATTTAATAGATAATTTTAACGCTTCCTTTTTCCTGTTTATACATTTGCACCCTTTTTTGAGCTTCAGCATTAGAAGATGATATTCACAAGTTTATCTGTTTATATATACTTCATGCACAGTCAGTACTTACATATCCGTCTTCCCTCTAAATGACCTCGGAATCCCAGTAGTTCTCTTGACTTCAAATTGCTCCTTTCCAGATGAAAATGAACAATTTTTAATCCAGTGACCACCTCGTTTACACTTATTACAGCGGTAAGATGCAGGCACTTCACCAACTTGAGATTGTCCTTTGATTCGATGATAACTGAATTATAAAATAATAATATTTGTTAATCTGTGCATACTGTGGAGTCAGGCGAGCTGCAATTTATTATAAATCTACTTACGTTTTAGGATCATAATCTGCTGTACTTTGCATCATCATTGCCTGTATTTTGTCCTCTTCACTGCCTTGCATTTTAAAAAGGTCCATATTCAAATGATCTGCTTTGTTTGTTGATGTTGTAGCAGGAGCATTTTCTGCAGACGGATCCCATCCTTTCTTGACTGGATGTGCGATTGGTATTCGCGAAATAATTAAAGTTGTATTTTTTGGTATTAAAAAATTATCATCTTTATACTCTGAAACAAAAAGTTGATTGAGATTATGATAGTCCCTTATCCGTTGAATTGTTCCCTAATATTTACCTTCCTTATTTTGGGCGTTGGTTATTTGAAGATCAAAGTCTATAATTTTACCCAGACGTTTTTGCTGAATAATCTCTTTTTTTAAATCAGCAACAGAGATATGTAGCCCATCAAATGTAATCGTGTCAAAATGTAGGGTACTTTTAAATTTATAATGTACCGACATCTTTGACGATTCTAAAATTAAATATTTAATATAAAAATTATTGTTATTGCTAAAAAACTATGTTCCCACATAAAATCGTCTTTGTGACTATATATAATACTATATTTAAACTAAAGTAAAACCAAGCTTATTTTAAATTTTAATGGAAGTTACCTTAAGTTAATAATTTGCATGTGGAGTTAAAAAAGAATTTGAAGCATTCAGGGTTGCTTATTATGACCAGTTGTTTATCGGGACATAACCCATCGGATGGCATCTGGCTACATTTTGGTATAGAAACAAACTGTAGTCTGTGAAAACTCTTCAATCCTTATAAAGATTGGATTGATAAAAAAGTTCGACGATTTTGATTGTCTCAGACAATTTTAAGACATTAATGATGTGAATAAAATTAAATATCTCTAAGCTTGACTAAAAAATTAAAACAAAACTTTTGGAAAAAGACTATGAAGACTATTTAGCGCTGTTGGCTGTTGCAGTTTGTTATACTTTATTTAACATTAAGCACAATCAAAACGAATGTTTTAGTATTATTTATTAAATATATAATTAATGTATGCACTTGAATTTTGTATAAATGTGTAGACACTTGGGAGAAATATTATTTCTGGCAACAATTTTTAACGATAATTCAAAGAACCCATTGTACACACATATTTATATATTTCACTTCACATGCATGTACATTCATATGGATTAATGCTTGGTTTGAGTACACTAAAATGTGACTTTAGCATGAATGATTATTTATTATCTGAGACTTTCCATTTTCATCATGAGTCAATAAATTAATATTAATTTATTAAATGTACATGATGTAAAAATGAATAAACTGCCTATAATTAGTATAGTTAACGTTAAGGTTAGAGGTCGTAAACATAAAAACAAATAATTGTATACCAATGTATCGGTGTATGTATATATGTAAACATATGTACATACACACATACACATGTATGTAAACGATTGCAAAAAATACTCGTAAATCAAACACATGGATTTAGGTGCAATGTAAGAGTGTTTAAATAAATAATTATATTTATACAAACATGTACATATATGTACGTATATGCATATGTATGTGTATATATGCATATATAAGTTCAAACTAATGAAACTGTACATCTTATAATAATACTTTAAACAATTTACGAAATGTAATGAAATATGTTTGAACATGCGTGTCACAATAGTACAGAAACATAACAATGTAGTAGTTTATCCGTATTTTTCAATTGATGCGCGAATATATGGTATATATAAGCACATGAATATTTCTTAAATTTCTTCATTAACTTGTTATATTCATTCACGCTCATTGAATGACTGTATGTTAGGCATGTTCGCAACTAAATAATCATACTTACACTTCTTATTTAACAGGGTAATTGAATTTAAAAACAATGTTTCTTGTGTTTTTCCGACCAAATGATAACATAAAATTAAACTATCATTTTGAGTATTGTCACAACAAAGTGAACTGGAACTATCAAATGGAACTATTCAATAATCGAAATTTATGTTCCTTTTATATGTTCTCACGGATAGCATTTATTGTTCGATAATTAACATTTTATTTTAACCAGTCATTTCGATATCGATAACAATGTATAAAAGTAAAGTACAATATTATTAACCCAATGCTAAATTCTTGGACACAATATTTATTTAATGTAAAAATCTAAATAATTATAAAATTAAAAGTCTTATGTAAGTGGATTTATTATATATTCTGCATTTTTATGGAATGCATTCTGGATTTAATGCATTTCTGGCGAAATTGATGTTTCTGGAGCACGAAGATTTTACTAAAGATCCTTATAGAAATCGCCGAAATAACACGAAAATATTAAGTACATGTGTTCCCTTTTCGGCTTAGTTTAGCAGATATAGCCTTCGATAAGTTTCGATTTTTTTATATTATTGGTGTGACTAAATTTCTAGATGAGTGACTAGAGAAAGACTAGGTTGCGTAGAAACAGATAGACGGTCAGACAGGCAATGCTAGATCGACTCCCGTCTTGTTTCTGATTTACAATATACACACATAATAGGGCCGGAGATGTCTCCTACGCAAACTAGTTCGGATTGGACCGATATAGCCTATCATCCGATTTGTTTAATATGTCAAGACATTCCAATCAAATTTACTACATCGGACTTTTCCTAAAAAGTTTTCCACTAAGAGCGACGAGCAAGAACGGCTTTGAATTTTTAATTTTAGCTCATGTTTAGGCACATTCAATACAATTTGAAAATAAAACCTTATATCGTTCATATGGCCGTCACGGACTCGTTTGCAGCGGTGCACCCGGTAATCTCAATTTTGGACAACTCTGTCACACATTTCGGCCGATAAAGTTTAATAATTCTCAAGCGTCTTGCCATGATTAAATGCTAAACCTTAAACCTTGTCAAATAGTAAGTTATGTAGATGTGTCAACGCGTTGGGACATCCTATCGGAAAAAAATGTGTCATCCCTATTGGAAAACCCTTTATTTTATATATTATGCGTATAAAATTAAATCAAAATCGGGCAACTATAACTATAACTATAACATGTAACACCGTTAGTAACACCCCACAAACTATATATATATATTCTAAGTCAGCATCAACAGCCGAGTCAATATAGCCATGTCCGTCTGTCTGTTCGTCCGTATGAAAACCTAGATCTCAGAGACCATAATAGCCAGAAAACTTTGTATCAATATTTGTTATTACTGCACGCAGATCAAGTTCATTTTATATTTTGGCCACGCCCACTTTCGTCCCCGTAAATCGATAAAAACCAAATTCTAAGCGTAGTTTTAATGCCAGACAGTTCATTTTTTGTAAACACAATAACTACTTAAACAGACTAAACAGCGGAGGCTGCCTTGGACTTTGGAATGTTCACCTGAGCCCATTGATGCTGGTGGTCACAATGCCGTCATGCTTGGCAACTGACGCTGCTGATTTTAGCCCTGCGCCGGAGTCCAATCCAGTGGAATTGGGCGCCTTTGCCTTTTTATCCTCCAGCTCCAGTTCCATCCTTGCTTAGACTTACCACTGGGAGGTTCTCATCCTTTGCAACGTCATACTGCGTGGATGCTGTTTGTGAGGAAGCCAGTCGGGAGTAAGGCGAAGGAGTAAAGAAGGGCTGCACTCACTCCGCGCATTCATGATCCACTGGAGATGGCGAAGTTGCCTACTTCGTGGCGCTCTTCCTCCTCGGCTAACGTAGGTCGCTTCCAAATCGATAAGTTAGTGTGGCCTAGCGCAACATTTCCGTCCCGGCTGGCCTCATCAATGCCGATTGCAAGAAGTGAAGCAAGAAGCCTTCTATATTCCTCCGAGCAATCACCTTCGATACACTGGTGTCCAGCAGGTTCTGGTTGGCGAAGAGCCCGAGGCACTCCTTGGATAGAAGTTGGCGAAGGAACACAAGGAAGTGGCTTTGCAGGACTTGATACTGTCTGCATTCGACTTTAAATAAATAAATATATTTCAAATTTAGCTCATCCGTTTTAGCTAAATAATATTATATGTATGTTGACAAGTTCTATCAATCTAGCGCGAATACGTATAAATGTAAAGGTTTTGCTCCATGTACACGCAAAGGTTCTCCAAATTTAATCCACGCACTTGCAACGATTTTCCTCGTGCTTTCCCTATAGTAATTTTTAAAGTGGGATACGTGGCAAGAGTACGCCTTCAATAGCAGTTTTTTTAACTCTGAGTCTTGTTCCGTTGCAAAGTCGTAGTGGATTTACATTTCCAAACGGAATGATGGGTACGAGTACGCAAGTTTAAAATGGAAAAATGTGCGGTAGCATAACTTCAAATTAAGCAAATTCAAGCGTTTATGGATGACCTGGATAACCTTTGCTGTTTTGTAAAAAATTATCTATAATGAGATCTATTGTGCCCATGATTAGCAGTCCAGTCTTAGTTATGAATTCTAAGATTTTTTCTGGAATGATGGATCTCATTTCTTAAATTTCAAAAAGGTGCCTTTCTACTGTTGCACAAAATTCAAAATATCGTAATTTTGTAGTGAAGACCACTTGGAGTCTTTAAAGGTTGTGGCTTGAAAGCAAGCATGATCTTACCGAGGCATGGAGACTTATAGGGTTGGAAGGTGATTGGCACGATTTTCTGAGCAGGTATCTACTTCTTCTTCTTCTTATTTTTAGGTGAGCCATTACAACCCGTCATCAGCTTACGGCCGACCTCAACAGCTCGCGCCAGGAGGCTCTGCTTCTTGCGCACCTCCTCCACTTTGTTACCCCAAGCGTAGCCAGGTTCTCCTCCACTTGGTCCACCCATCGGAGCCGCGGTCGTCCCCCTTTCACTCACAGGACTGAATCTGGAGACGTGGTGGCAAATCCTCCTTCTAACTATAAACCCGCATCCAAATTCGCTCTTCTCCGCATGGCAGCTGTAGTAGATAGCAGTTGTTTGCTTGTAGCAACCTTTTCCTGTCCATTTCATTTCCTGTACGGGGGCCTGACTTGACTGACTTGAGGGTTTCCGCCAACTGGATAGAGGCACCTTCTCTATTAAGGGTCCGGACATTCCAGGTGCATATTCTAAAGTTGTAGATTTTAGATCTTGCGTAGTATTTTTAGAGAAATCGACCCTTATAAAACAAAACGATTAGTGGGAGCAAACGGAAGAACTGTAGTAACTTCTGCAAGGCCATATCGGGCACAGTATCTGTACCCGATATTAATCCTTCCTCAGAAAGCGAGTGGGGTATATACTAGATAGTGAACTAATGTGTACAGCGAGTCATCCTGGATGCGGGTTTGTAGTTAGCAGGAGGCTTCGCCACCACCACCTCCAGATTCACTCCTATGTGTGAAAGGGGGACGACCGCGGCTCTGATGGATGGACCAAGTGGAGGAGAACCTGGCTGCGCTTGGTGTAACCAATTAAGGGACGCGCGCAAGAAGCAGAGCCTCCTGGCGCCGTAAGCTGATGATGGGTTGTATTGGCCACCCACGAAGAAAAGAAGAAGAAGTAGATGCCTGCTCAGAAAATCGTGCCAAATCAGGATTGAATATGACCTAGAGGTACAGTTGGTTCTAGTAAGTTTAAATGGGTTATTATCCAACCCTAATGGTGTCCATACCTCGGTAAGATCATGCGTGCTTTCCAGCAACAACCTTTAAAGACTGCTGGTGGCTGCCTAAGAAGAAGAAGATTGCTCTGACTCACCAAAAGCTAGATCTGTCGGGCTTGGTTCATGGAGCCGCTAATCTTGTTTACTGCTGCTTCTAGCTCTTGAGGTTGCCTCGAATGGGAGTGCCCACCGCGTAGCTTGTCTTACGGCGAACGTCTGGATTTCTTCCAGTCAGTTACCAGGATTCCAAGGAGGAGATGCGATCTGGTAACGAAAGTTAAGTCAATGTTTTTTCTCTCTCTCTCTTGAGTTTCGCCACTTGTAAGTTCTCTTCGTATTTGATTTTGTGGCATTTCGTGTCACCAGCTATAATGAAAGGAGCTATGGTCTGCCATAAAAAGACCTGTCAAAAGCAGTGTTCTGCTGTGGAGCATAGTGTTGCATTTTAGTGCGAAAAGGACCGCATCCTCTCATCGCAAACTTAAGTAAACCTTTGTGTAACATTACACTTTTCTTTTTGTTTTATGTTTATATAACTTGCTCCTATATTTCGCCGTCATGGGAATTCTCAGTCTACTTACAACACCCTTCTGAATTTAGAGTGTAACTGGACAGCGATGAGGTGGACAGTGTTGAGGAGAATTTCCTGTTGCCTTCAAGGTAGAGTAATTTTATGTTTTGTCTCTGGTCCGTACAGGGTAACTTAAAACAGGCCTTCTTTACCTGAAGATTCTTACCAAGTGAATATTGATTTTAGAGCATGTTTGCTGCTTTTGAAGGCAGACTTTGCAATCTTAAATAACGTTATTTCTCACTATGATTGGTGTGATCTTTATTTATCTACTAAATTGTCAGATGCTATAAATATATTTTATAACAAACTTAGCTCTTTCTTTGATACCTGTATCCGACATGATCGAGTCGGCCCCCGTGACTTAGAAACGAGCTGTCACGCCTATAAAACTTAAAGTGTAGTTTATTTTAAAAATATAAGGTAAACAAGTCTCCACTTGCATTTCCCCGCTACTTAATCGAGGGGTGAAACTTTTCCATGCTAAACAATGATTATTTTTCTCAGAAACCTAAGCTAATCCATATTATTACATATAAACCTGTTTACGTTTATTGTAATATAAAATTATAGATGGAGAAATTTTACACACATTCTTTCATTCTTGTAGTACTATTCATACTCAGCTTTTCAGTGCTGCAACTATCGCGATGTATTTATGAACTTATCGATAGCTATCGTTACTACGATACCACATATATATTGTAGCATCCCCAGCTCGAATGGTACCTTTACCCCACTACTGAAGGAATGTTCACTTATAAAGGATCTTCATTTGGTTAAGGCACTTTCTTCGTCAGTACCCGAAGGTATTCCCGCTTAAGCCATTGTTCAAAATGTCCTTAGAAACTGCTTCATTGGTTTTCTTTTCATGTGGTAGGAAGCATTTATAATTCATTTATAATTCCGTGCTCTGATTGATAGTTTTGGTTCCAGTTGGATCGGAACATGAAGTTTTTTCCACTATAGTCAATTAAGATATGGGCGTGCTTGGCTTTATAAAAAAATGCTCTAAGGAGTAAGACAATCCTTATTTAACAAAACACCCTCTAAAGAACTCATTTGTTCTTTTAATTCTTGAGTACGAATCATGCGTTTGGTGTCCTCAATACACAGTTTACAAGGACCTGTACAAACAAACTTCCTAATATTTGCCTTGCGTGGAATTAATTGAAATGTCACCTCATCAACTCTGTCTTATACTAATAGACTTCAGTTCCTCAGTTTATCTTTCTTAGCTAAACGTAGAACCATGCTTGGTGTAGTCTTTTTCAATAACTTAGGGAACATTGACAGTGTTGACCTAGTTACCCAGTTTCATATTTTTTTTACTTTATTATTTCCCAAACTAACTGTAGCCTCTTTAAAACTTTGAATCTTGTCTTATCTATCAGGATCATTGGTTCATTGGAAACTTCAAAAGTTTTGGCTCTACTTCTAGGGAAAATACATTTCTAAATTTTCGAAACACATTTCACTTTCGACATACGTACAAACTTAGTTTTAATTGCACAGACGTTAAAAATGTGATACAACAAGGAATATACCGAAATTTACAGAGGATGAGGACCGAGAATGCCAATGGAACAGATCAGGAATACTTGTCTTCTAGCTTCTATTCACATTTTGGCAATATTGCCGTTTTTTAATATTGGATTTTTGCTAGGGGATTTAGAATCTCCTATTATAGTATTCGTATTGAGTTGCTTGATTTACATTAATAAACAAACAGAACAGATACCAATTTTATATGACAAATTTTATTCGAAATCTGTGGGAATAAATATGAGTATTACAAGTTAATCTATATTATTTAAGTCATCAAAAAGCAACGCTCCCATTGGGCTGGGAGTTCTAGACGGTATGTTATCATTACCAAAATCCTCAGAGTTACCGTCACCTGAAATATAGAATTTAAAAAGTTTTAAAACAATATACATATTGAACATTATATAATTATCTTGAGGAGTGTGTATTTAAATTATTCTGACCAATTTGCAACGCACATATATATAAAATACAAAATAGTTATGATAAATGACTAATAAATTATTGGTTTGGAAACTGTACCTACTCTTTAATGTTCTTATCAATTTTACAATGATTAAACACTAAATTTTGTAAATTACTGTATGGTCTTCTAAACAACAAGAAACTATTATTTTATTTTAAGTAGAATTCTAACAATTATTATTATGTTAAATAGAATTCTAACAATTTCACAGATTTACAAAAGATTAAATTGATTTCTTTCAATCAATAAAATTGATTTTGTTTTTACATTTTGAGTAATACAGAAACTGGAGTGTTTGTTCTTTTATTGCAAAAATGTAAGAATTATTTATGAGGATGTACTTACTTTGCTCAAGAAAATTCGATTTTCTTAACTGGTTAACGGAATTCAATGAAGATAGAAGTTGTTTATTGGTATGCTCAGCTGTTTCTAAGGTAGTGGGCAAATCAAGCAGCCGCTGATTTTGAATTCCATCACCAGGTCCCATGTGTGAGATGTGGTTGAAATTAGTTGGACCAGATATCATTTTTGATCGACGATCGCTGAAAATGATATAAGAGAATATATATAAGTGTTAAGTGTTTTTTTATTTATATTTATCTGCTTGGCATTGAAATTTCGACAGAAAATCAATTCTATATATTCAATAAAAAGAATAGGATGTATAGTTTTCTAATGGGAGCTTATTGAAGGAACATTCTCCATACATAACGCGTTCATCACGAATCTATGTTGGTTGAAGTAAAGAAACTTGCTCCATGGCAAACTTTTATTTCCCCAAAGTGCAAAACTTATGTTGTTAGAAGGATTTTTCGATATGCAATGTCGTTGGAAAGTTATAGCGCTAAGATGGTATTTGTTCAAGCGCCCAGCAGAGCGCTTATTTCAGCATGTGTGCAGCACAAAATATGCATAGGTTCTCGCTACTTCATAATAATATAATATTGCTTCACTTAGATCTTATTGATTATTGATACATTTTCCGGGAACACAATATTATTGGATGAGTGCAAAAGTTCGTGCCCGATTCTGCTAGGCGTCGTTTAAACTGTTTGAAAGTGGCGCTCGTGAAGAAATGTTGACAAGGTGACAGTCCGCACTGTCGATCAAGCATAAAATCATATCATTTTGTTTTGAGTTTCTTAGTGAAAAGACGTATTAAAGATGGACAACGCAAAAGAGCGTATTTGTCATATTATGTTATACGAATTCCGCAAAGGAAATATTGTGGGCGCTGTAATGAAAGATATTTGCGAGGTTTATTTGGATCGTGCTCCAGTCTTCGCACAGTAAAAAAATTGGTACGAATAGTTTCGTTCTAAAGATTTTAACCTCGAAGATCTGAATACATGAAATAATAGATGAAATTATATTTATTGCACGGCTCAAAGTCTTGTTATTCTCAACTTGCACTTATTCCGGTACGACACTGTATGTTTGTTTGTTACTGTTGTTACCTGATTTGCAGTATTCTTTAAGGTGTGACCGCAAAACATACATAAGCTCAAGACTTGTTCACTTAGATTGAGACATTAATTTGCATAAAATAAAAACAATAATAATATTGCTTTACCTTTTTACTGTTTTGTTGATTTCTCTTATAGAAAATCTTCGTTTAATGTTGCCAACTCCTTTTCTTTCCGCGTCACGATGTTGCAATTGTCCTTCTAAAATATAGATAAATAATATAAATAACAAATAAAAAACCATCATTTTGAGTTTCTTATTAACCACTGGACCATTGCCCAATGGCCGATTTAAAATTATCATATCTTATACTTAGAACTTACTCGTGTGAATGTTGGCCAAGTAGACAACCAAAGGGGTATCATTAATGGATGTTAAAACAACATTTCCGATGTTGTTTAAAGGTAGTGACTGTTTAATACCAATCGACTGAACCCATTCAGAAGTTTGAGTATTGAATATATCCAAATGTGTCTCCGAAAACACCAATAAATGACCATCAGAATATGCTAGAAACACATACAAATAAATAATATTAACATGTTAAACATAATTCAATTGGAAGCCACTATTGATAAACATTTCAATAAACGTTAAATAGTTAAAATTAAATTTGTAAATTAATTAAATTCTTATACTCACTTATATATGTGGGAAAAGCTGGATACATTATTTCCCTATCTCGAGATTTTCTGCCTTGTAAATCGACGTATATAGCTAGAGTTTGAAATACCAATAGGTATTCTCCAAAACTTCCGCCCGTGGGGCACAATATTTCAATTACTCGAACAGCATCGACTCCAGAATAATTTAAAAAGGCGCACAATTGATTTTCTGGATGAACTAAAGCTATAAAAACAATTAGATTCAATAATAAAATAAGAAATGATTAATATATATAGAATAACTTACACATTGCTGTGGCTTCTCCTCTCAAGAAGTATGCTGTAAATCCACTTTGATGAGCAACAACTAGACGCATGTCTGATAAAATCTGAAGGTGTTGTGCTAAATATCCTATTGTAAATTCACATATCTTTTGGTGTCTTGTTCGCGTTCGATTTATTTCATAAACGATAATTTGTGTATGATTATTTGGTCTTTTTAATGCAATAATAAACGAGTAGACAATATTGGGGTATCGGCGTATGATTCCAGTACAAGCAGAAATACAGTTTTTAGACTCTATGACTTTAATCCATTCCACATCACTTGCCTCCAATGCTCTAATAGGTAGAAGTCTCAAATGGCGTTGTTTTCCACAAAGAATAACAATTATTTGCTCTTCTTCAATATACCATAATTGCAGTATCTTTTTAGTTTCACCAATACGTGCGATTTCTAAAAAATAAATGTTATTAGGTTTATAGGTTTATAAAAATATTTTAGTTTTTTTATATGGGAAAATTCAAAATTATACGATCCAACATTTATTGCAGAGGATTCTTACACGCATTCAAAATGAGATCATTGAATAACATTAGTAAACATTGAGACTAATTTCTGGCTTACGCTGTTTAATGAATACCAGTTGAATTAAAAATTATATTTATTTGATACGTAAGTCTATTGGTAACATAAACCAAAATAGATTTATTGTAGATAACACTTCATGGACCTTTGTCTGTGATTTTTTCGTAGTTTAAAGCGAATGTCTCGATTTTGGTTCTGGTCGGTGCTTATATAAGGTGCGTTCCAAAGTAAACAGGACTTTTTGAATCTAGCGCCCTCTAATGGCGCCATCTATATGTCGACTAGTGCGTTAGAATCTGCTATTCTTTATTGACTTGCAGTAAATGACATGACATTTACTGTTCATGACATTTCATCTATTGGAAGTGAAGTTATTGCGTTTTAAGTATCCGTATGTTTTTGTCATCGCTGCGAAAATGAGCTTCGCGCCTGGAAGAAGTCAAAAGTGAAGACAATGCTGATTTGTTTTTATGATTCCAAGGGTATTGTCCACAAAGAATTTGTTCCACCCGGCCAAAACGTTAATGCGGTATTCTACCTTGGAGTTTTGAAGCGCCGTATTCTGCGTGTTCGGCTCGAATATCGCGAAGATGGAACTTGTTGCACGACAATGCGCCGTCTCATCGATCGACGCTTGTGGCCGATTAAAAACACTCGTTCGAAATGCTTTTGGACCATCCAAAAAGCTGTATTAAAGCAGAAGAATAAAATTTTGAATAAAATTAATTGATTTTGCCGATAAAACCATTTGTTGTCCTTTTTTTTAAATGTCCTGTTTACTTTGCAACGCACATTGTATATCGAACTCTTTTCATTTTCGCTGTTTCAATTTAACAATTGTTGCTCGTTTTGTACTTCATAGTTCTTTGTCATACAACATACTTTACTTGGTGCTCGTTTACGTTAACGATATAATACGTCGTTTTTCTTCAAAATATTGTGAACGACAGACTTTGAAAATCAAAATGTTCGTGTTATTTTGCGGGTTGCTTGATCAACCTTGACTTCTGCACTTGACAGCAGTTTTTTCGTTGTTTTGGCACTTTATTTTGATGGTTTGAGGTATATTCTTATTTTTGGGTTCTTTTCCATTCTGGCAATGCTTTAAAACACGAAAAACAGTCGCACGGGAGATTTCACTTTTACCAAACATTTTGATAAAAACAGCAGGGTAAAATTAGTATGACTTTTCTGTAGAAACACTGTTGGACTTAGTAAGTTGAGCGCAATCTGTATGTTAGTTTATGCACTGAAATCACCGCCTGAAGTAAGTCTTAATGTTTAGTGAACATATGTTAGTCCAATTTAAAGAATATCTAACTTTGCTACTGCTTACAACAGAAAACAATTTGGTATTGATATTAAGAAGGTAATAAAAACGAATTGTTTAGATTGCAGTTTACTCACCATATTGATCCAAATTGAGGTAAAACAATCCATCTTCAGTGCCTAATAGAATTTGATTAGGATAGGTTATAACTGAACACAGTGCATTGCGTATTATTGATAATGTATTGTCCAATATTTCGTTGACTTTGTAAATAGCTGTATTGGGTAAATTGTTTCTTTTCAAAATTCGATGAAGTTCGCCTAATGCAATCACCCATTTTGATTTCTCCGATTCATTATCAGCTAACATCAATGTGTTTAATGAGATTCCATTTTCAATTAGAGCTGTTTTAATCTTAAAATTCAAAAAGAATTATTTAGTATTTTCATAGCGTTATTATACCCTTAGTATTTATACTTGTAGGGTTTAAGGGTATTCTATATTTTTGCTAACCGAAAATGAATGCAACAAACAGAAGGACGATTCTCTCCACAAAGTACATATAGTAGATGTCCATCTGTCGATCTGTCCGACTTTGAGCGCTAAAACTAACAACATTTGCTGACAACATGTCTTAAGATCAAGATTGTTTTTTAATAAAGCCACGCCCTCTTTCATTTGGTAAGCACAATAACTAAAACTTTGCTAATGATGTTCGTTAAGATTTGTTATGAAGTTATTCAAGTGTATGCAACACAGAGTGTTGCAGAGTATGCTAAACAAAATGCGATAAACATAGAAATTAAATATTTAAGAAATCGTTTTGATTAGGAAATTTTAATCTTTAATATCTCCCTTGTTTATCGAGTGATTGGAAAAAGTTAACAAAGCGTCTGCGCTGGGTAGGGCACTTAATGCCAATACAGAATACATATAGGTTCGCAGTTGTGCTCTTCTGTTTGTTACGCACATTCCAACAAACTCAAAATACCATGTTCCACAGCTTAATAAAACAATAAAATCTTATTTTACTCTTAACGAACCTATAGAAATATGAAGAAACTATTATACTATTATATATATAATTCTTACCTTAAAAATACATGGTACATCTTTTTTAGCAGCGTGAATAACGTCACTTTCTCGAACGCCGCCAACAGAGAATTCAGGATCCCGCATGTCTAACACTTGCGATACACTGACACTTGGTAGAGCGCAGCGATCGGTAGAAATGTCATATAAAAACAATTTAAAATCACACACGACTACAAATTGGCGAATCCAGCCTCTTTTGATGACACCCGACTTTGGTACTTTAACATATCCCTCATATGCTGTGCCAATTCCTCGGGTAGGGTCAATGCCGAGAGGTCGCTTTGTTTGATCAATAGGAACTGGGCAGATAGTTGGTACTCTTTGGCAACAAATAGTATGACATGCAAAGCCACAGATTTCACAAACGACTCCTTGTCTTGTCAATCCAACCATTAATGACGTGCAGTGATTGCATTTAGTGGGGCTGCTAAATGTGCGTACAAGAAATTGATGAATCGAATTATTGCTACTAGATTTCTTTTTTGTTTCGTCGTAATTCAAACTACTCTCAGATCGAATTTCATCGTTAATACTTGAATTTTTTGCACTAATATTGTCCTTGGCTGTCTTATGCGCGTATTTCGATTCATAATTAAAGAGTATTCCAGAATTTGACGATTGAAACAAGTTTGATGCGGATGAAATATTCTCCTTAGTGTCATTCACATACGATTCGACAGAGTCTATCATATCCGCCGTAATAGACATATCCTTGAAAAATGAATTGTTTTGATGAGACGATTTACCTAAAAATGCCTCCGAGTATTCAAGATCGACTTTTTGTAAATCTCGAAGTTCGGTTTCTTTCTTTTTTAGATCATACAAAATAGAATCACATCTCTTTTTATAATCACATGCTTCTTTTTGAGTCGAAATCAGTTCAGCTCTCGTTTGACTTAGCTCTTCTGCGATAAACGCTTTGGCTTGAATTTCACGCTGAAGAGCACTTTGCAAGTTAAGTAACTCCATTTTATCTAATTTTTGTGATCTGCGATTTCGCCAGTTTTTATGATCTACTGCATTATTATTAAATGTTCCAACATGCTTAAGATATTCAATTTCTTCCGTCATTTTAGTAGCCAGAGCTTGTAAATAGCTTCGAGCATCTCTTTCGTCTGAAACCCATTGAATGATCTCAGCCATTTGCAGCTCCCAATGATTTATGGCTTCACGTTTCACTTGCAACTCTTTAAGTATTTCAACTTCTTCACTCTGTAGGTCTCTCAGATTCTTTGATTTTGCACTTATCTCAGTACTCAGCTTATGTTTCTCTTCAAGCCACGTCGACTTCTCTGAATCATATCGCTTGTGCAGTTCTAAAATTGTTTCTGCTGTCTCATTAATATCCTCAATTGAAGTAGACTGTAACTTTTCATGCACTTGTTGCAATTCTTTAGATAGAATTGCATTCGAAGTCTCCAGCTCACTGAGTTGATCTCGCAGAGCTTCCAGTTCCAGACTGTGACGTGATTGCTGTTGAGACAATTGTTCCGCATATTGAAGTTCAATTCGCTCTAATTCGTATGTTGCTATGCCTGAATTGATATTTATAGGTCCTGATGTATCCACATTTGTAACAGATTTTCTGAAATCATTTTGAAGTTTTCTACAACATTCTTCAGCATGTTCTCTTATCTTCTTTTCTTTAGATGCTTCGTTTACTGCTTCTTCAATATGCAGTTCCAGTTCTCTTCTAGTCTTGTCCGATTTACGTAACTCGTTCCTCAAACTATCATTCTTTTGTATAGCGGCATCAAGTTCTTCTTCTTTATCTCTTACTTGTCTTGAGAGTTTCTGTTTTTGGTTTCTAAGTTCAGTTAGTTTCTCTGTTACCTCCGAATATTCCATCATTGCACCATTGCGTTGAGAGATTGCTTCCTTCAATTCAGAATCTTGAACTTGAAGACGTTCCAATATCTCATTGTATTTAACTGATAGTTCACTCTTCTCCTGTTTAACATGCGCAAATTGATCTGTTAGTGTTTTTAATTGTTTATTCATCGATTCATTTGAAGTTTCTGTATCTTTGGATATTTCACTGCTCAGCGACGAGCAGTCAACCGATTTTCCATATTCAATGAATTGATTTGTTTTCTTAGAGTCGATTTTTGAAAGGTTTTGCGAGAAAGTAAACCCAATAAAGGGTAAATTAAAACCTGAAAATGCTGGATTTGCAGAGGGAGGAATTGAATCCGTTAATCTGACATCGTTATCATCAACATCGAAATTAGATGTATCTGTTGGACTCGATACTTCAGGTATGTACGGTGCCAGACCGGTTCGAATATTCTTCCAATCAATTCCATCAAACCATGGATGCTCCATAAAATCCTTTAATCCTCGTCGACCAAGCCGATTTTCGGGTATACATATTAGTTTACACAGTAAATCCTTAGATGATTCAGATAATTTACAATGAAGTGTATCTTGAGTGGGTAAATTAAAGCAATTTTGATGATTCATTATTTTCCCGTAGGTTTCAACTAAACTCTCGGCATAAAATGGCGTTTCTCCATAAAGCATTTCGTACATACAAACACCAAGAGACCACCAATCACATTCGGTTCCATAACGCCCTTTGCCATCCTCCATGGCCCTTAAAATCTCTGGCGATATGTAGTCGGGAGTGCCTACAGCAACATTTGACTGTACGGTACCATCTTTATCCAATCGTAAGCATGAACCAAAGTCCGCCAATCGTACATGACCTCGTTTGTCTAACAACACATTGTCGGGCTTAATGTCTCTATGCACATATTTCAGTTGGTGTATACTATTTACTGCCAATATCATTTCAGTGATATAAAACTTTGCCATATCCTCTGGAAGTTTATCCTCAAACTTGCTTAACAACGTTAGTAAGTCTCCACCGCAGTAATAATCCATAACCAGGTACTGCAATGAATAATAAAATATTTATTAACATAAGCATAGAATTTTAAAACTAATAATACAACCTGTTCAAGCACTAGCATGAACATGTAGTAGCACTGCACTGTACTGTACTGTATTGCATTACAATGCTGTGCTATCGGCAAGTCTATCAGGTATCAAGGATATCGTCGCATGCAGCGATCCCACAATATTTAATCACACATGTTTACGAGAAGTAAACATGTAAGAAAGGATCACAAACAATCCTTATAAACTTCCGCAGCGCTGCGTCTTACACACGCAGCATTGATAGCTAGATACGAGGGTCGTTTGATAAGGCCGTGACTTTTTGTATTTGCCGCGCACCTGCTCTAAATACAACACTGCTCCTGTCAGCAGTTATCGATTAACAGCTGACTGTAAAATTTTGAGAAAGCTGCGTTTTTTGGTTTGCGTTTTATAGGCATTGAAAGCAGACGATCTCGTGAATTTTAACGAAAATGGAAAAAAGTGAATTTCGTGTGCTAATTAAGCATTATTTTTTGCGTAAAAAATCCATCACCGAAACCAAGGAAAGACTTGATAAATATTATGGGGACTCTGCACCATCAATTTCAATGGTTAAGAAATGGTTTACTGAGTTCCGTTGTGGTCGTACCAGTACAAGTGATGCCGAACGTTCAGGTCGCCCAAAAGAGGTCGTCATGCCAGAAATCGTCGACAAAATCCATGGAATGATATTGGATGATCGGAGAATGAAAGTGCGTGAGGTAGCTGAGGCTGTAGGCATCTCAACTGAACGGGTACATCACATTTTACATGAATATTTGGACATGAAAAAGCTTTCCGCGCGATGGGTGCCGCGATTGCTCACACACGACCATAAGCGCAACCGTGTGACCATTTCAAAGGAGTGTTTGGCGATGTTCAACCGCAATCCAAACGAATTTTTGCGCCGTTTCGTTACCGTAGACGAAACATGGATCCACCACACCACACCAGAGACCAAAGAACAATCAAGACAGTGGGTTTCTCCGGGTGAACGTGCACCAAAGAAGGCCAAGGTGGGTCTGTCGGCCAACAAGGTCATGGCCACAGTTTTTTGGGATGCACAAGGTATCATTCACATCGATTACCTTGAAAAGGGTAAAACGATCACCGGCGAATATTATTCAGAGCTTTTGGACAGATTCGATATTGATTTGAAGCAGAAACGACCGCATTTGGCGAAAAAAAAAGTGCTGTTCCATCAGGACAATGCACGGGTGCACACGTGTGTAGTCAGCATGGCAAAATTTCATAAATTGGGCTACGAACTGCTACCCCATCCAGCATATTCTCCAGATTTAGCCCCCTGTGACTATTTTTTGTTTCCAAACATGAAGAAATGGCTCGGCGGTAAGAGATTCGGGTCAAATGAAGAGGTCATCACAGAAACAAACGACTATTTTGAGGGCCTTGAGAAAACCTATTATTTGGAAGGAATAAAAAAATTGGAAAAACGCTGGACTAAATGTATAGAGCTAAAAGGAGATTATGTTGAGAAATAAAACGCTTCTTTGACGAAAAAAATATATTTTATTCAAAAAGTCACGGACTTATCAAACGACCCTCGTATATAAGTAAATATATAAGAAAAGTTATGTACCAACGCGGTTTCTAAGATCAGTTTCAATAAACTCGTGAAAGTGCATAAAACATGTTTTAGACAGACGGACAAGCATAGGGACATAGCTAGCAAACATTTTTAGATCAACAAAACAATATGACCAAGAAGAGAACAATGTATAGTTGTTAGTCCAAGAAATATAGACAAATTCCCTGAAGCATCATGAGTGTATAAATAGGGCGTTGTCAAATTCCAAAACACATTTGATCTGCGCGTAAAACTTGGCAATATTTTCATATTTCTTTCGTAGTCCTCTTACGGACAGACAGACAGACGGACATGACATCTTCTCGGCTGTTAAAGCTGATTAAAAATATAAATACCTTACATATGTTTTCGGTTGGCACAAAGTTATAATACCCTTCTACGCTATGGTTAGCAGGTATAACAATATTATATTAGGTGTGCAATTTGAAGTTATTGCTGTTTGTCAGTAGATGGCTCTAGAAGTGTTGATTGATTTTGACTTCTGCAAAACGTTATAAGCCAAGCTTAGACATATGGTAAACAAACCCCTTAAAATAATTTGTGAATTTGTTATTGTATTATATATTTATGGGTGTCTAATTTTAAGCCAAATAATCGTCATTAGCGGGAAGTGATTTTTAGCCTGTGTATTCACGTTGCGCAGGCTGTTTAAATTTACTTCAGATCACTCAAATGGGAAGTCCGGCTCCATCCGCTTTATTCCCCAGATATTGCTCCGCCTGGTAATCACTTGTTTCGTTCGATGGCATTTGGCCTGGCGGATCAGGAGTTCCATGAAGGATGCAGACATTGATAAATGGCTAGATTCGTGGATATCCTCAAAAGACCATTAAAGTATTCAAACTCTGCCAGAAAGATGGGACAAAGTTCTGTCTAGCGATGGCAAATTCTTTTGAATAATCCATTTATAATAGTTTTTGTATAATAAAGTTGAATTTACAGCAAAAAACCAGTAAGAAAAGCAACAGTCGCGCGGCACGCGACAGTGGGATACCCTTCGACCTACGTTCCTATGTATGTATGTCCACATATACATATGCACATACTTTGAAATTATTCTGGACAGATGGCGCTCGCGCTTCGCGCTCGCCCGCCTCCCTTGTTAGCTGACACAAGCACTTGGTTTTATGCTCATACTTTCTTAAATAACTTTTGTGTTTATTGTCCGATCGGATTGCAATTTAGAGAATAAGTAGATATAACTATCAGCTTAGTACATGTTAAAGTCAGAAAGTTATATCTGCAATACAACGCTTATAAATTGAGTTTAAAAATTAAATTATTGATTTGCGGGGGCGGTGGGCGTGGCACCCAACATTTGAAATAAACTTCATCTGCGCCGAGTATATAGGAACCTTCATTCCAAATTTGGTGTCTCTAGCCTTTATAATAGCTGAGATCTGTGTGTTCATCTGGTCAGACGGACATCCGGACATCCGGACAGACAGACGGACATGGCTCAATCGACTCGGCTAGTGATCCTGAGCAAGAATATATATACTTTATGGGGTCTCCCACGCCTCCTTCTGCCTGTTACATACATTTGCACAAAGTTAGTATACCCTTTTTTGACCATTTTCAATGGTCGAAGGGTATAAAGAGCGAAAACTTAGTTGCGGACCTAATATGTTTTTAAAAACTTGCGTTTTAAAAGTACATGAAGCAATAACCATGCACAGATATCCTTTTTATGGAAAACATAGCCATTTTACTGAGGTATACTGAGGTATATATCCTTTTTATGGTAAAAATAGCCAATTTACTGGGGTATGGTCAAAATTTAGACATTATTTAAGCAAAGTAAAATAGAATTAGTCGCAAAAATTTTAAAAATTGAATTCAACAGAACATATATTATTTGTGCTAATATTTTAAGTCAAACTGTCACAGATTTTATTCCATAATTACCTTGATTGTTGCAATTTTAATGACAAAACTGATTCATCCACTAAATTCTAATTTTAAATTTTAATTTAAGTACACCTCTTTTTTAAAATACCCCCCCTTGAGTATGAAGATACAACTTTTGTCTATCTCTTCTACAAATTTCAATCTGATCGGGCAATACATGCATAAATACATATTATATTACTTATTGTATTAAGAGCTTACCAAATTAATATTATCCTGAAAGGCGTAATGCAAGTTTGTTATCCACTGACGATCTCCAAGTACAAGCACATCTCTTTCTTCGCGGAAACATGCTGTTTCCGCTCGTTTTAGCATCTCCCATTTGTTTAAAATTTTCATTGCAAATATATTTTCGGAGGAAATCATACGAACTACACAAACTTCTCCAAATGCTCCACGTCCAATAATTTTTAATATTTCAAAATCATCACGCGTTAATCGAAGTTTCCTGACTATGTGAACAAATGGTTTCGCTGCAAAAACAATGTAAAACAGATATCAAATTAAAAAACAAAAAGTTCATAGGTATAATAAATATTAAATACAAACCAAGCTTAAGAAAATCCGAAACACTTTTCTCCCTACGGAGTGAAGAGTTGCTACACTCATCGTAGAGTAAGATAAATGTATCCAATAAAGCATCCAAAGAGAATTGATGTCCTTTAAAATTATCCTCCAAATTTAAACTTTGACTCAGCTTTTTATCGCCATCCGGTTCACTTAAAAGTGATTCCAAAAGTTGAAGCCTTTCATTGCAACTTAGTGATAATAAATCTGAAAATAAGAGTTTATAAATTTTTAGTTTTACATACATATATAGAATTCCTATTCATATGTGAATGCCAAAGCCGAGGATTGTAGGTTCAATGCTTTCCTTAGTGTGGTATCGTAGTTACGATAGTTATCGACAAGTTCATAAATGTAACGCGATTTATTATAAAAGTTGCAGCACTATAAAGCTGAGTAAGAATACTACTACCAGAATGAAAAACTATATGTACAATTTCTCTATCTATAATTTTATATTACAATAAACGTAAACAAGTTTATATGTAATACTTAATACTTGCAATTTACCTATTCCCGTGATCGGTCAATTTAAAATAAGCTTGATTTTCTTATGTTATAAAGAAACGTTTGTGCCAAAAGTAAGTGTATCTACCTCTTACAGTTGCTAAGATCCAGACTTTCAAAACGGTCACAGGGAAAGACGGTATAGGACGGAGCTGTCTTATATAAACATATTTTCTTTCTTATGCCATATACAAATATACATACACATGTATTTTTAGTATTTATTTATTCAATTAAAAGCAACTATGAGCAATCGATTAACTTTAAATGAAATAATTTAATTTTAACGTTTTATAGTATCGTAGTTACGATAGTTATCGATAAGTAAATATATGTTGCACCACTGTAAAGCTAAGTAAGAACAGTACTACAAGCATGGAAGTATATATGTATGTACAATTTCTCTATCTATAATTTGATATTACAATAAACGTTAACAAGTTTAAATACAATCCCTTTGTATGATGCATATCTGCAACATACTGTTTAAATTTAAATGTTTATGTAAATTATATGACAATTTTGTATTTAATGTAAACCTAAAACATTCTTTTACTTTTCATATTGTCAATTAGTTTCACTCTACTAAGTGTTTTGCAAAAGGTTTAATTACTTCTTTATATATATATATAATATATATGTATATACATATATTCTGAATCAGGATCAACAGAGGAGTCGATCTAGCTATGTCTGTCTGTCCGTCTGTTGCATAGCAAACTATATTCTCAGTTTTAGCGCTATCTTGACGCAACTGGGTACACATTGGATTGGACCGATATATCGTAAAGCTGCCATACAACCTATTGGCCAATTCTTTTTATGTTTAAAAATATTGCAGATTTAGTCGTCCATTTGTTATATAAATAATATGCATATAAAATAAAATCAAAATCTGACATAACATATAACTGCCATAGGAACAATCGGCCGATATAAGGATTTTTGTATGAAGACCAGTATTGTTTATACGTTGAATACTTTTCACTAAAATCGGACAATGAGTTAGAAATAAAGCTTTTCGTAAGGGAGTTGAACAATGTTTTTTGCTCTGTACCATTATATATAACTATATAACTATATATATATAATGGAACGATCGGAGGAAGTGGGTGCAGTAACTCAAAAAAGATAACAGGGTTTCATAAAGGTAAGTATTTGTCCGGTGTTAATGATGTTAGTGAGTAGTTGTATTGTCTTAAGATTTAACAATATTCTCGCGTTAGCTGCTATGGCAGTATACACATATGATATCCATATCATTCCGACTTATAATATTAATAGGCACTAGAAGCAACTGTTTCGAGTTACAAGATATGTAGAACTAAAAATGAGACACTTGCACTGTTGCCACGGATCAAGAACATATTTTATATGCTAAATACTTTATTGGGAATCTCCTTCTATGCATTAAAATGCTTTGAGCAAAATAAATAAGCCCTCTGCAAGGCTATAAAAATTAAATGAAGTAAATTTTCACAAAATCCGCAATTCTTCACATTTTATCTTTATCAATAAACACATTTCAAAATTGACTCAAATATATAATAAATATTAAGCCCATTTTTACAAACATATGCAAAACAATATATTCGCATGCATACACATACATATGTACATATGTACACATATATTAATTATAGACTTCTTGATGCTTCTCAAGTATGAAATGAATATGTATAAATGTTTATACATGTTTTTCTTTTAACACAGAAGTACTTATCTTGTAAAGATATTTACAATGTCATTTTTACAAATAAGGCTAACATATGCATGAACATTTGTATGTTTACACAAACATTTATACATATACATATATGTACTTATACATATACGAATATGATTTCATTGTAAATATGTTGTGCAGAATATAAACCAATTGTAATTGTATAATGAAGTACACCGATTGCAAGCACGAGTATTTGATTAAAAAAGCGAACTGCAACTATTTAGTTTTAATTAAATTACCACCAAGCTCAGGTAAGATATCATAATCCATTTTAAATGTTTATTTTATCTGAGCATTTTCACAAAGCTGTTGAAAAACAATGTAAAAGCCGACTTATACTGCCAGGGATGGAATAAGATAATTTAACACATTCGATAGTTAGTTTACTAAAAAGACATTCCGATTACAGAGCAAATTATTCGATTGATTTTGGTAGAAAATAAATACCATGTTTCCGTAGAATTGTTATCGATAAAATGTCTTCCCCCAGATTCATCTTTCCTCGCATTCTTCTACAAACTACTCTTTTTTTTACTTTCTAATGTATCGCCCAAATCTACCATACACCAATTTCACTATCCTTAAACCAAGGACCGTTAATGTTTATTATCTATGTATTCTTTCCTTCTTCAAATTTGTCAATATTTTTTAACTGAATAAAATGTAAAAAAATACCAATTTAATTGTGATTAATAATTTATAAGGAAAATTGATAATGGTCCTTGGCTTATACATGATGATGATAAAGTGTTTATCATCAAAATCGGATCACTTCTTTTGTTTGTTTCCATTGAAACAATGAGGCAACATAAGGTTTTTTTAAGATCAATATATAAAGAATGTACACGAATAATCTTATTTTTATTTGTAATCAAATGCACATAGTAGGTGTAATATTAAAACACCTCATAATTAATTAAATCAATACTATAAAATCTTAACGAGTACTTGTTAAAAGAATGTCGAATTTTAATACAATAACATAGGGTAACTCAAAATATATTGTATGTAGATGTAGTCTTATACTAAATCTAAGCGGTAATTTATTCAGTGTAGGTTCGTTAAAATGGTATTCTTTAAAGATACATATATTGACAAATCAATAGTTCGAAAAAGGTTCGCAATCTGTTAACTTTTCTGGCTTTAAAATATCTACAAAGATAAAATTGATTTACTTTTGCATTTACATCGATTCAATAATTTGTTAGCCCAATTAAAGCATGAAAGTAAACTTGCATACCTCAAACTATATTCCACGCATATCATTTTATTTATTTTCTTTTTGATATGTGCTTATAAATATATATAGGTGTGTTCTCAGCCCATTTTTGTAGTTTCAAACGAACGAAAATTACACGTTTAGTTTAAAAAATTATATTTTAACCGTAAAGTAGTTAAGCCAGCCGAATTTGTAAAATGATAAAGCCCCAATAAGATTATAATTATTTTGTAAACTCTTAAGTTATTTTAAGAGGTGAATATTTTGTGTATATCTTTAACTAATCAAATAATTAACAAACAAATTAAACACTTTATAATTGTTTTCGAACCATTTCGGAGAGTAATGCTGAATCGTTGTTAGACATGACAGCTCCAGCTCCTGCGCCGGCTCCTGCTCCTGCTCCCGTCCCTTCTTTATTTCTATAAGAAGCGTTTGGAACCCGTTGAATGGTTCTGTCCTCGTAACGCGTCCGTCCCTGAGAGGCCATTGGCCTGTTAAGAGTATTGTTAGCATTATTTGGTGAACTTGGCGGGGTACTGTGCGCTGCAAAATGTTTATTAACAAAATCCTGCTCCTTCCATCCATTCTTCTTATAAACCTCACGCAGATCGTGATGCTGCCACATAGTGTACAAAACTTGACTAGCAAACTTTATAACACATGAAGTATAGTGCTCCTTGCGTCTTGTTATGTTCAGGAGTCTATCGACACCACCTGCGTCCAAAAGTGAACGGGCAAACTCTGGATTCTTTTTGATAACCTCATTAATGGTTGCCAATACTGCTGTGATTGTGTCATCTGACGTATTTTGATCGTGTTGAGCGTTTCCAGATGGCAATTTTTGGACTAAATCACGCATTGCATACTTCCCAATTAACTCCTTGTTCCTTTGATCGATCGCAAGATTACGTAACGCAGTGGCAACAGCACAAACAACTCGATCAACTTCCATCCGTAAGAGTTCTACAAGTATGGGAAGGCCTTTCTCCTTCCGCACAGTTGCCCGAATATCAATGCTAGGTTGCCAATAGCAGGCAGATAGATTTTGTATAGCGCCTGCAGCCGCTTCAAGTGTTTCTGGATTCGAACAACTTTGGAGTAAGGACAAATAATACTGCACAACTTCAGGTTGCCATAGCTGCTCATATCCTTTATTGGTTTGATTGTTAGACCCTGAATTCTTCGAGTATTCTGTTGAAAATATATAGTCTTGTTGTGACTCATTCAATGACAATTCCTTCTTTTTTTTGCTCGTTCCAAAGCATCCCAAATTTTCTCCTATAAGAGAATATGATATAGTAATATAATAGTTTAGAAATACGGTGTAAAGTAACCGGGAGATATTTGTACATGGGATGGAAAATGGGTCTAATTACCTTTTGAAGACGATGGTATCGCCCTTTCCTGTATAATAAAAGGATGTTTATCATAATTGGGATCTTCCACTTCCTGGCATCTGTACGATAGATTGCGAAGTATACACACACAGTTCTCTACAGTTTTATTTCCAATGTTGTTCTTCTCAATTGATGATCGCACAACGTACAGCAGAGATTCAACCAAATGTTCACAATTACGTAGACATTCTCGAGCGTGCTCGCCAGCTGAACTAACATTTCTTAAAACTCCAGATGCATTGCGAAATACTGTAGAGAAACATGTCTCGCCACAACAGGCAGGATCCCATCCAGAGTGTGGTTTAATGATATTACAAACTATAGCAGCCAGCGCTTCATCAATAATTGACCGTTTAATATCTTCGCAAGAAGACATATTCCACAGAACTCCAGTTACCAATTCTTTAACCTCAGTTTCTTGCGAGCGGCAAAGAAGATGAACCAATGCCTCGATTCCACCTGCATTTTTTATTCCACGTTTATTTTCATCATTCTGCCTGCCGTAAGATAAATTTCGCAGAGCTCCACAAGCATTTCTATGAAAACAATAAGAATAATAAGATTCGATAAGAAATCAACGTTGTTTTTAAATATTCAAAGATAAAATATGAACAAAAATATTGCATAAGCTCTCGCCAAAATTATTATTATTAGACAAAGGGTGTGTCTTCAACTGGAGAAAAAGGCGAGTAGGCTTTGTACCTGACAGTCCCTCCCTCTCTAGCCTGGCGAAAGCTGTTCTGCTTCCCTAAAGAAAAAGAACAGATCCTTCGTCGAGCAGTTAATGATCTGCACAGGTATACATGTGCAGATATTTCCTCCTCATCCACACCAAGGCTGCACAGACGCAGAGAATGTGCTTGTTAGCTTTGTCGTCAACTTTGCAGAGTCTACACTCTAGATGCAACTTGATGTGATGGTACTCCCTGGAGAGCAAATTGTTTCTTCGCTTAGTCCAAGGATTGTTAAACCTCTTAGTCTACCACATGCCTGGTCTGAATAGCCAGTAGCGTCATTCTATCTGCCGAAGATTTCATCAGGCATGAAAAAGTGCATCACCCTACCTTGGACTGAACAAGCACGAAATCTACAGTCCAGAGTGCTCGACTGTGACCAAGACTGTAACCACCTGACGATTTTTTAAATATATAACTTCTATTTTAAGCGTATATTGATCTGCATCTTGTTCGAAAGCGAACAACTTAAGCATATTTGATTTGACTTTATATTTGGTTTTAGTATTTTTTTATAACAAAAGTTGATTTATTTTCTTCGAGTTTAGATAAACTTTAAGTGAACAGTAGTATGAACTACTAATCTTCATAGTATTTAAACCGAAAACTCCAGTTTTTCTTTTCCATAACTTCAATGCAGTCTACACTTTTTACACCATTGCCGAGAGCATATTAGTTTAGTACATATATAAATATATTATTGACCATCATCAACAACAGCTGAGTCGATAGAATGTCAATCGGTCTATCCGTTTATAAAGCTAGATCTAAGAGAGACTCGCCTTGCGAGGCCTTAACTGGCATTTAAATTCAAGACTTGCTTCCTATCCTAGTAGATTTTTATTACTAAATCTGCTAACAATGCTTGGTGTTGTATTTATTAATAACCTTATTCAAGGGGACATAGGTGTGATAATGAGTTGCTTAGTCGTCTACACTTCTTTGTCCCTGGTAAAATCTACCCGTAATTACCTTCCTGTAAAACTTCCCAATTGTATTTCAAACTATGCCCTGCCATGCTCGGACTATAATAAATTATACTCTATTGTAGCTAACAATAACAATAATTTGTATCTAGTTTAAAATTCCAAATCCTCACTCACCTATCTAGTAACTAGTTAAATATATACTGATCTTCTTTCTAGTGACAGTAGTACTCTTTAACTAACTGCATGTTTGAACATTCTACTCGCGACTTTGATTTGCCTTTGGTTACTAACACTAACTCTCCTGATCTGATTGGGTTTTTCTGGGTCTTCCCCAATCCTCTGCAACAAATGTTGGATTGGCTTTTTCTTTTTTATCCCAGTTCGTATACAATACATTTTAATGAAATCCTTTTTTTCTCATTTAAGGTTTTACCTGTATTTAAAAATTATGCTTAGTTTTATATTTGTATTCAAAATTTACAAACAATTATGTTTTTTTATTGTATTTTACTTTTAAATAGTCGACTGAGCATAGTTTGACTATAAATTGAATTAAATAAATAAATAAAAGACTATTAAACTCGAAATTGCAGGTATTACTTCAAATATTGAATATTATTATATGTATATAATAAAATGATTGCCGACACTGGTTGCGAACGCATTGTTAAAATAAAAGTTATTCAAGAAATACATTTTGCGGGCATACAAATTTCGAATGGGCCACCTGCAAGTATTCATTAAAATTTGCGCATGGAATATAGAGTAATGCGGTCTGCAGATTCTGTGAGTTGGAGCCCGAGACAGCGGTGCCCGTAATGACAATATGTCTAGCATTGGCTTGCAAATGAAGTGTGTCGCTAGGTAAGATCGACCAGTCCAGGCAAAATTAGAATAACTGAACTGTACAGGGAGCTATGATGCCAGTAGAAGGTGCAATATATCTACACGGTTGCATCTCCCCCACAACAAACCTATATATTCTCACTCGACAGTAACTATTTTCATTTACTATTTAATTTATTGTACGAGAAGTATGTATAATTAGGTAGACAACCTACATATCTTATACTAAATTTATTATTGTCATTTTATTGATTACTTACTTGTGAATTTCAGGGGCATCATATGATAATAATCGCACTAAAGGTGGTATTCCTCCCAATGTTCTTGTACGCTGCTTGTTTGGATCATCCATGTAGCATAGATGCTGCAAATAGGCAGCGGCATTTGCTTTGATGGCATTATTAGGATTGCTTAGGAAGCTTATGACTTCCGAAAGGTTTGGATCTCGCCATCTCATTGTGGAGCAAAGATCACTGTTTGATCCCACAATAAAATCATCTTTCTCGCAGATTCTGGGTGGAACAGCATTCATAGAGCTTGTGGCAAACGGTGGTAACTTGTAATCACCTTGATTTTCAAATGATCTACATTGGGAATCAATAGCTGGTTCGGACCCATTGAGGTTATTGTCGAATGGCCTTGTAGCAAATTGTTTTATATTTGCACTTACACCCGGCAGTCCATAGTTGGCGTCTGAAGTATAGCCGTATGAAACTACAGGTTCGTCAGTGTAATGAGGTTCTAAACCACAAGGTGGCAGACCAGACAAACCGAAGTCAGCTCCTTCATCTAATTGGTGAGCTTGTATATATCTAACCGTTGGAACCAAGGCATGACTCTCCATACCAGGAATGGATACTTCTTGTGTTGTTGTTTCTATTTTATTTTGCGAACCAATTGTTGAGCAATGTGGAGCTATACGTGAGATAGTCCCAATACCCGTTGGCTTTGAAATGTATAGCGGTGCATTTGTATATCCACTTGCTGTATACTGCTCGAAGTTTTGAAATGACGTGTATTGCGTTTGAATGTGTCCCGGTTCAGATACCAACGATGGCTCCACATTTATATTTTGTTGAGGATTCATCTTGAGTTCTGTAAGAATATATATAAAAGTATAACATATATATTAAACTGTGATAACATATACATATATGCATATATATAACACTATATTATATAATACTAATAACAGGACTAGAGGGGGAATTCTTAGATGTACGAACTACGTTTGTGGGGCACTTGTTTCCGACTTCTCAAGGTCTCCAATTGTATTTTCCTTACTTTTAAATATAGTATATACTTTTTACTTACATTATAATTATTTCTTGATTTTTTATTGGTTGTTCATCAATATTTTTTTAGAAATCTTTATGGCGGGCTACTCTATACAATTCACTCTCCACTCAATCAATCTTGCCCCACTGTACTTCGCAATTATTGTACCCCTTACCCATGAGGAGGGGCAGACCGCATAAAGTATATATATTCTTGTTCCTTTTCTTTGTAACGCGCTAATTTCAAATAATTACAGTTTTTTCATATAATTTTCAATTCTGTTTTACTCCTTTTATAATAATGTTATAATTTTTTGTTGACCACTTTTTGTATGTTTTATATTCTTTATCTTTACATTTATATATAAACAAAACACTCCTTATTTTGCATTTAATTTGCACAATTATTTAATTCAATGTCACCTTTATTGGCATAAAAAACATGAAATGTTGAAACAAGTCCACTTTAAAAGGCATTTATGCATTTCATTGATGTATGCATTGTACATAAACAAAGTAGTACACAAATGATATACTTAACTTAATATTGCCACGCCCCTCAGTCAACTGTCTGTATGTCCTTTTGGGGCCACAATAAGTATAAATCCTTATTTTATTAAAAACCAACGTATGTTTGTCACTCATTTATAAAAACTACAATTATTCATATTATTATCCTTATTTATCCTTAATTGAATCAAGATTACTTTCTTTCGAATGTCTTTAGATTTGGATGCATTTACGTACATATGTCTGTATAACATCAATCATTTTCATAGGTACATTTTCATACACACCATTGTTCAGATGTATGTATATGTACATATGTATGTAGGAGATATCGATTTTTCGCAGATGATTCTTTACTTAAATTCAACATGAATACATACATTTTCAAGCCAGGAATTTAATCAACTACAATTTAACACTTTTTATTCCACACACACACACATTATCTCAATAATTCTTAAATAAAAATGTCACTTTATTACTAATTTGTTACTGGTATTATAAGATAATTGGAACTTCAGCGGAATACACAATTGTATACAAACTCGGATTAGAATAAAAATGATTGAGTACGGGTCTTTTCCCACATCAATGGATATTCACAAATTTAGTTTTAATGCATAGTATACTTACGATTGATTCAGTAACGGACATCAACAATGCAACAGAGATATGCTTAACATATTTTAAAATTAAAGTAATGCAATTTAAATATCAGTCCAAATCCTCGCGAACAATGCTTTGGTAAATGTACTTTTTCGTACTAATTCCAAATGTAGAATATTACAATGATAAAGTGTTTCATTCCACAGTGTTCATTCCCGAGCAATCATAGCGCCTATTTTGGATTATATACAAAACATACTTTAATTAATGTACCTTGAATTTTTATTATATTTGAAATACTTAATGTATATCAAATATTAAATATTCTATAAGCAATATGTCAAGAAGCACAATAAAATATTTGAATTACTTTACTTGACAAAATTATTAACTTCTGTTATATTTAATGTATTTTTTTAATTCAGAATAATTTTCCAAACGGATTACCAAATCTATTAATATTCAACGGTAAAAACTGTATTTTTAAAAGTCAGGTCGAAATAGCGCAAAACATATTAATTATATTAAAATATTTGGAATTTGTTAAGCAAGTTAATCGTTTACCTAGCATTATTTGGCCTATATTTTGAGGAATCCAATATCCTGAGAAGCCTTATTGATTTTGTTAATAATAAAGCGTTTTAATTTCAATGTATTACAATAAAGTATATCCTAATCAGTTGGTTTTACAGTTGGTCCTAATCAGGTGGTTTTTCAAGGGTGCTTAGGTCGTGGGAACAGTTGACCAGGGTTTTTTATTTAAGTTTAACTATCTCTAAATTACCTGCTAAGCCAAAATTCATTGAGAATGTTTTAAATTCTCACTTCCAATACTTTTGTAGATCCATCATATGAGACAAATATATCATAAAGCGACAAATTTATATTTTATCCACATAATTGTCTGTCATGTAATTATATCCTTGACAGAATCCTGCAAAAACTTAGTTTTAAGGAATTAAAATATATTTGATCCAGTCTCTTTCTCGAAGGTTCGTATTATACAAATAAATATCGTCTTTCGACAATATCAATGCACAATAAGATCATTATTCCTGTTGAACACGTTTAATTACATTATGAAAAGCAGTGCGTCAAGAAATGTATTTCACGAAATTTTAATATTTTGTTCTATTCCATTTGTTTCATTGTAACCTCAATCAGACAGCATCAATAAATGCTTGAGTAGGAGTGGCAACTCATGGAATAAAGTATATGAACCACCGAACGAATTGATTAGTCTGGTTCATTGCGGTCAGAAAGGTAGTTTAAACGTATTACAATTTCCGATTTTTGTAGAAGTACTTACATTTAACAGAAAGAAATGGTAAGGCTTATTTAAGTATAATCAGTAATAAAGTTAATTATCAATAAACCAAGGCATTTATACATTATTTGCAATCTCATGAAAAATAGTGATTCATTTCAACATACATATATTAGTATACATATAAATATGTATATGTATGTATTTCATTGCTAAGCACTAAAAATATTCTTTCGATATAGGTATGTATGTTTATGTATCCACACGACCACTCGAAAGAAGAAATAACATATACACAAAAAATTATATATGTACATACATGTGTCGTTCATTGGTATTTGTATGTACATTTGTATGTCTCTCTTAACGGTCATACATTCATATGTACATACATACGTAGACATTAGTCAGAAACAGGCTGAGTAATGCTACTTATATTAATTCCAAATTTATCATTCCATATATAGACATATGTGTTGTTACGTACACCCGCTTTTATATTTGTATATCTATGAATATATATATATAATCCATGTGCATTTCCTCTTTCCAAAAAAGGGTATATATAAGCAAATTTTGGAAACCAAAAAATATAACAATTTGTACATGTGTATGTGAAGAATAATTATATATGTATTTGGCATATATTTTTATATCGAAATTGTGTGAATTTACTTAAGACAAAATGATTAAATATGCTGTAAACTGTTTTAGCATATAAATGCATAATATACATACATACACACGTACCTTAGACGTTACCGGCAAACAGAATAGGTTGTGTGCGTGCAAATACATGTATACATACATATGCACATACACCTACCACCCTCATATGACGAATACATACATACAACTTTTGAGTTTGACTTTGTTGTATGTACATAAGTGTCAGTGTTCATAGACATTTTCATAGGTATGTTTCAGTTTTGATTTAATATTTATTTTTTCTCAACATTCGATTTGCAAATCCATGTGATATTATTGCCAAACATGTTTCCACGGATATAAATACATACTTGTTTGTTCATACATGCGCAAACGTCTAAATGCGAACATCAACGTCTTGAGAAACCGAAACATTTGCTGTTATTTATGTATGTTCATATGTATAACATGATGTATTAAGCTATAGCCAACACCCACATACAAATATGTAAAGTATATAACGATTTTCATTTGTGACTGCATGCGGATATAATTCATAATTATTACACTAGAAATACATATGTATGTACACACATAAAAATGTATAAGCGAAAGCTTTACATCCCTGTACAATCACCACCCCCTTCTTGTTAATATAGGGTGCACTAATAAGGGAATATTTATTTGGTTAATAAGACTATATTTTAAGTAGAAGCAGAAATAATTAAATAAAGTTCATAAAAAGACAATGCAGAAAAATTAAACTAACGTGAAAACACACAGTACCCTTTTGCGAAAATGGAATAAAGAGGGATACAAACACCCAAGCATACACCCAAATAAATTCAAACACATGTGCGAACTATATAAACCAATGCAAAAATGACCCGTATTCAAAACTCTGTTGAAATATGCCCCCGACCTGACTCACATATATAGAAGTATGTATGTATTAAGTTCATAAAACACTTGACAAAATGAAGAAACTTAATACTAATAAAATCGAATCTTTTTCTCGATATTTTTTTGTCATAATCATGTATAGTTTTTGAGTAATGTATATTTCGGGACGTCTTTTTCTCGATTGATAATATTGCCAATTCATTTACTCATGCTTGCCCCATTGAGCTTGGTAATTTACTGTTTTTAAAGTGTATACAAATGTAACAAGTCGGGTAATCAATTAAAATAAATATTAAATTTAAAATATATTATTTGTATATTTGCAGGCTTCTGGAGTAACTGTGTCGGATGTATGCAAAACAACATACGAAGAAATTAAGAAAGATAAAAAACATCGATATGTTATTTTTTACATTCGCGATGAGAAGCAAATTGATGTGGAGACTGTTGGAGACCGCAACAGTGAATACGACCAGTTTCTAGAAGATATTCAGAAGTGTGGTCCTGGAGAATGCCGGTAAGTCAAGCGAAAGAAATATGTTACATGTATTGAATAAGCTGAAGAAAATCGAACTGAGACCAACTCTAATTGTATATTTTTACTATTTTCAGATATGGTCTGTTTGATTTTGAATATATGCACCAATGCCAGGGTACGTCAGAGAGCTCAAAGAAGCAAAAGTTGTTCCTTATGTCATGGTGTCCCGATACTGCTAAGGTGAATAATAATAACTGTTTTCAATATTGTGAAAATGTCTAATACCTTTTTATTCTACAGGTTAAGAAGAAGATGTTGTACTCCAGCTCTTTTGATGCTCTCAAGAAATCGTTGGTCGGCGTTCAAAAGTATATACAAGCTACTGATTTGTCGGAAGCATCTCGCGAAGCTGTTGAAGAGAAGCTGCGAGCCACTGATCGCCAATAGACTTAAAGATCAAAAGTCCCTGTGCAATGCATTTAACAAACAAATAAAAGAAACGTGCATGAATCAGCGATAACATTTGTATCCGGTCAAGATCGCCAATTTGTATGAAAATTTTCTACATAATTTGTATTTTCAGTATAAATAAAGAAAATTAATTTAAAACAAAATATATATATATATCAATATATTCATCAATAATGGAAATGTAAAAGACAAGTTTTGGTTTCAACAGTAATTTTTCACGATTTCACACATGAAATTCCTTTCCAACCACTTTTACAAAACAAAAAAATGTTCACTTAAAGTGCAGCGACTGTCAAAGTTATACATACGTATTTTTAAAGTTACGGCTGACTAAAAGTCATATGGATTAGCTACTAGTAGATTTATCTACTTCTTTTCAGCCGTCTTGAATTTTATAACATTTTAATGATATATTGACACGATATTCTATTTATATAAAAGTTCGTTAAGATATGTAAAAAAAGCCAAAAATTGGCAGTTAGTTTCGATGGTAGTTTTGCAATATATCGGGTCGGCAGTGTGCTTTGTGTTGTTTGGTCCATCGGAAAATTTAGAGTTTTCGTTAGGCCCGGTATTTCTAGCGGGGTTCAAATTTCAATAGAAATCTCAATATTTGAGAAAAGTCTAATGTGTTTCAATTTTTATTTTGAAGTGGAGTTAAATATTATTTCTGTAGATTTTGTATTGTTGCTGAATTAAATTTTCATAATTCAATTAGTTAATATTAAAACTGAAAATATTTTAAAATATGTGTTGCCTTCACTATCTCATGAGCAACTTTTCTAAAATATATTGATATTTGTTATTGATAAAGATAATGAATAATTTAAAAATATTAAATAATTGTTAATAAAAAACATAATAATATCTAATACATATATTAAATTCGAGGCATAGTTATAAAAAAATTAGTTTTCATTCCATGTTTTTGTATATATCGTAATGATACCTTGACATCATGCACAATATATCGATTTGCAACTCTGTCACTAAAACGAACAACCGGAAGCATATGAAAATAGTTCTTTCCTTTTCTCTTCTGGTGTCTAAAATACGTGTTGGACTTTTGAATTTTTTATAAAAAAAGCCCAATGTAAGAAATGAATATACATTTAAATAGAGTACATAAATGATTAAATATAAATTTAAAATATTTTAGATGCCACGTGAAATCAAGGAAGTGAAAGACTTTCTGAACAAGGCTCGTCGTTCAGATGCGCGTGCTGTGAAAATAAAGAAGAATCCCCTGAACACCAAGTTCAAGATCCGCTGCTCACGTTTCCTCTACACACTGGTAGTGCAGGATAAGGAGAAGGCTGATAAAATCAAGCAGTCTCTGCCACCAGGTCTGCAAGTGAAAGAGGTCAAATAGTGTGTTATATGCGTAAATCTTGTATTCCTCCAACGTACAATGTTGTTCTCTGGACCTATTTGTTCATTATGGAATAAAATGTAATGAAGAACTACCCCAACTAGTTGTTTGCTGTGTAAGCATTTTATTACCGGCCCATTAATCGGGAGTTTACAGGAATATACATCGATTTGATTTGATTGACAAACTGGATTCAAACTCAACTTTGCCTGTAACCCAGACAATTACCACAACTACTTTATACCTTTTGTTGGCCATTGAGGCTGTAACCTTACTCAAATACTTTACGGATAAATTGCTTCAAGGAACTTGATTGAACACTCGCGATCAATAAATTAGAATTTACAGTTCTGTGCTCTGATGTGTAGTGGGCTATTAACACAATACTTGTTGCTTTATTTTAGAGTGATTAAAAAGTAGTATAAATTGTCATTTGAACTAAATTTCTAAGTCCAGAATTCTTGCTTTCCGCAATTTGCTTTAAAAACAATCTGATTTTACAGGAAAAATGCGCAATTGGCAAAACTGGTTCCCATAACCTATAGATGAAACAAGATATTAACCTAAGTGGGAGAATAGCAAAAATCGTACGTTGCTTGCACTTTTATTTACAAGAATCTCAATGGTAATTTTGTCGCTCTTTTAAACCGTACCTATTATTATAATCAGGGGTGTAGGTGTATGTTGATAAGCATAGTTGTAACTTAAAAATTTGAACATGATCAATTCGAGTAGATATCACAACCAAGATTACTATATCATCATTATTATAAGACCACTATAACATATAGTTGCCAACGGAACGATCTGCCGACAAAAGATTAAAGAACCTTTAGAGTCAGCTTCACCCACAAATGTTATTAGCAGACTGTTTAAATCACTAAGCATAGAACACTGAGATTTAGTTTGGTTGTTAAGTCTATGATATAGACATAGTTTAGACATCCTTTCATTTTGAATATTCACAAATTTGTTCGCTTCCTATTGTTTTCTCAATCTTATACTACTAATAATACTAATATAATATAAAATAATAATCCTTTAATAATACTATATCAACCTTATTCTACCAATGAACAAATTTTCTACGATATGTTGTGTTCTGGATCGCCATATGTAGGTTAGGTTGGTCATAAATAGTCAGATCTGGAAACGGTTGCCATGGTACTGAACATGAAAATAAACTTAAGAAGTTTGATAGTATACAAACCTTATTAACACCTTGGTTTGTTATTATTTTTATTTAAATTCAAACATAAAAATATGCTAACATTTGTTATGCATTTTTCACGTTTGAAAATGTGTTTAAATCAGAAACCGTTATCATTATCAATTAAAACAAGACGAACACTTTAGTCGGCCGTGTTTGACAGTAAGGGTAAGGGTATCTACATTTTTTCGTGCCTTAACTTAATCATATTGATTTTTTAAAATTTACAGATACAAGTTAAGCTTTCACTGCTTAAATATATGTATTCAAGTTGTTTTTCAAATTCCGTGTAATTGTGGAGAAACTCCCCTTAACTGTTTATACAAACTTACATACCTTAATAATAATTAAGACTCAAGCTTAGCTATTAATATCAATAAACATAGGTAGAATTTAAACATATACATATGTCCGAAATCAATTTAATGTTTTCAATTCGATGTAGCCTAGTCGTGGATTGGAACCAGATAATTTTAAGAGCAAACTGCAGCCCCATAGATCATAAGATCATAGATCTATGAAGGGAACATACATATTGTTTATTACATATCGCATAATGCACTTTTAGAACCCCACACAACAATATTATTTGTATTTTGAGTACATAACAGTACTACCAACTAGAGGTGGAAATAAATCGATGTTCACTGAATCAATTTATTTTCAAAAATTCAAGGAAAAAATCGAATCAAATTTGAATCGAAAATTTGTAATTTAAGACAAAAACCGTTAGTAAATGTTAAATATGTTCCCACATCTCCGATTTTTTTAAATTATTTTTTTTTTTAAATACAGGTTAGGCTATAGCTCTAGACCAAAAACACGTGAAACGAAACTTTGGCCATAACAAATTATTTGGGGCTTCAATTACTTCCCTATCCCCCTTCCCTCAGATTACAATCTCTTCTCAAACCTCAAAAGATGGCTCATTAATAAAAAATTTAGCTCACGAGAACAATTTTTCGAAATTATCGACACCGCGGAGGAGTATTTTGCAGACCTTCCGGAAAATTACTTTTCGGACGGGATCAAGAAGGTTGAAAATCGCTGGATTAAGTGTATCGAGCTAAAAAGGGGTTAAATTTAATAAAATAAAAAACATTTAAAAAAAAATGTTTTTTTCATTCCCAAGGAGGTTACTTTTCACTCCACCTTGTATATTCCGACAAAAGAGAAGGCAATTTCGAAATTTGTTAAATTGCTTCCGAAACCAAAATGCATTTCATTAAACCGATATATCGCAAACTCTCTAGGTTTTTTTTCTAGCAAACCTCGGTGTTTTAACATTACTACTGCCTAAGGGCAGCGGACCATCCAGGCTCTACGCTATGCACTAGGTATATATCCAAATGCTAGGCAACTATTTAACACCTACCGGAGCCTTGAGAGGATTACCTTTTGCCTTTGTTGCAGGAAAGAAGGATAGATCTAGTCCAGGCCCGGAGGCTTATAGGGTTAGAAGGTGCTAATTACTACTTGCTTGGCAGTACATCAATCTGTAGCCCTAGGTCTTGTCCAATCACCATTCGACACGCTTTCGTCGGCAGGGGCACTGCCTGGGAAATGCATTTTGAAGGAGAGGTTGAGTTCCCACTGTTTATTCATTGTGATTTCAATATTTGCTTTCTTGAGGACAAAGTTAGCATCAGGTAGACGTTCTCAAGCTTGTCGTTCCACCTGAAAGAAACTTTTTCTTTGTATACCCTGCCTAGAGGACATATCCTCAAACGTTAATAGAGGGGAAATCAGTGAACGAGAGTTCATGAGGTTGCCTCGAGAGGGAAGCTCTCATACTGGGTAGCTTAAGTTGCAGTGAACTTAATGGGATTGCGCGTAGAAGATGAGCTGTTCGTATTGAACCCATTGCCAAACAGAATCGTCCTATGATCTGACTCCTCTGGAGGCACATGCCATCCAGTAATATGAAGTCTAAGAGATCTACTAACAAGAGTTAAATCTAACACCTCTTGCGTACTCTAGTTATATATGTCGGTTCAGTCCCGAATAAAGTCTAGGAGGTACTCACCCTTCCTATTCGTGGCACTGCTCCCCCACACTGTTAGCATCGCACTCGATGATCAACGGCAGCTTCTTGCTGCCACAAGGTGCCACCAGATGTGGTCTGATGGTGGGCAGGCTTCATCTCCTGCCAGGTAGACCGAGACAACGACCACCTTCTCAGCTGGTGCCTTCAGCTGGATACCGATGGGACACGCAGTCCGTGCAAGGTCCTCATCCTCTGCAACATCATCCTGCATGGTTGTTGTCTATGAGTGAGCCAGACTGGGCTGACGCGACGGAGTTGACATGGGCTCCACTCGCTCTGGGGCTGCATGCTTCACCGGAGATTGTGGAGGTGCTGGAGTTTGCTCCGCTCAGTCCTCGGCTATCCGTAAGCCGCTGACGGAAATGCTTCTGAAACCCCTCACGTGCCGTACACCGGTATCCAGCTGGTTCTGGTGGGCTAGGAGCCCGAGGAGACCATCGTTGGTGCTGGTGGCACTCCTTGGGTAGAAGGTAGTGACGATGTACGGCGAACGAATATCTTTGCCCACCTGAACACACAAGGGTGTACTTTCCCAGGACTTCAGACTTGGTCCAACCTTGATTAGCCAGTGTGTTGTTTCCTGGTCTTTGCAGTCCACTACCAGGTGCTCAACCCTGCAGTGTATGCCTGTGAAACCCGGGGGTGAACCAGGGTTCGGCAGGGTCTCTACCTCATCCAGGATGTGGAGTGGGTGTTAATCGCTTTGAAATAAACATGTAAATAAAAGTAGAAAAAGTCAAGTTTTGTTTTTTTTTGTTTGAGGCTCACAATAATTATTAACCTGGTTATAACTTTACAAATACATTGTTATATTACAATCTGAATATTTGTCTAATTTCAAAATTCAAAAGTTTTTTTGTTGTTTTTTTTTTGCTATTTTTTATATTGTTTCTGGAATTACCCATATTATATAGTATATCAACACTTTGTCAATATGCGCAAATTGAGACGTTCATTAAAATAAAAAAAAAAAATTGTAACACCCGAGAACACGGTGAATATGGATCCCTACCGATAAAAAAGGATTCATTAAATCAATTATTAATCATAAAACAGGCGGGACGGGCCCTAAGACATTGAGAAAAAAACATTAAAATCTGCGATATTTGTATAAGTTAACAGTAGTTAACGCAAACTGCTCGCAAGGCATAACGAGCAATACCCTGACCGGCTTGTGAAGGGCTTAGTTCTATCAAAAATACTGAGGTATTGTTGCTAAAAAATAACGACTTATTCTACAAATAAAAGAGAAGTTTAATTAACTAATTAGGTCAGCACTGTAAATGTCCGCTTGGACTATGTTATTTACTGTTGGAATAAATGTCTATGTCTTGATCTGTAATGTTAAATAGCATAAGAGTAAATCAGCTGTTCTGATAAAGCATAATGTAATGTTAAATAACATAATGAAGTCAATTCTCCACTTGCTCAAAAAATGTAAAAAAGAAAGGAAGTGCACGAAGCACAAGTTCATTAAGGAAATAAATATAATATATTAAAATAAACAAAACCAGTTTATTATCAACATTTACAAAAAACCAAGCGTGGTTATACGATTAGCTTAGGAAGACGAATCAATATCTTAAATATATTAGTATAAGCTAGAAGTTTTGAGTTTACATCCAATTTAAGGCCTTGAAAGACAAAAATTAAAAACTGTTTTTGTACAAATGCGGTCCTTGTGAGCTGTGTATTGAGGATGTATTGTACTCAAGAATTGGACGAACAAATGAAGTATAGAGGATCATTATAGCTCTATAGCTTTATTAATAATAATGAAATTATGTTCGCTTCTGATTCTAGTCCAACCGGACAAGATCATCGATCAAAGAGATTCTTTTCAAGGCTTCAACGCCAAGAGAGTTAGTAACTTACTTTGCACTGACTTGTGAGAATGACATTAGCTTGCATTTGCAGCTGCTCATAATTGCCTTAATCCAGGTTCAAAACGCCTAAAAATGTTAAACATTTTTCTATAATTTTTTAGGTTAAGTCAAGCTTAGACGTGACAGGCAAGTTCTTTCCATAATCAGAACATACAAAACCCTGCATTTCGTCCGATTGTTCCTACGGCAGCTATATGTTGTAGTGGTCCGATTTTAAAATGAAAACAATAAAATAAAATGTTATATGCATGTAAGATATATATAAAAAAAAGTCCGATTTAGTAATGGTTGTAAAACCTGGAAAAATAGCACAATTTTGAGTTAAACAGACAGACGGATAGAGATGTCTCTTAAGTTCCGGCCAAAATGAATACATATCATATTTCCTCTGAAGGGTATAAAAAGTAAACTTTGGGATGAGTTAATTAAGACAATTCTTGATTCTCAAGGATTTTCTGAGACTATCGAACTTAGCGTAAGCGAAACGTAAACAAAGCGCTGTGGGATAGAATCAAATGGTTAAGGTAATGTGGTAATATATGTACAAATATAGTTTTATAAAGTGAATCTGATGCAAAATAATCGAGATGATAAAATGTAAAAATGGTTCATGTCGAGTAGACATAAAAACATAAACATAAAAAAAATCTTTCTTATTACAGCAATTTATATACGAAGATTGGTAGGCAAAGAATTTAGAAATATTATCCCATGCAGATTAAAGTGTTAAAAATACTTTAATTCAATAGCAAATTTATATTCAATGAATATATTTGTATTATAATTGCATTAAAAGAATCTATTGGTTTGTTAATATACGTGGATACACAAAGTAGTGTAAACAGACGATTATGCAAGAAAATTAAATACGATATATCGATATATTTTCATTTCATGTATGTGTGATGTGTATATGTATATTTGTGTATTTTAAAAAGATTACAGTGGATATACATATTTTTGTCGTGAGAAAGGAAATTGCTTTAAGAATTGAGAGGAGTTTCAAAAGAGATTAGTTTAATCGTGATGATTTCCATAAAATTGCTATTATAAGTGAATGTCAACAATTAAATCGATAAGTGCATTTAAACAAAACTATGTAATTGCACATTTTCATATATATATATACATATGTACATATGTATGTAGAAGGAGATCTAAAAAATTTATTTAAATCGGAGACGCCGGCTGCAATTATTTGAATTATATGCATAATATGTCTACAAGTGTAATTTTCAACGAAGATGAAATACATAAGTACTAGAACTTACTAATGTATGTGTACCTGTAAACGCTCCATGAACAATTTCGAATTACCTAAAAACTTGGTAGGTTTAAATAAAGATATCAATATAAACAAAGATTAACATGTATACATTGGTATATATTAAAGTGCTTAATGTATGCATGTGTTCTTATGCACATATTTAGTACAAAAAACCAATAAACACATATTAATTGGTGTCAATGTGCAAATAATAACATGGTATTTCGTTGTCGTATCTATAATTATTAATAATTCATTATTTTAAAATAAACGCAATAATTATCAAATAGAAGCAAACACAAACTTAAAATAATTTATTTAAAATAGTATTAAATGTGCTTATACAAAGGAAATACTCTGCACCTCTGGGAATTAGTCTCTATCAAGTTACAGTGACTACGAATGTTATAAACAAGGAATAAAATTCTCATTTGGTTATTCAATTCTTAATTTGTACATACAATTAACATACATATGTACATACATAACATATGAAGGTATGATCATATTAGATGTGTGCCAATGAAATCATTTCTGTATGTCTCAGATAAAGAGCGACGTGGTGTGGACTCTATAAGCCTTGCTAATAATAAGTGCAAGTTGTATCTAGACTAGAGTTGCAGAAACATCGATGTTTGCTGAGGTTTTTCATATTAAAACATCGATGTAACATCGATGTTTCTGCACCTCTTATCTAGACTTTAGACTGGATCATATTTAATCCAATGCAACAATGCAGTTATCATGGTAGATCACCAAGGCTAGCATCTTAAATTTGTAATGTCAAATATCGCCCCTCTTGGCAGCACAGTGTTTGCCACGCCTTGTAAAGTTAATAACGATTTAATCAATGATTATTTACATGTTCTTTTAATGCATTTACATTTAACAAGTTTCATTTAATTATAGGTAAATAAAGATTTTAAAATGGAGGAAGGAAATCAGAATCCGGTTCAACAACCAAATTTAATGCAAACATCAAGAATCCAGTTAGATCCTTGTACAAATGTATATAATTATGCACATCCAGCTATGTTATTAAATAACCCCGAGTTGATTATGAATCATCCTACATATAATACTGAAGAAAGTGCGAATGAATGTGCAATGATGCCAGCAGTATTAAAGCCTCCAGGTGCAGGTCTTAGCGATGCTGCGCCTGAAACGCCATCAAATGATTTTACAATAACAAGTTTTCCTCCTCCTCCTCCTCTTCCACATGGACAGAAACGAAAGAACTCACAAATGAAGGAAGAAAGTACAAGCAGCAAAAAAGGCTTGATAACAACGGCAGAAGAAAAGAAAAATCACCTTCGAAAAAATATAAGAGATGTGATGAATGAGAATAATTTAGATACAACTACACTTGCGGCGCAAAGGGAGGAAACGGAACGTTTAGCGAGAGTTGCTGACCAACAGAAATCGATGCGAGAAATAAGAAAGCATGTCGTACAAAAGAATTTCTTTCGCATATTAAATTTGGAGGGGTCAGACGATGTTAATTGTGGATCTTTGGCAAGCCCGAATGATAATCCAATCGTTCTACCCGATGATGATTTGGCATCAGTTACTTGTGATGAAACAAATAGTAGTTTAAGTTGCAGTTTGGATGACGACTTGGATAAAGATACTAGCCCCGAACCTTCAAATGAAGTCGTAACTATTGATGATAGTTCAGATGATGATTGTATTTTACTATCGGAAGAAGAGGAGGATTTTAATGAGAGTGACGATGCAACAAATAGTGGAATGCATGTTAAAGATATATATAATAACCCAGATGAATATGGTCGTGTTGTTGTTAATATCGCACATCCTGAAGGAGAAGAAACATTGTATTTGGCTCCTCAAATAGCTAAAGTAATAAAGCCCCATCAAATAGGCGGAGTAAGATTTTTATATGACAATATAATTGAGTCCACACGAAGATTCAAAAAATCAAGCGGCTTTGGGTGTATTCTTGCCCACTCAATGGGATTGGGCAAAACTTTACAAGTTGTTTCCTTCTGTGATATATTTTTAAGACACACATCTGCAAAGACGGTTCTATGCGTGATGCCAATTAATACATTACAAAACTGGTTAAGTGAGTTTAACATGTGGATTCCCCGTCAATCTGAGGACGGTAGCATACGTCCTAGAAACTTCGATATATTTGTTTTAAATGATCAACAAAAGAACCTTACTGCACGGGCGAAGGTTATATTAAATTGGGTTCATAAAGGAGGCGTGTTACTTATAGGATATGAATTGTTTCGATTACTTGCACTGAAACTAGTAACAACGCGTAAGAAAAAGGGTAAAAACCTTACAGCAAATGATGCGCACGATTCTAGTAAAGATCTCATGAATATGGTGTTTGAAGCTTTAGTAAAACCTGGACCGGATTTGGTCATTTGTGACGAAGGACATAGAATTAAAAATTCTCATGCTGGCATCTCACTTGCCCTTAAACAAATACGAACGCGTCGTCGCATAGTCCTAACTGGATATCCATTGCAAAATAATCTATTGGAATACTGGTGCATGGTTGACTTTGTACGTCCGAATTATTTGGGCACACGAACGGAATTTTGCAACATGTTTGAGAGACCTATACAGAATGGTCAGTGTGTAGACTCTACACCCGATGATATCAAGTTAATGAGATATCGAGCTCATGTTCTGCATTCCTTACTGCTGGGCTTTGTACAACGACGTTCGCACACCGTGTTGCAAAGTACATTGCCACAAAAATTGGAATATGTAATACTTGTTCGAATGACACCGTTTCAACGGAAACTCTATGATACCTTTATGACCGACGTTGTTAGAAAAAAGGCTTTTCCCAATCCACTAAAAGCATTTGCAGTCTGTTGTAAAATTTGGAATCATCCTGATGTTTTGTATAACTTTCTAAAAAAATGTGAGACTGATTTAGATTTAGAAATTGATGAAGAATCGTCTAAGACCACCTCAAACTCAGTTATTGATCCAAACAATTGTATGCCGAGTAATGCAGCACCAATCATCACTCAACCAATAAATAATGGATGCAATGACAATGACAATGAAAGTAATAATGTTGAACTTATTAAATCGGCGCCCAATGAAACAACTGACACCTTTAATAACTCAACTACATCAGACTTTAATAAAAGCTATGAGAATAAAAGGTAAGTGAAAGGAACCCAATACAAGGTTAATCAATTCACTTAAAGCATCCAAACTCAAGTCGATACACTCATATAATCCTTTAAAAATAAAACACAAATGATTCATGAGTATTTTGTTTATGTTATTTCATTGTTTAATTAGTTTATGAAGATATTAACAAGGCTAGGAATAAAACAATCTTTACACGTTTTCATAAATTATTTATTGCATTTTTAGTGGACAATTTCGTGCAGAAAAGGAGGACCAGCTCAACTATGGAGGTTACAATTGCGAAGGAAAGGGCAATTATTGGATGGATTCTACTATACTTTCTAAGCCAAGTTGTGTGGAAGTGATAAAACCAAGTGATTCGACCATGGCAAAAGATTTTGAGTCTATCACGGGATCATCCGAAATAGTTGACTTGGATACAAATGAAATAAAAACTGTGGAGAGGAGTGTATTGTCAACATCGATTAATCAACACAATAATAGTGAATGTTTAAAGTTAAATTCTACAGAGAATAACATAAAGAGTGGCAACAGTATTATTATGAATAATGAAACAAACAAACGAGTGATAAAGTCGAAAAGAAATGATGAATTTTCATGTTCCTGGGCTCTTGACATTATGAAAAACTACGTATCTGGCCAAATATCAAGTTCACCCAAAATGGAAATATTTTTTTGCATTATGAAAGAAAGCATATTTGCTGGTGACCGAATATTATTGTTTAGTCAAAGCTTACTCACTCTGAACCTTATTGAAGGATTTTTAAAAACAAGTTATGTACCAGGCAGTACAAGCTTATGGACTCGCAATTTCTCCTACTTTCGTAAGTATATATTATGTTCTTGTTTTATAAGCTCCATCTATGATTAGCAATTTGTTTATGAATAGATCCCTTTATGTTAAATATCTATTTAAAAGATGACAATACAATTAACCTCGTCATCGCACGTGAATCTGTTTCCCTGGAGCATCTTTTTGAGATCTGTGAAGAGCCAATAATCGCTGGAAGCCAAATCTGGCGAATATGCCGGTTACGGGCGCAATTCGCAGCGTAGCTCATTCAATTTGACCATTGTTGCCATTGATTTGTCAGACGGTGCATAATCTTGGTGGAACAGTGGTTTCTTCTTTGCCATATGGGGACGTTTTTGCTTGATTACGTCGGCCAAACGATTCAATAATGCCTTGTAGTATTCACTATTGATTGTTTTTCCTTCCCATTTTGCCAACAACTTTTTGCATATGCAAATAATCGTGCAAAATAGTAAACAGACTGCCTTCGGATATCTTCAAGTTCTCAGCTATCTCCAACAAGTTCAACTGACAAAACAATTTTGCGCACTTTAATCACATTTTGTGGACAAACTGCCGTTTTTGGGCGTCCTGAACTATTAGCGTCTGTTGTGCTCGCACGACTGAATTTAAAATCATTGTACCAGCTGCAAACGGATGATTTTGACGGTGCAGAGTAATGCCGGGTAATGCTTATCAAGCCACAGTTTGTCTTCGGTCGTATTCGACTTAGTAATGTCCGATTGTTGCAACGCAAACTAGTCTCTCAATTTTAGAGCTATCTTTATGAAAATTATAGGTTTTTAAGAGGATAATATCGTTGCATTTTTGCGAAAGTAGCGTATGTCGCTTTTAATGCAGAATTACTAGAAAATCTTTGCCTCGCATTTCTGCAAAAATTTTTACTTTATTCAATATAGTTACTGAAGAAATTTAGTTTCTCTTTTATTATTGTTTGAAATTGTATTTTGGCCTAATTGTCGCCACTTTATTCTTTTTTTAGAAGTACCGCTAATTTTTAATTAAACAATATTTATTTAAACACTATATAAAAGTGTCATTATTATACGAGCATTCACTATTACCTCAACGGTAACTTTTATGTGTAGCTTTGGAATCAGTCCATATTAAGTGGGTGAACTCGAGAAAATCCTCAACATAGCGCAGACATAGCGTCATTTGAATTATGAGACTTGTGTCCGTTGTTTCATCACAAATTATGGAAAAATATTTCGGTCTCTTAACTTTTTCGACAATCTTGCAGGGAATTACTTGGCCGATAATATCGATAATTTCATTCTGTACTGTTTTGCTAATCAAAGTACAATTTCGCAATGTCGTTTCCAAACGATGGTTTCAATTTTGGTCTCCAGAACTCAATCGGAATGCCAGCAGTGACCGAAAATACCTTCTTTGCCAGAAGAGGCATCTTCTCTTTTCTTTTTCCTTGGCTTATGGATGATGATTACTTTCGTTGTTCACTTTACCCCTACGCAATTATTTTATGGGTTGTATTTAAATACATATCTGCTCCTGCTCCTTTTCCGCAATACTATAAATTCGCAAAATGTATGTTTATGAAGTAAATTACAGTGGCGTGCAAAGCGGGTACACTGTTGCAAATTAATTTTAAGGTTTTTTTTTAGATTCCTTAACTATTTTGTTATAATTGAGAATATAAAAGAAGAATATAACATTGAATACAAACTTTTTTCTTAGATTTCTTAAATATACTAGATGGGGTGAAAAGTAACCTCCTTTACCGCCATAATACACTGCTACTGCAAAAAAGTTTCTAGTGCCTTGTAGTCCGTTCTTATTTAGGAAAGCACGCCAAATTTCTTTGCGATACTGCCAGTAGTTTTTTTTTTTGACAGCTAATTTTCGTTAACGTGTTTGGCATCATGTGCAGTATGGACAAAAACGATTTTCGTCCTCTCATAAAACATTATTTTTTGAGAGGCAAAACGGCGAAGGAAACAAAAGAAAAATTGGACAAATATTATGGGGCTAATGCTCCGTCAGATTACACCGTCAAATATTGGTTTCGAGAGTTTCGTGGTGGCCGCAACTCCACTAACGATCAAGGCCACATCGGCAGGCCCTCGGATGAGGTCACAGAGGAAAATGTCGAAAAAATCCATAAGATGATGTTCGCAGACAGGAAAGTAAAATTTTGTGAGCTTAGGAGATGTCACAAGGAACAGTATTGAGCGCACAAACCATATCCTAAACGAGATTTTTCATATGAAATATTTATCCGGCCGATAAGTGCCGCGAAACTGGCTCCAGACCAAAAACACGAGAAACAAAATTATTTGGGGCTTTAATTACTTCCCTATCCTCCTTTTTCATACGATTTGGTTCCCTCAGATTACAATCTCTTTTCAAACCTCAAAAGATGGCTCATCAATAAAAAATTAAGCTCACGCGAGGAATTTTTCGAAATTATCGACACCGCGGAGGAGTATTTTGCAGACCTTCCGGAAAATTATTTTTCGGACGGGATCAGGAGTTTGGAAAATTGCTGAATTAAGTGTATCGACCTAAAAAGCGGTTAAATTTAATAAAATAAAAAAACATTTAAAAAAATTGTTTTTTTCATTCCCAAGGAGGTTACTTTTCACTCCACCTAGTATCTTAATATTTGAGAATACAAAATAAACATGTAACACTCAATTGCGCGAAATGAATAAAAAAACAAAAAAAAACTTGTATGTACTCAAAAATGCTAGTTGTAAATAAATACTATACAAATATTTGTTTAGTATTTTGAGGAAAACCAATGAAATCCATTATTTTATTTATACAATTTGGCATATTCTCTACCATATTTTGTAACAACTTCTTTTCAATAATGTTTTATTCCTGCTCTTCAGATTTTTTGTAAAAAAAACAATCGTATATTTAAAAATTTTCAATCAGATTTATATCATCGAAAGCACTAGGTTTTGTTTTTCTCTATGGATATCTGGCAACCCCCTTAGACAATCACACTTATTTAAATATTCACGTTCAATACATATTAATCTGTTTAATCCTTCTCTTTCGATCGCTAACTGTCAAGCACGCGCCACTCCCTAACTTTTTAAAACTTATACATTCAATCGAAATAAATCTTAAGCATCAACTCCATCATTCATTGCATTAAATTCCATAAAGCATCAAACAAAACTCTTGTTCACAACAACTCCATTCCTTAATAGAAATAATCAATTAGAAATGAAGATCTTCAAGAAGAAATTGTACATGTCCATATTAAAGCTGTTAAAGAAATTATGAGAAATGCACTATGGGAAAAAGTTAATTTTTTTAACATTTTTTCAATTTTTAAGTTATTTAAAATTTTAAAAAATTTATAATTTTTTTTTATTTACCTTTAAAAACTCTTTAATAAATATTTTTGTTGATTTTTACCGCCTTCAGCAACAGTTAAATTATCGATTAAATTTGACTAAATTTTGAAAATGGAAAATATCAACCATGGCGTGTTCTATAAATCATTAAATACAAAGTCCGCAGTCAATGTGCGTTAATATCCATTTTCTGATGTGTTGCTGATGTATTTGTAAGACTTTAATTAAGTATTGAATTTGTAATTTGTGTGGCCTGTAACTTTAGTTGAGTCGAGCTGAGACAAAAGTTAAAAATGAGAAGATTTTAAATAATCTATTCAAAATGTACATCCATTTTAGTTTTTTGCCCGTTTTGTGCCCCATTTTCCAAAAACTTACATGTTGCAGCTTTATAAACAGCAACAATAATCGCCAAAAAACAGTTTTGAAGAAGCATCTTAATAAGGAACAACATAATTTAATAACACAAAGTAGAGTAGTTTCGTCTTTACATTAAGCTAAAATTAACAAAATGACACCCATTTTGGAGCGCTTCAAGAAAATTAATTAACAATTGCTTGCGTCTTACATATCGATATGCTAAATTTACTAGAAATATAATGCAAGAGAAAGGTTGGAATACGATTGACTTACACGAATGCAGGACCCCAAATCGAGCGAAAGAATATCTAAAAATTTTTGTTTTTATATTTATCTCCGTAAATATAAAGCTGACGTGGACTAAAAAAAGTTCAATTCCGAAATTCAGTCATACTTTTAGTAATACAACACAAAAGTCTATCTTTAAAACTGGAGTTGTAGCCATTATGGAATGGTGGGCAGAAGACAAATTCTGCAAGGTTACCTTCAGTACGCCGAATATTGCCTTTCCTTATTGTTCATTTATTTATTTTAAATAATTAAACTTACATAATTACTAACGCAAACCATAAAATCAAATCGTACAAAACAATCATTTTTTATGTGATTTTAAAATTATTTTCAATTAACAAAAAAATAATGTTATCATATCAAATGATGTAAATATAATTCTTGACATAACATATTTGTGTAGTAATAACTATTATTAATTAATTTTATTTTTATAGGTTTGGATGGTTCAACGTCTTCGCAGGAAAGAGAAAGACTTGTCAATGAGTTTAATAGAAACCCTAATATTAAACTTTTCCTTATATCGACCAGAGCAGGATCCTTGGGTATTAATTTGACTGGCGCGAACAGAGTTATAATATTCGATGCCAGTTGGAATCCTTGTCATGACACACAAGCTGTATATAGAATTTATAGGTAAGCAATGAATTATAAGTTCTAGATTACTGTAGTATTAAAACACGATTTCAACACAACTCTTAAACAACGAATTTAATTATTACTGATATATAATGTATATTGTCTAATCTTTCTTTTTAGGTATGGACAAACAAAGCCATGCTATGTGTACAGAATTGTAATGGATAAGTGTCTAGAAAAGAAAATTTATGACAGACAAATCAAGAAACAAGGAATGTCTGATAGAATAGTAGATGAGTGCAATCCCGAAGCGCATCTATCTATTAAAGAAATAACAAACTTATGCCACGACTACAGTTCTGATGACGATCGAATGGATAATGAAAGTCATAAATCTGATGAAACAGCTCAAAAAAATGAGTCAAGTGCGCCACAACCAAAAATAAAAGAGGATACTATTCAACCTACTACAGATCACTTGGATCCCCTTATTAACACGATTGTTAAATTACATGCAAACTATATAACTAAGGATCCCTTTCTGCATGAAAGTCTATTAGTTGATCAAAAGGATAGAAAATTATCTCAAGCTGAAAAAAGGCAAGCTCACCGAAGCTATGAGCTTGAAAAGAAGGCGTCTGTAAATCAAAAACTAACATATGGCTCAGGGAAAATGCAATACAAAATTGTTAACCAGGATGGTACGGTCATTAATCGACCAGTGGCATCGGTAAGTTAAATAAAACCAGAACATAAGGCCTTCTTCGGCATGCCGAAGGTTTTATACCCTAGCAAATTCTTATCCGCTCCGATCGTTCCTGTACTAAATAAAGGGTTATTTTTTAAGAGCTATGAGAAAATTTAAAAAAAAATACATAAAATTCAGAGCAATGCATGAAATCTTTATTTGAATCGATAGTATGGTCCATATAATTGAATGTTTGAAGATTATTTCATGCAAATGTTGACTGCGCCTCAAATGGTCCATCCGCTTAGTCCAATTTTGGCATACTCTTTCCAACATTTCGGCCGGCAGCTCACGAATAAATTCTTCAATGTTGTCCTCCAATGCGTCAATTGATGCGGGCTTGTCTGTATAGACATTAGATTTAGCATAGCCCCACAAAAAATAGTCTTAAGGCGTTAAATGGCACGCAATTTGCACTTTGCAAGCGTTGATCGTTTGTAAGACGATTCATGGTTAAATTATAGACCAAACTGAAGATGTTTGATAATGCTACAAAACACGAAACGTGCGACAGCTGTTTAAACCAGTGTTGACAAAAAGATAATAGCTAAAAAATCACCCTTTATAACTTGCAACAGAATAAAACTTATTGTATGCCGAACATCATTTTAGAAAATTGGTATCCAAAATAATAAAAATAATACTACATTACATAATTGCATTATTTTATTTAATTGCTCCAATGAATTACAATTAAATCGCACAGCAGCAAACTACATTTTTAAACGTTTTATTGACCTAGTGGCTTATACGTTTTAATGCGGTCTATAGTATAATTTGCAACATCTATTTATAATAAATAATAATATATTATTGTTTTATACAATTTTAGATAAAACCACTTCAGACAAAAAAAACTACTCCTATTGCCGGAGGTCGATCAACACGCTGGATTCCAGCTGAAGTGTGGCAAAGACAAGGAATGACTGCTCAAGAAATGACCCTACCTCTAGGTAAGACCATTCTTTCAAGTTATTTAACTAAATTAAATTTATATTTTTATATCATGGATTTTAAAGAATAATTCAGAAGGGTTCTGAGACTACAGCCAACAAATTTTGTATGCCTTGTGACCCTTTTCAGCCTCTGTAAATAGATCAAAATTGAATTACAAGCGTTACTTTAAAACTAGAAGATTCATTCAAATAAATATATGCGCATCATGTTTATTTATTAACTTAAAAACCTTTGAAAAGAAATTCTTATTGACTTCCAAACATTCAAAACAGGACTTATTTAAAAGACATTCGACAAATAACAACTAAAAAATTGAGTTTGAAATTAGAGTAGAAAACATTGATTACTTTATCGCCAACTTAATATTGTACTTGTAAGATTTATATTTTCTTTATTTTAAATCATTCACGTCTACTCGTCTGGCGCTTTCTCGAGACTCGCATTTCCTCCATCGTGCACGGTCGATGACAATATATCGAGTGCTCGTTTCTTATCGATAGTTACAGTGTTACCTTATCTTTAGCTTATATTATATTTAAACAATTTACATACCTTACATATATTATAACTTGTATATGTCGGAGAATATAATTTATTGAAGACAGATGTTAGAGTGTAAAGCACTATGTTCAGTTAAGATATGTATGAAAGTAAAGGATAACATTGAGTTTATCGGATTGAGTTGTTATTTTACTTATGCGTAGAAGACTATTGAATGAAAGAGTCTACCGAATGTGGCGCAATAAAGGATTGAAAGGGTTCAAGAGAAAACCGAAAGAGAACAATATATAGAAGAGGAGCTATTATCCCGGCTGCAGGCAGTGACAGCTTGCCGGCTGAACGATTCTCATAAAGTAATTTTATTGCAACTCGCTGCGCGTTTACAAAAATAATGAACAAATGCACCCATCATGCACCGATATATATGTAATCTGGCAACCCTGTCGGTACCGATCGAGTGGACAGCCCTTTTAAAACTAACAAAATAATCGATAGTCGTGGTCAATGCGCGAAGTCGTCAAGTAGTGCAAAAGTTGTCAAGTAGAGCTGGAAAAACATCGATATTTACGTACATCGATGTTTCGATATTTTTCATAAAAATATCGATGTATCGGTATATCGACGTTTCTTAGAGCGCAAGCTGTTAATTTATATAATTAATTTAATAAAAAAAAAAAGCAACAGTCGCGCGGCACGCGACAGTTGGATACCCTTCGACCTACGTTCCTATGTATGTACACATATACATATGCATATGCTTTTAAATTATTGCCGACAGATGGCGCTCGCGCTTTGCGCTCGCCCGCCTCCCTTGTTAGCTGACACAAGCACTTGGTTTTATGCACATACTTTCTTAAATAACTTCTGTGTTTATTGTCCGATCGGATTGCAATTTCGAGAATATGTAGATATTTTAATGAGCTTAGTATATGTTAAAGTTAGAAAGTTGTATCTTTTATACAGCGCTTACAAATTAAGTTCAAAAATTAAATTATTAATTTGCGGGGGCGGTGGGCGTGGCACCTAACATTTGAAATAAACTTGATCAGCTTATAGTACACAGGAGTCTTCCTGCCAAATTTGGTAACTCTAGCTTTTATAATAGCTGAGATCTGTGCGTTCACACAGACAGACGGACGGACGGACAGACGGACAGACAGACAGACATGGCTCAATCGACTCGGCTACTGATCCTGAGCAAGAATATATATACTTTATGGGGTCTGCCACGCCTCCTTCTGCCTGTTACATACATTTGCACAAAGTTAGTATACCCTTTTTTGACCATTTTCAATGGTCGAAGGGTATAAAAAATTGGAGTTTCCGAGGCGTCAAGTTCTAACGATTGATCCTTATGAATAACGACGAAATAAGACGAAAATACTAAGTAATCATTTTTTGTTTTCGGCTTGGTTTAGAAGATATAGCCACTAAGCACATAGAGACCTCAAACAGCGTCAGAGCTGTGTGCACAAGCTCGCATATGAATGTATGCGTTGCTTGTGAAGTTTGTCAACAGCGAAATGCACTGGCAGCCTGAAGTCAATTTTGTGTTTCGGCGTCGAGAGCCTAGAGACTGAGGCACAGGGCCGTAGCGAGGGTTTTACCCGCCCCTGTGCAAGACTTATCAGGGACTCCTACTTGAATTACCTTAATTAATAAATATATTTGTGTTTACCAAAGGAATTGAATTGTACAAATATATCCCCATTTATAAAATTTTTTTGTTTGGTAACCGTAAGCCCCTGACAGTTTAGAGCCCTTCTGGCCCGCACACCCTGCGCACTTCCAGCTACGGGCCTTGCTAGCGTGAAAGCAACTATGTGTTTGTTTTTGTCTTTGTGATCGAGAGCTAAGAGACCGAATTACAGTGAGCCAAAATGTTTATTTGGCGGCAATAACTTTTAACATCTAAAAACATGTGTAATTATAATTTACTGAGTAGATAGATTAAATATTCATAATTATATTATATTCTGTATATCAAATTTATAATATGAAAAATAGTTGTGCAACAACTTTATTTTTATTTATATTTTTACTTATTTTGACAAATTTATGAATCAAAACTAAAAAATTCTGAATACATAAATATATATCTACAAAATAAAATTATCCTCATTAAACAAGCCACATGTTTTCGAAATTTTCGCCCCAAGATAACCGTTTTTGCCCACTGTGCCTCAGTCTCTAGGCTCTCGACGCCGAAACACAAAATTGACTTCAGGCTGCCAGTGCATTTGGCTGTTGACAAACTTCACAAGCAACGCATACATTCATATGCGAACTTGTGCATACATACACGCATACATGGAAACGATCGCACAGCGCAAAGAAGTACGCGCATGCTTATCGTTCCACTGTCGTTGTGCGAGTGCTATGCACTCGAGCTACCCCGGTCGAGCGTTTATTCTCAATGCTTCTGTTCTGCTTCTTCTCTGGGGTGGCTGGTTCGAAAAATCAGCCTCTAACAGCGCCAAAGCTGTTGTGTTCATTGCTTAGTGATATAGCCTTTGAAAAGTCCTGATTTCCCATATAAAATTCTCAGCTAAATATCGAACATCGATGTTTAAAAACTTCGATATTTTCAAAAATTTAAAAATATAGATGTATCAATACATCGTCGTTAATTTTTTGCAGCTCTATTGTCAAAAGAGTCGAAAGCTGAAGCCGAACTCAGCAGCACAATTATTAAGTTAATAAATTATCTATTCCAACACATTACTAAAACCTAATTATCTTTATCTGAAAACTATTGATATAAAACTTATATGATTTGAAATCTTAAATCTTACATATATAACTAAACAAAACTTAATACTTAAATCTTAAATGTTACATTTATAACTAAACAAAACTTAATACTTTTACAGATGTGGTCATACCAACAAATTCGTCTGATAAATCAAACATAATACTCAAAGCTGGGCAGCGAGTTATGGTCCTTAAATCTTCGAAAGGAATATACATGCAGTTGGACAGTGGGAAAATAATTGCAATACGGACTACATCCAAACGAACAGATAGTGAAAAAAGCAGCAAAGATGACGTTATTGATATAACATCTGACTGTGATACAGATACTCCCAAGTCCAAGTCATCAGAGAAAGGTAAGCAAGTTAACCTTAAATATGCAAAATAAAAAGCCCCAGGGGGCCGATCAAAATTCGTTTGCCTATGTGCTTTAACGTAAAATAGGGGATTACATTTTGCAAGGCTAATTAACATTGTATTTTTTGTTATTTACAAAATCCATACAAAATCAAAGTCGGCTGACTACATTTTAGCAGGCGAAATATTTTTTTTTTAATTTTCAGCACGTAATAAATATTGTATTAAAAACATCGATAAAACAGGCCCACAAAAAAAAAAAAGTTTCATGATCTGGGTAAGCGGCATATGCAGTTATATGTATTTAGGGTCGCTAAATCCGAATCCGAGGTCAGAATATCGCCATCACGTCTGGACTTCGACATAACCTTACAAAACTGAAAAACCTTAAAATATCCCCCAAAAGATATAGAATCCTGATCTGAGCATGCGGTATATGTAATAACATGTATTTTGTCCTTCTAAGTCCGAATCCGAAGTCAAAATTTACGTAGCACATTTGAGTTTCGACTTAACCTCAAAAAACTCAAACAATTTTTAAAGCCCCAAAAAATAATGGGTGGTCATGATCGGGTCATGCGATATATGTTTCTATATGTTTTTTTGCCTTCCAAATTTGAATCCGAAGGCAAAACCAGCCTATCACGTTTGAATTTGTACCTAACCTAAAAAATTTTTCAAAAACTTCCAAAAATTTTGAACTTTTTTTTAATATTGGGTTAGGGTGTATTCAAATTTAATATAAAAAAAGCTTTCCCACTGGTATATCCCTTTTTGAGCATTATTTTATCAGTATTCGGAATAGATTCATATGACTAATGATTTTTTGCTTCAAAACTGTATTTTTTCTAATAAAAAACATAAATTAAATATTTGATTCTACATATTTGCATAAATGTAGTAATAAATTATCAAAAAAGTTTAAAATTTTGGACGTTTTTCAAAATTTGTTTAGGTTAGTTTGAAATTCAGACGTGATTGATTAGTTTTGAAATTGGATTTGGATTCGGAAGGTCTAAAAACATATGGAAACATATATCGCATGACCCGATCATGACCACCCATTATTTTTTGGGGTTTTAAAAATGTTTTGAGTTTTTTGAGGTTAAGTCGAAACTCAGATGTGCTACGTAAATTTTGACTTCGGATTCGGACTTAGAAGGACAAAATACATGTTATTACATATACCGCATGCTCAGATCAGGATTCTATATCTTTTGGGGGATATTTTAAGGTTTTTCAGTTTTGTAAGGTTATGTCGAAGTCCAGACGTGATGGCGATATTCTGACCTCGGATTCGGATTTAGCGACCCTAAATACATATAACTGCATATGCCGCTTACCCAGATCATGAAACTTTTTTTTTTTTGTGGGCCTGTGTAATCTTTAGTGATGGAAATCAAAAATGTTATTTAGACAAGCGAAACAAATGCTAATCAATTGTTTCGCTTACGAAATGGACACTTTCAATACAACAACAGATTTAATAGGTTTTTAAAAAGTTTCCACAAACTGCATAGACGGGAGATCACCTGGGACGCTAACAACTCAGCCAATACAGTAAAATTTATGTTTACAAACTTGGCCATAGATATTATTGTGGATTGTTTGTTTCTATTTACAATGTGAGCAGTATTTTATATTTTAGCCCGCCAAAAAATGCTTAAATTCTGGCAAAGCAAAGTATGTTAAAATGGTCACACTGGACGCCGGAATAATGTACAAAATGTAGACAAGTAATTTTAGTTCATCTGGAGACAGGCCTTTAGCAATTAAAGTTTACAGTAACTGTATACTTTCCCATTTTATCAAAGTCGAAAAACTATGACCGATACCTTTTATATTCACAATCCGTCAGTAATAAATAATTTTATAAAAGAATCTCCCAGCAAGAAGAGCCAAAGCTGTTAACGGAATGCCGAAGGTTTTAATTTGCAAAAGATCGCAAATTATGGAATTTATTAATTAACTAAACAAATTTTGTTTTATTAATATATATGTACAAATATAGATTGTTATTTAGAAGTTAACATTAAAAATTAAATAAATTGCAGATAAATCAATGGATGCGGAACAGAGCGTAAATGATACGGAAAACAATGATTCCTTGCAAGTTGATCCGCCCAAGCCAGCATCTTTTAAAGGACCAGGAACCGAGACGAAGGAGCACCAACAACCTAAACAAGAAATACTGCAAAGTAATAACCAAACACAGAGTTTAGAGAGCATGCCAGTATCTACGCATCCGATGGCTGATAATTTGGAATATCCAAAGCAACAACTGTACAAGCATGAATCACAGATGCCTAATGTAGAAACATATAATCCTAGCCTCAATATTCAAACTAATACACCCCATCAAGCTGTTATTCCCAACACCGAATTCACTGAAAACTCTTATTTTGCAAACAAAAACGTGCAACACTCATTTCCACCACAATATTATAATTACTACGACAATAAGAACCCACCTTCAGCCAGCAATTATCATCTGAATAATTATGCGCCCTATGGTCATTTCAATTTTGCTCCATATCATTCCAACTTTCACTCAACACCCGGATACAGCGGCGGTTCTTCTTCCTATATTAACTCCACATTTCCTAGGCAACCTTGGAATTCAGTTGGGAATCATCAGCCCAGTAATGAATCGATTCGTCAACAACCATATATGGGGAATACATACTCACTAAATGAATGGTCCTCCCAATAAACAATGTAATCAAGTTAAAACTACATTATTAAATAACGTTCGATTAATTTATTTTTTAGACTAGTAAATTCTCTTGAGAAATAGAACTAAATACCAAATAAGAATAGTTTGTCATTCCAAACATAGTTTATTAAGGATAAATAAACATAGCGAATAAATATAAACAAAAAGGATGAACTTCTTACACTTTACTTTCACTTTTTATAAATAGAACAACTATTCAATCAATCTTAATCTGTGAACTGTAAATAAAAGAACAATTTGTGAATCTGTACAATTTTATGGTGATTTTGGCTATACTTACCGTTGATGGAAATTAGAATGCTTCCAATTGCTGCACGGTATGTGTCAGGACGAACCAGGTTTGGCCCGATTAATCACAAAGCTACCATTGAGTCTATTGGCAGATTTCAGTTATTTTTCAAGATATTGCAACCAATTTACTACATAGATAGTGTTGTTTTACCCTATAACCAATGAAAATGCTCAAAAAAGGGTATACAAGATTACTTTACAACCAGTAAGAAAAGCAACAGTCGCGCGGCACGCGACATTGGGATACCCTTCTACCTATGTCGCTATGTATGTACACATATACACATATATGCACATGCTTTGAAATTATTCTCAACAGATGGCGCTCGCGCCACAGGCACAAGCACTAGCTGACACAAGCACTTGGTTTGATGCTCATACTTTCTTAAATAACTTCTGTGTTTATTGTCCGATCGGATATAATTCGTTCATAGATAATCCATTCACCTTAGTAAATGTTAAAGTCAGAAAATTGTATTTTTTATACAGCGCTTACAAATTGCGTTCAAAAATTCAATTTTTGATTTTCGTGGGCGAACTTGAAACTTGATCGCCGTATAGTACACAAGAGTCTTCCTGCCAAATTTGGCAGTAATAGCTGAGATCTGCGCGTTCACACAGACAGACAGACATGGCTCAATCGACTCGGCTACTGATCCTGAGCAAGAATATATATACTTTATGGGGTCAACCACGCCTCTTTCTGCCTGTTACATACATTTGCACAAAGTTAGTATACCCTTTTTTGACCATTTTCAATGGGCGAAGGGTGTACAAATTTAAATAAAGGGAGACAGACCTCACAAAGTATATATGTACGTATGTATATTCTTGATCACGATCACTAGGGGTTAATTGTGTAATCTCCGGATATCCGTCTGTCTCAGCTATTATAAAAACTAAATTCGCTATGAAGGTTGCCAAATTTGCTCAACAGATAAACATATGAATATTTAGATGAATTATAAATCCATCTATCCTCAAAATCAATGTTTTATGTGTAAAACTTATATATTCTTTATTTGAATTCATTTACGTGTACTCGTCTGGCGCTTTCTCGAGAGACTCATCGCACTTCCTCCATCGTGCACGGTCGATTACAATATATCGAGTGCCCGTTTCTTATCGATAGTTATAGTGTTACCTTATCCTTAGCTTATATTAAATTTAAACTATTTACAGATGAGATTAACATAACAGACAAACTTTGGCATATCGTGAATAAGCTCTACACTTAGATGAGTGCAAATAGTCTGGTAAACTTACTCGGTCCTTATACTGACAATTTGCCAAAGAACACGAGAAGCCTGCATGGTATGCATGCCTTTTACGTATATTTAAAACTGTCTTTATAAAATCATATGGCTAATATCAATAACTGACGAGACTTGTTTGGAATTATTGTCTCAGAAGAGCTTCGGTAGGTATTCGCAAGAAACACTTCTAATGGAATAGGGGATTCTCAGAAGGGCAGCTGGGTATCTCACTTAGAGTCGCAGGAACAGTTTAAAACTGCCTTAAGTTCGTTTTGCAGAGTAAAGCGCTTTCCCAATGACCCGGAATTCTTTCTAGCCACGCCGATGTCTGCACAATGACGTTAATTCTTTGGCTGCTATGTCGAACTCTAAAAGTATTTAGTGGGTTAAAACTCTTCCGCGTCAGTCCTGTCCCACCTCCGCTAGTCGCTACTCAGGACGAGCTTCACACTAGGGGAGATTAAAAGTATTCATTTTCAATCAGGGGAGCTTTGCTGATCATTAATCAGTTCCCTATACCAAAGAAGATTGAACTCTTAATTGTTTCTTTGGCAGAACGTAAGCTTGTAATACCTGCATTCTCAGATGACTATACCACATGATGGTGAAACCTTACTTAAGTTTTCACCAACTATGAACAAGTTAGGTTTCACCAACACCTGAGTTCTTACTATGAAACTATCCCTACTTACTTTACGAACCCCATGCAATGTGTTTCATCATTTCGAGTTTTGCATGAAATATTCGTAAAGTCGCCAGAAGTTTACCAGTAATCATAGGTTTACTAGAGTTACTACCCATGTTAAGCATGACCATTTGCCACCTCTAGAACGGCAAGGTAGCTTATCTCTCGCTCACAGGGGAACTTCGCGCCAGCCCCTCTTTAGCGATGGGGGCATTTTTAACTCGACTTCATCGCATGTTCAAGGTCGGCTTCTGGCAGTGGAAGCATGCCAGTCTAATTAGGGAATTACCAAACTTCGCAATCTACAACAGATAAAAAGTTTACAGACAAAGAAAATCTATTTTAAATTCACCGTTGTATTATATATTTATGAGTTTCCGCAACGTCAAAAGTTGAGCAAGGGGCAGGAACAGGCTATTATAGCCTTTACTCTAAGAACATCTACGCGGCTTTTGTCCAATCCTGACATCTTAAATTCTTGTGCGAAGACGGTCATCTGAAGACAAAATGGAAGAAGAAGAATACAATAATTAAAAGGTTTAAATGTTTCAAGTCGTGTTCATATTTATGGATTGCCTTTGTTTAATCAAAGTGTTTTGTACCTTCGAAGAGGGTATTTTGGCCATAAGGAGGCATCTCCGACCTTATACAGTATATATATATTCTGAATCAGAAGTAACAGAAGTATCGAAATAACATAGTCATGCCTGTCTGTCCGTCTGTCTGTTGCAAGGCAAACAAGTTTTGAAGTTTTAAAGCTATGAAGATCTGACAACTCTCTCAATTTGCCACTAATAGATATTAATCTGTTAAATTTATCGATGACTCGATTGACTTCGCTATAACTATAGGTATTCCACAGCACCTCATTACAGCAGAGTCACTACCAGACTTGTCCTCAGATCACTCTCCAGTCATATTTAGCTTTCCACAGCAGCCCCGGTTAATTGAGAAGCCTTATAGGCTTACAAATAACCAAACTAACTGGTCCAAATACTCTAAATATGTCGGTTCTCATATCGACGCCTCAGGATTGCCAAATACCGAAACAGACATTGACAACCTGAACGGTTCGCTTGTTTTGACCCTAGTTGCAGCAGCAACAGTCTCAACTCCACCAGACCCCCTGCTCCTATGAGATACAACCTAACCAACAGAGATATCGAGAATATGGTGCTTGAAAAACGACGTTTGCGCAGAGAGTGGCAAAAGTACCGATCGCCGAGCTCGAAACAAAAACTAAAAGCTGCGACGCGTTTGCTCACCAGAACACTCCAACTAGAGGAAGAAAAGGCACAATACGAATACATTGAGCAGCTCTCACCAACCAGCACAAAACACTCTTTATGGAAAGCCCACCGACACCTCCAGGCACCAACAGAGGCTATCACACCATTGCGAGATGCCCATGGAAATTGGTCCCGAAGCGATGAACAAAGAGCCCACACCTTTGCTGACCACCTACAAAAAGTGTTCCAGCCTAACCCGCCTACAAACACTTTCATCCTCCCCTTGTCACCTAGCAATTGCGCACCGCTGGAGCCAATGGTTTTCAGACCAGATGAAATAGCGAAGACGGTTAAGGAATTAAAACCTGGAAAATCGCCTGGACACGACATGATTACTTCCAAGATGAACAGTCGTCTGCCTCGATGTGCGCTGAACATGATTTGCAAGCTCTTCAACGGAATTGCTAAGCTTGGCTATATTCCTACACAATGGAAAAAGTCAGTAGTAATAATGGTTCCCAAGCCAGGAAAAGATTAAACGTCACCAGCTTACTACAGGCCAATAAGTTTGCTAACCACCCTTTCCAAACTTTTTGAAAAGGTGCTTCTGCTACGTCTTCCGCCTTACATAAATCTCCATGACATTCCTACGCATCGATTCGGATTCCAAAAGAAGCATGGAACCATTGAGCAGGTGAACCGAATCACAACGGAAATACGCACTGCCTTCGAAAACCGTGAATACTGCTCTGCATTATTCATGGATGTAGCTCAAGCTTTTGATAGAGTCTGGCTTGACGGACTTATGTTCAAAATCCAGAAACTGCTGCCTCAAAACACCCACAAGCTGTTGGAGACGAACCTCTACAAGCGTACCTTCACAGTTAGATGCAACAGTATGTCCCATGACCATAACATCAACGCTGGCGTCCCCCAAGGTAGCGTCCTGGGCCCCGTCCTCTGTGTCCTGTTTACATCGGACATACCTACCAACTCCCAGCTAACAACGCACACGTTCGCTGACGATACTGCGATCCTCAGCCGATCCAGATCTCCAACGGAAGCAACCGCGCAACTAGCTCGCCACCTACTACTGGTGGAAACATGGTTTGCAGACTGGCGCATCTGCATCAACAAGGCCAAGAGCAAACATGTGACATTCACGCTCAATCGACGAACATGCCCTACTATAGTTTTACACAACACACCAGTTCCACAAGCTAGCGAGATAACGTACCTGGGAGTTCACCTAGACAGGCGGCTCACATGGCGTAGGCATATTGAAGCAAAAACTACAAATATGAAGCTCAAGGCAGCTAGTCTCCACTGGCTAATCAACGCCCACTCCCCCCTTAAACTAGAGCACAAGGTATTCATCTACAACTCGGTGATCAAGCCCATCTGGACATACAGCTCCGAGCTATGGGGAAGCGCGTCAAAAAGCAGCATAAACATAGTCCAGCGAGCCCAATCAAAAATTCTGCGCACTATAACTGGAGCCCCATGGTACCTTCGTAACGAGAACATACCTAGAGACCTGCAAATCAACCTAGTCATAGATGAAATACTTGACAAAAGGACAAAATACCTGAACAAGCTCGACGCTCACCCTAACCCCCTTGCCAAGCGATTATTGCGAGCTTGCAGTTCATCTAGACTGCAGCGTTTTGATTAATCTGCCCAGCTGTAACTTCTCAGGGCCGTTTAACAACAATTCAAATTAAAAAATTGTATTTTAAATTATATTAAGATTTGTAAACTTTTTGTTAGTCTCATAAACTGAGAAGATTCAATAAATAAGAAGAATTGAAAAAAAAAAAAAATATTTATCGATATCCTTTCAATCATCGTTAAGTCCTTCTCTTTCGATCGCTAACTGTCAAGCACACAACACGTGCCGCTCCATAACTTTTTAAACCCTGTACATTTAATCTGAATAAATCTTAAGCAACAAACACATCATTCATTGCATTTGATTCCATAAAGCGTCTACCAAAACTCTTGTTCACCACAAAGCTATCTTTCTAAACTAACTAATTACTTACTTAGTCCACATGTACATAGATACGTAACAGGCAGAAGGAGGCGTGGCAACTCCATGTCTGTCTGTCAGTTCTGTGTGAGCACACTGACCTTATCTATTATAAAACTATATACATATGTATGTATATATTATTTTCTTATATACTGTTTGGAAGTCTGGTACATAAAAAGCTGAGAGCGCCAGTGTATATCATTAAAATGAAACTTCTGGTTTTCATGGGACTTTATTAACTACTGTAATCTAGTAATTTATCAGTTTGTCCGATATAGATTAGTTTAACCTTGACGAGATATTTCTGTCACATAATAAAGAATCATAATCTAGTATTATCTTGAGAAACTTCAAGACTCGAGGACTGTCTACTTCGATTGACTGTGGCACGTGTAAAGGCTAGGAACATACATACATTGTACATACATATATAGATTCTCTTCCTCTACTGATAACAAATATAAGAAATATAAATACCTTACAAATTTTGGTATTTGGGGTATGCACTTTTAACTATTAATCATGCATGTATCTCATACCAGATGATATATGTATGTATGTATGTATGTGTGTATTTTGAATATGAAATAAGACAGACTTACATACAGCGTAAATATTCATTGCATTTTTCCTTTTGAAAGGAATTAGTTGACACACATACATATTTATTTATGTATGAATTTACTAAATCGGTTTAACAGTTTACATAATCTTAACCGGAGACTATATTCATACATATGTATGTTCATATCCACATATGCATTTAATTAATCTTCATATTTGTAATTACAGCAATATATACATATGCAGCATTATATATGTACATATGTATGTACAAATACAAATTAATTTGTGTGTAGGGTAGTATGTGTGTGTGTCTGGGTTCTGCAATAATATCGTTTTCACAGGTTAAACTGCTGCAGAATAATCGATAAGATAAAATTGAAAAAAGGATCATCTCGAGAGTCTTAATTAGAAAAAATTTAAAATTTAAAATTTACAGGTGCAGCGGATCGGAATGGCACTATCGAATATATGTACTCTGTATCGATATTTATTTCTCTTCTTTTTATTGCAAATTTAAACTGATATGCAATATAGAAGGGTATGTGAATATTTAAGTAAGTCCAACAGAAATCGGAGACGTGTTAATTGGCATGTTTATGAGGGATTGTTTTTAAACCATTCAGTTCGTCTGGCTGATATGTATGACATATGAATGTTTGTTTGTATGTATGTATGTGTCGTTTGTACACATATGTATGTATGTATATATTAAATCGTACGACATGTGCTAATCGGCAGTGGCACCGAACTTGGGTCGTGAACGTCTGTATTTCATCGAACATCTCCAGCCTACGTTTCTGCCTACATTGCACAGTGGGGCAAATTGCCAATCTAGCGACCTTTTCTTAATAGCAAACTAAGAGACAAGCCCGCCTACTTGCGAAAAACCTATACAAATTCATAAACAAACATAAGATAATTGAATAATTTGCATAATTTAAAAGAGAAAATATTAATGAATATTTCGAATTGTTTGTATTCGATGGAGTCTAGGTTCGTAACTCCCATGTATTTACCAAATCCATGTCTCGCCTAACAAGAAACGCAACGCGTGTCTTCATTACCTAGAGATATATTATATTTTAATCATTTAAATTATTTATAAGTTTATTAAAGTCCGTTTCGATAATGAAACTTATTGTATAGCAAAAAGGGGCCCGCCAGACTGCATTAAACACACATACATACATATGTACATACTTGTACTTGATCAGTATCAGTATCAGTAGCAAAGTCAACATAATATATGTACATATATACCTATATTATCAGTTTGTATGTCTGTTTCAACGATTCAACAACGCAAATGATTACTTCAAACCAGACACCAAGATTATAGTTGGGCGCGCCCGACAGCAAGATACCCAGCTCCCAATTTTGAAAGCTCCTATTATTCCCAATAACAGATTGTGCACGTAATCTACTGCCACATTTTGCTTTCTTGTTCTCACACACACAAGCACAGTCAACTACAGGAAATGCAACCTTTTGTAAATAGTTTAAATATAATATAAGCTGAAGATAAGGTAACACTGTAACTATTAATAAGAAATAGGCACTGGATATAATGTCATCGACCGTGCACAATGATGGAAGTGCGATCACTCTCTCGAGAAAGCGCCAGAATGGACGTGAATGAATTAAAATAAAGAATATATAGTTTTACACTTTAATAACTTCTGTATTTATTATGGAGTGGACACAGTATTCATATAAAATATATCGGTGCAGAAAGTTATGGCTTGAATAGTTTTCTAAATAAACTCTAATTAATAATGCCAAGTTTGGAGTCATAAGCTTTTATAATAACTGAGATGTCGACGTTCAAACAGACAGACAGACACCAAGAATATGTGTATATACTTTGTGAAGTGTGCCATGCCTTCTTCTGCCCGTTACATACATTTGCACAAAGTTAATATACCCATTGGTTACCATTTTCAAAGGTTGAAGGGTATAATTATTAGCGCATTCATATACATACATACATATGACTGCCAACTGAACAGTGTGGAAATTTTACAGTTTCTTGCAAACATTCCTCACTTTTAATTATTGCAATAATCGAAAGGTCGGCTTTTCGTAATCCCTGAGGGTCATTTGCCTGCACCTTACGTGAGCATAATTTCTGAAATTATCCGGCAAAACTCATGTGTTTCAAATCCGTTTAAATTGTGTTTCAAACTTTATAAAGACAGTTTACCTTCTAAGCCATTGAAATGAATTGGTACAATAAGTTGTCTATTTTGAAAAACAAATTAAATATAAGTTTCTATGTACTTATGTACGTAATCCACCTTTTTATTTGTACTATGTACATACATATGTACATACATTAGAATCCTGCATGACTACATTTATTTTGTACTATTATTTTGGTTCGATCCAAATTATTCTGGCTCATTTATAACGTACCGCAATAAGAAACAATAACAAGTTGCAACAAGTGAAGCTATACGTATGTACATACTGTGTACAATCGTATTTAAAAGTATATTTTCATGGGTTTGCAAACTTCTACTCTAATTTAGAATGTACCCTCTGCAACTAGAAGAAGTCTGTTACTTAATTTGTAAAACTTGATGTACACTTATGTATGTGTATTGGTCGAACACTCATACACTAGTGGTCAAAACTATAAGTGCAAGCATATGCATTGTTTTTAAAGACCCAAAATCAGTTGTACCCTTATGATTTCTGGATAGTTTATGTGAGGATAGTTTTTAGCATTGTAATCGCATTGAAAAAAAGATTAATACTCTGGGCTTACTATTTTCAACTTTTTCTATCATCAATTAAAATTTTAATTGAAAATTGGTTATGTTAAATAATTTTAAAACCTTCAGAATGTTAACTTACTAAGAGTTCATTTGGTTTATTCGTGCTGATTATAAATAAAGTTTTGGGAGACTTTCAAACAAAATGGATAAGCGCGTACCTATTGTATTGACGACCAGTGTGCGTATTTATGTACATATGTATGTAGATAATACGTTTGGACAGTTTAGTACAAATACACACACATACATGTGTACACAAATATTTATAGACTCCACTCTGTAAAACAGCTGTTAGAACTCTCAAACAACATGCATACATACATATGTATATGTTTGTATGTATGTATTGTTCGGGGTGGCTGGTATAACACAAATTCTGTTTTCAGGACAAATTACGAGCGCGGTTGTTGTTATTGTTATTCCACCGGCTGTTGGTCACACTTACGCACAAATCGAAATTGCGAGAGCCACAAGTGCTGAACTGAGAGAATGAGATAAAGGCAGCTAATCACAGCTGAGAGAAGAGACTGCGGCCGCTTCTGCCAATATAGGCAAGAGCTTTTCAGTTTTTTGATGTCGGCCGTCAGTTGGATGTTCAGCTTTGGTGCTAGTCGTACGTTAGTTCGAGCTCCAGGTTAGAGACTGTTCTAAAGTGAAGTCAACATACATATATATTTTCATTAAGGTGTTCTACCTGCCCTTAAAGAACCTCGGCGAATGTTCGCGCATTGTGCATACTTAAATATACACATACATATGTAAATACACACACCCACATACATATAAACATCAATATACTAGATAAAGCCCAGTAATTCTCCTAAACGATCTGTGATTTGAAAATCACGCTTAGTTATTTAACATTTGCGTGTAAATACATACATACAATACTTACATACATATTAGATTTAAATATACATATGTATGTACAAACGTGTGTAAACGCACACACAGTCAAGAAAGTAGAACAGTTTCTAGTGATATAATCGCGCGGTACATTGACATTTTAATCGAAAGTTGCCTCTTCAGATTTGCACGAATAACATCAAAGCGCATCTGGATAATTAATTAGTTGGAAAGGTATGTACAGACATTCATACATGAAAATCATTCATGTACGTTTTACATTTATGTACGTGCATATACTATGTGCTTAAATATGTACATATATTACACCTCTGTACCTGTCAACAATTCGTTCTCTTATCAACAGTTCTTTTATTTATTTATGTACACATATGTATGTACATTTGTATATGATTGCATATTAATACATAAATGCTTACATGTATTTGTTTGTACATTTGTATAGATTGGTACATATGAATGTGTGTACATATGAACATTTATCCACATACTACATACATACATTACGTCTTTTTACATACATATGTACATACATTTGCATGCGTACATTGTCACACTACTTAGTAATTAAAGTTCGCTCTATTCCTTACATTACGGACTTTCTTATGGTTTCGTTGAAAACCGCGTGTTTGACAGAGCATGTGCCACAATGTTAATGCATATATTCATAGACACGTATGTATGTGCATACATACAAATTTATTATATATGTATTTATGTTTGTACATATATATATATATGTACCTATGTACTTATATCCCTGTTTACAGACCATTCTTAGTTACAAAATCCCAGAAAGTTATTGTACCATTGCAGTAATGTATATACATATGTACAATACATATGTACATATGTATGTTTGTACTTTTTTATACCCTTGAGCCATGCGAAAAGGGTACACTTACGTTGATCACCCTCATCTAGATTATAGAGACTCTAAGGGTGAGGGCTACAAAATTGGGTGACTTTCCATCTCTGATCTTTGTATGTATGTATGTACATACATGTGTGTAGGCAATCGATTGAATAAAAATTATGTTTACATAAGCCCCTAGATCTCAAAGACTAAAAAACTAGAACCATCATATTTTGAGACAAAACTTGTACAAGCGCCTGTATGTACATATGTATGTATGTATGTCCATTGTGCATTGTAAGCAAATACAGTTTATTTTTTTGATATTGGCCGTACCACTACTGTCCTTTAATCACACCCTCTTTGGTGTATACCATCATTTGGTTGCGATCAGATAGTAAACATATGTATGTGTGTATGTATACAAATGATGTACATAATAAATGTATTTAGGTGACGACCACGCGATGACTTGGGTAGCGGGTACATACATACATATATACATATATGTACATACACATGTTTGTATATGTATGTATATACATATGTGCACAACGTTAGCTTACCCATTTTAAATAAACGCAGGGTATGTTGACTACAAAAATTTGAGTGTGCTGTCAGAAAGGAGTTGGTAATCTCAGTAAATGTATTACTGTACACTGGAAAGGTGATGTATTCATACAGGACTTCAGTACATACATACATTTCATCTATGTACAGTTAGTCAAGAAACTCTTTACACATATGTATGTACATGTTAATGTTATGTATGTATGTACATCTGTGTAAAGTGTTTCTTGACTAACTGTATGTATGTATTTGTGTCTGGCTATCAATTTACCAAAACTTAACGTTAGTATTTTAATAAAACAAGTAAGGTACTTACATATGTATGTATGTATGTAACTACAGTGAAGCACACAAAAAGCACAAATTTTCAAAACAATGTTGGCTGATGATTTTGTGAACACCGAAAAATTAAATAAAAATCAATTAAGAACGGATCAGTCAAAAGTTAACAAGTATAAGACTCAAATATTGACTGTATAAGACCGCGCATGTAGGTATGTACCTACATATGTACGCACACATGTACGTATGTACAGTACTTTCAATGTTTGTACCTACATACACATGTACAGTACTCCTCAATGCACAATTTAAATTCAGAACACCAAATAAGATATCGATATCGAGTCGTGTTACAAAAAAATACAAAAAAAGAAAGTCAAAACAGGTACATTAAAGTTTTGACCGTGTACGGCGGCCATGTATGTATGTATGTACTTTTAATGCACATAAAATTTAGAACGTAAAATACTAAAAAAAAAAAACAGTAAGAGCAGCTCCAGTCAATAAGGCACTGACAGACACAACTCACACATGTAAACATTTTGTTGCGTTAGCCGGAGTTTGGGAGCAATGCACTGCAATAAATCTTGTGGTCTTTAAAACATTTCTCAAGTGCACATTTTTTGCAATCGGCATATTAGACCTGCCTCAGTGACATCTAAAAAACTATCGATCTAATTGAAGTTGCTCAAACAAACTCTCTCTCGTTTACTATTTCGCTCTCATCATATCATGCTCGGGCCACACATGAGTGCGTTTCGCTCTCATATTTGGCAAGCTCGGGAGCTTTGCAAGCTCGATAACGCTTTCGTTTTAACTCTCTTGACTTTTATAAAATCACAGACTGCCCGTCACTGGTTTAAGGTCATGTATTTTCAAAGTACATATACGAGGGTCGTTCAAATAATAAGTTAGCTTACGAAATAAAAGATAAACACATTTTAAAAAGTATTAATTTTTCTTCAGTATAGTCTCCCTTAGATCGATACACTTGACCCAGCGATATATAATATATACAGATAGTCAAGTAACTCTTTACTCAAATGTACATGTTAATGTAACTCATTACTCAAATGTATGTACATGTTAATATAATGTACATCTGTGTAAAGTGTTTCTTGACTAACTGTATATACATACATATTGTTGACAAATATCTCCCTTCCGCTTTTTGCTCTTTATTCAAATTTTGTTCGATAATCTGTCTCTGTCTAGACGGCAACTTTCTTTATACCCTCTCGTAGAAAGGGAGAGCGACTAGTTTGTATGTCAAAAGACAGACGGACTTGCAGACATGGACAGTCGGGTGTGTTCATACACACGTACATACATATTAAACGAGAGCAACAGTCGAGCGGCGCGCGACAAAGGGATACCCTTCGACCTATGTTCCGCTGTAGTTTAATTTGTTAAATTAATAGACATATACATATGCACATGCTTTAAAACTATTCCCGACAGATGGCGCTCGGGCTTCGCGCTCGCCTGCCTCCCTTGTTAGCTGACATAAAAACTTGGTATTATGCTCATACTTTCTTAAATAACTTCTGTGTTTCTTGTCCCATCGGATTGAAACTTGCAGGATATGTAGATATTACAATTAGCTAAGTATATGTTAAATTCAGAAAATTATATATTGTATACGTCGCTTATAAATCGAACTGAAAATTGTAACTATTGATTGGAAAAGGCGGTGGACGTGGCAGTCAACATTTGAAATAAACTTGATCTGCGCAGAGTATATAGAAACCTTCATTTTAAATTTGGTGTCTCTAGCTTTTATATTAGTTTAGAACTGTGTGTTCATCTGGTCAGACGAATATCCGGACAACCGGACAACGAGACGGACATGGCTCAATCGACTCGACTAGTGATCCAGAGTAGAGTTAGGCATGGACCCTGAAATAACACGAACACAGTATTTTCCAGTATTTTCCACATCTGGGAAAATCCTTAATAACCGTAGGACTAGATTGTCACGTTCTAATCTTGACAAATTGTTATTTTATATAAAAATATGTAATTTTTTAATTTAAAGTTAATGTTAAGTTCTTTAATTTTTTAAAGTTATTTTCATGGAAATATCGTGAATTAACGAATAAAAATCCAAAAAAAATTACGTATACAATTTCGTGTTGGACTCTGTTGGGTCGTGTTGGGAAAATTTTTTGAGCGTGCGTGTTAGTGCGTGTTGAAAAGTTTAATTTTCGTGTCGTGTTGGGTCGTGCCGGAAAATGACAGTCCATGCCCATCTCTAATCCTGAGCAAGAATATATATACTTTGCGGGATCTCCCTCGCTTCCTTCTGCCTGTTATATACATTTGCACAAAGTTAGTATACCCTTATTTAACCATTTTCAATGGTTGAAGGGTATAAAAAGAACAAGTACAGTCGAGTACACTCGATATATCCGCTATCCGCCTGACCAAAATGATTTCTTAAATATACTATATAAATTATATTTTTAGCGTATTTTATGTTTCCTACTTTAGGGAACGGTAACTCTTAAATGCATTTCTTGAATAATTTCTAAATTTATTATCCGATCGCAACCAAATTTTCTGAAATTTGGGTGTTGATAATTATTATTTTTAACAAAAATGAACTATTCAGTATTGAAATTACTCTTGGAATTCAGTTTGATTTACGTAAGCGGGAGGGAGCGTGTACAAAATCTAAAAAGAAATTGTATCTACGTGCAATAATAACAGCTATTGACACCAAATTTGGAAGCTCTAGCTCTAATAGTCTCCAAAATCTAGGTTTGCAGACAGACAGACATCAAGTAATTCTTTGCAAAATGCAGAGACACATCGAAAAGAGAAATGAAACTCAGTAACGGGACTGCAAAATCCACCAAAATTTGTACGTTCTCTTTAATTATGATTTGTCTAATAATATATATTCTTAATCTAATAATATAGTAAAAAAGAAAATTAAGAAAACCCTAGTTATGTTAATAAAAAAACTACTTTAAACGTAAATATTGATTTCCATTTTATTTTTTTTGCAAAGAATTAGTTGACGCTGTAAACAAATTGATATGATTATAATGAAAAATGACTTTTGCAGAAGCTAAAGAAGAGCAGCTATCATGTTCTTGCCGGAGTCTCAAGCCGCAATCAGAACTTTGCGCAAAGCATTGCCGCGCGTGCGACTTTATTTCATCAACAAAAATGCCTACTCTACTCAGGTAAGTGTTTTGAGGTAATGCTGAATCTACGATAAAAGCAGTTAATAATCATTTATCCTTCGCTGTCATGCAGGTTGAATACAAACCGATCCGGTCGGTGCTGGTTGCAAATCGTGGCGAGATTGCGATACGAGTATTTCGCGCATGCACGGAGCTGGGCATAAAGTCGGTGGCCGTGTATTCGGAACAGGATAAAATGCATATGCATCGACAGAAAGCCGATGAGTCTTATATGGTCGGCAAGGGTCTGCCGCCAGTGGAAGCATATTTAAACATTCCAGAAATCATTCGCGTGTGCAAGGAGAACGACATTGATGCAGTACATCCTGGCTATGGATTCCTCTCGGAGCGCAGTGACTTTGCTCAATCTGTAATCGATGCTGGACTTCGATTCATTGGCCCATCGCCAAAGGTTGTGCAGAACATGGGCGACAAAGTGGCTGCTCGCGTTGCAGCTATCGAGGCTGGTGTGCCCATTGTACCGGGTACAGATGGCCCCGTCACAACCAAGGAGGAAGCCTTAGCCTTTTGCCAAAAGCACGGCCTGCCAGTCATCTTCAAGGCAGCCTACGGTGGTGGCGGCCGTGGCATGCGTGTTGTGCGCAAAATGGAGGAAGTCGAAGAGAGTTTTCAGCGTGCCAGCTCCGAGGCGAAGGCAGCCTTTGGCAACGGCGCCATGTTTATTGAGAAATTCATTGAACGTCCGCGTCACATTGAGGTTCAACTGTTAGGTGACAAGGCGGGCAATGTGGTGCATCTGTATGAACGCGATTGCTCCGTACAGCGTCGGCATCAAAAGGTTGTTGAAATCGCACCTGCCCCGCGACTTCCCATAGAGATACGCGATAAAATGACGGAGGCAGCGGTCCGCTTGGCCCGGCACGTTGGCTACGAGAATGCGGGCACTGTTGAGTTCCTATGCGATGAATCTGGCAATTTCTATTTCATTGAAGTGAACGCCCGCCTGCAGGTGGAGCACACTGTGACCGAGGAGATAACTGGCATCGACTTGGTGCAATCACAGATCCGCATTGCCGAAGGCATGACCCTCAAGGAGTTGGGGCTCACGCAGGAGAAGATTAAGCCACGTGGCTATGCCATCCAATGTCGTGTGACTACCGAGGATCCCGCCAACGATTTTCAACCTAACACGGGACGCTTGGAAGTGTTCCGCTCTGGCGAGGGCATGGGTATTCGTCTGGACAGCGCCTCGACCTATGCTGGCGCCATTATATCCCCCTATTACGACTCTCTGTTGGTCAAGGTTATATCTCACGCAAGTGATTTACAAAGCTCTGCCTCGAAAATGAATCGTGCACTGAGAGAGTTTCGCATTCGCGGTGTCAAGACCAACATACCATTCCTATTGAATGTGCTTGAGAATCAAAAGTTTCTGCATGGCGTATTGGACACATATTTTATTGACGAACATCCGCAGCTCTTCAAGTTCTCAACTACGCAAAACCGTGCGCAGAAGCTACTCAACTATTTGGGTGAGGTGCTTGTAAACGGACCTCAGACTCCATTGGCCACTGCACTGAAGCCCGCTGAAGTCAATCCTCATGTGCCCGCTGTGCCGCTGGGTAAGTTAACTAAGAAGTATAAATCTTTGCTTTCGCTTTGCGCCTGCTTTACTGTACTCGTCTTTGCCTGCACACATAATAATGTAACTAGATCTTATAAAGTTTTCTGTTCTATCTAGAATCAACTGCAATTATCTATAAGTGCAGTTACAAAATTGACATTAATTTATGCAATTGAATAAATGAATTTGCATGAATATTATTCTAAATTAACGGCATGCCAAGCAACGCTATCTTTGCAGCTTATATATGTTTCACTTCTTCTATTTACCTTTTTGTTTTTAATTTCGCTTTTGGATGCAATCGAATCTAATCAACGTCTGCAACAAATCACATACTACACCTTATCATATGCCTACAATTAATTATGCCTAAATGCAATGCACTTTCACGATCATAATCGAACTGTCATGATTTGCATGCCATGAAGACCTATCGCCAGAAGCATTAGAACGTGAGAAAAACGGTGATAAGAAAGGTACGTTATCTTATCTTTGCACCTAACAAGTATTATATGTCTGTGATATAAAGATAAATCCATAAACATTTTAAGAACTAACTGAGCTGAGCTTTGCATATCTTCATTTAAGTTATTAAGAAACACTTGTCTTATCAATAAGTTTAAGCTAACATGATTCATTTGGCGAATGAATGCATCGAGTGAGTGTTGGTATTTGTTTAAACAAAGTACATTCTTTTCTAGGGAGTGTATTCACTTTACCCTGAAGTACACAGTTGATATCGTCCCATTGCATGTCTTTCTGATATTTTTATTGCAATTTCCAATGTCAATAAGGAATTTGTCATTTTCAATTTGTGATTTTGGCAATATATAATATATTAACTTATCAGTCCCAATAAAGTTTAGACACTTTTCCATTTTATTAAAGTCGAACAACTAATGCTTTCACAGAAATAATCAGTCAGAAATCCAGATTATTTACTCTTTAATTTGCATCATATCTAAACTGTTAAATTGTTAAGTATTTTACTGATATTAATACACCAGTTGGTTTTGGTTAGTCTTATTTATTATATACTTGCGAAGTGAATCATGTGTGATCGAATAGTCTCTTTCAGGTTAGGTTTATCATATAAAAATTCTTTTTGAGGTAAGGTTTAGCTTAAACATAAAACATACAGTACATAATTATTAATAATACATAAATTGTCGTTACACATGACATTTAATACAGGTAGAAGGTGGAATACAAAGTAAAAAGCATATAAGGAACTGACAACGCTCAGCGTCGCCGGTTTCGTTTTCTTAATTTCCCGTTCTATCTGGCAACCTTGGCCATCATTCTGATATCCTGTTTGGTGCCCATCGTGTATTATTCTTGAGGAATATAAATTTCAGCAAGCTGCGGACTTTGTACTGCTCGGCGAGGGACCCGCAACTGTTCACATAGATTTTCATAACAAGCGCCTTGTCGTCATATCTGCGTGCCAGATATTTGACCAGTTTTTCCATATTCTTACAGGGGCCGCACCAGGTGCCGCAGAAATCCAGCGAAATCACTTTGTCGCCAGCAGACTCAATGCGTCTGTAGAAATCGTTGAAATTTTCCTTGATTTTTGATTTTATTTCACGTTTAAGAAGATCGACTGAGCACTTTTGACTAATTTGCTAGTAATTATCATATATAAATTGTATATGTCCTACGATTTTAGCTATTATAGCTGTTAACGAACACATAAAGAAACCTTTTTGCACCAATACACAGAAATAGTATAGTATAGGAACGATCAGAGGAGAAATAGGAGACATACATATGTCTTAGTGCATTAACGAACACACAGATGGCGCTCAACTCACTTCTTAAGTCCAACAGTATTTCTACCGAAATGTCATACTCATTTTTATACCCTTCGACCATTGAAAATGGTCAATAAAGGGTATACTAACTTTGTGCAAATGTATGTAACAGGCAGAAGGAGGCGTGGCAGACACCACAAAGTATATATATTCTTGCTCAGGATCACTAGCCGAGTCGATTGAGCCATGTCTGTCTGTCTGGATGTCCGGATGACCAGATGAACACACAGATCTCAGCTATTATAAGAAAAGGGCAAGCGAGCGCGATGCGCGCGAGCGCCATCTGTTGAGAATAATTTGAAAGTATGTTCATAATAATATGTGCATGAATTAAACTACACAGAAACACACTACACACTGACGCGTGCCGCGCGACTGTTGCTTTTCTTACTGGTTTTACCCTGCAGTTTTTTATCAAAATGTCGAAAAAGTTGGATTTACATACATCTGTTGCCAATTTGTTTGGACGACGCAGTACCAGTGAAATTATTGATTTATTTTAAGGATAAGCTAATCTCTCGTGCGACTTTTTTGGGGTTTTAAAGCATTGCCCCTATGGAAAAGAATCTATAAATTAAAATTATACCTGGTCGAATATCAAAACAGAAAAAACCGCTGGCAAGTGCAAAAATCAAAGTTGGTCAATCAACCCGTAAATTAGCACGAACATTTTGAGTTTCAAAGTCTGTCGTTCACAATATTTTGAAGAAAAACGACGTAATATATCGTAAACGTAAGCGAGCACTAAAATATATAGCAAAACAATTCGAAAAAATACCAAAGTGCTGCAGTGCAGTTGGTCGTGAACATTGGATTGGCTTAACCATCAAAAAATACCTTCTGTGCCTTAAGGACAACATCCCAAACGTGCCACAGGCACATCAAATCGAACATTTCTGGGCCCTTCTCAAAAGTATGGTGTATGAAAACGGTTGGGAAGTACAAAACGACCAAGAATTGATAAATTGAACCAGCGAAAGTTGAAAGAATTCGATATAAGCACCAACCAGAACCAAAATCGAGACATTCGCTCTAAGGTACGAAAAATCGAAGACAATAATCCATGAAGTGTTATCTAAATATAAAAATATATTTTTTAATTCAACTGCTATTTATTAAATAGCGTAAGCCAGAAATTAGTCTCAATGTTTAGTGGACATATGTTAGTATATGGTATAGTATAGGAACGATTAGAGGAGGTATATATCTATTATAGGGGATGATCCCCTTTTTATATGTACACAACAAAATGGTTTGAAATTGTTTGAAACTTCTGCCTGTTCCGCACATTTAGGTTAGTTTTTGCCTTGCCTGTCTCATAAATTAACTTCATTTAACGATTTAAGTAGTTAAGAGATTTACGCATATTATAATTATCAGCATCTGCTTTTGTAGCATGTCTTTTGAATTCGCAATGAATGTGAATGTGAATGTGAATGAACTCAAACTGATTATGTATATAATTGTAATGTTTGGATATCTTGAATATAGTTACAGAGCCACCACAAGGACTTCGGGATATCATTGTACGTGAAGGTCCTGAAGCGTTTGCCAAGAAGGTGCGTTCGCAAAAGAATCTTTTGCTGATGGACACTACCTTCCGTGATGCTCATCAGTCGCTGTTGGCCACGCGTGTTCGCACACACGACTTAGTAAAAATATCGCCCTATGTGGCGCATAAGTTTAATAATCTCTACTCATTGGAGAACTGGGGTGGCGCCACGTTTGATGTTGCTTTGCGATTCCTACATGAATGTCCTTGGGAACGTTTGGAGGAGATGCGCAAGCGAATTCCGAACATACCATTCCAAATGTTACTGCGCGGCGCCAACGCCGTCGGCTATACTTCCTATCCAGATAATGTTGTATATAAATTCTGTGAACTTGCGGTAAGTACTTTCTCTTAATCTTAATGAAAAACCCAAGCCAAACTTATGTCACTTGAATGAATGTGAAACCAAGTCAAACTAATGTCCCTTGAATGTATTAAGTCCACATTTTCTTAATGCTTAATGCATTAATCATAACTTATAAACACATTATATAATCAAGTTAATATGAAAGATACTTAATACTTAAAAAGGAATGCTTGTTCAAAGTGCAAAGTACACTTATATGTGCTTACTTATAGGTTTCTTACTTTTAGGTTGCTTACTTATAACCTAATCAAATTATGTTTTCAGTAACAAACAAAACTAGGAAGAGAAGTTACTTGAAGGTTTTTGCTTTTATATCGTCTGATTGTTCCTATACTACTTAGATATGTACTATGGTACATCATTTTATTACATTTTTCATGTCTTCGGTTATCCGAATATGATAAATTGAAAAGTATACAGTGTTACTGTATACCTTAACTTATTGGTACTTCACACAAAAACCTTCATTTCGGTCGCTTGTTCCGTAATAAAGGGTGATTTTTTAAGAGCTATACGAAAAACAGATACAATTTAGAGAAATGCAAGCAATCTTTATTTGAATCGATAGTACGGCCCATATAATTGAATGTTTGAAGATTATATCACGGAAATGTTGACCGTGACTGCGCCTCAAATGGTCCACATCCACTTAGTCCAATTTTGACATACTCTTTCCAACATTTCGACCGGCATCTCACGAATAAATGCTTCAATGTTGTCCTCCAATGCGTCAATTAAAGCGGGCTTGTCTATATAGACATTAGATTTAACATAGCCCCACAAAAAATAGTCTAAAGGCGTTAAATCGCACGCGATTTGCACTTTGCAAGCGTTGTTCGTTTGTAAGACGATTCATGGTTAAATTATAGATCAAACTGAAGATGTTTGACAGTGATACAAAACACGAAACGTACGTCAGCTGCTTAAACCAGTGTTGCCAAAAAGATAATAGCTAAAAAATCACCCTTAAGATGTTACTTGATTTTGATGAATTTTTATATTCATTTTATTTGTACGGCAAAAGAACGGTATAGAAAATGTAGTTCCAATATTTTAATAAAAAGTAACAAAAATCGGCCGATAGGTTGAATGGTCCGATCCGGCTCGTTCCGACTTATTTACAACGTGCAGTAACAAGAAGCATGCCAAGATATTTCGAAAAGTGAGAGATTAGTTTGCGTTGCGACAGACAGATGGACTGACAGACAAAAAGACTAGTTCGACTCTTTTATTGGCGCTGTTAAAGAACATATGACATATAACTTTTGGCCAAAACATTACATAACATAAACATAAATATAAATGTACATGTAATATGCACATACCCTATAGCACTGGCCATCAGTTCATAGCTGGTAAAATAAATACTTACTTAGGGACTACCCCTACTTACTTTACAAACCCTAAGCAATGTATTTTATCATATCGTTTTCGGTTAATCGCCACCATATCGTTTATCAGTAATGAGAGAATAGGGTACCCATGATTGGAGTACTTATGTAGGTGCCCATGAATGGGCTGGAGAAAGAAGTACCTACAATAAGCGTACTTATGAAGGTACCCCTGAATACGTAGGTGAAAAGAGTATCCATGACTAGAGTAGTTATCTATGTATATACCCGTGACTTGAGTAGTTATCTGTCTAGTCATAAATAGGTGGCTCAAAAGAGTACCCATTAATTGGTGGGTCGAAAGAGTACTCATTAATGGGTTGGTGGAAGGACTACCCACAAGAACACCCATTATATAATTAGATACCCATGAATGGGTTGGTGAAAAGACTACCCAGGACTAGAGTAGTTATCTACAATATGATATAATTTTGATTTGTCTTATTCTCGCGCGAAAAAAGCGACTGAAAGTAGGCGTTTAATTTCGTTTGACACTTAGGGGTTCGGTGTTGGCTTACTAAAGGATGAATAGGGTAACTACCCATGTAGGGAGTAGTCGAGTAAGTAGTTTAAGTATGGCTTATCGACACCCCTAGAACGATAGGGTAGTTATGCTACATTAGTCCGATTAGTCCAAAGAATCTGTGCAGTGGCACGCAGTATCTTGATTTTGATTTAAAGTACGTCAAGAAATAAAATACAGCCCCACCAAAAATTGCCTCAATATGCGAGTGCGACTTATGCAGATGCTGCATGCAACTGTGATTATTATTACTTGGCTATTATGAAAGTATGGTAAGAAATAATTACTTGTTTTAGCTCTTTTGGCTTGAGAATCGCTGAGATTCTAGCATTAAACACGACTGTCTCGAAGACACGCTATAGAGAATATATTTTTGTTTAACGCATATGCTTTGAAGGTTTTTTTACCTTTTGCACTTGAGTGTAGCTTTCTTTAATTAACTTATATTTTTCTTTGGTCCAGGTTCAAACTGGAATGGACATTTTCCGTGTATTCGACTCGCTTAACTATCTGCCGAACTTGATAATCGGTATGGAAGCGGCTGGCAAGGCTGGCGGCGTAGTCGAGGCAGCCATCTCTTACACTGGCGATGTCAGCGATCCCAAGCGCACCAAATACGACCTTAAGTACTATACGAACTTGGCCGATGAACTTGTCAAGGCTGGAACACACGTGCTGTGCATTAAGGATATGGCTGGTCTGCTCAAACCCGAGTCAGCAAGGTTTGTACACTCTCTTTTGTTGGGGCTTGAACTGTGCGAGGTACTTGCAATTCAAGCCACACATTGTTATTCTACATATTGGATACGTACTACATGCAGAAAGGCCTACATCCATCCATAAAATATATGTAGATAGACCAGATGTTTCAAGCCAACCGCAATAATAATAACATAGTATCGCTGAAGATTAAGACCCTTAAGACGGCAGATTGCAGTTTCCAATGAATTCAATGAATGTATTAACAAGTGGTCTAACGACTCCAAGCCGATGCTTGTTGCGCGCGGAACCCAGACGAAGTCCACCTCCCGCCTAACCGACCGAGAGGCACCATCGCATAACGGTCGGCACGGTAAAAATGCGAAAAGAAACGCGATAGGGATAGAAAAATCGAATAGAACGCGGCATGCAAATAGAAGTGAAAGATAAAAAAAAAAAAAATATCGATGAAGATAACACGTGCTAGATAGATAAGAATTAAAGACTTCATAGCAGCGCACATTGGGCTAAATTCCAAAAAAAGTGGCATAAAGTTTAATATTGGAGATATCGAGCTGAAATATACCACTCAAAATATGCAAACAAAATTGTAAGTTAATTGGACCACGCCTTCCCTGTGCGCCCATATATGCCGATATTGCGTATACGTATTTTTTTAATGATGTGAAAAATAGGCTACAATTTGGAAAGTAATTGTTTTTTTTTATTTATTATTTATTATTGGCCAAATATCCAGTTAGCAAGGGCGGAATAGTTGCGACCGTTGTCGAGCAGAGTTGCATGGCAGAATTCAAGCCCATCTACATTTTCAATGTTTGGCCAAAATCGCAAAAAGTCGCAAGCAAAATTATAAAATACTTTTAATATACATTCTCTAGTTTATTTTGACATACATTACATGACGCGCACCCGCGCGCAAAGTTAGTTCTACTCCACAGAACACAAGCAATTTTGTTTCGTTTCATCTATTTTTGGACAGTACAAAACAATACACATAAATAACAAACTACTAATTTAAAGACAAAATGATTTTAGTTTATTAATTCTACATACCTTGGTTATCGCAATCCATATTTTGAATTGTTTTTTTGTTTAAGTTTGTAAAATTACCAATCCCACAAAGTTTCCCGCCAAATTTTATAGCAGAAGTCAGCTGACTAATCACCTCACTTTGAAAGTCGATCAAAATGACTGGGCTGCATTTTTAGCAAAAATATTTATTGATTCTTTTTATATAAATAATCCATTTTAAATATATTAGGTTAAAATTAAGATTTGAGACGACAATAGTTTCGACTTTATGCCACTTTTTTTGGAATTTAGCCCAATGTGCAGCGATATAATAAGTACTAGCTTTGACGTGTTGAAGTTTATCGTAGTCCGAACATAATACCCTGAACGGTTCGTGCAGTGCATAGTTCGATCTACAATAAGGAAGAATAAGTGGATGGTAATTACGAGTACTTCTGCAAGGGACAGAGAAGTGTAGCTGCCTTAAAAGGACCTCACTGTCAATGTCACCTTGCATAAGGTTGTTAATAAATAAGACCCCTAGCTTGGTTCTGCGATTAGTTAGGGAAGGCAGATTGAATAACAGAAGTCTATTATTATAGGAAGGCAGTCTAAGATTTTCATCCCAGTTTAGTCCACGTAAGGCAAAAAGTAAAAAGTTTTTCTGTACAGATTCGATGCGTTCTTTATGTATAGTGTACTGTGGACACCATACGCATGAACCGTATTCTAGAATGGGACGAACGAGTGAGATGTAGAGAGTCATTGTTAGATAAGTATCGCCAAATTGATCCTTATACATAGATCTCGACGAGATACCGCTAAATAATAAGTAAAAATGTACAACAGTAAGGTTATAGCTGCATATAGAAATTGAAACTCGCGTGATTCCATGGATCATAAGCCTCATGCGATCGCATACACAATCACTGTGGACTGCATGCGCGTAGGAAGGTCGCCAAGCTGCTTTCCTATTTCAGTTATTTTAAAACAAATTCGAATATTGTTGCAATTTAAAAATGCACAACGAACCGTGAATTTTGAATTTAAACTTCCCGTGTTAACCGATTCAGGCAAACTTTATTTGTTCTTAAGTTGGTAGGACTGCTAGTGCCATCTGTGCCAAATCACATGTCAAAGTCATCATTATTACATATTATTCTCGTCTTATCTTGTCGAGTTCTATAAGGATCAATCGTCAGATCAGATGCCGCGGAAACTGCAATCGTGCCCTTCAAGAGTATGAAACAACAAAAGCTAACCTCTCTTTTTGCTCTGCAATTTCTTGCATTTCTTTCTACAGGTTGCTGGTTACTGCTATTCGTGATAGACATCCGGATCTGCCGATTCATGTGCATACTCATGATACTTCGGGGGCGGGCGTAGCTTCAATGCTGGCGTGCGCTCAAGCTGGGGCTGATGTTGTGGACGTTGCCGTTGATTCGATGTCCGGTATGACATCGCAACCAAGCATGGGGGCTGTAGTCGCCTCTCTGCAGGGAACTGCATTGGACACACAGCTGGACTTGCGTGATGTTTCCGAATACTCCGCCTACTGGGAGCAGACCCGTACACTTTACGGTCCCTTCGAATGCACCACGACAATGCGATCAGGCAATGCAGATGTTTACTTAAACGAAATTCCCGGCGGACAGTATACCAATCTACAATTTCAAGCATTCTCGCTTGGCCTGGGCGACTTCTTTGAGGATGTGAAGAAGGCATACCGCGAGGCGAATTTCCTGTTGGGAGACATTATAAAGGTTACACCATCCTCTAAGGTTGTGGGTGACTTGGCGCAGTTCATGGTGCAGAATCATCTAACCAGTGAACAAGTGTTGGAACAAGCTGAGGAGCTGTCATTCCCCAAATCGGTGCTCGAGTACCTGCAAGGATATATCGGCATACCATACGGCGGCTTCCCTGAGCCATTGCGATCACGTGTACTCAAAGATATGCCACGCATTGAGGGCCGACCAGGTGAAAAAATGGATCCACTTGACTTCGATAAACTGAAACGCGAACTCAAAGAATCTCATACAAACGTCACGGATAGAGATGTTGTTTCCGCTGCTCTCTATCCTCAAGTGACTGAAGAGTACTTGCATTATCGTGAGAAATACGGTCCGGTCGATAAGCTGGACACCCGCATATTCTTATCCGGCCCCAAGGTGGGCGAAGAATTCGAAGTTACCTTGGAGCGAGGAAAGACATTGAGTCTGAAGGCCTTAGCCATGGCAACTGATCTGAAATCCAATGGAAACCGTGAAGTTTTCTTCGAACTCAACGGTCAGCTGCGTTCCGTCCACATTCCCGATAAGGAAGCTATGAAGGTAAGCTAGTAGTTATTGCATAAATAAATATGATTTAAAACTGTACTCGCTTTGATTTAAAGGAAATCCGCGTGCATCCCAAAGCCAACAAGGCGGTGAAGAGCGAAGTAGGTGCCCCCATGCCAGGCGATGTCATCGACATTCGTGTCAACGTTGGCGACAAAGTGGAAAAGGGCCATGCCCTGGTCGTACTATCAGCCATGAAGATGGAAATGGTGGTGCAGTCGCCACTCTCAGGAACTGTTAAGAAATTGGAAATCACTAAAGGCATGAAGCTCGAGGGAGACGATCTGATTATGATCATTGAATAGGTTCGTAGCCTTGTCAAATCCCGTATTTACCACATTGTAGAACAGAGCCAAATGTTTTCTTTTATACGAATTTATGTGCACACATGTACATATGTATGTGCTGGCCAGTGTGTATGTAATATATGTGGTACGTACATAGATACAATATGTTAACTAAATGTAAAAATCACGCACAAACAACTGTTGTTAGTCTTAAAGAATAAATTGTCATTGCCAAATTTTTTATCGATGTTAAAATTTGATTATTATAAAAAATAAATAAAACCATAAAAAAAACAAATACAAACACATTGTGTGCAAAATATTGTAGCATATTGAGTTTGTTGGGGGTTAAAATCGCCAAGATACGTACACTTTTCGGGCTTACAGTGCTGTTCAAGGCGTTGACTATGTAGAGTAAAAGTTATGGAGATCTGGCAACCCTCTCAGTTTGCCAATCACACTTATTTAAATATTCACTTTCAATGGATATTAACACTAAGCAATGAACATATAGAGTACTCAAACAGCGAAAAGTACTTGCCCAGTGGTCTTCTGATTATTATGACCCCCCGGCCCGAAGCGTTTCACAAGAGAGCGATCGGCTCTCTTTGGTGAGCAATCCAGAAACAGCGAACAGCGGCATCAACTCAGTCGCAGAACGACAGCGTAACGATGAGCATGGGCATATTTCTTTGCGCTAGCCATCGTTTCAATGTATGTGTGCTATGTATGCACAAGCTCGCATATGAATGTATGCGTAGCTTGTGAAGTTCGACAACAGGCAAATGCTTCGGCCAGCGGGCTGGCAGCCTGAAGTCAATTTTCTGTTTCGGCGTCAAGAGCCAAGAGACTGAGGCGCAGTGGGCAAAAATGGTTATCTAGCTAACTGTCAAGCACACAACACGTGCCGCTCTCTAACTTTTTAAGCCTTATACATTCTATTGAAATAAATCTTAAGCATCAAACAAGGATAAGACTATTGAAATGAGTTTTTGCTCGAATCGATAATTTGCGATTATTTACCAAAATATTTAAATCACGACATTCCGAATAGGTTTAGACATCATTCAAATCAGTGGCGGATCTAGGATTTACTATGGGTGGGGGCTTGGAAGTTTTCTATAAATCAATGTTTGCAAGAAAAATTAAAATCAGTACCACTTTATTCTTTTTTTTTTTAGAAGGAGTGCTAATTTTTAATTACACAATATTTATTCAAACACTATATAATAGTGGCATTTTTTTTATTTAAATACTATATAACAGTGGCATTTTTCGCAAGGTCCAACTTCATCTTTATGTGTGTATCCCAAAGCCAAACGATTGAGTTGATTTTCAGATATGTTGAGTCTTAGGAATGTTTTCAGTCTTTTGAGCGCTAAAAAAGAACGCTCTGCTGTTGCTGAAGTCACTGGTATTGTTGCAATTAATTGAAGCAGTGTGGCAACATTCGGAAAAAACGATCCGTAATTATTTGCCTCTATGCTTTTCGAAGCATCAATCGCTGTTTGTGCTTGTAGAAATGAAGATGTCTTGCAATGCTGGTGCCAAAGGGTTATTTCTGATTTTAGCTCTGTATTATCACGCTTATTAAATCTGCTTTGTATACTCTTGCAGCATTCACTATTTCCTCAACGGTAACTTTTGTGCGTAGCTTTGGAATCAGTCCATCTTAAGTGGATGAACCCGAGAAAATCCTCTCGCACGACAAAATCCTTTACATCAACATAGCGCAGACATAGCGTCATTTCAATTATGAGACTTGTGTCCGTTGTTTCAACACAAATTATGGAAAAATATTTCGCTCTCTTAACTTTTTCGACAATCTTGCAGCGAATGACTTGGCCGATAATATCGATTTCATTCTGTACTGTTTTGCTAATCAGAGTACAATTTGGCGGTGTCGTTTCCAAACGATGCTTTAAATTTTGGTCTCCAGAACTCAATCAGAATGCTAGCAGTGTCCGAAAAATACCTTCTTTGCCAGAAGAGGCATCTTCTGTTTTTTTCATACCCTTCGACCATTGAAAATGGTCAATAAAGGGTATACTAACTTTGTGCAAATGTATGTAACAGGCAGAAGGAGGCGTGGGAGACCCCACAAAGTATATATATTCTTGCTCAGGATCACAATCCGAGTCGATTGAGCCATGTCTGTCTGTCCGGATGACCAGATGAACACACAGATCTCAGCTATTATATGAGCTAGAGACACCAAATTTGGCATGAAGATTTCTGTGTACCAGGCGCAGATCAAGTTTATTTCAAATGTATGGTGCCACGCCCACCGCCCCCGCAAATCAATAATTTAATTTTTGAACTTAATTTATAAGCGTTGTATAAAAGATACATCTTTCTGACTTTAACATTTACTAAGCTGAATGAAATATCTACGTATAAACACAGAAGATATTCAAGAAAGTATGAGCATAAAACCGATTGCTCGTGTCAGCGAACAAGGGAGGCAGACGAGCGCGAAGCGCGAGCGCCATCTGTTGGGAATAATTTTACAGTATGTACATATGTAGATGTGTATGAATTTAACAAATTAAACTACACCGGAATATAGGTCGAAGGGTATCCCACTGTCGCGTGCCGTGCGACTGTTGCTTTTCTTACTGGTTTTTCCTTGGCTTATGGGGGGCTATAGCCCCAATAGCCCCCCTATATACATATGTATATACACATACATATACATATGTACATATGTAGGTACATTGTACATGCCCCATTTCGATCCAAAGTGATAATAAAAGCCCAAAGTAAAACCATTAAGGAAAGCAACAGTCGCGCGGCACGCGACAGTGGAAAACCCTTCGACCTATGTTCCTATGCATGTACACAAATACTTATGCACCTGCTTTGAAATTATTTCCGACAGATGGCGCTTACCTACTTCTCTTGTTAGCTGAGACAATGGTCGAAGGGTATAATCAGAATTTCTTGAGATTCTATTCAGTGTTAAACTTGAATTCGGAATCCAATATATGTATTTAACCATTATGTAACAAATTTTATATGTATATAATATATAATAAAATTTGTGAATTTGTCGTGAAAAGGAAGACCTTAATTGTATGCTCGGATTACGTATAGTTCAGCTTAAAGTGTGTCTTAGATGTCAATTGCATCAAGTGTGTGCGAACAATAAGGCATTCAACGAAGGCACTTCGGCTGCCAACGAGATCAGCTTATGGAATTAAATCAAGCATTTGACAATAAGTATACTTTTTCATTTCAAAATGTTTAATCCCACGAAGTGTTTCCAGCAGTTAAGTGTTTTTGATCGGTTCATTTGTATAAATATTTGGTCAATCGGAATACTATAACGGAAATAATCGGTAAATATCAGAAGCTCTTTTAGTTGAGGAAAGTACGGAATTTGCATTGCAATGTCTGTATAAAGCCATAGCTTTTCTATTAATGGACAGAAGAGTGGCAAGGTCTGAAAGAAATTCGCAAGTTGCAAATTATACCAATAAATGACCGTCTTAAAATCTTTCAGTCTTGGAAAGTACGGTATATCTGGATGATCTTCAGTTTTTAAAAACGTAAACTTTTGCAATAATGGACAGACTTGTGGCAGGGCGTCAAAGGATCTAACATTTATTACGTATCCCCGAAAAATCAAAACACGAAGGCTTTTTAATGTGGCACAGATATACCCGATGTCGATGTATTCATTGTGTAAATCGAACTCCTCCAGTTGAGTCAATTCCCTTACGTGATTTACTGAAAGAACGAAGTAAATTCGTGAGAAGTTATAATGATTGAATGCCATACTGGTAATACTTACTTGTATCATCAGGAAAACCTCTTAATTTTAATTTCCGCAAGTAGGGCAGACCTTGCATGGATTGGATTATTCTTTCAAATTCTATTCCTTCGTTATATTCCCATGTCGTAATTAAAGCGATAGAATTCAAGTTTGTAAGTTCGCATAAATTGCGTCTTAGCTCATCTAGATCATCAGGACACGTATATTGAAGCTCTATTTTTTGCAAAGATTGCAATGTTTAACTACACAATTCAGGTTTTCAGGACAATCTAATATAAGCGACTCTACCATGGGTCCACACAGGCAAAGAACTGCATCCCACATTTTAAATGGGAACTTGTAAAGGTCAATTTCATTTAAGTGGACACTCTGGGATAGAAGACTAAGATGAAGAATATCATTACGCAGGACAATTTGATAGAATTTCCGCCTATTGTGAAATAGAAAACATTTTCCCAGATTTGGATGTGCACATGCCAAATTGATTTGATCGATGATATTAAGTTCCGAGAATATGTTTAGTACGTCGAAGTTAAGATCGATAATATTTATGCACGAATCCATTTTTAAATTATTTGATATTAAAATATTAGAAACTTTGCCACTTTATTATTTTTTTTTTCAGAAGGAGTGCTAATTTTTGATTTAACAATATTTATTCAAACACTATATAATAGTGGCATTTTTTTTTATTTTAATACTATATAACAGTGCCAAATTTACCACTCAGTTGCAAAACTGGGAACTGGGAATTCTAAAGAGTTTTACTCACGGTCACAATGGAAATATTACTATCATTAACAACTTGTAATCCAATTAAGAAATCGGATCTTTCAATTGCACAGAGAAGTTGCTTTGGAAGAAGTTTCTTTATTTTTATCGCTCTTTAATTCATCTAAAACTGGCACGATATATGGCAGGAGCTCATAAACTGTGCTTACACTTTCATGTTTTTCAACCCAACGAGTGAAGCAGAGAGTTTTTAAATGACTTTTTTCGATTGTGGCAAGTTTGCTTTTATTTCACCCTCAAGGGGCTGTGTTTTTTTCAGTGAAAACGTAAAAAAGTTAATCAATAATGAAAATATTCCCAGCAATATTTCGAATCTCAGGAACTTCACAGGAATGTGAAACACATAAATTCAACGAATGACTGAAGCAATGCGTATAAAACGCTAATGGTTGGTCTTCGGTAATGAGTGCTTGAACTCCATTTTCTTTCCCTGAAAAATTAGATCCTCCATCATACCCTTGTCCACGCAGGTTGGTAATGTCTAATCCTAGAGCTTTTAGTTCATCTAAGATAGCTGTTTTGATATTTTTTCCAACAGTGGTTCTTAAGTGGATGAACCCGAGAAAATCGTCTCGCACGACAAAATCCACTACATCAACTTAACGCAGACATAGCGTCATTTGAATTATGTGACTTTCGTCCGTTGTTTCATCACAAATTATGGATAAATATTTCGCTCTCTTAACTTTTTCGACAATCTTGCAGCGAATTACTTGGCCGATAATATCGATTTCATTCTGTACTGTTTTGCTAATCAGAGTACAATTTGGTCTCCAGAACTCAATCAGAATGCTAGCAGTGTCCGAAAAATACCTTCTTTGCCAGAAGAGGCATCTTCTCTTTTTTGTTTTCTTGGTTTATGGGGGGCTACAGCCCCCATAGCCCCCCCCCTAGATCCGCCACTGCTTCAAATGGTCTTTATTTTGTGAATTCTTGTGATAAGAGAAAAGAGTGAAGCTGTGACGTATGCAACAGAAAATATTGAAGAAGGTAGCGGGTGTTTGACTGTCGAGGACTCTCAACTGTATTATTCGTATGCATCCACTTGAATTCATGACCTTATACTTACAGTCAAACTACATGTTTATTACTAATGTCAGTGTTTATTGTTTGCAGTTTTCTGATAGTTTCTTGAGTATGCAAATGATAAATTACAAAATTGGTCCCTCTTTCAGTACGACAGGCTCACCGTCCAATTTTCGTATTGTTGGCAGGCGTTTAATGCATTCTGCTCTCCAGTTTGGCTCGTCCAGACCCTCGGACAAAGGATTGCCAACGACTACTAAGTCTTCGAGAGTTTCAATTTCGACCAATCGGTTAAACTCTGACCAGTCTTTGATGAGGTTGTTGCTTATATAAAGGACTTTCAGGCACTTAAGTGGAGTTAGCCCTTTTAGTTTTTCAATTAAATTGTAACTCAGCCAGAGTTCCTCCAGAGTGTCACCAACTGCTTCCTGAAAAACCAAGTATATAGTAAATGAAGCCCTATAAGAGCACTCACCTACCAGACCCGATATTTGCTTGATGTAGTTCCGCGATAACGATAACACTTTCAAATATTTCATACCCGACAACCCGAATATTTTCTCAATCATATTTGTGGACAGGCTAATTCTTCTAAAAAGTATATCAAATTCAAGAGTTTTTGTTGCTGGAGATAAATTATAGTACCTTACTCGCAATTGACCAACGTCCCCAACGTAGTATCCATTTTCTCAATTGGCGGCCATTGGAATTGCAAATCAATATTTTTTGCATTCAAACTGTTCTGTTGCTCGCGATCCTCCCATCGCTTAAGGGCTTCTTTTATTGTCGTTGCCTTAGACATGTTTTTCACTATAATAGGTTTTCTTGCTATACAATTCAATTTACTTAACCAATTCAATTTAACAATTTCTGTTGCCACGGTAACCAGCCCCAACTCCAAAACGTATTTCAGTTCTATTAAAATAATAAAAGTAGTATGTTAGTTTGGCAACAATCATATTCTGTAATTTGGCCACACTGTTCTGAATCAGTTCTTCCTTGTTTTCTTGTACCTTCCTTCTTATGTTTACTAACGAACGACACACAACGCCGTCGCTCCTTATGTTATTTAAAAAATTATTTAACTGACACTATATCGCCTCGCATTTTACTCCATCATTTCCCAATAAGTTCGATAGTTGTATTTCATTTACTTTACCGTTCTTAAAGGACGATCTTTTTGGCCAATGCCCTTCAGACTAAAAATTACCGAGTTATTAATGGAAAACATATAAATTATAAATTCAAACAATGGAAATAGCATGGGGACGCTGAATTGCGTTTGTAATATTAAGAGATTTTTGCACTACTAAACTAGTAGGAACGGAGGCAGTCAAGTTTTTAGTATGATACGACCGAATTTAAACTCATCATACCAGTTGCAAACGGTTGATTTCGACGGTGCAGAGTAATGACGGGTAATCTTATCAAGCCACAGTTTGGCTTCGGTCGTAGTTTTTCCTGTCAAATGACAGTGCTTAATCAAAATACGAAATTCACTGTTTTCCATTTTCACAAAAATAACAAAGTTGTTGCACAATAAGAGCTGTAAAATAAAAACGCGCCAATCGATTCTTATCGATACATATTATAAAAGATGAAGATCCAAAATTTGCAGGACGTGTAACCGTGCATAATAAGACATTTCAAGTTGACAGATCCACAGAGAAATATGAATATCACAACTTTTATCAGATAAAGGGTTATCCATTTTGCGATTTCAAAAGTAAACGTAAATAAAACACATAAAATATTTTATTTCATGACATTTCTTTTTTATTATAAAGTTTGAGCATTAATATTATGTGTGAAACACTACACCATTAAGATGACCATCACACGAATTGTTGCAAATATCGATTATTTTGAAAGACCGTGAGATAAAGTTCATACAATCGTTCCGTACTAGTATTATTAAATATTGTATTACCACTAAGCACTAAGCATCGAACATATAGAGTACTCAAACAGCGTATTTTACTCATTTGATGCTATGCGGAAATAGTGACCCCAGAGCCCGAACTGTTTCACGAGTGAACAATCGGCTCTCTTCGTTAACAACCCCGAAGAAGCGCGCAGTGGCATCAACTCAGTCGGAACGATGAGCATAGGTGCAATTCTTTGCGCTGTGCGATCGTTTCAATATGTGCGTATATGCATGCACAAGTTCGCATGTGAATGTATGCGTTGCGAAGTTTGACAACAGGCAAATGCTTCACGCGCTGGCAGCCTGAAGTCAATTTTGTGTTTCGGCGTTGAGAGCTAAGAGACTGAGGCATAGTGGGTAAAAAAGCTGAGTGCTAATAGAGCTAGAACACACACCGCTTATAAAGCGACGCGCCACAAAACGCGTATTAGAATTAGATAAGGTACAACTGTAGAATTAAGAGAAATATATAAATAAAATATCATTCGTTACTTAATTCCACAAATGAAACCAAGTACTCGAAAAGCTTTATTGTCAATGCCTAAATCATTTACCTCGTTTATTCTTCAGGTTCAGGCAAGAGTGTGAATGATGATGGCATGATGGTTACCTCCAGTGGCGGATCTAGGGGGGGCTATGGGGGCTGTAGCCCCCCATTAAGCGTTGCACGCGACAGTGGGATACCCTTCGACCTATGTTCCGGTGTAGTTTAATTTGTTAAATTCATACACATATAATACAAATGCGCATGTTTTTAAATTATTGCCGACAGATGGCGCTTGCGCTTCGCGCTCGCCTGCCTCCCTTGTTAGCTGATACAAGCACCTGGTTTTACATACTTTCTTAAATAACTTTTGTGTTTATTGTCCGATCGTATTGAAATTTCGAGAATACGTGGATATTTTAATGAGCTTAGTATATGTTAAAGTCAGAAAGTTGTATCTTTTATACAGCGCTTACAAATTAAGTTCAAAAATTAAATTATTAATTTGCGGGGGCGGTGGGCGTGGCACATAACATTTGAAATAAACTTGATCAGCTTATAGTACACAGGAGTCTTCCTGCCAAATTTGGTAACTCTAGCTTTTATAATAGCTGAGATCTGTGCGTTCACACAGACAGACAGACAGACAGACAGACAGACGGACATGGCTCAATCGACTCGGCTTGTGATCCTGAGCAAGAATGGGGTCTCCGACGCCTCCTTCTGCCTGTTACATACATTTGCACAAAGTTAGTATACCCTTTTTTGACCATTTTCAATGGTCGAAGGGTATACAAAAAAGAGAAAATGCCTCTTCTCTACAAAGAAGGTTTTTTTCGGTCACTGCTAGCATTCCGATTGAGTTCTGGAGACCAAAGTTTAAAGCATCATTTGGAAACGGCACCGCGAAATTGTACTCTGATTAGCAAAACAGTACAGAATGAAATCGATATTATCGGCCAAGTAATTCGCTGCAAGATTGTCGAAAAAGTTAAGAGAGCGAAATATTTTTCCATCATTTGTGATGAAACAACGGACACAAGTCTCATAATTGAAATGACGCTATGTCTGCGCTAAGTTGATGTAGTGGACTTTGTCGTGCGAGAGGATTTTCTCGGGTTCATCCACTTAAGAACCACTGTTGGAAAAAATATCAAAACAGCTATCTTAGATGAACTAAAAGCTCTAGGATTAGACATTACCAACCTGCGTGGACAAGGGTATGATGGAGGATCTAATTTTTCAGGGAAAGAAAATGGAGTTCAAGCACTCATTACCGAAGACCAACCATTAGCGTTTTATACGCATTGCTTCAGTCATTCGTTGAATTTATGTGTTTCACATGCCTGTAAAGTTCCTGAGATTCGAAATATTGCTGGGAATATTTTCATCATTGATAAATTTTCTTTACGTTTTCACCGCAACACAGCTTCTTGAGGATGAAATAAAAGCAAACTTGCTACAATCGAAAAAAAGTCATTTAAAAACTCTCTGCTTCACTCGTTGGATTGAAAAACATGAAAATTTGTGAGTTCCTGCCATATATCGTGCCAGTTTTAGATGAATTAAATAGCGATTTAATTATAGAAACTTCTTCCTAAGCAACACAACTTCTCTGTGCAATTGAAAGATCCGATTTCTTAATTGCAATTCAAGTTGTGAATGATAGTAATATTTCCATTGTGACCGTGAGTAAAACTCTTCAGAATTCTCAGTTGCTAATTTGCCACTCAGTTGCAAAATGGCACTGTTATATAGTATTTAAATAAAAAAAATGGCACTGTTATATAGTGTTTACATAAATATTGTTTAATTAAAAATTAGCACTCCTTTAAAAAAAAAAGAATAACGTGGTACTGATTTTCATTTTTCTTGCAAACATCGATTTATAGAAAACTTCCAAGCCCCCACCCATAGTAAATCCTAGATCCGCCACTGGTTACCTCTATTAATTGACGTTACTTTACACTTGGAACAGTTAAAAATTGATTAAGACTCGTATTAAGAAAAGGTTTCCCGTCAGCGTAGTATAAGATTGAAGTATTTAAAAAGGTCTTTAGCAAAAAGGTAAAGACATTTTAATGAACACAAATATTTATTAAGACGGTTTTGATAAACAGTATTTAAAAATAACTTGTTGAGAGCTGTTAGCTAAGTATATTTAAAAACCAATGAGATTTATGTTGTGAATCATAGTTGATCATTTTATGGTCATAGGACCCTTGATTACTAATAAAACCAAAGATGAAAGAGTATCAAGCATTTGGCAAACTAGGTATAAATTTAAATTTTATTCCCGTTTCCTAAGCAGCTCTCTAAAACAGTTCCATGCTATCGATAGTTTAGATATTTTTCTTATTGGTTAATTTTGAATATCGATAAACTTTTTTATTATGTGCCTTCTCCAATTCCGCGACTACTAAATCTTTATTATTGTTGTCAATTTGCTTGGAATTGTGTCTAACGATGTCTGCGTCAATTTTTTCCGACGTGTCCAAAGGACCGGCTATAGAAGTGTTCGCTTTAACACGATTATTTAATGATGATAGCAATGCAAAAAAAGTAAATTTGTCTGTGGGAGGTATGTAATGAGAACAACCTGCCAAAATACTGAACCTATAAAGCTACGCAATAATAAAAATACATGTACATATGCATTCATATATTGTTATGCACATGCATACATACATCAACATATCAACATACATATGTATACAATTATACAGCAATATAGTACATTATTTTGTTGAGCCAAAGGTTATTTGAATGTCAACCCGGTCTATTGCTTTACTGGAAAAAGATGATAATTATTTTGCACAAATACAAATACATACAAACTATGCACATTCTCTGACAAGGTCAAAGTACACTATAGCTCAGACATAATTGATTCTAAAGCCCATTACATTTTTACCCTATATTCATGGATAGTTCCCGTTGTTTTATGCACTTATCAAATTTGTTTCATAATATTGATAACTTTCGTAGTTGTTGTATTCTATTTATATGGCTTGGTATACAAACTGTCTAAAGGAAATTGAACTTGATCTTTTCTTTATTAAATTAATCTATTGGCAACTGTTGCTGCACTAGATTAGTCGGCTCTCCATAGTGATTGAAATGACCAATTTAAGTGGAGGCATTTCATACCTTCTTTATAAGATGTTGGACATTGATACAATTATTGTATAATAAAGTCAAGCCCTCGAAATCACGAATTTAAGAAGCAAATATGCAGTATAAATATAATAAATTGGTAACAGTGTTTGTGTTAGTAACAATAAGTTAAAAGTTATTGTTATATTATTATTTGAAGGAGAGAGATGTACTGCGATCTTGTAGATCTATTGTACCACCTGCTGACTGACCTTCCTATTCAGTCTAGTTACTCTAAGGAATCGCAACATTTTGCCTGGACTGTTCGACCTTAACCTCGAGTGGGTGTTTGCTTTGTGATAGATTAGATAAATGTTCATATATATTTGGATCTAGATTTTCATACGAAAAAACATACGGACATACATTGCTGTGTATATAGACTCGGCTGCTGATGCTGATTAAGAATACATATACCTTGTGGGGTCGGAGACGCATCCTTCTATCCTACAAATAGCGGGTATAACAAAGACAGATCTGTCCCAAACAATACTGATTAGGCAGCCCTGGTATGTATACAGATGACTTAGAACAAACTTAAAGACACTGCATTGCACATGAGTATAGCTCTAATGGTTTTTGTGATCTATAAGTTCATACAGACATACATGGCTATATCGGCTTGGCTGTTGATGGTGATTTCGAATATATTGATGAGTGCATAAGTTCGTGCCCGATTTCAAGTGCAAACTAAAATTGCAATTTTTTGAAGAAAGCGCTTTTATTAATCAATTATGTATTCGCCATCATGTTCGGCAATCCACTCCCAACGTTCAACCAATTTACGGATGCCTGATTCATAGAAATCGCGCGGTTTCTCGTTGAAAAAGGTGTCGAGGTGGTTTTTGACGTCTTCCACATTTTTAAATTTTTTTCCATTCAAATTGTTCTGCAGCGATCGAAACAAATGATAATGAGAAGGTGCAATGTCGGGTGAATATGGGGGATGCGGAATGATTTCCCAATTCATCTCCTTCAGTTTGGCCAGGGTCGGTTTTGCAACATGTGGCCTGGCGTCGTCATGATGGAAAAGAACTCCTTTGCGATTGGCCAAAATCGGACGTTTTTCATCAATTGCTTTCTTCAATTCGACCAATTGCTGACAATACTTGTTGGCAGTGATCGTTTCTCCAGCTGGCAAGAGCTCAAAATAGATCACGCCTCGGATATCCCACCAAATGCACAGCAGTACCTTCATCGGATGCAATCCACCTTTCGACATCGGTTCCGCCCCTTCGTGTGCCTGTTTCAATGTTCTTTTGCGTTGAACATTGTTGTACAGGATCCATTTTTCATCACCAGTCACGAGCCGATCCAAAAAAGGTTCGTTTTTGATCCGTCGAAGCAATGAAATTGCTGTTGACATACGGTCCACTTTGTTTTTTTCACTCAACTGATGTGGCACCCATGTATCGAGCTTCAAAGTGTACCCAACCTTTTTTAAACGACGAAACGCAGTTGATTTGTTGACGTTCAATTCACTGGCAACCTCTTCCGTCGAAATACGTGAGTTATTCGCAACTAAAGTCCGTAGAACATCGTCATCAAGCTCAGAAGGCCGTCCACTGCGAGGTTGATCTTCGAGGTTAAAATCTCCAGAACGAAATTTCGCGAACCATTTCTTTACTGTGCGGAGTGCTGGAGCACGGTCCAAATAAACTTCGCGAATATCTTTAGTTGCAGCGCCCACTGTTTTTCCTTTGCGGAATTCGTATAACATAATATGACGCATATGATCTTTTTCGTTGTCCATCTTCCATGCGTCTTTTCACTAAGCAACTCAAATCAAAATGAAGTTATTTTATGCTTGATTTACAGTTCGGACTGTCACCTTTCCAACGATATATAATATGTATATATTTCTTTCACGAGCGCCACTCTCAAACGATTCGAACGGCATCCAGCGGAATCGGGCACGACCTTATGCACTCATCCAATATAATATTCATATACATGTAAACAATGGAAGTGATGGCAGCGTGATGGTACTGGTGGCAACGCTGCAGGCGCCTATCGATAAAACCAGAATTACGTAAAAAAAAATCGACGAATCAGTTTAAAAAAGAGTTGAAGTCGAGAAGTTGAACGAGAGAGTCGTTGATAAAGTTGTCGTTGTATCGCAGTGGAAGAGAAGTTGTAAAAGGCAGACAAGTCGGTTTGCTTTTTAAAATGAAGACGTCGATTGGTCAAGTCGGACTGTCGTTAGTCTTGTTGCGAGAACATCAAACTCATTTCTGTTAAAGTAGAACTAAAGTAAAGTGAATAAACTTATTATCTGATATGTACTTCTAGTATCTAATATAATATATCAATAAATTTTACATACATATATCCTTTCTATCTGTTACACACATTCAGACAAACCAAATATACCATCCATATTTTGGAAATCCATGCCGCAAATGGAGTTTTTCTCCAATGTGGGGAGGGACAAACTTTATTTGAGAATGGTCGGTTCAGTTTTAGACCTTGTAGTTGCTTAGATTTGTTCGTGTGTGTATATTTAGATACAAATATAAAAATCTAGAAAACGAGTTTTAATTTTTTGTTTATTTATATTAACAGCATACCGGACAGACGCTGGTAAACCATGGGTACTCCCGGTAGTGCGGAAGACAGAAATTGGGATCGCTAGTGATGAGTCTATCAACCATGAGTACTTGCCAGTGACAGGTATGAAACAATTACATATGCCTTCAGAATAAATATTAATTTTTAAACTATCTTCCGTTAAGGTCTGGATACATTTACTCGTGCTGCAACGGAGTTGGTGTTGGGAACTGATTCGACAGCATTGAAAGAGAACCGTGTAAGTTTATAAAATGATTGAGTAGTTCTTCCACTTCTACAAATACTTTTTTTTAGGCATTTGGTGTTCAAACCATATCTGGTACAGGCGCCCTACGGGTAGCAGCTGAGTTTTTACACCAGCATCTGAAGCGAAACACAGTCTACTATTCAAATCCTACATGGGAGAACCATCACAAGATCTTTGCTGATTCTGGCTTTACTAAACTTCAATCGTATCGTTATTGGGACCAAAATAATCGTCGTCTGGACTTGCAGAGCATGTTGGCAGATTTAGAAGAAGCTCCGCCAGCGTCTGTTATTATTTTGCATGCGTGTGCACATAATCCAACAGGAATAGACCCCACACAGGAGCAATGGAAACAAATTGCTGATCTTATGGAGCGCAAAAAACTGTTTCCACTCTTTGATTCGGCATACCAGGGCTTCGCCAGCGGCAATCCGGATCTGGATGCCTGGGCAATACGTTATTTTGTGGATCGAGGTTTCGAGCTCTTCGTCTGTCAGTCTTTTGCTAAAAACTTTGGACTGTACTGCGAGCGAGCTGGCAATTTAACTATTGTACAGCAGAGCGGTGCTACGAAAGATGCGATACACTCGCAACTGACATTGATCGTGCGCGGACTGTACTCCAACCCGCCCGCTTACGGAGCTCGCATTGTATCGAAGGTTTTGAATACACCAGAATTGCGACAGGAGTGGATGGAGAGCATCAAGAGCATGTCGAGTCGTATTCGTGAAATGCGTAGATTGTTGCGGGATAAGCTTGTTGCATTGGGTACTCCAGGCAACTGGGATCATATTGTTAATCAAATTGGCATGTTCTCATACACGGGACTCAACGAGAGCCAAGTGGCCTTGCTCATCAAGGAGTATCACATATATTTGCTTAAAACTGGTCGCATTAATATGTGCGGCCTCAACACTGGCAATATTGATTATGTCGCCAACGCTATACATGCGGCGGTCACATCTAATGAAAAACAGAACAAACTCTAAATAATACATCTATCTATATATATATATGTATGTATGTTATTAAATGATTACGTTCTTTAGCCATGCTTTGAAACCAAATGAATGGTCCAAGTAAGAGACGCGTTAAGCATTTGTATTAAGCAATGTGCATTTTCCCTTAGAAATATATCTGTAATAAATGTATTGCATTTTGAAAAACAAACTTTGCATGGTTTTAAACCAATCGACTTGATTAATTTTATTATTAATTTTTTTCGAGGGGGGTTGGATGGTGTGATGTAGAGATGGGCGCGGGCCGGGCCGGGCCTCGACAATTTTAGGCCCGGGGCCTAAAACCAGCTACCGGGCCTTTTACGGTCGGGCCTCGGGCCTAAAATTGTCAAGGCCCGGCCCGGGAGGCCCGAGTCTGGTTCGGACCGGGTCCCTGTGAAAAAGTTCCGGGCCGGGCCGGGCCTCAAAAAACAGGCCCGCGCCCATCTCTAGTGTGATGTACATTTTCTAGCTTATCAGTGAAGAAATAACGCGCGCGCGATTTTATTTTTTCGAAAAATTTGCTTAAGGGCGCACACTTAATGTTTTACAACTTTTTAGGCTGCGAATAACATAATAAATAATCTGCCAATCAACAAGCTCGCAAAGTTGGCGCAGAAATTCTCAATTAATATACAGCTCATAAAATAATACAATTTTGTGTATGTCGTACATTTCATTTGAAATATATGGCTTATGGGACACTGTGCGCATCAGTGTGACGTTTTACTCAGAATTAGCCAACAACAAAATACATGTCAATTTTATTATTTTCAAGAATCAATTAAAAAAAAATAAAAAAACGACAGTCGCGCTGCACGCGACAGTGGGATACCCTTCGACCTATGTTCCGGTGTAGTTTAATTTGTTAAATTCATACACATATACAAATGTGCATGCTTTTAAATTATTTCCGACAGATGGCGCTCGCGCGTTGCGCTCGCCCGCCTCCATTGTTAGCTGTGATACAAGCACTTGGTTTTATGCACATACTTTCATAAATAACTTTTGTGTTTATTGTCCGATCGGATTGCATTTTCGAGAATACGTAGATATTTTAATGAGTCAGAAAGTTTTATCTTTTATACAGCGCGTGGGCGTGGCACCTAACATTTGAAATAAACTTGATCAGCTTATAGTACACAGGAGTCTTCCTGGCAAATTTGGTAACTCTAGCTTTTATAATAGCTGAGATCTGTGCGTTCACACAGACAGATGGACAGACGGACAGACAGACAGACATGTCTCAATCGACTCGACTTGTGATCCTGAGCAAGAATATATACACTTTATGGCGTCTCCAACGCCTCCTTCTGCCTGTTACATACATTTTCACAAAGTTAGTGTACCCAATTTTGACCATTTTCAATGGTCGAAGGGTATAAACACTAGAAGCTTCCGAGACATAATTCATTCACCTAAATTCATCATAAATATAGCCCTACCTTTACCCTTAAAACATATATCGCATGCCCAGATCAGGATTCTATATCTTTTGGGGGATATTTAAAGGTTTTTCAGTTTTTTGAGGCTATGTCAAAGTCCAGACGAGATGGTGAAATTCTGAACTCGGATTCGGATTCAGCGACCCAAAATACATATGCCGTATACCCAGATCATGAAACTTTTATTATTTTGCTGGCCTATGTTATTTTTCAATCTCAAAAATCTATCAACTATCTAGCACTGCTCGCTCGGGGTCGTTATATACTTAATATACTTTTTAAATAAATTCAGTACAGAGAAACAAGATTGAATAACAAATGTTTAATGTGCGTGTTTGAAAAATTCATTAATTTCACATATGAAAACTAAGAATAATTCATTTAACATATAAAAAACTATTAATATTTCATGTGGCATTTGAAAACTAAGAATATTTAAACTGTACATCAAACACTGAATTGTCACATACCTGATATATTTAACAAAATAATAGGAATATTATATTTAGTAGCGATTCAAACTTGATGTTGACTTTAAACCAGCAGCAATCAAGAGTGAGAGACTTTACGATAAGCTATCAAAACCAATCGATAGCCGCCTCACTAAAACTATCGATAGCAGTCCCACTTTTGGGCGCAAGTGCCCATCACTGACACTTGTAATCACTTGAAAAACAATGGCAGGTAAATGTACTAAATGTAGAGACGAAATGTTTCAATAATAGGTATACAATCCAGACAGTGACAGGCCAAGTGGTGCTCCCAGTCGAAATGTAGATAGTACAAGGATTTTATTAACATCAAAAACTGGAAGACCCGACTATGGCACCAACAACACATTGGAGCTCTTAGAGCGCATACCCAGCGAAGTAGTAGACCTTAAGCTAGACGATGTTCTCACTGCAGTTAAAACTGTGGACAATCTGTGCGATTATGCACGATGCAAGACCAAAACAAGTCTAATGGGCCAAGACTGCAAGCATTGCAATAAACGCTACTGTTTCAAGCATGGACTTCCCGAGGTTCATGGCTGTGGGGTGGAAAAGAAACGTGAGGCGCGCAAAGAATTCCTTCACCCCAAGCCTGTGAAGACCATTCGCGAAGAGGAAGAATTGAAAAATGCTAAAAAGAAACTGAACGAAAAACTAAAGAACATGCAAGTCAATCGTATGCAAAAGCCTGCAGAAACAAAGAAAAAGAAATAGAACTTTCCAAATTCTAAATTGCATTTCTCGCTTGCAATAAATCCAATCAAATTAATGGAACAGCAACTTTTTTAAACAAAACATTAAATACATTCATACAAATTTGCATAACTATGAAGACACTGCTGATTTTATTTTACCTTCTGATTAAGGTTTTGCTCTATTGTCTGCACTTCCCTCAAAGCAGTTTGTGATTTTAAACACTTTGGTTAACTCCATAACATTGCGGAATCTGGGAATATACACACAAGGCCAATCTCCCGAGCCCAGGATCCGCGAATATTTCTATTACATCAATCATGAAGGCATGGTGTGTACTTTGTTTATTATATAAGCAATATTTTAAGGGTTGTTTTTGTCTATTTATGTATGCTTGTTTAGCTATTTTTAGACGATGCCAAGATGAAAAATTTTACATCTTGCTTTAAGGAAAAGAAATTTCTTAAGTTCTTCTTTAATCGCCTTCGACAAAATGATACTCAGCGTTATAAAATGTTCCCTTATATGTCTCCTTGTGGTCGTGAACGGAACTATGTGCGCTGCGATGATACGCCTATTGTGTTCACAGAGCACTTAAGAAAGAGCGAAGAATGTCGAGAGAAAGATAGTTTATGTTATTCACATGGAGGTCCAGACTTATCGGTGGAGTTTCAACCAAGTAAACTGTATATGCACCCAGAGAGCGGACGAGTTTATCATCCAGCCTGGCCGAAAGTAGGAGGGATTGGACTCCTTTGTTCCAAGTTGGCCATCGAACTCAGCAAACACTTCGTCTTTTTTGACAACGATGATTCATCGCCAACTCATTTCAATTGGAATGGACACCAGATCAAGCTAGAGAACGAATGGGTCATGTCCACGGAAAAGCAATAAGATGTTATAAACGATTAAAAATACTTTTACTCAATATAGTAATACTATTAATTGATTATTATTAAAACTATTCAATGCTTAAAGGTTTAAATTCACCTTCTTTGATCTTAACCCATGAGAGCCCGGTGGCAACACCACCACCACCACCATTTATCTCAGGCAAAGTTTTGCCCTTACTTGAACGTATTTGATCAAGAACCGGCCCGTGCAGATCGGTTTGAAATTTTTCAAAAGTAATATAGTGCGGATCCTCCGTTGAAGGTGAGTCATAGATGTGGGATTTACTCTCCTCTATGCTCTGATCGACCAGGGTTGAAAATGCATGTTTATTGTTGTGTAAAAGTTGAGCGGCCTCTACATTGCTGAGCTCCTTAGTTGGGTTCAGATTTCTGATAGCTTCCAAGGGCTCCGCGAATATTGTCTGCATATATCTCAATACCTGCCAAAGATGATCTTCGCCGCTTCTCCATTCCTGGAATGCATGGCTCAGGTCTAGACTTTTTGTATATGGACACACTAGTGGATGCACAACGTTGTGTTGAAATATAATGGACTAAAAAAGGGACATTAGTAGATACTTAATAAAGTGACAATTGTCATTGGTGTACTCACTGGAACTGTATTATCATCGGGAAATCCATCAGACAACAAAATCGAAAACCGAAAAATACAGTTTTTATAAAATCCCTGTCGTCCAAATAATACTCCGAACCATTCTAAAAAAAATAAGTCGAATTATCTGTGGCATATGTACATACATATATCTGTTCTTTCGATGTAACGACTTACGCAACGAATTGGCATAGCTAGGAATAACGAAAATACCCGAGGGCCTTTCCGATTCAATCATTTTGCTGAAATTGTAAACATTATATTACTGGAGACCAGTTCAATTTTGTAAGTGTTAATTTCTTACTACTCCGCAAGAATTTTGTACTCCCGCTGTATTGCAGCAAGTAGAATTTTCTCATCTTTCTTTTCTGCATCAACGTCAAGTGTCATGTTGTTTGAAAAATAAACAATTCTTTTTTATAAATTTTCTTTGTTTTGAAGATTGTTTTTTGAGATTAGCGATGTAAGAACTCAAAATATCGATAACAATTGTGACTAAAACTTGAAAAAAAAATAATCGCTCAACATAAATATTTTCTAGAGCATGATTTAGTATTTAATGTAAGTAGAATTTTCTCATCTTTCTTTTCTGCATCAACGTCAAGTGTCATATTGTTTTAAAAAAAAAAACAAATCTTTTTATATTTTTTTTCTTTTTTTTGAAGATTGTTATTTAAGATTAGCGATGTCGACTCAAAATATCGATAACAATTGTTACTAAAACTTTTGAAATGAATAATCGCTCAACATAAATATTTTCTAGAGCATGATTTAGTATTTAATTTAAGCATGTTCGATAGTTTTGTGTAGAAGTTGCATCTCTAGTTTTATGAGATATTTATTTATTTTGGTATGTTAGGTTGGTTGATTGTCAGCACCAGCTGTAATAATCGTATTGTTTTTTTAACTTGATTTTAGTTTTTAGACTTTATAATATGCAACTGAAATGTCTCAGAAATCACACTCAGAGTTATTGTCAAAAATCGATAGCATGAATATCGAAAAAGAAGGCAATGGACAAATTAAAGAAAACACTGGACATGAGGACGAAGCACATAAACAAATTGATCACAAAACGGTGCCTGAATTCTACAATAAGGCACAAAAATATTGGTCGGAGGTCCCAGCAACTGTTAATGGTATGCTAGGAGGCCTGGGTTATATAAATGCAATTGATATACAAGGATCGAACGTGTTTCTAAGAGAACTGAAGATACCAGGCAAGAATTTGGCACTTGATTGTGGAGCCGGAATTGGAAGAGTATCCCGTAACCTGCTCATACCACTTTTCAAAACGGTTGATCTAGTTGAGCAAGACATTGCTTTCGCTAAAAAGGCACGCGAATACTGTACCGCAGAGGGAGTACGGCCCAACAGTTTGGGCGAAGTATATAATGTTGGTCTTCAGGACTTTCAGCCTACAAGCAAATATGATCTTATATGGAGTCAGTGGGTCTTAGGGCATCTAACAGATCACGACCTCGTCGCCTTTTTTCACCGCATACGTCACGGCTTGCAACCAGGCGCATACTTTTGCATTAAAGAGAATGTAAGCTCGTCGAATTTAATAATCAAAGACGATGAAGATTCATCGGTCACTCGACCGATTTCGCTATATGAACGTCTTTTAAAAGAAGCTGGATTTCGCATCGTGAGAAAAGTTAAACAACAAAGCTTCCCAAAAGGGCTTTTTCCAGTGTACATGATTGCTTGCAAAGCAAAACCCAACGTGGACAACTAATTATCAAATTAATTTATGTATTTATCTTAATTAAATACAAAAGAAGATTGTTAAAACTTTATAAAACTGTATTTTATTTATACTTAGCTGCATATAAGAACAACGAATGATCAATGACAAAGAAAGCACAGCTATATTTTCTAGATTAGTACAACCCGGAAAGAAAGGATACCTTAGGAATGCCAAAGGTCATACCTCATACCCTTACCCAGAGAGAAGCTCAGTGGGCCAGACTCCAGTCTACCACAAATTAATTCAATATTTTTCTTTGAGAATTTTGCAAACATTTGTATGAGGATCAAATGAAAACACTGCACTTCACTGAATTGGAAACACTCTTTGTTTGGTGTTTTATGCGATATTTTTTAATTCCAAAGAGAAAACATGCTGCAAATGTTAAGATGCGCAAAACAGAGACAACAACTGCGATCATCAGTATTTCTGGCCTACTCCGCAGCGCCAACAACATTAATCAATACAAGGATTGGGTCTTATATGGCACTTGTTCTGGTACGACGCATTTACAGGACACACATGATATTCTGAAAGCATATTGAGCAATTAAACATCGTCGTTGGCAATGAGTTATATTAACATTAAATAAAACATTATTGTGTCTGATGAACTTTTCCTTTGAAATAAATCGCTTGCAAGACACTGTGCGCATCATTGTGACGTTTTACTAAGAATTAGCCAACAACAAAATACATGTAAATTTTATTATTTTTAAAATTCAATAAAAAAAAAAAGTAGCGACCGCCAAATAATTCTAAATCCTAAAATCATGATAAATATAGCCCTATCAGTAAAAAAATTTAAACAAAATCGGTGACGTAGGCAGCTATTTAACCTTTACCTTTTTTTTATTGAATTTTAAAAATAATTAAATTTACATGTATTGTATTTTGTTGTTAAGTTTTTGTCGAAGGCGCCAGTCTGCCTGCAACATTTTGTGACGGTACAGTGCCCCACAAACTGATTTTTTTGAAATGAAAGCTAAGCATGCTTCCAAGTGTTGAGAAAAAGTTCTGAAATAGTTGCACTATGATCACAAGTATTACAGATTCGGTTTAATAATTTTCCACATGTTCATCGGAATAATTCTCATACTCCGATCCGTAACGTATGCGCGAATCAGCGTCAGTTATTTGGAACCCATCACGTTGGTAGACGAAGGAATTATCATCATAAACGAACAATTCGTTAGAGTCAGTACTGATGACGATCCCTGGATAAGAACAAAAGGAGCTCAACTTATAACCATCGAACGTCATGCCAAAATAAATGACACCGTGTATTTGAATCACAACCAAGATGTAAGCAAGTCCCCAGGAATCGCAGCCTCTTCCCTGATAAATATTACTGGACTTAATTATCTGCTAAGCGTAAGGACGAAAAAAACCTACAAAGTATCCAGGAACTCAGAAACAGTGTTATATTCGGTGAAACCCCAAGAACTGGTTCGCAATTGGAGTAGCAGTCAGTCTCATATTTTGTGGTTTCATCCTCGTGTACCAATGCTGAACTCGAAGGAACTCCTCAATCAAAGAGCAAAAGGTAATGAGCATGGCGTGAACCAAGAGATCCTTTGATTCGTTGTTGTATGTTAAATCAGTTTTATGTTGACCCTCTTAAGAACAATATAAAGAAATATAATGCTCCGGCACTTGCCGTTAAAATTATAATTGTTTCACTACTTAGTCCCTAGGCCGGAGTGCAAGAAGAACCAGTTGCTCTTCCAACGTAATCTTTAAAGTCTACGTGGGAAAACCTGCCTGGAACCCTCAACTACCCAGGAAATAGATGACAACATCATTTACCTTGCTAAATAAATAATTTATACTCGAATTTCGGTCATTGTTACAAAATCTGTCAAATACATTTTTTTATTATCGATGGTTCAAAAACGCCAACGAGCGTTTAAAATAGACTCCTGAAATCGGTGTCATCGATATTATCGACGATGGTTTTTCACCTCTAGTCTGTCGTGCAGTGTTTCCAGGTATCGAGCTTGGAAATAATGCTATATCTGTTGAAAAAATATGTAAAATTATTGATTACCTCGCAATTATTATCGATAGCAACTTACTCGATCATTATTATTTATTACTTATGCACGATTCCGCAAAAATAAACAAACTCAGGTCTTTGTATGCATGTACAAATTTCTGTTTGGTGTAAAAATGTTCTAAGCTGAGATAAGCTAGATGAAAATTGAAACATGCTAGATTTCAGGCTATAATTTGCTAAGCATTTTAATTTTCGAATATGCTAGATCTAGCCAGAATTATGCTAAGCTGGCAACACTGCCGTCGTGCAACAGTTTTTAATATCTGACGGTTATCGATACTATTGAATAAATGTAGATATTTTGTTCCACCTCTAAAGCGTCACAACTCACAAGTTCTATAGATTCAAGTTAATTGCCGAACTACAGCCTTAATATGACTAAGCGTGAGCAGCCGGCGTGGGAAGTACCAAAGGCAACACCCCGCCCGGAACTTCGATTGTACAATAGCTTGACGAGACGAAAGGAAACTTTCGTGCCCCTGGAGGGCAACAATGTTAACTGGTATAGCTGTGGCCCCACAGTGTATGATGCCTCGCACATGGGACACGCAAGGTGACAGCCACATCAGCATGTGAAATTTAAATGTATTCTTATCTTGGTAATCTCTCTTTTGCTCGAACAGATCTTACATTTCATTTGATATTCTGCGCCGCATTTTAACCGATTACTTTGGCTATAATGTCACCTACGTCATGAATATCACCGACATTGATGACAAGATCATAAAGAGAGCCCGCCAGTACCATTTATACGATCAGTATGCCGGTAGCCAGTTGTCGTTGGAACAGTTGTTAAATGATCAAAAAGAAGTACTCAGATTACTGCAAGTTAAGTGCGATAAAAACACGGATGCCGATAAGAAAGTTATGTTAGACAGTTTGTTACAACGAATGAATGATGCAGTGGACGCACTAACCCAGGCAATCAGTAAAGGCGACGAGGAACTGGTACTCAAGAGCAAATTTCACTACTTGCAAGAGGCAAAGGATCCAATTGCAGAATGGCTGGATGCACAGCATAGCGCCAATGTTAATGATAATAAAATATTTGAGGCTTTGCCGCGCTATTGGGAGGACCAATTTCATAATGATATGAAATCCCTTAATGTGAGTAATCACGAATTATCCAGCAAGTTATTAATATATATTTTTCGAATTTTACAATATCAAAGCCTGACGAACATTACGTATAGCGGACTTGTAGTTTTAAAGATTTGTTTTACGTTTAAAACTTATATTTTCTTTAATCCCATTTTTCACATCTATTCGTCTGACTAGAGCTGGAAAGAACATCGACGATGTATCGATGCATCGATGTTTTTAAATTTTTGAAAACATCGAAGTTTTTAAACATCAATGTTCGATGTTCAACTGAGAATTTTATGGGAAATCAGGAGCCGAAAACAAAAAATTATTACTTAGTATTTTCGTCAGACCTTGGCGCCCTGGAAACTTTAGTCTCCGCTCTTGATTAATTAATTTTATATATAAATTAGCAGGTTGCGCTCTGAAAAACCTCGATATATCGATGTACGTAAACATCGATGTATTTCCAGCTCTACGTCTGACGCTTTCTCGAGAGAGTAATCGCACTTCCATTAATCGTGTACGGTCGATTACAATATATCGAGTGCCCGTTTCTTATCGATAGCTATAGTGTTACCTTATCTTTGGCTTATGTTATATTTAAACTACATACGAAAGGCTTTATCAAAACAAAAACTATATGTATGAATAGTTTAGCAATATAAGTATATAGACATGTGTTACAGGTATGCTGAAGATTTACTTTATTTTTTTTTGTCTTTTGTTTTATTATAGGTTTTGCCACCCGATGTATTAACACGAGTTTCAGAATATGTGCCGAAAATCGTCACATTTATTCAGCGTATCATTGACAATGGATTGGCATACGAAGCTAACGGCTCTGTGTATTTCGATGTGAATGGCTTTGACAAATGCGAGAATCATCACTACGCGAAACTTGTGCCCGAGGCGTATGGAGACACAACTTCCTTGCAGGAGGGTGAAGGTGATTTGTCAGTAACGAAAGATCGACTCTCGGAAAAGAAGTCCCCCAACGATTTCGCATTATGGAAGGCAAGCAAAGCTGGCGAGCCCTGGTGGGACAGTCCCTGGGGACGGGGTCGCCCCGGCTGGCATATTGAATGTTCAGCTATGGCTTCGGACATATTCGGATCAATATTTGACATACACACTGGCGGGGTGGACTTGAAATTCCCTCATCATGACAATGAACTGGCGCAATCGGAGGCGGCATTTAATACAAAGGAATGGGTGAAATACTTTTTGCATACCGGTCATCTTACGATTTCCGGTTGTAAGATGTCGAAATCACTTAAAAACTTTATAACCATTCAAGAAGCCTTAAAAAAACATTCAGCTACTCAACTCCGACTCGCGTTCCTATTGCACTCGTGGAAAGATACGTTAGATTATTCAGAAAAAACAATGGAAATGGCCTCTCAGTATGAAAAGTTTCTTAATGTAAGTAATTAGTTGGGAACTAGTAAAGTTTCATATATTTTTATATTATATATCACTTAACTTTTGTAGGAATTCTTTTTGAACGTTAAAGACTTGACACGTTCTGCTCTAACTGGAAGTGCTGTGAATCAGTTTAGTGAGTGGACTTCAGTGGAGGCAGCACTGCAGACCAAATATAACGAAGCACAAAAGCAAATTCATGCGGCTCTTTGTGGTAAATATCTACAATATATGTACAAGAAAGATAATCAAAACTAATTTGTATATTTTGTGCAGATAATATTGATACACGCAGTGCACTTGATGCTGTCCGAGAGCTTGTGACAACTACAAACATCTACGTGCGCGATAATAGAAGTAGACTTAACAGTTTGTTGCTTCGCAAGATAGCCAAATATATTACAGACCTACTACACATATTTGGTGTAATTACTGGACTACGCGGAGGTATTGGATTCCCAATAAGCGCCTTCGAATCAAATGGTGAAGCGTCTAACAGTCAGGAATCCATGGTTATGCCATTCGTCGAATCCACAGCCAAATTCCGAAACTTAGTTCGCGAGCAAGCCAAGCTTCTTAAAGCTTTTGACATATTAAAATTATGCGATGAACTGCGTGACGATGTGCTGCCCAATTTAGGCGTACGGCTTGAGGATAAAGATGATGGCTCCTTTGCTGTCAAGCTAGTTGATCGTGAAACACTTATTCGTGAGCGAGAGGCTAAGCAGAGTCTGGAAGCAGAACGCGCTGCCGAGAAAGAGCGTAAGAGAAAAGCACTAGCAGAGGCGGCAGCAGCTAAGGAAGCGCAACGTCGAGTCAATCCTAAGGATATGTTTCTTAACGAAACTGACAAGTATTCGGCATTTGGTGAGGATGTAAGTATACAAATTATATAGAACAAGGAAAAAAGCTGCGATACTGCGACCAGAGTCCGTCTGTTTTATTTTAAAGTCTCTCCCTAGGCTGACAAAAGCTGTTCTGCTTTCCAAATCAATCAGAGCAGATACTTCGTCAAGGAGAACTGCGCAGGCTCTGTGGTATCTATGTACAGATGTTTCCTCCTTATGTATACCAAGTTTGCACAGTTGCTGAGAATATACTTGGTAGTTTATTCAGAGTCTACACTCTATAACCAAAGTTTGACGCATTTTAACTTGTTGATAGTTAACCGTGAATTTCCTTGTTAGCAAACTGATTGCTGGCTTTACTGAACGCTCAAGGATAAGTTAATTTAAATGACTATGAGATCCGGTAGAAAATTGTTACTTCAATATTTCGCCTTATAATCCAACGAATTAAATTATCAATTAGCGGGGGCTGAGCACTGTCTTCTTTATATATATGTATCATATTGATTTTAATTTCTTTTATTTTTTAGGGTCTTCCAACACACGATAAGGAGGGTAAAGAGATCAGCAAAGGACAATTAAAGAAACTGCAAAAGCTCCAGCTACAACAGGAGCAACGTTATAAAGAGTATTTGGCGACAGTCTAAAATGAAGCACATTTCTAGTAGCAATTGATATTAGATTGGCTCTAATAAACAATGAGTGTCTCTCTCTTACAGTTTTCATACATATTATAACTTAGAATATGATGATTTTCAAACAGCATTTGCAACACATTTATTTATTCTGAGATTGGTCAACAATTTTTGTAGAGAGAACATGTGAACTTGAATAACTTGTGTGTGTGTATTATCCGATCCGATTGAAGTAGATATTGTATTCATTTAAATATATTTGAAATAAACTGTGTATAGTATACAGAAACAATCATGCCAAATTTTGTTGTCTGTAAATTTATTTGTAGCTGAGATCTAAATGTTCACACAGACAGACAGAGGGACATAGCTCAATCGACTTGACTAGTGGTACCGATTAAGAATATATATACTTTGCGGAGTACGAGCGAGTTTCAATGAATAAAGTATACCCTATACCTTGACAGGTATAACAAGAATTGAAAGCTACAGCCGAACGCGAACCATATTAAAATACTCTTTGCGAGGAGAATAAAGATGTGCGTCATAAATTCGTAAAGTAAACGAATGGGATCATGAAAAGATTTTACTGCTACAATATCCTGCAGCATATCTCTTTTCGTGTAGCATTAACTAAAACTTCTTTTCATAAAATACCTTTAATCATTGCTCACAGTGCATTGTCAGCTATAGTAAAATGGGCACTTGTAGAAATAACAAACAGTTTCCTTAAAGATGCATAGGCACGAACATTAAATTATGTTGATGGTGTACAGACAAAGCAAAGTTTATTGCAAACGCAGATGCATCACTCCAATGAAATATTTCATGCGCTTTTAAATTCCTCTATTTTATTTTGTTTATTTTGATTTTTCAAAGCCAAACTCCTAACAAATCACACTGAATATGAACGTGATGATTGTATTCTTATTTAAAGACTACCAATATCATTGTAGCGCTTTAACTTCTCAGGGAAGTTATCTCTAAAGAGAACAGGATCGGCCCTGAACTCAACCGTGCGCAGAGGCATGCGTCCATATATTTTTGAAAATCGATCAATACATGCGGAACGCTCCCGCATATGATTCAAGTCGGCCGAAAGCATTTCGGTATTTGTGCACTCTGGACACTTGAACTTTTTGCGCGGCGTTACTTTAATTGGTGGATTATTTGTGATATTTGCCACGAGAAAGTTCATAGCGATATCCTCGCAGTTCATGTGATCATCTACCCAGTTCTTGATATCTCCTGGCATGGCGTAAGTGTATATATGACTCCAATATTTGTGGTGGAATGCGGCCCCAGTCAGGACCATAGATATCTGATTAGTCCATTCTGATTCATAGTGCCATCGCATTGTTGCATTGTCCCACACATGAATTCGACTGGGGAATCCAACAATGTGATCGGGGAACTCTCGCCACACTTCATACCTATAAGCAATATATAACTGAATGTTAATAATTGTTTATATAAATGATATAAAATGAATCACACCCGAAATCCAACTCATCACTTGTCAACATTATGATATCATCGTCTATGGTTAAAATTGCTTCTGTTTCGATCTCTGGATACGGATAGAATCTATTTGAGAGTTTATTTTCCTTAGTTTGTATAATTTTCAGTGGCTTCGAAATGGTTGGGAATGTTGATACTGTAAATAAACAACAGAAATTTAATATTAAAGCAATATTTTAATGAAAAGTATATATACTGACAGTGTGGCGGCATTTTCTTCTGATTATTCCAAATAATCAGAATGCTTTGAAGCGATGGAACGACTGCAAGCTTTTGAATTAAGAGGAAAAGGCTTTCCACTCTATCATATGTTAAAATAAGAGCTGTAAATCCTTGTGATTTCGGAGCTAACGATGTCACGAATATTGGGTTTAAAGTCGAATGACTATTTTTCCCAATTGTATTCCACTTTCGCCGACTACGAGCTTGCAATGGAAAAATGCGGCTCTCAAGTATTTCTAAGGCCGTGAGGGTAATGCTCTTCAAATCCTTAAAGTAATGGTTGTAGAGCCATTGAACTTGATTCTGCATCTCGACGATTTTAACATTTGATATTCCCTCAAGCTTGCGAATAATTGAATGCACCTCGGACTCTCTTATTCGTATAATGGCTAAAGACCAATCGATGACTTCTTCAAACGGCAGCACTAAGTTGTCTATAGCCACCACGGGAATGCAGTTCTGAGACATTATTTCGAGCAAATCCGGCTGAGCAATGCGCAGGCTGCGACCAACAAAACAAAACTTGCCTCGTCCCAGTACTCGTGGGTATTCTAACTGCGTTTGATGATGTGCTTCAGTGCAGCGAGCTGTCAACTGGTTGCTTTGGCACGGACCAAGCAAAAGGATCTGTCCACGCTTTGCAGTCAGAGAGAGATCACGAGCAACGTGTAAGTGATGCGGCAAAAGGTTTAATTGAGCAACTACGAGTAAATACTTTCTACTAGCTGATGCTACTACTGGGTCAGAGTTTACTTTCTGTATTAGTGGGCTCCAGACTGGTATGGGTACATCGAATCCAGGACGATATGTCCAACTGTCAAAACCTCCGCCCAAAACAATGGCATTATCAATGTTAACGTCCAAAATGTTATTATATGTTGGTGAACTGCCGGGCAGCATGTTAAAAATCAAATGATTCTCTCCACGATCCCAAAAATTGAGGGAGGCCAAAGCTGCGCCAGCCAAATACTTGTCAAACATGTCCTGGTTAAGTAAATCCAGACTAGGCAAGAAGAGGCAGGCTTCATTTGGATTTGTGGTATAATAGCGACTGTTTACCACTGCATCTAGTATCTGAAAGTATTCGCTTGACAGGGAACTGCTGACCTTTTCATTATTCTCGTCGACAAACTCTTGCAAGGGGTAGATGTACACCTTTAGATTGTCGTGCTCGCATTTATATATGTTAAGGCAGTCCCAAAAGGTGCAGTTACTGTTACGCCCTCTGAGCTCGGTGTCTGGGCGCAGTAATACTTCTTGGGTGTGTGATATGGACAGATCTAGCACGACAGAGTCCCTTTTGGCGTAGAAGAAACTGTTTCGATGGTTTGATATGTCACACAGCAAAAGTACTGCACAGAATGCCACTGCAGTCAGAAGTGCATATGTCAAACAGTTTAAAATGTGTTCCTTTGAATGACTAAAACTTATTAATTGCGGCTCAATGCCTAAGAAGCGCTTGTATTTGTTCATTTTTAGTTTTGGCTTCTTGTATCAGATTATTGTATACATGACTACTGCGTGTAAAATATCTTATGTATCTATTAGACTAGACCTCCAGTTCAAGGATTTATATTATTTAGTTATGGCTTTTTTACATCATTGAAGATTATTAATCGTTAACTTTTGTTATTTTAAAGAAAAAGCAACACAATAGGTTACATTGCTTTAATTTTCATTATTTTTATAATTAATGCACTCAATCTGGAAGAGCCAGTGTGACCAAACCGATAAAAGGTAACAATGTACAAAAGTATTTCTTTTCAGTTTTAATAAATACCTAAAAATATATAACAACTAATATTTTTAATAATATGTTAATTAATAATTATGTTATGTAGTACTCATAACATAATTATTAATTAACATATACCAGGGGTGTTAGTTGAAGTTTGCCGGTTTTACTAGTAGATGTCGCTAGCAATATGTATCTATGATTTGGCATGTATGTATTTAATTTTTTTCTATTGACATTAACCTACAAAGTCACATTCCGCCAAAATAATAGCATCATATTTGTTTACCTCAGTGAATATGTCGAGTTTCGTTCCAAGTAAATCGCATTTGCGGCATTCGTTGCTATTCTTATTTCATCAAAAGAAAAAAGCAGCTGAAGCTCACCGGTTGCTGGTAGAAACTTATGGTGAACATGCTCCAGTGATTAGAACATGTGAGACATGGTTTCGTCAATTTAAAAGTGGAGATTTCGATTTGACAGACAATGAACATCCTGGTGCAGCGAAAAAGTTCGAAGACGAGGAATTGCAGGCGTTATTGGATAATGATCCAACCCAATCGCAACAAAAATTGGCAGAAACACTACATGTGACTCGAGGAGCAATTTGCCAACGTTTAAAAGCCATGGGAAAGATTCAGAAGTATGGAAAATGGGTTCCACACCATATTTCCTAATTATTGTTGTTAATTTCCGAATTTCATTTTATCCAGGTAGACAGTCAAAGGGGACATGCCGCAGGGAAATAAGTATATTTGCCTATTTGAATTCAAAAATATTGAATACATTTTCAACTATGTAATTTCGAAATTGAAATATAACAAAATGTATAATATATTAAGTAAGCTGGCATTTTGTTGTTGCGGGGTTTCCCGGTCGTAATGTTTTTACTGCTTGGTTATTATTGTTATATATTAACCAATAATACCATTTTTGAAAAAAAATACATGTTTCAAATATTGCCTTAGAATTTGACAGAAAGCTTAAATTTAGTATTCAGTATTTTTAAATAAACACTTATATTATCGATTAATTGCATATATTGAGTTGCCGGCTATCGTGTTTGTTTGGAGCTCTAGGTCAACACATTTATACGAAAGCTAAAATATGTCAGTATTAACACAATTTGAAAACTCGCAAAGCGATTACATTAAAGCTAACGTATCTAACTCACACAACGATAATGTTGCATTTGAAATGAAATTTTCCAAGGATTTAACTATCGCTCAGTTAAAGGTAAATACCTAATTTATACACATTTTGTACCATTTGTTAACTATGACTAACGCTGTTCGGAACACTTTCTTACAGAGTAAACTGGAAATACTAACAGGGGGAAGTGCTGGCACAATGAAAATTGAGGTTTATAAGGGTGACCGCCATTTAATGTCGCTGGACAGCGACCAAGCAAAACTTGGATTCTATGTGAATTGTGATGGATTACGGTTGCATGTCATTGATTCTTTTACAAGCTGTTGCTTTGATAATGAAAACATACAAAAGTTTGAACTGAGTAATGATCAATATGAGCAGAGAACCGACTCTGTTCGCAATTTTCTAAAGCGAAATCAGCTTGGAAAGTATAATGAAGATGAAATAGAAAAAATGGAAGCAAAACGACGTGAACAAAGTAATAACATACAACAACGAGCCGAACTCTGCGTTGTAGGAAGCAGGTGTCAGGTAACATAACTTACTTGATATATGTATGTACATATGTACGTATTAGAGTTGTACCGTTTAGTTCAGACTAGATTCGTTTGAAGTAATCCGCAAACTAATGAACTTAATCCGTCATTTTAGTTCATTGGTCTTTTGTTTTTTATTTGTAATTTAAATTTAAACAAAACTTAGCTTAATATATATTCAATACCAAAAATAATATTCGAAAAATGAACTAAGTTTCTGAAACGAACGCAAATCCACAACTCTAGTACATATACAAGCAAAATGACGATCTGTTTTGTATGCAGGTGACTGTTGAAGGAAATCCAACCCGACGTGGAACAGTTATGTACAATGGGCCACTTGACGGGAAGAGTGGCATATTTATTGGAGTGCAGTATGACGAACCCCTTGGCAAAAATAATGGAAGGTAATGTTTACCAATTTACTAAGAAATGCATCGTATATTACTTAACTCAAATTGTTTCACAGTGTGAATGGAAAATCATATTTTGTTTGCCCTCCCAACTATGGCGGATTTGTCACACCACTCTCTGTTGAAGTGGGTGATTTTCCTGTCGAGGACTTTAATCTGGACGATGAGCTGTAATCTCTTTTAAAGTTGGAAATATTTATGCTGATGATGAAATTGATTTTTTGGAAGTTGTTCAATTTTGTATATAAGATTGATATTTATTATGGAAAAAGCTGCAAATTGAAATTTTAATACTCTAACCGATAACACTCTTTCTTTTATTATTAATATATTATGCAAGCGGTTCTATTCATTTAACGTTTTCTTTATGTTGATAATAGAGTTAAAAAGCATGATCCCGCTTATAAAGCTTTAATTAAAGGATGAATAAACGATGCACGCTGTTCGTAATATAAAATTATTAATCTGTCAAATGTTCAGTGCCATGCCTACCGTCCCCGCAAATCAATAATTTAGTTTTTTAGCTCAATTTGTAAGCGATGTATAAAATACATATATAACTTTCTGACTTTGACATATAGTTAGCTGACTAAAATATCTATTATTTCTCCAAATTTCAATCCTATCGAACAATAAACACAAAAGTTATTCTAGAAAGTATGAGCATAACTCCAAGTGCTTGTGTTAGTTAACAAGGGAGGCAAGCGAAAGCGAAGCGCGACCTCCATCTAATCTGTTATTATTGTAAACTTAAGTATTTCTTACGGCATTTCAACATACACATGTACATAGCTCAAAGGATATCCTACTGTCTAATACACTCGACTGTTGCTCTCTTATTTCTCTAAATTGCATGGGTATGCTGGAAAGTCTCCACTTTGTGTTAAACAAACTAAAATAAATGCAGATATATATATATATGTCGTAGAATGGGTCAATGTTGACCATTGTACATGCAAGTACAGTTCTCTAGTCACTAATACGAACAGAACTTGCCGTGCGTTGAAACGACTTTTTACCGACCCTTATTGCAATAGTCAGCGATCAACCCGGACCTAAACTTAATAGAGGATCATTGGGAAATACTTTCCAATAAAGTATACAAGAATGGCCAACATTTTGACCTCAAAAAGGCCTTTTTCCAGGAATGGGATCAAATTAGTCTGATAACTTTACAAAATTTGGAAAACTTAATGCCAAAGCGAATTAATTAAATTTGTATACCCCTGCAGAAGTTTGCAACGCACCTTAGGAGACATCTCGGTAATTATTAAATATGTGCCCTCAGCAGCGATTTTAAGAATTTTAAAATTTTTTTTACAAGTAGGGCTATATTTATGATGAATTTAGGTGAATGACAGAAGACTCGGACTCTTCTAGTTTTTTTTAATTGAATTTTGAAAATAATTAATATTTTTGCATGTAATTTGTATCCCATGTATGTACATATATTCTGAAAAATGTTGCATTCTGCGAATCAGCTGTGTTCATACCGAGTATCGATAGGCATGTATCGATAAACACATCTGCCGTGGTATAAGCAAATTTACTAGCAGATCGAGCAGTGCGAACTTAAGCGGGACGTTGGACCAACACCATCTGGTGGTGCGCGGAGGAACCTTCTCCGTTAACAGCCAGATCGGTCGGCGACCCAATGTTCCCGTTTTGAGCAAGCGCCGTTTGAACTGTCGGTTAGATGCCCGAATGCCCAGGCATATGACCTCCAACATATTTTTCAAGGGCGGCCGACTCCTCAGTAGAAGTTGAGCGAGCCGTCGGCGCAGTCAAATACTATGAATAAGAAAAAAGTGCGTGATGTGTTTCTTTTCCTTTATAGTTTTAATTTTTTTAGTGAAATATAATTTTGTGCGTGCAGTTGTGTTTTTCAAACATTTGCCCTGGTGAGCCGGTCCTTGTAGGGATCATTTACAACGGGATAATTTTCAACGCGGAAACATGGCTTGTTGCTCTTTACGACAACAAAACGTGATAATCGAAGAAAAGCTGTGTCCAAAGTGCAGAAAAGCCTGCAGTATTAAATACAGATCGCGTAGTGCTATTAGCTTTATCTGTGATGGGAACGCAACTAATAACCTTTTGTCAAGGTCACCGGTTTTCCATTTCGGAAATTTGTCGCTTCGTCATGTTAGATAGGAATGGTCAAAACGCGAAGTGGGACTGTCACGCCCATCTATAATAGACTTCCGCAACTTCATGCGCGAAGTTTACATAGATTGGGCGGTACGAAACAGTCCTCGTAGCATCGGTGGCCCTGGCAAAGTTGTAAAAATCGACGAAACGAAAGTGGGACGCAGCAAATACAACTGTGGCCGCATAGTGGAAGGTCAATGGAGCAATAGAAAGAGACACCAAACACCTTTTTATCGTGCCAATTAAGTCTAGAAATAAGGACACATTGCTGTCTCTTATTAAGGACACAATAGTCGAAGGAACTTGCATTATGTCGGATTGTTGGAAACCCTATTCATGTCTTAAGGACGAGCGTTTCCAACACCAGACCGTAAACCATTCCAAAAATTTTGTCGATCCTTTAAACGCAGCCCCAATCCATCGTGCGGCTATGGCGTGGTGTTAAAGATGGCATACTACGCTTTGGACGCAAGAAGGCCCACTTTAAAGGGTACTTGGTGAAATTTCAATTTTGAAAGAAATTCCCTTCTCATTCTGATAGACTCCATGAAGTCTTCAAAGCAATTGGTGAGTTGTACGACCCTACAGGGAAATAGTGGATATCACTTCAGGAAAACCTGCGATTTTTTTTTCTTTAATTTGTTGTCTACCGTGCATTGTATTTCATGACTGCAATTAGCACATTTTTCCTAACCATAAGATTCGTCTGATTCGGACTAGAACACCAGCTTCAGGGTCACCACAAATTTATAATGATTAAATGTTTTTCAATATATATCTTATAAAAACATTTTTAGGTCCAAACACAACACAAAGAGACTTGTCTTTTGACAAGTGTTTTTGTTGTGCTTGGCAAAAATATCGGCTAGATAAGCTATGATGCAGAAATCGAACCAATATTGACCTTGAGTTAACTTAAAATGTTTTTAACAAATACAGGTCACAAGCCACGCCATTATATATCTTATATATAAAATTCTGCTGTCACACTGTTAGTAACCGAACTCCTCCGAAACTACTTGACCGATTTTGATGAAATTTGGAGAGTATATTCTGTAGGTCTGGCAATCGGCTAACATCTATTTTTCGTTCCCCTAACCTAATTGGCATTTGCCATGACAATTAATAAGTCCCAAGGCCAAACGATGTCGATTTGTGGCTTAGATTTGAGCACACCATGTTTTTCACATGGTCAATTATACGTGGCATGCTCGCGAGTGGGTAATCCCTCCAGTTTGTATGTCCTAGCTAAAAATGGGCTAACGAAGAATATTGTACACGCCCTAGCATTAAGAGAATAAATTACAAGGAATTTGACAAATTATTGTTCGGTATGATCTTATTTTTACATTCCCTTTTCGTGCACAGCGATCCACGCCTCTCACTGATATACCACATACTTACACACTTGCAATAATAGTTGTTTTTATGCTACACAGAGAAAAAAATTGTTTTTGTTTATACAGCATGAATTGAATCACGGCTAGGTGGGACGAAGTCCACCGGGTCAGCTAGTATTTATATATATATATATATATATATAACTAGTTAGGAAGCGGGCCTCGCCTTGCCGCTACAGAGCTCGTATCGGGCCATACTATAAATCATTTGAAAGGTCTTGACATACGCTACAAAATGTTCCGTGAGATTTATGGTGTTTTAGGGGATGGTACTCTATCACTTCGAACCGCGGAGGAATGGTTTCGACGATTCAGATCAAGTGAAAATGACACCATGGATAAGCCAGCCGGCGGAAGGCCTGTGACGACGAATATCGATCAAATTATGGTATACATCAAGTTAGACCGGCATGTGGCATCTGGTGACATCGCCCAGGAGATGGGAGTTAGTCACCAAACCATTTTAATTCATGTCCAGAAGGCTAGATACAAAAAGAAGCTTGATGTTTGGGTGCCACATGATTTGACGCAAAAAAAACCTTCTGGACCGAATCAACGCCTATGAAACGGAAGAATTCGACCCATTTTTAAAGCGGATGGTGACTGGCGATGAAAAATGGACCACATACGGATCAAGCGAAAAAGTACGTGATCGAAGGCCGATGAATTGTCCCGAACCGTGATCGGATTGACGGCCAGGAAGGTTTTGCTTTGTGTTTGATGGGATCGGAAGGGAGTAGTCCACTATGAGCTGCTCCCATATGGCAGGACGCTCAAATCTACCATCTACTGCGAACAACTGGACCGCTTGAAGCAGGCAATCAACCAGAAGCGTCCAGAAGTGGCCAACAAGAAGGGTGTTGTGTTCCACCAGGACAACGTCAGATCCCGCACTTTACTGATGATTCGTCAGAAGCTACGAGAGCTCGGATGGAAGGTTTTATCGCATCCCTCATATAGCACGGAAATAGCGTAAAGTGATTAACACCTGTTCCTGTCCAGGGCAAACGCCCTTTGGGGTGTAAAGTTGGACTTAAAGGAGGCTGTCCGAGTTCTTCGCAAATAAGGAGGCTGGTTTCTACGAGGGGGTATTATGAAGTTGCCGTCTAGATGGATCAAATTTAAACTAGGAAGGATCACCAACTAATTCGATTAGGCCATGTCCATCAGTACGTCTGACAGATTTTATAGAAACATGCAGTTAGAAACAATGATTTTAATAAATAAAACTCTTATATGTGAATCGATTAGAGCTATTTAAGTTATTAACGAACTTATTTAATTTAGATTCATGATTCATGATTCCATTCTTATTATATTTGTCGTTTATCTCTTTAATTGTTCGCTAAGCTGATGCTAAAGGAATGCAGTAGCAACCTCTTTGATTATTAGATTGTGGAAGCAACTACAGACGTAATGACTGCGGAAACGCCAAAATAGGTGCAGCTGCTACTATCTGCAATTTCCAAGAAAAGCCAAAGGCCTGGCGAAGTACCTGCAACTTACACACCTCAAGTCGTGTACAGGTAGGGGCACAGACGTTCATATACATATACATATAAACAAATTATAGGCACTGTAATGCAATTTATGGCGCAGGCATCATCCCAAAAGGTCGTGTACATGCGAATTCCGTGGCGTATTTACTTGTGCCCGCAGTATCAACAGCTGCAGCGGGATTACAGCGGTGACAGCTGTAATTGCCTAGGAATGCGAGAACCCGAGCGCGTATTAGCGGATTAGCGGAATATGTCACAGGCACGATCCCTAAAGAACGGTTAAATGCGAATACCGTTGCACACTTTACTTGCCTAAGTGCCAACAGATGCAGCGAGATTCCCAGCTACCTACTGGTTACCTGTCACTGACCCGACCCACATCCTTTTGCAATATATAAACTATAGCCCCTCGAGGATCGCAAAACAGTTATTCGACAATCATCGAGCCATCAACAACTACTTCAACTCATCCAATCCATACTTCTAAGCGAATATGCAAAATATGGATGAAGAGAGCATCACGTTGGCGAATTCAGTACCTGCCAACTACATTGACAACCTGCACGAAGACTTCTTCGTCCAGATCTTCGAACAAATAGACTGCCTGAAAGATCAAGTGAGAATGGCTCGTGCCTATCCACAGTTTTTGCCGCAGATAATCAGGATCTGGGAAAAACGTTGGTACTATCGCATTGTCGGCCCCAGCACAGCCTTCCTGGGCATACTGGACATTCAGGACTACATTTTTTTCACCAGACACATGGCCGAACACTTCACGGAGCTGCATGTGAACGATGACGGCAGTGAGGTCTTTGTCGAGTTCTTTGACTACATCAAGCATCTCCGCGCCATCAACATCTCACGCTTCGTGAGCGTTGAGAACTGTGTACTGGCTGGAAATCCCTACGCCATAGTAGACGAGGACATACGAGATCTGTCATTCATGTTGCCCAATCTAAAGCGCCTCACAAGTTGGATGAACCTCTCCGGCGTCTATATAACTGGCTTCAAACACTTGCAGGAGCTTGTCCTCAAGTCCACGTATTACTCGGTGCCATTGGACAGTCGCTGGATGCAAAAGATCTGTCTGAGTATGACCCAGCTGCGTGTGCTCGACATCACCAACTCCTATGACAGCAGCGTGCGACTGTATGACATCAAGCTACCCAACCTGGAGGTGCTCAAAATCAATCTGAGCACAGTGGAGAATATGGTCTCGCAGGTACTGCAGCTGCCCAAGCTACGTAAGCTGGCCATCCGATTCGACAACTCCCGCCAGCTGCTTGCCAACCAGGAAACCATCTTCCAGCAGATCATTGTGGCAAAGAGTGAAAGCGTCACCAGGTTTGCACTCAACAACGAAGTGGTCCTTCTGCCAGTACGCTGGCAACACAGTCTACTCCTGGAGCTGCCTAACCTTCGTTCCTTGGTCTGCTCGAACTGGAGCCATGACGAACCATTCCTGGATCGCCGCCACATTCCCTGCGCTCAGATGCAGATGCTCAGCTTCAGCGGCTGTCAAGTGTTGCATGAAAATCAGCTCTTTGAACTGGTCACCGAGTGCACCCAGCTTACCCAACTGGGACTCAATAGCCACAACAGCACTGTCAATAAGCTGTGCAAATTAGCACACATTCGCTACCGCGAGAGCAACAACAAGCACCTACATGTGTACAGCGATGCTATGTGGACGAACCTGCCTTCCGCCGATTTCATGCACTGGCAATGCAAAGACAAGTACATCAGGATCACTTGTGACGGAACCGACTTCGAGTACCAGGACGATGGCTTCGAGCTCGACTTTGTCTAAGTCCCCCACTCGATTCGAAAATGGGCCTCGCTTTGTCTCGTCATATTGTTTTGTAAATATTTCCTAATAAATAACTAAATAAACACAGAAAGGAACTGCTTTTCTTTTCCGCACAGTCAATAAAGGGTATACTAACTTTGTGCAAATGTATCTAACAGGCAGAAGAAGGCAGTCCACACAAAGTATATATATTTTTAGCCGGGATCTCTATTCAAGCCGATTAGGCGATGTCTGTCTGTATGTCTGTTGCTACGCTATCTAGTTTCTCAGTTTAAGCTAAGAGCTAGCTATGGTATCTGGGCGAAGTGAGGTGTCTCTATAACTCACCCCATCCGGGTCGGACTAAAGTGGCACTCGACCCGTGCCGAGAGTCAGCATAGCTGGGGCCCGGGTGGATCGATGGTGGGGATCAGGATCAGGACTCGACCAAAGCGGGCTTTAAGACCCAAACAGTCGAAGCTTGAGTGGGGACAAAATCAAGTGGTACCTCATTAACTTGCCACAAGGCCCATAAGCCAAAGATGTCTTATCCAAGGCAAAGCAGTACGGGCTACCCGAAGCTGTCGAGTGTAAAAAGCGCACCAGCGTCGTACTTACACCGCCTACTGATACGCCCAAAAGGACGCGCACAGAGTAGACGGGACTACGCCAGCCCTGGGACCGCATCCCCAGAATGTAGAACAGCCCAGCACCATAGGATGGGGCTGGCCATTTCAGGCAACCACCTGGTTATCACCTGTAAAGACCTGGAGAAAGCCAGTTGGAAGTAATAATCATGGAAGATGCAGCACTCTGCGTGAAGTTCAGGGATGACATACAGGCGCCATTCACGATCAGAGTATAATGGCGCAGAACAGGCTGGACACCGCTCTGTGGAAAGTGGTCTTTAGAAAGAATTAAGGAGACGATGCAATCCACACCATTGGCATCGATGAAGCAGGGCGCGATGCAATTGCTACGCTAGGCCACACACTAGCCTTCTGTTTCGGAAGCATTCCCGGCAGCGGCCTGATGAAGCCCTGTGTAGGAGTCACCCGAAGGACATAACCGACCCTCCAAAACCTCCCGAGGAGCACGCATCCTGGGAGCCCCGCCCAACTGCAGCGCAACAACCAAGCGCTATCTGTTGTGGTCGAGAATGAGGACCTCGCAGAGACGATGTAGTTGGAGACGGAAGAGGTATTGCAAATTGGGAATTGACAATTATGTTCGCCTTCTTAATGCACATTTTGAAATTTTATATTGTATGAACGTGGAATTCTACATGTTTCTAATGATTTCTCAAGGTTGAGGAAAAGGTAATATTAATAATATGCTCCATCTATCTGTTCATTTCTCATAGGCATTTTAGTACTTCCTTCTTCTCATTTTTTATTTTATTTTTTTCTTCCTTTATGTTTTTTCGAATTTTAATAAAATAAAAATAATAAATAAAATGCAAGTATGCGGTTATTTAGGATGTACCCCTTTGATAAGCATATGCCAGAGCTCTCTAAAAAAGAGTTGTACCGTTTAGTTCAGACTTAGTTCGTTTGAACTAATCCGCAAACTGAACTAACAAACTAAATCCCCGATTTTAGTTCATTGGTCTTTGGGTCTTTAGCTCATTGGTCTTTAGTTCATTGGTCTTCGTTGGTCAAAACCTTATTTTTTTACTGAATTTTGCCATTCTCTGCGCATGTTGACAATTTTGAAAATCTGTTTTTTATTTGAAATTTAAATTTAAACAAAATTAAGCTTAATATATCTTCAATACCACGTGTAAACACTTTTATTTACTTTATTTTTACATTTACTTGAAAAATAAGGATCTACAGTTGTAAACATGAGCAAAGAATGGCAAAATTCAATAAAAGAATATGATTTTGACCATCGAAGACCAAAAGAACAAAATACCAAAAGACTCGAACGAACGAACTAAAGATTGAAATATATAACGAACTAAAAGACTCGAACGAACAAACTAAAGATTGAAGTATAGTTCATCGAAAAATGAACTAAAATGAACTAAGTCCCTGAAACGAACCCAAATCAACAACTCTACTCTAAAAGAACCCTCCATAAGCTGTTTTCCGTAAGCCGATCGCGAATTCAAAAAAAGAGTATTTAAAGACAAGTCTTTCTTATCCGCCGCTACCACAAAAAGGGGGGACATACAATTCTCACTTTATCTTTTCTACAGTCGTTTCTCGTTCAGGTTGTCAATATAATTGGGAGGTAGTGGGTCCGCTAACTTGATGATCTGTTAATCCAGATCGCGCTTATAAAATTTCATGTTTTGCAGCATTTTCGCTAGTGGTAAAAGTATAGATTGGATGAGGTAGTTGAGGTAGTTGTTGATGGTTCGATGATTGTCGAACAAGTATCTATAATAACTCGTAACAGTTTAGGTATGTGCATAGGTATGCGGGTCGGGTCAGTTACAGGTAGCTGGTAGGTAGATAACAATTCCGCTAATCCGCGCTCAGTTCTTCGCTTACCTAGTCAAAGTCGTAATCCCGCTGCATCTGTTGACACTTAGGGAACAAGTCAAGTACGCACGGTATTCGTACGTACCCGGTCTTTTGGGATTGTGCCTGCAACATAAATGACATTACAGTGCCTATAATTTGTTTACGCGTTTGTAATTGTGTGTGTTTATTTTTTTACAGTTACCGCCATCTAGTTTGTATATTACTCGACTCGAGATAAGTAAATTTCACATTCCTATGTCCACTTGGGTATTAACCATAGCTTATTGATGGTTATCATTAACTACACCAAGCAAGGTCAGTAATAGAGATCTCAATTCACTCATTGCTAGTCCTCCGTGCTTCGCTATTCCTTAAACCGTTTCATTGGATTGGTTTTGGATGTGTTCTTTATCCTGTTGACACGTGAACAGGCCCCATATTGTATAGCTGTCCATGTTAGAAGAACTTTGAAGACACACACTTGCAACGAGAGTTCGTTCGAACTCGGCGTATTTGACGGGAGTATATGACTGACATTCTAGTTACTTTGCAAAATCGTGGTAGATTAGGTTAGGTTAGTCGAAACTATTCATACTTTAAAATACTCAATAAAGCTATAGGAGTGCTTGGCCTTATAATGAGATAGTCAAAAATAGTTTGACCCTCTTAACTCCCATGTTTGCGCGTTTTGTGTCCTCATACTTCGATTCACAAATTCATTAAATCTGCCTTAAATATGTTAATTTAAGATTTTCTTCATCTTCTAAATATTTGTTAATTTACCGTTAGTAGCTAATCGTAGAGCCTAGCATGGTGTACTTATTGATAACCATCAATAAGCTATAGCCGCTACCCAAAATAACATAGACAGTTGTCGAGCCGCCGACAATATCCAGGGAATACCTTAAACAATCATTGACCGCCGTTGCCAAATATACATCGAACAAATGAAGGGCGGAATGATGATATTTTATTCTATTGGGAAATAATAGACTTTGCAAGGCCTTACAAGACTTTAACCTTAAATCTGGTCCCAAGTCTACATACTGCAGTTTCTCTTCCCTTACTCTTGGATATCGCCAGACAAACTGATCTGACGAGCCAAGCATAGCTTAATTCTTAGTTAAATCGATGTGACCAATTACAACAACGATAAAGACGCATACAATAAAATACTAAATCTAAGTGTCCTCTATCGGTGACAAATTACTTAACTAACTATCGATAGCCAACTTATCCGTTCCGCGATAACAGTGTTGACCTAAAACGGTTACACTCATCTGTCTCCTTGAAAATACTTACAACTGGTTCATTCTAATATGTAGAACATTAAAATATGTTCCGCATAAGCCATTCAGAGTATTGGGCTACAATAATTTGTACACCATTACTATTATCTATAAATTAGATAATTTTCCTTGAATTCCCTGTCTTATTTTTCATATATCTCAATGCTTGCATTCTCTGTTAGCTATTTTCAGTCATTCGTTTGCGACAGTTCCTTCATGCATGTCTTTTACTAACCTTTTACTAACCTTTACTGGGTTTCCCCAATCCGCTGCAACAAATGTTGGCTAGACTAACTTTTTATTATCTCAAATAAAATATAGAAAAAAAAAATAAAATAAATGCATAATATATATTTATTGTTAGCCTCTTATCTTAATTAATTTTTCACAGATCATGATTGTATTTCTTTTTGAAGATATTCAAATATTGTTTAGGCTTTTTAGGTTAGGTCGAAGTCCTGACGTGATGCCGAAAATCCCAGGATGCGGATTCATAACCCCAAAAAAACCCACGTTATTACTGCATACTTTATTGCAAATTTCCAGATCCATGATTAAATTTTAAATTTAAACTGAGTTATAAAACTACAAATTTTAAATTTTAAATATTCAACTGTCTTTGGTCGACTTTAAATAAATAAAAATAAAAAAATGACAACATTTGAGGTGTTGTGTAATTAATAATCACAAATGATTTCATTAACTGGAGTCTCATGATAATAATAACCTTTGTTTTATTATCGCAGGTAGATCAACAAAAGCAATGCAAGTAAACTTTTCGTTGTGTTAGTGAGCAGTGAAAAATAAAATTGAGACTATCAACTTAACAAAAAAAAAACTTAGGATTCACAAATATTATTAGCATTTCAATATACTCAGTCTAAATCGATAGTGCAACAGTATGAAAGCATTTGTGCAAGGATTTTTAAAAGTAATACGAATAAAATTTTTTACCAATTGTGTGTATTTAAAATGTTTTCCACATTCCCACCACAAATAACGTATATAAAGTAATTTATTGCGCCGATTCTCTATTGGTTTTTATTGAATTAAAACGATCATCCTCTCACTTATGCTGTTTAACGAGATACAGATTAAAGTGTTTAAATGACATTATATATTATATATGTATGTGTGTATGTATGCGTATGTATGGATATACTCGAATTTTTACGTTGATCTTTATATTCTTAAGTTGATTAATATTCAATACACAGTAGTTTAATGAATAAATGTTGCATTTTTACTTGAGATTCTAAGCTACTGTTCTTGTTTGCCAGATAAAACAAATATTCCACGATCGAAGTGCAAGCCCCTTATAAAGAATTTACGAAATATGTATGTATGTATATATTCAGAGAGTTGTAGTTTAAAACATTATATATTTTACTTGGGCTTTCGTTATTAACTAACATTGATGCACGGCTGTTCATCTGAGTAATATATTTCCTTTTGCTAAGGGGTGTTGTCGTGAGAGCGTGACCTTCAAGTATCTTTGATGTACATACATTTCTGTTAATCTACTTGCTTCGACATATGTTTATCCCTCTCCATAGTTGCATTTGCAATGTTATCCTTCTTTTTGTTGTTGTTGTTAAAACATCTCGTTCCAGTTTATTTATAGTATAATGCAATCATCGGGAATATTCAAAAATGAAATATGAGGATACTCTAAAGTCTGAAACATTTCAAGGTTCTTTTGCATGTGATTTTCTTCTGACATTCTTCTTTGATGTAAGAACAAAGCACGGAGAGCACCCTGTGAACTTCTTTTCTTGTTGGGGTCTTTTTTCTTTCTTATTTTTGTCCCTTAACTTTATTTGTTCTCTGATGACTATTTGCTAACCCACGTCGCTTTGATTATTACGACAGTCCAGTATTGCCGATTGCCTTGTTATATTTGTCTGTGACGGGCTTCCCTACCCGCTTTAGTGGTACTGGCGATGGTGTGGTCTTCATTAGTTGTTTGCTAAGTCACAGACGAAGGTCAAACGCAATGCGCGATGCAATGTTTTTAAAACCAATACTTGTACCTGCAATATTAAAAATAAAAACAATTATATTTGCTTGTTGTAATTAAATAATTAATGAATACTTACCAGAAATGCGTTTAAAGCGAACGCCGTTTAAAGAAAGGCGCGGCAACTTGCAGACCTCAATCTCCCACTGAACCAACGAATCGGTATTGGGATCCCCATGCACACACCATAGAACGAATCTAGTGAATATCAACGTATATAATTATTAAATTAATTATATATAAAACCAAATGTATTCTTTTTTTTTTACCGTTCTCTTTGCTCGTAGTCGCAATTATTTTGATCCAGCACCTCGCGTATCTTTTGCATGATTTGATCGGGCATCAAGGGCGATGTTGTCTTCATGGACCATGTAAAACGCAGAACTCTTGGCTTAGCTGCTTCTTCCGTGGTGGAGGTTCTACAAATATTTCAGTTTGTTAGAGAATATAAACGTTTGTGAATAAAGTAGTTAACACAAGAGTTGTGCAAAACCTGAAAACTTGCAATGCATACAATTAATTAAGTATTTATGCCCTCTACCCGCAGGATAGAAGGATATTAAAAGTTTGTGCTAAACGAAAATGTATTTAATAGCTTGGATGGGGCATCTCGGCTCTACAAAGTATATCTATATAAAGGGTGATTTTTTAGTTATTATCTTTTTGGCAACACTGGCTTAAACAGCTGACGCACGTTTCGTGTTTTGTAGCACAGTCAAACAGCTTCAGTTTGGTCTATAATTTAAACATGAATCGTCTTACAAACGAACAGCACTTGCAAATTATTGAATTTAATTATCAAAATGCGTGCTCTGTTAATCTCGCGCTTCTTCCATTTTATGGTCAGTTTAATCGACCCACTGAAGCGGCTATTCGAGCTTTTGTGACTAAATTTCGCAGCAAATTTACATTGTTGGACACCAATCCACCAACACGCTTACGCAGAGTGCGCACTGAAGAAAATATCGCAGCTGTGTCGGACAGTGTTAATGATGACACCATCATTGGACAGTACTTCTTCAAAGACGATGCGAATCGCAACGCAACTGTGAACTGGTGAGCGCTACCGTGAGATGATATCAAACTTGTTCTTTCCCAAAATGCAAGAGCTTTACTTGCATGATATGTGGTTTCAGCAAGACGGTGCCACATGCCACACAGCACGTGTAAGCCAGCTTCAATTGACGGATTGTAGGTTAACATTGAAGCATTTATTCATGAGACACAGGCCGAAATGTTGGAAAGAGTATGCCAAAATTGGACTAAGCGGATGGACCATTTGAGGCGCAGTCACGGTCAACATTTGCATGAAATAATCTTTAAACATTCAATTATATGGACCGTACTATCGATTCAAATAAACATTTCATGCATTTCTCCGAATTGTATGTATTTTTTTTTTAAAAACTTTCCTATAGCTCTTAAAAAATCACCCTTTATATATATGTATATAAAGTATTGATCAGTGTCAACAACCGATAAAGCAATGTCCGTCGATCCATGTCCCCTAACAGGTTCTAATCTCCTCCGATCGGTTCAATACTAGTTATATATAATGCAGAATTTAATGCTATCGTGTATATTCAATTTTACGTTTCACTTTGATTGGCAATGACAAGATATTTTCAAACTCAAAACTGCTTTTATACAAAAACCTGCAGTTCGCCCGATTGTTCATATGGCAGCTATATATTATAATGGACCAATTTCGATACAATTTTACATGCATTCAATATATATAGATAATATAGTTAATTTGGTTGCAATATCTAGACAAAACAAAAATCGGACGATTGATTGTAGGGCGGCAGTACGATATATCGGTCCAATCTGGCTCGATCCCAATTATTTACAGCGTCAGACAGACGGACGAGCAGACGAACGGAAAGACGGATAGACGGACGGACGGACAGACAGACGGACAGACAGACGGACGGATAGACAGACGTACGGACAGACGGAAGGACGGACGGATGGAGGGACAGACGGAGGAACAGAGGGATGGACGGTCAGACGGACGGACATAGCTATATCGAAAATATATCGGTAGACGTAATGAAATAAAAAATGTATACGCCAATTACCATTTAACTTTGATTGAGACTAGAGATGGGCGCGGGCCTGTTTTTTGAGGCCCGGCCCGGAACTTTTTCACAGAGGGCCCAGCCCGAACCAGACTCGAATTTTTGAGGCACGGCCCGGCCCAAAACTTTTTTAAAGGGGGCCCGGCCCTAACCAGACTCGGGCCTCCGGGCTTCGACAATTTTAGGGCCCGGGCCCGACGGTAAAAGGCCGGGTAGCTGTCCCGGGCCTAAAATTGTCGAGGCCCGGGCCGGACCGCGCCCATCTCTAATAGACACTAATAAGTCAAATTATTTGGAAAAACAATACTGGTCTTCAAACCAATTTAATTGTTCTTGCTGTTGCCCTATCTCCTAGCACTTGCTGCACAGCTACCTTAAAGCTTTGCGGCACCTCGTTTGGCTTTCTCTTTAGTTGAAGGAGCAAGTCTCCACCTTGCGTTATTTTAAAACGCGTGACATTGTCTTCTAGGTTCTAGTCCTTTATGGTGCAGAGAATGCCGTTTGTAGTAGTATCCGGTCTCCCGGTGACCCTTTTGGGGTTCGGCAAGTTAGGGGATACCTTAGTCGATCCTTCCCTATCCTAACTTTCCGTATTTTCACGATACCAAGTTTAAAAAGGATACCACGAGGGGCACTGATTTCTCCAAGGCGTTTAACCGATGGAGGTTTATTCCCCCTCTACTCTGACACCTCTACTTTGGCACCGAACAGGTGAAAGGTTGATAATTGGTCTGTCCGCGACCTTAATGCATTTTTTTTCTTTTCAAAGAGCACTCTTTGTGTTCTGTCATTCAGATAACTAACAATCCGACTAAGAAGTTTCAGTGAGTCTCTTCAAGTAGTTCTACGAACTGGCAAATCCGCCCTTAGTGGGAAAAAAGTGTTTTTTGGCATCAACTCCAGTTTTAAAGATAGAGACTTGAAATTTTACTAAAAGTTTGACTGAATTTCGGTTTTAGTCCACGTCCGCTTTATATTTATGGAGATGAATATAAAAACAATAATTTATTGATATTCTTTCGCTCGAGTTGCGGTCCTATATTCGTGTAACTCAATCGTATTCCAACCTTTCTCATGCATTTTATTTCTAGTAAATTTAGTGTATCGATATGTGGTATGCAAGCAATTGTTAATAAATTTTCTTAAAGCGCTCCAAAATGTATCTCAATTTGGTAATTTTAGCTTAATGTAAAGACGAAGCTGCTCTATTTTATTTGTTATTAAATTATGTTGTTCCTTATAAAAATGCTTCTAAATAATATTTTCCCAATTAAATATCTATAAAACTTTCAATACTTAATTAAGGGTATTAACGCACATTTACTGCAAACTTTGTATTTAAAACTTATAGAACACGCCAAGATTGTTTTTTTCGCCTTTGAAGTAATAGAAGATTTTTAAACAATAATTTACAGCAAAAACCTACATCAATTTAGTCCACTTTTATCGAATTTTATGAATTGTTGCTGAAGGCGGTAAAAAAATTAAAAACTTTTTAAAATTTGAAACAACTTATAATTATAAAAATCCCATAGTGCAACCGTAACAAACTTCCTGACTTGATTAACATTGCAGTCATCGAAAATATCTAACGAAATCTCATAAGCGGCGCATTGTCCTTTTCAGCCTGTCTCCTTCAGCTGCCCACAGACAACAAATCCCCACTTGCAAACAGGGCCTCTCCGTCCCTGTGTGCGAAGTGTGCGCCGCCTAAATTATTTGTGTTACCTAAATAATTCTGTTTTTTTGTAGTGAAGTATCGATAAGCAAGTAGGTACAATAGGCGCAAGATGGACCTTGTAAAGCACAAAACATCTCTCAATATTTAATGTTTATTATTATTCATGTTTAAGGTTTCATTGATTTTTAGTTTACATTACTTACGAGCTCAACGTTAAAACGGCGGCAATTCTTTTGAACCAGAGAAAAAGTACTAGTTATTTTGAACCGTAGAGGCGCCGAGTTTGTATGAGTATGAGTGAGTTTGTGAATGCAACCGAATGCGATGCGTGCGACCCACGGAGATTCCCCTATTTTAACGAACGAAATAGCCAAGGTTAAACAAAACATACTGATTCATAATTTCTAAATGTTCTCTAGTTGTGTATACTTAGATATTAATGATAATATTAACTGAGTACTGTAAAACTAGAGAACATTTATTTCAGTCAAAATTAACAATTAAAAATATTCATTAAAAATTTAAATTCGTTTTTTATGATGATTCCTTAAAATAGAGGCGCTATATAGGTTCCACACACAGGCGATGACGGGGATCGGCGCTGCCCTGCTTGCAAACTAACTTCAATGACAACCAACACATATTGAGCATAACAATAATGCCCACATACAAAATACAGCAAATACAGAAAAGAGTATTATTTTTGCAGTTGCTCGCGTTTTACTGTTGTATCAGGTCACTCAATAAGTCCCCGGACTGACATATAAAGGCACCACTGAACAAAAATCCAGTACAACCATTCGATAGAGCCATCTTTTATAAGATCTGTACCAAAATTTCATGACAATCTATTGGAGCGTTTTTATTTTACAGCTCTTATTGTGCAACAACTTTGTTAATTTTGTAAAGTATGGAAAATGTGAATTTCGTATTTTGATTAAGCACTGTCATTTGACAGGAAAAACTACGACCGAAGCCAAACTGTGGCTTGATAAGCATTACCCGTTTGCAGCTGGGATAATGAGTTTAAATTCGGTCGTACGAGCACAACAGACGTTAAAGGGTCGGGATGCCGAGAAACGGCAGTTTGTGCAGAAAATGTGATTAAAGTGCATAAAATCGTTTTGTGGGACCGTCAGTTGAACTTGTTGGAGATAGCTGAGGTCCTGAAGATATCCAAAGGCAGTTTATTTACTATTTTGCACGATTATTTGCATATGAAAAAGTTGTTGGCAAAATGGCTGCCGCGCACAAGACAATGCACCATGTCACAAATGAATAGCAACAATGGTCAAATTGAATGAGCTACGCTTTGAATTGCACCCGCAACCGGCATATTCGCAGGTTTGGCAACCAGCGACTATTGGCTCTTCACAGATATCAAAACAATGCCAGAGAAGCTCATTTTGAGTCAAAAAATAAATCATTTTTTAAATATGGAATCGAAAAGTTAGAGAAATGTTGGAATGATTGTTTGACCTTAGATAATGCATATGTTGATGAGTAAATTTTAATTTGGTCAAAAAAAATTGTTTTTCTATGAGAGTCCGGAAACTTATTGAATCACCTGTTATATTGGACATACATGTAAACAATGGGGGTGATGGTACGGGTGGCAACGCTGCAGGCACTTATCGATAGAACCAGAGTTGCAGTAATGAATTATAATCGAACAGTCAATTTAAGAAAAGTTGAAGTCGAGAAGTTGATCGAGAGAGTCGTTGATAAAGTTGTCGTTGTATCGCAGTGGAAGAGAAGTTGTAAAAGGGGCAGAAAAGTCCGTTTACTTTTTAAAATGAAGAACATGAAACGCAAAACTCAAACAATAGATCTATAAGCTCGCAGAACATCTCCCCCAATCTAATAATAACTAGCCATGTCTGTCTGTCTGTTGTCTGCTTTATTATCTCTATTTATAATATGCTTGTAAAATTTCATCAAAATTTGATTGGGCACACAGCTGCCATAAGAACAATTCGCAAGAATTAGGGCTTTTCGTGAAGACCAGTATTGATTTTCTACATTTTTCGAAAATGTTATCTTTTTATCTTTGCCAATGAAAGTTTTATTGTAGCCGACGTATTATCTTTCAATTTCATTAGACTTATATACGAAGGACTAAAAATAATGATTGTTTTTTTTAAGGAGGCAGGATGGTCAGCAATTTCAAAAAAAATGTCATGAATGTCCTGTAAAATTGCATGTCGATCGGACTAAAACGCGCTAAAATACCGATAAACTCGTAATTGTGCCCAAAACAGGTATGCGACTGCTTTAAAACCTTAGACGCGTTTTTCTCAAAACTCCTTTTTATAAGTCGGTGCGTAAAGTATCTAAAAAAGGTAATGCCCCGATCTAAATGAAAGTTTGCATACATCCTTTATACAATAAATACTTGCGGGTGAACGAAAGCTTTTATATATAATTTTGTTTAATGTTTCTACAGGCAATAATAGGTTGATTTTTATACCCACTTCCCATAGGGTAGAAGGGTATAATAACTTTGTGCAAACCGAAAATATATTTAACAGGCAGTGGGAGGCGTGGCAGACCCAACAAACTATATATATTCTGAATCAGCATCAAAAGCCGTGTCGGTATAGCCATGTTTGCCTCTCTGTCCGCTTGTCTATCCCCCCTCAATCGTAAATTCCAAACGTAATTTTAATGCAAGACACTTCATTTTTGGTAAACACAATAGCTATAAAGAGTTAAATGGATTCTGAAAATTTGGTTGCAATCGCAAAATAAAGATAGAAATTAATTAGGAAATTTTAAACATGTACTGATTTCGAAACCCCTCCCCGAAAGTATGCAACACAAAATATTTAAGAAATCGTTTAGGTCAGGTGTATAGCTTGTATATCACAACGACCACACTTTACTATAGCTGTTGCGCTTGTTTTCTCTGAAAATGGTACCTCCGAAATAGAAAGCGGGCCAAAAGATAATAGTCGCCCCCTTGTACATGCTTCTTTGATGTGGAATATTTTGCAGACTGCTTAAGCTGATAATTTAAATAATTGTTTAAATGAAAAGTTAAAATGTAATGCAATTGGTTTTAAATGGATTTTTATATATATAATAAAGAAAATCAATTCATTAATGAGTAAATCAAAATTGGATCATAAGAATAGCGCCCACTACGATAATATGAGTATGTTCCAAAAATTAACAATTTTACATAGTAATTTGAATATTTTAGAAGCTAATTAATAATCTGTCGTTTCTCCTTTGTTAACAAGGACTTCACACATTCTAATGGAAAGTGACACATCAAGTTTTTGTAGGCAGTCCATCGACCATGCGAGTTTTATCCCGGTGATCAATTCCTCTTTAGTGGAATATTGTTTATCACCCTCGTACACCTTTCTAGCCAACCATCCCCATACGTTTTCTATTATATTAAGGTCTGGGGAGTACTCTAGAACTAGAACTTTCAGTTTTTCTTTTTGAATCCATCCATCCCAGAGGGGGCGCTAGGGATCGGGGCATTGTCGTGCTGAAAATGCCATTCCAGTTTTTCAAATAGGTTTTTAATACGCAATTATAGTCTTTCGCATTGTATTTTTGGTGTTAAAAACTGAAATTCACAGTGACCATAATAGGATACGGCGTCCCACACCATAACACCTCCGACCCGACTGTGTAAGCCATCCAATAGATGCTCCTCTTTACGCAAATCGTGGTAGTAGTAACAATAGACGTCTAGTCCCTCCAGATTAAATTTCTTGTCATCCGAAAATACGCTTTGATTTTGGATTTTTCCTCCAAAGATAAAACCGTTCCTCTTCCCATTGTCACAAAAAATTATATCAAACTTTTCAATTAATCACCGTAAAAAATTGTATTGCCTTGCCTTTCAAATTAAGGAAGAGAATTGCATTTGCAGGCGCTAATCTGATAAAGCAAAACACGTGTTAGCTCTTTCATCGAATGTAAGACAAAGCAGAAATGAAAAGATAACGGCTCTTCTCACGCGCTCTTTTTTTCTCACAAAGAGAGACAGAATGTCAGTGAACAAAAAACAACAACATTGACGAATTTGCGTGCAATTGCAAATTAGCTAACAGAAGAAGAAATAAAGCAAAGCAGGGGGCGCTAACCTGATGACGCGCAGTGTACAATTTTGTTCATACAATAATTATATTTTAACAAAAAAATTCCCAGATGCTCTCCAAATAATCCATTCATCATGTAATCTTGAATAATTATTTTTTCAGCATTGCATACCATCCTGGCCCTTTTAATGAAAAATTAACAACTTTGAAACGTCTTTTTGTTTACTCATGGCATATCTAGTTATGATGATCCCCAATTTCATAATTTTTCCAAAACACTCAAACAATAATAATTATATTTGTGACCGAAAAATGTTCGCTCAGAAAATAATGATAATTTGTTGAGCATTATTTTTTTCGATACAAATATCGCTGAACCTCGTATTATTCCAATGCAAACTTATAAATGAACCGAGGGTTATTCATTTAAATTATGCCGTAAGTAGCTGTTAACGAATACATGCATACAGCAATGTTATAAAATTCTGTACTATTACATTTAACTATACTGAGATAAAAGCTAAAACCTTCGGCATGCCGAAAATATGCTTGCTTTCCGGGTTTTCCATTAACTTGTCCGACAATCACCTTCTTGCATTGCACAGTATCGCATCGTCCAATTCATAAAAAAATATATCGTCGAATAATCGTGTTCCTAATTTGCCTGAACGATGCAAGAAATGCAAGCAATGCGATATACATTACTTCAAATAACAATTCTCCTACAATTAAATTTATATTAACACCCCTAGTATACAGGACATGCAAGGATATTTAGCAAACTGTGCACTATTTAACTAAGGTAGCCAAATTCTCGCCAGTTTGACCCAGTGTTATTCGCCAATCCAAATATAGGGTGCTATTTTAGACAGATATCATTTTCCTGTACTGGGAGAGCTTATACTTTGACTGCGTGGGAATACACTCTGCTCTTGAGTAAGTTCTATAATCTATCATCCCGTACATTCATATTAAATTTGATTCATTCATATAAAAGATATAAATGTTCCAATACACGCAGATAATACATTTACATATCCTTCAACAATTAAATGATTTAATTCTGAATCTCGATATACAAACAAGTGTGAAATCGTCTCAAGTGTCTGTACGCCGGTAGAACAGCAACACATCTAATGATTGTTTATTTATTTCTAGTTAATAATTTGTTGGTTTATTGTTGCATACCGGCATGTACAAATTGCAATCATTACTTTTGAGTCGACGCTGTCTTATCTTATATCTAAGGAGCTCTAAAGAATACAATTTGAAATGAAATGCAAAATAAAATAAGAAATAATAAATTGAATAAATTGAAAGCCTTGATATTTGCTTAGAAGTTTAAGTAATTCATATACATAACTGATTAAATGTTAATTACTTATTTTATATGTAATTCATAAAATAACATTTATATAACTTTTGTATAACTAATTATATAAGAAATATTTAAAACTTTCCGATAGAATACAACCATTTTTCAAACAAACAAGACATGCATTAATTATAATTCATTAAATGTTAAATCAAATGTAGTTTTCCCTAAGGTATCTAAGCATTTTTTTTTAATTGTATTTATGTTTTGTTGTGTGTGCTTAAAAATTAATGTTTCCTTCTTTTTTTATATTAATCCAGACAGCGACAGCGCGTCACGTTTACGAAAGGATCAAATACAAATACAAATACTCTCATACATAACATGAATATACAAATTTTGATTAGTTAGTTCATAGTTTTATAACTTGCAACTGCGTTTGGTAATTTTGACGTTTGTATGTAGCAACTAAATCGGCATTTCGTACTACTTAAATGTAGCACCAGTCGGAAAGATTAAAACAAATGCCAATATTGAATATAGTTATATACATATTTTATTTTATTTTTCTATCTTTATTTTGTGCATGTTTTTTTTTATTGCATTTCCAGGTTGTTTCAATAAATCAAATAAATGTACAAACAAAGAAAACAAAGAGCTGTTGGTTTCTGTTTGTTTTTTGGGTATTTTATATTTGTTATTAATTTGTATAAATGTGTAATTATAATTAGTTCATAATTATAGTAAAACATAGATGCATTTTGAACTTCTATCAACGTAACGGAACTCAACGTTGTCAACGACGTTCATTTAGAGAGGGTACGAATCGGAAGAATTAATCTGTAATCTGTTTGATTTTATTCATAAGTGTATCTCTCTCCGTCACGCGAGTTTACTTAAGGGGGAATCGTTTGTTTCAGTTATAAGACTATTAACAAGAAGTAGGTTATGCTTGTTTTGTTAATTACTGGTTTGGCCTAAAATTAAAGAAAAAATTTTAAACAAATTATTCACGGCTGGAAAAAATATTAATAATGGGTAAACAAATACGAGAAAAGAAAAGAAAGAAGACAGATAAGATAAGAAAAAAATGAAGTAGAACAAAAGATTTTTGTTTTTATTGATATTGGAAAAGGAAAAGAAAAAGAAAAGAAAACGTCACATTTGGATTAAACGGAAACAATATCTTTAAAAGGGCATTACTTTTAATTATAATTGCAATTGAATTGTTGTTTTAGAGATGTCAATGCTTTGAAAATGAAGAAGAAAAGACAAGAACAAAAAAGAGTAGAGTGAAAATGTATGCATATTCATACATGAATACATAAATTAATGGTTATACACAGAGGTACACAACAAGTGGGCAAATGAAATAATGGTCAAAACATTGTAATAACCTTATTATGTACATAAAAAATAAAGTGACGGAGAGGGCAAGAGAGTTACAAAGGAATAGACGGTTTGTGGCACAATGTGGCCAAGCAAATTGATTAAGTTCCATTAACATGTATACATTGCACGTAGTTACATATGTATGTATGCGTAGTTTTGTATTTGTTTTGTATCCGAATCTATTAATTATTCATTTCAATGTAACAAATTAAAAGGTTATCCATTTCAAATCTAAAATAGTCTAGCACTTTGTTCCATATTTAACACAAACTTATTTATTTAGCCAAGTACTTAGGTATATTGTCGAATATTATTAATTTACCCAACTGATACCACAATTTCATTCAGTTGTTCTTTTTTTTTGTATTTTGTTTTTGTTAGATATTTACATACTTCCCTCTTAAAGTACTGATAATTTAAACAAAATTAAACAGGCAAAAATCAAAACATAACAAATGTCATACACGAAAAAACGAACAAAAATTATTTAAATGATAAATAAACGAATACTTGAAGTGAAAACAATTAATGTTATCAAATGTTAGAGTATGATGTTTTCTGGCTTCATGAGTTTTAGAATTATATTTTGATTTGCAACAAAGCGCAATAATAATGTAAGTGAGAGTTGCCGTCGAATTTATTGCCGTATTCTTTATTAAGATTGTGGTAATTCTTTTTGAGCTATTCTATAAATGGAAAATTCATAGCTTTGCAAGTTAGTCATATAGTAAAGTATTGTCATAAATTCCTAAGCCCACTCAGAATAGATTGCAAAACTATGCAATAATTCCCTCTATCGTAGAATCATGTTACACTTTCACTTTCATCACTTTCGTTCGTTGAATTCAGCTAATCAATAATATTTGTATGAAATAATAATTCTTAATAATATGTATTGTATTTCAAAAAGTTATTTATATTCATAAAATTATAAGTTTTTATCCCGCAGATTACACGATTTTTGATGATGCTTGCTTGGTTCTGGTTATCTTAAAAATATATAATATTCTCCTAATTAATACGGATTTGGTACAAAACATAAGCACATACATATGTACATATGTGTATGTGTAAATATGCAAAAATGTAGCAATAAATTATAAACATATAAAGAGAGAAATGAGAGAAAACTAAATGTACAAAAATGAAGTATTTAAATTAAAAAACATTTCAAACAGCGTTTGCTTTAATTGCAATATTAAATAACAAAAAGAGGAATAAGTGGATATTATTAATTAATTATGAACAAAACTTACCGTTTGCTAAAACGTGAGGAAAGTTTTGAAAAAAAGCTCATTCGACCAGGATGCGGCGAGTCACCAGAGGTACCACTTGTGCCAGAGTATTCCAGTGCAGTATTGTTTCGTGGTCTGGTTTGACCTATAATAATAATAGCACATTAGTTTATTAGAATCTTGTTCATAATAATACTGCAGATTTATGTTTATCTATAAGAGGTTGTATATATAAATGCTCAAGCTACAAAATAATATACAAATTAAAATTACAAAATTGAGTGTATGAGAACGAGAATTGTTATATACACGACAAACAGTATGTATAAATATGATTGTTCTGATGTAAGACATTAGTAGCAACGATGAACTACACAACATATAGACTGCAAATATTTTAATATTATTTTAACATCAAGCAAAAGCCAATAACTGAAAGTACAGTCGACCGCCTATGGTAAGATCATTTTCGACACTATTTTATGAACTTATTACAAAAACAAATGAATTTCCTCCGGACCACATTGCATTCGCACTCTCAAATACACATCGTAAGGGAGTTCGCTTTTATGGTTGAACACATTTACAAAGATTAATAAAAATTCTAGAATCGAAAATCTTTAATTGATTTAACAATAAACTTTATTAATAAATAATATAAATAAATAATATAAATAATTCAAATTAAGAAAATTTGACTAAAACAGAGTTTGCTTAGTTCGTGGCCTTCGCAGCACGCACTATGGTCTAAAAGTCTAAATTTTTGCTATCAAGTCAAGTTTTTAACTGTTATAAATAATATTTTTTAAATACTGAACTGAAATAATCATTTAATTGCTTCGAATCTCATCGATTTAATTGACAACCTGCCGCCTGATTTTGATTATTTATTAAAGATTCCACAACCAAATTAACCACATTGCCCTATTTCTGTATATGTTGGCGATATTTTGTCTAAATTTTACCACTATGACATGCAACCCAAAGAAACAAACATCTAAAATTAAGGTTCTTGTAAAAAATCCCTTTTTTGTTTGCAACTAACATAAGTCCGTCGCATGTGTAGGGAAATTGTGCGATTTTTGTACAGCAACCTTGCAGTGCAAAGTGAAATAAAAAAACTGTGCTAAATTGCATATATGTTATATATTAAAAAATAAATGAAATCTTAAGAATTGGTTAAATGTAAATAAATTAAAGAATGTAAAAAAGAAAGAATATGAAAAAGAATATGAAAACATGATTGACATGCGACAATGACATATCAATCAAAAAGAAGGTCGTGCTGCTGGGATGTCAATAGAAAATATTCCTCAGCACTAGGTGTCCAATTGCAATCAGGAATATTAAAGTCACCACGGACTATGAACTGATCCCTGTCTGATAACAGCATAAAAACAGACTTAATTGCAGACAAATTTTGTGAATAGACTCACAATTCCGATGACGGCGGAATATTAGAGCAGGTTATATATGTGTAAGAAGAAAGAGAACCGGGAAGGTGTAGTTTCACACAAATAAATTCGATCTTATTGAACCATCGGTTATATAATATCCAATGTAATGGTGGAGTCAACTTCAATAAGAACGCCAGCAGCACGTCGATCACGCCTGTATATACTGTACTTCCTTGGTAAAACCTTGGAGCTTAGGGTCTCCGGTTTTAAATAAGTCTGAGTTAATACCAAAAACTGAGAAACAAAAGAAAGACTGTTTAACTAGAAGGAAAGAAGAAAGTTTGCTACGAAGGCCTCTAACATTTTGATAAGAGAAAGAAAGATAAGAATTTCATTTTTTGTCGTCTTATTATTGGCAAAGTCTAATCGACTTTAAGGTCTGTCACGGCTTATTCTGTCGGTTACACACACTTGAGTATTTGTTATATTTGTTTTTATACCCTTCGACCATTGAAAATGGTCAAAAAAGGGTATATGTAACAGGCAGAAGGAGGCGTCGGAGACCCCATAAAGTATATATATTCTTGCTCAGGATCACAAGCCGAGTCGATTGAGCCATGTCTGTCTGTCTGTCTGTGTGAACGCATAGATCTCAGCTGTGGTCAGACTGTGGCTTTTTTCTATTTATTTTTTTAAATTTATATTCTTGCAAAGAAGATATTCATCTTGTCCAGAATTTAACAACGCACAGTTAAAGATATTTCTGTCTCTATAAAGCTATGTCCCTATATCTGTCAGTATATTTGTCTGTTGTAACTAGTCAGCCAACTTTTAAGACAGCTTAATAAAATTTTGAACTTATCTTCTTATTTCTGCTTGTTGTTAATAGGTCTAACGAGCCGGAAGCTATTGCTCTATGTTATTTTTTTAAGATTTAGCATTTCTATTTATATAAAAATTATGCTACCAAAATTTAATAATAGTTAAAAGAACCATAATAAAAAGCTGCCATGAGAACATTCGTCCGAAATGAGAGTTTTTGTATGTATTGTTTTTCAAATTATCGTATTGTATAAGTGAAAAAAAGTTATACAGTAACCTTATACGGATTCTTATAAATTTCATTGGTAAACATAGGAGGAGGATCAGTCAGAAATTATGATTTTAAAGTTGGAAAGGCCAAAAAACCTTCGCCATGCAGAAGTTTATCTATCTGTGGTTCAAAGTCATATTAATATATATTTATGTCATCAACATGCAGTTATTAAATGAATTTCTTAATATCCATTAATAACACACAATAATTTTCGACAAAAGACTCATATCGCATATGATTTAAACAATTGAAATAGTAATCAATCATTTATGTAGATGATAGGGATTAATAAAATAATAAAAAAAATAGAGGAAACTATACCAAATTATACTTTATACAATTTACTTATAGTTATTATTTAAAAGTAATGTAATTTGTTTAGTTTTGTTATTCGTGCAGCAGATTTGCGGTCGCTATGGTTGCATAACAAAGCAAATTTGTAAATAATAAAATATATAATATAATTTGTATTGAACAAAAACCGAATTACGTTATACAGTTGTTGCAAGGTGTAAGTAATACTTTGAGTAAAAATAAGTTATTTTACTAAAACTAATAAAAATATAAGTAAACAGAAAACTCACCAGAGTGAAAGGTTGAACGTGATGGAACATTCCTTGGAAAGTGTCTGCTTGATTTAACAGCCGATGCCATTCTAAGTCGGTTAAACAGACTACATGTGTACAAGTACAAAGTATGTAGGTACACGGTACACATAGGTAAATGGATATCGAATCAGTGTCAGTTCGTGGAAGTACATAAAGGTCCAATGAATTGCATTTTTGGAAAACGATTGTTTTTATCAGTATTAAGTATTTTCATTTCATATTTCGATTGGTGCAATGTGTTATTATTCGATTGTTCAAATAAGTGTTGATGGTGTTTTTGATACAATGAATGTTAAGTCGTAGTCGATAATCATAATCAGAGTACGTCATTATTCAATTTTTGTTTTTTTTTTAAATTTAATCCAATCATTTCAATTGATTTCACATTGTTGAGTTGATATTTTTTATTTGATGGCAATTGAGTTTTGTTTCCCGCAATAATATTAAGCGTACGCGGGTATCAAGCAGATTTTGTATTGGGTAATGTGATGGTGGCAGTGTAGGTATTCAGACGATTATGGTTGTTTTTTATATCAATATCGTGGGCATGTTGAAGACATTAACAATGAAAAGAAATATAAATAAAACAAATTAATAAAAATGCTTATATAGATCAAATAATTTAGGATAAGTTTATAAATAAATAACAACTATTCGTTCTTGTTCATTTTTTGTTTTTTTTTAAATGATAGGTTAAAATTACGTTTATGTGAGTTCTAAGCTCAATTTATACGAATTAAGTGTTATCATCTAAACATAAAATTCATAATATTATTTTTAAACAACAGGATGTTTAGTTTTGATATTTCCAGACAACCTAAAATACATTTTAGGCAGAAAATTCATACAAAATCAAAGTCGTCTGAATAAATTTTAGCTTGCGAATTACTTTTTCAATTTCCAGCACGTAATAAGTATCGTAACAAAAATATCGATAATTTTTAGTGATGGAACTCAAAAAAGTTATTTAAGCAAGCGCAACAAATGAAAATTAATTGTTTCGCTTACGAAATGTAAGCTACAAAGTTTTCATAGATTTTAAAAAATGTCTCCACAAACTGCACAGACGGGAGTTACACCCCGGGACTACTGTTCTAGAAATCCACAACGCTAACAACTCAACGATACAGTATAATTTATGTTTACCAAGATGGCCATAGTTGTTATTGTTTGTTTCTATTTACAGTGTGATCAGTATTTGATATTTCAACCTGCCCAAGAAAGGGCTTAGATTCTGGCAAATCAAAGTATGTTAAAACGGTCACACTGCGTGCCGGAATAATGTTCAAAATGTAGTAATTTTAGTTCATCTGGAGACAGGCCTTTAGATGATAGTTTTTTTATTCCGACCGTATTACTTTTTTAGAATATATTTATAACATAAATCAGTTTAAGATATTTCGAGAAAATTTGAACATTGAACAAGTTGAAGAAAATTTGAAAATATATTGAAGAAGTCTACACGGATGTTGATAAACATTAGCATAAATAGTGTAGTTTTTGGAGTAAATGTTATCCTGATAATCAAGTTCTCGTCAAAAATAGATCAAATTAAGACAATGTACAGAAAATTAAATATGAAGTAAAAACAAAAAACAATGATGAAAGCTAAAAGTGAGCAGACTTGACTGTATGATATCTGTGAGTGAAACTGAGATTCTTATCCGTTTTTTGTAAACCTATATATGCAACCTATATAGTAGAAATCTAAATTTCATACTTCACGAGTCTCAAAGTATCTTTCAAACATGTTTTTTAATGCATAGTGTACATAAAATATATTAATCAAAATATGTTTAAAGTAATACCTAAAGTTGATTAAAAATTAACCTAGCCTTCATAACAAGAAAGTTGAACAAACAAACATTCGCGTGTGACAATGATAATCAAAAACAACAAATTTGGACTGTGAACTTTATAATGAACTTAATGAGAATAATCATCATACTAATTATAATTCTTGAAACAACAGAACAGAAGAGCGTCAAAATAAGCATCGTATATATGCGGGACAGCAAACTCATGTTAATATAATATAAGTGACTGATTTCAAATGTCTGTTATATCATGCATAATTCAAATAATTTAATTTTTGTATATTCTTGAAAACACAATTAAATGAATTAGTTGTTCACTATGTAGTTGCACATATTTAATGTTAATTCAAATTAAATTTTAATAGTATTGAGAATACTAATAATTTTTAAATAGTAACATTATTTTGAATATTTTGATACCGCGCATGCCAGAGATAATGTTTTGCAATTAAAAATAAATGCGACAGAATTATATATTACTTAAAATTGTAGGGCCGTGACATATATACCCAATTATACTATATACACTTATTTGTATATATATATATAAACAGTATGCAAAAATAAACCACAAACTGTCTTATCTATTTCAGTAAATGGAGCAAGGGGTTTTTTTTACATATTTTGGGTATATTGCCACTTCCCTATGTGAAAGGACAGAACCAAAAGCTCTTAAAATTTAATTTCAGTTTCACTCACCAAAGATTGTACCAAATCCAAAAAGAATTCGTTTCATTTGAATCGATATCGAGATTACGCGTCAAATATATTTTCAATTATGATTGCAAAATTATTTGTTTCAGATATTGTTTTGTTGTATTTTTGCAAATTGAAATTTTCGTATTTCGTATTTGTGAACAAAAGGTAGAGTAATAATAAACGATCACCGATTAGACGAAGACGATTATCGTTGCAAAATTATCGTTGTTGGTGATGGTAATTGTTATTTGTAGTTTCGGGTACAACACGCCACAAAATATAGTTGTATGTGTAGTAGTGGAGAAGTTATCAAAATTAGAGAGTCGGGTTGTAAACAGTTAATGTTCAAATTGTATAAAACATGAAAAGATAAGAAATTTACATTATTTTATCGATCAAGTTGATAGAGTGCTAAAGTAAAAGGACAATACAAATTAGAGTCTGGATAAATGTATATATATATAAATTAGCTTAAGAGTTTTATAACTAAATATTTAAAATTTAAATAATAAAGCTACAGTCTAGTGTGCTCGACAGTGATATAACCGTTACCCAAAGTTTCACATATTTGGTCACTAGACTTATTTCTGAAATAAGCCAACGAACACTTGGAACATTTACATTTCGATAAAAACTATCTAAAATTGACTGCAGATGATTGAAAAATAGTAAGATGGTCAAATAAGTCTCTGTTCAATCGATATCAGTCAAACGGGCAGCAGAATGTCTGGAAAACCCAGGAGAACAAATACAATAATCATGATACTGTTCTACAAAGTGGAAGTCGAATAAGAACATGAAAATTTGCGCGTATGTAAGCTGGAATTATGGTTTAACAAAGTCATTGCAAATATGCTTTCCTCATGCATTACCATACATATATCTCTTACTTAATTTATATTTTAATGCTCATGTCTACGTGATCTCAAGCCGACAGTCTGGCGACTAAATTCTACTTAATGTGTTCTGAGTTTTCCCAATCTGCTAATTTTTCTACATAAAACATTAAAAATGTGTTAAAATGTTCTCAGCCTTAAAACAATTTATTTTTAATTTTATTTAGATTTATTTCTTTACTTTTATTTAAGGCGGTCGTCTTTTTACACGCGCGAATTCCAAAAGGTTTTATTGATAGTGAATTGCAAGAAAATTAGATACGATATTGTAAATAGTTTAAATATAATATAAGTTAAAGATAAGGTAACACTGTAACTATCGATAAGAAACGGGCACTGGATATATTGTCACAATCGAGAAAGTGCGATTACTCTCTCGACAAAGCGCCAGATGAATAGACGAATGTCTTGACGCTGAAAAAACATTAAGCATCCGTCTATGAAAAAAAAGATATGCGAATTTGTGGCAAATTTTCTCAAGTTTAAAAAAGCAAAACTTCCAAAAAAAAAACAAGTAGTCTAGAGTTATGTTTTTGGCTATGGGCCCACGATAAGGTTTCTCCAAAAGTTAAAAATTGTATAAATTATAGACATTTATGCAAAAAAAAACCGCGTTTTATACATTTTACTAGCTTAAGTTAGCTAGAAACAGAAATTTGAAAGAACATGACTTTTGAGTAATCGCATTTAAAGTTGAACAATTAATCAACTATGCAGGGCGAAGCATAAAGTGGTTAAAAAATGGCTATATCTCGTGAACGAAAATGAGGTACATTAAAAATAACATATAGTTTTGAAATATGTGTAAATACAAATGTTGATTTTGCAAAACCTTATAAGTAGACCCACTTTCCTTTCATCATCGTTTTCGTGAAGTCGACTGGCTTTAGTATTTATAAAATAAATAGTATCAACAACCGAATCGATAAATCAATCTATCTGTCCGTTCGTGTCCATTATGAGCGCCTAATACTCGTTGACAATTAAGTTTAAGTTATTTAAGTAAACAATTTCAATAGGCGCAACACTACAGCACTGTCAAGCAATCTATGGCATTTTACAGTCATAGTTTGACTGTAGCCTTGTACAAACTGCATAGAAATGATGGGCCAAAAATATGAAATCGAATAAACTTCCAAAACTAAAACTAAATTAAAACTAAACTAAATTGCGTAGTAGGCGCGATACACACTGTGAAATTTAATGAGCATCGGGTTTCGGTTAGAGTTGCAGAAACATCGATGTTACATCGATAAACCTAAGCAAATCTCGATGTTTCTGCACCTCTAGTTTCAGTTTATCCTCATCAGCATTCAAAGGAAATTTATGAACTTTGTAAAAAGAGGAATGATCCATTACTGCTTTAATTCATATTGTTCATAATCAGAAGTAGTTTATAATTATATTATATATATAATTATAATTATAAATTTATTTTTATTTACATGTATACAGCAAGCTTTTTGAATTTCATCTATATTTTCCACTAATCCCTGATGAACCCACTTCATTCCTTCACATTTCTAATTTATATACATACATATATCTATAATTTTGACATTTTTGCTCTGCCACTGGTACAAATGTGAATGGATCAACTGGAATCTGCAAGGGATCGAGAAAATATAGATAAAATTTGGCAATAATGGTGCTATTTTAGTGCTGAATTTTATATGAGGCAGAACGTTACGAAAATCAACCCATGTGCTTTTTTCAATAACTTGATAACAATTATATTTATTAAGCAGCCTCTCCCAGCTTCCACAACATTTTTCAGCATTTCTTGGCAGAATTTATGATTTCTCCTCGAGGCAGTTTACGGCCTTAATTTTGTATTTGATTTGTACCTTAAGTAAATATCGAAAACAATGAATATGCCAACTATCGATAGTATATCAGCTCTACTGACCAGGCCATATTAATCGTAATGCCGTAGCAAATCCATTCTTAAACTGCCTATCAATATTTTGCCAAACATGGGGTACCACGTAACAAATCATCCTATAGAAAGCACTAGGTGACAGAAGAATTTTTAGAAAACAATTAAAAGGTTTATCAAATTTGGGCAAAGGGTATTTAACAGTCATGCGCACTAAATGGTAGCTGTCGTTGTTTGTTTTATATTATAAGAAGGGAATGTTATACATATGTATGTATATCATCAATCAAAGTTTGTAAAAATATTAATCTGTGTCTTAGCGACATTTTAAAGTTGGTACAAAAAATAAATAAGAAAAACCATTAACTAATCATTTAATTATAATTTAGTAATGATACCATTCTTGATTTTAATAGTATCTTTAATATGAATCAAGTTAATTTTAACGAAGACAAATCTTTAAAAAACAAGTAAAGGTAAACTTTCAATTAGATTAGCTAAAGAGCACTGTTTTATAGATCGTTGAAATCTTTGCAGACGTTGTACGTATATTTTCGGAACAAAGTGAAATTTTAGGGGTGGACGGGATATATCAGTCCGGCTGTATAATAACACCTCGGCAAAAACAACTTTCGCAGTTAGTTTTGCCACTCCGAAATTTATATTCGGAATCAAGTTGTTTCTTCGTTAAAATGTAGATTGAGGTCATTCACTCGGGGTCTACTGCATTTTTCTTAGCGTGAAATGCAACCTCACGTGCCGAAGTTCACATTTATGTTTTATGTGTTTGCATATTGAAGTTTTGTAATATTATCAATAAGTATTTAGTAATAATTAGTAATTAACATGAGAAATTATTTTATTGGGTTGACCGAAAAGAAACCGATTTTGCATACAATTTTTTGACAACATTTTTGAACGGCGTATGACTGTAATATAAAGTAAAATCTGACGAAAATGCTTCTTTGTGGGCTCCATATTAAAATTGCCGCCAAAAAAACAAATATAAATAAAATTACGTGCGCTTTTTTTCTAAAGCAAGCTAAAAGTACCAGCTGATAACTGCCAAAGATAGAATGCAATAACAGAGTCATAAGCCGTTCAAAAAATTATCAAAAAATTGCTTGCAAAATCACCGGTTTCTTCTCGGTCAACCCAATATATTATACTTAAATATCTAGTTAAGTTTTGATTAAAAGATAAAAAAGCTAAAATATACTAGACACAGTGATTTAATGATATCTTGAATTAATAATACAGATCGTACTTTATATTCAATTTTTGACTTTAAAATAAATCAAAATACCTTTATATCATGACTTTTTAAATTAAAATACATAAATACAAATGTGATATCATCATTAAAATGCTGGGGTTAATGCTATCTTCAAAAATATATTACATATCCTTGCCGGAAGTTTGCAATGCACAAGGAAACCATATACATATACTCCTTAACCTTAATTTAACATTGATATGGGTACATAATATTATTTTACTATATATCATAGGCATGGTAACAAACTGTAAAGAGTTCTGTACGCTAACTTTGTGTTCTACATTTATGAAAATCGTATTTTGTAAAAGCAAATACAAATGAATTTCTGTAAAGAAAACCATATTTCCTCAATAAAGTGCAACAATTTTAGTTTAAAGTAAATTCTATAAACTTTTCTATTGATCAAGGTTTAATCCTATACTATTTGCTCTAGAATTGAATTTCAAAATAAATATTTGATGAAAAAGTCTTTTAAAAGGGCTTTGATTTGGTTTGTGTATACCTTGTTCCAAGGGGGTCAATTGATACGGAAACGCATCCATCTGTGGATGCTCTAGGGGATGAAACAGACGCGCTTTTAGTGTGGCCCTTTCCAGCGCTAGCTGCAGATCCACTGCTGTTTTCGTGTGTACATGTGTATGTGTCAAAGTTAGAATTGTAAATAGGTAGTGCATTTGTATATTTGTTTTTGTAATTCAGTAATATTTGAGTAATATTCAAATACTTAAAAAAAACAATCAAATGAAATTTTAAAAAAAGGATAACACAAAAATAATATTAATTTTTTATACACGCTACCCATTGGGTAGAAGGGAATAATAACTTTGCGCAAACGGAAAATGTATATAACAAGCAGAAGGAGGCGTCTCCGACCCCGCAAGGTATATACTTATATATTCTGGAATAGCCGAATCGATATGATCATGTCCGTTTGTGTGTGTGTGTCCGTATGCAGACCTAGATCTCTTATAGTAAATTTTGTGAACCTTCCGGATCAATACACATTGAGTAGCAAGCTAATTTCAATGCTAGAATGTTAATTTTTGGGGAACACATAATAAATATAGAATTGAAACAGTTAAGAATAAGAGGAATTGTTGAACGATCTGATGGGTAGCGGGTTATAGTATTCGAACACACTCGATGTAGCTGTCTTACTATTTTTGTATTTAACCAATTCAAATAGTTTATATGATATGGGAAAGTCAATTGAGCGATTGAATATACTAAAATACTACTTAAATACAGTACACAGTACGTACAGTGGGGAGCAAAAGTGATTCCACGATCAACGTTTTCATGTTTGAGCTCACATAAATATTAAACGAACAATGTAAATGACAAAAACTTTTTTTTTATTGAAAACCTTGTTTATTATCTACAATTAGGCGTATATAGCAAAATTGAAAAAGAAGAAATAGAATTTTAATAATTCAAAAACAAAAATAAACGGCATGTACTCAGTTTTGCACCATTCGTTATTCGCTCATACTTATGCTTTTCTTTATTTCTTATCAGCAATAGACCTGCAGATTTACCGTTAAGTGATTTTTGCATTTATTATTCGTTGTCAGAATGCAGAAAATCAGTCTGTTCCACAAGTTTATAGTTGATTTGTTGAATTTGTAACTTAGAGTCTAACTATTCACTGAAGCTGTCTTCTGATAAAGAAAATAGTATTATATCCCTGAATAAAAGTGGGTGTTCGACAAGCACTATTGCTGAGAAGCTGCAAATTAGTCAATCAGTGGCTGACAAGGTGCAGAAAAGAGAAAATTTGTGTGCCGAAAGGAAGTTGAATGGTCGCCGTCGCCTTCTAACAGACTCCGACGCTCGATTTATGTTGTCTAAAATGAGAAATAATAGACTTTTAACGCCAAAAGAAGTATCTACAGAAATAAATAAAGGCGTGAGTCGATGGACAGCTAGAAGAGCGCTTGGTAGGATTGGGTACGTCGCAGCAGTGAAAAAAAAACAAACCAGCTTTATCCGAGAAAAATGATAAGGTTTGGCTAAAATTCGCAAAGGAACAAAAGAACTGGACAATAGAAGACTGGAAACGTGTTATTTAGTCGGACGAATCTAAGTTTAATCGTTTTCAATCGGATGGAGAGCAATACTGTTGGCGGAGACCTGGTGACACGCTTCAAAGGCATCATGTGAAGCAAACCGTGAAACATGGAGGCGGCAACATAATGGCATGGGGGTGTCTCACGTATTCGCACGTTGGACCGTTGCCCAAAATTGACGGGATTATGCGAAAGGAACACTATTTGAGCATTTTGCAAACCCATCTTCCCAATTTTATTGACCAGTGTGCCTACCCAGAGCAGGAAATCAGTTTTCAGCAAGATGGGGATCCCAAGCACACTGCGAAAATTATTAAAGAATGGCTCGGAAACCAACATTTTAAGATGATGGAGTGGCCAGCGCAAAGTCCCGACCTCAATCCGATTGAAAACCTATGGTCAATCGTCAAGCGACGGCTCGGACAGTATCAGTCAGCCCCATCCAACTTGCACGATCTTTGGGGGCGTGTTGAACAAGAATGGAATAATATCGCGAAAGGAATATTCGAAAAATTAGTTGAAAGTATGCCAAAACGTATGAAAAGTCATAAAAAATAAGAGTCTCTGGACAAAATATTAATAATGAATTTATTTTGTATTTTTTCGTAAATGGTGCAAAACTGAGTACATGCCGCTTGTTTTTGTTTTTGAATTATTAAAATTCTATTTCTTCTTTTTCAATTTTGCTATATACGCCTAATTGTAGATAATAAACAAGGTTTTCAATAAAAAAAAAGTTTTTGTCATTTACATTATCCGTTTAAAATTTATACGAGCTCAAACATGAAAACGTTGATCGTGGAATCACTTTTGCTCCCCACTGTAGGTATCGACCTAACTACTATTTGATAAAGATATCTAATAATTATGGTTTTTCCCTGTAACTATTGGGAGTGTTAAAGTGTGATACTAATAAGGTCAGAGGTGGGTCAGGTCAGATATTAATTAAGTTAAGATTTTATATACAAGCTAGAAGGAGGAATGAATGAGGCAATGCTTTCTAATTAACCGACATTACATTATTAGCAGTTCTTAGATCAACAAGACTAGTTGGCTTGTCTGCTTTAAATACAATATGCTGCGAATAAAAATAACTAATACATAAGTGTGAATTAAAAATAAAATAAATAAGAAATATTTGATGCACATAACCAACAATAATAGAATATTTTTTTTATATATCTCACGTACTTTGTCTCTGCAGGAATAACATTTGTTTTTTCCGTTGATGAAGTCTTTTCATACAACGTGGTCGAACGGCGTGGTATAATGCCACTTGTGCCGCTGACAGTCCGATTACCGTTATTAGGATCAAACTTTGTAGTTGTCCGGGGCTTAGCTGGACTGTTTAAAGCTATAAAAGAAACATGAACAAGTTTAGTTATTGTTTTTCTAAATAAATTAAGCATTTCATTCTCATTACATGTATCTGTTGTAGTAAGCAACTTTTGTGTGGCAGATGCAGGTCTCTGATTCTGTGCTGCAAGTCTTGCTGTATTCTCTTTAATTGTTGCTGAGTCTATGGTATTTTGACGCTTAAAATTGTTTCCGCTGTCAATAGAAAATTAAAAGTGGCACTTAAAAACACTGGAATCTTTTTAAAATAATGAATGTAAAAAGCAGAAAGATGCGAGGCAGACTGTACAATCAACTTAATTATTGATAATGATCCAGATATTCTTGATCTCTATAAATTAATTAAGTAGTAATACAGTCTGCCATGCCAATTGCTTTCTAATAAAGTATATCATTTCTACAGTTTTAAGACTTACACTGACGCACGATCTGCAGTTGTTACGACTGTGTTATAATTATTACTTGGTATAGCAGATCCAACGCCACTCGCAGCTGCCGTAACGTTTGTCGTCGCATTTGCTGGTCCAACACCTGCGCAAGTATAAGCATAAATGTTGTTACAGATACACACAGTTTTACAGATGCCCCATAGCACACTTACGTAACGTTTCCGCACCGGATGATGCACGACGACTAGGTTTGGTACTCGACGCCGATATGCTTCTGTGAACGCCACGATGAGTGGGACTTTGTACAGCTGCACTTCCAATATTGGCCCCAGTTTCGTTGACTGGGATATTTCGCAGTGACAGAGAAGATCCAGATCGAGAGCCATCACTTTCCGGCTAAACAACAAAACACACACAAAGGAAACCACAAAAACAAATCAATAATGGAAAGCCCTTGAAGACAATTCGACTCACGTACATCAGTGCTCTTACGCCCCAACAACAAGTATGTGGCGAACACGTCATCATACCGCACCTGTGACAGGGACGCTTCAATTTCTTGTCGATTGTAGCCCATTGCGACTAGAGCTTCTGTTGTCAGAAAGAGGGATTGAATTTTACACGGATAATGCATTAATATACTTGCAATTATAAATATAATATAGGTTAATATGGTTAAATATGTATACATTACATGCAATTCATTACAATTACATTATAGTTGGATTTAACCCGTAATTATGTACTTTACAAACATGCAATTACTTCTTCTTTTTATTGATAATAAAAGCAAATATAACATCACACATAAGTACTGTATTTAAATTTGTGTCACCATGTTAAAGAGACTAAAAATGAAACTCTAAATTTGAATTAATATCAAATTAATTGCCAAGAACACAATATATTGTATAAAGCCAATGCTTGCTGGATAATATATTCATAAATTAATTGAGCCTCTTTTTCCGGTAGTTCTGTTGTTAAAATTTAAAGTATACAATAAATATGACAAATTAGTGGAAGAGAAACAAATACGTTTCTTCACATTCGATTCATACATTTTGGTACAGAACTTTCCTTTCGCCAATTAACAACATCACCAACAGCATCATGTTTAAAGCATTTCGATGGATTAATGATGAGTTTGAGTACGTAATGTTGAGCTCAAATGCCGCTGCTTTCAATTGAGAATTCAATTCAAATAAAAACATGGTTAATTGGAAATTGATATTCAAAACGAAATAGAAATAGTTAAGTTAAAGTGCATACTTATGTATGTGTGTAGTGTACAATATAAATAATAATAAACAGGCAGATGGAAATATCTGATACTTTATATCGTTTTTAATATTTGGGAATTTCAAATAATAGACTAGACACTTAACAGGCAAAAACTCGACACAGAATCCGTTAATTATATTAGTAATGAATGTTTGTATACAGTACCCGTCTTACCTATCCTCTTGGGATCGGCTAAATCTTGTTTTGGTTCTATATATGGTTTTAGTTCATCGTCCTCAAACCCCATATTCATCCACTTATCGCTCATGATTGTTTCAAGACTAGCACGTTTTGCAGGATTCAGTACTAGAAACTTGCGCAGCAAATTTTCGCAATCAGTAGACATATAGAATGGAATTCTGTAAAATAAAATATGTTAAACAAAACAATTACGAACAATATATCCAAGTACTGGTTTTCAATAATTACCTATATTTGCCTCTTAGTACACGTTCACGCAGCTCTCTTAAAGTGGAACCGTCAAATGGCAGAGATCCGCTTACTAATGTATATAATATAACTCCTAATGACCAAACATCCACTTCCGGTCCGTCGTATTTTTTACCCTGGAAAAGCTCAGGCGCCGCATACGGAGGACTGCCACAGAACGTATCTAGCTTGGAGCCAGGTGTAAACTCGTTTGAAAATCCAAAATCAGCTATTTTTATATTTAATTCGCTGTCTAATAATAAGTTTTCAGCTTTTAAGTCCCTGTTTAAAAGAATATTTTAAACAAATATTAGTTTCTATTTTAATACATTTGCATGCGAATTAATTAAAGCAAATCTCTAAACTTTTAAGTCTAACTTTTAAAAATAGAAATACATATACATATTTAATAATATATATATAATAAAGTTAATTCATATGCCTACAGATTGTTTTGAGTACGTTGATGTTGATCAAGCTTATATATGTAATATTTATTGATATATTAGGTAATAGTAGTACATATTAGATAGTACAAATAATAAGTTTCTTCACTTTACTTTAGTTCTACTTTAACAGAAATGAGTTTGATGTTCTCGCAACAAGACTAACGACAGTCCGACTTGACCAATCGACGTCTTCATTTTAAAAAGCAAACCGACTTGTTTGCCTTTTACAACTTCTCTTTCACTGCGATACAACGACAACTTTATCAACGACTCTCTCATTCAACTTCTCGACTTCAAGTTAAATTGACTGTTCGATTATTCTTCATTACTGCAACTCTGGTTCTATCGATAGGCGCCTGCAGCGTTGCCATCCATACCATCACTCTGCCATCACCCCATTGTTTTCTTTTTGGGGTATGTCGTCTTTTTTTTATTTCATTTATATATGGGGTGTAAAAACCTTAACAAATACTCATTATTTTCGGATTGAAAAGATTTTTACTCATAAAATAATTATTAAAAAAATCATTTCATTAGATATGACTAACATTTAATTGAATTGGTTTACTTGAAATATCTCAAATCTCCTAATCCATTGAAAATATTCAATTTTTAATAAAACTTAATTAGAATTCAAATTCGGTTGACTAATCAAAATCGACTTTAAACAACGTATTAGGCGTACAACTAAGTTCCCGCTGTATGTCAGTAGATGGCTCTAGAAGTGATGATTGATTTTGAATTATACAAAACGCTATAAGCCAAGCTAAGACATGGTAAACAAACCACTTCAAAAAATTTGTGTTTTGTTATTGTATTCTATTTTTCTGGTTGTGCGGAAATGTCTAATTTTAAGCCAAATAATCGTCATTAGCGGGAAGAGATTTTTCGGCTGTGAACAATCGCTCATGTGGTTCAAAAGGAAGACTTTTCTTCATAGCATCGTTACGGATGATGAAAAATGGATTCATTGCAGCAAACCAAAGTGGAAAAAATCTTGGGGACTACCTGATCATGCTTCCAAGACGTTGGCTCAGCTTAATATTCACGCTGCAAAGGCTATGCTGTGTATTTGGTGCAACCAGGATAAGTATTTTTTATTGTGAGTTTTTGTAACCATCACTGGGGAACGGTATCGATCTCAATTGATGCGATTAAGCCAAGCACTGCGTGAAAACAGGCTATAATACGTGCAACGGCACGATTTTACAGCATGACAAATCACGTATTCATGTTGCGAAGGCTGTTTAAATTTACTTGAGAATACTCAAATGAGAATTCCGACCTCACCCGCTATATTTCCCAGATATTGTGCCGCCTGGGTATCACTTTTTTCGTTCGATGGCACATGGGCATGCGGATCAGCAATTCCATGAAGTATAAAGACATTGAATAATGGCTTGATTCGTGGATAACCTCAAAAGACGAACACTTTTACCACCAAGGTATTCGAGCTCTGCCAGAAAGATGGCAAAAAGTTGTGTCTAGCCATGGGAAATACTTTGAATAATTCATTTATAATAGTTCTTATTATAATAAAGTTGAATTTTCATCAACAAAACAGCGAGAACTTAGTTGCGGACCTAATAATTAATAAAAAGTCGGCAAATTAAAATTTATATTTTAAAATAAATAATTATAAAGCGCTCCGTAATGTTTAGCTAAAAATGTTTGTAATGTAAATAGTTTAAATATAATATAAGCTAAACATAATATAAGCTAACACTGTAACTATCGATAAGAAACGGGCAATCGATATATTGTAATCGACCGTGCACGATCAAGGAAGTGCGATTACGGTATCGAGAAAGCGCCAGACGAGGAGACGTGAATGTATCAAAATTACAGGTGGAAATAAATCGATGTTTACTGAATCGATTTATTTTCAAAAATTCAAGGAAAAAATCGATTCAAATCGATTTAAATCGAAATTTAAAAAATGAGTAAAACAGTTTTTTTGCTTGAAATTATAGAAAAAACGTGTTTTTGGCTTGAAATTAAAGAAAAAAATTATAAAATATAATGAAGACATCATATTGTTATTAAACAATTACTCCCAACACAAAATTTTTCAAAAACAAATGCTTATCCGTCGCATTATACCTAAAAAACAAAAATCTGATACCACCACTAGACATTTTTACTTATTTAGTTATAGTAATTTAGTGCTACTTTCAAATTTTCGATTAAATCGATTCTCAAAAATTAAATCGATGCATCGGAGAAAATTTAAAACATCGATTCGAGAATCTATTTAACTTCCAGCTCTAATTAAAATAAAGAATTTATAAGTTTAACAATAAATCCTGCTTAAAAAATATATTTAAATATCTTAATAATAAAAACTTGCTTAAATCGTATCATTTACAAGTTAAAGAAAAATGGATTCTACAAAAATAACGGTGTGTGTTTGTTTGTACCTGTGTATTATTCTCTTCTGGTGACAATATTGCACAGCCGATACAATTTGTCGAAATTTGACACGCGCCTCCTTCTCTTTCATACGGCCATGAAGTACTAGATAGTCAAAGACTTCGCCTCCCGATGCATATTCCATGATGAGATATAACGTCTTTTCCGTTTCGATAACTTGAAAAAGTTTTACTATGTTGGGGTGATCAAGCATTTTCATTATTCTAACCTATGATAAAACAAATAAAAAGATGTGTCAAATTAAATTGAAATCCTGGTTATCAGTCCAAAAGGCAGCACAACTTACCTCTCTAAAGAGTTTTTGAAGTGACCCAGCATTGAGCTGAGTTTTGTCGATTATCTTAATTGCCACTTCCTTGCCAGTGGGCAAATGCTTAGCCAGTTTTACTTTAGCGAAATTGCCTTTGCCGATGGTCTTAATGAGCTTATACTTTCCGATGTGCTCTTCAGTAGCACGCCATCGCATGGGAGCACTGCTCCGCATTTGCAGATTCGGAGATCCCTGAAACAATACACAATACATAGTACAATTAAATGGATTGTCATAAATATTATAGCAAGTGTGCTTGGTTCAACTATTATCCCAGCCCATAATTTTAACAAAATCCTATGCAAATATCTGAGAGAGAGCTTTTATGTATGTATATAGAAATATTGCAATGGGTTTTTGCAACATGAAGGTTAGAGATTTGTTTACCTGACCAACATTGTCGCCGTATACATTTGTACGAGTCACAATGGTATTGGGAGTGGCCCGATGATGTCCTGATCCGCCTGAAGGACGCCCTATCTCAGTGCGATTTGCGTTGTAAGGCGGTATAGCAGCTACAACAGGACGTTCTATGCGTTTCTTTGATACACTTGTAGTACCGGGGGTAGCAGCTGTAGCACTACTACCAGTTTCTGGAGTCGCCGTTCGGCGATTTGATTGCGATTGCGACCTTTGAGCTAAGAGTGCCTCAAATTGTCGCAGATTCTCCTCTTTCCGTTTGGCAGCTGATATCGTAGTCGCTGTTAATTGTGAAGATGTCGCACCGTCAACAACACTGTTGCTACTATTTCCTCTGCTTGCCGTAGGTTTAGTTGCAGTAGAAGAAGTTTGCCATCTTGACTGTTTAGTTTCATGACTGCTGAGCTGCTGTTTTTGCTTGAACGTTGATCGTCTAGCTTGCACAGTTTCTGTGTTCTTTGTATCCGAAGCAGTGCGTGCCAACTTGGTCTTTAGCGCGCTTGAGGTATCGGTGTTAGTACCTGAATTCTTGGAGTAAGCACCAATTGAGTTACGGCCATCGCTGCCGCGTTGAAACTCGCTTAAAATCAACTCGCTCTCATCTAATTGCGAGCGACGTCCACCTAGATATTGAAAATCATTCTCCGAAGACATATCGCTGATACCCGGACGGAGTAAATTTTCAGTTTCGCCATAGCGTTTGCTCTGCTTGCGTACAACGTCCATCTTCATGACGTTAACGGAAGACTGCGACTGTTGTTCCTCAATGAGGTGCTGCTGTTGAAAGCTCTTCTCCACATTATGTATATGCTTCTCAATGGAACCGAGTGCAAAAGCAACTCCAACATCATCCTCGGCAGATATCTGAACTCTTGGTGCGGCCTTTGGTTGATTTCTTGGTAAGTGTAATGCCGGAATAGCGGAAACAGCGTCCCGTGGTGGTGCTGACGTTTGTTCGCCTGGCCTACGAAGCTCAACAAGTCCATCATAGTCCACAGTTTGCGAATGATTGAGATTTAAGTCCCCAGTGGCAAGATGAGTGCTGTAATCCTTTAGGCTTTGGTCTTCATTACTATTATTTTTATTCAATTTGGAGTTAATGCTGTTTTTTTTGGTATTCTCGATCAAACTTGTGTTGGGCGGTGCTGGTGCCAGACCTTTACGTGCTGCATAGAGCCGCACGCTTTTGCGAGAAGCATCGGCCCGATTCAAGTCAGGTGTCGTTGCTGTCGTTGATGTATCCATGACTATCAGAAACGCAATTCGACTTTTTTTTGTTGAAAGTCAACTAGTTTCTATCACAATCTTTGTTTTTAATGTCTTTAAGGTGAATCTATATGGAATATTATTTACACTTTTTTTAATTATACATTTGCTGTTAATTTATATCGTCAGAAGAATTTGTTGAACTAAGCCAATGCTCATTCATCACTTTATACATACACATACATACTTATTGGCATAATTCACTGTTCATTCGTACACCTTGTAAAACATTTTCAATTTCATTTTTGATAACGTATATTTAAACAAAGCGTGTTCTATTGTGTTTGTTGGAATGCGCGTAACAGGCAGAAGGAGATATTCCGCTTAGTTATTTATTCTGAATCACCATCAACTGTGGAGTCGTCAATATACATATATGTCGGAGAAGGAGATGTTGTTTTAAAAAGCGCGCCTTATTGAAGTTAATTTATGACTTATCGATAAGAGAACCAGGGTTGTATTTGATTGTCGAATCTTGATACATATTAAGATCGAGTGTGGCTCTAGTATAGTTACCAGAGTTTAACACGCGCCTATAACAATAAGAAAAAGGCAAAAATAGGGAGTCACTACACCACACTATACTTGTTATAACACGCGCCTATAACAATAAGAAAAAAGGCAAAAAAGGGACTCACTACACCATTCAAAAAAGACGAGATTTAATTATGGAAGAAAATAACAATAAGTGTCCGTCATATACATTTAAGCTTTAAACTAACCAGTCTAGTCTGTATATAAATAATATGCTGTCTAAATAACATGCAAATTGCAACACCATAACATATAACTATCGATAACACTATGATGTTGAGAATTGTTTGTGTGCTTGTAAGGGTTTTTAAATATCGAATCGAAATTTATTTATGAAGTGAACCCTAACAATATAAATAAAAGCTTAGATTGAACATCGAGAGGTAGATCAATACTGGTAGATAGATATATCAGTATATAGATATCAATACTGTAATAATTAATTTACCCATTTTTGACAGACGGACGGACGATAGATTTATATAGGGTCGGAGGATATGTCTCCTAAAGTGCGTTGCAAACTGCTGGGTAAAGTGAATATGCCCTCTGCAAGTGTATACTGAAAATTTGATTGTTGCTGCCATTTGCACGTTGTTTTTAATTATGCTTACATTTAATTCAAGATGTCGCTGTTGCTGCGTATTAAAATTTGCACAATGAATTGTAACACACAGTAATGTACTGTATACATATGTATTAGTGTGTAAGAATTACTTATACAACTGCACACAGTATCAGTACAGTGACTGGGAAAGCAATTGCACACAGTAACAGTATAGTGAATGCGAGAGCGAACATAATATTTATAACGATAGCTAATTCATAGACAAGAGCTAATCTGACTGTGGTGACACTGAAAGAAAGAAACTAGAAAATATATATACATACATACATACATACATATGTATAGAGCACACCCCGTATCACATTGGTAGTGGAAATGAGAGGGAAACCCAAATATAAATTTCAAGAGAAAGGTGAGGAGCGCAAGAGAGTGAACGCGCGCTAGAGAGAGTGGGAGAGCGAAGACAGACATGAAGAGAGTAAACACACACCTTTACTGATTTACTTACACACACCAGTGCAAAAGTAACTGCTTCCAGTACTGGTTTTATTTATTTTGTAAGCATATATGTGTTTAGTATTTGCTGCTAACTATGTATGTGTACTATATATGTTGGTTATTGCTCACTCTCACATTCATTTTTACAATCAAATTAAACCAACTGTTGCACAAGTTCAGCTCAGATCTCTCTCTCTCTATCACTCTCTCTGTTCTGACAATTTTTTTTAAGTTCATGAGCTGCATGCTCTTTTCCTCTATGATTCTTTTGACACTTTTTAAATAAATTCTTCATAATAAAACTAAGTTATGCAATTAAACAAATAAAATATAACTGAAACATTTATATGAAGAAGAAACCCGATTTCTTTTTAGATTCACAAAAGAAAACACAAATTTTTGTATATTATTTTCACATATTTGATAAGTCACAATCACTAGTAGTGGTAATGTTTGTATATTTACGCATATTTATGTATATATATATATATATATATATATCAATATTTATATAAAAATATTTGTATATATGTATGTTTGTACATATTTTCACAGATTGTAACGCTGACGTAAACACTGTCTACTAACAATCAAACACAGTCAACAGTTAACAGTCAGACTGTGACAGCTCAGCAGCTAACAGCCACTAAGGCCCCAGTAAGAGCAACAACTGGAGTACAAGTACTCCCTGTCTCTGTATCTTTACCAGCAACATCAACACACACACACACACACATCATGAATTTCTACTAGCAGCAGAGAGGCACAAAAGTCGGCCTCAGTGGTCTCTCTCTCTCTCTTGTATTAAATGGCTCACGGCTTCTCACGAACATATAACAAATACAACTTTAGGAAAACGAACAAGCACACGGTCATTTACAAAAAGAGTACACACACACATATACTCACAAAATTATTCGTTGTCTATTCTGGACAAAGAGCCCGTTTAAAGCGCTGAGTACGTATAAATCTACCTTGTACACTTGATTGTGTAAGGGTAAAAATATTCGAGTAAAAAGTAAGTGAGAGATAGCTTAGAGAATACAAAAAAGAAACCCATACTTATGTATAAACTATCGCATAAGAAAGAAGAAGGAAGAAATATCATAATACCGTCGACAATCCAAAAGTTGCGTACCATTGCAAGCTATGACAAGAGCTTTTTACTATAGTTTTTATGCTATTTTCATAGTACAATATTTTTTGAATAAACTGCCTTCTTATTGGCGGAAAATACAAGAAAGTTTTCATTGAAAGTCCTTGTTTTTAACCGATTGCTTCTCTGAATATTTATTTATCTCCATTGCTTCCATGACAGCCCTATGTTAAAGTTGTTCAATAGTTTGTTAAGTTTTGAGTTGTACCGTTTAGTTCAGACTAAGTTCGTTTGAGCTAATCTGCAAATTAAACTAATGAACTAAATCCCTGATTTTAGTTCATTGATATTTTGTTCTTTTGGTCTTCCAAGTCTTTTAGTTCGTTATATAGTTCGTTCATTCAACTGTCGATCATTCTTGTTTAAGTAAATATTTTAAATAAAATGTATGTAGTGAAACTATATTAAGCTTAATTTTGTTTAAATTTAAATTACAAATAAAAAAATGATTTTCAAAATAATGATTGACAGTTGCGCGGAGAATAGCTAAATTCAACGAACAAAACAAAATTTTGACCAACGAAGACCAAGACTCGAACGAGCGAACTAAAGATTTGTGGCGACGCAGCCTCAGCGAAATGAGCCCGATCTGGCAACCCGGCACCGTCGCAAGCAGACGATAGTTCCGCGAACGATATTCGCCGTTACAAATATAGACGCTAAGTACAGATAGACGCTAACACGCACAACAACAGAATTGTTACTCTTTTTAGTTAAGCATACGAAATAAATGCTTTAATTTAAATAACGATAAGTGTGATCCACGAGATCACCACAGATTGAACTAGAGTTCATTGAAAAATGAACAAATGAACTAAGTCCCTGAAACGAAGCCAAATCAACAACTCTAGTTAAGTTATACTCTATTATGTTAAGTCGTATGTTGTTAAGTGTGACCTTTGTCGATACACTATCGTAAGTTTATTTAGTTATCGTAAACGCTATCGATAGGATAGTGTTGAATAACCCAAAAGGAGCGGGAGAGCGTCAATATCGTTTGAGAGGGCTAAAGGAACACATTGTTAAGATTAAAAAAGAGCGGAGGTGCGAAAGGCATTTAATATACAAAATTAAATATAGAAGCTTAGGGTATACATAAACACTTAAGCCAAATTGGATGTGTCTAGCTCCTCAAGTTGCCGATATCGCGACATTCAACTGTACTGAAAGGGGTACAGATGGACATGGCTTTATCGTCCCGGCAATTAATGCTGAACAAGAAGATGTACACTTTGTAGCGTCTGCCACACTTCCATTTGTTCGTTACATACATTTTCAGTTGGTTCAAAGTTATAATACCCAACTACCCTGTAAGGCTAAAGTATTAAACTACTAAATATATATAGAAACCCCATAAAAAAATTGTATTTAAAGAATTTATGATGCTGTTCTGTAAAAAAACTAATCAATGAGAAGTGTGAAAAAATCAGATATTGGGTAAATAACTTAGGAACCAATATCGTTGAAGTGATACTGCATTAAAGATTAACTAGGGAATTAAAAAAAAAGAGAGTTAAGTTCTTATAGAACTGTAGGAGGAACACAGAAAATCTGAAATAAAACAGAGATAATAATCAAAATAATAGATCTAAATTATTTAAAATCAATCCCAAAACCAATGACAATATTGAATTATTTTGTGGCAAGATGTAAGGACGTGTATTACAGTTGGGACAAATACAAATTTAAAAGAATGAAATTAATGTTGTGAGTAAAATTCTAGATTATGTAACACCAATTTTAGCTTTCGTGAATGTGCATTTGAAATAAAAAACACTTGTATATATGCAAACTTTTTCTTTGACATATACATATGTACATAACTATTGTAGATGTATTTGCAATTCGAATTTTACATTATTTATTTTTTTATTTAAGTTCTTTTGAATGGAATCCCAGATTTCCTACTCTACGATCGCAATGAATTTTGGTAAAGAAGTAACGAAAGCTACAGTCGACCGCGCCCAACAGTATAATACCCTTCAACAATAATTTATAAGTTTAGTTTAGTTTAGAGCACAATAACAATTCTCAACTACAGATTCTGAACCAATTCCTCTGAAGATTTCTCACTATTACACTAACAGCATCAATTATAAGCTCTATTTAGAGCGAAGAGTCTGCGCTCAAAACGAAGTCGGAAAACATAATTAAGAAAATAAAAACTAAGGTTTTAAGGTGGTCATATGATCTTATGATCATGTATGGTTGATTGTGGTATATTTAACTTCTCTCCAATGTCACGCTCAGTTACATGACGATCCGATTCGATTAACGTCATCATCAACTGCACTTGGCGGACCTGAACGAGGCTTGTCTTTGAGTGAAAAATCTCCCAAACGGAATTCGACAAACCAACTTTGACACTGTGTTTGTTTTAAGGCTTTGTCACCATACACATCACGTAACTTTTTAGCAACCTGACCTGCATTTTTCCTTTACGGAAATAATAAAGTAAAATATAACGAAAATGGTTGTTAGTGGGCTCCATCTTAAAATTGCCGCCAAACAAACAAATATAAATAAAATTACGTGCGCTTTTTTTCTAAAGCAAGCTAAAAGTACCAGCTGATAACTGACAAAAGATAGTGTGGCGACGCAGCCTCAGCGATATGAGCCCGATCTGGCAACCCGGCACCGTCGGAAGCAGACGATAGTTCCGCGAACGATATTCGCCGTTACAAAATACAGACGCCAAGCACAGATAGACGCTAACACGCACAGCAACTGAATTGTCTCGTTTATAATTGTTCCTTCGAAATAAATGCTTTAAGTTAATAATAAAGTAGTGCGATTTCTACATTGGTGACCCCGACAATTAAAACACGCGCATTTTTAAAATTATGGAGGAAATAATGCAACAAAATGCAGCAGCAACACGACAGTCGCCAGACTCTGGTGAAATTCAGCAAAACAACAGCAACAACACTGCTACAACTGAAGCTGTCGGCGGCTGCAAGCTGCCACCATTTTGGAAGCAAAACGTGCATTTGTGGTTTTTGCAAGTGGAAGCTCAATTCCAGTGTCACCGCATTCTATCGGATAATATGCGCTATTATCACCTACTGAGTGCGCTGGACCCTGACAGCATGTCCGAAATAGCTGACGTTGTAGCAAATCCAGCAGAGACCAACAAATACGAGCAGTTGAAGGCATGCATCATTAAGCGCCTTACCATGTCTCCAGATCGTCAACTTCTAAGAGCGTTATCGGAATTGGACCTTGGAAATAAATTACCTTCACAGCTACTGCGCGAAATGACTATGCTCGCAGGTGGACGTGCTTCTAATGACGTGCTGCGTGTGCGCTGGCTGTCACTCCTCCCACAGCAAGTACAACGTGTACTTAAAGTCCTGGGCGCAGCCCCTATAGAGGAATTAGCCGATCTCGCTGACAATCTAATGGAAGACGAAGCTGGATCATTTGTCATGGCGGCCTCACACTCAACAACATCAGGAGCACGCACACATCCTGTTCGCATAAGTGACGAGTTGGCTGAGTGCAAGCGCGAACTCGCTGTTCTTCAGTCCACCATGCAGAAAGTTCTTGATAAAATCACACAGAAAACTGAACACAAGAACGATCAGCAGCAGCCATCGAATACTCCACCCAAGTGCTATTTTCACACCAGGTTCGGCTCTAAGGCGCGTCGCTGCAGTAAGCCCTGCTCGTGGACAGCACAACAGGGAAACTAAGTAAGCTATCAGTAGTTCAGGCGGCTAGTGATAGTACGAATACTGTTCGCCTCTCCAAGGAGTATAGACTCCACATTTACGATCGTTCCACCAACATTAAATTCTTAATTGACTCGGGTTCAGTAATATCACTCATACCGATTTCAATACTGAAGAAGAATAATCACAGGAAGGACGACTTCAAGCTATATGCTGCTAACACATCTGTCATAGACACTTATGGAACGATCTCATTAACATTCAACCTGAACCTAAAACGGAAGTTCAACTGGACCTTCACTATCGCCAACGTGCAGTCAGCCATAATAGGGGCCGACTTCCTTACGCACAACGGATTATTGCTCGATCTAAAGCGCAGATGTCTTTACGATCCCACTGCATCGCTGGAAACAAAAGGGAAACTAACCCAAACAAGCCTGTTCAACGTCTCAACAGTTAGCACATTGAGTGGAAACACGCAACAATATGTTCAGCTTCTCACTCGCTTTATAGAGATAACACGGCCGATCACAACACCAGCCACTCACGTCAACAACGCGGTATCTCACCACATTGATACAACAGGCGCTCCAGTCTTTGACAGGCCAAGACGGCTCACAGGAGAGAAGTTGGCTGCAGCTCGTAGGGATTTCGACATGCTACTCCACCATGGGGTTATTAGACCTTCAAATAGTCAATGGGCCAGCCCAATCCATCTTGTCCCTAAGAAAAACAACGGCTGGCGAACGACAGGGGACTATCGGAAACTTAACGCGCATACCACGCCGGACCGATACCCTGTGCCACATTGCGAAGACCTTCTCCAGCGACTACACGGACGAAGCGTTTTCTCCACAATCGACCTAGTGCGAGCGTACCACCAGATTCCAATTGCTCCGGAAGACATTCCTAAAACTGCCGTCACGACTCCATTCGGTTTATTCGAGTTCATCGGAATGCCGCCAGGTTTGCGAAATGCAGCACAAACCTTTCAACGCCATATGGACAATTTGCTCCGGGGCCTGCCGTTTGTTGGTTGCTACATCGATGACATTATCATCTACTCACACTCTCACGAAGAGCATCTCCAGCACGTAGCAACGGTATTCCAAATCCTGCAGGACAATCGACTAACCATAAACCCACAAAAATGTCAATTCGGCAAAGAAGAAGTTATATTCTTGGGTTTTACGGTGAACTCAAAAGGTTTTAAACCACCTGTCGAGCGCACGGAGGCTATTAGAGACTTTCCAAAGCCAACAACAATCATGGAGTTGCGGAGATTCTTGGGAATGCTCAACTATTATCGGAGGTTGATTCCAGGTGCAGCAAAAACTCAAATCTCGCTCACGAATTATTTGAAAGGTGCTACCAAAAATGATAAACGCGAGATAGCATGGACCACAGAATCAACAAACGCTTTCAACAGCTGTAAGCAAGGCATTGAAAATGCCGTCAGAGCAACATTTCTCTCTCCCTCAGCTAAGTTGCTGTTAAAGACTGACGCCTCCGATACAGCTATAGGAGCTGCCCTGGAACAACTGGAAGACAACGTCTGGCGGCCAGTTTCATTTTTCTCACGGAAATTATCACCAGCCGAGAAAAACTACAGCACCTATGACCGTGAGCTTTTAGCAGTGTTTGCTGCCACTCTATTCTTCAAACACATTTTAGAAGGCCGAGCTTTTGTCATTCAAACAGATCACAAGCCGCTTGTTTACGCTTTCGCACAAAAAGCATCAAAAGCCTCACCTCGTCAGCTGCGGCAATTAGACTTTATTGCCCAGTTTTCAACTGAGATTGTCCACACACCTGGAGCAGAGAACATCGTAGCAGACACACTGTCACGTATAAATGCCATCAGCATGCCCAGTGATCTCGATCCCCAGTCAATATTTGATGCTCAGCAAGCTGATAACGAAATTACGCAACTTGCACAAGATACATCGCTGGACCTCCAAACTCTGAACATTGAGCAATACCGCATCATGTGCGATACTTCAACGGGACGAACTCGTCCATACATTCCTCGCACCTTACGACAGCGCGCATTTGATGCAATCCACAACCTGGCTCACCCAAGCGGTCGCACAACTGCGCGATTATTGAAACAGCGTTTTGTTTGGCCAGGCATGAATCGTGATGTCGTAATGTGGTGCCGACAATGTATACCATGTCAGCGTGCCAAAATTCATCGACACACACGCACACCTTTCGGACAGATTGATATTCCGGATCAGCGTTTCGATCACATCCACTTGGATCTCATAGAGCTGCCTCGAGTTAACGGCTTGCGTTACTGCCTCACAATCATCGACCGATTCAGCAGATGGCCACTGGCGGTCCCACTTTCGAACATGTCAGCAGAAACAGTTGCATCAGCCTTATATACGCAATGGATTTGTCTTTTCGGTACGCCTCTCAGCATCACTACAGACCAGGGTACCCAATTTGAATCTGCCCTGTTCACCGAGATAGCAGAATTAATTGGAGCTGAGAGAATCCGCACAACTGCCTACCATCCACAATCAAACGGTATGGTTGAAAGATGGCATCGCACATTGAAAGCAGCACTCATGTGTAACTCGCATATTCCATGGCCAGACCTGCTACCCACCGTCCTATTGGGACTTCGCTCAACATTCAAGGAGGATATCAAGTCCTCGCCTGCGGAGTTACTGTTTGGAACAGCCCTACGACTGCCACATGAATTCTTTGGCTCAGCAAAATCAGGCGCTTCCATGGATATGCGGTTTACGGAAAAGCTACGTCAACATATTCGAACTATTAGAGCTACACCTGCAGCTCATCATTCCAAGCCACAGATGTTCTTCGCTAAGGACCTCAACACATGCACTCACGTTTTCAGGCGTGTAGCATCTGTTAAGAAACCACTGGAGCAGCCTTACACCGGTCCATATGAAGTCATACGCCGCGTAGACGATAAGGTTTTTATAATAAACATAAACGGAGAAGAAAAAGCGATCTCCGTCGATCTCCTCAAGCCTGCATTCCTGGCCAACGTAGACACTCTGCCCAGCAATGATGAGTCTGCTAGCCCATCACCAAATCAAGAAGCATCACAGTCTGCAGCTCCACCGCCTATAACGCCTGTGCAGCTTCCGGAACAGATCTCGTTCCCTTCTCCTGCCGACGAAGTCACTGAGGGGGGAGTAGATGTGGCGACGCAGCCTCAGCGATATGAGCCCGATCTGGCAACCCGGCACCGTCGGAAGCAGACGATAGTTCCGCGAACGATATTCGCCGTTACAAAATACAGACGCCAAGCACAGATAGACGCTAACACGCACAGCAACTGAATTGTCTCGTTTATAATTGTTCCTTCGAAATAAATGCTTTAAGTTAATAATAAAGTAGTGCGATTTCTACAATAGAATGCAATAACAGAGTCATAAGCCGTTCAAAAATATAGTCAAAAAATTGTATGCAAAATCGGTTTCTTTTCGGTCAACCCAATATAAGCTAAAGATAAGGTAACACTGTAACTATCGATTAGAAACGGGCACTCAATATATTGTCATCGACCATGCACGATCAAGGAAGTGCGATCATTCTCTCCAGAAAGCGCCAGACGAATAGACGTGAAAGAATGAAATTAAAAAAAGTATAAGTTTTACACGTAGTATAAGGAGTAATCCGAGTTTGATCAATATTTTGATAAATCAAAATAACGCCAAACAAATAATTATTATATAGTAGTAAACAGGATTCAGCGATCCAAAATATATAAGGTAGAGTTGTTAATTTGGGTTCGTTCCAGGGACTTAGTTCATTAGTTCATTTTTCGAAGAACTATAGTTTAATCTTTAGTTCGTTCGTGCGAGTTTTTTGGTCTTCGAGTATTTTGTTTCTTCGGGTCTTTAGTTCGTTGACAGTTGTAAACATACGCGGAGAATGGCAAAATTCAATGAAAGAATAAGATTTGACCAACGAACACCAAAAGATCAAAAGTCCAATGAACTAAAATCAGGCATTTAGTTCGTCAGTTCAGTTGGCATATTAGTTCAAACGAACTTAGTCTTAACGTCGTAAACGGTACGACTCTAATATAAAGGGTTTCCCAAAAGGGACGACGCATTTTTCCGGTAGAGTTTTGTGTTTTTCTTTCGTGTTCAGAAATGTTTACCATTATATCATGACAAGTTACAAATACTTAAAATCTACTCGGAAAATTCGGAGTCGGTCGCTGCAACTTTAAAACTCATTACTTTTCGGAATCAGCTGATATGCGCACTGCTGCAAACGTGCCGTGGTAGACCTTTAAACGATATTGAGTTTCATTCTTAAATGGTATTGAATGTACTTTAACATGAAATACAAATTAAATCAATACTCATAACCGTTCTCGTTTGAGTATATTTAATTTTTGTATCCAGAAGTTTGCAAAGCAACTTAGGACACATATCTGACTATATAGAGTATATATAATTTGATACATCGGTATTTGTCTAATCAAACTTTACATAGGACCACTATAACATATAGCTACCATACAAAAAAACTGCATAAATAACAGTTTATGAATGAAGACCAGTATTACCAGTATCAATTCAAATTATACAGTAGCCTATGTATACTTTTCTCAAAATCTGACAACTACGTATATCCACTATATGCACAATCAATGCAAATCAACAGTATTTATAGGAGTAACTGATTTAAACTTGATCTGAGTATGGAACGCAGAAACCTTGAAGCCTTACAGGCTGATATGTTGAAATTTACTCGTCAAATATTATTATATCTTATTTTCTAGGGTTTCCATGCCTGCAAAATCAAATAACATTATCGATGATAAAACAAGGCGTGGCAGTCACGTTACATCGTAGAGGTGCGGAAACGTCGATGCCAACATCGATGTCATCGATGTTTTCCAAACATCGGTAACATCGATGTCATTTTTGCTAACAGCGATGTTTTTCCACCTCGAATTCTGAATACCAAAATTCGTGGTAAAACGTAAAACTTGGAAATTGTAAGTATTCAAATTAACTTAGGGGAAACAAATTCAAATGAAAAATGCGACCCTTTGCAATAATGGTAGGAAATATCATATATACAATTTTCGATAATGTTCATGTTTTTTTAGATGAGTACTGAAGACAAGTGCGGGTATTCAGCAAAGCGGGCCAGCTGATGTCCGACATGCGAACGAGACTTTCTTCAAATGTGGTTGACCAATTACTGTTGCTAAACAAAAGTATCGATGTTTAATAGATGTTTTACTCAAAAAATATCGAAAACATCAATGTCCGCAGACATCGATCTTTTTCGCACCTCTATTACATCGCGAAGAAGTTGCGAAAATTGATAACTAAGTCGATGACAGTCCAGCTGCAGTCAAGCTAGAACACACACCACTAAGCAAGCGACGCGCCACAATTAGCGTATTACAATTACTCAGATTAAATGTACAACTGTAGAATTAAGTGAAATATATAAATAAAATATCATTCGTTACTAAATTCCAAAGTTGTAAAGTAATAGTTTGCTATTATCTCGAGCTCATTTCAAAAAGAGAGTATGTAACATAAATTTGTGTAAACTGGAGTGATGTGGGAATAAATATAAAACTGTTAAATGCTTAAATAAATATTCCCCGATAACTATGTTACACTATAATATAAGTAACTGTGGTTCCTTGGTCAGTGTACATACCCTTGAGGTACAAGCCTTTTCAGCAACAACGGGTGTACTGTCTCTGCATTTTGGTCGCTCGGCCTTGCTGGTGGCCACAATTGGAAGTCCTCCATTTTCAATCATGGTTACCACAATTTTGTTGTTTGGTGTACATAATTTGACACCTGTTGCTGTTTTAGACTCCGTTTTTTGTCGCATGGCGATAGTCGATAGTCGTTGCTTGCGCTCGAAACGTGATTCGTCCTTATCCTTTTGTATTTTCGAGATCGTGGCGGGAGTATGACTCTTCGACCTTTTTAAAAACTTCAATAGGTGTTTCTTTACGTTGTTAGCACCTGAGCCCATTTCATTTGTCTCAGTACAAGAAATATCTTCGTGTTTAGATGCGCGTCGTGATATCTGCTGTTGTGTTTTCGATGATGGAACTTCAAGGCGACGGAACACTCCGTCGGGCATTCGCACAAAGCAACCCTCGGACATTTTGTGGAACGAATCCGTGGGCAATTTGTGAAAATTTCCATTTGGGCTTTTATAATAACAATATTCCGTTTTGTGATACCCATCGCCGACAATGTAAAACTCTTTTCGATTTTTATTCGATTGCCCATCCACGTCCACTTTGGTGCCGGCAACAGGCAACGTGAGGCTCATCAGATTGCAGGAACTGCTTACGTCGGGGCTGGTAACACCATGTTCTTCCAGGCTGGTAACACCATGTACCGGTGTCTTCAACTCACTAAAAGTGTTCGGCCTTAGTTGAGGATCATTTGTATTCTTACGCATAATACTGCCGTTACGCAGTAAAGAATCTCGTAAGAGCGAAAGCTCATCTTTATGTATTGAAGGTTGCTGCTGCACTACCGCCGAATACTGTTGCTGTTGCTTTGATGATGTAGATGTCGAGTTGCGTCCGAAAGCACGACGACTTGAAAAGCCTGACGACGTCGTATTGCCCTCAGTTAGACTTGAGTTATTCTGCTCTTCTTTGCTATTGTTGTTGTTGTTGAGGCTGGATGGATGAGTTTGCCGATGACTTGATGTCTGACCCATGTTGTTGTTACTTAATTAATATCTTCTTTTAATTGCGAACTGGTTATAAACAAAGTGTCTCACATTTCCCGAATATTGAAGATTTAAGTTTTTCAAGTGCTTAAATACGTACATTTAAGCAAGAATCTTCATAAACGATACTACTGCCAATTAACGGTAGAGCAAACATTTAAAATATATTTAAAGAATGTTTTTTTTAGTTGTATATATATATGTATATTTATATATATAAAGGTTCACCCACAATTATGATCAGATTTAATGTCGCAGTGCAGAGTTACTAGTTAAGATGAGATAGGCTCACTCGCGCACGCCCGAACGTATTAGTGAGATATATGTAAGAGAGAGACAACGCAAACGGAAACAGAAATAAAAGCAGAGACACGATAAAGCCTCAACTCACACACACACACACACTCAGACACAGAGCCGTATATGTATTGTGTGAGTGTGTATAAAATCAAGTTTAAAAAGCTCGGCACGTTTTGTTTTCTTCTTTCGATTTGCTTCGTTCACTTATTTGTATTGTTGTTGTTGTTGGTTTTTCTTCTGGTTAGCTGTTTGCTTTAAAGCTCTACTTGCTCACACACAAGTCATATGTACATATATATACACACACACACATGTAATCGCGTAACCATCGCACATTTGTATGGGTACTATTGTGCTGGAATGTGCTGTTTTTTATACATTTTATCGGTTCTTCTTGTTTTACAGTTCGTTGCAGCACCCTTGTTTGCTTACTTATATACTTATATTGCTTTATATACACTTATATTTATGCACGCTCTCTATATACGCATCTCTCTAACTGTATGTACTTTATAATTAAATTAAGTTTTCATTCGCAATTGATTTCACTTAGATCTGGACAGCTAAGCTTGTGCTGGAATTACAGTGACTGTCAAGTCTAAACAAATATGTTTTTGTGTGTATGTGTATAATTACTCAACTACTGAGTATATATACACATGTATAAATTTGTATTTGTGCCGATTGTCTGTGTGCATTCGTATACACAAACACATATGTATGTATTGAATTTAAGCACTATTTAACTAAGGATTTGTTATAATTAATGACTCAGAAAAGAGAATGATATAATTTTTAAGAGCAACGTAAAGAAATTCATTTTGTTAATTGAGTTTATGCTCAATAGAAATATTTATAACCTAGAACTATATATTATATTCAAAGTGATCGAGTAAAATCAATGTCAACAATAATCGTTTGTCGAATATAGTACTGTTTGCGAACGTGGAACAATAACAGCGGACCCGAGAGAGCGCGACTGACCACACCAGCGAAGTGAAACTTAATACTAAAACAAGCTTTCGACCAACGACTGCCTCGAGAGCTACATTCGATAAGTTCATTCTAACCCGCATCGCTCAACAAATTTGTTGTTATTAGCAGCTGAGACCCGCCAATATAAGATATTACATATTTTCATATGATGATCCCATCTTTGGCGTATATCAATTGTATTGGAATTACTTTTGAAATCCACTAAATACTAGTAGAAAGATAGATAGAGATTGCATTTTTAAATATATTGACAATATTTAGTATATTTTTATAGTATATTTGTATACATACATACAAACGTAACTATCATACACTACAGAATGTGTACATACATACGTATTTCTTTCATGTGACACGAGCACACCATCATTGGCACAAATAATCAACAGCTTAAAGCTTTTTTTGTTGAGAGAACCTGAACGAGCTTTTTAACACTGCTCTTCGAGCTTTTTGGCTTTTGAACCAACAAATCAAATGTAACGATCCAAAGCTCTTAGTCCATGAACCACCCACTAATCAACCAAAAACTAATTATACCCGTTGGATTTAAAACCAGTTAAAATTAATATACCATCTGCAAGGGTATACACACTATAGTTGACTTCCCTTTTTAAATACCCTCTGCTAACTTTTTATCTCGAAAATATTGAACGGAAAAATATATATATTATATAAATAAATATATTATATATTTCATTATACCTGTCGCGGAACGAATAAGTTGGCTATCGATAGTTAGTTAAGTAATTTATCACCGATAGAGGGCACTTAGATTGAGTATTTTATTGTATGCAGTTTTTATCGTTGTTGTAATTGGTCACACCAATTTAACTAAAAATTAAGCTATGCTTGGCTCGTCAGATCAGTTCGTCTGGCGATATCCAAGAGTAGGGGAAGATAAACTGCAGTATGTAGACTTGGGACTAGACTTAAGGTTAAAGTCTTGTAATGCCTTGCAAACTGTATTACTTCCCAATAGGATAAAACATCAAATAGGTCCATGAAAGAGATATGGATCGAATAAGGAAATATCGCAGAAAAACGAGCATTTTGAAGCCATTACTTTAAATTTATAAAAAGGGATTAGACCAATTGCGGTTCCAATTGGATTAACACCCCCTCACTTGGCTCTGAATGAATTTCTTCTGTTTCCGAATTTGAAAAAATAAGTCCAGGAAAGAGATATGGATCAAATAAGAAAATTATCGTGGCAAAAGGAGCACGTTTGAAACCTTAACATTTAATTTAAAAAAAATGGATCAAAATGTTCGAAAATGTGCATCGCCGTCAAAAAAAACTAAGTTGAAGAATACATTTTTATTTGCTCAAAAATGCATTGTCGAGCCGCCGACAATATCCAAGGAATGCCTTAAACAATCATTGACCGCCGTTGGCAAATGTACATCGAACAAATGAAGCGCTGAATGATGCTACATACATATATACTTAACCACCATCAACAGCCGAGTCGATATACCCATGTCTATCTGTCCGTATCTAAAATCTAGATCTCAGAATTTTTAAGTTGTATATCGATTGAACTTCGGTATTAAGATATCGATATAATGCAGCATTCAAGTTGGCAGCCCAAGAAGAGAGTAACACTGTGGTACGAGAAGTAGAAAGTCGAACAAGAGAGAGAGAGAGCACAAGTGAGGCGCGTCGAGTGAAGTGTTTTTAAAATTTTGTTTATTAATTTAAATTTACTGTTAAGCTACAGAAATAGGAACCATCCATTAAATATATAATAATTGTGTGTATGAACACTTTAAATAAAATACCACATATGTATGTTTAACAAATCATTTTGGTCAGTTGGGTAGCGGGTATATCACAGTCGGGCGCACTCGACTGTAGATCTCTTGCTTGCTTTACCATCCGCAATAATCCTAACTTCATTGAGCAATTCAATTGATACTGTTCTTTCAACATTTCCATGTTGAAACGGACTGACGAACGGAAAGACACGTTAATCGACTGGGCAATTGATCCTGAGCAATCCTGGGACTTTCACGCCACCCTCTGAATGTTACATACATTTTACCCAAAGTGGTGTAGTCTTTTATGACCATTTACAAAGGTCAAAGGGTATAAAGTCCGCGGCATTATCGAATGTAGGCTTGCTTTTTTTCTATGTATATTTATATTGTTAAGCTATACTCCATTATGTTAAGTCTTATGTTGTTAAGTGTGACCTTAGTCGATACACTATCGTAAGTTTAGTTATCGTAAACCCTATCGATAGGATCGTGTTGAATAACGCAAAAAGAGCGGGAACGAAGGAAGCAGATTGTAAAATTTGAAAAGAGCGTAATAATTAACCTTTAAAGAATCATCTCCACAATATGTAAGAACAGTTAAATGAGTTTACGCTTACAAAAAAAAAACGTAGACATAAACATATTATATGTATGTATGTATATAAATGTAGTGCTTAAGAAATAATGGTAGATTTGAGTAGCCAACCCATTAGAAAAGATTACAACGGACAATCGGCCAAAATCCAACATAGTACAGATAAATATATATGAATATATAAAGCCTACTATGACAAAATGGGTGTGATAACAGTTAACAGATAACAGGTTTTTTTATAATCAAATAATTAATGATTTGTAAATAAAGTAAATGCTCACCTTTGCGGACGATGTTCGCTGTTTAATGGCAGAGGTGTGAGCCGATTGTGTAGATAAAACGTTTTTATTAACTGATGGTACCCCCCCCACAACATTAGTAGGAGTCTGGTGGTGGTGATGGTGATTTATCGCAGGTGCTCCAGGAGCAGCATTGCTCGAAAGCCGACTACCATCTGTAGACATGTTGTTGGTTACATGATGGTGATGTTGATGGCTGTGCTGCTGCTGCTGCTGCTGGTGCGTGTGGTTTGTATTCGACGCTGCTGCTGGAGCGGTTGCCACAGTCACAAGGGTGTTAGTTGTGCTATTACTACTAGTCGAATTCGAAGATGAAGTTATCGGCAACATTGTCGTATTCGCGGCTGAAGTTGTTGTCGTTACTGGCAGTGAGACAATGTTCGCATTAGCAGAGTCATTTTGCTGCTGCTGTTGTTGCTGCAGATCCTTAACAGAAATCGCAGATGTACTGATTGAATTGGTTGTATAAGAGGTTGTGCTTGCAGCCGTGGTAGCAGCATTAGATGCCGTTGACGACGGTGTTGCTGGCGTTGTCGTACTGCCGTTTGAAACATTTTCCGCGGGCAGAACTTCAGGAACTGGTTGCAAAGTTGTTCGCATTGTAGTCGACATATTTACACCAAATATTAATTGCGCAATCTTTCAAATCCTCTAAATACGCATTTAGAACAAATTATGCACAAAGATTACTTAAGAACAAAACAATTTTCTTTCGCTTCCGTTGTTTTAAAGTATTTTCCGTTCTCTTAATTATATAGATTTTCCTACTTAGATGCTATGATCAGCAATTCCACTTCACATCTGAAAATAGATAAAAAAAAACAATTGCACATAAGTATTTTTCTGATTTATAGAAATAATATCTACTATATCTTACATAAGAAAACATAACCTACAATTTACATATATTTTCAGAGTTTACCAGTGTTAAAAATGTGATAAACAAAAAAAATAACAATTACAAAACTGAAAGAACATCGACTCGGCTTTTAATGCTGATCAAAAATATATTTTGTGGGGTCTATGACGCCTTCACAAATATCTTTTGGTTGCCATAATACCCTATGGTAAAGGGTATAAAATTGAACAAATGAGCAGTCACAATCAGTGTTGCCAATTTAGCTATTTTCCCGTCAGTTCTGGCGTTTTTCAATTGCGAAATGCGGGAAAAAATGCAATCCAGCGGCTAGCGGGAATTCTGGCTATTTTATAAATCGAAATGGCTTTTTTTTAGATTTTTTTAAACATCTGGCAGCATCAATAAATTTAAACCGTGACTGTAATCGATATTTGCCGCCAACGACCTATAGTAGGCTTTAAATATGTATAAATCCAATCACTTACAACGTATTTGTTTGATCGTGTGCAAATGTGTCATTAAAAAAATGCCTAAAGTTCAATATAAACAAAAACCACGGGATATATGGCTACGAGATCCAGTTTTGAAGGATTGGTTGTGTGTAGATAATAATAATGAACAAAAAAGTTTTTTGCAAATATTGTAAAACGAGCATGAATGCGAAACTTTCTGATTTATATGCTCATGCAAAAACATCAAAACATATACATATGTAACTATGTCAAGCGCATTTACCCAAAAGAACAAATTGAACTTTATTCCTGTTTCCTTGGAAACAAACCAACAAGAGGCGGCGTTATGTTCGTATATTGCTACACACTCTTCAATAAGTCCTGTGGATCATTTGGGGCAATTATGCGCAAACAAATTTAACAGCTAAACTACACAGAACCAAGTGCACAAATATAATAACAAACGTTTTGGCGCCGAACTTTGTGGAAAATGTAATGAAAGACATTGGTGATGCCCAATATAGTTTGCTACTTCACGAGAGCACTGATATCAGTGTCTGTAAGACCCTTGGTAAGTTGTAGTTGAGCAGAGAAAATAAATGCTGCCACAATTATATAGTTCCTCCAAATTACCTAAAACTTATTGGAACTAACCAAAGCTATACAAATGAAGACGCAAACTATGCAGATACAGATGAAACCACTATATTTTTGGAGTAATAAATAAAGCCTTAAAAAACTATAATAAAAGTGTTAAGCTATTTTTTTTAGCTATATTAAATTGTTTTTAGCTGTTTCTAGCTTTTTCTGAACCGTGATTTAGCTATTTCAGGTGTTGGAAAGTTGGCAACACTGGTCACAATGTAGTAGATGTAATGTTAATGTAAACATGGTAGGTATTTTTGGAATAAATGTGTATGTCTTGATCTGTAATGTTAATTAGCATAAGAGTAAATCAGCTGTTCTGGTAAAGCCTAATGTAATGTAAAATAACATAATTAAGTTACTTGCTCATGGAATGTCAAAAAGAAAAGAAGTGCACGATGCACAAGCACAATAAATATATATAATTAAATAAACATATCCAGTTTATTATTAACAAGTATCTATGAATACTTTAAGTGAAACCTGATCGTTATACATAATATTGATTTTACATAATATAAACCTAACAGACAGAATAGCAAAATAAATTTTACCTTTATATACTGAAGAGGTTACTTTCATTATACATATTACACAAAGTCTAAGGATATACATATACATATATATGGGAGTGATTGTCTAAGAATAGAATCTTGATGCCTGTTTCACAAAAATATACTAAATAAAAATATACATATATATATAAATTCTTTCAGACGTTAATTTAAGTGCATATACTAACACACAGATGGCGCTCAAGTCACTTTTTAAGTCCAACAGTATTTCAACCGAAATGTCATACTTATTTTAAACTGCAGATTTTAATCAAAATGTCAAAGTCTGGAGTTCATAATATTTTGAAGAAAAATGACGTTATATATCGTAAACGTAAGCGAGCACTAAAATATACAGCACCACAATTCGAAAAAATACTAAAGTGCTGCCGTCTAATTCGTCTTGAACATTGGATTGGCTAAACCATCAAAAAATACCATCTGTGCCGTAAGGACGACACAGGCACATCCATCAAATCGAAATTTTCTGGGCATTTCTCAAAAGAATAGCGCAAATTTCGGGGCACTTCTCAAAAGAATGGTGTATGAAAAGGGCTAAGAAGTACAAAACGTGCAAAGCGAAAGTTGATACAATTCGATATAAGCACCGTCCAGAACCAAAATTGAGACATTCGCTCTAAGATACGAAAAATTGAAGACAATAGTCCATGAAGTGTTATCTAAATATATTTTTTTATATGTTACCATTAGACTTAAGTATCAAATAAAAATATTTTTTTATTCAACTGCCATTTATTAAATAGCGTTAGCCAAATATTAATCTCAATGTTTAGTGGACATACGTTAGTAAGGGGCGAGATAAGTCTGTAACACCGCACGACCAATGCATATGGCAAGAGTGTTATGTAATGTTAATGCTAATGTTAATGAAAGGTTCTGGCATTGGGTATCTCAGAAAATAGCGACCTAAAGCACACATCGTAACTCTAATATAATATATAATATTTATATTTATAATATTTAGAATCAATTGATTATTTCAAGTCGCTAAGACAATCTTCTGGTTATAATCCCATAAAAAATCAATTAATTTATTAATTGTCATACTTGACAAATAAAAAAAGGGTATGATCTGCATTCCATTCACATCACAGTTTAAGAGCCTTCTATAAGGCTTAAAAGACGTCTATTGAATGATCAGCAATTGAGGTTAAATGAGTTTAAAATACTTTTACATAAAAAGTGTTGAGAAATCTGACTTAGTGTCTTAACAGTGAATTGGTCTGTTGTTATACTTTAACATTATGCTATTTAAAATAAATTAAAAGTAAAACCAAAGTTAACGTTGGCTATACAGTAACCACAATGTTTTCTAACTCAATAAAGTCTAATACAATCACACGTGTATGTAGATAATCTGTTTCTCATTACAAAATCGAACAAAATACAAACAGTGAACGAAAGCCAATGTCAATAGTTATAGAAGAACTGCGTTTCTAAAGATCCATGGGATTCCAATATGTTATAGCTATCCTCATCATCATAAAGTACATACATATGTACGTACTTGTACCGTATCTAGGCTTGTCGTTATTAAATTATTTGTCGTTGGGAGAAACTCATCTGGATATAGCAAATTTGTTAAATAATAAAAAACATTGTTACATATTATTGCAAAAACAAATTTCTATTTATTTTGGTTTGTATGTAGTAGGGGAAAAGGAAATCAATAATGCTTTCAATTTCAGCTTTCAACTGTACTTTCTGCAGAGTGCACAATTCATGTCTAACACTCGAACTGATGTTCTTGCGACAAAGAATGTCAACAATTTTTTTATTATCATTATTTGTAAGTGGAATATTAGTCTTAGAAATACTGCGAATTTCAGATGGATGAAGACCGATCCACCGTATCAAGGGAGTAGCATAAATTTGGGAACAAAAATTCATTGATTGCGAACCGTATTGGTAAATAAGCATTATTTCAATTCCAAATGGATCGGCGTCAACGAGAATATACGCTGGCAAATTACATTCAAATGCCAATCTGTGCACGATTCGACGGGTAATTAAATCCGGATATCCTTTTCCAGTTAGTAGAATGCAACGCAATTCAAATGCACTGAAAGACTTACGAGACAGTAAGCTCTCGAACACGGATTCTTTTTCAACGATCAGTAGCAACTGAGCATTGGTTATAATGCGTTCCACACTCTCCATATCAGTTGGTAATGCGATTGCCTTGCTATAGAGGTTACAGTCCACTACATCACCGTTGTTCATATACAGTTTAATGTCTCCTACAAAATATAATATTATTTTTTTGCATGAAAACAACGTCATCAAGAATGGGAAACACCTGATATAAGTCCCTTGCAAGATGATAATATACCCAAATGTACTGGAGTTGTATTCAAAATGCGACAGACATCAATTCGGGCAGCCGCAATGTATGATTGCGATATGATCATTTGGGTATCGCGGTAGTAGAGACCTCGCAGCGTAGAACTTCCGCCAAACAATTGCAAACGGTGAATCTCGGCCAACAGATACATAATTAAACAAAACCGATGACGGCTATAGCGACTTTTATATGCTATTTCGCGAAGATTCATTTCTTTCTTAATTCCCATTTTAATCAGGTCTGACCAGCACGTCATTTCTTTTGGCACTTTTATAGTAATGTTAACGTGGGAATTCATATTCATAATTAGTTGCATAATTACATATTCTACATCCATCAACAGCTCTTCTTTGTTGTAGGCCATAATTCGATGATATTATAATCATGGGTTCTATTGAAATTCACCAAAGAATGTCTCCTTTCTCTCTAATTGGTTACAAAAGAAAGTGTTTTTTTTAAGTACATTATTACAATTATTTGTATACCCTTCTTTTACTAAAAATGGTCAACAATTTGTGCAAATTCTCGCCTTTTGCCTGTTACAAGTAGAGATGGGCACGGGCCTGTTTTTTGAGGCCCGGCACGGAACTTTTTTAAAGGGGGCCCGGCCCGAACCAGTCTCGAATTTTTGAGGCCGATATCGATTAAAACATCATTATATTATTTGCTTTCAAGCACGCCGGGCCTTCCGGGCTTTTACCCCTAGGCCCGGGGCCCGACGGTAAAAGGCCCGGTAGCTGGTTTTAGGCCCCGGGCCAAAAATTGTCGAGGACCGGGCCGGGAGGCCCGGTCCGGCCCGCGCCCATCTCTACTTGTAACAGGCAAAAGGCGACGGAACAGAGCCCACAAAGTATGTATATTCATACTCAGTATCACTAAGCTGAGCCTTGTCCATCTGTCTATCTCTCCACCTGTCTGTCGTCGCTTTGAACGAAGAGTTATCAGATTTAACAAAAGCTCGAGACGCCAAATTTGACAAGCAGGTACCTGTTCAAACTTTTGGATACCACGCCCACGCGACGTTGTGATGCGTCGTGTAAATGATTACGAGCGTATATGCTGATAATGTATGTATATGCAACAGTTTTTCAAAATTCATCGAAGGGTATCTTACTGTAGGGCACGCCAAAATTTACCAAATGTACGAATGTATAATATGATATATACGATTAATACATCGATTCTAACAATATTCAATCGAAAATACAAGTTATGTTAAGTCTTGTTGTTGTTGTTTAGTGTGACCTTAATCGATACACTATCGTAAGTTTATTTAGTTATCGTATCCTATCGATAGGATAGTGTTGAATAACGCAAAAGGAGCGGCAGAGCGTCATAATCGTTTAAGAGAGCTAAGGGAAGCAGATTGTAAAAATTGAAAAGATCGTTATAAATAATTACAACATTAAAGGATTATCCCCACAATATTAAAAAGACTCTTATCGAGCTACAAAAAGCTTGCAACTTGAATCTCAGAGGTAAAACACAGTGCTGGAAAGCCTTGAATGACTATCTTTTTTTACAAATGCTAAATCAGACTAAGATTGGCTAACTAGGAGGGGGGGACCTTTAAACATATACGCGCATTATCAACAAAAACTAATTTCTCCTCCAAAAATGAAGGCTTCTTCACCATAGAAATTAATTTAAGGTTCATTCGCCCACAGGTTGTTGGACGATTTTTTTGTTGACTAGTCAATATGATGTTTTTCAAATTGGATAAGTTTTATAAGTTCGCCAAATGAATTTTTCTTGGGATGTTATCGAGCAATTATCTTTCAGTCATAAGCTTATTGTTTGAGTGTTTTCTGTCAATATTTCTTCATCCTTTTGCATTTTTTAGAGCTTAAGAAAGATTACAGAATGTGTGGCTACGTTCTGGTTTATAGAGTTCTTGATTTGGATTCCTTTAAGGGACTAAGTTCATTAGTTCATTATTCGAAGCACTATAGTTTAATCTGAAGTTCGTTCGTTCGACTCTTTAGTTCGTTGATCAAAATCTTATTCTTTCATTGAATTCTGTTATTCTCTGGCAATGTTTACAACCGTCGATCATTATTTTGAAAGTAAATATTTCAAATAAAAGTGATTACAATGTGGTATTGAAAATATAAAAATCTTAATTTTATTTAAATTAAAATTACAAACAACTTTATAACATAATAATCGCGGAGAACGGAAAAATTCTAAAAGAATGCGATTTTTATCAAAGAACTAAAGACTCGAAGGAACAAAATACTCCAAAAGAACAAAAGACCAAAAAACCAAGAGATCAAAAGAACTAAAGACCAATGAACTAAAATCAGGGGATTAGTTAGTTAGTTCAGTTTTCGGATTAGTTCAAACGAACTTAGTCTAAACCAAACGGTACAACTCTACTGGTTAATAGTTTACCGTATTTTGAATCAATTTTTTATTGTGATAAACATAGCGCAAAAAGGGACTATATTATTGAATCGAAATTAATAATCAGTCATTATCGCTAAAATACAAATTAAAATCACTTGTGAATCGCTAAACAGCCAAAACCCGAATACATTTGCTTTTCAAGCTGCTTATTTTAAAATACCAAAAATGACCATGACATGAATTTCACGAATTTCTAAATATAGAAGAATATATGGGGCTAAAAAAATAGTGGTTCATACCCTGCACTCATATCCGAAGCCATTGGGATAAAAAAGAAATCTGAATGAAGAAATACGACTAATAACGAGAGCAACAGTTGAGCGGCACGCGACATTGTGATACCCTTCGACCTCAATTCAAATTATTCTCGACAGATGGCGCTCGAACTCGCCTGCTATGGCGATATGAATACGTCATTAAATGTTAATAAGTAAAACGCTTTATTCTTTATAATGTGTCGAATGTTTGTGACATAAATAGGGCGCAAGCTTTTAGAAACTCCTAAGAAGAACTGAAGTGAAGTGAGTTCCGATAGATATCGATAACTAACAGGCTGTGTTACTTAGCCAATAGATGGATAACAGGGTTGCCACACTGCCACCCTTGTTAACAGACACAACAACTTGGTGTAATGCTCAAACTTACTTTAATAACCTCTGTGTTTATTGTTTGATCGGATTTAAATTTAAAGGAATGATAGATATTATAGTCAGCTTACTATAGGTCAAAGTCAGAAAGTAGTATCTCTTTTATGTCGCTTACAAATCGCCTTAAAAAATTCAATTATTGATTTGCAAGGGAGGTGGGCGTGAAACACAAAATTAAACTTGATCTGCATCTGCGCATAGTATACCCCCCTTCATGCCAAACTTTGTATCTCTAGCTTCATACAGGACAGACAGACAGACATATATGGCTCAATCCACTCGGCTAGTGATCCTGAGCAGGAATATTTACTTTATGGGGTCTCTCACGCCTTCTTCTACCTGTTAAATACATTTCCACAAAGTTAGTATACCCCTCTTGAACCATTTTCAATAGAAGGGTATAAAAGGATATATGCAACAATACTTCTGTTATTTTGATTACAACTAGCATTTATTGCCGAAACCTAATACGGCTCTATGAGCACCAAAATCTTAGCTTATATAAAACATAGAAACACCAAATTTTGTATGTGGGCTTGTGAATATCATAAGAAATATATATAATATATTAATTTGATTTAACGTTCACCGTGTATGCATGTAGGCATGGCAGATCCCATTAAGAATATATCGCGGTTCACTGCGTGCTGCACGCTCCTATGCGTTTATAATTTATTTACAAAAAAACCAAACTTCTATGCTTAACTTATTTAAATAAAAAAAACGTTACACCATTTTTTGTCAATTAAAATGGAAAATTACTTTTAACTTCAAAACTATTTCGAATTTGTTTACGTCTTCAATCAAAATTTGTACATTTTGGAAATTACATTTCACTATAGATGATATCCTACGTTACCTAGCTACGAAATGTCGCACTGTTTTACACAGCTTTTGTTAGATTAGAGTAAATTTGGTTCTTTGTAATGATTATTAACAAAGTTGTAATGTTCACTAAATACGAGACAATACGACAAAAAGATTATAATCCTGTACTTATCTCTGATGGGGTCTACTACGTCTCTTTTAGCCAATTACAATTATATTATTTGCAAAAAATAAGTATAGCCCGTTAACAATTTTCAAAGTGAGAATGGTATGATTTCTTTCTTTGAAACAAGAAAGTGTTTGTTTATTCTAATTGGACAGTGAAGTCTACACACTTGTATGTATAACTAAAAAGTTGTATTTCCGTCACTCAAAACATAAAAGTTCCTTATTTTTGTGAGTATAATGACAAGTGTAAATACAAAAGCTACTTTCAACAATACCTATGCCAACATAATTATGTACATATATCAAAGCACAATTGTGTATTTGTTTTTTTTTCATATAGATATATGATTTATGATTGAACAGTAAGGTTCACAAAGAAGAAACAACAAAATTAATACCTCTTTAAATTTCGTTATTATCTCTTTCTGGCCTTTAACATACGTATATGTCCAACAAAAATGTACTCGTTATTACAAATCAACCAACTTAGTTTCATATGGGACTGAATAGCGGAGGTGGAGGTGGGGAGAATGAGAGCAGACATCGGCAGCGAATGAAAGAGAAAAAGAGAAAAACTAGCGACACAGCGAAAGAAATGGCAGGCCCCTTAAAGTATTGATTGCTGGTTCTCTGTGGCTATACAAAGTACTACAGTACTTACCAATAATATAAATTACTGAACAAACAATATTAGGTCATTGTTGTTTTGGATATACTTTAATAAACTGACACGCTTTTAATTACCTCATGGCTTTTCCACTCATATACACATTACATTTTTAATATTTCCTACGTCAAAGTGAAGCAGAAAAAATACCGACTTTTACCGAGCAAGCGACGACACTAGGAACGAAATGCAAATGCGTACGTACATACATACAGATGTACATACGTATGTATGTATCTTTTACACTCGTTCCACTCACAACCAGTAATTATTTATTATATTTTCAGTTATCTCGTTATTAATTTAGGACATAAAACAGATGTATAAAAATATTTATTTCACAAAGATATTTTGTCCAAATTTAGTGTGAGAGAAACTACATTGTCACTTTTTACTATGCGAAAGTCGAAAATTGTGGTACATAATTTGAGTAACTTAATATTGGGCTTTAAACATAAATTCCATTAGTATGTCATTGACTGGATAAATGCACCATTAATGCGCAATAATCAATACACTTATTATTACTTTTTCTAGCCACATACACTATAGAAAATCCGCAGCATACGTCGTCTAAAAATGCACATTAAAATTAGGCAGCCATATTGCAGTGTTGCTAATTGTCTATCGATATATATCGCCACATACATTTAGTTACGTTCTCAACTCCATTTCAATATCGCTTAAATTTTATTGCGAAATGTCGAATAATGATTAATTAGTCAAAGAATATGACCGACTAAAATTAGGATAAAGTATTGCATCTATCGTAGAATACCATAAGTTTCAGATGCTGGAATAAATAAGTAAATAAATAAGAATAAATAATAATAATAATAATAATAATAACCATTACTTGGATACATTTTTATTTACGATCTAATAGAACTAACTACTAACTTTGATAATTTTCCCAAATGTATCTATGTATGTATATACTGTCTATATTCCAATGATTATGTTATGTTTTGTTAAGTTAGCTGTTCGGAAACAAAATTGGAGAAGGGCACTTTACTATAGTACTAGCTGGACTGTAGATTTCGTTTCATGTTTTCAAATCTAACGATGGTCCTTATTTTTATTCAAGTTTATTGAATTGTATTATTTTCAAAACCAAAATCTGAATTTACAGTATCAAGTACAAATAAACAATATATATATAAGATTAAAAGGTGCCTACAAAAATACTTTAAAAACATGAAAGAAATGCCTGTCGTTTTTGGGGTTAGCTATCCAACTGTTCCTAGGCTAATTTTATTTAATAGTACAGAGATTCCTTACATTATATACATTGATGTGACATTAATCTGTGATAGAGATAAGTACTGTTAATTTTTATCGCAAATGGCCGTAAATGTATTCAACTTTATCCGGCGATAATATTAAAATTACACTTATACGATCAAACTTAAAATACGTTTTTTTTTTCGAAACAATATTCCTCCTTTGATGTGTTTTTTTTAGTTTGTTTTTTTATTGCGGGCTCTTTTTTAGCTAATGTTCAAAATCCGTAAAGTAAAACAGTAAATATATAACTTCCCACCTCAAATTCAATTAAATATCGACATAAATCGGAAAAACGATTTGCATATATATACATATATATTAAAAACAACGGCCGAAAATTGAATACAAAGCATTCTTGAATTTGAAACTACTATTATAAGCACAATCAGAATCTTCTACTTGGAATATTAATACATGAAATGTATTTATGTTATGTATCTGTATAGAATACAAATGTATGAAAATTATTTCAAATTCAACTGTTTTGACCTTGTGATATATAATCCGGTGGCGGCGGATAGAAAATTTAGGTATTTAAAGCACAGGCCGTAACGGTTATAAGGTTTAAGTTATCTTAAAATTTTAAATAATGAAAATTGTTGATTTTTGTAAAAAAAAAACTAAAAATTATTATTATTTTTAAAATTTAATTATTATATTTTTAATTTTTTGAAGTCTTCAATAACGGCTACCCAAGACTTAAATTATAAATTATTTAAGACTTTCATTATAAGCCAAAACCATTTTCAAAAAGTTTTCTCAGAAACAAAAGTCTAAAATAAAACATTAAATTAATTTTTAATTTTTATCATATAACATTTATTTTTAAATTTATTATTAAAGGTTAATAGAGACTTTTAAATAAAAGATGCACAATAAAAGTTGATAACATAAGTTTAAGAATACGGCTATAATAGGGCTTTGGTCTCCTTGAAAAATGTATAAGATCATACATCTACTATAAGCCAGAGCCAGGCAGAACGTCACTTTTCATAACTAGCGTAGAGTCACACACGCAAAGCGTAAGCTGGCGCGAATGAGGGCCGATCGTGGGAGCGAAACGCACTGGCCTAGAGTGCAAAAATAAACAGCGAAACTTCTAGTATAATTGCAACTTCGGTCGAATCAGTCGCTGTGCCGACTTCATTGAGGCAGGACTGTGATGACCAAAAATATACACTAAACAAAATGTTTTCAGATATTTCGTTAAATATATGTATGTTATTTTCAACACAACGAAACGTTTGCCTGTATCAGTCGTGCCAGCATGTGCTCTAATCCGTGAACACATAGAGACCTCAAAAAGCGGTTGAATTTGCTGCCGCTGCTTTTTGATTCAGTCGCCCCAGAGTCCGCAGCATCGAGACTAGAGGCTGAACGCACGACTTGGGCGGCTGCATGTTCGGCTTTCTGTACAAACAGCACATAGCATCAAAACTGCTGCAGTCGCACAACGACAACGGAACGAGTGTACTGTGTGTGTGTGCGTGTATGCATAAACAAGCTCGCATATGATTGAATGCATTCCATGTAAAGTTTGACAACAGCAAATGCTTGGACCAGCGCGCTGGCAGCGTGAAGTCAATTTTGTGTATCGGGCTTATGGTCAAATCGCGTTTTTAAATCAAAATGCAATGATTTACCTAATATCAAACAAAAACTGTATGACGGTTAGTTTATAAGCATTTCGAGTGCATAAATACATTCAAAAAATTTAGAGATTGTATTTATCACAATATCACTCTTTCAGCCGCGAGGCGTATCCTCACCCAATATTACAAATTTACACAGAATTTTTGTTTTTGCTATCGGAAAAAATTAAGTTTTTTTGAATTTCTGCGTATTATGTATTCAACGCCTAATGCATATTCCGGTGGCGAGATGCGAATATAGTAGTTTTATATTATAATGTTAAAAATAAGTATTTTTGATTAATAATATTTTATATTAATGTATCGATGTGTAGAGCCATTAATCAAGCAAACTAGCTGACAACATAAATCACAGCGACTTTTGTTGTGTCTAACAAACCATTATTTAGAAAATAATTTGAGCCCTATGAAATATATCGATATTCGCAATTTGCATGGTGGATACCAATTATCGATTATTGAAATAGTGGTGGAATATCTTATCTTTCTATCGATTTTGAGTAAAATCGTTTTATTGTGTGACACTGAACTGTAACTCGCCTCTTTCCTTTCTTTCCTGCTTACCATTATGACGGTAGGGTTTAGAAATTTTTTGTCAATAGAAATTAATTAGAGTTGGATGCAATCCCACATATTTATAAAGAACTTGAAATAAAAATAACATTCCCAAACATTAAATGTGACTATTGTAGTGATATTTTGTAAACATGTTTTATTTATGCCTTTGAATTTCAATAATATTTTCAGGCTGTTGCTAAAAAGGAACCCAAAATTAAGCGCGATCCCGCGAAGAACCCTATGCGGGATCTGCACATCAGGAAGTTGTGCCTCAACATCTGTGTCGGTGAATCTGGTGATAGGCTAACCCGTGCAGCTAAGGTGAGTTGATAAATAACTAAACAAGGTGAAAAAAGTTAACCGGAAATATTCCATTCCATTCTCAGGTTTTGGAACAGCTTACTGGACAACAGCCCGTGTTCTCCAAGGCTCGGTACACAGTGCGTTCCTTCGGTATTCGTCGTAATGAAAAGATTGCTGTTCATTGCACTGTGCGCGGTGCCAAAGCAGAAGAAATCCTGGAGCGTGGCCTGAAAGTGCGGGAATATGAATTGAGACGTGAAAACTTCTCAGCCACTGGCAACTTTGGCTTTGGCATTCAAGAACACATCGATTTGGGAATCAAATACGATCCCTCGATCGGTATCTACGGTTTGGACTTCTACGTAGTTCTGGGTCGTCCAGGTGAGAATTACTTTACATGTTATAAACTTCAAAGGTAGATTGTGCATATAATTAGGTATCTCTTTCCGACACGAAACTGATGCTCAGTAACTATGCAAATAGTATCGAAGTAGTGCTTAAATTAATTTACCGAAATGTAAATTATTACGGTACAATTTCCACAGTTGCTCCATTAATTAGGACAGTGCAATTAACTGGATTGATGTTCGAAATTTAACTTTAATTTAACATTTATTGTTTGTTATAGGTTACAACGTTGCTCACAGGAAACGCAAGTCAGGCACTGTCGGCTTCCAACACCGTTTGACAAAAGAGGATGCCATGAAGTGGTTCCAGCAGAAGTACGATGGTATAATCCTCAACAGCAAGAAGTAAACACACAGTGGGGGATTTTGATGTACAAAGTTCTGTAATAAAGCTGGCATTTGTCATAATTGAGGAACTATTCTATTGAATGCATTTTGTAATAGCACTACAGTCTTTAACTTTAAAGTGCGTAATTTTATACTCTTGCAGAAGGTATATTCACTTTGCAACGCACCTTAGCAGACATCGCCGAACGTATAAAGTATATACAGTATGTCAAGAAACACTACACATAATTACATATGTACATCACACTAACATGTGCATATGTGTAAAGAGTTACTTGACTCACTGTATGTATATTCTGATTTAGCATCAACAGGATAGTCGAACTAGTCAAGTCTGTCCCGCCGTCTGTTTGTTGCAAGGCAAACTAGTCTCAGCTTTAGAGCCATCTGGATAAAACTTGACATACATTTTTCTTGTTGTTGCTTCTTGCTGCACTCTGCAAATAATTCGGATCGAGATCGACCGATTTGTATTATTTGTCAAGATATTGCAACCAAATGTACTTCATCGCAGTTATGCTATATAAATGAAATGCATGTAATATTTTATCAAAACCGAACCACTTTAACATGCAGCTGCCATCGGCTGCTGGAAGAATCGGCCGAAAGGAATGATCAAAACTTCGTCAGGGCAAACGAGATAAGTTCGACTAGTCGATTATGGGGAATTTGACCAGTTTTTTTTACAACAATGTATTTTTCACAAGTATGCAAAATTTGCAGTATTTTAGTATTAAAGTATAAGGACAAGTACGCAATTTTACAGTATTTTAGTATTAACGTATAAAAGGAATAGATCAAACTATCATCTTACACCCTGAAAATGTTAACTTAACAGTCCAATGTTAAAATATCAGCTGTTAAAGTCAGCGAACATTCCTTGGCCTCATTGCGCTCAATTTTGAAGTGGAACTTTAAATTCCTCAGTTTTCAAAGAGCCAATGTAGAACGTTCAACATTGAAATGGATATTAATTTTTAGGGTTTTTACTATGCATTGTTATAAATATGTTGGTTATTTAGTCCGTGTATTTTTATTTTATTCTTATTATATTTTATACATTTGGCGAGTGGTGTTTACATGTAGGTTTAGGTAAGAAATTTCAACTGTATGTTCTGCGAGTGTCTATATACATATTGTAGAGTCATCAATTCTTTACTCAGAACATTTTTGAAAAATTTCATTTTTGATGAAGCAACATCACGATACACGAGAGAAAACAAATCCAATATTCACCTTCATTAATAAGATATTAAAGTGAAACTAAGCATACATACTTTTTATTACTTATAATTATAGCGGCCATATAATCTATCTGCCGATTTTAGTTATATTTCAAGATATGGCTTTCAAACTTATATAATCTTACTTGTATTTGATCCTTAATATGATCTCAAAATTTTATCAAGATCGGACTACTATAACGTGTAACTGCCATACAAATTATTTGTCGAATGACGGATTTTGGTGTAAATAGACTTAAATATTTCGAAGGGCTCTCATAATAATAATATGAAAGAAACTCACTAAAAAATTTAACTTAGATCAAGAGTTATTAATTAATGTCAAAAAAACAGGCGAAACTCCCCATAGTGCAGTCCAGAAATTATGAGTTTTAAAAAAAAAAAACTGGTCAGCATAAGGAACTCTAAGCTTAGCAGGTTTAATAGATCAGCAAGGTCTCAGTACATCTCCCCCCACACAAATAATAATTTTATAAACAAAGTTACTCAACTAAGTTAAAGTTATACAATACCCTCTGTACTCCTTGTCATCAAAATCGGACTTATATATCCTATTGCTTTTAAAGCAATAATCAAGTTAAATGAAGATTATTATAAGGAACCAGACAAACGCTACAGTCGAACGCGCACAACAGTAAGATAATCTGCCATTTGTTTTAAAAATCCTCTACAAATCCACCAACAATTATAGTATTCTGCTTGACCTTGCCCTTTTTCACTCAAGTTGACTTCCATACGTCCTTCATGACGAAAAGTCAAACGATAATAATAACCAACAAAGGTATCAAATGTTTTATTTATTTTTCTTTAAATAAGCCAAAGTGTTAATTCTTGCCTTTTTAACGGATCTTTAACAACCAGAGGCTGTTTTAAGAGGTCTCAACGTGTGCTTTTTTAAAACTGTCTATCAAAGTAAATCGTAGTAACTTCTGTCGTTCCTTGCCCCTTTGTTCTTTTTTAATATCGATCTTCCTTTAATACTTCTTCACTCCAATATCGTATGCTGATGACGTGAAACTCTGTTCGACGTACAGTGATCCTGTACGTAGCTCCTTCAAACAGATCTTGATTTGCTCTTTGCTTGGTGCAGGCATCATCTGCTGCATCTAAACTGTTTGAAGAGCAAAGTTATGTCATTTTACAGAGATAGCTATCACGTCTTCAACTATACATTTTATTTAACCCCGCTTTCAAGAATAACCGATGCAAATGATCTAGGTATTCTCTTTGATCGTGAACTGAAATTTGATCGTATACAAATTGTCAATAAGACATTCCGAGTACATGGTTATATCAAAAGATGGGCCAAAGAATTCAAAGATCCTTATACAACAAAATTACATTGCACTTCCCTTGTTTGTCCAATCCTTGAATATGGTTCTTGCGTGTGGACTTACTAGACTTACCACCTTACTCTAGTAGACTGCTTCTAATTAACCTACCTTCTCTTACTAATCATCGTACTATGTTAGGTGTTACGTTTCTATTTAATGTAATCAAGGTTGACATTGATTCCCCTACTCTGCTTAACCAAATCAAATTCTGTATTCCTTCTAGAGTTACTCGTAATTTTTTCAACTCAAAGTCCTCCCTTAATTCTGTCAAACTGTCCATCCTTAACTACTTAACACTGTCTCCCAACAATTAACACTAACCTACCGATCTGATTGTGTTATACAGGGTTTTCTCCAATCTCTCGGCAAATGTTGGATCGGTTTCTTATTATTATCCCAATTTAAATTTTTAATTTTTAAATTTAATTTTAATAAAATATTAATAATTTTAAATTTTTTAATTCATGAACGCAATTTTAAAAATTATTATTAATTCCAACAAATGAACTTAATTTTTTTCTTAATTATTTTTAATTAAATAAAAATACTTTTATTAAGTATAATCATTTTATGTTACTGTTTTTTTTACATACATCATAACAATATTTATAATTTGCATATGTACTTTATAAAATCCATGGCTTTATAATAAAAATCTAAATTTTAATAAAGCAGATTAATGTTTAAGATTGAAGATGTCGCCAGCCTGGCGAAGTTCTTCCGTCCCAGGGGTATTGAGGCTAACTTATTTAGCCTTCGAAATGTTTTTTATTTTGTCTCCTTTGCCGCTGCTTAAGACTGTAATTCGTATTTGTTGAATTAACCACTGTATGCCCTCATCCAATCCCTCTCCAGAAATTGCATTACTCGAACATATATTCCATGGTTTCCCTTTTATGTTTTCAAGGCCCAATGCTAAAATATAAAATATTATTACTATTAGATTAATATTATTATAGCTATATTTATATCGAAATTGTCGTTTTTTTTATGGGATGCCTTTTTCTACTTAATCAGAACTCTACTGTGTCACTTCCGGGGTTTGTTGAGATAGACTTATCAATTTGGCTAGTAAACCTCAATACAAATATTCTTGATCCGTATAAAGAGTTGAGTCTGAGTTAACATTATGTTATGTTATTATGTTAAGTGTTCGCCCACTCAAAATATTTGTTAAATAACTTTCATGCATAGCGTATTTTGTATTGCATACTTTCAGGCCGCTGCTGCAAAAGCTGACGGGAATGACAATATCAATAGTATTTATGGTGGTATTTTACTGTTGTATGGTATATTATTATATGCAGTCTAAATGTTGGGCAAATTTAACATACTTATAGGTGAAAATGGGCTAACCTGTATATTTGTTTTTAAACAGCACCATTAAGGTATTCCTATTTGACATTTAAATTTTCTTTCTAAACATAATTAAATTTTAAAAATAATATAAGCAATAACTTTAATAGAAAAAAATCGATTAAAAAATATGATTATTTAAGTAAAACTATGTTTATTTTATCTTATAATATCGCAGATTAATTTTTGGATTTCTATTTTTTCTATTGTTTTTTTGCTTGTAAAATAAATGTCATGTACCCGCTGCAATTTTGACGTTGGAGAGAGAATCCTCAATATCCGATTTGTTTCCATAAAAGAGTATAGGTACTGTCCGATTACAAAGATCAGGATGTTGTTGTACAAGGTCCAACTCTTCTTTGACAACAACTGAAACACAAAATATATAAACTGTAGTTGTCAATCGACTCTTTAGAATAAAAAAATACTTCAACAACTTGCATTACCGGAAAAGAATGAAATTACCAAAAAGGAATCAAAGTCATATTAAAAACATACCAAATCTCATTCTATCACTTGAGTCAATGACAAAAATGATCCCTCGGCAATTTTTGAATTGGTGTTCCCACAAGTTTCTATACCGTGGAGCTCCAGACATATCAACTGCTTTAATGCTTACACCCATACCTGCAAAAGAATATATTACACAATAGTTGGAAAGAAATGTTGCCATGGCTATCGGAAAGTTTTGCATCATTGCTGATCATAAAATATGTATGTGTCGTGTTTTGATTAATTTCGTCCATATTTCACAACTTAAGCACTTGATACGGTAGAATAATGTGAAAAGTGCGTTCGTCAGCTAGTTCTCGAATTGAATGTCACGCGCTGCGGCATTCCTGCAGTCTTCGCTTATACACACTCCATATCACAAACAACGGACAGTCATCTCAACGGCTAAACGTCTAAACGCAAGGCAACTGCATACAGTGTCAAACCGTTGTCGAACCGTTTTCGAACTACTATGACCACCTGGCAAAATAACGGAGTGAAGCATACTCGCCAATATTGATTCTGTTCTACCAATACTAATACTGTTATATCACTACGTGATGGGAAAAAAACATTTGTTAAATAAAGATCGTCGAACTCCTCCATCTCTTAATAAAACCGAGAACTTTTAGCGAGAAACCGAGAAGGTTCAGTTTATGTGCAAGAAGCGAGTGGTTGACTGAGTCTTATGCCTTACTGAAATTAGTATAAATGACATGAAAACATTTAATAGCAAACGATGTCAGCTCAAGCAAATTTGTCGTGGTAGAGCGACGTTTCGTGAATCCGTGCTGAAAAGGAGATATGACAGATCTACTAAAATGTTGCAAGTGTAAAACTTATATATTCTTTATTTCCATTCTTTTACGTCTATTCGTCTGGCACTTTCTCGAGAGACTGATCTAGAGCTGGAAAGAACATCAACGATGTATCATACATCGATGTTTTCCAATTTTTGAAAACATCGAAGTTTTTAAACATCGATGTCCGATGTTCAGCTGAGCTTGTAGCGACAACTCTAACCAATACGATTGTTTTATCGATAGGAACAGTACAAGGAGTACGATCTCTAATTTTGTAACGGTTGATACAGCCATTGAGGAGAAAAAAAACACACGTTTTGTTAAAGATATAAAGTTTGTCAAATTAAATAAATATAATATCGCATCGCGATAAGCTTTTTGAAAACTGTAATCTCCCCTTTTGATTTAATAATTCTATATATAAATTAAAAGCTTGCGCTCTGAGAAACTACGATATATCGATACATCGATGTTTTTATAAGAAAACTCGAAACATCGATGTACGTAAACATCGATGTTTTCCAGCTCTAGACTGATCGCACTTCCATCATCGTGCACGGTCGATTACAATGTATCGAGTGCCCGTTTCTTATCGATAGTTACAGTGTTACCTTATCTTTAGCTTATATTATATTTAAACTATTAAAACAAATGAGGAGTTATAACATTCTCGCTGATTTTAGGCATAGCCAATAATTTAGAGATATTCTTGGCGCGAATTTTGAATTGGTGACGTTACTTGCTTGCAATACATACGACTGTTGTTGACTTGACTGAGTCTCGAGTCAACTATTGATGCTTATTAGAAATACATGTATATATAGTTTTTGACGTAGCAGATGTCTTCTTCTACCAGTTACTTACTAACAAACACTAAATAAATACTTACAGTAAAATTGTTCAACCAAAAATCCAATAGTTGGTACTGTTATGACTGATTGCTCATTCGATTTCTTAAAATGGTTTATTATGGTTGATTTACCACTGTTATTCAGGCCGAGCACTAATATAGTCATTTTATCTTTTTTCACTTTAATAAAATCAGTTAAATTGTGAAACATTCCCATTTTAGACTCCAATTATAATCTATCCTATTACATATGTAAGTTCTAAATACATAAAAGAATTATCGACTTTTCACACACAAATCTCGAGTGGGTTTCTATAGCAACGTCCATACAACAAATGTCACTTCTGGTATGTATTGTATGTATGTATCCTTTAAGTTGTAGTCCTTTGGGAGCACCTGTTATGCCGTGCAGCACTACTCTTCGGAGGGTTTCCTTCATTTGAATCGGGACTTCGCCTCTTGCCTGGCAGCTTCGCGCTTTATCTCCGAAGTCAAGGATTTGCCGACGATGAACATTATGATTACCAATTACCTATTCAATACGTTCACGATGGGTGTATTTACTGTAATAATAACGTAATATTAAGTCAAGGTCCTGTAATAATATCGTATTATTAAGCTGAAACTGCTGCAGAATAATCGATAAGAAAAATATGTAAAATATTTTCATCACGAGTACATCAGAATCACAAAGTGGTGTAATTAAAGAACTTACATATAATACAATACAATACAATACATTACAAGCACGAAAGCAGACTCGACTGTGATATACCCGCTACACACCCGACTAAAACGATATTTTCCGTATTTTCCGTTGAATACCTTCAGGGAGGGTTCAAAGTTATTATAACATACCCTTCCACCCTATGGGTAGAGCGTGTATAAAATTAACAAGCACAAAAGCTACTGTCGATATACCCTGTGATATATCCGCTATACACTTGACCAAAAAATATTTCTTTTTAAAAAACTTTTTTTAAATATATTTTTCTTTTATCTTTATTTTTTTTAAGTCATACGGGAAAAATCTAATATCCCCTTTGTGTCCTTTTTATCTATTAATTCTGCCCATTTTAGGCGCGTCGGCTTACTAACTATAGTTAGCGTTATCTATTTTGTTTTTTATGTTAAATCTGTATTTTTAAAAACCAAATATTTCTTTAATAAATGACTTCTAAATATGTTTTGCGTACTCTGTGTTGCATACTTTCAGGGAGGAGAATTTTATAAAATCATTTGGCTGTTGCTAGTGATGGGGTTTCCAAAATTGAACTATGCAGATTTAAAAAAAAAGAAACACTGGCAATTCTATTTTTAATTCCATTTAAGGGGTCGGGAGGGAGCGTGGCTAAAATCTGAAATAAACTTCATCTGCGTGCAATAATAACACATATTGAGATACATAAGTACCTAGCCCTTACCATTATTGACTTCAATAACTTCTGTGTTTATTATCGATCCGATCGAATTGCAATTCGAAGATGAGGTTATAATACGTATAATAAGCTATCTGTATACTAATACAGAAATGAACTTCAATGCTTTGCTAAATAGTCGAATTTTGTTTATTGTATATGTAAATAGTTTAAATAAGCTCAAGATAAGCTAACATTGTAACTATCGATAAGAAACGGGCATTGTAATCGACCGTGCACGATTGATGAAGTGCGATCTTTCTCTCTCGAGGAAGCGTCAGACGAATGGACGTGAAAGAATTAATAAAGAAAGTATAAGTTTTACATATAAAATAAACTTGATCTGCGACATGGCTCAATCGACTCGGCTAGTGATTCTGACCATGAATAAATAAATACTTAGCACAGTTTTCATTTCTCCTTCTGTCTGTTACATACTAAACATATGCAGAAAGTTACACCGTTTTTACAATTTTGAATGGTGGAAGGTGATAAATATGCAATTTAACATTGCAATATATAATATTACTATAAACAAAAAAAAAAAGACTTTTTTCCACAGGAAAATAAAATTTATTTATTCAAAAACTTAACAATCTAGAAAGTTAGCTGCCATTAAAAGTTCTAAGGCAATCTCTGGTGCAATCGGAAACTCTGGTATTTCTGTTGAACTGTTGGTATAGCGAACCTTATAGGTGAAATACATGCACACCTTCTGTAAAACGTGTGACCTGAAAAATAAGAGAAAGACTTACATCAATATGTATTTTAAGCAATTAGCAATAAATTACAAAATTATTGAAAATTACCACAATGCGTTTACCAGAAGTAACTTCAATAAAAAATGTAATTTTACGTTACTTCTTTAGTTTAGTTAAAAAAAAGGAAAATGTTTCAGGTTTTGTATTTTTGCAATGTTCACCCTATTAATTACGGCCGGGAGTTTGCAACGCAAACTAGTTTCTCAGTTTTATAGCTATCTTGATGAATCTTGACACACATGCATCTGCACGCTGGATTCGGATGGGGCCCATATATCGTATAGGTGTGATACAACCTATCGTCTGACAGGCAACAGACACACATGGCGAGTTAGACTTCCCTGTTGATGCTGGCTCAGAATATAGTATACATATCAGGTCACTCAATAAGTCCTTGGACTGACATATACCATACCGATACCGCCATTCAATAGAGCCATCTTTTATATGTATCGATATGTATCGAAATTTCATGACAATCAATTGCGCGTTTTTATTTTACAGCTCTTATTGTGCACCAACTTCGTTATTTTTGTGAAATATGGAACAAAGTGAATTTCGTATTTTGATTGAGCACTGCCATTTCATAGGAAAAAATATGACCGAAGCAAAACTGTGGCTTGATAAGTATTACCCGCATTACTCTGCACTAGAGTTGAAAAAACATCGATATTTACGTGCATCGATGTTTCGATATATTTCAGAAAGCTGTTAAGTTATATATAAAATTAAAAAATTAAAAATATCGACTAGATAAGACAAAAATACTATGCAATAATTTATTGTATAGCCTTCAAAAAGTCCTGATTTCTTATATAAAATTCTCAGTTAAACATCGAACATCGATATTTAAAAACTTCGATGTTTTCAAAATTTGGAAAACATCGATGTATCCATATATCGTCGATGTTCTTTCCAGCTCTACTCTCCTCTCAACAATGGTCAAATTGAATGAGTTAGGCTTCGAATTGCAGCCGCAACCGAAATATTCGCCAGATTTGGCCCCCAAAAACTATTGCTCCTCGCAGATCCCAAAAAGAAAAGGTCCAGGGAAACAGATTCACGTCCGATGACGAGGTGATCGCTGTTGTAAATGTCCATATATTAATGAACATAATTGTATACATAAGTAAACGCATCATTGATATGCTAATGCTAGAATGAGATGGCTATAGCATACTATTGAGTCAGCTGTTATTTATTTTTTAGAGTCGGATAAGTCTCTTTAGATGTTTTGAAAACTTCTGGCCAAATTTAATGTACATTCTACAAAGAAATCATTTGAAGTTTTGTGGCACCGTGAAAATGTATGTCCGCAAGATCCTTTCCTGGTAATCAACTCAGCTGCGATTTGTGTGATTTTTATGTATAAGTATGCCTTCTGCTGTGGAAGTTTTATACACTCCTACTTTTATGCTAGCTGAAAATAAGAGGCTCTTAACTTTATTCAAAATGAGATTCTATGATCCCCTAAGCCAACTCACCAGCATACTGACTGAATTCTGCGGAGAATTAGTAGGTAGATACTAGGTGGAGTGAAAAGTAAGCTCCTTGGGAATGAAAAAAACATTTTTTTTAAAAATGTTTTTTTATTTTATTAAATTTAACCCCTTTTTAGGTCGATACACTTAATCCAGCAATTTTCCAACGTCTTGATCCCGTCCGAAAAATAATTTTCCGGAAGGTCTGCAAAATACTCCTCTGCGGTGTCGATAATTTCGAAAAATTCCTCGCATGAACTTTATTTTTTATTGATGAGCCATCTTTTGAGGTTTGAAAAGAGATTGTACTCTGAGGAAACCAAATCGTATGAAAAAGGGGGATAGGGAAGTAATTGAAGCCCCAAATATGGTTTGTGCGCTCTATACTGTTCCTTGTGACATCTGCTAGCTCACAAAATTTTACTTTCCTGTCTGCGAACATCATCTCATGGATTTTTTCGACATTTTCCTCTGTGACCTCATCCGAGGGCCTGCCGATGTGGCATTGATCGTTAGTGGAGTTGCGGCCACCATGAAACTCTCGAAACCAATATTTGACGGTGTAATCTGACGGAGCATTAGCCTCATAATATTTGTCCAATTTTTCTTTTGTTTCCTTCGCCGTTTTGCCTCTCAAAAAATAATGTTTTATGAGAAAACGAAAATTGTTTTTGTCCATACTGCACATGATGCCAAACACGACAACGAAAATTAGCTGTCAAAAAAAAACTACTGGCAGTATCGCAAAGAAATTTGGCGTGCTTTCCTAAATAAGAACGGACTACAAGGCACTATAAATTTTTTTGCAGTAGCAGTGTATTATGGCGGTCAAGGAGGTTACTTTTCACCCCACCTAGTACACTGACGCGAAATGGAGCAGAGGGTTAGGCCTGTCTCAAGTCAAACTCAAATTACTTGCTTAAATGTTCTACATTATTCCGGCACCCAGTGTGACCGTTTTAACATTCAATACTTTGCTTTGCCAGAATTTAAGCCCTTTTTTTGAAATATAAAATTCTGATCAAACTGTAAATAAATACAAACAATCTACAACAATAACTATGGGCAACTTTATAAACATAAATTATTCTGTATTGGCCGAGTTGTTAGCGTTGCGGACATCTAGAACGGCAGTCCTGCGCTCACTCTCCCCGTCTATTCTATGGAGATTCTGGAAACTTTGTTTTTAAATCTATTAATAAAACTATGTATATTGCTTGTTGTTGTATTGAAAGCGTACATAGCACTCTCAGATGCAAACGTGATCTAGCATTCTGGATCCAATGCGGTTTAAACAAATGTAGTAGGAATTCCTTAACAATAACCTTCTCGGAGTTGAGATAGGCTCAATCAGGCTCGCAGGAAAAACTGAATATGAAAAGGGACTCTAAGCTCAGTACAGCTAAATATAACCCATTATCAATAGTTTAACTTAGTTAAGAAAATGAAGCACTTTGAAACTTTACAAATATTCATACTAAAATTGATCTCCGTAGCTGTTATAATAGTTGAGATCTGTGTGTTCATACAGCTACCAATGTATATAAATATGTATGTCCATAGAATACATACTTAACGGTCCCTGCCACAGCACCATCATTTTCAATAGACTCATAGGGATTATCAGTGTTTCTGATGAATTCTAAGGTTTTTCCCGGGGCCTACCTAGATTTGCAAATCTCATACGGGACAATGCCGTACTGTGTGAGTATGTAGTCTGGCGTTTCAACCCCTAATTCGCAGAATCTGCAGGTCGTTTTGCTGACTACTTTTTATTGGCTTCGTAGGTTCTCAGCTTAAAATGGCCTGTGAGTCGTCCTGTGCGAATTCCTAGAGCTCTTACTTCTCTATACCGCTTCGGATTGTAGCAGGTATTTCGATTGGTGCAGGCCTAAAACCTCTGGTCCCGTTTCTTAGCAGCATTATCGCATGGAAAACAACCGAAAGATTTTATTTTATTTTCACAATAGCCTAGATACTAGACAACTACTATTTATTCGCATTTGCATGAAATTAATTATTATATTATTCTTGGAATGATTGTTCTTGTATGAAAATAATATTCTGGCCTATGTATGAAAAGCAATTAGTTTTAAAAACTTCAATTATATTAGATAGTTACGTTAGCCATACTGGAACATATTTGTCTATTCTGCTTATTCACCGATCAATAGGTCACATTTGTTATACATTATTATTTAAGTCATGTACATATGTACATCAAAATGTAAATGTCTAAGTGTGATTCAATGTACATTTATTAGTTCTAAACCTAAGTATAACTTACGGAATCTCCCGGAAGTGTACTTCATTAGCTTCGTTTTCAGCAAATTGTCCTGGACCAGATAACATAGCCTTTATTGTGCCAGAGGTGAGAGCATGTTCCCGTTTTACAATAAATTCGTGGCCATCTGAAGAAATTAATTTCACGTACATGGCATCTGGTCCCTCGCAACCGCCATAAATCTTGTCACTTCGTTGCTCGTCCATTGTTAATGCCAGTTAATTTTATTCCAAATCTCTACAAAATACTATAGCACATTTACAGCAATTGTTTTTGTTTTACTTTTTACAACTTTGTCCGACAAATCTGAACTTCTTACATGTATGTATTTGCCAATGTACATATGTGCACTTATCAGGGTGACCGCATCGATAACGATAACATTTATATTCCGGCCAACAAATATACACTAAAAAATACCATTTTATTTTTTAAATATACCAAAAAGCATAACAATTATGCAATCATTTTCGTAATATCATTGCAAATAAAGCATGCTTTCAATCAATTTGTTATTCGCTTTGATGGTATGATTTTTATATGTTCATCTCTTGCGCAATTTTTTTTTAGCCAAATTATTTGAATAAAATACTTTTGAATTAAAATAATATTTTTCGTAAACGGTCACCCTGGTATTTATATCCAGTGTTGAGAAAGGGAAACGTAGCATAGCCTATTTATACTTAAATGTGACTTCGATGTGAGTCACGGGTTATTTTTACGATATTCAATATTGTTAGAAAATGCAATAAAGTCAGGTCAATATAACCAGTGGCGGATCTAGGATTTGCTTTGGGGAGGGGCTTAGAAGTTTTTTATAAATCGATGTTTGCAAGAAAAATGAAAATCAGTACTACTTTAGCCTTTTTTTTTTAGAAGGAGTGCTAATTTTTAATTAAACAATACTTATATAAACACTATATAGCAGTGCCATTTTTTTTATTTAAATACTGTATAACAGTGCCATTTTTTCGCTCCTCCATTCTTCAAATGACCAATCCAACGTTGCAAGTCGCCGAGGTTTAAGTTAAGCGAAAAGATCCACAACTTCATCACTGGAGATTTTCACATCTTTATGTGTGTATATCCCAAAGCCAAACCGTTAAGTCGATTTTCAGACATGTTAACTCTTTGGAATGTTTTCAGTCTTTTGAGCGCTGAAAATGAACGCTCTGCTGTTGCTGAAGTCACTGGTATTGTTCCAAATAATAAAAGCAGTGTCGCAACATTCGGAAAAAACGATCCGTAATTATTTGCCTCTATGCTTTTCGAAGCATTAATCGCTGTTTGAGTTTGTAGAAATGAAGATGTCTTGCAATACTGGTGCTATAGGGTTATTTCTGATTTCAGCTCTGTATCATTGCAGCTTATTAAATCTGCTTTGTATACTCTTGCAGCTACACTATTTCCTCAACGGTAACTTTTGTGTGTAGCATTGGAATCAGTCCATCTTAAGTAGATGAACCAGAGAAAATGCTCTCGCACGACAAAATCCACTACATCAACAAAGCGCAGACATATGAGACTTGTGTCCGTTGTTTCATCACAAATTATGGAAAAATATTTCGCTCTCTTAACTTTTTCGACAATCTTGCAGCGAATTAATTGGCCTATAATATCGATTTCATTCTGTACTGTTTTGCTAATCATAGTACAATTTCGCGGTGTCGTTTCCAAACGATGCTTTAAATTTTGGTCTCCAGAACTCAATCGGAATGCTAGCGTTTCTCTTTTTTTCTTGGCTTGTGGGGGGGGCTATGGCCCCGTTAGACCACCCCCCCCCCCCGCCCATAGATCCGCCACTGAATATAATTATATTTTATGTATTTTTATACCAAAATATTGAAATGCAAAAAATTGATACATCTTTGTAAACATAATAACGTGAGTGTAAGAAAAAACACGTTAAAAATGTAACTCAAACTGTAAATCAAATACATACATATATGCATAAATATTACAAAACACGAGTTCCTATTTTATAGATTAAGACAAAAAAGTGCCAACGCTGCAAACTGCGGAAGTGGGAAAAGAGCCAAAAAAGTAAAAATGGAAATAGGTCATAAAACAATTTTGTAATTTGTTTGTTCTCAGCTCTTTAAAAAAGAATAAGGGTTCCATATTATTGTACATTTTTGTTTCCAAGTATTTAATAAATCCATGCATGCATTTAAAATGATCAAAAGCAAATTTTTTGAATAATGAATTTCTCCGCCCATTCGATGGAATAAACTATCAACATCGGAAGCAATCGATGGTGGCAATTATCGATGGTTTTACAGATCTGTTAGAAACAGTCAATTGCTTATCAATTACAACATTTTCGCTCAGTGTAGACTTTACTTTTTTAATTTATCAAAACCTGGTAACACTTTGAATATTGCCCTGCCCTAATGTATACAGAAATTTTTGCTAGATTTATATGCATACATACATAAAACCGCAAAAATAAAAACGATCCGAATTCGGACGGTAGATCAGAAATCTACTATTGAAGGTATCCTCAGGACCGCCGAAAGGAAAGTTTCCACAGGCACAAGAATTTATCAGATTTTATGGAAATTTCAAAGTTTGTGAAAAGTACCTTTATTACTGCAAAAGAATTTCACGAATGTATCATAGTTATATCCTCTCGACGGCCCTGGCTTTCAGACAATTTTTGTCATATTTAATGTTATAATTAACCACTTCTTACTTTCACTAATTCGTTAATACAATATCAATATTTCATAACAATCGGACCACTTTAACATGGAAGGATCAGCCTTGCACCTAATCCTTACCACTATTTGTGGTATATGTATGTTAATGCCCCTCATAAACATGTTTGCTGTTAACTTTTTATTGAAATCAAAACAGTATAGCCCGCCATGAAATGGATAATTTCTAAGTTGTGATTTGATTCAATTTTAAATACCCTTCGTTCATTAAAAAACGACAAAAATATGGACTCACCCGTCCGTTTGATCGTCAAGAACTGGGCTAATAACCTAGGAATATCAATTTTATCATGAAGGATCATATATATACATTTAATGGTGTCCACACATACACTTGCATTACTAAAATGGCTTGTGTGTGTTGTTTAGTTATAAACCTTTTTTTGCTTTGCACTGAATGAAAGCCCAAATAGCAATGCCGAAGTCACACGAACGTCTTTACACTCGTACGTCTGTCGGCAGAGCTTGGGCAGAGGCACTGCCTATGCGCTCCGCATAGCGCTGCACTTTAATGACATAAATTTATCATTATAGTATATACCTCTCCTCCAATTTCCAATGCGATCAGTAAACACGGAAGTATAATATAGTATAAATTATAACCCTCAATCCAGCATCAGAAGACAGTTTTTATATTATGTTAGGTTAGTGTTTGGTCGAGATACGAAATAGAGTTGTACCGTTTAGTTCAGACTAAGTTCGTTTGAACTTATCGGCAAACTGAACTAACTTCGTTGGTAAAATCTTGTTCATTCATTGGATTCTGCCATTCTCCGCGTATGTTTACAACTGTCGACGAACTAAAGACCCGAAGGATCAAAATATCCGAAGACCAAAAGATTCGAATGAACGAACTAAAGATTGAACTATAGTTTTTTGAAAGATGAACTAATGAACTATGTCCCTGATACGAACCCAAATCAACAATTCGCATTAACAGAAAAGGCCAAGGGGATTTCTAATGGCGTTTCAGTTTTAGAGGTTAAGATGAAATTCGTATAATGGTGAACAACCTCGATTCGGATTTAGAGTCCGCCGCCACCCAAAGAAGATACTACAATATAATATAAATTGTCAATTTGTACAAACCTTCATTTATTACCTATAGCCCTGGGTATAAGAAATAATGAAATATTCTTTACACAATATTGTATCGTATTGAAAAGCACAATAATTATCATGGTAATGCTGTTTTAGAAGAAAATCATTTCGACTTTATTAAGGGGTTACGTTAAAAGAACACAAATTTGCAACATAATTTTGTTCTCATTTTATTTGACGCAACTATTGAGAGAATTTAGTTCTCATCGACTTCAGCTTCTTGTTCTTCTTCGAATTCGGCGTCCTCATCGGCTGTGGCTTCTTGGTACTGTTGGTATTCAGAGACCAAGTCGTTCATGTTGCTTTCTGCCTCGGTGAACTCCATCTCGTCCATGCCCTCACCAGTGTACCAATGCAAGAAAGCCTTGCGACGGAACATAGCGGTGAATTGCTCAGAGATACGCTTAAACAGTTCCTGGATGGCTGTGGAGTTACCAATGAAGGTAGCTGACATTTTCAGACCTCTAGGCGGGATATCGCACACGGCTGTCTTCACGTTGTTGGGGATCCATTCAACGAAGTAGGAGCTGTTCTTGTTCTGAATATTCAGCATCTGTTCGTCAACTTCCTTCATGGACATGCGACCACGGAAGATGGCAGCCACAGTAAGATAACGTCCGTGACGAGGATCGCATGCAGCCATCATGTTCTTGGCATCGAACATCTGTTGGGTAAGCTCGGGCACTGTCAGAGCCCTGTATTGCTGAGATCCACGAGATGTGAGTGGGGCAAAGCCGGGCATGAAGAAATGCAGACGTGGGAATGGAACCATGTTAACAGCAAGCTTGCGGAGATCAGCATTCAGTTGGCCAGGGAAGCGAAGGCAAGTTGTGACGCCAGACATTGTCAACGAAACGAGATGGTTCAGATCACCGTATGTTGGAGTGGTCAGCTTGAGTGTACGGAAGCAGATGTCATAGAGAGCCTCGTTATCAATGCAGTATGTCTCATCTGTATTCTCCACCAGCTGATGCACCGAAAGGGTCGCGTTGTATGGCTCAACAACAGTGTCAGATACCTTTGGTGAGGGCACAACTGAGTATGTGTTCATGATTCTGTCGGGATATTCTTCGCGGATCTTTGAAATCAACAATGTGCCCATGCCAGAGCCGGTGCCACCGCCAAGCGAGTGTGTAAGCTGGAAGCCTTGCAGGCAATCGCATGATTCAGCCTCTTTGCGCACAACATCTAGCACTGAATCAACAAGCTCAGCACCCTCTGTGTAGTGGCCCTTGGCCCAGTTGTTTCCAGCACCAGACTGGCCGAACACAAAGTTGTCAGGTCTGAAGATTTGTCCGAATGGGCCCGATCGCACTGAGTCCATGGTGCCAGGCTCAAGATCTACGAGTACAGCACGGGGTACATATTTGCCACCGGATGCTTCATTGTAGTAAACATTGATGCGCTCCAATTGCAGGTCGCTGTCGCCATGGTAGGCTCCAGTCGCATCAATGCCATGCTCATCGGAGATGATTTCCCAGAACTTTAATGAAAATAAGAGCATTCACAAATATATATTAAAATAAGTCAATAAAGTAATTCTTCCTGGGCACAAATATACGCCTATCTTAATCAACACTTAATACTAATACCAAATACAGCATCAATATTATATATACATACATATGTATGCACTTGTATATGTAGGTTTCTATGCCTTAAAACACCCAAGATCAATAAAAAATCAGTAAGAAAAGCAACAGTCGCGCGGCACGCGACAGTGGGATACCCTTCGACCCATGTTCTGGCGTAGTTTAATTTGTTAAATTCATACACATACATGGGCACATGCTTTAAAATTATTCCCGACAAATGGCGCTCGCGCTCGCCCGCCTCCCTTGTTAGCTGACATAAGCACTTGGTTTTATGCTCATACTTTCTTAATGGCAATGGGCGTGGCACCCAACATTTGAAATAAACTTGATCTGCGCCTGGTACACAGAAACCTTCATGCCAAATTTGGTGTCTCTAGCTCTTATAATAGCTGAGATCTGTGTGTTCATCCCGTCAGACGGACAGACATGGCTCAATCGACTCGGCTTGTGACACTGAGTAAGAATATATATACTTTGTGGGGTCTGCTGCCACGCCTCCTTCTGCCTGTTACATACATTTGCACAAAGTTAGTATACCCTTTTTGACCATTTTTAAGGTATAAAAATACAAATTTATCATTAAGCGGGCGATATTTAAAATCAACTTCATTATACCTAGAAAACCTGCTTTATAATTATCTGCATTTATGTAGATGATCAAACTAGATTTAATAAACTCGTCTTTAATCCTGATGAGGAATATATGTACATACATGACGTGTACTACGTTTCCCCACCTTCTTGCCTTTGCATACCATATAACCATAATGAAATATGTGCATACATATGTATGTGTTAAAACATAAATCGATAAAAACATTATAGAGACAACACAGACGGAAAAACATTGTAGGCATTGCAGTGCTTACGTGGGCTTATAAGCGCTCTGCCCACCACTAATACTGGCTTTGTCTCTGTTTTCCAAATATGAAGGCTGTGGCTGTTCCCCGGTCTCCCCACGCACCGCACTCAATATGCGTAGATGTCGACCTCAACTAACTACACATGCATATATAAAAGGCATGCTTACATCATCGTGTGTGACATCAACCCACACATAAGACAGAAAGAGACGGCGTTTCCGACCGAGGTGCAATGCAGTGAATAACTGCCATATGGTCTTATAGTTCTACTTTCACGTCCAATGACGTCACTTTATTGATTAACTTGAGTTGTTTATTGAAAATAAACAACTAAAGTTTCTCTTAACTAATAAAATGTTATGGAAAAATGTCACGAATTGAGAAGAAACTACTAAAACTACGTAAACCTTAATTGAGTCTTTGCTTTTACTGTACATTAATGTAAGGAAAATGATGCAGCTGTTTTTCGGGGTAAGTTGTATATGGTTTAACACGACACAAACAAAGGCTATATCCATTTGACTATCCATTTAACTCGATAACGAAGCAAATTCGCAACGCAGCCGGCAAACGTTTGTACGCATGAGCAAGAAAACTGGCAACAACGCCTTTGGGTGTGTCATGTGCAAATGTAAATGTGTACATATATGTATGTGCCAATTACTTATGTGCATATGTAGGCACAAACTTAAATGCAGACAGGCAATATAAAGTAAGAGAACTACAACTTTTATACATTAAAAGCATTTTCTTTAACAATACTGAAAAACTAAAACTAACATGAATGTTTTCTTTGAACTGAGCGATTAAAATAACCTAACGGCTATAATCTTAAGTAAATAGAAACAACTGTGTTTATTATTTTTAAAGTTGTTTCAAACATTATTTCTACACTCATAAATGCGAATTGATGCTTATGTTTATTTATCGCCATCTGTGTATTTACCATACATAATATATGTGTACATACATACATACATACATATACATTCTATGCCATTGCGAACCGGTCAATAACCGGTTCAGCCATTTTGGGTAAAATGACGTCACATTTTCTCTTCATCAAACTTCGCCCTAACACAAGCAGAAAACTTATCCGTTTTCACCACGTTTACAATTGTGTTTTTAGAAGTAATAAAATTCATAAAAGAAAGCTTCTTTGACTACCATATATTCTTTTATATTCCCCTGTATTCCTCGTCTTAAAAAATAGGGAGAGCAATAGTTCGTTCAAGTATGACTCATGCATTTTCACCTTAAAATGAAGGGATCAATAATGCAAAAATTTGAGAACATCTGCAATTTAATTTGCATGTTTTTTTGAGCTGAGGGCCGAGGGCTCTTCATCGCAGTGCAGGGATTGCATACACATTTTGTGGATATACAAATACATGCATAGCGTGTTTAAATATATTTTTTGTTATTATACACACAGATGCCGGTGCCCCCAATAATTTTGCCACATGGCAGAATAAAAGTGACGCCATATTGACTGTTAACTGTACATGGCTAGAAAATTGAATAAATTCATATAATGTGTACATACCTTTGCTCCGATTTGGTTGCCGCATTGACCAGCTTGAATGTGTACAATTTCCCTCATATTTTTTTGTTTGTAATTTAATTTAAACTTTTATCTTAAAAATATCTCCTGGTTCCAATCACTAACTCACTTCTGCCTGCTTCGCACGACGAATACTGTCTGAGGTTACAATCGAGTGCACCAGAATAATATAACATGCAAATACAGTGTGCCCAGATTGAGTTACCATAAAAACGAAAACTAACTTCTTTAAAAAAAAAAGATAACCGCAAATGTCCAATATATTTGACGTCACAAAAATATATAAACTGATATACCAGCAATATTTGTCCGAAAATACATATATGTATTTAAAAGCCTATTAAAGCTGAAAACTATATAAAATTTAAATACTATACTATTTTAAGAAAATCATCCTTTACAAAAACGGTATGCTATACTTTCGGGTTATTTAACGTATTTCATTATTATTTTATATATGCTAATGTTGAATATAATCATTTAATATTACTTATGAATAAATTGTGACGCGTTTTTGTGTTATTGACGCTTTTCATTTATTCATCATAAAAATCATATGTACTCTACATTTCTAAAATCAGTAGTTTTTAGTGAGCCTGAAGTTCAGTCTGAAAAGCACAAAATGGGTTTTTGTGTAAAACAAATCAAATTTAACTTATGGATAAAGTAGTTGTAAATTACAGAATCAAATGCTTTGCTGAAGTCGGTATGTACAACATCACTTTCCATTTTCTTCTAAAACAACGACGTGAAAAACAATCTAAAAGATTAAAAGCTGTTGATCTTTCCTTAAAGATTTCATGTGGATGGGGTGAAAATAGATTTACATACATATGTAAGTTAATTGGCAAAAAAGAAACTCTTTTCTGAATGGATATGAATTAGTTATTACTCAAAATTGGTGGAAAACAACTATAAAATATTGACAAGTCAAGTAGCTTGACAAGTGATTCACATTATGATTCTGAACACATGCTGGAACTCCATCAGGGCCAGGCGAAAAGGCAGCTTAAATTTTTTAAAACTGAAAAATCGTAGTCTGCTCTTTGGCCGAATGCGTATAAGTAAGGCACTTCAAAAACGAATGGTGTTAGAACAGTGACGCAACATCGTCAAGTCGAAATTCGCGGAATTTTAAGGGCGCCCAAAACGAATTGGGTAAAGGTTAAACAGCTGCCTACGTCACCGATTTTGTTTAAAATTTATTTCAAACGAAATGTTATTCAGGCACAATAATGTTTTATTTTATGAGTTGCATATTGGGTGAGATTTTCGGCGCCTGCAACTAGAACTCGTTGGTCGGCAGACTGGCGCCAACGAAGATGCTTAATTACTCAATATGCTTTCAGAATATCATATTTGTGCGGCAAGCAAGGAATATTTAATGTTGGGAAAAAATAAAAACGCGAGTGCAATTGTTCAAGAAAGAAATATTGTGAAGTTTGTGATTAGGAAAGTCAATGGCGTAGCCATTATTTATTGCGATTGTTGAGATACAGACTTCTTCTTACCGCCTCGGTACTTTCAGAAATTGAAAGTTGAAAGAGATAAGGCTGCGTTATCTGACTTTAGCGAAAAGAAACTGCACACTTCTTTTTATACCCTTCGACCGTTGAAAATGGTCAAAAAAGGTATACTTACTTTGTGCAAATGTATGTAACAGGCAGAAGGAGGCGTGGCAGACACCACAAAGTATATACATTCTTGCTCAGGATCACTAGCCGAGTCGATTGAGCCATGTCCGTCTGTCTGTCCGGATGTCCGTCTGACGGGATGAACACACAGATCTCTGCTATTATAAAAGCTAGAGACACCAAATTGGCATGAAGGTTTCTATGTACCAGGCGCAGATCAAGTTTATTTCAAATGTTGGGTGCCACGCCCACCGCCCCCGCAAATTCTAATTTAGCTTTTAAACTCGACTTGTAAGCGTCTTAAAAAATATATAACTTTGTAACTTTAACATATACTACTGATAGTTATATCTACTTATTATTATAGTTATATCTCTCTCTAAATTTCAATCTGATCGAACCATAAACACAAAAGTTATTCAAGAAAGTATGAGCATAAAGTGCTTGTGTCAGCCAAGACGGGAGGCAGGGGAGCGCCATCTGTCGGGAATAATTTTAAAGCATGTGCATATAGTCGCGTGTGTGGCTTTTCTTACTGGTTTAGTTTACGCTTGTCTTTCTCAAGTACAAAAAGTGCATTCGGCGATTTGTGCGGTTTGGCCTCACCTTTTGAACGATATTCACTTGATTGGTCAGTTGTTTCTGGATCGTAAGCATAAATCCAAGAGTCATGGCCAGTAATAATTTGTTTGTAAACGCCTTGATAGTCAGAAAGCATTACTTCACATGCTTTATAGCACTTCATTGCCCAACAAAATTGAACATCGCACAAGTTGCGCAGAGTTTTTTGACCTTCCTAACTGTGCATCAAATGATATAATCAAAAGATCGTACTGCGATAAATTAGCGGCAGTTTCTATAAACGGAACGGCAACAGCAAAAGTGGAATGCATACAAGGATCAACGACAACAAGCAAATCAACACAATAGGGTCAGTGAACTTTGAGGAGCAACATGGGCAACGGCGAGCGGGTCATCACCTAACAACAACCATGGGGCACAGAAGATCGCGAACATAGGCATGCAATGCCAAGTAAGGATATTGGTAGCTCTGGCAGATGGATGGCATGAAAGGAACACTCTGTGTCAGGTCAATGAGGAATCCGCCAAGTGAGGGAAGAACCCGAAAAATACGCCGATTACATACTGCAGAACAGATAATTATATCGGCACGTGGGCTTAAAGCCGGACGAGGAAGAATACATCCCCTGGTAGCTGGCGTGAGCAAAGAGTCGAGATGGAGAGGAATGGTATGACGCACCTACCGTCGGACTCTTGGGAATCCGAAAAACCCTGAAGGGTTTCCCAAAGGTACTACTGGCCAGGGCTGTTCTAAGATGTCGCACGGTACGTGAAGAGGTGCACCATCTGCCAACTTTAAAACCGAACAACTTATTCTTTATTCTATTATTCTTCAAGAGTGGCGCTACGGAAGGCTACTACCGCGCATCTCGAGAAGGCGTTCAAAAAGAGAATTCTCGGTTGTTTCGGAACACCTCGGAATTTTGTGTATGACAACGGGAAACAGTTCACCAGTCGCTCGTTCAGAGCATTTTTTAATCGAGTCGCCATTAAGATCGACACGGCGCCTTATAGCACACAGATGATCGCCCAATATATCGACCACAACATACATGAGACATCCTATTGCCAGAGATCTCGTTAGCCATCAACAGCCGGGTCTCGGATACAACATGGTCAACACTCCGGCTGCTGCAAGGGGCATCATCCGAGCAAAGCCTTGCAAAGCTTTGCAGCGAAATTGGCGTCCAAGTACGAAGGCCCGTATAAACTAATCCGTAATTATCGCATAATATAGCTTGTCTTCAATGCGAGGGAACACGAGAGGGGTGCACCGCAAACATAGCCGATCTTAAACTATTCCAGCAGGCAGAAGTAGACACCAGACCTTTGAACCGGAAGGAGTTCTGGCAAAATATCGTGGAGTGTTTTTTTGCTCTTCGTATTGCCCGTGGTGGAAAATCCTCCGCGCTACGAGGCTGAAGGATGGCTGGACGGCCTGCCCGAACCGCCGGCTGAACTCGAGCGTCCGGCACAGGGCAACCTGGATACTGTTAGCCTCCTTAGCGGGATGGACGAATAGCCGGCGGAGATTGACGATGACGACGTCAGCACCGTGCTGTTCCACGGATTAGAGACGCTGGAGGTACCGTTGGGTGGTCAACCACCAACACGTATGTACGTGTTCCAGTGCGCCCGGGTGCAAGTGTTTTCGATGAAGTCGTCCAACCGGCCTGCGAGGGCCCTACGTTGGGTCAACCCAGAGGTGCCCTCCACCTCGGCGGAAGCAGCCGCACGGGCCGCCGAGATCCTTGCCACTTTAAAACCATTCGAACATTTAGAAATTGAAGAAAAACCTCCAACCCACCATAGAGGAGGAAGAGGAGATGCTAGGGCCGGTTGGCAGCCTCGATGAGATTGCGCATGCGCTATTCGCGCTGCGAAGTGATTGGCGAGTAAGCACGCGCGGACGCCGGCTTCCGAAAATTTTGAAAGAACACATTTAGACCCAGGACGAGGAAGGGGTCCACCAGCGAGTTTTAGCTTTAAGGTTTTTTGACATAGGAAGCACTAGCAAAAACAACAACAAACAACATTCCGAAAGAGCGCCGCACCGACAGCAAAGCAGAGAGCCAGAAAGCCCCACAGCTGCAGCAGATCAGAGATTCCAAGAGTGCACTGCAGCAGCAGCAGAGCACAGCCTAAGAGAGCGCCACACCCGCAGCAGAGCGCCAGACAAGAGAAATGTTAGCGATCGAGAAGAGAAACGTAGCCGCAGGTTGTTGTTCTGGTTTTTTTTTTAATTGATTTCAATAATCAATTTTTGCGAGAGTTGTAATTCAATTTTACCAATCAAAATGTAACTAAATTAGGAATTGGGTAAAGTCAATTATTTGAAAATCCAGTTAATGGCATTTTATTTACGATTATACATTTTTCAATAGAAATATATGAGAGAAGATACAATTGTTTTCCTGTTTTCGCTACTCAGAAATGAAAAACACTTTAATCAATCGATTTCATCTTACATAAATGATTAACAGGAATCATTTTAACCTCATCGTTAATTTTACATACAAGAACGTCACCTTCTTGTTTTGACAAAACCTTACCCACCGATTCTCTGTCCTCGCCGAAAATAACCTTGAACTCATCCCCACTGTTCGGAGGAACTGGAGCCAAATGTTCACTCACTATTGAGACGCTACGATCCTCTTGACGCAAAAATACGGAGCATACACCATTTGATACGGTACGAATAATACCCGTCTGTCCAACAAGATCTGTGTCATCGTGTGTGTGAATTCGAACTTCAATATCCGTTGTACACCAATCTCCCATAGAGGAGTCAAGACTGGCTCCAGGCGTCTGGGGATTGTAAGGTGATTGTGGCACTCCACCAGGTGTATTGGGTGAATAAGTGGAAGGCGATGGCGTATTCATATAGCCAACTGGATATGGTGACGGAGCCGGACTGGGGCTTGGATTGAATGGACTATAGCTTCGATCAGAACCGTAAAGTGTACCAGGGGTTTGCGGAGCAAATTGAGAGGACATCTGGTATCCCGGAGTACCTAAGATTTTTAAGTTAATATTTTGTACAAAATGAATAAATTTGTTTGTCTTACTTGGATTGTATCCTGGACTGGGACTTGGTTCCTCAAGCGAATAATCAAAATCTGTATTCCTTGCTGGCGTTGTGTTTGCAGTGGGATCCCAAGCACCATGACGTGGTGTCATGCTGCCATCATGTGATGGTGTCATTGTACCGTAAGGTGTACGAGTATCAGAATCCCAATTGGGTGTCTGACTTCCAACCAGAGGCGTTTTAGAGCCAGCTGCAGTATAGCTAGGAGTCTGTGCTCCGTAGCCCGGTGTTCTGGCAGGTGTGCGACCATAGGTGGAAACATTACCTTCTTTACCAGGCTCACCAACAATAACAATATGATTACGGTCTACCGAAATTGTTTGACACGATGTATGTAATTCAACGCGCGCTGTGCTCTCAGTTGCATCCTTTACGATGCCAACAGCACCTATAGTCAATTTAATAGGACACATATTTATATAAGTAAATAGGTAATCTACAAGAGTGCTTACCTTTGTACGGTCCACCACAAATTTTGATAGTTTTTCCTAAAAGTTCTCTATCCCTTGTTACACGGAACCCACCACGACCACCACGCGTTCCTCCACGTGCTCCACGGCCTCCAGAAGGATGCATAGGTGATTGAATTCGTGGTGACATAAAACCTAATCCTCCGAGTGTATTTGCGTTACTTACACTCGTTTTGCTACCACCTGCAAGTTGTAAATGACGTGTCTTGCAAACAAAAATTCCCCCGTTTTCCGTATACATGCGGCAATGAAGAAAGGCCAAGCTTCGATATAAGTGCTTAATTTCACCAGATCTACCCTGAAAAGATAAACAAAACAAACATTTGAATTCCAGCATCTTTAACTTAATTGCTCCATAGGGGTGCGTTTGTATCCGACAATTTCTCATTTCACTTAGCACATTTAGGCAAACTAATCCAATAGGTAACAAGTGTCCACTAAACATTGCGACTAATTTGTGGCTTACGCTATTTAGTAAATATAAGTTGAACTAAAAAATCTATTTATTTGATACTAAAGTCTATTATTAACATATACAAAAATATATTTAGATAACACTTCATGGACCATCGTCTTCGATTTTTCGTGCCTTAGAGCGAATGTCTAGATTTGGGTTCTGGACGGTGCTTATATCGAATTCTTTAAACTTTCGCGGGGTTAATTTATCAATTGTTGCTCGCTTTGTACTTCCCAGCCCTTTTCATACACCATTCTTTTGAGTAGTGCCCAGAAATTTTCAATTTGATTTGCCTGTGTCGTCCTTACGGCACAAATGGTATTTTTTGACGGTTCAGCCAATCCAATGTTCACGACCAACTGCAGGACAGCACTTTGGTATTTTTCGAATTGTTGTGCTTTATATTTTGATGCTCGCTTACGTTTACGATATATTACGTCGTTTTTCTTCAAAATATTATGAAAATTTTTTCCTGCTAATTTACGGGTTGATTGACCAACTTTGATTTTCGCACTTGACAGCAGTTTTTTCTTTGTTTCGGTATAATTTTATTTTTGGCTTCTTTTCTATAGCGGCAATGTTTTAAAAGCCGAAAAAACTTGCACGAGAGATTGGCTTATCTTTAAAAAAATCAATAATTTCACTTGCACTGAGTCGTCCAAACAAATTGGCAAAAGATTTATGTAAATCCAGCTTTTTTGACATTTTAATTAAAAACTGCAGGTTAAAATAGGTATGACATTTTGGTAGAAATACTGTTGGACTTAAAAAGTGAGTTGAGCGTCAATGTTTAGTGGACATATGTTGTATGGAAACTATTTTCAATTTGGCTTAAAGATCGTGAGGCTCGACAAATAAACGGCTTATGGATGACAACATGAAATCTTCTGAAATACATTTACTGGGTCCGTTTTTAATCTCGTACAAATCAATCTATAGTAACTTATTGGACCTATCCGACTTTATGTAAAATGAAATGCTCGCCCCCGCATATGACGCTCCTCACACCGAACGCTTAATTGTGTTCACTTAATATTTGTTGACTGAGTGCAACACGAAAACTCAATCGACAGTGTTTTATCATTATCTTTGATGTATATACATGGATTTCCCAGCGAATTCTTACGGGCTTTCCCACATGCCATTGAGGCTTAGGGCCCATCCAAGCAAATTAGGTATGGTAAGTAATGCGGAATGCAGATTCTACGAACTAGCGACTGAATAGCCTGAGCACATAAAAGCGTTATGTCCGTATAAAATGTGATACATTAGGAAAGTACCTTCACGAATCTGCAGATATGCTAGGAAAGATTCTAGATTTCATTAGGAGGGATTTAGACTGATAATGGAGTTTTCAGTTTAGCAGGAGTACAATAGATCTGCTAGGTCGCAGTTCATTTCCCATTACTAAATAATAATAATAAGTATACATGAGTAAATTATTATACCAATCTTGATGATGCATAAAAAAAAAACCTAGGTTTCGGAAATGGTTACGTTACACTTCAATAAATAGATACATTGTCCTCACATACACATACTTTTGTCTTTTATAATACTCTTTAACGTGCATATGCACCTAATGTGAGTATATATTGTTTAAAGCAATGAATTTATATAATAATAACTATAATAATAATATAATAATAATAACAATAACTACTTACAGCATGGGGGCCTTCCATAACTTTGACAATATCGCGACGACGTATCTGGTTCTGATCTGCGTCCAATGCAACAGTATTCTGGTTTTCTCGACGCTTATGCAACGCTGTAGGTTTGCACTCAATACACTTTCCATTCATTCCCAAAACATGAAAATTTTCTCTTTCTAAGCGTACAATAACGCCAACGTTCTGCGAGCTAGACAATTTAGTAATAAATGTTCTTAGTAAAAAAAACTTTATAGGGCTTATAAGTACTTACTCAAGTTGAACTAGGTCTCCCCATTGAAATTGGCCAAGACAGTCAACGCCAGTGGCAACATCAGAGCAAAGTTGTAAATCCCGTGGCAGGACTTCAAGTTCATGGTTGGTTAAATCTGAAACCAACACAACTCGCGAGGACTCTACACGAATAATTAGACCAGTTTCGCCTTCATAACGGCCAGCCAAAACTCTAGCATGATCTCCAGTTTTAAAGTATTTACGCAACTCGCTTGCTTTAAAAATTAAAGGGTCCTTCAAAATAAAATGTTAGAATTTGCAATTATTCAGATAGACCATCGGTATTCTATTTACATTTAATTAATTTACCTTTAAGTCTTGATGCTTCGGCATGACTGTTATCATTGTGCCATCAATTGCTACAATTTTAGCTTGCAAGTTTTCCAAGTCACCTACGCACACTTCAACATTATCACCCATGGAGAATGAATGGGCAGCAGAAGGGTCGTCCTTAACATTGGCCATGATTTCCAAATTAACCTCTGTAAAAACAAAAGGAAACGTCTTTCACAGTATACAAGAAAGTAATGAATTATCAGATATATACCTTCCGGTGCTTCTTCGAATCGTTCCAATTCAGCGAGAGTTGGCTTAACGCCTTCTGACAAAATTGCTGACATAGTGAAATTTTTATAAAGAAATCCTTTCCGTGAATAACGATTTCCTTCGAAAAGTAAAAAGTCTCCGTCTGAATGGACTTCACCGCCGATTGCTCTAAAATGCCAATGAGTGTTGGGAATTTGGTTTAATTAATTTTGTGTTTATGTTTGCATACCTTACAGCCTCAGGATCAAATGGTTTTGCAACAGGTCTACGTTTCTTTTTACGTTTTCCATCATCACTTTCCTGAAATTAATATTAACATATTTGTAATAACAACAGAGCAAAATGAATTTATTTACATACAGTTGCAGTTGTTCGCAATGCACCGCGCATTCGTGTGTAGTCTATACGTGGCAGTAGTTTTAAATGTACTTGGTTTTGAGCCAAATCAACGTAATCCACTTGTGCTATGTCATCCTTGTATAAGCCACGCTTTAAGCGCACCCATTGCTTCACCTTTAGACCGACTTGTTCTTTAACCACTTTTAGAACGTCAGTCATTTCTTTAATAGGAACCATTTCCTGTTTCCATTTTCCCATCCGCAAGTTTCCAACATTGTCAATAGCTGTTTTTACATGCGTTTGTTTATAAGCTTCCAGATAGATATATCCCTTGACACCCTCAGGGGCAATTATTGATTTAATTTGCAATGGGTCATCTGTATTTAAGTAGGTTAAAAACTTTCTCATCAACAACAATGCGGTTGCCTTTTCTTCTCCAATGCGGCATTTAACCATCCAAAGGTTTGGATCCCTATTAAAAATGTATTTTATTTATGATCTAAAATCAAAATAAATAAGTATAGAGTTGCTTACTTAATGCCTGGCAAAAGAGTTTGCTGCGTGATTTCGTCGGACATTTCTTCGCCACCATCACCAAAGTGTCGTTTGACCATTGATTCGTCAGCATATTTCTTTCTGAGATACTCTTCTATTTCATCCTCTTTTTGAGTACTGTGAATATCATTTAATTATATCATATTACAAAATTATTTAAAAACAAAAATGATGTTACTTACTCCCACAAGTTTGTCCCTCTTCGTCTTATTTCAATATCTCTGGCAGTTGGGCCAAGTTCATCAATTTCATTTCCAACGATGCCTATTTCGTTGGCACCTTCCTCCCATTCGTCATCCTCGTCAACCTTAAATTTGTTTAATAATAATAAAAAAGGTTGCCGATTTTTTACGTTTGACAATTCAGCCGAGTGATAACACAATCGCCATAAACATTCATTTGCAATGTAGAATGGTTGACATTTACTGGCAATGTGGCATACAGCGAGTTCTAATTCAATTCTATCATAATACCTCGTCATCCACTTCAGCTTCGTCAATAATAAAGCCACCGAAACGTTCCTTTTTCTTTTTTTTCCTTGGATGGTCATCGTTGTCTTCTTCTTCATATTCCTCAGAGTCGATATCTTCTCCGTTTGCTTCCTCGTCCTCAGAGTCTTCACTTTTACGGTGGTGTCCACGTCCTCCCTGGGGTTGAGGGGAATCAGAACCTGAACCCGAGTGCGCGGATTGTGAACGTGATCGAGATCGGGAAACTGACCGCGACCTTGAGCGAAATCCCGACTTTGATCTAACACTTTGCTGTGATTTGTTGGATATAGATCCATCTTCGGAACCACTATCAGACATATTGCTAACTTCTGAGTCCGACATTTTCACTTAGCAGATATCTTTAAATCTATATAAAGATTAATGTAATTGCATATAGTCACAATTGTTCAAGTTTTTGGTATAATAAAGGAAAATGTTAATATAATTCAGTTTTCCATAAAATAAAATTTTCTATAATTCCAACACACTCAAGACAAAGGGTTGCACGACGCCAAGTTGAATAAATATTAGGGATTTCGATAAATTATGCAAATATCGATAAATATCCAAGGCTTGGTATTTTTCTAATTTATTTTTGTCCACGTTTTATGATGGTGTTTCGATAATTATGAGTGAAAATAGGGTTTTTTAATAATCACTCCCGAATTCACACACACACTCAATTGTAAAAATATTATAAAATTTGAATGTGCAAAGATCTATTCATTCCGCCAGTGAATTTAATAAAATGTCTGAAAAAATTCTGAACTTTTTCACCTATCACCTGATTGTGCTTCAGAACCGTAAACTTAGAAAATTTACTTTTTACAAAAACCACGATTCTAGATATTTTCCTGTAAAAGTATTATATATTTATAATATTTAGGTCAGTAAACGCATTTTATTCATAAATAAAACTCGATTGAAAAACAGTTACGTCACTATGAACTAATAAAGAGCCGATAACAAAGTAAGTTACCTAAAGTATGTATATAAAGTTAGCTCTTCTTATATAATTGTATATAATTATTCGTCACAGTCGCATAAACAAGGGCCTATTCATATATCAAGTATTAAAAGTCGGACATTATTAAATTTGTACCATTCAATCATTCATACTTGACGTGCAAGGCGACTTTTTATTTATAACATATACATATCGTGTGAATATCGACGGCTGTATCAAAAAAAAAACAGGTTGGCAGTCCCGTTTGAAATAGATAATAGGCAAAGAGGAAGAGAAATCCTGTAGTATAATAAAACAAAATAACTAATTGAACAGATGATTGAAAATGGGTTTGTTATCAATGCTAACTAAACTAAGAACATATAAAATTGGCACAATATTGAAGCGTATTTAAATATACATACAAATGACTTCATGTAAATGCACATAATTGAGTATACCATCACACTACTACATAAACTTGGAAATTTAAGTAATCGATTTAGAAGTTGGGTGCAGTTTTATGGGTGAGTGGGTGTATATATCTACATATATTTAATACTTGAGTACTGCATATTTAATAAAATTTAAAAGTTTAAATATCTACCCAGTTTATGTACTGAAGCTTTAAAGCTTGTAAATATGTATATGCCATGTAAATATATATATACATATTCTGAAATGTTATAAACAACCGAAGCATGTTATATATTTATGAATTTACTTATGAACATATTTACTTATGTATGTAACAGTTTTATGCTGCGCAACATATGTATGTATTTTAATTAATCATTGACGCTTGTGACGCTTCTGCATATAAAAATACGAAAATCATGAACTCATCGGAGGGCCAACCTAACAGTCAGGCGTTAAAAGGCAGCGAAAGTAAGTATTTGCGAATGAGACACGCAGTGGGACGTTTTGGCAAATATAATTATTAATATATCGTTACCTTAGCATATTCTGACAATTATGTTCTTCATGTGCATATGCCAAACAAAAGTTTTAAGGCAATTGGCTTTAATAAAAATGAAACAGTATTACATATTATCAAAAAAACTGTCGAGGAATTGGGTAAGGAAGGACATCCGCCTTCAATAACTCAACGATATGCATGTCGGATGTTAAATGTAATCACTAAAGAGGTATGTGGTTATAAAAATAAGTATATAAATACATATATAATTCATATAATATTTGCTAGGTTATCTGGTTAGCAAGGACAACGTTAATGGAAAAGGTGTTGTCTCATTTATTGTCTCCGGGATGCTCGAATGTAGACTGTCCAAACAATGACCAAAAGAAAGCGGAGCTAACGGAGAACACAGATGCGCATGGCGGCAGGCGAGCTATTACCAAAGGGGTGTGGCGTGTCGAACTACGCGTTCGATATGTACCTCACAGGATTCAAGATTTGTTCAATGAAGACAAAACCACATGCTTTTATTATTTTGACCAGGTTAAATCAATTATAGATTTTGTGAGTTCTTCAATAATATTCAAAATATGCATTTTCTTTTTTTTTCAGGTGAAAGAAGAATATATTCAAGCCAATTTACCTACAGTTGATGCTGAATTAGCTGTTCAACTCTGCTGTTTGGGTATCCGTCATTACTTTAAAAACCTAACACTTAAAGCGCCCGATAAAAAGCAGCACATTGACTACATAGAAAAGGAAATTGGATTCAAATATTTTGTTCCACAATCTGTGATAACCACCATGAAGCCAAAGAATTTGAAAAAAATGATACAGGCGGGTTATAAGAAGATCTACAATTATACTGACATTGACTACTTGACAAAGTATGTGTTCCGATTGCAAAATATTTAATTATGTAATTATTCAAGTAAAACATTGAACTTCAAATTGCAGATTTTTTGATCTTCTTAAAGGCGTTTACCTAACTGAATATGAACAATTTTCAGTAACCTTGAGTTCGGCGTGGAATATATCTGGAATTTTACATGTTGGGCCGCACATTGGTAAGAGTTTTATTTTCTGTCTTTGTACAAGAATAATACATGAATATATTTTATAGGAATCTCTTACCAGACACACCCACAAGCAAGTTTAAGGAATGTCGCACAATTCAAGGATATTGTTGGTATAAAAACCTGCGCTCTTCCAAAGGAAAAAATAGCTAAGCAAAAATGCAATGATTTTGAACATCTAAATTGCAATTGCCAAAAAATTAAAACGCAAATACAAATTTCTGCGTCAAATATTGAGGAAAACCTGGTAATAACGTGCAGTGGAGTAAACGTAAGTTTTTCTATTCATTTCTTAATCAGACTTGAAAAGCTTAAGGTTTTTTTTTGCAGACTGCTGAGAGTATTGCTGATCTTATTGATGGATATTGCAGGCTGTTGAAAAATGATCTTGAGTTTACAATATGGAATAGGGAAACCAATGTTTCGCAAGCTAATAGTCCATCAAAAGCGTCTAATACATATCCAGACGAAATATCACCTGCAAATAAAGGCAAACCTGTTCTTACGGATGATTATGCTGAAATCGGTTTATTGGAAGGGGAAGGAGACTACTCGACACCAACAGGTAAGCTTTGTAACTATTTAAATGAAGTTAATGCAATTTTAAATTTTATTTAGTGCGTAACTACGAGCTTGACCGATCTCAAATTCTTTTGAGTGCTAAAATTGGCGTTGGTCAGTTTGGTGATGTTTATGTCGGAACTTATCGGTATCCAGTACTGGCAAAAGTAAATGTAAAACGAAGTGAGGCTCTAAACAACCACGACGCTAAATATGAAGAAATCCAAGTAGCAGTCAAAACTTGCAAAGCAAATGAGGATCCAGAAAAGACAGAAAATTTTCTTGCTGAGGCCTGTAAGTATAAATACATGAGAAATCTAAACGGAACGACGTACATGTCTATATCGACTCGACTGTTGATGCTGATTAAGAATATATATAGTTTGTGGGGTCTGCCACGCCTCCTTCTGTCTGTCACATACATTTTCGGTTGGAACACAATTATAATACCTTTCTACCCTATGAGTACCGGCTATAAAAAAAATGTATGGCCGCTGGCATATCGGTATAGTTTAGCTCAGAACTATTAAAGTTAGAAATTAGATTTTTTTACATTAAAAAATATGATTTTCTGAAACAGCGCACACGTTTACACGGTATTTAACGTTTATTCAGACGTTTGAAGTGAATATCAAAACTGGCATGGTAAGGATCTTTAGATACAGAAAGGGGTTGGGCCCTTTTAAAAATGACCTTAGACAGATCAGAAACGAAACTTGGATCGACCGTGTCCTCTTTATAGAATTAAGAACATAGTTGACCTTCGCTATCAAAAAGGTCATTCTGCTGGGAAGGGAAAACAAATTGTTCCTCAGTACCTAGTGTCCAGTTACAATCGGGAATATTAAAAGTTACCAAGGACTATAAACTCATCCCTGTCAAATGACATTTTAAATACAGTCTTTATTGCAGACAAATGTTGCGAATAGACCAACAACTCCAATGACGGTGAAATATAAGAAATATAGGAGCGGGTTATATATTAGTAGAATCCGGGGTGCGAAATTTTATACAAATAAATTCAATATAATGCAACTCCGGTTGTAAAATATCCTATGTAATGGTGGAGTCTACTGCAATGAGAACTCCACTACCACAACGGTCAGGTCGATCACGCCTGTGTATAGTGTACTTTGTAAGACTCGGAGCTAAGGATCTGTGGGTTCAAACAAGTCCCTGTTAACACCAATAACTGAGAGGTAAAAGAACGACGTCTTAGAGAGAAAGTTGCAAGTTTACTATGAAGGAAAATAATATAATTTAGTTTTTTGTCTTCGTTTTATTTCGCATGGTGTTCTGGTTGCCAAAGGAAGTCGATTCTTTTTATATTGGTTTAAGTATACCATATAAGCTGGCTAAAAATCATTATGCATATTTTCTTGGCATTCCGAATAATAGATACGCTGCTTGTGTTTAATTCGATGTTGAACTGAATGGTTTTATGATCCGACATATACCCAACTGGGGACACTGGATGGCAGTAAGTGATCTACTGACAAGAGTTAAATCTAACACCTCTTGCCTCACTCTCGTTATTAATGTTGGTTCAGTTCTGAAATTACAAATGTCTGGATTACTGATTAGAAAAAAGTCATCTTGTTTATGTCTCTGCTCCCCCATAATGTGTGGTGTGAATTGGCAACGAACCCGATGGCCAGCTAGAGGTTTTCGCTGGCACAGAATGCCACCAAGTGTGCAAGATCTGGTGCAGGGCAGGCTTCATCTCCTGCGAAGTAGACCTAGGCAACCAACATCTTCTCGGCCAGTGGGTGGCGATGGGCACGAAGTCTCTAGTAAAGTATTACATTAATTAATCTCTCCTTCTCATTACGTGGTGTGGTTTCCCGTTCGTCCCAAAGTACCTTCGAGGCTTTGGTAAATAAGCCTTTTATTTAACGGTTACACCATGCTTCTTGTATCTTGGTTGGCCCAACGAAGTGTTTTGTGAAAATCCGTGACATATGATAAACTGTCTAAACATTCCACACAAATCAAATTTGCTTAAGAATTTGACCCCGCCCCTTTTCCGTCTCTAAACATCAGTTAAATACTTATTGCAAGCGCAAGTGCAGCATCGTTTTTTTGAAAAACATAACCAAATTCGTATTGCGCACGTTATCTTTCATTAGATCAGACAATAAATATGGAGGGCATTGAAGAAATCATTTCTGGTTATAAAACTGAACCCAATATCGATTCCAGCTCTTGACCTACTTTGTAATAAACAATTGTTATGTGTCAGTAAATTAAACAAGTAGTGTAGCGGCTATATCACAGTTGGGCACACTCTATTCTAGTTTTTGAGCTGGTTAAAATAACTTCTATCTCAATTATCCGATCGCTTCCAAAGTTTCAAATTATTTAGACTCTGATAGCTATTTTGATCAGAAAAAAAATAAAATTCTAGTATTCAAATCACGATTGTAATTAGAATTTTATTGATTTAGGGTGGCTAAAGAGGTCGTGCTCCAACTCAATGTTTGGTAGCCCTAGCTCTTAAGGTCTCTGAGATAAAGGTATATATACAGACGTACTAATTGACATGACTTAATCTACACGGCGGTTGATGCTTATCAATAAAATAAAGTATTGTTTTTTGTTTGTTGTCCAGTGAAGCTATTTCGATCAACAATGCAGGCCTTTGATTAAAACCATATCTCCGGATGATCATTTCTATGTTATAGTTGTATATTTTTTAAATTTTTACAACATATACCCTTGCTGATGGTATATTAATTTTGACCGACCTTACAAAGTATATATATTCTAAATCAAGGTAAACGAAGGAGTCGAACTTCCTCGGTCCGTATCTCCGTTTGTTGCAACACCAATTAGTCTCAGTTTTTCAGCTATCTTTACGAAACTTTGCACACATGCAAGGGAATCAAAGAAATTCTTGAAATGTACGTTAAAATTAAACCATTTTCTTATGTATATGTAAATAAGCATTCCTATTTTCGCTGCTCTAATTTTATAAAAACAGCATAAAAAGTTTGGAAACTGTGACCTCCACTATCTATGAATTCTAAAATTTCGTGCGGGCTGCTGATCCTGATTCCGACTGATATTTATTAATCACAGAAACCCATAGTGCGATTGTACATTGTATGCTAAAACTAATAATTTGATTTTATTTTTTCCAGATATAATGCAAAAGTTTGATCACCCACATATTATTAGATTGATTGGTATTTGCAGTATTATGCCCATTTGGATAGTTATGGAATTAGCAAAGCTAGGAGAGCTTCGAGCGTACTTAAAAGCAAACAGCGAAAAGTGAGTTGAATATTAATTTAACCTGTTCCCACTATGCTAACCATGCGTTTTTCAAGATTAACTCACGGAACTTTACTTAAGTACTGTTACCAACTGTCGACAGCACTTAGCTATTTGGAATCTAAAAAATTTGTTCACAGAGATATTGCTGCTAGAAATGTTCTTGTGAGCACTCCAACATCTGTCAAAGTAAGAGTTTAAAATATTGATATATAAGTATATATTTTTCATATGAGGTATATTTTAGTTGGCTGATTTTGGACTATCTCGATGGGTTTCTGACCAGTCCTACTATCACTCAACACCAACAGGTTGGTCAAAAATACATATGTGGACTATATAAATATTTCAACTGGTCATTTGTACTTTCAGTTGCACTACCTATTAAATGGATGTCACCGGAGTCCATTAATTTTCGTAGATTTACGACGGCTAGTGATGTATGGATGTTTGGTTAGTTTCTTAACCAACAACAAATACTAATTATTAGTATATAATATTAATTGAATTTGTATTTGCGATCAGGTGTTTGCATTTGGGAAATTCTTATGCTAGGTGTTAAACCTTTTCAAGGAGTTAAAAACAGTGACGTTATAACAAAGCTGGAAAATGGAGAAAGGTTACATTTGCCACCAAACTGTCCGCCTAGACTATATTCCCTTATGTCTCAATGCTGGGCTTACGAGCCGTTAAAGAGGCCGAACTTTAAGCGGATCAAAGAAACCTTGTAGTAAGTATAGAAACAATCTTGAATTGTGGTTTATAATATCTTACATATATTCAATTTTCAGTGAAATTTTGGTGGAAGACAGTATGAACTCGACGGAAACATTGAGGCGAGAACATCGTCGAATAGCAGCAACTTCATGGCTGGATACGAACGAAAATGACGCTCCTCCACTAAAACCCTCCAGATTAGTAAACGATATCGGTAAGCTCTCCAAAAATAATACTACAACTTATTTGTTAACCATGTAACAACAATCAACAATTTTAAAAATATATCTAGTTTATTTTAAAACGTATGTGACAGCAGGAGTGGTAAATTGAACATATACATGATCAGTAACCGTAAAACGTCAACAACACAATGAATAAAAAAGAGATTACTCTAAGCATGCTAATGCCCTTATCTTGCAGATTTATTAGTTTTATAGATAATAATAATTTTGACCACGAGATTGCAAGGCACCTAAGGAGACATCTCCAACCCTATAAATGATATATCAGAATCAACAGAAAAGTCGGACTAGTCATGTCCGTCGGTCTTTTGCAACGCAAAGTAGTCTCTCAGTTAAGGATCTACAAGTATGTTGATACAACTTGTCACACATGCGTTTCTGCACGCTGTAAAAAAGTAGGAACTAGCCCTACATTTCATTAGAGGTAAAATCTGCTAGCAATATATGCCCAGGGATTGTAGTTATTTATAGCTGTTAATGAATACATATAATAATATCCAACTCTGCTCCATAGGATAGGGACCAGCAAGGGTATAAAGCTTCGGCATGCATTCCTTTCTGGTTTTATTTTTCAATAGGCGCAAGAAACTCTCACTTTTACTTTATTATTCTGTCTAGATCTAGACCGTTAGTTGCGAGGCTATAGGACCTTTGGCATACTGAGGGTAACCTTTTTTACTTGTTTTACAGTCGGTCCCTAATGTAGTGTGCCATTTGTTACATTTTAGTTACCAGTCAATTTTTTAATAATAAACTATTTAACTATTTATCCTAGATATGCCAAGTACTATAAATGCAACGGAAGAGAACAGGACAGTACCACAGACATATATCATAGCTCAAAATCCTGCTGTTCTTGCCAGATTGATGATGGAAAACCAACAACGAGGCATTAATCCCGCGGCCTACACCACACCAGCATCGGTATTTAATACTTTAGCTGTAGGAATAGATGCGAGTACATCAAATCAGTCTCTTAAAACTTCCAAACTTCCGGCAGCGGAGCTTCTAAAACTAGATCCAGTTGCTAATTCTGAAAGTCTCAAAATTAAATTGGCAACTAACAGCATTCCTACGCAAGGAGTTGATCCATTATTAACTAATACATTTGAATCATCCATAAGCGCCGCAACTTTTAATCACATGCATAGTAAGCCCCAGGTGTCAGGTGTATTCTCTGAAAATATTTCATTAAAAAATAACTTTGTTATATGCACACCTGCCGAGAACGAATTTGCCATGAATCAGGTTTATATGGACAGTAAGCATACAAACCAAAACGTTAGAAGTTCTGCCTTTAATTTATATGGCAGCCTTGAAAGGCATCAACCAACGACGGATAAGACTTTACATTCAAAGGGTGGGAGCTTGGAACGTCATCAATCATTGATGACAGCTCAAAATATATTTTTTCACAATCATGGCATTAATGTCACTGATCGATCCAGAAATTTAGAGCGTCAGACTCAATTACACGCATATAAGCAACAATTGAAAACATCGATTGAATGTGAGTCTTTACCAGAAGAAATCTACGATTTTGGCGGGGTTGGTCTCAAAACGTGTGTGTCTGTGAAACAAAAAAACGATGCTTTATTGTTCCAAGCACCTACAAGAATTCAAGGAGCATATAATTATAATAGCCCTCAGAAGTCCAGTACGAATGAAAGCCAAACCTACAGCTATTCTTCACTCCACGACGAGGAGGAAGATCGAATTCAGTGGCGCATGAAGTCGGCAACAATTCCGTTATCTCTTCAGATTAATACCAAGAATGATATTTCTGAAGAAGAAATGTCGGTGCCGCTAAAATCTAATACGGCAAATAAGGTTTGACTAGATGATGTTACATTTGACAAAATATTTATGGATCTTTCTTAGCTATTATTTAGAATTTTATGTTGGTTATTTTTTGGGTAATTTTTTTTTTAATTTATGATATTTTAGTTTGTGGATTTTATACCCTTGCAGAATAATTTATTGTGGTCGATAGTACCATACAGAAAGACACCTCTAAAACCAAAAAGTAAAGATGTTGTTAAAAAAAAAACAGGAATTAAATTATTTCAATCTGTTGCAAAGCTTTTCTTGATAAAAATTACATTTAAATTTATTTGGCCATATTATTAAAATTTTACAATAATTCAGGCAACAAATTTTTAAGTAAGCTACTTTAATATTCAAATATAACATCAGTGTATGTCAATGCGATTATAATTTAAAATTAAATTAATGCAAAGTGAATACTTATACATGTAATAACGAAACATAGGCTGCAAGGGTATGAAAGCTGCGGCTTATTATTATTTGTTATGTTACACAACATGTTTTATCAGTAAAAAGTATTAAGAGCTTAAATTTATAGGTCACACATAATCATATTGGCGAAAAACTAAGACAGCAACGAAAGGACAGTTATAGTGATGGAGAATGGCTGTACCAAGAGGAAATAATTGTAAGTTAATTTATACACATTGTATAATTGCAATATCTGACATAAATATTTTCATAGAGAAAGCGATCCAGCTCAATACCTCCTGCAATTGGAATAGATCAATCACCAAACCATAAAACCGTTGACTCAGATTCGATGTTAAGTGGTCCAAGTAGCCTACCTGATTGTGCGAACACAAGTCAAGTTCTTAGAATAAAGGATTCAAATGTCTCACAACCCAAGTTAAATAGCTCTACTTTGGATTGCTTAGATTTATTGGCGACGGAAGAACAAAGTAAAGTTTCAAAGTGTAAAAATGATGAAGTACATGATTCTTTACGCCCAGTAAGTCGTGCTAATGACGAGGTTTACTGCGCAACCACTGCGGTAGTAAAGTCAATTATGACACTCTCACAAGGCGTGGAAACGTCAGGCAATGGCGATTATTTACATTTGGTCAAAAATGTAGGCGTGGAACTTAGAAATCTACTCAAGTCCGTGGACAAAATTTCAATATTGTTTCCAGCTCAAGCGTTGAGGTAACTCATTATCTATTCAAATAGTATGTGTATCATATAAATTATTTTATTTGCAGAGAAGTGGAAATGGCGCATAAAGTACTCTCCAAAGATATGCATGAATTAGTTTCAGCAATGCGGTTAGCTCATCAATACAATTCGACTACCTTGGACAATGAATACCGAAAGTAAGTAAAAGATCTATGTGCTTTGTATCTTAAGACTTAAAATCTGTATATTTTTCAACAGGAGCATGCTATCGGCCGCACATATATTAGCTATGGATGCAAAAAATCTTTTTGATGTAGTCGATTCCATTAGAAATAGGTATCAACATATATTAAACAGCCAATTAGCCTGCAAATTACAATCTAGCGGTGCCCCTTCATCATCTTCTCTTTCGGATGTTGATTCTGCCAACGAAGTTTGCGATGTAGATCTTTACGATAATGAAGTGATAAAGACTCAACATATGCAAATATCGAGTAGTGATGGAGGAACTACTAGAGACATATTAAAGACAAAAACTCATAAAAGTCATGACTCAATGGGAAAAACAAATGAGCCTTTAAAAATAATCGAAGAATCATTTAACAGCTCTGAAGAGCACATGTATTGTAACACATCCGCTTTAAATAGTCAAGCTTAAATTTAGAAACACTACTTATTTATTGAGTGCGAATGTCAGAATCTAAAGTCTTAAAAATTAAAGTCTTCAAATTTACCACTATGTAAATATTTAGTAACAAAAATGAGCAAAAAAAAGCAAAGATTATCTGAAATATAAACTTGTAAAACCTAAAATATATATTGCTTAACTTATCCTTGACGAACATTTTGAAGAAGATGCATGATGAAATAAATAACTTTAAAAATGTGACAAAATTTTTAAACACATTTGTCTTACCTAATCGTTTTCTTTCTATACGTTTCTACATTTTTTAAGGTCAACCAAACGAACTCTACAGTCGGGCACGCCCGAAAGTTAAATAACTTTTTTAAAAAACCGTTAGAAATACACTTACTATTACCAAATACTATTGCCTGACTCTTACACACATTTGTATGAACGTACACCAGCAAGCGCAGGAAGCACGCGAAATTTGGAGGAGATATACACATACCAGGGACCGAAAATAATGATTATTTGTTTTTTTTAATGAAAAAGGTAGGATAAGAAAAAGAATTGCACAAGGAGGTTTCTACTGGCCTACTCTTGGCAAATCCGAGGTGATTCTAAATTTCATGATTTTTATTTTTTTGCTCAAAATATAATGATTATTTGTTGAGCAAAAAAATTTTGATTACATAATAACGATTATTTGTTTTGCGTTATTTTTTCGATTTGTAGAATCGCTCAATCTTGGATTATTTCTCTTCCAAAGAAGTTTTTAGAAAAATGTTGATGTAGACTATCTATATATTTTAAATATTTTTAATCTTTTTGGCTACTATTTGGAAACTCTATTTGATAGCATATTTTGCTATAATATTTAGTAATTATTCTTCGAGAACATAACTTTGACCCCGAGTTGAGCTCTAATCAGAGTTTTTAAAGTCGTCTATATATAATAACATATATTATATAGTATCTGTAATTTTTGCGTTGCCTTAAAAGCTAATCTATTACATTTCTGGAAATCATTGCCGGCGTATTTAGACCACGTCTTGTATGCTTTTGAATTTTAGAACGACAATTCATATTGTTTCGGTCGTTATCATGCCTCTCTAACCTGATTTATCTTAGTTCGAGCGATATTTTCGATCGAAAAAAAACGCTCAACTAATAATCATTATTTTTTGAACAACATTTTTTCGCTCTAGAAATGATTATTATTTTTTAAACGAATGAAATGAAACTCAGCACATAATCATTATTTTTTGAGTTTTATTATGAGTGATTTTTACGGTCCCTGATATATACTAGAGTCAGTCAAGTATATGTATGTCGAACCAGACAGTTTTATCTTTCATTCGTCGAACAGTAGGGCCTTTTGCCATTTAGCTATGCAAAAATCAAATCTTTTGAACCACATAAGACAATCGAATGATTAAAATGCAAATTAAAGATAATTGTTAAACCTTTAAATAAAGTACAAGTTTAAAGTGATACGATAATGGTTTCTTATCAACAGAATGCTAAAGTCAATATTTGTTACCGGCCTTTAAAAACCATGTTATTTTAACCCAAAAAAAAATGTATCTCTGCGTATTATCTAATTTTTATTTTTAGTAGTTATAGGCTTAATATTTTGTTTAATGCACAAATTAAAAAAATGACAACATTAAATTTTTGTATAATATTTAATTTTGTGTGTTAATTTTGTTTTCATTAAAGCTATCACAATAAGTGATAAGTACATATAACATATATTTCTTGGAACAAGCCGGATTATATAGATATATTGTAAAGCTGCCAGACAATCTATTGGTCGATTTGTTGTTTTCAAGATATTGCATCAAAATGTACTTTACATTATCGGACATTTTCTATATAAATAATATTCATACAAAATTTAATAAAAATCTGACCAGTTTAACATAGATTCAATGGGAACAATCCACCGCAATGATAGATTTTGTATACCTACATTTATTTTAAAAACATTTCATAATACTTAGCCAAAAATAACTATTTACATATAGAATGATACATTTAGAAAATAATAAAAATGGACCTGTCGCAAAGTTAGGTATAAGCCATGGAATTTCACAGGTGCAGGTGCTCATATCTGATTTGGCACCTTGTAATTTTTACCCTTTTTGCTTCTAGCGATACATACATCTTTCAATTGAAACTAAAAAGGAGAATACGTCACCATCTTTTTATAATATTCTGTCTATACGATAACATACCAACAATACCTAGTTTTGGGTTTTTTTTCACATACAAAAATCGTTCAATTTTGAGGGCTTATATTTTTATACCCTTCGACCATTGAAAATGGTCAAAAAAGGGTATGCTAACTTTGTGCAAATGTATGTAACAGGCAGAAGGAGGCGTAGCAGACCCCATAAAGTATATATATTCTTGCTCAGGATCACTGGCCGAGTCGATTGAGCCATGTCTGGATGTCCGGATGTCAGGATCACCAGAACACACAGATCTCAGCTATTATAAGAGCTAGAGATACCAAATTTGGCATGAAGGTTTCTGTGTACCAGGCGCAGATCAAGTTTATTTCAAATGTTGGGTGCCACGCCCACCGCCCCCGCAAATCAATAATTTAATTTTTGAACTCAATTTGTAAGCGTTGTATTAAAGATAAAACTTTCTGAATTTAACATATATTAAGCTGATAGTTATATCTACTTATTCTCTAAATTGCAATCCGATCGGACAATAAATACAAAAGTTATTCAAGAAAGTATGAGCATAAAACCAAGTGCTTGTGTCTACTAACAAGGGAGGCAGGCGAGCGCGAAGCGCGAGCGCCATCTATCGAGAATAATTTCAAATCATGTGCATATGTATATGTCTACATACATAGGAACGTAGGTCGAAGGGTATCCCACTGTCGCGTGCAGCGCGACTGTGGCTTTTTCTATTTTTTCTATTTATAATTTTTATTTTTATCCGATTTGAAAAAGGGAAACATTTGCATTTTCGAGATTCGTGGACATTTGCCTGTGAGATGTAAATTAAATTTTTGATTTGCGAGCGCGGTGGGCGTGGCATACAAAATTTCAAATAAACTTAATCTGTGCACAGTTTGCAGAACCTTGCCAAATTTAATGTCTTAAGACCATAGCAGCTGGCGAGTGTCGACATGTTTTGTATAAGCGAAAAGACGCTTTTAGTGATGTTAAATTTGCTAAACTCTATTATTTTCTTGTGTGTAAAAACATAAAATATATAACGAACGAAATAACGAAAGTCATTAAAGATCAACTGAAGACTGGTAACTCGCCTGGCTTCGACGTAATAATTCCATAAATGATCATCGAGCTCCCAACGTGTGCAGTTCTACACATCTGCTTGCTCTTCAATGCAATTACTAAAATTGGATACTTCCCTCAAAAGTGGAAGAAATTAGTCATAGTTATGATCCCTAAGCCTGGGAAAGATAAAACATTATACAGGCCAATACGCTTACTTACTTGTCTCTCCAAGGTTTTTAAACAAGTGCTGCTGCTACGCATCAGTCCCCACCTCACAACGCACAACAGACTCCTATGGCATCAATTTAGTTTTCCGGAAAAACATGGAGCCATTGAGCAGGTAAATCGCATAACTACAGAAATTCGCAGTGATTTTAAACATCGTGAATATTGCACAGCTTTGATCTTAGAAGTCGCACAAGCAGTGGCGGATCTGGAGAGGGCTATGGGGGCTGTATCCCCCCATAAGCCAAGGAAAAAAAAGAGAAGATGCCTCTTCTGGCAAAAAAGGTATTTTTCGGTCACTGCTAGCATTCCGATTGAGTTCTGGAGACCAAAATTTAAAGCATCATTTGGAAACGGCACCGCGAAATTGTACTCTGATTAGCAAAACAGTACAGAATGAAATTATTGTATTATCGGCCAAGTAATTCGCTGCAAGATTGTCGAAAAAGTTAAGAGAGCAAAATATTTTTCCATCATTTGTGATGAAACAACGAACGCAAGTCACATAATTCAAATGACGCTATGTCTGCGATATGTTGATGTAGTGGACTTTGTCGTGCGAGAGGATTTTCTCGGGTTCATCCACTTAAGATCCACTGTTGGAAAAAATATCAAAACAGCTATCTTAGATGAACTAAAAGCTCTAGGATTGGACATTACCAACCTGCGTGGAGGATCTAATTTTTCAGGGAAAGAAAATGGAGTTCAAGCAATCATTATCGAAGACCAACCATTAGTGTTTTATACGCATTGCTTCAGTCACTCGTTGAATTTATGTGTTTCGAATTCCTGTGAAGTTAGTTTCATCATTGAGAATCTTTTTTACGTTTTCACCGAAAAGAACACAGCTTCTTGAGGATGAAATAAAAGCAAACTTGCCACAATCAAAAAAAAACTCATTAAAAAACTGCTTCACTCATTGGGTTAAAAAACATGAAAGTGTAAGCACAGTTTGTGAGTTCCTGCCATATAGCGTGCCAGTTTTAGATGAATTAAAGAGCGATAAAAATATAGAAACTTCCAAAGCACCACAACTTCTCTGTGCAATTGAAAGATCCGATTTCTTAATTGTATTACAAGTTGTGAATGATAGTAATATTCACATTGTGACCGTGAGTAAAACTCTTCAGAATTTCAGTGGCAAATTTGCCACTCAGTTGTTAAATGGCACTGTTATATAGTATTTAAATAAATATTTTTTAATCAAAAATTAGCACTCCTTTTATAGAAGGGTTTGCCTTGCCCTTTGCCATCCTCCTTCAAGCTATCTCAATTGCCGTTGCCACTAGGTCGCTGAGGACAAAGTTAGTAGTGGGGAATTGCTTTAATCTGTTGTCTACCAATATAGCAGTGCGAGAAGTAATTCCATAACAAGTTATAAGTGAATTAGAAGAATAGTGCGAGGAAGGTATGGCCTGTCAGAGCTCTTCGGGAAGTAACCTCTGATGAGGTGAGCTCCAGAGAACTCTGTTCCTCCAACAGTCCTCCTGTCACCTAGTCAGCAGTGCTTCCTCGCACACGAGCATCAGCCAGTTGTTCCGAGGTAGGCAACCTTTGATAGCTGGGCCAACGTTATGTGTTGTGCTGCAGCAGTGTTTTCAGTTCTTACGAGTTCAGCGTTGTCAATTGTAGAGTGACTTTGCGGACTTAACATAGGCCTTCATTGGTTTCTTTACACCTTAGCGAGTTTGCAATGACTATCTTGAGCTTGAGATCCGCTGAAATGCTTTAGTTTTGCGTGTGCCTGCCGGGTAGCAGCAGACGATTTCCACTTAAGTTATTGGTAATAACCGTAACGGTAACTGTGTAGAATATGGTTTCTCCATTTCCCTGAGCTCTCCGTCTGTCCGTTTTTATGAACTTCAACATCTCAGTAACTATAAGAGGTCTCTGTATGATAGAAATATCTACGCCTCCTCATCCGATCGGTCAATAAGCACAGAAGTTATTCAAGAAATAATGAGCATAGCATTTAAGGAATAGTTATGACACCCCTCCATTTCAAATAATATGCTCTGATTTTATTATATCATTTGAAGGATAGAGAGTATCATACAGTTAGATCCTGTTGTTTTTATGTATATTTCATTAAATTCAATTAAAATTAATTTAAATACAATTTCTAACAGTTCTGGTTGGGGGCAACAATAACCAGAAAGCAAGGCTACCTGCTGCATGTGGAGGTTTTTGCAGGTTCTTTTCTCAGTTCAATAATAATACGTCGGTCACTGTCTAACTTTGATTGGCACTTAAGTTATTTTGACTTAACTTAAGTTATTTTGAAAAACAATTCTAGTCTGCATAAAACAACCCTCATTTCCGATTGTTCCAATGGCAACCATATGTTAAAGTAGACCGACTTTGATTTAATTTTGTGTTCATATTGTTAAGAACCACAAATTCACAATTAATAACAGCTGAACCGATATTTAATATATTTATTAGTTACTTCATTAACACAACTTGTCAATCTTGTGGACTCTCTCGCTGCTCACTCATGACACCTTGTCTCTAGCTTCCAGCGGCGTTGTTGTTTAGTAGAGGTAGAGGGTATACTAACTTTGTGCAAATGGTTGTAACAGGCATCAGAAAGCATGTCAGACCCCACCAAATCTATATATTCTTGTTCAGGATCACTATTAGAGTCATTTCAACCATGTCTGTCTGTCTATTTGTGTCAACACACAGATTTCATTTATTATTAAAGCTTGAGACACCAAATTTGGCATGAAAGTTCATATATATTTTCCTACGCACTGATAAATGTATAAGCATAACACCAAGTGATGGTTTCAGTTGACAAGGGAGGCAGACGAGCGCGAAGCTCGAGCTTCATCTGTCGGGAATAATTCGAAAGCATGTACATATGAATATGTGTATAAATTTAACAAAATAAACTACACCGGAATATAGGTCGAAGGGTATCCTACTGTAAAGGCGTTGAACTGTTTAATTTGTGGGCGCTATAATATCTGCAAATTTGATCCATGTTGTAACGTTTGGATGAAGACAGGTAATCATATTTAATGCTATAATGGAAAGCACCAATTAATAACAATCTTTGATTCTCATTTTAAATTATCCTGCCGTTAACGCGTCTATAACCTGGCTTGCTTTACTTCTTTTGTGATCTTACAGAAGTGGTGATAGGGTGATACATTATGTGAACAAACCAAGATTGCTGAAAAATAACCAAACCATAAAGATAACATCAGAATACCTGATTCATGAAATTAGACATGGTACAGCTAAGAATTTTATTATATTAATTTACAACCGAACTTTTAACTGGTAACAATAATTTTTCACAAACTTAACATTTCTCTTTTGCCCGACATGCTTTCAGTCAACTAATCACGATCTTTAAATGTGCACTATCCACCATTTTTTTTGAATTGAAACAAATCCACAAAATATCATCAGGATACCCGTGAAGGAAACTTCAACCCGAAATTAGATTTTCTTCAATTGGAAATTTGATATACGTAGGTATTTATGATTTTTCCTTCAAGTGGAAAATCGACATAAAACGCTCAATTATCAAATAATTACTGAAAACCTTGCTAAGTCAGCTATACACATTGCAAAAATGACCTGAATTGGTATGACAAGAGTCGTACGCATTTGTCCAACTCCAGCTGTGGAGATCCTACTAGAACGTACCCCGTTACACATTCAACAAATGAAAAAATGTATAAAATTCAATTAAAAAAAGATTTTATTAAAAAAAGTAACTAATAAGAAGAAAGTTTTCCTTCGGAGTGCTGAAACTTTTATACCCTTGCAAAGAGTCTTCAATGTGCACCGATTGTTCATATACTAGTTATATATAACGCTACAGAATTATATAACATTTTTTAAGTGTTCCTTAACATCTAAAATAGCTGAAATCGCAGTAAATCTACAATTTGTTTACGAAAATTCGTAACGGATTATTAATATAAAAGCTAAAGAATATAGTTGTCCGATTTGAATTAACAGTAAATATAATAACAAAATAACAAAAAACGCCAATGGGTTGTATGGCAGCTGTACGACATATCAGTCCAATCCGTTTCGTTTCAACTTACACAGAGTATGCATTAATAGGGCGTAACATACATACATATGTATATGTGCCAAGTTTCATTAAGACAACTTTAAAACTGAGAGACATCTTTCCATTGCAAACGACAAACAAAAAAACGGACTTGACTAATTTGACTCCCCTCTTGGTGACGATTCAGAATTTACAATATATACTTTAGAAGGTCGGGATGTCTTCTAAGGTGCGTTGAAAACTTCTGTTCAAAATTAATTTACTCTCTGCAAGGGTATAATGAGTTAATCCATTTGACAAACTCTAATAAAACTCCTATTAAAGTGAGGGACATTATTTTAGAAGTATAGAATAAAAAATGTTTTTTTAAGAGCCATTACAATATATTGTGCGCTCAATTCATTCCTCCAAAGCAAATTGTCTAATTAAAATGTATGAGAGATGAAGTATAGAATAAAACATATTTTGTTAAGTGCCTCTACGAATATATTGTGCGCTCAATCCATTCCTCCAAAGTAAAAGTGGCAGTTTCATTCTTTTCGGTATCTCGTTCCTTAAATATTTCTGTAAAGATTTTAAAGATATTGAATTATACTTGAAGTTCATATTTGTATATTACCAATGTATGTTTTTATTTTTACTGCACACATAAGAAAATCATCAAACGAAATCTTGCCGTCTCTGGAACCATATCGATGACCTAAGGCATTTAGTACACGATTGTTTAAATGGTATCCGGCAGACTGAAGAGCTTCTCGGAGTTGAAAACCTGATATTCTGCACACATTTTCTGTGTCGTATACTTTAAAAATAGCTTTCCATTTGGCAATATTAGTAAGCAACTCCTCAAACTCTTCGAAACCCAATTTTCCTGATTTATCTGCATCCAACATTGCTACCATAGAACGGCAAACATCTTTGGAGAATCCATGGGTCTCGTCAACAATGGCTTAAAATGGGATGTAAATGTAATAAATATTAAATGTAAAAATTCTTAAACAAATAAACATACCGTTAACAGTTACTGGATTTTCGTCTATTAATCGTTTGTTTGAGTTATCACTGGCTCCAAGTTGTTCTTCAAACGGGGTACCTTTAAGAAATGGACCACATAACAAGGACAGTAGTCCGCATGCATTGGTGCCATTTTCAACTGGAGCCGCACTAGTTTCAAATGCATTTTCGGTACCAAAACGTCTATACTCGATTGGCTTAGGTAAATCTTTAATTGAGAATTCATTAATTATTTTGTATATACTTAGAAAATTTGTATTTTTCATTGAACTAACCATCCCGCATGGAAAAATCCAAAACACGTTTAAGCTCCATCCAATCAACTTCCATGTCTTGTCCAGCTATGCTATCAAATAACCGTCGAAGGCTCTCTTTTTGTGTATCAATGGACTTTGGTGTTGGAAAAACTGGCAGTACCTTTGTATCAAACATTAAGGTTTAAAATTGTATTGAATAATCGTGTATTAACTAACCTTATTTGAATTGTCTCCGTATCCAACATGATCATCACTCTCTCTATATTTTAGTGAAAAATGTTTGATTTAATAAAAATAGGATGATGATGATAACAATAACATGCCTTGCAGCCTGAGTCATAAGAATTCGCCGATATATTTCTACGCTTACCATATGTAATACTACGAGGTGTAACAATTAAGTAATGAGACTGATTATATTGCCTGCGATCTTGAAATTCCCTTTCCCTTCTCCCACCATCATTCCCCTTTCCATTGATATATTTGCCATCGCTCTAGTTTGTTGAGTTCGCCTGCTGTGTCGTGTTGAGTAAACGGGTGTTCCTGGTGCTCGTCATGAAAATGGAATAACGAAATCAAGAGCAACGCGTAGCGATAAAATTTTGCGCAAAATTTGGCAAACCAGTTTCGGAAACGTACGCTTAAATTGTAAAAGTGCACGATGAGTGCCCTTAGTCGTGCCGAGATGTTTCGATGACATAAAGGGGGGCGTGAAAGCTTAGAGGACGAGGCGAGGAGCGGGAGACCAGTCGAGGTGCGGACTGACACGTATCATTTTACAATGATAGCTAACAAGAAAATTTGAAAAGTTGCAGTATCTTGAACAATATTGAAAGAACACATGCACAGGTATACATGTAGAGTGTGCAGTAATAAGAAGTATCTGCCCCAAGTTTCATCTAGATAGCTCTAAAGCCGAGAGACTAGTTTGCATTGCAACAGACAGATAAACAGACGGCGACTTTTTATAATACTTTTATAAGCTTGAGAATTTGTATATGTGTTACAGGTAGAAGAAGGTGGTAGGAGAATACGAAGAAAATACATACGGTATAGCCATGTAATTATGTCTTTCTTTATGAGGAAATAGTCATCATTGAATTCTGACGAGAGTTCATGTATGTTTAACATATATAAGTATGTTTGATGATTATTGTTAGAAAGGAAACGTCAAATCGCCCAAACATAATCGGGGTTTTGATTAGCAAGTGCAGATTTAATTATCAACATTTTTATTGGACACTCAAAAAGTATGCAGAAGTATTAATATTTCCATTTAATATCTCATTAGAAAATAAATAAAAAGAATAAATGAAAACATTTCTAAGCCATTTGGATTCCAAACCATTCCCGTGGGACCAAGAAGCGATGCCAACAGCAGTTTTCCCAGAAGTAGATCCTTAGTATTCGGGTAATTGATTATTTTTTTACTCCTTGAACGGCATGAAAACGAATTCTTATGCGTGCTTTGAAAATTTCGGTTTTTAACAGTTTTATAAGGGAAAAAGGGTGTATTTGAATTATTTTCGAATATTTATAGTGCAAATATTAAATATAGTTTACTATTGAAAATATTTGTTGACTGCCCCAGATAATCATACCTTTGAGATTGGTTAGTTTTAATAAAATCCCTTTACTTAAAAAAAAAATCAAATTTGTTTAAAATCTCGTAAAGGAGTTTAAAAATGTTTTATATCTTTTGTGAAACGAATAATAGAGTGAATCCAATTGACAAATTAAAAATTAAGACAGGTTCAGCTTAACATCAAGCATGCCATCCAAAAGGCGACGACCGCCATCCTCAACGCTATACCGACAAATGACCTAAAAAAGTCATTCGATAACCTTTTTGAACGTGCAAAACGTTGTATTCAGGCGGACGGAGACTATTTTGAAGGCGACCATAAAATTTTTCAAAAAATAACAAATAATATTCGTTTTTTAATAAAAGTCCTGGAACTTTTGAATTGCACCTAGTAGAAGTATCACTTGTTTAGATTTTAGAAAATATTTAAATTTAAGCGGTATGTTGTAGATATGCCACACTGCCAGTTGAAGGGTAAATTCGTTTTTTAAATGTTTTCTATTTCACGGGGTTTACTGGCTGTATATTGGCTGCTGGTTTTCCTACGTTCATGGAAATAACACGCAGAAAAGTAAATGTATTTTTCCGTTTAAATACCCACCCCTTGAAAATGACATTGGAAAGTATTACAATTGATTTAATCGGCTGCTGAATAAGCTCTAATATACAAACTCATCTTCGGCTGTATTATATACGCACTCCATATTATTTTTTGTTTCAGAGAAAACTCGAATGATGAATTCCCCTTCCTCGTTGGGGTCGAAAGTTGAGGGGACAATGAGATAGTGGCCGGGTGGTAATTTGAATCGAGCGCATACCTATTAAAAATATATTCAATACTGTATTTAGAGTAATAATAATAATTTAGTAATACTTACTTCACGAGTATTGATGAAGTGTGGTGATCGGCCAACTGAAGACTTGTATTTGAAGAAGTTAATACCTAATGGACGGCTTTCAAGGTCCTGAGCACTTAAGCCGTAAATAGCAAAACCAATCGTGAGACATTCCATTCCCATATTTCGTTTGGATCTGCGATTTTTTTGCATCAAAGCTACGATGACTGTGCAATGGCCATTGTCATCATTTTCATCAGGATCAACCAAAGAAATAATATATTGGGGGTTATGCCAGAAGGTATCCAAGAAATTTCGGCAACCACCAGCTGTTACGCCGGGTGTCCATTCGCCTTCGAACATTGACATTTCCCATTTATGTTTTACATTATGTTGATAATCTTCTGCGTTTCTTTGCGAAAATGAATCCGGGGATAAATTGCATATTTCAACGCGATCAAAATGAGTCAAAAAATCCTGGAAAGACATCCAAAACTCTCCATCTCTATCAAATGTAAGTCCAATTTCGGTTTTCTGTTCCTCAGGTATATATCGCCATTCAGGCGAACTGTCGCTCCATGGACCGTTCCATTCGGCTTCGTTTCCCCAAGGATTTCTCATTCGAATCATTGGAATTTTTCCTTGTCGATTTGGTGTAACAATATCAATAAAGCAAACCTTCAGATGATCAAAAACAATATGCTTCAGTATTATAATATGATTTCAGGAATTAAGAATCACCTTAGTAATTGAGTATGCATGCCCCCGTATTAGCCCTTGCGGTGTTTCAGCTTCTAGTACATTAGGATCGGCCTCTATTGAACAACCCATCATGGAGTTGCGTTCGGCAGACATTTGAAGTATGCTAAAGAGATTTTCAGGAGATTCTTTTAGATCGTACCACTCGCTAACACCCCCAGTAAAATCTTCCATGGCCTCGCATGTTGTTCCGCCTTTCAGAGCTTCATAAGATCCGTGTAATCTAGGGTCAGAATTATAAGAACTTGTTTTATTTATTCTACTCCATCTTACTTGGCATATGCTTTCTCTAAGAGCGCACTCCAGAACTCATTCTTTTCAGCTGAATGCATATACAGTAATTCACCACGGTAGGTTGGCAAGCGGTCATCCACAATTACGTCGACCCATTTACCTATTAAATTTATTAGTTAGACTCATAAAGAAGGTTGTCAAATAATTTATTTTATGCTGGTCGTATACACCTACATACATATATCTTCAGTTTTCAGACAACGCAGTCAAACTAGTTCTGTTAAACTTTAGTGATCTTTCTCATTTCATACAAATCTGACCACTTCTATATATCACTGTGATAGAAACCGACGGACAAAATCAGATTAATGTTTAAAAGATATAACATCTTTACAACGTGTTAATTTGTATTCTACATTTTACAATTACATTTTTAATTTTCCTATTACATATTTTACAATTAGAGTATAATGTGCTTAGTGGCATCGGAAAATATCTGCATTGTTTTAATTTTGCATTTTGCAGAAAATGCTTATAAAATGAGAATAGTTATCTGCTGTTTTGATGGAATGCGAAGAGTATATGGAAACTGTTAATGTTAACATTATTTGTTACTGAAAGAGAAACATTCTGCGAAAAACAACATATGTATTTATACAAAACTCTTATTGCAGCTCATCATCGAAAAGGGACGATGTGTTTAAAAATATCAAACAGATATTTAAATGTAACAGAACTACATATATTGTTATACAAATTTTAGAGACTAACTAGCTTCGTTTTCTCTCATTCAATCTAGTTTAAGCATATATGTGAAGTGTGAGTGGTTACGGTTTAATATTTCAATCATCATTACGGTTTAATAAACATTACAATTTGTAGATGAAATATTAGTTGCTAAATGTGTACAATTTCTATTTGGTTAGTAGAAAATATCGCCGCTTGAAAGATTGTAGTGTTAAAGAAATACATAGTAAGTATAATTTTCATTGACATTGAAGTTATGAACCCTCTCCATGTAGTTTCTCCCTCCCCTCTATCGACCGCCGCTCTTGCACGCGCTTTCTTCGTTTGCCCCAATTGACGGTAGTTGCGTTTGCAAGTGACGGTTGACAACTACAACGGCAATAACAACAACGTACTCAACGATCACACTGGCTGCAATTTGCTGTGTCTGCAGGTGGCACTTTGTCGCTAAGAACAGCAGAGTCGCCGGACGCCGGGTAGGCGACCGCGGACATAGCGTGGCTCGTATTTCGGCCACTTATCCAACAGCTATGCGGGGTCGCCCCTCGCCCTGCACTGGCCGCAAACGGTGCCCTCAGCACTGGAGCCGGAGCTCTGGTGAGAACCAGCCCCGACTCAAGTCTTCAGTCTTCGTCCTACCCCTAACTGGAACATCAGCGAAACCTCTGCAGAATAAATTTATCTAAGTTTGAATTTGTAAACAAGTTAAACTAAGTTTGAACAATTAACAATTAAATTGTAACGTGAACGAAACCCAGGCGACTCTTAATTCAGGGAGCAACTCTTACAGAATCAACTGGAGTGTTCTTCATCTTAGCTAGGTGAGCTATGCGGCTACGAGAGCCGAATCAACTCAGGCAAGCTAAGGCTTGCTTAACTGGCGCCCGAGCAGTCAGAATTCTGACTACTGACGGTTATTCAAAATAAAACTTAAAGATATAAAAAAAAGGAAAAAGTGAACCACGAAATGTGATAAAATAAAATAACGACAATAATAGTGGCAATGTGACAATGAAATGTAAAGAAAAACGACCACCCGCCGCGGTGAGAATGCCGTTAAAATTTGTAGCGGGGACAACATTCTGCACGAGCGCACATTCCGCCGCAGCGTTAATGCCGTCTCCGTCCAGGAGCGGGGCACATTATACGCGGGCGCGAAAGTGTCTGCATAAAGAATAAAAAATAACCAATGTAACAACCCACTGCGGCGATTTGTCTACACTCGCTGTAGCTTATTCGCGAGTGCAAATTTCAAAGCGTCAAACCAATACCGAAATAGACATTAAAATTTCCGAAATAAAAATAGAAGAATAAATTCGATAATGATCAAATGAATTGTGATTAAAGTGAGTGGCAATCTGCTGGATAGGCTGAGTGGTGTGGAAAAGCTGCCCAGTGGATTGTGTGGCAACCGTACCTTAGTAGGCTAAGGCCAAAAAGGAAAAATACGGATCACCGTGCCCAGTGCTAAGTTCGACTGCTCACTAGACTCGCCCCTCACTGTCGCCACATATGTAATTGATTCAAACCAAAACCAGAAGAAATAATAAAAATAAGAACAAAACAAGAACATAAACGAATATTGAAAAACCATTGTCAATAAATATTACTCGATATTTCTAAAAAAGAATCTCTTTTTTCTTTCCCTCAGATCATAAGAAAAAACACGTACACGGAAAGACACACAATACTACTTTTCACACACAAATATTCGATGAATTCGAGAAATATTAAAAACTAGGATCGACACAAATTGTTAAGGGTGAGGGAAACAACATTTACATCCAATCTGTGCTTTTCAATAAAAACAAACTAAATTCCGTAAATACTATCAAGAAATACTATTAGAAAGTAAAAAAAAACTTGGTTAAAAAAAAGGGTCTAGGTTGTCTGTTTGCACCCCTGTCCGATTCAATAAACCTCCGTTGCCCGTTAAAGAAAATGGAAGAAATTAAGGAAACTCTGAATGCACTCCTTGCCAAAATGACCGGGTTCAAAGACAACATGAAGAAAATGAATAATAGAAAGACCACCTTAGAAACTGAAAGCGAAGCCCGTAACCCGGTGGTCACCCCTCAGGTGCCCTTAGCGCGTGCGCACAATTAATTTGAGCTAAAAGAAGTTTTTGCACTTCCAGATTGCGAACTGCAAACGAAGGTCAGCCTGAGAGATGTCTCTTGGGTGAACCGTGCGCAATCAATTCTGAACGACTACGAGGTCATCAAAGGAGACCTCTGTTCCGCGCTATAGTCTGCCACATTAGGCAAACGATAAGCGGCGAAGCCGAAGAGGCTCTTGACTCTTATGGGGTATTAGAGGACGACTGGCCGGAGATTAGGAGAGTTCTGGCATTACATTACGCGGACAAACGTGATGTGCAACTTGACAATAGTTAACGACGGCCGCTCGCCAGGCACCAAGATCTGCATAGCTTGCGTTCTGAGTCCCTTGACTCGTCTCCTCTAGTGCAGTTGTCGGCACGGCCCGGCAACACGAACGACAAACAATCGTATCGAACTCTCCTAGCACTTTGTAGCATTGTAGCACTTTGATGCAATGTTTACGTAAACTCAAAGACCTAAGCATATTTCAAGTGCAAAGTAATATGATCGCACCAATAAGCAATGGGCAGTAGCAGTGCCAACTCCGCATGTCTGGCATGCGCGACCGTCCCTTCTACATACCAACAAGCATACACTCTCTCGCGCTCTCGCTGCCAACGGCGCTGAGCATATAAACATATAAGCTATACATAAGATAGCCGCTCCGCTGCCGGCGTTTCCGACAGCTCAGCTACGCGGTTTAGGTTAAGAAAAGAATATGTAAAAGACCAAGAAGGCATTGAATAAAGATACTTGGAGAAGGACTTCTGTTCTTCTCCCATCAAACCAAGACCAAATACAATTCTTGAAAGAATTCTTGTAGAATGGCGACCGTGAGGCAGGAGCCTACAATCTACAATTCTACATGGCAGGATGTGCACTATTACTGATCAAGGTGCAACAGAAGCAGCAACAAAAACAACAACAGCAACAGCTTAAACATCGGCAGAACAACGGGAACAAAATAAAGTCTGAGTGAGTAGAGTGCGAGTGATGGGTAAACGCGGAGGCTTAAAAAATAAAATGAATAAAAGAATAGCACATATCAAGTGGCTATTATACACAAAAACGCAGCCTCCCGCGTCGTCAACTGCACAAAAATTGCAGTCCGAGCTTGATTTTCTAAAAACAAGTCTCGAAGTAAAAAACGCAGCAACGAAACTCACTCAGATAAAATAAGTGTTATAAGAAAAACAATAACCAAACCTCCATCCCAAAAGCCATTGCCGAGAAAAGTGGACACCTGCCCAAACGACTGCCCTGGACCATTGGAAAGTGCCGTATGCAAATATACCGGCAATAGACAAGTGACCAGTGCGAAGACCGGCAACGGCCCCGCCTTAGGTCATAGGTCCAGGACATCAGCAGCAGAAAACCAACAAGTGCAAAGGGCGAACTCTGAAATAGTTCAAACTAAGAAGGAAGAGAAAAAACTGTCATATCTCAATTAAAAAAAAAATGTTCCACCGCAATTCAAATAGATTTATGCACCAAATATAGCGATGTAGTTAAGTTAAGACTTCAGGAAACTTTACTCGAAAACCATAGCCATAGCCAAATACCCGATGCCAAGCATCAGCATGATTCTATCAAATTTAGAGAATAAATATTTCACGACTTTGAACTTGAAATCTGGCTATCACCAGATCATGTTGGCAGAACAGGATAGAGAAAAAACATCCTTTTCAGTAAACGGTGGCAAGTACGAGTTCTGCCGTCTATCCTTTGGCCTCAAAAACGCGTCAAGCATTTTTCAGAGGGCTATTGATGATGTCTTACGGGACTTCATTGGAAAGACTTGCTACGTCTATGTTGACGATGTAATTGTTGTCCTTTTTGGGGCTCGCCAGCTACAACAGGTGCTTTATTAAGGACTTCGCGGCCCCTAACTGCAATTCTAAAAGGCGAAGGCGGCAAGATGAGCAAATACCGCTCGAGGAACATGCCTGTGGTCTTCGATGAGGTGCAGCAACGCATTTGACAAACTCAGAAATGTGCTTGCATTGGAGGACGTGGGCCTCCAATATCCAGATTTTTCGAAACCGTTCGACCTTACCACCGATGCCTCGTCGTTTTGTATAGGCGCGGTCCTATCCCAAGGCCATCTGCAAACTGCTGCAGGAACCAGGTGATTCTTGAAGAGTCATCTGCAGACTCAAAACGTACTTTCGTTCTGTTGGCAAGCTGCTTCCAGATCACCTTTAGCCACTGGGAAAAACTTCTCGACACGGTTAGGGATGTGGTTAAGCCAGACGTTGTGAATGCCATTCACTGCGAGCTGCCCGTCTTAGCGCGCATTCAGGATGACTTGGTTAGGCTATTTCCTGCAACAAGGTTTTGGTACTGCAAAAAACGGGTGACGGACATTACCAACAAAGACGAACAAAGGGAGATTACAGTCTCGGAGCATAACAGGGCGCATAGGGCCGCCCAGGAGAATGTCAAGCAAATTCTGCTTGACTACTATTTTCCGAAAATGGGCAAGATTGCGACTGAAGTGGTTGCAAACTGCAAGGTATGCGACAAGGCGAAGTATGATAGGCACCCGAAAAAACAAGAACTGGGGGTCACGCCCATCCCTACACGCGTAGGGGAAATAATTCACATAGATATTTTCTCAACTGCGGGAAAACATTTCCTAACAGCGGTTGATATATTTTCCAAATTTGCTTTGGTCCAGCCAGTAGCCTCGCGAACTATTATAGATGTGAAGATACCCATACTTCAACTAGTGAACGTCTTTCCCGAAATAAAAGTTGTGTACTGTGACAATGAACCTTCTTTCAACTCGGACACGATTCGGTCAATGTTGAAAAACCAGTACGACATTGACGTAGTGAATGCCCCGCCCCTACATAGTACTTCTAATGGACAGGTGGAAAGATTCCACAGCACGCTAACGGAGATCGCTAGATGTCTGAAACTGCAAAGGTCAACAAATGACATTGTAGAACTCTTTCTTCTGGCAACTGTTGAGTATAATACCTTTCATTCCGTAACCAGGGCGAGACCAATTGAGATTGTCCATACTGCTTCTAAACTTGCACCGGAGATCTTCGCGAGGCTCGAGAGGGCCCAGCAGGAGAAGTTAGATAGAAACAATCCCTCTCGCCAAAATAGAATATTCGACGTAGGGGAAAAGGTTTTAGTGAAGGCCAACAAAAGGCTAGGAGACAAGATACGCCACTGTACGTAGACCAAAAAGTAGAATCAGACTTGACCAACTGTTCTCATTAAAGAGAGGGTGATCCATAAGGACAATCTCCGTTAGAGCTTCTCATTTAGTGGCACCAGACGGGCTTGATTGCTTTTTAATTAAATTCCAGACACTTCTGCCTCTTATCTTTGCTTGGATGGGTCCCCTGGACGGACGCAAGACTGACGGACTACTCCCACTCTAATTATATTCCCATTTCGGATGGCACCGTAACAGTTTGGAACGAGACCACCTACATAAGACATACCTCAAGCTTAACCGAGTACAGACGGTACGTACAAGAGACTATAGAACTGACCGAAACCTTTCCGCTTTCTCATATGAGAAAGATTCTAAAGGTGGACACGTCGCACATACAAACATTACTGACGACTTTGGGGGCACACAGAAGACATGCGAGAAGCATCAACTTTCTGGGGTCAGCCCCCATAGCTGGAATTGTCGCGGTCGGCATGCCCGCCTTCCGGAAACTAAGACGTAGAAGGAGGACCCTGTAAGTCGTACAGCAAGTGCTGGAAAATGTGGGCATGGCCAGGGACGACCATGTTTCGAAGAAGCGAGTAGTTAACAATAGTTAACGACGGCCGCTCGCCAGGCACCAAGATCTGCATAGCTTGCGTTCTGAGTCTCTTGACTCCGTGCAACCGGAGATCTTGCGAGATCAGCGACTCTGCAGAAGGTTAGTTCATTTTGTCTTTGTATTCAGTTTTAACAATCTAGCTCAAACCTAACGGACACATTCGGTCCCTAATAAATATTTTAAAGCAACTTCAGTGTTTTACTTTACGGTTCGGTACGTGGGCAAGTCCATGCCGCGTATTCTTTATTACAGCAAAGATCCGTCTCCTCTAGTGCACCAGTTGTCGGCCAGCCCGGCAACGCGAAGGACAAATAATCGTATCGAACTTTCCTAGCGTGCGCGCATACCTGCCCCGCGATCAAAGGAGATCATAACAGAGTGTACCTTTGAGGGAATATTGGCAAAATTGCATAACTGTGAGTTGGCGCATACCTACCGCCCGCAGGCCACTTCTCATCAAGCTGCTCGCAGCCACCCTGCCGCAGCCAACGAGGGACCACGCAGAATACTAAAATATAACTAGAAAACCCTAGAATATCAGCCTAGTCAGGGTAATAAAACCCTGGAAGAATACTATTTGAAAGTAAATAAACACCTTTCTCTTATCCCCAATGGATTAAAAACTATGGGTCACCCGATGGAGATGGTTTTAGTCTTGTCTGAACATTCCACAGACAAGGCCCTTGACGTCTTTTTTCGAGGAGTTGGTAACGCTGCCTCCAGATTATTGGTTATGCGTAGACCAAAAGACTTGCAGGAAGCTTAATTCTTTTGTAAAGAGTCCCCTGGGATAAAAATCCCTCTTCTCGCCATGAGATCTCTCAATGTCAACTCTCTGCTGGATTCCGAACATCCGGATGAGGTGAGACAAACCTTGAAGGAGTTGATCGACGAGTACTCACTCGCTTTTGACCCTTTGTCGCCGGGTGAGGCCGTCGATACTAGCGTCAGGTCCGAGATCCGCACAAGCACCGCAGGTCTGATTTTTACAAAAAGTTACCCATACCCAGTTAATGAGGTCTGAAGTAGATAGGCAGATCGGGGAACTCTTGAATGAAGGTATCATACGTCTGTCCAAAAGTCCGTATAATTCTCCGGTTTGGAGAGTGCCCAAGAAACCAAAAACAAACAGCGAAAAGCAATGGCGGTTCGTTATCGATTTCAAACGCTTAAATGCCGTTACCATTTCCGACACCTATCCGATTCCAGACATAAATTCCGCGTTAGACAGTCTTGGTGGAGCCAGGTATTTCACGACGCCCAACACACCCCATGTGAAATTCTTCACAACGACATTTTTACCTTAGAAAAGAGGATCTACCTTAGCTGCATAAACAAGTTTACTAAGTTTGCTCTTCCCGCTAGAATCAAAATCTTCGATTTATCTGCAGTAAAAACTGTAAAAACTCTGACAATAAGAGGGGTCTTCTGTGCCCGACAGTACTTAATAATTTGCGTACGCTTTACACCAGCTCAAAAAAGTGATCGAGAGGTTTCATTCTACTTTCCTCGAAATTCTCCATAGCCCTTAGAAATGTAAGCGATCATCATTGCATAAAAAACAGTGAACGTGGACTGATGTCCAATCGTTCCAAAAACCAAAAACCACGATTTATATTACTATATGGCGACCGTGACAGGACGATTCCACGCACGATTCATCTAAGCGAGTTTAACAAACAACACAACACAATTGAAAATAAACAGAGACTTCAGACAAAATGAGTTAAAGAAACCTGAAGTCGAAAACAGAGAAAAACAAAACCAATTGAAGAAGCAATAAAAACCAGAAGCCTTCTCGTATCGAATCGATCAACCAACTTCAATTGATAGTTGACAATCTTCGGAACAATAATGCAACAATAACTGAGTGAGTAAAGTTTGTGAGATGGCAAAAAACGCTGCGGTAAGAAATAAAGTGAAATAGAGAATAGCTCACTTAAAGTGGCTATTGTTCACTTAAACTCCAGCGCCAGCATGGTCGACCGTTCAAAAATTACAAACTGAGCTCGACTATCTGATAAATTGTACAAATCAAAAAAATCCCAATACCACCACTCACTCAGCTCCAACGACTGGACAAGGAGGACAGCTGGAAACGATATTTTTTTTTAAAGTATAAACCAATCTTGTAATCCGAATATTGCAATATTGAGCGGTACCCTTACTACCCGATAAGCTCGTGGACCCGTAAAGTTCACAAAATTTAGGTAGGAACATGTAAAAACCGAATATTCAAATATAAAGGCAGAAATAGGTGGTTCGGCAAACCAAAACAAAACTTAATATAAAAAGTAATACAAAAAGAAACAAACCATTAAAAAACCTTAACCCAAAAAAAAACAAAGAATATTAACGATAAACTCGAAATGGTTTGGTTTGGATCTGACGACAGTCAGACAAAAGACAATACCGCCAATATGGTCAATAATCTTAAGGTAGTAGACCACACAGAAGACATTCAGTCACTGTGGTGGTTTCTTTTAATAATACCAATTGTACCAGTCGCTCAGTTCATATTGATGCCATATGTTAATAACAATAGAATATAAAAAAGTCGATATATGAGCAGAGCGAATAATTTGGATAAGATCTAAAAATAAATTTACAAAATTTGTATAATTTTAAGTACGAAAATCAAATATCCAAATCTTCATCTCCTCTTGATAAAATGAATTAATAAAGGAATTATTACAAATACTAAGAAATTAAACAAAAAAAATAAGAAGAATAAAGAACACAAAATATATATGTAGGATTGAAAATGGATCCCATTGAAAAACACATTTTTATGTGTGTGGAAACATAAAATAAAACAAACAGACAACAAACAAATCGACGGTTCTGAAATGAGCCAACGCGATTTGAGTTTTCAGCACCAAAAACAGCAAGACGAGCGCCGACTCTCTTTTTAGCGGAACAATGCATGCTTCACCGTCGTGTCTGACGCCAGCGAGTGCCAAACAATCCACCCGGTAAATGACCTAGCACCAATGCTTAGGACTGCACGATGTTAACGAACTGAAAGCGTCTCTCTCACGCTCTCCCCATTGCAAACGGCTCTGTAGCTACCAGTGCAGTAGTCTCGATATCTACTGCAACTGCAGCTATAGCAACAACAACAACAACATCAAAACTATGCTCAATACCGAGAACGGTGAACATTTCTGTTGAACCAAAGAAAGTGCGCTTACACCGACTTTTGAAAGCAAAAACGGACAGGAACCAAAACAAAACAAAAAACTTTGTCAAACAGGGCTGGATCGCTACATTTAAATAAAGCGAAAGCTAAGCCCACAACAGAAACAGGCTGCTAATTAGCCAAAAATAAATCGCGCCAACGCTGCCAGTGACTCAACTTTAAATAGGTTTGCACTTTGGGATGACTGGGAAGTGCATCTAATCGGGGAACAGGAGCAAGAAAAGATTAAGCCGACACGAATACTTATACGTGAAAAAACCTCAAGTGCGCTGGTTAACAAACTAGCTGCAATTATCGGAGAAAACAAGTTCCGCGTTATACATCTTACTAAGGGAAACATACTCGAAACGAAAGTGCAGACTCCGGATGAGTCTAGCCATCGATCATTAACCAAGTACTTGGATGAAGCTGGGAACCTACCAGCTTAAAAGTGCCAAAGGATTGCAGGTTGTCATTAAAGGAATAGAATCATCAGTGACCCCATCGGAAATTATTGAGGCACTAAAGGAGAAAAACTTCAACGCAAAAACGGTGATCAACATTTTTAACAGGAAGAAAGAGCCGCAGCCACTCTTCAAAGACGAACTGGAGCCATCGAGTGAAAAAATCAGCAGTAATGAAGTGCATCCCATTAATAAACTACAGTTTTTACTGTGCCGTCTAAGAGGCACACAAGCGCAGGCAGCCTGTGCAGTGCACCAACTGCCAAGAATATGGCCACACCAAAGCGTACAGCACACCGTAAACTGTCCTAAGAACAAGGACGACAGTTCAATTAAATTAAGCAGCAACTGTGGCGAAAAACACACAGCCAACTGGCAAGGATGCATTGTTTACAAGCAACTTAAGAGTCGCCTAAACAAACGACTGGCTTCAGATCGATAGCGTTCTATACCAACAATTCGCAAAATAATGGAACCGACTACAACTAACATCCCTTCGTCTGCCAGCCCTAAAACCAGGAATCCAAGCAGCAACTGCAGACACTCCCAGCGTTCAGCAGAAAATTCATCAAACAAACACTCATGAGAACATGCATCAGCAGCCAATTGGCGTTCAAGCGATTGTGCTTTCGATGCAGTAAAGCATGAAAGATTTCATGGCCTTCATGCAAGCAACTATGCAAGAGCTTATGAGGAACGAACAACTTCAAGCCGCGGACTTGTTATTATATATGTATATATAAAATATAAATACATGGAATACGGAATAAGAAAAGCTTTCGAAGAAGCGACCGCATTACTCTCAGACATTGAGTGGATGGAACAAAAAATACGGCAAAAAACAAAGAAAATACCTGCCTATCGAAGGAGTGCATACCAGACTGCGTGGGAGTATCGAAACCATTCTGCGAGGGAACTTGCAAACTATCTACTGAGTGGATAGCTGCAACAATCAAGACACTAAGTGAGTAGAGTGCGTGTGTTATGGGTTAGCGCGGAGGTGTTAAAACTAAAGCGAATAAAAGAATAGCCCAAATAAAGTGGCTTTTATTTACAAATACACCACCACCCGCCTGGTCGACTGCTTAGAAATGGCAGTCTGAGCTCGACCATCTGCAACAATTGATAAAGAAGAATAAAAAGAAACCCCACACAGAAACTCACTCATACATAAAAATATTATCGAACAAAGAAACTAATAAAACATTACCGCCATTCAGAGAAAAAATACCCAAACTGAAGAAATCGTGCCTAGCTGACTACGAGGGATTATGGAGTCCATTCTGCGAGGTAACCTGTGAACCACCAGCGACATCAAAAACAAACAGCAACAGACAGTAGCGGGTGTGTCAGCGTGCCAACACTGGCCACGCCCAGCTGACACAGGATCAACAGTAGCGGCAAACACAACATACAAAAAAAAAGAAATGTCATTTAAAAAAAAAAAAAAACTGCAAAACTTTTTGTAAAATTGAGCAGTATTCTTTTTGCCCGATTAAAAATGTGGCTCGTAAAGCCATGCGAAACATTAGGCACGTAAAATATTCATATAATAATTAAAAAAAAAACAATATACAAAAATAAGAGAACAATCTCCACAAAAAACAATTTTTTCTGTAATGAATTAAATATAATAAAAATAGACTAGAAAAAATATATAATAGAATAGAAAAAATTATTTATTTATTTATTTTATTTTAATAGCCAAATATTGAGTTAAAACTCCATAGTAGGTGTGTGTAAATGAAGCAATGGCAGCTTTATGGCCTTCAGCTTTTACATAGGTTATGAGTGCTAATCGTTTACTTAAGGTTTATAATGTGGTAATTTGTTGTTATTGTTATGTTTTTTTTTTTTTTTTCCGGGATTCGTACCCGGAACCCCTGTAAAGGTAACATATGTGAGTCGGAGACTCAGACTACTCAGCTACAGGGGTCGGCAGAAGAAATTATAATAGTATTAATTAGTACTAAATAATGTAATATATTCCCCTCATTAAAATCAATGATTAATAAAAATTTATTTTCTGTATAAAACATATTTCTAAGTAGAAAATGTTGAAAAAGGCCTGTACTCTTAATACTCATGTATTATAATTACCCACACTTGTGTAATAATACAAATTTTTTATAAATAAAGTGTTCCATTTCTACTCTATTCTATAATAGTATTAACACTAAAATGGGTTGGTTCGGATCCGACGATAGTCAGACGCAAGACAACTCGGCCAATGTGGTCAACAATGTTAAAATAATAGATCATACAGATGAAATTCAATCATTGTGGATCTTACTTTCAATTATAACCATTGTAAACGTTGCTCAATTTACATTAACGCTCTATGTAAACCATATTAAAATATTAAAAGGACATTATATTAGCAGAGCGAATAATTGGGATAAGATCTAAAAATAAATTTACAAAATTTGTTAATTTTAAGAACGAATATCGAAAATATAAAACTCTCCTCTTGATAAAATGAATAAATAAAGCAATAATAATAATAAAAGAAATACTAAGAAATTAAGAAACTAAAAAAAAAAAAGAGGGCAGCCAATAAAAAACACAAAATATATTTAGGATTGAAAATGAATCCCATTGAAAAAACATAGCAAAATGTTTAGAATTGCTAGATGACAGTACGACATTGAATATTTCATGAATGCTCAAATAGAACATTCAATAATATCTACCAACGACAGCTGTAACGAGGATTCTGAAGAGAGTCCCCAAAAAGGCAACTAACGACTTAATACAGTCAAGAATATAAAACAAAACAATATAGAAAAGTTGAGGAAACATTAAGAAGGGAGCCATTGTTAATTTTAAGATCAATACAGATCTTAAGTAAATTTCGTATGTTTATCAGCGTATATGAATTCGTGGAAGAGTATATACATATATACGTTTGACTTATATACAAGTGCTATGATTCACTGCTCGAAAATAGAGAAAGCCAACGTATTATCAATTTTACCTTACGTAAAAGTAAAACAAGTAATTGAAGATAATATCTACATATCCAGGAGAAACAACAATTTTTAAAGTTCTCTTGCACTGATTAATTTATATTAATATATAAAGAAATTAAAACGACTTTCGACAAGTCGTTCAAGTGCATAAGCTTAAATAGAGAAGTGCAACAAGACACTGTAAATAAACATGCACAGATATTGGTAGAATGCTTTAATGAAGCACGCCAATTAATACACACAGAAAGACTAACAAAAAGTCATTTAACACAGGCAGTGAAATTTTTAAACAGGTTCCGTGAGAACTTGTTGAATGTCAAATCCAGACATTATTTGAATTAAACTATCCCTACTATATTCAGCACACCTGTATATGTTGAAATAAGTGAGGATATTGAAACCATAGGAGACTCTGAATTAGACATTAAAGAAGAGGATCTTCATGATTTTTCAATTCCAGCAATAATAATATTACCTGAATTGTTAGAGGAAGAAAGCTCAGAGTCCAATACAAATTCAAGCATAATAGAAAAACCAAATACAATGACAGACTCTGCTGCTCTCCCTCAAGGGAATATGTGCGACACATTTCGTCCACAATATCCGAATTTGACGGCAAGAAGGTAAATTTAAATCGATTCCTCACGGCTCTCCGTTTAACAGATCAAAAGGAGATCAGGAGTAGAAGTAATCAAGACAAAGATAATTGATCATTTATCATACAAACTTAAAAATGAAAATACCATTATCCGTATAATAAGTGTATTTAAGGCATCAGTTAAAGGCGAATCGCCTGATGTCATTAAAGCTAAGTTACGTAGGTCGCTTGACGATAGTCTAGATTCGAATAATGCATACAAATTCGCTACTAAGGAAGCGATCTCTGCAATGACAAAGAATTGTGAGCACGCTAAGCTCAAGACCATACTAGAAGCATGAATTTTAACAACATGAATAGCGTGATTGAAAAATATATAAGTTAACCAAGGTTATCGTCGCTATGTCGGGCGCATGAAATACGAGCACGACGGCATTCTGCAATGTAAGCATTATGCCGGACGTCGTTACGTAGCTGGCAAACTTTGTTTATTTGTATGGCCGCTACGAATATGAAACCGCAACAATGTGTTTCGTTTTCACCTTAGCTCCTAATTTGAATTTCTGTATTCGTAGCTTTAGTTTGATTTCGTGCTCCAACGCCACAGTTCCGCTTGGCTTGTGAAATAAAGAATTAATTAGGAAATTACCAAAACAGAGGTAATGGCTGTGGTAATTATAATAACTATAATAATAATAATTATAGAAGCCGAGGTGGTTATCACGGAGGAAATAGAGGACGTGGCGGTAACCAGAATAAAAATAGAGGTGGAGGTTACTACAGGGGTAACCAAAACCAAAACTAAAATAAAAATAGAATAAAAATAATAATGTAAGAATCTTACAGACGGAAAACCAACAAACCCCCTTGAGCAACAGCCAACAGTAAAACTATATAAAATTGATCTAAATTTAAGCATTTTCATTCAATTAAAGAATATGAATACCAATTCATTGGTAACTCTTTTAATAGATACAGGTGCAGAAATTTCCCTGCTTAAATGCAGACACAATAATTTAAATGATTTAAATTCGCTGAATACAACTGGTACTAGTACTTTAGGTACTATAGATTTGGAAATGTGTGTTGTAAATGCAACAATTTTGCTATACCAGGGTATGGTATAATTGGTTTGGATTTCATTAAGAAATACAATTGTATTTTAGAATTTCATGAACAAGACGATTGGTTCACTTTAAGGCCCAATAATTTCAGGAACATAAACATTCCTATAATACATTCATAAGGTAATGAAATAGTTTTGCCAGTAAAATCCGAAGTTATCCGAAAATCAATATTTTGTCTACTGACACAAATGTCTTAATCTCTAACCAGGAATTGCGACCTGGAATCATAATAGCGCACTTGTAAATACTCAGAACGTGTTGATTCGTATTATAAATACAACTGATAAAGACGCTATTGTAAACAGTGCAAATATAGGAAACAAATCGTTAAACTCAAAGAACTTCAGAACTTCCCATCGTTATTCAAAAACGAAATAACAAAATTATAGCGATATTTTTGGTCTCCAAACAGAAACTATATCAGCAAATAATTTTTATAAGCAAAAATTGAGATTAAATGACAAAACTCCAGTTTACATTAAAAACTATAGAATACCATAAAGTAAAACGCCAGAATTTCAAAGGCAAGTTGACAAATTAATAAGAGACGGAATAGTCGAGCCGTCTATATCAGAATATAATAGCCATTCTCTTGGTACCCAAGAAATCACTGCCTAATTCGGCGGAAAAGAGATGGCGATTAGTAGTTGAATATGGTCAAATCAACAAGAAACTGTTAGTAGACAAATTCCCTCTTCCAAGAATAGAAGATATTCTTGATCAGTTAGAACGAGCAAAATATTTCTCGTGCCTAGACTGGATTTAATCAAATCGAATTAGACGAAAGGTCTAAAGAATGATGACTCTTGCATTTTCAGGCTTACAGCCTTCGCAAGCGTTTCTATATATGAATAATTTAGTAGTCATAGGTTGTTCTGAAAAGCATATGCTTAAGAATTTAACCGATGTTTTCAAATATGTAGACAACATAATTTAAAGCTACATCCAGAAAAATGCACTTTCTTTATGAAAGAGGTTACTTATTTAGGTCACAAATGCACTGATAAAGGTATATTGCCAGATGATTCTAAATATGAGGTAATTAAAAAATGACCCCCAACCAGTAAATGCAGACGAAGCTAGACAATTCATTGGCTATTAGGAATTCATTGGGCAATTAATCATTGCAGACCATACATATCTGGTAGGCATTTCTTAGTACAAAGTGCCTATAGGCCACTATCATACCTTTTTCAATGACAAACCCAAGTTCCAAACTAACACGAATGTGTTTGGACTTAGAAGAGTTGAATTTACAGTAGAATACCTCAAGGGGAAGGATTATCACGTAGCAGATAGTCTGTCCCGAATAATCATCGGATAACTTAAAGCAATGAATAGACAGATATTAAAGGTCACAACGAGATCTTCAACAAGACAGCAAAATACCTGCGCAGGTGAAATATTGCATTATGAAGCTAAAAAGAATAAAGGAATTATAGAAATGCTCAATATCTATCAGGTAATCAATAACAATGATGCCAAGAAATATGTATTTCTGAAAATAGACAAGCATAAGTGTTTATTGAAAAAAGGAAAACATATTATAACACGTTTCGATATGACTAACTTTTATTTTAATGAATAAAAAAAAAAAAGAACCCTGAAGAAAATAAAAAACTTTTATTACTGGCCACAAATGACAAAGGCAATAAGTAAATATGTTAAGACATGTTTAAAATGCCAGCAAGTGAAAACGTTGAAACACACGAAAACGCCTATGACTATAACTTAAACCCCAGCAACAGCATTTGATATAGTTTTGATAGATACCATTGGTCCACTTCCAAGAGCAGAAGATGGAATTGAGTTTGCTGTCACTATTATTTCTGATTTAACAAAATATCTGGTAATGGTACCCATACCAAATAAAAGCGCAAGATCAGCTGCTAAGGCTATATTCGTAAAATTCATTCTCTTCAATGAAAACAATCATATTACGGACATGGGAACGGAATATAAAAATCAAATTATAAACGACCTCTGCAAATATATGAAATTCAGATGTTAGGAACAATCGAACGAAGTCACAGAACATTCAACGAGTATTCTCGCTCGTACATATCTGTTGACAATACTGATTGGAATGTGTGGATACAATATTTAGCTTATTGTTTCAACACAACACCATCAGTATGTCATGAATATTGCCCATATGAACTCGTATTTGGAAGATTACCAAGACAGTTCACAGATTTTAAAAAGATAGACAGAGTAGATCCCATGGTTGATTATTTAACAGAAGTTAAAAAAAGATTAGAAATATATTATAAAAGAGCTAGACAGATGTTAGAAAAGGCAAAAGCCAATAGGAAACTAAGATACAATAGGAATACAGTTAACCTTGAATTAAAAATAGGAGATAAAGTACTAATTAAGAATGAAACAGGTCTTAAATTAGAAAATAACTATTTAGGACCTTATACATTTGAAGAAATAGAAAATAAAGATAATATAACAATCGTAGGAAATAAAAATAAAACACAGATAGTACATAAGGATAGGCTTAAACTTTTTAAATCTTAAAAATTTTTTAAGTGTGGCCAGACGTTAAGAAAAACATAATTTCAATTCAATAAAAATCTAAATAACAAATTATATCCAATACAAATACTTTCATTTTCTTTTCATGTTATAAACAAAAAAGTTTAAATACATATTATATATAAAAAAAAAAAGCAAAAAAAATATATATTAATAATTTTTCAATTTATATAAAAAATAATAGATGTGGTATGAATACATAAATATACAAAACATACATACAGTCGGTGCACATTGTAACACTTTGTTGCAATGTTAATCATGATCGAAATACGATCAGGCAAGAATGCCGATCCACTACTCAAGTGTCGGCACTGTTACAATTGCAGCGTCAGCACTTTGGGCATGCGCGACCGATGCCTCATTTATATACGTATGTATATGACACATACCCTATACATAAGCAATTCATACATAGTATATATATATAAGAGATACAAAGACATATATGTATATGCCTTGGGGGCTATGTCGCAGAGCTTGGCAGTTTTAGACTTTAAGCGTGAACGACATTCAATAAAGAACGATTCAAACTAAAATACATAGCTAATTATTCGTTCGTTGATCGACTAGCATGAATGGTCGACTAACATGAACTGAATACGATATAAATACCTTCATGCGAAATGTTCATATATTGTTACTAGCACTTAGTGTTGCTGAGATCGGCGCGTTCATGTGGACAGACCGACATGGCTACTTGGCTGGTGATCTTGATTAAGATTATATATGTATATATTTTGCCACGCCGTCTTCTGTCTATTACATTAATTTGAACAATAACCGCACATACACATATTACAACAAAACTTACCATATTGCCAAAAGCGAAAATGAAATATTCCAGCATAGTTTTCTTCAAAACTTTGGTCGGGTGGTATTACACGGAAAAATAACGACGATTCTTGAGTTAAATTGGCAGTAGCAGCCAACAGCCAGCAATCTCCTAGTTCACCTTGTTGTACATCAAATCTCGAGTAGCCTTCTACGAAAAATTGCGGATTGTCAACTATTTCCTGCAAAAAAATAAAAATATCTTAAAGACACTGCAAATAAATTATACATTTTAGGTACGATAGTTTATTTTTCCAAAGTCAGCTAAGAACTGCCTACAGATTTATTCTGTGGGTCTAGCAGAGCTTTGATTTGTACAGAGTTTTACATTTTTGTTGGCCAGAAGCCTTGAAAAACGACCCTCGTTATTCATTCCGGGTGGGCGCGATTAGGAATGTTGACTATCGATTTTGTATGTAGAAGATTAAGTTGTTCGATTATAAGGGTTTGATTGATAAGTACTTTGTATCGGCGTGTAATTCGAGTATACATTAAAGGTGCGTATGAATTTATGGATCTTTGTTTGTGTTTTACATTGAATAATTATCGCTGTTCTTCGTAAAAAATTTCAGGTATGGTTAAAACTCAGACATGATATGACAGGTTTTAATATCGAATTCGTTTTTGAAGGTAATAACATATAGAAGCAAATATCGCATTGCCTGATCCTTTATTTATTTGGAATTTACGCATTTTTCAATGTTAAGTGCAGGGTAAATTCTCACTTTGAAATTGGGCTTAGAATGGCATAACACATACCAACACAAACATCGCAGATAGATTCTATATATTTTGCAGGATATTCGAAAGTTGTAAAGTTTTTAGGTTGATTCGAATCCAGACGCGATGTCGAAATTCCGACCCGGATTTGAATTCAGCGTCCCAAAATAAATATAATTCCAGTGGTCGTTCTTCCAGATTTTGACTTTTTATACCCAAAAGGTAGAAAATACCCTTCTACCTAACTTCTGTATTGCGTATGAAAATCAAGATTTTAGAGGCTATAATATGTAGCTAGGGCTACCATATTTGGTGTCACTATGTGTTATTATCAAACGAAGACCAAGTTTGGTTAAAAATTTGACCACACTCTTTCCGTCCCCGTACATCGATAAAAATTCCAAACGCGATTTTATTGAAGGACAGTTCAGTTTTCACAATAACAATCAACGTGCAAATAATTTCTGAAAACTTAGTTGCGATCGCATAACTAACATAAATGTTATTAAGGACATAATTTTTAAAGTTACTGATTTTCAAACCGCTCCCTAAAGTGTGCAAATCAAAATACGCTAAAAATAGAAGTCTTATATTTAATAAATCGTGTTGATCGGCTGGCTTCGTTATTAAAGTTGACCAGAAATATATATACATTGTATACTCAATATGAAAACAATAACCTTGGACAGTGGGTGAATTTAAAATAACCCCAATTTCCGAATATCTCCATTTACAAGTAAATGAATTTAATTTTCTTTAAAAATAAGTTAACCTCGAAATGGTGAATTTACTAAATAGTGAGTATGGTAATTGGTATAATTCCGTGTTTAGTAACACGTTTTGACAAAAGTTTAATTTGAATTTTGGATAATTTGGAAATACTTTTTGGGTTAATAATATAATAGGACTTACATGCGGGCGCATCCATTCAATGTAACGATCAGGTCGACGTGAAAACATGAGGCTCTCATTACTAGCCGGAAAAAGCGGATCTTCAAAAAGCGATCCATTCATCAAACAGTTTTTCAACAGAGTTTCATAATCCTGTACGTCTGCAAATTGACTACTGGAATTGTTTTCACCCAACTGAAAAGTTAAATTTGTAGGTCAGAAATGGTGAATTTACTTTTTCGCCTAGTTTTTCTTGAACTTAAAAAACTTAATTTGAATAAAAACCAATAAAAAATAATATAAAAACAATAAAAATCAAGCATTAAAGTCGGTTGAAGGGTTGAAATGATCAGAAAAAAATATATTATAATTAAGTGATTTTTTTTATAACCTTCGACCACTGAAAATGGTCAAAAAAAAATGTACTTACTAACTTTGTGCCAATGTATGTAACAGACAGAAGTAGGCGTAAAGAGACCCCGTAAAGTAACGAAGTTATCATACATAATCAATTATTATTATCTTATGGACAATATGTTATGTTATAATAAATTAAGTTGACTTACAACTCGCATATTTTTAATGCTTGGCAAAATTCTCTTAGTGGTGGCTTCCTTTTTAACAAATATTTCATTTATTACAGATCCGACTACATCTTTAGCTGCTCCCATTGCAGCTTCACCGGCGGCATTAAGGAACTCTTGTCCTGCCTGCCTAAAAAATCCTTTCAGCTCATCCATTTTTAAGTCCAGTTAATGCTGTATTTCTGAAATGCACAAAGTTTTAATATATTCCGATTTGATATGATTAGTTAGATATAGTAATAATCAATTTGTGTGTATAGCAAAAATGATGTGACTTAAATAGTCGAACTACAGATATCAGACGTGACTCATCTAACAAACCTAAAATCACCGATTTGATGTGTATTAATTATATTACCTGAGGTCTCAATTAGAATTCCAGTCTCTGTATGAAAAGTCTCTGGGAAAAAGTATACAAATCTTAATACAAAAGAAATTTAATGTACCTTTTGAAAGGGTATAAAAAGTCGGAAACATTGAGACTTCAGCGTAATGTTCAAGAGTCGATAAATCAACACTATTGTGAGCAAAATATACCGCTTTTAAGAAAGTGCCTAAAGGCCTTGTAAAGCATTGGCGTCGAAACATTAAATAGACTTCTCCTAGTAACCTGTGCAATTTTGCGGTGCTACTTAAAAGGCTTAACACAAGTCATTTACGTCATTAAACCATTATCCAATTATCTCAAATATTTAAGTCGATTCTATGGCTGATATATGTACTTTTTCACATGCATCCCATCCGAATCGTTCCTATTTATGTACAGAGTGAACCATAAAATTCTGTTGACTGTTGATGATGATCAAAACATACCAAACAGGACAGTAGCATATGCATACATACATACATATATACACTTTATTCGGTCGGAGATATGCTCTGGAGACTCTTGACCACAATTAATATTCCCTCTGCTAGGGGATTAATATGTATAGAAGTACATACCTACATATTTATGTATGTACGGTTGTATGTATGTGTGTAGCTTTATTAGATGGTGACATCATTTGGGAGTATTCAATGAACATACATACATACATGATACATATGTAGATATTTGAAAATAAATATATATATACCCCTTTTAACTTAATTTATTTACAAGCACATGTATTTAGTTGTACTATGCACATATACTCACACGTATTTCAACTCAATATGTTGTTCAAAATAATTCAAATGTTTATGTTTAGCGAAGAATAAGTTGACATTGTATGTGTATTTCTGATTCTAAGCTGGGAATTGAACTAGCATATTGAGAAAAATTTATTACAATATCAACAACAGCAAAGTACCGCATGTAAGAAACATAAACATATAAATATAAATATAGACGGCTTTACCATATACGTGATGACAAATATCTATTTATACATATAAATTAATTTATGCTAATGTTTGCTTAACGAAATTTATCTATATGTACACAAATTAATATTAACTCTATTGTTTACATTTAAATAAATGTTTAAGTGCATTTAAGTATTTGATACTATGATGCATTTCTATTTGAATAGTATTGTACTCACCTTAATTTGAGAACTTTCTAATGCGCTTGCAAACTATCTTCGTAATAAACCTGTTTTATTTAACAGTGAGAAATCAAAAGTACTATATACGTATTTTTATCCGAAGCAGCTGATTCACAATAAACAATAATCGAGACTGACTTTATGTTGTTTCGATTTTTAGGCGCTTAATATGAGTGTATATCGACAAAAATGTCATATTATCGTAGAATAATCGATAAAATTGCAACTTTAAAAAGCCTATCGCTAGTATTACTTTAAATACTTTTGGAACGAATAAACTATAATTATCCGACAAAAAATACGAGATTCAACTTTTACAAAAATTCGAATTATTCCGCTCCTAAACAAATTTTTTTTCAAGTCATCCAGTTTAGATATTATATAGGCATGCCATGAATGAAGATCGTACCACTGACCCTGCCAACTTATGAAAAAATGGGTTTCAGAGAAATGCATCCATGAGATAAAGATACATACAACAAACTCAATACAAGTGTATTGGAATTTTTCATTCTACATAAAAAAAATTGTAAATTAAAACATTTAATAGAAACACACTCAATGTACCATTTAATGCTACAAGCTTGATAAGTATAAAATCATCATGACACTATCCGTGTTAGTTTTGCCATTACTTTGGCTAATTTCAATTAGTTTGTTGATGCCATTAACCGACTCGACTCAATCTGGGATTTACATAGATAATGGTAAAGATCAGACAATCATGCAACGCGTCCTCAATGAAGATGATAAACTGGATGTTTCATATGAGATACTGGAGTTCCTAGGCATTGCCGATCGGCCCTTACATCAAAAGAATCATGGCTTATCTCTTAGGAAATCTGCACCTAAGTTCTTGCTTGATGTTTATCACCGTATTACATCCGAAGAAGGCCTAGTTAGTACGGAAAACACAGCTCACAGTCGGTCCAAGCGCGACGCAGAAGAAGGTGAACAGAATTTTATTACAGATCTTGACAAGCGAGCAATAGAGGAGAGTGATATTATAATGACGTTCTTGAACAAGCGTAATCACAATGTGGAAGAAATGCGCCACGAACATGGATGTCGATTGTGGTTTGATACATCCAACATTCCAAGCGACAACTATCTAATGATGGCGGAACTACGAATATACCAGAATTCAAATGAAGGCAAATGGTTGACAACTTATAAAAAATTCACAGTCACAATCTATTTGTTGCGATCGACAGAGTCATCACATAATACGCTTGAGCCCATATCGTCGGTCAATACAACGGGAGATTATGTAGGCTGGCTAGAGCTCAATGTAACGGAAGCCCTACATGGTTGGCTAGTTAATCCAAAAGAGAATCACGGTATTTATATCGGTGCACATGCCGTCAACAAACCAGAACGAGAAATCAAACTCGACGATATTGGCCTAATACATCGTCGAGTTAAAATTGACGATGAATATCAGCCATTTATGATTGGATTCTTCAGAGGACCTGAACTATTAAAATCTTCTTCGCATACTACTCAGAAGAGAACAAAACGCAGCACTCTACATCAGCGCAAGAAGAAGAAATCTGAACAAGTAAATCCATTTGTAGAAAACGCAATTGAAAGCACACGTAGCTGTCAAATGCAAACACTATATATTGACTTTAAAGATCTAGGCTGGCATGATTGGATTATTGCGCCTGATGGATACGGAGCATTCTATTGCAGCGGAGAATGCAATTTTCCACTTAATGCACACATGAATGCCACAAACCACGCAATTGTTCAGACTCTGGTACACTTGCTTGAACCCAAAAAGGTGCCAAAACCATGTTGTGCACCAACTCGACTAGGTGCACTACCTGTCCTATATCATTTAAATGACGAAAATGTCAACCTAAAGAAGTATAGAAATATGATCGTAAAATCTTGTGGGTGCCATTGATTTAAACATACTTATTATAAATAGTCTTATATTTCTTTGTGTATTATTGCGTATTTTAATGAAATTGTCATTTCTATAATCTCATATCTTTTGTAGAAATAAAACAAAATTACTGTAAAGCTTGTACTTTTCTTGTGCACATACTTTTATTTTCAACTATAGTATGTCTTTTAAATTACACCAAATGAAAAGCTTTTAACTTTTCTTGAAATGAAATTATAGTGTGGTGTTGCAGTTTTATTTTGTATTTTCCACACTTTGCAATCTCGTTGCATTCATGCCATATTTGTGCTCAATATAAACTAAAATAGCATTTAATAAAAATAAAGTATTTTATATATGAATGTATTTAGTGGTGTCGAAAGGCAAACAATTCCATTATTAGTTTTCCAGCCCTTTTATCAATAAGCGATGAAACAAGGCGACCATCAAAGTTGGGTATATTCATTTTGAAAGCAGCACACGAGTTCCTTTAATAAAATTCAAATTTGATCGATAAACAATTTATTTGAAACAATAAAAAAAGAAAGAAAGTCATTACGTAACTAAATATTTACAGAATAAAAATATAAGATGCGCCACATTTATTATATTAAATAAAAATAAAGAAAGGGGATGCTTGAGGTTGAGGTTTACATATATCGTAAACGTGCGTAAATAAATGTTATTATCAATGTAGGCCGCAATTTGCAAAGAAAAACAAAAAACGAGGACGAAAGCTAGCTTCGACATGCCGAAGGTTCTATACCCTTGCAGGTTTTTATATCATTCCATTACTAGTTATATATAATGGTGCAGAATTGATAGAGATTGTGTATAGTCAATATTATGTCTAACTTTGATGGGCTCAGTGCCCATTAAGTTATTTATAAAATCAAAACTGGTATTCATACAAAAAACTTAATTTTTGCCGATTGTTCCTATGGCAGCTATATGTTGTGGAGGTCCGATTTTGATTGAATTTTATACTCACATTGAATATATAGAAAAAAATCCGATGTAGTAAATTAGAAATTTCTTGACAAATTACAAAAATCAGCCGCAGCGCACGATATTTCGTTTCGACTTATTTGTGTGCCAAGTCTTATCAAGATAGCTCAAACCCAGAGAGACTGTTGGCATTTTATTAGATAGACAGATTAACGGACAGACAGACCTTCTGCAAGTCTATAAAAATGTGTCCAAAGTTATGATTTTATTATACATTCTTATCTTAATTTAATTTAAAAGTAATACCAAGGAAATAACTTACAAAACTTCGTGAATTGGAATTTTGTTCCTAAAATATTCCATAAAGATAAGATCGTCATTTTGTATTATCGCTCTGCTGATGCTCAGCATTAGATCCGGTTTTTTTGAATATAAAATAATGTATATATGTCTGGTTGGCGACGCAATCGGACGAATAAACTTTCCAATGACATTTTCCATAAATGTTTTATCACAGTTTTGGTAAAACTGATCAGAACATTTTTCTGTGTAAAGTAAAAAATGGTTTTTTTCAAAGACACTTGTTGCGAGTGCCAAATTAATTGGATTATGCATATGCACCATGAAGTATAAATTTACACGATGTAAATATGAGCTCGCCAGTTTCAATGTCGGCTGCTTTCCGTTAAGTTGATCACTTCTAATGTTTACGACGGTCTCTTCAAGATTTAAAATTTCATTTAGTGCTTCGAGCAGAAAACGATATTGTTTTAAAATAGTTGAATTATCTTTGAATTTTCCTAATTTTCCGCAGTAAATCAAAAAATTTTGGAAGATTCTGAAAAACTGTTGACGTATCCCCATCACCATTCGCAGTGTCCACTTTGGACAACGCATCGCAATCCACTCGTCAATAAAAAAATGTATAGCCATGTTATCACGTACTTGTACATCCTGAATATTTGCAATTTTCCCTAGTTTCAAATTGATGCTCCCTGTAAAAAAACAAAACGTATTGAAGAGTTAAGTGACTAGGCTATAAACAAGTAACGAAAGCAATAGGCGAGAATGCCTGTCTGTAATTAAAAAAAAACTAATACAAATATTTTACCACACTTAATATTTAAAAAAGATAATTCTGAAAGCTGTCATCTATATACAGCACAATTTCAATGATCAAATGATGATTACAATAATGAAAAATTACCCTCGAAACACAAAAGTACCTTTAAATAAAACAATTCACGCTCAAATAACAAAACGTTCTGAGTGATTTTATATATGACACATATGACACCGTAGAGCATTGATAAAATAGGTCGATAGGTTATATATACGATATATTGTAATAAATATATGCGATAAGGTTTATGAATATACAATGCTTCGTTAAAAAACGCAGAGACTAGTTTTCAGACTGACAGATAATTCATGTGGGTTTTTATTAAGAGTATACACGCTTTATCTTTATTTGTATACCTTCTTATAGCTGTCTCGACATATCATTCTTGTATTTAAACAATAACACAGATATTAATTACCAAAATATCAAAATCAATTCATACTTACCACAAAATAACGCTACTGTTAACGGAGCAACAACAGTTGCATATTTAATGTTGTGTTTTTCTATGTTGTATACGATCCACTGCGAAATTTGTTGAGAAGAATCATTGAATGGTTCCAACAAATTGTGAATCATTGTTGTGGGATGCAGATACATATTTCCAGAGTATGCCGATCTAAAATCATTTCGATCGTTGCCAACAAAGCATATATTGGGGTACATACCAGCTGTTAATGCGGCTTTCACTATTGGCCAGTTGTCTGACATACGATTAGAGTTTTGTATATCAAATGGTTCTTGTTTATGCAGCAAGTTAGCAGCGCTTAAGGAACTGACTATTTTAGACCGAGTGTTTGTTAATTGTTCCATTAAACAGTTTAGCACGAAGTCATACTCATCAGTAAGGACCAGATCGGAGATATTTTTTGTAAATCGTTCTTGCCATGCTTGAAAGACACGCACAAAAATGAAGTGATCTGAAAACTGATCATCTGAGCTGATACGAGCATGTTTGCGTTTCGTACTATTTAGGCCGTCACTCCATAAATTTAAATCTTTAGTGATCAAACTATACAGAGGATCTGCTGTAGTCAAGGCACTCGCAATTGTTAAAATAGGATCCAAACATTGAAGGAAAATTGAGAAAACCAATGTTCGCCCGAGCTGACATGCCACAGGTATATCTATCAAGCAACGGCCTAGCCAAGTAACCTTTTCAAATTCATCTAAAACATCAATCTTTTTCAGGAACTGCACAGTCTGGTGCACATTTGCAGCTGGTGGGGGGAACATGGTATTCATTACATATTCACTGATAGGCGTATCTGGCGATAACAGTTTTGCATATAAACAAATTTTGTCTAAGTGCATCGTTTGTAATCCAGGTCTGCTAGTATCATTTAACTTATTAAATGTGTCTTTGGACATCAACCTAAAACATTCCATGGGCATGTCTAAAAATATAAATGAACAATAAACATGGAATTGTGTCAAGGTATTATTATTATTATCACCCACCTGAATTTAAAAGCAATTGCCTTCTCCACAGGCTATCCTTAGATAACCATTCAAACTCATCTTCAGAAGTACAAGAAAAAGCGGAGTTAGTCGTTTTTCTTTTACGAACTGTGTCTATCAAGTATTTAAAGGAAACGTCGAGTGGCAAAGACTCTATAATGTCAGTGGTCAAAACAACCTTAGCGTTGCCAGCACAACTGCAAAGCAATGAGTTTAAGTATTCAAGTTCCATGTGTTCGTACAACAAATATATTGCCATGTTTCCCAAGTGATCAGTTAAAAAGTGGGTTAGAAGGATATAGTTTAATTTAACTATATGAAAATACGATGGCAAAATTATCAATATATTTCCTGAAAAAAAGAAAATGTTTGAATAAAATGTAAATAACGTATATTCATGAGCAATCAATATGTGTATTCCATGGGGTTTTCGAAATATCTGCATAAGATTATTATACTCCTGCAGAAGTTTTATTAATTTTGACCAGAAGCATGCAAGGCACCTAAGGATACATCTTCGATAACTCGCTGCCAATCACTTGAATAAGCCACTGTACTAATTAGTATACCGTTTTTTATACAATTTTTAATGGTGCAATTGAAAACAGGGCAAAGTGAAGTTAAAAAGTTATAAGTAATTATTAAAGGGATTAATAAATTTATGGAAATAATGTGAATGGACGAACCTATAGCATATTCCAGGGACCGAAAAAATAACTCATAAAAATAAAAATCAAAAAAAAATGATTATGTGCTGAGTTTCATTTTTTTCGTTCAAAAACTAATGATTATTTGATGAGTGAAAAAAACTTTGATTGCAGAATAATGATTATTTGTTGAGCGTTATTTTTTCGATCAAAAATATCGCTCAAACTAAGATTACACCTCTTATAACAAAGATATTATACAATTTTGATGCAGACTTCTAAACTGCTCCAAGTGGTATCCTTTTCAATTATTTTTAGGTCATTTGACCATTGGTTTTTCCTTAATAAAACAAGAGCCAAAATCATCGACCGAAACAATAAGATTTACCGGTCTGAGTTCAAAGGCATACAAAACGTGGCCAATTTAAATATTTTCTGATCTAAATATGCCGGCAATTTTCCAGAAATGTAATGGAATAGCTTTTTACGCCACGCAAAAACTACAGATACCATATCAAATCTGTTATTTCATATAGACGACTTTTAAAAACTCTGATTATATCTCAAACTCAGGGCTCAAAATTATGTTGTCGGAAAAAAATGACTAAAAATTATAGCATAAAATGTAATCAAATGGGGTTTCCTAGTTAAAATCAAAGACCAAAGAGATTAAAAATAATTAAAATGAATACCGTTAAAAACTTCTTTGAAAGAGGAATAATCCCAATTTGAGCTGTTCTATAAACCGAAAAAAATAACGCTCAACAAATAATCGTTTTTTTGGAATTATTTTTTGAGCGGAAAAATAAAAATAATGAAATTTGGGATCACCTCGGATTTGCCAAGAGTAGGCCCGTAGAAACTTCCTTGTGCAATTCTTTTTCTTATCCGACCTTCTAAGTGGATGATTTTTTCATTTAAAAAAAAACAAATAATCATTATTTTCGGTCTTTGGCATATTCACGCCTGCGAACTATGCATATAATTCCCATGACTCTGCCGCAAGCAAAATTTCAATGCTAACTTTCATAACCTAGTACATATGTAAGTACTCAGGAACATATTGGTGTTTAACGTCTCGAATGAATACCATAACGAAAAAATGGTTTAGAGAAATGTCTTTTCGATATTAAGCGAGAAGAAGGCTACCTTCGGCATGCCAAAGGTTCTATATTATATCCTCTGATTGTTCCCTTACTAGTGATATTTAGTGGTTCACAATATTATGTCTAACTTTGATTGGCACTGATAAGTTCAGTAATTTCTAAAATCAGTACTGGTCATCATACAAAAACCTTTATTTTGGCCGATTGTTCCTAGGCCAGCTATGTTATAGTGGTGCGATTTTTATGAAGTTTTATATAATGCATATATGTGTATATAGAAAAAGTCCGATGAAATAAATTTGGTTGCAATATCTTAACAAATAGCAAAAGTCAGCCGATAGTTTGCATGGCAGCTATACGATATATCGGTCTGATACGGCTCGTTGTATACTTAAACACAGTGTACAGCGATAAAAAGCATGTATACCACGTTTTATCAAGATAGCTTTAAGACTCAGAGACTAGTTTGCGTTGCAACAGACGGACACACGGATTCAGAATCTAAAGGGTGATTTTTTAGCCATTATCTTTTTGGCAACACTGGTTTAAAAAGCTGATGCACGTTTCGTGTTTTGTATCACTGTCAAACATCTTCAGCTTGGTCTATAATTTAACCACGAATCGTCTTACAAACGAACAACGCTTGCAAATTATTAAATTTTATTATCAAAATGCGTGCTCTGTTAAGAAAGTTCATCACGCGCTTCTTCCATTTTATGGTAAGTTTAATCGACCACTGAAGCGGCTATTCGGGCTATTGTGACTAAATTTCGCAACAAATTTACATTGCTGGACATTAAACCAGAAACACGCTTACATAGAGTGCGAACTGAAGAGCGTGGTGAGCGCTACAGTGAGATGATATCAAACTTTTTCTTTTCCAATATGCAAGAGCTTGACTTGCATGACATGTGGTTTCAACAAAACGGTTCGAACGTCGGCGAGTGCAGACGTGTTTCTTTTTTAGCTTCGAATAGCAAGTTCTAAAACTACAACAGTATAGCGAAAGTTAAACACAAAGTGCAAAGTGCAGTTCGCACAACTAACAATTATTGACTATAGTAATTATTTACTAAAATAAATAATTATTCCATATTGTTCTGGTAATTGTTATATTTGGACTTAGAACAATGAATCAAAACGACATACGCACTCAGCGACAATGTGAACAAGACGAGCGCCGGCTCTCTTTACAACGCAACAATGCATACTTTTCTTTCGTCTCGCCGCAAATCGATGATCGAGCACTTTTGCCCTCAGCGAACGACAGACCGCGTTCTTGCTCTCCCTCTCTGCCTGCTTCGGCCCACAAGTCGTGGAGCGAAGAGACCGCCTCTCCTATCCCGCTCCCCTCGCAGCGCCAAACGACCATTCCGGGTTACTGTAACACTGCAATAACAAGTGCAGTGACCTCCCTAGCAACTGTCACTGCTACCACAACAACAACCTCGTCAGCGGACCAACTAATTATTGCTGTGCCAACTGTAAATAAGACAGCAACACCGACCATTGGCAACAACAATAATGCACGCAAAGAAGAACCAAAACAAAAGCAGAAGACAACTTCGGCTGTGCAGACTGGCATGGATCGCTACATCCAAATCAAGAGAAAACTCAGCCCGCAAAACAATAAGGCGGGTAATCAACCCAAAATTAATCGAGCCAACAACAGCGGCAATGAAAACTCTGCAGTAAACAATTCAAACCGATATGCTATCTTGGCTGATGCTGCTACTGAACAACCCAACGAAACAACGGTAGGGGAACCAAAAAAGACCAGGCCTCCACCTATATTCATACGAGAACAGAGTACAAACGCACTTGTAAATAAACTCGTTGCATTGGTTGGTGACAGCAAATTCCACATTATCCCGCTCAAAAAAGGAAATATTCATGAAACAAAACTACAGATTCAAACAGAAGCAGACCACCGTATAGTGACTAAATACCTAAATGAAGCTGGTAAAAACTACTACACCTACCAATTAAAAAGTTGCAAAGGGCTACAGGTAGTACCATAAGCCAAGGAAAAATAAAGAGAAGCTGTCTCTTCTGGCAAAGAAGGTATTTTTCGGTCACTGCTAGCATTCCGATTGAGTTCTGGAAACCAAAATTTAAAGCAACATTTGAAATCGACACCACGAAATTGTACTCTGATTAGCAAAACAGTAAAGAATGAAATTATCGATATTATCGGCCAAGTCATTCGCTGCAAGATTGTCGAAAAAGTTAAGAGAGCGAAATATTTGTTCATCATTTGTGATAAAACAACGGACGCAAGTCACATAATTTAAATGACGCTATGTTGATGTAGTGGATTTTGTCGTGCGAGAGGATTTTCTCGGGTTCATCCACTTAAGATGGACTGATTCCAAACCTACGCACAAAAGTTACCGTTGAGGAAATAGTGAATGCTGCAAGAACGTACAAAGCAGATTTAATAAGCTGCAATGATACAGAGCTGAAATCAAAAATAACCCTTTGGCACCAGCACTGCAAAACATCTTCATTTCTACAAGCACAAACAGCGATTGATGCTTTAAAAAGAATAGACACAAATAATTACGGATCGTTTTTTCCGAATGTTGCTACACTGCTTCAATTATATGCAACAATACCAGTGACTTCAGCAACAGCGTTCTTTTTCAGCGCTCAAAAGACTGAATACATTCCTAAGAGTCCACATGTCTGAAAATCGACTCAACGGTTTGGCTTTGGGATACACACATAAAGATGTGAAAATCTCCAGTGATGAAGTTGTGGATCTTTTCGCTAAACTTAAACCTCGACGACTTGCAACGTTGGATTGGTCATTTAAAGAATGAACGAGCGAAAAAATGTTACTGGTTTATAGTATTTAAATTGATAAAATGGCACTGTTATAGTGTTTAAATAAATATTGTTTAATTAAAAATTAGCTCTCCATCTATAAAAAAAAAAGAATAAAGTGGTACTGATTTTCATTTTTCTTGCAAACATCGATTTATAGAAAACTTCCCAGCCCCCCCTCATATCAAATCCTAGATCCACCACTGCTGACCAGATAATGTATAAGAATCTCATCATGTCCTTAAACTTTTATATACTGTAATTTTTTTGGGAAAAATATTTGGGGACAACATTTTTAGACCCGCTACCCATAGGGTAGAAGGGTTTATAACTTTGGGTAAAGATGAAGCTTTGCATGTAATTTTCTTGCGTTCGGATAATTAACATAGAAGTTATATAAGAATAAATTTTGAAGAGGTAATGTCTCTGCAGGTTAGGCATGCCTTTACGTATTTTTGGACGTGAAAGAAGCGTTTGTTAGGGTGTGGCACGAAGGTCTGTTATACAAGATGAAAGATCTCCCCCCTGCACCCTATTATGCCATCCTCAGCTCCTTTATTGCCGATCGGACCTTCGATGTTACATTACGGACTCTCGATGTAGCCTGGTACATATTTATGCAGGGGTTCCACAAGGAAGTGTGGTTCGACCCTTCTTGTATACCCTGTACACTCCAGACAAGCCAACAACCCGTTAACAACACCGATGAAGCCTCCCCTGCTCAGCTGTTCCTGGGCACTTACTCTGATGACATCGCCATGCTTGCGTCCCACTCATCTTTGCAAATTGCCTCTAATGCAGTTCAGGAATGGCTGCATGCAATTGAGCGATGGACTGCCAAAACGAACATTAACTGCTCTAAGTCGGCCTGTGTCACATTTACCCTGCGACCCCAAACTTGCCTAGGTTTTTTTTTTGACGGAAATGTCATCAACTGTCACTGCTAACTCGGAGTTCACCTCGATCGGACGTTGACTTGGAAGTTAGAGCCAAATCTTCTTGAAAACTTAAAAAGCTCGACTGGCTCTTCCATTCCAGCAAACTCCAAATGGCAACTAGGGCTCTCTTAATTAAAGCCATTTTAGCTCCAACACTGAACTACGCCATCCAAGTGGGAAACTGACTCTTAAAGTCAGCTCTATAGGCTAAGAGTCATACAATCGTCTACCCTGGTATGTGAGCAATCGAATCATTGAAAGGGACTTAAAAGTTGTCCCATTGGGAGACCAAATCATCTTCCACAGCAGCCCCTTTCCCTCCGACGTCTGAAGAGAATACATCCAATGAACTCCTTACCCGTAGGATAATCCCTCAATTTGTGCATTTGTATATACTGTTATTAAGGCACATTATCCATAATATTAATTTTAAGTTACACATTAGGTTAAGTTCAGAAGGAACTGAACGATTGCTGACAATTATAAAAATAAATAATAATAATTAAAAAAAAAAGAATTACTGTTTTTTAAACCGCTCCCTAAAGTATGCAACACAAAATACGCTGAAAACAAGTTATATATTAAAGTAATCTTTTTGGTCAGGCGGGGAGCTGGTACATCACAGTCGAGCACACTTAACTGTAACGTTCGTGCTTGTTTGAAACAATTTCGTACTGATAATTCGAAAACGGCACAGAACAGACATATGTATATCACTGATCATAATTGATTGTACATACATATGTACAAACATATATTAAATTTTTAGTTTATTAACTTACTTTAATATGTCATTATGAAATTGGTTGTAAAGTTATTTTGGTTTTTATAGGGACAGAGGCCAATGAAAAAGGTCTGACAATCAACTACAAATGGATATGTTAAAATAGCGCCATCGGCAATTCAAACTATTTTACATGTAATATACAAAGTTTATTTAATTTATTGAAAAACATAAAATCAAAAGATGTTAGCTTAGAGATAACTATGTGCGCTGCACTGCAGTAGGAATTTCTTCGATGTCCCTTAATTGCTTTAAAATGTCCGGTTTTTTTTTCACCTTATCTAGTTGATCCTTGTCTAATGTGTTGGCGCTACCGGCTTCTATTTTGTTTTCAATTAGCTCGATTTCTCGAATCTTTTTTCGAAGCTTTTTAATTTGTTTTGAGATGTTTATATCATGGACATCCGTCAGAGTAAGTGCATCGTCTAGGGATTTAGTTATCAAAGCTACTTGGGGTTCTTGAGCAGGCTCGATTTGCTTATTTGGTTTAGAATTGCCAGAATCGCAAGATTTTGTTTTTGGGATTGAATCCTTCTCGTTCTTCTCCACCTTCTTTACCTTCAACTTCTCTTTCTTTTCACGAGCTTTTTTGATTTCAGCTGCTATAACGGGACACATGCCCGGAGGCACACCAGTTTGTCTCTGTGAAACAAACTGTTTGCCTTTACTTTCATATAAAGGCACTTCTTCCTGGGGTACGTAACCATCTTTCACTCGACGTTCTTTGCGCCATGTACCATCTGGACGCTTTGTTGCCGGGATAAATTTGCCTTTACTGCTCTCCAAATATGTGCTCATCTTCGTAAAATACAAGCAAATTCTTGTCTTGATTAGAAATAATGTTTACTATGAATGCCCAACATATCGATATACGTATAGAGATGGACCAACATGCATACTCAACATATGTGTAATGTGTAAGGCACTAAATGAATTAATCGATTAATTATCCAAAATAGATTTGTGCATTTCACACGTGACGATATAATGCACTAAATGAATTAATCGATTAAATATCTAAATTACTTTTGTGCACACGTGACGATCTTCTCTTCGCACTCAAAACGTAAGTTGTCGTTGCTTGCAAACACTGAAAACTCATTGTGACGTTACGTTTTTCTGGAATGCAGGAAATTAATGGAATACACAGAAATTTGCTCTGTCAGCATCAACATTCGAGTCGAATGAGCAAAATAATGTAAAGTAATAAAGGAAAGGTTGTCCTTCGATAGAAAAATAATAGGTATCCTGTTGTCATCTTATTGAATTTATTTTATTTTTTTTTCAAAAATGTTGGACCTATGCACTTTTGAAGTTTGGGATAAGTTGCCAGAAACCATCTTGAGGAAAACAGGAATGTTGTGTACAAATTTCATAAAATTCTATCCAGCCGTTTAGGCGTCTATAGAAAACAAACACACATTCATTTCTCTTTATGAGGTTAAAGTGAGAAAAAGTTGATAAAATTTCGGTTTTGTTTTTGAATGTTCATTACGCATAGGTTTCGGAGATAAGCGATGATCTTTTCAGGAAAGAACAAACATTTTCAAATCAGTATACTACAAAAATCTGAAATCTTGTATTTCTAAACCCCAATTTTCGTACAGTTTTTTGTAAGCCGCCGTTAAGAATTCCTTTAATAAAATAATTGTTAAAGGTATCGCATAAAAAGCAAATATAGCCCTAAAAATAGTAATATTGTATGTATTCATTGTTTTACAATATTTGTTTAAATGTGACTGATTTACGCATAAAGCCTGAAGAAACTTTCCCTTTATAAAAATTAAATTTTTTAGATGTCGATAGACACGCCCACAGCCCATGCAAATCGATAAACTGGGAAAAACCTTCTATGTTAATTATCCGATCGCAAGGAAATAAGAAAACAATTTATGCATTAACATGTATTTTGACCATTTTAGCCTGAATCCGAAGTCAATTACACTGCATGTCTAAGTTTCAACTCAACCTCAAAAAAATCGAAAAATGTTTGAAGCCCCAAAAAATAATGGGAGGTCACGATCGGATCATGCAATATATGTTTCTATATGTTTTCTGACCTTCCGAATCCGAATCCAATGTCCAATGAACATCACCCTAACCTACAAATTTTTAAATAACTTCCAAAATATTGAATTTTTACACGGACAGACAGACAGACATGACTAGATCGACTCGTGTGTTGATGCTTATTATATATATATAGTTGTGGGGTCTGCCAAGCCTCCTTGGGATTATACTATTTTTGGTGTCCCCTAAATATTTTAAAGATGATCCTTTCGTAAGGATATTTTGCCGTAACCGTTGCCTTAACCGTCAATTGCCGTCTCTTCTTTCGACGTCTTATCTTAACCATGTTTTCCGATAGAATTACAAGACTGGGCCTGGTTACGCGTCGCAATATAAATTATGATAAACATCGATTGACTGAACAATGGGATACTCTTCGACCTAAGTTGCTGTAAAAAGTATCTTACTGTATGATACTCTCTAACCTTTTATAGAAATAATAAATGCAAAGCCATAACTTCTTCCCCTTAGATGTTATGCTTGTACTTTTTTGAATAATTTCTGTGTTTATTGTGTTATTTGGCAGAAGCGTAGATACTTCCATCAGAGTCAGAGTTGTATCTTTTTTAAAGGGCGATTTTTTAGCTATTATCTTTTTGGCAACTCTGGTTTAAACAGCTGATGCACGTTTCGTGCTTTGTATCACTGTCAAACATCTTAAGTTTTGTCTCTAATTTAACCATGAATCGTCTTACAAACGAACAGCGCTTGCATATTATTGAATTTGATTATCAAAATGCGTGCTCTGTTAAGAAAGTTTATCGGCCACTTCTTCCATTTTATGGTCAGTTTAATCGACCACTGAAGCGGCTTTTCGAGCTATTGTGACAAAATTTCGCAACAAATTTACATTGTTGGACTTTAAACCACCAACACGCTTACATAGAGTGCGAACTGAAGAAAACAGACAACCTGTATCGGACAGTGTTAATGATGAGCATCAATTACACAGCCCAGATCAAGATTCTATATCTTTTTGGGGCTATTCTAAAGTTTTTCAGTTTTGTGAGGTTATGTTGAAGTCCAGACGTGATGGCGAAATTCTGACATCGGATTCAGATTTACCGACCGAAAATACATATATGTAACTGCATATGCCGCTTACCTAGATCATGAAACTTTTTTTTTTTTGTGGGGCTGTGTTATCGATGCGTCGCCGTTGGTGAGCGTGGTGAACGCTACTGTGAGATGATATCAAACTTTTTCTTTCCCAATATGCAAGAGCTTGACTTGCATGACATGTGGATTCAACAAAACGGTGCCACATGCCACACAGCATGCGTAACAATGGACTTATTTAGAGGCGAGTTCGGTGAACATTTTATGTCACGTTCGGGACCGGTCAATTGGCCGCCTCGATCGTGCTATTTAACGCCTTTAGACTATTTTTTGTGGGGCTATGTTAAATCTAATGTCTATACAGACAAGCCCGCTTCAATTGACGCATTGGAGGATAAATTCATAACGGCCGAAATGTTGGAAAGAGTATGCCAAAATTGGACTAAGCGGATGGAGCATTTGAGTCGCAGTCACGGTCAACATTTGCATGAAATAATCTTCAGACATTAAATTATATGGACCGTACTATCGATTCAAATAAAGATTTCGGTAAAGGTTAATTAGCTGCATGCGTCACCGATTTTGTTTAAATTTTTTTTACTGATAGGGCTATATTTATCATGATTTTAGGTGAAAGAATTATTTGGCGGTCGCTTCTAGTTTTTTTTTAATTGAATTTTGAAAATAATTAAATTTACATGTATTTTGTTGTTGCATTTTTATGCAAGGCGCCAGTCTGCCTGCAACATTTTGTGACGGTACAGTGTCCAACAAACCGATTCATTTGAAATGAAAACTGAGCATGCAAGAAAATTCAAAGTGTTTAGAAAAATAGCGCGCTGAAGGCAAAAAATTTTTGAAAAAATAAAATCGCGCGCGCGATTTTATTTTTCAAAATTTTTGCCTGCGGCGCAATATTCTTCAACAACAATATTTTTTTTCACACCACATATATGTTATTTTGGCAGCATATTGAGTTACGTTGGCGTCAGTCTGCCGACCAACGAATTATAGTTGCAGGCTCCGAAACTCTCACCCAATATGCAACTCATAAAATAAAACATTATTGTGTCTAAATAACATTTCGTTTCAAATAAATCGCTTGTAGGCCACTGTGCGCATCATTGTGACGTTTTACTCAGAATTGGCCAACAACAAAATACATGTAAATTTAATTATTTTCAAAATTCAATTAAAAAAAAACTAGAAGCGACCGCCAAATAATTCTTTCACCTAAAATCATGATAAATATAGCCCTATCAGTAAAAAAAATTTAAACAAAATCGGTGACGCATGCAGCTAATTAACCTTTACCAAGATTTCATACATTTCTATAAATTGTATGTTTCTTTTTTAAAAAACTTTCCTATAGCCTCTAAAAAATCACCCTTTACGTACGAATTGAAAAACTAATGGATTTCCGTGGTTAAGTGGTGTAACAATTTACAACAACCTTCGTGACAAATTTGGTTTCATTACCTCTTATAATTGCTGAAATATCGACTTTCAAAAGGACAGACAGACAGACGGACATTGCTCAATCGACTCGGCTCATGATTCTGAGCAAAAATATATATACTTTATGAGGTCTCCGACGCCACCTTTTGCCTGTTACATACATTTGCACAAACTTAGTACACTCTTTGTTGGGCCTTTTCAATGGTCGAAGAGTATAAAAAGGTTGCATACTTATCGGGTCATAGATGTCTTGTAAGGTGTTTACAAAACTTATGGTTAAGATAAATGTATATACCAAACCAAACGAACGAGAAAATTCTTTTAAATCTTGATTATGTCTCAAAAACTTGAATTTCCGTGTTTGTTCTTAGCGATCTTTAGATTTGGCAATAACTTAATATGTGGCATGTCCAGATCCAGGAATTCAATGACCAACATTCTTTGTTTTCATATTGTTGTTTGGTTTTACTTAACCAAGTGATTTGCAATAGATAAAATCACTTCCTAAAATTTCTTGAATAGTTTTTGATCACAACGAAAGTTGTTTTGTTAAAAAAGTGACCGATCCAAAAAAATATATTTCAGTTTTTGCATTGTGCATAGAAGAATTACATTCTTTTTTCATTTTTGAAACACGTATAGATTGATAAAATAAAAAAAATGGTATTATGAATGAATATGTTTAGTTTTTATGTATTAAGGTGTGTCTTTAGGTAAATCATACATACCTGTTGAGAAACATGAATTTGAAAATAAAAGATACAATATATCTATTAGTACATTATAGTCAACAAATTCCAATTTGCAGTGTTTTGAAGGATAATCATGCACAGCGTAGTTCTTAAGTATGTCAATGCACTGAGGATTCTCCTTTAAATTTGCAATAGTTAAGGCATTTTCATGTTGATTGTCTATAACGAATGGATCGGCACCCATACAAAGCAATAATCGTAGATGTTCTACGTTTCCTAGCTGTGAGGCAATAAAAGCAGCAGTTTTTCCAGTTAATGAATGTTGATAGTTCACTGGAACTAGTTCGCTGGTGATCGCGTACAGAAGTGGACGAAATGCCACATCGTTTGCAATCTCTTCGTAGGCCTGCAGGCAATCGTCAATCTGTGCATGCCGATATATTTTAGATCTTTGAGATATATTCTTAAAGCCATCCGGATTCTTATACATTTCTGACAGTTTTATATAGTTTTGGATGTCTTCGATATATGATATATGAGAAACCAATTGACTGGTTTGTTCCAAGCAGAATTCAGTTCCTTCGCCAAAGAAAGCAAAAATCAGATTCGAGTCGTAATTTTGAGCTAGTAATACTATCTTTATATACTGATTGATAGCTAATGACTTTTTCAGTTCGAGTAATAAGATGTCAGTGTATGGTTCGTGCAAGTACACGTCGCTAACAACAATGTGACTTATATGATTTAAATTATAGGCTTTCTTATAAAGAGATCGAAGAAAATAAGTTGGTGTAGTGTATATAACATGCGTCTCGGAACTAATGAAACTCTTTTGTGACACCTGCAGTCCGACAGTTTTTCCAACATTTTCACCCAATTTGTAAGCTAAACGCTCACTATTATACGTTGCTATAATGTTTTCTCTTTCAATGCAAACAATTTTCAAGTTACAGTATCTATTTTCAGCCTCGTTTAAGATTATAGTTGGTACAAGCAACGATTTATCGTTGGAGAGATTGGCTTGGAACAAAGTCACTCGGTGTGCATGAATAGATTCCAGTAGATCACTCTGATTTGGAAATATGGAACTTCTTGGTCTTTCCAATAATGACAAGTGCAATGATTTTGTTTTGATATCGATATTAAGTGATTGTTGATTAGGGTATACATTGCAGATACTTTGCTCAGTCATTTGCAGCCTATCGTTATCATCAAGAATTGCATCAGACAGAACATTTCTCATTTTAATTATAGTTGCATGACACAATGTCAGAACTTTGGGCTCAACAAAGTAGTGCTTGCATGACTGCTTGAAAACCTTTACACATTCTTGAAGTCCACTTATTAATATGATACGTAAACCATAGGCGCGTGCATATTCTACTATAATTTCAAGTTCAGCAGATCGGAAAGTGCACGCAAATCGTTGACAACAACGTTGACCAACAATAAAATACAGCAATTGCTGAGGAATAAAACTCCCTCGTACAACCTTGTTCATAACTTAAAAATCAAATACAATTTTAAAACAGGCTTGACTTATGAATGACAAGACTTGCCGTTACAGTTTAACTAAAAACATAATTTACTTGAAACAGTGGAATGGAACATAGAAAATCCAGAAAAAAAAGGTAGCTTCGGCATGATGAAGGTTTTATAACTTTGAAGCACTAAGTATCGACCAAATTGAGTACTACCACTAAGCATCGAACATATAGAGTACTCAAACAGCGGAATCTACTCATCTAACGCAATGCGGAGACTGGGACCCCCGAAGGCGAAGTGTGTCACGCGTGAGCGATGGGCTCTCTTCGTTAGAACGCACATCGGCAGCAAGTCAGTCGTACAACGACAGCGGAACGATGAGCACGGGTGCGATTCTTTGCGCTGTGCGATCGTTTCGTTGTGTGCGTATATGCATGCACAAGCTAGCATATGAATGTATGCGTAGCTTGTGAAGTTCGACAACAGGCAATGCTTCGGCCAGCGCGCTGGCAGCCTGAAGTCAATTTTCTGTTTCGGCGTCGAGAGCCAAGAGACTGAAGCACAGTGGGCGAAAATGGTTATCTTGCTGTTTGTAGGTTTGGGATGTAAATCTTTTGTTTGTTCTTTTCACATAGAGGTTTTGGCGTTTCCCAAGTCTGTTTATTGTTTTACAATATTTTTTTCAAACTGTCTGATTTAGGACTAAATACAAATAAAAGAAACTCTCAGTAAAGCACACAATAATTTATTTTAGTAATTTAGTGTTTATTTTAGCTTAATTTTGATAAATACTACATGTGTAAATTAGATGATTCTCATATTAATTTTATAATGTTCACCTTGTAATATAAGTCCTATTCCGTCACAAGAATTGCGTCATTGTTATTTAGCTAGATAAATATTTTGACCATTGTATAAAAATAAATCGTTTGTTTTAAGCATTTCTTATTTGATAATAAAAATACATTAATGTATTTCATTCCCCATTGAATTATTATTTTGCTAATATTATTTTTGATTTTAGGGAGCAGTGTCGTAGCTTTCACTATTTAAAGAAGAAGAAGAAGAAAGCTACAGTCGACTGTGATGTACCCGCTACCCACCTGACCGAGAGAGAGGATTTCTTATATATACATATATGTTTAGCGTATTTTGTATTGCATACTTTGCTTTTAAATTATTTCTAAAATAACTTCAGTAAAGGTTAAATAACTGCATGCGTCACCGATTTTGTTTAAATTTTTTTTACTGATAGGGCTATATTTATCATGATTTTAGGTGAAAGAATTATTTGGCCGTCGCTTCTAAATTTTTTTTAATTGAATTTTGAAAATAATTAAATTTACATGTATTTTGTTGTTGGCCAATTCTGAGTAAAACGTCACAATGATGCGCACAGTGACCTACAAGCGATTTATTTGAAACGAAATGTTATTTAGACACAATAATGTTTTATTTTATGAGTTGCATATTGGGTGAGAGATTCGGCGCCTGCAACTACAACTCGTTGGTCGGCAGACTGACGCCAACGTAGATGTTTAATAACTCAATATGCTGCCAAAATAACATATAAGTGCTGTCAAAAAAAATATTTTTGTTGAAGAATAGGGCGCCGCAAGCAAAAATTTTTTTTTAAATTTGCACGCAGAATTAAGGAATTAGCTTTTATAGTCTCTCAGATCATTCGAAAAAAAAAGACAGACGGACGGGAATGGGTCTATCGACTCGGCTGTTGATGCTTATTAAGAATATATGTATATATTGTAGTTTTTGGGGTCTGCCACGTCTCCTGCCTGAAAGTCATAAAGCCCTTCTATCCATATGACATAAAGCCACCAAATTTGGTATCCCTAAACAAACAATCGGACAGAAAGACTGACAATAAAACGAAAATAGATTAACCAACTTCAAGAACAGGTAGTTGCCTGAAAAGGGCTAATGTGCTCAAAATTTAATAAATTCCATTGATTCCGAATCCCAGAGCAGACAAATTTAATAGCTTTAAAAATTATTTTAGGAAAAAATAAATTTTGTAAAACTTTCCAGCGAATATATCCTATATCTGCAATTGAAATAATCAGTCGAAATTATGTGTTTTGTATAAAAGACCAGTATTCCCTTTCTAAATAACTCTACTTAGCTTTGCCTTGAAAAATTTAACAATAACCTGTGCATACTTTTTCCATTTTATTAACATAAAAAACTTTCAGTATATCATACTTTCTTTCTAGCTAACCAAAATAAAGGGTGATTTTTTAAGAGCTAAAGAAAAGTTTTTCAAAAAATAAACACATAAAATTCAGAGAAATGCATGAAATCTTTATTTGAGTCGATAGAACGGTCCATATAATTTAATGTTTGCATATTATTTCATTTGAGCGTGATTATTTCATTTGAGTTGACCGTGACTGCGCTTCAAATGGTCCATCAGCTTAGTCCAATTTTGGCATACTCTTTCCAACATTTCGGCCAGTATCTCACGAATTTACGCTTCAATGTTGTCCTCCAATACGTCAATTGAAGCGGGCTTGTCCGTATAGACATTAGATTTAACATTGCCCAAAAAAGAAAAAATAGTCTAAAGCGTTAAATCTCACGATCTAGGCGACCAATTGACCGGTCCCGAACGTGAAATAAAATAATCACCGAACTCGCCTCTGAATAAGTCCCTTGCTACGCGTGAAATTTAGTCACAATAGCCTGAATAGCCGCGTCAGTGGGTCGATTTAACTGACCATAGAATTGAAGAAGATGGCAAAGAACTTTCTTAACAGAGCACGCATTTTGATAATCAAATTCAATAATTTGCAAGCGTTGTTCGTTTGTAAGACGATTCATGGTTAAATTATAAACCAAACTGAAGATGTTTGACAGTGATACAAAACACGAAACGTGCATCTGCTCTTTAAACCAGTGTTGCCAAAAGATAAAAGCTAAAAAATCACCGTTTATAAACGATGGATTTCTGAATTTTTTTTTGTAGATCGATGGTAGATACCATATTTATCTTTTTCAGTTCACCTAATGTAAAATCGGCAAACATGGAAACCCAATCGAGTTCTTGACCAGTTTTCCTTGCCTTGACACCATCATCTAAAAATTGTGCTAGACTTGACGATGATGTCTTAAGCCGACTTACTCGACTGCATCGGGGAGAAACAGACAGAAAAGGAAATAGAAAATAGATCCGTACTATCATTTCGTGTGTTAAGTCAATACGCCGGCCCTATGAGGTAGTAAGACTTGGCTCACATCCCAGAAAATAATACAGAACTGCAGATTTTCAGTTACAAATGCCTTATATTCTTATTTAGAAAATCAATTGCTGAGTTGTGATTGTTATCCATGAGCCCCCAGTACGAACGTCTCCAAATTAGTGAGAAAAAAAGGAAGAACCCAAGCAGTATTTACCAGAATGGCATAGGACATGAATCCGCAAGGTAGCAGGCGGAAAAAAGGCCAAACTTCATGGAAAGCTCTAACGGAGGCCCTAAGTTCCAAAGCGGAATAAAAATAGGCTTTGGTTTATTTATTTATTGGTTTGTATTTTAAATTGGTTTGCCATTATCCACATGAGCCTTCTAAAATTGATTTGATTATCTTATGTTTTTTTTAACCTTGCAAAAGGTATTTATTCAGTTGAAGTTTTTTGTACTTATATTTACAAAAAAGAAGGTAGGAATAGGTACAGTTATTTCTACAGAATCAGTACGATTCTTTATTACCAAATGGGTAAAAATGGTTTTAAATTGTAATGTTTAAAGAAAATTAGCTTTGTCCACAGAGTTTTGGGAGCCACTACTTTGATTTGACCAAGAATTTCCAGGAGGGTGTCCGTTCTATAATCAAAAAAAAAAACGATTTAAGTCTTAGTGCAAATTGTACTATGATCACACAAACCTGTTGATCATTTGAAGAACAGTTATCGCCTTTATTCATTCCTAGAGAACCTGAGTTATTTGGATTGTTAGAGCCTTTTCGGTTTCCAGAGTTATTAATATTGCAAGCATTAGAATGCCCGCTGTTTTGAGCCATCCATGATAAGAAATTTCCTCCCTGAGAAGTAACTGAAAGAGTTTTTTGTTTGAAACAATGATAGTGTATAGAAGGCTTGCCTGCTGGTCCTGGTTTTGATTTTGCAGCTGATTGCCAAGGAGGCTCCACTGATTCAACGCAGCAGCAACCAAAGCAGGGTTCATCGGCAATGAGTTTAAATTAAGTCCGACGCCTAAAGGGTTGTTCATGTTTTGCCCTTGATTTGAAGAGCTGGATCCTTGTGAATTAATGCCTAATGCTTGTAGATTAGGCATGTCCAAATGTCCCCTGTTCATCCAACCGCCATTGCCTACGTTGCCATTGTGCGGTTGGTTCATGCCATGAAAATTGGTCTGTCTATTATAGGGAATACCACCGTCTGGACGGTTCATGTTCCCTCCACTATTGTGATTACTACTATTTGTGTAACCCCCGCCCAAATTTCCAAAATTATTTCCACCCATTCCGTAGCCACCACTGCCAATGTTGCTGTGACTATTGCCAATTGCAGTGTTATCACCTCCGTGTGCATTGTGTTGGTTATTACCTCTATGATGTCCGCTTCGGCCTGTGTTCATGTGATTTCCTTGGGGATGATATGAGTGCATTCCGTAATTGTTTCCAGAATTATAGCTATAATTTTGTCCTTGGTGGCTTCGACTTTGCTCTGCTTTCGGAGCGGCATTTGAAACGTGAACCGAAACGCCTAATTTGGTTAAATTTTAAAAATATTAATATATTTAGTTATATTCAAAATATTTATTGCTTACCTTTGATTATATGATCTTCACCACAGAGAGACTGAGCTACATCTGGATCGAGAAATGTTACAAAGCTAAAGGCGCGAAAAGGTCGGGGGATGAAAACATCCGTTACTTCACCAAACTTCGAAAAGTACTCCCGCAAGTCGTCCGAGTTTATATCCTCGGTGCAACGGCCTACGAAAACCTTACATGGCACTTGATGACCCATACCCTAGAGATGAATGAATATTCTTTTTAAAAACCGCTGATAAATTAGAACTTAAGATTTATTTACCTTTGAGTTTGGGACTTTTACTTCGCACCATCGGCCGTCAATTAGATGCCTATTAGAGAGCACACGCATTTGTGCTTCGTACGACCCAAAACGTACGAATCCGAATCCTTTTGACTGCCCGGACTTGACATCTTTTTTTATCTGTGCCATAAGTACTTCGCCATAGCCTTCAAAGTACTCCCGTAAACTGTCTTCAGTTGTTTTCCAGGCAAGGCCCAGAACAATTAAATCAGTACATCGTAATCGAGTCTCGATACGTTTTGTTTTTGCCGTCGAGTTTTCCAAGTTATCATCGCTTTTACGTTTGTTCTCTATGGGAGGCAATATGGGACAATAAGGATTGTCGATCTGTGCGTCGGGACTCCTAATAATTGGTATACCTTTTGGAAAGACGCAAAAGTAGATATATTCTCCCCAACCCGATTCGATGCTTGGCGGAAACAGTCTTCCTTCGTTCGAACGAACACCTCGCACAGCTTTCGTGTCCATATTTCTATATTTAAGACCGCAAGAGCCCGGAAATTGGGCTTGTAGGGTAGATAATAGTAATGTTCCATCTTCCTCAGCTGGAAGTTCAATAGGTTCATCACCCTCCTCCTCGGATACTTGAACAAAGTCCATTTAAGGGTAGTTTCCAAAATCTGAAATTTAGAATTTTAATTATTTAATAATCATAACGTATTGTTAGAAATAAAATATCCCTATACCATTCAAACCATTAAATAAACGCACCTAAAATGTCAATATAAAGTAACTTGAAATCAAATTTCATAAAACAAACATATGCACTCATTCAGAGACAATAGGTTCACACTTTTATAAATTAAAATAACATACTTTCATGTTTACACTTTTTGAACAAACAAGTAAATTCACGAATTTAGGGGACCTGATCTTCTGATTCATTGTTTCCAATTTCGAAATGTAAATATTTAATTTAAATCAAGTATCCAATTACTATTTCCGATACTGCTTTTGGTGACGCTAATTTTATGATGCTATGAGGACGGTAATTTTACGCTTAGTTTTCGGAAATAACCGAATTTTGAACAAGAGTATTGTTGGCACTTTTAATTAAAGTTTAAAAACTTAAACATGCTCCTATTTATGTAAATCGCTAGGAAATCCACAAACTGATTTTCAGTGTATTCGACGTCCTAGGTGAAGTTTTCGAAATATCACAATACAAATTAAAACTCTATGATACTGCAACAAATTTAAAATATTTTCAAAATATTTATTACCGGTATTTATATTAACTAATTTATTTGACAATAATAAACTTTATCGCTCAACAAAAGTTAATGGAATGAGATTATAAACAATAAAGAGGTTAACGAAATCAATACACTATAAAGAAAAGTGTTCACCTTATGACCTTTTATGGGAAATAAATACCTAAAAAAAAGTTTCAACATTTAAAGTTGAAAGGAATACTCATAAAATTTAATTGTACCACGCGAACATTTTTCTGATTTAAATTTAAAAAAGATTTTAAACTGCCTCTTATAAATTATTACTTGTGCATCATGTTGTTTAAAAACAAGACGAATATACATTTTTGCTAAATTCTTGTTTTAAACATCTGTCTCCAGATAAACTAAAAATAAATTTTAGGTAGAAAATCCACACAAAATTAAAGTTGGCTGACTACATTTTATAGCTAGCGAAATATTTTTTCAATCTCTAGCACGTATATACAGCTGCGGTTAAAATAATAGCACTACTGCGGGTGAAAATTTGTCTTCCTAAAAAAATTTATTTTTTAACAACTTTTTTTAAAGTTCGACTGCGCGATGAATATGTCTGATATGTTGTCTCTATAAGATATCTATTTTTAACATCTCAATGTAACGGTTCTTTTTGTTTTTGAGTACTCAGTGCAAAAGTGCGCGAAATCAGGCGGTAACAAAAATAGCACTAATCACGTTTTTGCTGAATAAAATTGGTAGAAGTGCTTGCTCTCGGTTTATTGCGCCCTAATTTTAAAAAGGGAGTTGTATTAAAGATTTGGATTGCGTTTTTTCGAAAGGAAAAGGATAAATTTTCTTAGTATGGGTCGAGGAAGGCATTGTACCGACGAAAAAATAAGTTTGCTCAAAAACATGATCTCAGAAAGAAAAACTTATACTGAAATTGGTAAAATTGTCGGATGTTTAAATAAAATGATCCGCAATGCAATATTATTCGAAAAAAGGAAGAAACACTTGGAAGAAAGCCTGCACTGACCAAGTTGGAGGTTAATCGCTTGGTTTGGCAATGCAAGAAGGAGCCTTTAAAGCCGGCTACGGATCTAAAAAAGGAGCTTCAGATAGCTGCAAGCGTGGTAACAGTCCGCAAACACTTGAGACTAAATAACCTGAATGCCTGCAGCCCAAGAAAAGTCCCGCTTTTTACAGCGAAGCATGTGTCAAAACTCATTCAGTTCGCCAAGTCACACCTGGATTGACCCGTGGAGAAATGGCGCAACATATTGTGGTCAGATGACAGAAAAATAGTTTTGTTTGGCAGTTAAGGCTCTCGTTCTTATGTTCGGCGTCCACCAAAAGCTGAATATAATCCTCGTTTAACATTTAAGTCGGTAAAACATGGAGGCTCAAATATCATGGTGTGGGCTTGATTTTCATACCATGGAGTAGGTCCAATACACTGGATTAAAACGATCATGGATCAACATGCTTACACGGACATATTAAAAAAATATTATGTTGTCATATACCGAATACGAAATGCCTTTGATCTGGGTATTCCGGCAGGATAATGATACTAAACATACCAGCAAGAAAGCTCGTAAATGGTTTGAGGATAACTTGATCAGCTCTATGGAATGGCCCGCTTAGTCACCGGATATGAATCCTATTGAAAACCTTTGGGCGGACGTTTCTGAAGTTAAACCCAAAAATAATAAGGACCTTTGGGCTGTTGTGAAGGATTTATGGGACAAAATTCCTAAAAAACGGTGCCAAGACTTGGTCGACTCCATGCTTAGATGATCTGCAGCTGTGATCACCACCAAAGGCCACGCAACTAAATATTAATATTACTAAAACATATTACTATATATATAACTAATAACCTGAATAAATATTTCGTTTTAAAATTTAGTTTTAACCAATTTTGAACAAAAGTGCTATTTTTGTTACCGCCGCAATTCGAAGGTTTTCTTTTGTTTTCGTAATTATTTTAAAAACTACCAATAATACCTGCTAACTTTTTTCATAAATTTATTGAAAAACATTGTATCTTTAAATTCTAGTAAAGAAAATAATCAAAAAGCGTCAGATAAAACAGAAAAGCTGTGACGAACAAAAATCGTGCTAATGGTGCTATTATTTTAACCGCAACTGTATGTATGTATATAATATCGTATTAAAATATCGATAATTTTTATTGATGGAACTCAAAGGCAAGCGAAATAAATTAAATCAATTGTTTTGCTTACGAAATTGTACGCTTTCAATACAACAGAGGGGGGAGGGAGTTGAGCCCGGGACTACTGTTCTAGAAGTCCGCAACGCTAACAACTCAGCCAATACAGTATATACAGTATGTATACAAAGTTGGCCATAGTTATTGTTGTGGTTTGTTTGTGTCTATTTACAGTGAGACCAGTATTTTATATTTCAGCCCGCCCACAAAAAAAGGGCTTAAATTCTGGCAAAGCAAAGAATACAAAATTTAGGCAAGTAATTTTGGTTCATCTGGAGACAGGTCTTAAGGTTATATTATTAAGATAAAGTCAAAAGTATATTGTGCATATTGCCTTTTCCACAACTTCTAAATTGGTTGAAAGAGAATAATATACACAAGTTAAAATACGGTTTTTGGTAAAAAGTTTAAAACCAATTTTTTTGATTCGATTTTTTCATAAATACATTAAATACAAAATAATATAACCTTCTACAATGAACAAATTTGAAATGTATTTGTTTATTTTGAAAAACATGATGCGTTTTCGTTTGTCCTAATGTCTGTCTGTTCGTTTATACGAACACTTCGATTTAATAATCTGACACAAATCGTATGTAATGCAAACTGTAAAAACTAAACTATTAAATGTAAGCATCATCAAATGCTTAACCAATTCGTTAATGAACGAAGTTTGCAAAGTGTTAAATGGTATAAGAGGTCAAGCTTTATACTGTGTAAGATAAAATTATTATTTAAAAGGGGATGTTCATATCCCATATGCAACCTATAAGATTTATTGTACCCCTGCTGAGCTCTTCATTATCAGTCCAGTGTTTCTTATGAATTCTAATTCTTATGAATATCCTGTAATGATTAAACATATCTCCTTAATTTCATTTATACGATTTGCGGGTACATTTATTTGTCTATTATTCCGGTGGGGCCCAGAAACCTATGCGCAGCGCCTCTGCCCAAGCTCTGCCGACACACCTACGAGTGCAAACATATTCGAGTGACTTCGGCATTGCTGTTCGGGCTGTGCTTAATCATTTCGTTCAGGTCAAAGCAAGAAAACAAAGTAGTTTTGCTTGCTTTCTCCACGCTAACGCAATTTACGCAACTGTATGGGTGAGCACCACTGCCTTATTCACTCAAAACATGACGTCTTATTTGTTTATGCCGGTTAGATATGTATATATTCATAGTTAACTGCAAAATTTGAAATCTCTGTGCTTACACACACGGTGTTGTATTAAGATAACTTATAATAAAAACAAATCACAAAAGTTTTTAAATTGAGTTAAAAAATTATATCGATTGGTCACAATAGATTGCAAAGTTTTTGAAATGGCTTGTGCCTAATGAACTGTAAAAGATAAGTTTCAGTTAATCAACAAATTTATATGAACTATGATTTCTGACTGCAAACAGGTTGAGGCTATATGCGTCTGTTCGACTTTAACAAACAGACTTCTGCACTGGTCTTAAGACTATATTGCAAATCTTATTTCAACAATGTATCGGCATTATCTCGGCAACGTATCGATATTTTGTTTTGCAAAATAAGGTTTTGGACTTTAAAGTATTACTTGCTGATTCCCGCCTGGCGGGTACTGATTTCCAACAACTGTCTTCTGTTGCCTGTGCCTTTCTCGCTAATTATTATTTGATTTGGATTACAGCACCGCATGAAGTGAATCATTAAAGAAAAAAAGTTTGTGTACTCTTTTAAAAAAAGATGCACTTTTCAATTGAATTATAAGTATGAATTTTTTCATATAAATACATGTATTGGATTCAAATTCGAAGAATAGATACAAGAGCTATGTAGGTATTAGAGCTGGAAGTTAAATTGATTATGGAATCAATGTTTTCAATTTTCTCCGGTCCATCGATTTTGAGAATCCATTTAATCGAAAATTGGAAACAAGTACTTAATTACTACTACTAAATTAGTAAACATGTCTAGTGGTGGTACAAAATTTAAGTTTTTAGAGATCGTGAAACGGATAAGCATATGTTACTGAAGAACTGGAGTTGGGTAATTGTTTGAAAACATTATGAGATCTTCATTATATTGTCTAAATTATTTGTCTGTTATTTTAAGCCAAACAAGTTTTTGTCTTATATTTCAAATTTTCGATTTTCCCCTTGAATTTTTTAAAATAAATCGATTCAGTAAACATCGATTTATTTCCACCTCTAATAGGCATCTACTAACCTACAACTACTTTTATTTTTGTTTCATATAAATAGGACTGCTAAACAGTTATCATATTAAGTTGAAGCACAAAAAGCAAATTCAAGATTGCAGCATTTTAAAAAAAACATGTTTACACATGCCAGTATTGCAAAATGTCATTGTATTCTATGTATCTATATATATAATTAAATAAGCAGAAAAAGGAGAAGAGAATTGAAAAAGCAGTACAGAGCCGATCACTCAAAAGAGAAGATTATTTGCATATACTTTTTGCTGCGAGTGCTATGTGCGTCGACAGAGCGATCTGAAGTGTAATTTAGCTGTAGCTGGGAACATCAATGACAGGAAAGAGTACCAAATAGCTGTTTAATTCGTTGAAGCATGGCTGGGGTATTCTTGTGAACATGCGGTTAGTAAACTGTGGTCCACAGTTGTAAAATTTGAAACATTTTAAATAAACTTTAAATGCGTATGGTATACGGAAACCCTCATTCTGAATTTAACGCCAATCGCCAATCCAAGTACATAAGGGCTGCCAGGTCAGCTGGGCAGATGTCCTATTATTAAAAAAATGAAAAAATGTCTAAATCTTAATTTTTTTGCTCAAATAAAACATATTTTTGGTAAAGGTTAAATAGCTGCATGCGTCACCGATTTTGTTTAAATTTTTTTTACTGATAGGGCTATATTTATCATGATTTTAGGTGAAAGAATTATTTGGCGGTCGCTTCTAGTTTTTTTGTAATTGAATTTTGAAAATAATTAAATTTACATGTATTTTGTTGGCCAATTCTGAGTAAAACGTCACAATGATGCGCACAGTGGCCTACAAGCGATTTATTTGAAACGAAATGTTATTTAGATACAATAATGTTTTATTTTATGAGTTGCATATTGGGTGAGAGTTTCGGCGCCTGCAACTATAACTAGTTGGTCGGCAGACTGACGCCAACGTAGATGTTTAATACCTCAATATGCTGCCAAAATAACATATACGTGCAGTCAAAAAAAATATTTGTGTTGAAGAATAGGGTGCCGCAGGCAAAAAATTTTTGAAAAAATAAAATCGCGCGCGCGATGCAATCTTTCTTTAAATCGACGTACAGCCACATAATTTTTGTACAAATCTGTATCCAGGTTATTCCTTTCAATTTTCAATCATAACGAGAGTAACAGTCGAGCGCCACGCGACACTGGGATAACCTTCGACCAATGTTCCAGTGAAGTTTAATTTATTAAATTTATACATATGTATGTACATACTTTTAAATTATTCTCGACAGATGGCGCTCGCGCTTGCCAGCCTCCCCTTGTTAGCACACAAGTACAAGTTATGGTATACTTTCTTAAATAACTCCTGTGTTTTTTGTCCAATCAAATTGAAAATACGTAGATATTCTAATCAGCTTAGCATTTGTTAAAGTGGGAAAGTAGTATACTTTATACGGCGCTCACATGTATATACTTTATGGGATTACCTACGCCTGTTTCTGCCTGTTACATACATTTGCACAAAATATCCACTTTTTTGATTTTCAATGGTCGAAGGGTATAAAAAGGAACATGTACCAGGAACAAATATTTCAGAAATATTGGCTAATATTGCCATAAACGGACCATTTTCAACATATAAATAACCAGTAAAACATCTATAATGCATGAGAAATTACATAAATTTACAAATTTACGAAACTTTAACCTTTTATTTAATCAAATCCTATTGTTCTGTAGTATGTATTTTTTCCCTCTTTTTTTACTTTAATCTTTCTTTTTTTGTGAGGGGTAGCTGGCAGCCCTGATGTACATGCTAGTTAATGTATGTATGTTGGTACATGGCATCTGTCTAGAAAAACGCCTTTATTTAAATTCAATGACCAAATAAAAAGCAAGTCATTTCACTTCGTTATGCTATTTAGAAGCTATTAAATAATTTAAGTTGGGAAATCCAAGAAAAATTGTATTCATATAATCAATAAATATTCTGCAAGTATTCATAACCACATTAATGAAGCGAGTGAATAACTCCCCGTACATAATTCTAAGTGAAAAGTGTTGTTTTCTTACAAAGTGTGGTACAGTATTTGTACTTCTCTTTTTGATAACTGAAAAACACGAGATCAAAACATTTGGTAAATACGTATATATGTATGTATGTAAAGTGAATTTCCCAAAAGCCGCTCATCTCGACAATTACCAGTCTGTCATCTTAAAAGAGCTTAAATATGAGTACAAACATATGTATGTATGGATGTACTAAACTTGCATAGTATCGGTTTACTACACATACAGAATATTCAAACATTACTACTACTTCAAAATATTGTTTCATTACTTGGCTAGTGTGTAAAAATATATCTACATGTGTATGTGTGAATATATTAATTCTGCAATAAATTGTAGTTTTAAAAATGTGTTATTGGTTGGCGGCAAGCGTCTCCTAAATGGTTATACAATTCTTACACTATTATAAAAGGTTTAGTTGTAGCAATACAGATGTAATGCCTTCAATAAATGTATGTATATTTTATTTGAACAGCTCACACACGTAATAATATTTGCTGTATATTTCCTTCTTAAGCTCGCTCTCTCACAAGATTCACACACAGTCAGAACCAGAAATCGATGTCACTTTTTCACGCTCGATTCCGGCAAAACACACGCTATGCACATCCACTGTTTATTAAGTGCGTAATAAATACAAAGAATATTTACAATTTCCCTTTTAATAAATTTGTATTCTTAACGTGCACCATTTTTTCCTGCAAAATCTTAAACAAAATTTTCTGTATGCGTTAATGGTGATGACAGTAACTGGCGATGACATTAACAGAAACTCTATCGGTAGTGAATTCGATTACAAGAAAGTAAAAATAATACTTTGTTAAATTCGATGGAAAAACAATATTATCGATATGCACATTTTTTTTTTATACTCGTATGTAGTTTTTTTGAAATTTGAAATATTAGGCTGCGTACAACAAATATCTCGCCACTATAAAATGCTTAATCCTCGATATTAAATTACTAAATTTGTGCTCGTCCGAATAATTAGATCCCATTGTTAATCTAGTAAGTTATTTTGTTTGCATATTTATTTATTAAATTTTATAAGACAGTAAAATTTTTTTTTTTATATTTTCATTTGCTCCATATTTTTAGAAGTAGATACAAGAAACGACTTATGTATATTACTCGCATCTCTCTTGCCTTGTGTTGGTCCTTATTTCTATGCCTCGCTTAGCAGCGTTGCCAGTTTTCGATTGCTGGTATTGACAAGAATTATCGTTTCGGGTTTAAATTTCATCGAACATATAGTGAACTCAAACAGTACAACGACAGCGAAGAGATGAGCACAGGCGTAATTCTTTGCGCTGTGCGATCGTTTCAATGTGTGCGTAAATTTACATGTTATGTCGATGGCAGCCATTCTTTCTGTTTTTTTTAGCAAGAACTAGCAGATAACTGGTGCGGCACTGCCACCAAAGATTTTATCTTTTGGGTCTAATTTCTCTCCAAATTATTTGTTTGGCTCCCTAATAAAGACAGATCTACTGTAAAGATTCCTTATCTGCACAGGAACAGGCGTGTCTGTATGCTAGATGGTTCTTCGTTCTTCATAACAGGTTTGTCAATTGTGTCCGTTAGAAGACGCATCTTAACTAGGTTATAGTTAACCGTATAATGGCCATCTATTTACCATGCTGTTGTTCCAAAATTCACTGTTAGTCTCAACCACCTTACGAGTGCAACATACGTAAGAATAGATCTTAGTTACGATTTTACCATCACTCTGTATAGCCACCTAATACTTGCATATTATTTTATAAATAGAAAAAGAAGTCTACCACAGGAGATAAAGGTGCGGTACTGCGATTAGAGGCGATCTTTTGTACCTAAAGATCCCTCCCTGGCCTGTCAAAAGTTGTTCTGCTTCCCCAATGAAACAGAGCACAACTTTCGTCGAGGAGTTAGCAGTGTGTGCAGAGACCGCGATTTCCATATGCAGATGCTTCCTCCTTGTCCATTCCTAGGCTGGGCAGTCACAGAGAATCTGCTTGGTAGTTTCGTCATCCTTTTTGCAGAGTCTAAACTCTGCATCTGAAGAGATACGCATTTTAACTAGGTGATAATTCATTTTAGCTTACCGCATCGCTGGTCTGAAAAGCCAGTCGCGTCCAGTCATCCTATCATCCCAGGTTTTGACTAGGGATGAGACGGTAGACCACCCCCGCAAAAGCGTTCGGGTCCATGCAACGAGACAGAATTACATGGACCCAAATTGTTTTCTTCCTGAACCCGAACTCTAGATTTCATTTTGCAAAATGACTGACAATGCCATAAAGCCTTGCCAGTGTGAAACGATTCCCTCAGGAATGAGTGGGAGAAGTGGCTGAGGGCGTTTACAATATACCTCGATGCCGAGGGAATTGATACAGCAAAACAAAAGAGGAGTAAACTACATCTGTTTGGAGGAGTCCAGCTACAATCAGTGGCGTACTCTCCGCCGGGTGCTCTAATCGATACTAGCGCTGAAAATAAAGAAGACAGCTACAACATTCTCGTAGACCATTTGAATAAATACTTCACCCCAAATCGAAATTTAACGTTTGAGAGGCATTGTTTAGAGGTCTGACACCGTTAGATATTGAAAGTTTCCCGCAATTTATGCTGCGGCTATGCCAGCAAATGTATCGATGCGCGTTTGGATTGTCGAAAGCCGAAATCGAGGACATATGCCTGAAGAATAAAATTATAGATGGTTGAGCACCACTTGAACTAAAGAAGAGACTCCTGGGAAAGGAGTACTCATTAGAATAAGTGATTGAAACGTGTCTGGATGAGGAGCAGATCAGCAAGGAATTAAAAGCAATGACATTGAGACATATTGCGGATTCTGTCTGTAAAATCTCTGACCGAGGTTTCAAAAAGAGTGGGGAATGTTGGTCACGCACACTATGACTCATCATGTCCCGCAAGAAAAGCAACATGCAACAAATGCTCGAAGCCTGGTCACTTCGCAAAGAAATGTCGTACAAACTTGAACAGAAAATCTTCTAAACCTCAAAGGAATAACCAAAAAAGACCGCGCATGGATATAGGCCACGAGGAAGAGGGGGCCATTATTCCCAAACAAAAGAAGGAGGATGCATCTTGTTTTAAGGTATCAAGCGAAGATGAAGAAGAGTACATACGATCATCAACTCAAGTTCCAAATTTAATCCCATCAGCCACGCGGACTGGTCTCGGCTAAAGGAAGAAAAAGCCACAGTCTTTAACATCGGATTCCATTCGGAAAAGAAATTCCGAGGGTATGCTTCTAATAAATTATTGCAAGTAATTTGTGTTTTTGAGGCGCCAATATCTGCCGGGTGCTGAAAAGATTGCTTCATTTTACGTCATGGAAAATGGAAAACAATCTCTTCTGGGCCGAGACACGGCCCGAAATGGAAAAACATTGAAGTAAAGCTTTCCACTAGCTTTTGACTTTAACCAGTGAAACGAATCCCGGTAGCTCTCGATGATAAGGTTATGGACAAACTCACTGAAGTCCTCAGTCGAGATATAATTGAGCCAGTCAAAGGTCCTAGTGCATGGATATCTCCCATCGTGCTTGCATTTAAGGAGAGCGGGGACATCCGTCTATGTGTTGACCTGCGGCTGGCAAATAAACCAATTCTCCGGGAAAACTACCCATTGCCAACTTTGGACTCTTTTATGAGCAGACTCAAAGACCCCAAGTTCTTCGCGCGCTTGGACCTAAAGGATGCATATCACCAACTGGCGCTCGATGAATCGATCAGGGAAATAAGCACGTTCATAACTCCAAGAGGACTTTTCCGTTAAAAGCGGTTAATGTTTGAATTTAACTCAGCTCCAGAGATCATCCAACGCCTTCTCGAGCAAATGTTATCGACAGTTCATAATGCTATGAACTTCATCGATGACGTCATCATCTTTGGCGCTCCTGACCTGGAGATCGACGGCGCTGTGAAGGAAGTATGCAAAATCTTTCAGGAAAATAATGTTTTATTAAATAAAGAGAAGTACATCTGGAAGACAAACAGGCTGAAGTTTCTCGAAGCTATCCTTTCCAATAAAGGAATACCCCGAGAAAATTGACGTCATACGGTCGTCCTCCCAAAGAACAAAGAGGAACCACGGAGTTTCCTCGGTCTGGTAACCTACGTCGGGAAGTTCATCCTAGATTTTGCTAGCCACACAGATCCCCTGAGGAAGCTTTTAAAATGCGAAAACAAGTTCACATGGCGCGAAGCCGAAAAGAACGCTTTCAACAATCTAAAAAATCGGCTAGCCAAGGTACCCACCCAAGCTGTCATATTTTGATCCAAGGCATCGGATCCGTGTAATTGCGGATGCCAATTCTAAGGCGTTTCAATTCCAATTCAAACCAGACAATGAACCGGCTCGCATTGAAAGTTTTTTGCTACGGCTCTAGGCATGAAAGTTCACCGTGATCTACAAATCCGGAAAAGACAACTTCTCGGATGCGCTGCCTTGACTCTGTCAACTACCCGTGGTAGAGCCGGTTGACCTCAGGACAGAATACAGCATTCTACGTCTCGTGCAAAATTCCATCCCAAGGTCTATTACGATCCCTGAGATGGCAGAGTCTTCTGCGGGGGATTATGGACGCAATCAGTTGCCTCGATGATGACTCTTGGAAGCCCGATGCGTCAGCAAACTTCTACCCGTTTCGTAACGAGCTCTCAGCAATTGACTGGCTTCTTCCCAGGGGAAACCATATAGTAGTGCCAACATCTTTTAGAGAAATGATACTGGACTTAGTTCACTAAGGGCAACAGCTCGCGGAGGGAGACAACAATGAAACGCCGCCTGAGCTCGAAAGTATGGTGGTCACAGATAGACAGGGATGCAGAAAAGTTTGTTAAAGCTTGTAGAGATTGCTGCCTGGTATCGCAAGAAATCCGTCCAGCCCCAATGGATAAAAATCATTTCCCCACTGGCCCGTGGACATGGGTTTCTTCGGATTTATTGGGTCCCTTACCCAACAATGAATATGTACTGGTCTTTATTGACTACTTCTCACGATAGATGGAGCATAAGTTCCTCAAAACAATATCTTCCGCGACCCTGGTAGAAGTAATGAAAGAGATCTTTTGCGGACTGGAATATACTAAGTTCCTGCGGACTAACAATGGACGTCAATATATTAGTGAAGTATTTTCCCACTACTACAGAGCGTGCGTCATTGAACAGGTCAGAACCCCACCTTATTGGTCACAAGCAAACGAGAAGGTCGAAAATATAAACAAGACCCTCGGGAAACGCCTAAAAATAGCATACGCCAATGGCAAAAACTATAAAGAGGAAATTCAGAAATTTATGCTAATGTATAATGTAACCCCACATGGAACAACAGTGGCATCGCCCACTAAACTTATGTTCCACCGGATCATCCGGGACATTACATATGCCTACTAAACATTGAGGCTTATTTCTGGCTTATGCTATTTAATAAATAGCAGTTGAATTCAAAAATTTATTTATTTGCTACATATAAAAAAATATATTTAGATAACACTTCATGGACTATTGTCTTCGATTTTTCGTGCCTTAGAGCGAATGTCTAGATTTTGGTGCTGGACGGTGCTTATATCGAATTCTTTCAACTTTCGCTGGTTCAATTTATCAATTGTTGCTCGTTTTGTACTTCCCAGCCCTTTTTCAGAAGTGCCCAGAAATTTTCGATTTGATGTGCCTGTGTCGTCCTTACGGCACAAATGGTATTTTTTGACAGTTCAGCCAATCCAATGTTCACGACCAACTGCAGGACAGCACTTTGGTATTTATACCCTTCGACCATTGAAAATGGTCAAAAAAGGGTATACTAACTTTGTGCAAATGTATGTAACAGGCAGAAGGAGGCGTCGGAGACCCCATAAAGTATATATATTCTTGCTCAGGATCACAAGCCGAGTCGATTGAGCCATGTCTGTCTGTCTGTCCGTCTGTCCGTCTGTCCGTCTGTCCGTCTGTCTGTGTGAACGCACAGATCTCAGCTATTATAAAAGCTAGAGTTACCAAATTTGGCAGGAAGACTCCTGTGTACTCTAAGCTGATCAAGTTTATTTCAAATGTTAGGTGCCACGCCCACCGCCCCCGCAAATAAATAATTTAATTTTTGAACTCAATTTGTAAGCGTTGTATACAAGATACAACTTTCAGACTTTAACTCATACTAAGCTCATATAAATATCTACGTATTCTCGAAATTTCAATCCGATCGGACAATAAACACAGAAGTTATTTAAGAAAGGATGTGCATAAAACCAAGTGCTTGTATAAGCTAACAAGGGAGGCGGGCGAGCGCAAAGCGCGAGCGCCATCTGTCGGCAATAATTTAAAAGTATGCGCCTTTGTATATGTGTACGAATTTTACAAATTAAACTACACCGGAACATAGGTCGAAGGGTATCCCACTGTCGCGTGCCGCGCGACTGTTGCTTTTCTTATTTTTTAACTTAATTTGTAAGCGCTGTATAAAAGATACAACTTTCTGACTTTAACATATAATAAACTGAATGAAATATCTACGTATTCTCAAAATTGTAATCCGATCGGTCAATAAACACGGAAGTTATTTAAGAAAGTATGAGCATAAAACCAAGTGCTTGTATCAGCTAACAAGGGAGGCGGGCAAGCGCAAAGCGCGAGCGCCATCTGTCGGCAATAATTTAAAAGTATGCGCCTTTGTATATGTGTATGAATTTTACAAATTAAACTACACCGGAACATAGGTCGAAGGGTATCCCACTGTCGCGTGCCGCGCGACTGTTGCTTTTCTTACTGGTTTTTCTTATTGTTGTTGTTCTATATATTTTGATGCTCGCTTACGTTTACGATATATTACGTCGTTTTCTTCAAAATATTGTGAACGACAGACTTTAAAACTCAAAATTTTCCTAAATTACCGGTTTAATTGACTAACTTTGATTTTCGCACTTGACAGCAGCTTTTTTTTTGTTATTGCATTTTGTTTTGATATTCGACCAGGTATAACTTTATTTTCATTGCGGCTATGCCCAAAAAAACGAAAAAAAGTAGCACGGGAGATTGGTTTATCAATAAAATAAATCAATAATTTCACTGGTACTGAGTGGTCCAAACAAATTGGCAACAGATTTATGTAAATCCAACTTTTTCGACATTTTAATTAAAAACTGCATGAATTTAAAATGAGTATGACATTTCGGTAGAAATACTGTTGGACTTAAGAAGTGAGTTTAGAGCCATCTGTGTGTTAGTTTATGCACTAAAATCAACGTCTGAAATAAGTTTCAATGTTTAGTGGACATATGTTAATTCCATCGTTGGCATCGAGGGAATCAGCGAACAGACCTTAGACTCCGCGGAAAGAGATAAGGACCTGATGGGAAAATACAAGGGAAAGCAGGCGGCTGATAATAGAAGAGGGGCAAAGGTGGGCCCAAACAAACTGACACCAAACTTCGACAAGACTGAATTTACCGTGTTAGAAAGACAGAGGAACATAGTGGAAGTCGAAGGGGGCGGTAGCAAACTAAAAAGAAATGTCTCATGCTCAATGCCTCAGCCAGATGCAAATTTTCTATTACTAAATAATAATAATATTAGTTCCGAACAACGCTGCCTGCTCACTAATTACGCGTTGGCGTTTGCTTGTTTGTGTTAGACCGCGAAAACAATAGGTGACACAGAAGACACAGAACGCCTGATAACAGTGTGTATCCCTTTTTGGTCAACGAAATATCCATGCACTTATAAGTTAATAAATGTTACTTACCATAATGAAAGCACCCCGATTCAAACTGCTAATAAAAGAAAATCCATTGCTGATAATAAAATCGATCCATGATCAGTCTTTTCCACAATCTTTTATATATCTTAACAAAATGTCGTTAATAAGTTTTACAAATGTACAGTTAAGAAAAACAGATTTTTCGTATTTTGTATTTGTTTTTAAAGATATACTTGTTTTTAGCCTAAAAGTAATCTTGTTTTACATACATACATACACATATATTTCGCGCATAAACGGAAAAAACTATGCACTCCTGTTCTGTTCAGCTCTACAAAAATATTGTATTCTTTTCAAATAAAGGTAAAATCACAGAGAAATATTACTGCACGCTTTTGAATTAAATATATAGTTATGGGCTTCCAATATATGCATCTCGGTAACGCAAATGGCAACTAATAGAACAATATACCCGATGTATCGTATACCCTTCAGAAATTCCCATAACTTATCGCAAAAAATTGCAAGCAACACGCAATGCAACAATGCATGAACGTTGACAATACGCCAAATCCACGCAACACAGAAAAACAAAGTCGTCTTAAATACGTAATTCTGGCATTGGTACTGATTACTATTGACATCCTCCCGTTCCAGCATGTTTTGATAAACCGCAATATAGCGATTCCAAGCCGTAGAACTAAGCAGAAGTTGTCCAGTAAAGCTTATTACATTTTTCGCAACTTTTCGGGTAGTTGCTTTCATCTTAGGTATCATCATTGGCTCAAATTTGGAATCGGTCATAGGAATGATGGAATAGCCTCTACGAGGTGGATTGTTTTTAAGATAAAAGAACATCCCCAGCAGTAGGGCAATGCAACCGAGACCATCACAAAAACCATCAACATAATAGCCCGATGTGCCAATTTCAGAGCGTTCGCCGAGTATATGCTTTTTAATACGAGCTACATGACCATCCAAATCATCTAGAAATGTGCGAATCTGGAAAAAAAATACACCGAGACGCCGATATCCAAGACTATCGGAAGCCACAAGTTTTCCCGATACGCATGCCACTCCTACGTGGAAAAAGGAAATCATGTTGGGTGTGATAAATGTGGACTTCGATATTTCTACCACATTATCAAATATTGTAGCTAGCGGTGCAAATACATAGTGGTTAGTATGATCTAGCAATATAGCCTTCACTGTTACATGACAGAGTGGATTTATATCGCATGATATCCACGTATTATCCTTATAAGACTGTTCCTTCTCACTGATGGCATATTTCAGATAATTGCCTGAATCAAGTGGTCGGTTGGAGGGTTCCATCGATGTTGACGCCGATACGTTGCTGTGATAATTCCTGTCGATGGCATAGTTATGAATGCGCAAATATAATTCGATATCCATAAAAACGTAAAATATTATTAACACAAATAAAAGAGTTAATAATATCTTGCTTATTTGTGAACTAGGTCCAATCATTATGTCGGCGTGAGGTAGATATCATCTATAAATTCCTTGAGTGTGCAGTAAATAACTGAAAAATAAATTGATTGAATGATCATTAACAAAACAAATACAAAATTCATTTACTAAAGGTATTTTATCATATTAAATAGGAATAACAAAGTGCACTAAAAGTATTTAAAACTTTTTTTTTATCAATTCATCTCTATTTAAGTCTTAATTAATATTTATTTTTGGATTTTTAGATCGTTTCTTAATCCATACATATGTTGGTTCATATGTATAACAAATATGTATGTACATACATATGCATATACTATGTATATATGTTCAGATATGTACATATTACTCAGTGGTGCCCAATGGGGAAACCACTACAGCGGATCCGAACTTCTTTTCCTTAATAACAACTTTATTGTGTTTGTTTTTGATGTAAATGTTTTGTTTCACTTAAACAATTATATTTTTGATTTCTTACATTTGTGTGTATAAAAAGACCATACAAACAGTTACGGATGTAAATTTCTGTCGCGCAACTGGTACTTGAGCATTTGATTAAAATTGTTTGTCATGAGTCAAATAACATTATCTTTATCTCATAATCATGCACAAACTTAAATCCACAAATAACAACTTATTTTTATTTTAAACATATGTTAATAACCAAAGCACAACAATAATTTTTTATTTGGACTATGATCTAATCGATAGTAAAATATGTATCGGTTATTTCGGTTGTCACTAACAAATTTGCGATAGCAATCACTTAGTGACGAATAAGTTAAACTATTATTATTCGATTACAACAATTTGTTTGTGTTTTCACGAACATTGTCCATACAAACAAGACTTCTCAAATAACAGTTACCTATTTTTTCTTCTTTTTTATACAGAATAACAGTAATATAAACAATAATAATATTATGACTAATAATAATATCAATAAGATCATATTATATTTTTGCATCCTAATGAAAGTTGTTAAATAAATAGCTATATAATCGCAGAATATAATTTAGCATGGCTCGCAGTAAAAGTAAACTTGATCTGATCTGAAATAGAGAGACAGACAGTCAAACAAACGATCGCGAAATCACCGTAAAAAGAGGACTCAAGTCAGCTGTTCGTGTCAAACAAAAGGTTGTAAGCAAATACTTCGCATGCGAGTTGTACATATGTACATGGAAATTGTAAAATAAAAAAAAAAGAAGTTATTTCATGATGAATGGGAAATACAAATAAAAACAAATTATTTTGCGCTTAAATTTTGTTTAATAATACGTTTCTCATATGTGCTTATTAAAAATGTTATCGATATATTGTTTCATACATTTCATCGAATAACCTCCAATCCCTATATTAATCTGTCAAATTGGTTGACAATATTACTTCCTAAAATGATTTCAAAAGTTTTAAGATCTATTAATACTATCAATACTTATGGTACCTGTTTACAAAGTGTAGTACGTAAGCAAAGGATCTCAACAACACATAATAGGTTCTCAGGTGCCTACGACCATGATGGAAAAACAAAAGTTTCAATATTCAACACAGAAACCGACATAGGATTAATGATTACAGGCTATAGCCAATATGGATTTAGGCTTAACAACGATATGGTCCTTTTAGGTCCCATAACTGTTTTCCCCAGGTATATATAGCTAAAAAACAATGTAAATTTGTTATGTAACATGTATAATCATTGTCTTATTTTACATGTTAGATCAGTACTTTCTTGGAATGTTAACTCCTTTGAGGATATAAATGAAAAGAGTCTTAGCCTTTTTCCAACGTTGGATCCAAAGATTGATGTACTTATTATAGGAATTGGAGATCAAAGTCCCACACCTGCACTGTCAAAACGAATTATAGAATTCATGAAAAATTACAAAATTAACGTTGAGGTTCTAAGAACAGAGCAGGTAAAATATAACAAACTCATAATCTACTATATTAATGCAATAATAATTAATTATATTTATATATTTACAGGCGTGTGCAACTTTTAATTTCCTCAACGCAGAAAGTAGAATGGTAGTCTGTGCACTTATACCTCCCCTGCATATTTCATATAATGAAAACGATGTTCTTCAATCTAAATTGAAACGGCAACAGCTTTATGAGACAGAATAAAAAATACGGTGTATTAAAACAGAAAAACTAATTAAGTAATTTTTTTTTCCCACAGGCTATATTTATGATGAATTTAGGTGAAAGAATTATGTCTCGGACTCTTCTAGTTTTTTTTTTAATTGAATTTAAAATGTAATTCAATTGGAAATTTAAAAAAAAATCGATGCTGAGGGCACATATTTAACCTTTACCACAACTTTTAAAGAACAGTCGAGGGTAACCGATAGTAAAATATCCGGTAAAGGTTAAATAGCTGCCTACGTAACTGATTTTGTTTACATATTTTTTACTGATATTTATCATGATTTTGGGTGAAAGAATTATTTGGCGGTCGCTTCTAGTTTTTTTTTAGAAAATAATTGGATTTGCATGTATTTTATTCTATGTATGGCTAGCACGGAAGGTATACGAAGGAGGAAAGCAATACGAAGATAAACAAACATTAACTGCAGCTATAAAACGTGTTTGAAGCGAGATTTCCTTGAACTACATAGATTCATTGTATCATTCTATGAATTTATTACTAACAAAGGAGGCAGTACTCATTGCTGAAATTATTTTTTTTTTATTTCAAATAAATCAAATAGTAACGCCAACTATTAATTTAAGTTAAAATCCAAATACTTTTCTTATAAAAATTAAAAAGCCAAACTGCATGTATTCTAATGACCACGAAAAAATCGCCTTATTTTGAGTAGCTTTAAGTAAATGTTTTAAAACACACAATTTTGTTAAATATGTATAATCATTTGAATATTATATTTACAGTATCATTAAATAAGAAATGTTTTTGCATATCAACTTCTTTTCTATCGTCATTTAATAAATAAATATGAAGCAAAGTTCTATGCAACTAAACGTGCGTCTAACCTAAGACCAGCAGTGTATCTCCAAATGAAAACCCAGGTAGGACTAAAGGAGGCAGTCCACCATATTTGCTTTCAACATTATAATATTACAGGTAACAATCGGATTTAAAATTAAATTAAAATGATAGCAAGATAGCAAACATGCTAAGAAAAGTGTTTAAGGGTAGGTTTTGATTTTCATTTAAAATTCAAATGATGTATAACACAGGCCCACAAAAAAAAAAAAGTTGCATGATCTGGGTAAGCGGCATATGCAGTTATATGTATTTTGCGTCGCTGAATCCGAATCCGAGGTCAGAATTTCGACATCACGTCTGGACTTCGACATAACCTCACAAAACTAAAAAACCTTAAAATATCCCCCAAAAGATATAGAATCCTGATCTGAGCATGCGATATATGTGATAACATGTATTTTGTCCTCCTTAGTCCGAATCCCAAGTCGAAATTTACGTAGCACATCTGAGTTTCGACTTAACCTCGAAAAACTCGAAAAATTGTTAAAGCCCCAAAAAATAATGGGGGATCATGATCGGATCATGCGATATATGTTTCTATATGTTTTTAGACCTTCTAAATCCGAATCCAATGTTAAAACCAACCAATCACCTCTGAAATTCAACCTAACCTAAAAAAATTTTGAAAAACTTCCAAAATTTTTAATTTGTTTGATAATTTATTACTGCATTTGTGCAAATATGTAGAATCACGTATTTAATTTATGTTTTTTACTAGTAAAAATACAGTTTTGAAGCAAAAAATCGTTAGTCATATGAATCTATTTCGAATATTGATAAAATAATGGTTAAAAAGGGATTTACCAATAGGAAAGCTTTTTTTATATTAAACTTGAATACACCCTAATCCAATATTAAAAAAAAGTTCAAAACTTTGGAAGTTTTTAAAAAATTTTTTAGGTTAGGTTAAAATTCAGACGTGATAGGCTGGTTTTGACTTCGGATTCAAGTTCGGAAGGCCAAAAAACATATAGAAACATATATCTCATGACCCGATCATGACCGTCCATTATTTTTTGGGTCTTACAAAATTTTTCGAGTTTTTTGAGGTTAAGTCGAAAGTCAGATGTGCTACGTAAATTTCGACTTCGGATTCGGACTAAGAAGGACAAAATACATGTTATCACATATATCGCATGCTCAGATCAGGATTCTATATCTTTTGGGGGATATTTTAAGGTTTTTTAGTTTTGTGAGGTTATGTCGAAGTCCAGACGTGATGGCGGAATTCTGACCTCGGATTCGGATTCAGCGATGCAAAATACATATAACTGCATATGCCGCTTACCCAGATCATGCAACTTTTTTTTTTTTGTGGGCCTGTGTAATTTATAGAATATTTTTTTACTTAAAATCAATGCTAAATATTTGTAGAATATGTGGACCAAATTTAATTTCGATCCGATATATGGGTTTCAAATGTCAGCGTCTTATATGCTCCAGTGCAAACTCACTATGCACTTTGAACTCAGGTCTAATCTACTGGTCTAATTTACTTTATTCGCAGTGCTTTTGAAAGGAAATACTGTTTTTCAAGTAATTATAATAATGTATTTAAAATTGTCAAGGTTTACGAGGGCTTTCAAGGTTTTTGTAAGCTGCAACTTTGAATTTTATAAAAATAATAATTATTTTAAAGTCTCTTATAAAAAGCAAGTCTCACCCTAAAAATTGGAAGACTGTGCAAGGACAAGGTGAAGGGGAAACAGCAGAGGAGCAATCACTGACTGAACCCATTGAAGATGATGCTGAAGAACAGCCCCAAGAGGAGGCACATGTGGAGGAGCTGGAGGAAGAGAGGTATGAGCAGCAGGAGCTCGATCAGGAGTTGTGTGTGGGGCTACAGAACGTTCCGGTTCACAAAACGCTGCTGCTGCTGCTGCTCAATGGATTAGCTACGCTCGCCTGGCTGGGCAGTCGTCGACATGGCATCCATCTGCAGCAGTATTAAACATTCACCACCGTGCCCCAAAACCGCGACATTATGATGCCCAAAAGGAACCGTCTTTGTTTGTTCTTTTACTTTCTTTGTTTTTATATGTTTTATTTATAGTGTAATTTGTATTGTGTTCCCTGCGAAACGCGTTAGCCTAGTTTGACGACCACGCCATATCCATTTAAGAGTATATACTGCTATATATATATATACATATATCTAGCTACCAAATATAATATGTTGAGCAACACGATGAGTGACGCCTTTATGGTGCTACAAATGAACTGCACATTCTCTGCGACTCTGTTCACTAGAAAAGCAGAACAGCTTTTTGCAGAAACTTTCTTTTACTTTTAAAAATAAGATGCTAAATATGGAGTGTCACTGCAAATAAACTACGTACAAATTGTAATCAAAAATTGTATATTTCATTTACTTTCTACCCAGCTTGATAAAAAAATATTCTTAATTGGCATTTGCACCAGGATAGCGCTCAATAAGCATGGCTACACCTTGTCCACCCGCCGCACATGCTGCAACTATACCATATTTACCATCTTCGCGGACAAGGCGATTCGCAGTGTGCATGCAAAGGCGCACTCCAGTGGCAGCAAATGGATGACCAATAGATAGAGAGCCACCCCAGCTATTCCATTTTGAAAGGTCGGGAGTTCCAACTTTTTCGTTAAGTCCCAAATATGTTTTACAAAACCAATCAGAATCCAATGCTTTTAGATTGGCCACAATTTGACCAGCAAAAGCCTCATGAATTTCCCAGGTGTCAATGTCTTTCACTGTCAGACCAACTTTCTTCAACAATTTCGGTATACCATAGGCGGGCCCCAGAAGCAATTGATTCACTGGATCCTGTGATACATAGAGAAAGTCACGCAAAAATGCTTTGGGTTTTAAGCCAAGTTGTTTTGCTTTCTCTTCCGTCATAACTAGACAAGCTGAAGCTCCGTCAGACTACAATAAATTGATTAATTCAAGCATTAATTAATTGAAAAGAATAAGTATTTCTATTTACCAGAAATGAAGCGTTGGCTGCAGTAATCGTTCCATAGGGTTTAACAAATGCCGGCTTCAACTTTGCTAAACTTTCGGGAGTCGAGACTCGAATTCCATTATCTTTGTCCACTATTTTATCGACACCTTGAACTAAACTCAAATTTATAAAAATTAAAAGAATAAAAAAGGGAATGGTAGGCTACCTTCGGCTTGCCGAATATCTTACACCCTTGCAGATAGACAAGCTTGCGTTGCGCAATTGCTAATTTCGATGCAGAGTAGAGTAGAGTAGAGTTGAAGAGGTACAAAAGAGAGAGAAGGAGACAGATGTGTAGTGTGTAGAAGGTAGTACAGACCTGAGGCACCTTCTGATAGTGCCTCACTGAGTTGAGAAGTTTCTAATTGCAGCTGGAAATTATCTAAATACATATGCCCTCTGCAAGGGTTTAAAAATCAAATATGCATATATGCGTGTGTTGATAAGACAGTAGAAATAGAAATAATATTTTCACAGTACCTTTGAATGGCACTAAATCCGTGAAATATCCCTTTTCTTCAGCTTGTTTTGCCAATGTGTGAGACCTTAGTGCATAGTCGTCTTGCTCGCTGCGTGTGACATTGAAGGCGGACGCCAGTCGGTCAGCGGAATGTCCCATTGTCTCTCCAGATGAGAATTCTGCCACAGCCGGAAGCTGTTAATCAAAGCGTAATAAAATACATTTGTTTTTAGTTCCTTTATCCTATTGGACACTGCACTAATGTGGAATACCTCTGGAGCCAAGAAACTAGGTCTGAATGAAGACAGAAGTGAGAGCCGTTGACCCAGAGTTTTTGCCTTGTTGGCTTTCAGCATAAGGGATCTCATCTTACGAGAATGTCGGATTGGCACATCGGACATAAACTCCACTCCGCCAGCAACAATAACATCATAGGTGTTTGTCGCTATAAGTCCCATACCAGTGGTTATAGCCTGAAATAATTGAACAATTTTACACCTTTAACGGATTACTTATGTTAACGTTATTAATACCGCATTAGAACTAATGCAAGCCATTGTCACAGTATGAGCTGGTGTCTTATCACTGAATCCAGCAGAAAGGGCAGCCTCTCGTGCAATATTTGAAGTCTTCACTTCCTGAATGACGGTTCCATAGACTATATAGTCAATTAAATCTTTGTCAATTCGACTCTTTTGTAACAGAGACCTAGTAAAAATAAGAAAAAAAAAGAATTAAAAATAATTCGTATTTCCGAAAATTTCATTGAATAATGAAAAACATACAGTAATGAATGTCTTGCCAGTTGGTGGGGCATGAGATTTGAGTAGGCAGTGCCCGAAGTCAGAAAAGGTGTGCGGACTCCTTCCACCAGAACGATGTTTTGTTCATCCCGATTCTTTTTAGATTGTGGAGCGACTTGAGTAGATAATTGGCGATGGGCAACTAAACGATATAAAATACAGTATTTAAATGAGTTCACTTATACCATTGAATAATAAATGATGTAGGACATAAGTAATACATATGTATACCAAATCTTTGGATGTTGGACTTTGGTCAGATTGCATACACAGTGCAAACACATCATAGAAGTCTGCGATTCTTTTGGTGGCAGGAATAACGATTTAGGAAATTACTTACACCGGCTAAAGATTCGCGTCGCAACAATGCGGTTCGTCTTTCTTTGAACAATTCGAAAATTCATCGCTTAATTATTTGTGCACTCAGTGAAAAACAAAATAATGTCGGAACAAAGTGCCGCAATTGATATGTACCAATCAGAGCGATCAGATACGTCTAAGCCGATAACAGGTATGTATATCGTTTTTTGAAACTATCGAGAGGTTGCCTAAATTACAGTAGCCCTGAAAACATTTTAAATGGTTGCATTTATTACTAACTTATTGATAAGTTGTTTTTACTCAACATAGTATTTAGTTTTATATTTAAATAAAAAAAATAAATAAACAAAAGGGGCATTTAAACTCTCTAGATTTTTTAGAATCAAACCGAATGGAAAAAAATGTTTATGAATTTTGTGAGAATTTTATTAATTATTATTAATAAGCCAATAAGAATCTCTTTGTACAATTTCAAAAAATCGTTACACTCACACATAACCTAACTTGAAATTCCCAGCAACAAATAATGGTATAAATTAATGGATATAGACTACGTAAAAAAATATATAGAGAAATTGGAAAAAAAATGTCTTATTTTTATTCTTTAACTTCCTAAATATTTTAATGTTTTTTTAATATTAGTTTTATTTTAAACCTTAAAAACACAATTGATCTCATCTTTTCAAGAACCCTCATGTTAAATTTGGTTATAGTCCTAACTAATCTGTGTGGACATGACCAAATCAGCTCTGGTATTGATGCTAACCAAGAATATATTTTAACTACTATTACTACTACTACTACTTTCTGCAGCGAGATTTAATATTGTTCATATTGTGTGATAGAACTATTTCTAGTACTAGAAATTATTTCTTGAATATCTTTTTTGTTAAGTGTTTGATCTTAATGAGATTGGTACAAAATCTCCGAAATTGCTTTTGATGTTGAATAAAAATATATTTATGTGCCTGTTATATACATTTTTAGTTGGGTCAAAGTTCTATCCCATGGTAGCGGGTATAAAGATTGCCTAAAAAAGATTATTTTTGGAAAAGCCTTCCTTCTAAACAATAATCATAAAAATATGTACATATTTTCATTTCTTAATTCTTGCCATTTATGTATTTTCATTTCTTTATTCTTGCATACATACGTTTGTGTGTAAAGAGTCCCTTGACAAACTGTATATCTATTTTATTTCTGATGTGTGGGCACTGGAGACTGGTACTAACGAGTATAAGAGTAAACACAACGTACTGTGAGAGTACATATGTATGATGTACGTTTGTTTTCTGAAATGAAGCCAAGAAAGGATAGTTTATTCATGCACAGTACGAGTCCGCTCTCAGATTAACTAGAGTTAAAACAAGGCCGATGATAATAGTCTTCTACGTCATGTAGAAAGTGAACAGAATACTTAGCCTAACAGTTGTGTGTGTTTCAAGGCCACATTTTACAACCGTTTGAAAGAAAGGGTGCATTTGCATATGCTTCTATGCACGTGTGTGTGTGTGTGTGTGTGTACTATCATCGTTTCCATCTGAATCAGAAGACAGCTATTTAAATCAAGGTCATTGAAGCCATTGTTCACGTTTTACTCGCCTCATTATGTTTTCGAAGAAATCTTCTATACTTATGTACGTATGTATGTATGTAACAATATACAACAAAATTAATGAATTAAAAAGAGAATATATGGGGAGCATGGTTTCAATATCTTCATAAATGATGTAAATTGATCGACAGTCACGATACATCAGTCTCATCTGGACAGTGAAATATAGAACGTTTGTTTGCGTTGCAATAGAAAGATATGTATGTACATAAATACATAAATATGTCTGTAACTGACTTCTCATACTTCTTATGTATATTATACATAATCCCTAAAATCGGACCACTTTAACATATTGCTGCCATAGGAACAATCGGCCTAAAAGAGCGAATAAAACTTGGCTTAACATATTAGGACCAATCAAAGTTAGACAGTAATCGACGGGTTATTCTTTTATTCTGCACCATTATATATAACAAATATAGGCACGATCTGAGGAGATGAAAACCTAAAAGGGTATATAACCTGCGGTATGCGGAAGGTAGCTTTTCATTCTGTCTATAAACACGCTATGAAAACAAAAACTCTTACTATATTTAACAATACAAAATAATATAAGAGTGCAAGTCTATTAACACTTTTAAATCAGCTCTATATGGAACATTCTGCATACAATACGATAATCAAATTTATCACTTTATCAAGAATCGGTTGTGTAGATTTTGTTGATCAACTAAAGGTCCTCTGATGTTAAGTTTGTTATGATCTTAATATGAACACTAAAAAATTATGGGTCAACATGTTTACACGGATATATCATAGATATAGCAGAAAAACTCGCAAACGGGTTAAGGATAAGTTGATCCGCCTTTTAGAATGGCCTGCCCAGTCACCGGATTTGAATTCTTTTGAAAATCTTTGGGCTGACGTTGAGAAAAAGGTTTCTGAAAAAAAACCTAAAAATAATAAGGATTTTTGGGATGTATTAAATTACTCGTGGAACAATATTCCTAAAGAACGGTGTCAAGACTTGGTCGACTTCATGCCTAGACGATGTGCACCTGTAATCTCCAACAAAAGACTCGCGACTAGCTATTTATATATTAAAATATTCCTAAAACATATTTCTTTTGATATAATCTATTTCCTGAAAATAAATTTTGTTTTCTTATTTGGTTTTACCCAACTCTTTGTTACCGCCTCAATTTAAAGGATTTCTGTTGTTTTCGCAATTATTTGAATAAGTACCAATAAGACCGGCTATCTTTTTTCATTATTTGATTGAATAGTATTATATCAATTAATTTTAGTAAAGAAAAGAATCAAAAAGTGTCAGAAAAAACAGAAAAAGCTTGGACGAACATAAATTGACTTAATGGTGCTATTATTTTAACCGCAACTGTATGTTCAAATGTATTTAAAAACAAAAAAGTTTTTGTAAATCTATTAATCATTAGTTTTGAATGAGTTTTTATTTGATTTTTTTATTTGATCTTCGAGTTTTTAATATCCTTATTACTTATATTAATTATTCATTGAATAAAATCAACTAAAAAACTTTTATTTTCGTAATTACTAAATTAAAATTGTATTATATTGATACCAATTCTGAGGGGTAGTGTATCTAAACCCCACATACATATTGGAAAAAATATTTAAGAACAAAAATCCTCCCAAAGGCCTTGATCTTAAGATAATGTAGGATTTGTATATCAACGTTTACATTCATACACACATACATGAAAAAGCAACTAGGAAAGAATACTTTACGGTTGTACAAACACGCTTGATCAATCTACTAAGTCAATAAATAATTTGTTGTTTTTACGTGGCATATGCACATACATACAGTTAGTCAAGAAACACTTTACACAGATGTACATGTTAATGTTGGGTACATCTGTAAAAAGTGTTTCTTGACTAACTGTATCTACTCATGTTCATACATTCATATGCATGTACGTACATTCATATGTTAAAATATGCACAGATGTACTAATAGAGTGTCAAGAAAGTCATGTACACATATGTACATGTTCATCAGTACATTTGTATGTACAGATGTGTTTCCACAGATTGATGTGGCCATTTAGTGGCCAAATTTTGTTGCAGTGTCTTACTAACCACTCTTTGCAAGGGCATTACACATCATAAAACGAAGTGGCTGCGAGAATGAGTACGAATGAGTACACGAGGACGGTCCGATCTCGTCGGCCACTAGGGTCGGGTCGGAGCATACTGTTTGTACAATAGTTTTAGTGCACGAATAGCGCTTTGGCAAGTCGGACGTGTTTCGGTTCGCGCGTGCAATAAGAGAAACTCAGTGTCACTCGCTCAAAGAGAGAGGCAAAAGCCCGATCTCTCAATCTCTCGCAGTCGGAAAAAAGTTTTACCAATCAAGTTTCTTATTTCGAAATAATGTATTACATTATAATAAAACTTCAACCTAGTTAAAAGTTAATGTTGTTGTGAACTTTTCGTATGTATGCGGATCGTACACATGCATGTGTACATGTGTGTTGCTGCTACACACACACTGCATTATCTTTATTTACAAACACACTCATACATGCATGGGCATATAAATACATGTATGTATGTATTTATTATTGCTTCCCATCGAAACAGAAAAAGCTGTTGGAATTGTGAACTGTACGTGCGCTTATTGAAAACATAATAAATGAACACAAAGTAATAATAATAATAATCAAAACAATAAATAAGAACCTATCAATAACGAAATATAAATTAAATCCATAAATGTACATATTTATCAATGTATGTATGTTTGAGAAAGTGTAACGACTTCAATGAAACTGAAAGTAATATCTACAAACATAACACAAACACTGATGCTGATTTAAAAGCATAGAACGTATCCAACTACATATTCATACATATTGCTTTCGCAAGTGTACATATGTATGTGTGTATGTATGTTTGCGTGTACAAACTTTACCCAGAGACTGTGAAAGTGGAAAGCTCCGCTTAAACACACACACACACATTCATACTTGCATGTGAGCATATTTAGTTCATTTATACATAACATACATGTGTATGTATCTGAATCAACACATCGAAACAACTCAAATATTGTAGTTGTATGCATGTGAGTGTCTATACATACTACACATATTTCGAAAGTTAACAAACGTTTTTCAAGTAACTTGTGAAAGGAAATTTCGAAGAGATTTAATGAAAGAGGTAAGCATAAGCATAACTACATATAAATGTATATGAAAGCAAGTAATGATTATTTATTTATGTATGTACATCAGTTGTACGCGTATGTGCACACGTGTATGAATGCGCATTTCCATTTGTACATATTTAAAAACTATGTACAAACTGATGTACATATATAATAAACAAATATTTAGTTATGTGTACAAGGACAAATTTAAAATATTATGATGAAATATACATATGTATGTACACACATACATATATACAATAATTTGTATGTGTGTGAAGCAGAGTCAAGCTTTCTGAATACTGTCCGATCGATTATCAGAGACAACCCAGGCAACAACAACAAGACAGTAAAAGATTGCAAGCAGAAGACATGAAAGGCTTAGTGACCTTCAAGCCCGCTTATATGCGGGTATAATGTTAATATATGTGTATACTATATGTATGTACATATGTATGTATGTGTGGGCTCTTGCAAAACACTTTTTTATATTGTATGTACATATGTACATTAGAAAGTACTTTTGTGTATGCTTGTACTAAATACTAAATAATACTAAACACATCATGCTCACTATGTACATATATTGCATTACATTACTCTGATGTGATCATACATAGATACATATGTAAATATATTATGCACATACAACAGCCTTAGTAAAATAACGCACACACAATCGTATACATGCAGACAGATGTATAGATGTATGAGGTGAATGAAGTTTGTTAATTTTCATTATATAATTGAAATTTGGGTCATTTTTACGAGTCTACAATAGCCAGTTGCGTCTGAGGTTTTAGCTGGTTTGCCAAAGAGCTTTCGTGAAAGGGGAAAATGAGTACAACCTCAAGACTGCGTTTGTATTGTTTGTATGTATTAGTCTGCTCGTGACGAACTTCAGCGAAAACAAGTTTGACTATACATACATACATACATACATACGGATGAATGTATTTGTTGTATGTTGGTTCATCAGCCAGCTTATGTACATTTGCACATACATGTGCGTCTGCATATCTGTATGTGTTAATGCATGTAATGCATACATACATACATGTTTTGTACTTTCACACAAGCATATAGCAATGTCTGTATGTATGTATGTACATTTATACATATATTTATGTATTATTTATTTATGTAAACATGCAAACATACATACATACTTACAAATCCATAACCATAAATGTGATGTGTTAGGACTATACAAATTTAAAGCATACATATAGACATTTATATATGTATGTATGTATGTATGCATGCATGTATGTCTGTGAATGAGAAGATTGAGAAAGCTAAATAATGTATGTATGCATGTATGTGTTTAGGTAAGCGATCGCATTATTTACGAAAGCTCACGCAAATACTCTTCTCACACATATGCATGTATGTATGTCTGATCATGTCAGGCCAACTGTGGAGTAATTCGAAAGCTTTTTACATGCCTTCGTATAATACAAGCGTAAACACACACACACATGAAATTGTGACTAAAAGACACACATACAATTGTATCTGCTGAATGAATGATTACACATGCATACGTTTTTTTGTATGCATGCCTGTATGTATGTCAATGCGACCAAGAGAACTGAAGACTCAAGAGAAAAGCTTTTTGTGAAAGGTGATGTTTGTACATACATACAATGTACATGTTTTTAACTAAGTCTTTTTAACTGAATGTTTTTTCCTTTTATTTACAGTGCTTGTTTATTTAAATAAATAATGTAAATGCATACATATGTACATATATGTACAATGATGATTTATTTGAAAATGATGCGCTTATACTGTAAATATTTTTGTATTTTTTCGAAATCTATTTGATTTCATGATGAACATGTATATTCTTACATATGTACACACGAATGTTCAAATTAACTTGCATATGATTTTTGCATTGTCGCTTTAGGGCACTTCTAAAGAAATGTGTATCCATGTGTAAATGTATGTGTCATTCAAAGAAGACACCAATAGTAATTTAAACAGGGAGTAGAATTTTAGATATGCACTCCTCCTTTTGTTTGATAACAACTGCACATGCAAATCCATATACATTCAATCATATTGAGTTCAATTATAATTTGTAGTAATAATTTTTATAACTGCGACGAATAAGAATTCGCTAGTATAAGAGATAAAAAACTGCTGAATTCAATGTAAAAATGTTTTCTAATATCATATGTACATTACAAGTAACTTTATTTCGCATCGTTCCTTCTGTAAAAAGTTAGTAGTCTTTATACAAATAGTACATACCAAAATATGTATATTTAGCTGGACTACCAATATTATTTTAATATATTAATGTGTATGTATGTCTATACTTACATTGTGTATGTTTGTCTATACATACATATACAGTTAGTCATGAAACTCTTTACATGTACATGTTAATGTTATGTACATCTGTGTAAAGTGTTTCTTGACTAACTGTATATTTACATATGTTCATAGAAGCTAACCCTTTAACTTTCTTAAAAACAAAACACAATCTCTTTACAACAAATGTCGAAAGCAATGAACATTTCATCGGTTGTATAGAATGCTGGTTTATCAGTGACTTACTCTTGAGACAAGCTTTTAAAGCGGTTCAACCAATATAACTCTACAAATAAATGTACATACATGTATACATATGTATGTATATGATATGTATGTACATACATAATAAGTCGAAGCCCCCATTCTCTTCTCTTGCTGGGCAAAAGCCAGTCATTCAAGTTTTATTGAAAGTGAACGTTTCTCCACAGTCTCGTTGCGAAGTTCGAAATCCCAACAAAAGTCGAACTATCTCTTTCTAAAAAGTTTTAGAGATCTGTGAACTTTAGCTTAAACGAGTGGCAATGCAGACTTCGTTCGATATACAAACGGATGCTCAAATTTATGTACATATGTACATGCATACATACGTATGTATGTATTATGCATACATGCAATGCATGAAATTACCTTATGCATTGATTTGTATAATAACTAACACATTTTATACCCGATACCCGTGCAGATATTGAAGTACGTATTCGCATTCTGAGCTGAAATATTGGGGGAAAAGGGTATTCTTTCTGCAAATGTATGTTAAAGGCAAAAGGAGGCGTGGCAGGCCCCACAAGGTTCTATACAGTTAGTCAAGTAATTCTTTACACTTATTTACATGTTAATGTTATGTACATATATCATACTGTAGGTATTCTTAATCAGGATCAGGATTACTAGATGTCTCGATTGAGCCGTGCCCGTCTGCTGTCTGTTCGCCCGTTTGAACATCGGGATCTCAGCTATTATAAAAGCCATAGACCCCAAAAAAGGTTTCTGTATACCATACGTAGATCAAGATTATTTTAAATTTTGGATGCTACGCCCACGCAAATCAATAATTTAATTTATCAATTCAATTTGTGAGCTATGCATATAATATATTGTGGTAATAATCCTTTAATGTTTTAATAATTTATGCTCTTTTCAATTTTTACAATGAATATCGACGATGTATCAATTTTTGAAAATATCGAAGTTTTTAAACATCGTATTCGATATTCAACTGAGAATTTGATATGGGAAATCAGGACTTTTCGAAGGCTATATCTTCTAAACTAAGCCGAACACAAAAAATGATTACTTAGTATTTTCGTCGTATTTCGTCGAGATTTATAAGGATTAATCGTCAGATCTTGACGCCTCGGAAACTGCAATCTCTCTTTTCATTAATTAATTTTTTATATAATTTAACAGTTTGCGCAATAAGAAACTTCGATGTTTTTTAAGTTAAATATCGAAACATCGTAAATATCGATGTTTTTCCAGCTCAAATGTGGTCTCTTAAACGATAGTGACGCTCTCCTTCTCCTCTTGCCTAATGCATCACTAACATATCGAAAGGGGTTTCCGGGTTCGAATCCCGGGGGAGGGCATGGCTGGCTATATAAATAAAAAACATACAATTTGTAAAACAAACTTAACATAAAAAAAAAAAACATTACAATAACAACAAATTACCACATTATAAACCTTAAGTAAACGATTAGCACTCAAACCTATGTAAAAGCTGATGGCCATAAAGCTTTGTAAAGCTTTTTTTTCAATACTGCATTTTTACTGTTAATTCATATTCAATATATACTTAATATTATTCAGGTTTTCATAAAATGGTATATTTAAAAAAAAACATATTTCAAACAAGCACAAAAGCTACAGTTGAGTGTTCTACCCTTACCCACCTCCCTAAAACGATTTCTTAAATAAATGACTTCTTTGTTTAGCGTATTTTGTGTTGCATACATTTCAGGGAGTAACTTGAATATCACTACCTCTACAAAATTATTATTTTTGAAATAATTACTATGTTAAATGTCCAATCGCAACGAAATCGTTTACCAAACTTGAACTGTCGTGCATTAAAATAGTTACACTTGGAATTCTGAGGATCTGCGCTCATAGTTAAGATATTTTTTTTATTTTGTAGGTAGTCCTAGCTGTGATAGTCTCTAAGATCTAGATTTTCATACGAACAGACAAACGGACGGACTATATCGACGCTGCTGTTGATGCTGATTAAGAATATATGTACATATATAGTTCGTGGGATCTGGCACGCCTCCTTCTCCCTGTTACATACATTTTTGTTACATTTTGTATAAAAACTATTCAGTTTTCAATTCGAAAATATTCGTCAATCTGTGTCTGTTTTCATTCAAAGAAGGAGGAGCTGCAAAGTTTAATACTCTTGCACATTTGGGCTAGATATGTATACTTTAGATGTTAATTTGTGGTGAAAAATATTTTTGTTTCGATATTTTTCAGAAAAACATCGATGTATCGATATATTGAAGTTTCTCAGAACGTAAGCTGTTAATTTATATATAAAATTAATAAATCAAAACGTGATCCTTATAAATCTCGACGAGATACGACGAAAATACTAAGTAATAATTTTTTGTTTTCGGCTTAGTTTAGAAGATATAGCCTTCGAATCCTGATTTCCCATATCAAATTCTCAGTTGAATATCAAACACCGATGTTTAAAAACTTCGATTATTTGCAAAAATTAAAAAATATCGATGTATCGATACATCGTCGATGTTGTTTTCAGCTCTAATCGAACATATAGAGTACTCAAACAGCGGAAAGTACTCGCCTCATGATGTTTGGTTTATTATGACCCCAGGGCACGAAGGGTTTCGCTCGTGAGCGATCGGCTCTCTTTGTTAACAATGCAGAAACAGCAAACAGCGGCATCAACTTATTCGCACAACGATAAAGATAAGATAAAGCTTTTGCCATATGCTGACTCTATTAAATCGATGGTTCCTTGAGATGTGCATGTTAGAAACAACCTATACTAAACCTCACGCTAATCCTTTCGCAAAACCCCTTTCATAATGTCAATGAACAAAGCTACAGTTCTTGAGCGAGGTGATGAATGATGTAGTAGTTTGTGTCTTTCGTTGCAGTTTTTTGTGCAACAAAATTAAATTAAATTGACCATTGAAAATTATAAAAAAACGGGATACTAAGGTTTTGCATGTATTTAATTAGGCAGAAGCTGGCGATACAGATCAAGATCAATTTTCTATACAAATTTGATTACTTGCTGCAAACAAATTTGCGTCCTTATTTTCTATGTACTAATAGAATGAACTAAGATCGAGTTTAATTAATTTTATTTCAAATAATAGGTGCCACGCTCCTCGACCAAGAAAGTCGATAATAGAACTGTTTAATTCGATGTGTAAGCAACGTATTAAATAATCGACTTTCTGCTTTTGCAGAATTCTAGTTAGGTGATATTATAATATCTTCACATCTTCCAAATTGAGTATTACTTATGATAGAATTTAAACTGACTTCTTTTAAGTAATTATATAAATTGCAGTTAATGCTTTTGCAGTAATGTGAGTCAATATACAATTTGCGATATTATAATACTTAATTATACTACTTACCTATCATTATAGATTTTAAAACTCTTTTTCTTATTATACCTTCTTATTTATACCTCACAATAAAATATATTCCTTATGTTTTTAATGTTTTCTTTTAGTTTCAAAGAATGTTGATGTTGCAATACAGCAAACATGGCGAGTGCATACTCAAAGAAATTGGAGCTGCGTTCAGAGGGGAACATCCGGCGGATCTAATAATTGTGTGTGAAAACAAGGTAAAGTTACATGCACACAAATTAGTTCTCGCCGCTGCCAGCCCACTAATAAGGTAAGCTAATTAAATGTACTTTACTTTACTGACTCGATCACATGATTAACCAATAAACATTTTGCTAATTGTAGGAATCTGTTGGAGGATACACACCTAACCGATTGCACCACCACAGTTTATTTCCCGGATGTCAATGCCACATATTTTAAATTTCTTTTGGATTTCTTATATTCGGGTCAAACGTGTATCACCTCGAGAGATGTCAACTATCTGCACGATTTATTATTGTTACTGCAAATTAAGTCGGATAGTTGGAAGACAACAGATTCTGCCTACTTAAGTAATAAGTGTTCCAGTTTACGAGAGAAGCAACGAAAGCAGTACTCGTCATCGCAAACCTTAGATCAATCATTTAAATATGAAGTTGAGAGTGTGGACGATACGAAAAATGTAGCTGATTTTTCAACACTTTCATCAGAGAACTGCGAAAGTCCGAGCGCCGAATGCCAACAGAAAGAAGATGAAGATTATGCTGCAAACAAGGATAACAAAAGCGATAAAGACACTGATGAAATTGTAAACCTTTCTAACATTCCAGTTGGTGGACATGCCAACAGCATTAGCAACCAACAACAATCCAACAACAACACAAGCAATAACAATAATCATTCGACAATAAACCCAGTAAACCTGTCACTTGATCTTCGTACAAAAAGTGATTCCACAGCACGCAGTGAATTGAACAAGAGCACTAATTTAAAGCAAAACAACGGCGAAACGGTTAACTCGAATGAAAGTACAAAGCGAAAGGGGCTGTTCTTTGATACACACAAAGATGTGATGAAGACACTCTCCGATGGACCTGATATCAATAGTTCTCCTGAAAACTATGTTGTAACACCTCATCGAAAACGACGGCCTGGATTTCACAATACGCAGAGCGATAATCAACCGTTCACAACATATCAACATAATTTACTAGAAGAACTTCGATTAGTTAAGTCGACTTCTTCACCAATATCTGTATTAGCCTCGGAAAAGAATATCATCGGCCATTTAGAAGATGGTGCTCCGAATTCTGAATCTATAGCATCGGAAAGAAAGCTATTTGAAACGCAACGGATAAGAGGACAGAGCCCAGAACTACAAATGCATCTAGGGCAACAATTTGTTTACCAGTGGCAGTCCAATCAAAGCTCTTCAATTTCTTCAATGCCTAATTTGCAATCGCGACTGTCTAGTTTGTCACATATCAACTTAAATCTGGAAGCAGAGAGTCGCAATAGCGGCACTTCTGTATCGAATATTGCCACCAATAATTCGCACTCGTCATCTGTGCGCGAGTATCGATGCGAGTACTGCGGTAAACAGTTTGGAATGTCGTGGAACCTTAAGACCCATCTGCGCGTACACACGGGTGAGAAACCGTTCGCATGCCGCCTCTGCGTGGCTATGTTCAAGCAAAAGGCGCATCTTCTTAAACATTTGTGCTCGGTTCACAGAAACGTTATAACAACAACAAATGGCACAGATACCGAGAGTCGGTACAGTTGCTGTTTTTGTTCCATGTGCTTTGAATCGGTTCAAGAGCTTGTCCGCCATTTGTCCGGGCACCACAACAACCTTTTGCTCACTAAGAATCTTCGGGAATAATCTGAAAGATTTATTTGAATGGCTTACCATCAAATAAGTAATTGCAAAGAGACCTGAATTTTATATATATATACAAATGAACTTACGATATCAGTAACAAATGCAAATACAGAGCTATCGTATAAATATATAATATATGTACATTTATTATGTAATTATATCTACATTCTATTGATTTTACTAAACTTTTTATAGGCGATCTATGCGCATATTTTCATTTCATTTAAATCGGATTTGCGTATTAAATAAATTGGAAAACCTCAAAGTCCTTTTAGCTTTCGTCGGCTGGTCCATTTAAGTGAAACATTTAATTGTAAGCATATTTTATATTCAAACGGTATTTTAATTTGTATTTTATTTCCTTCCGCCTTACTCTAATTATCTGTTTCTATTTCAACAACATTTTTCTATACACCATCGTATAAAAACATTAGAATTTGTTAATAAAAAGTGTTCAAGCTGCATAATTAAGATTGTAATAATAAAAAAAATATTTTATTTCAGAGATAATTTTACTTTTCAATACATTAGTGCAGCAAATCATACAAGTGTGGAATTTAGTAACGAATGATATTTTATTTATATATTTCACTTAATTCTACAGTTGTACATTTAATCTGAGTAATAGCTCGATTGCAGCTGGTCTGTCATTGACTGATACATCGCACAATAACTACGATAACTACGATTGGCGGAACTTGTGCGCGATGGATAGTGACTGCCACACAAGTATAAATAATATAATTCTGCCTTATACTTTTACTTTTTAATAGTAAAATAATTGCACAGGCCCACAAAAAAAAATGTCATGCTTATGCGTCATATGCGGTTTTTTCGGTCGCTGAATTCGAATCCGGATCAGAATTTCGCTATAATGTCTGGACTTGGACTTAAGCTCAAAACACTGAAAACATAAGAATATCCCAGTCAGTCTGACCGTCCGTCCGTATTTTGCAATGCTAATGATGAAAATAACATTCTTCTCTATTACTGCACCCTGTAAATAAGTTGGAACTAGCCGTATCGGGATGATACATCGTATAGATTCCATAGAACCTATCGACCGTTTATTGGTTTTTCTTATAATGGATAATTTGGGACGAAGTAAGCGAAGTATTTTTGGCACACATTTATAGTAAATGCAAATCGTTTGAAATTTCAATGCCATAGCTTGTTCGATACAAATAATCGTTGACAAATGTCGGACGCCCTTGACTTTATGTTTTCACAAAATTACCATATATTTGATTTTGGGCTAAGGACTGTTAGTTACTGATCACGGCAGCAGTTAATCATCTGGTAATAGCGTTGGTCGGTTAATTGATATAGGTTTCTTGAAAGCCAACTGTGTTTATAAGTGATGAAGAGATATACTGGAACCTAAATAAATACAAAGTTTAGTCGCTTCACCTCTTATATGTCGGAGTTCTTACTCAAAACAAATAGATGCACGCTCCTCATCACGAAGAGATTGTTACATTGTGGTCCTGTCAGTCCTCGTTGTGTGTGCACATTTGGGCAAAGCAATGATATCCTTGTTTTCATTTTTAGCCAATTTGGGTCACCTATAAGTATCGTAGTGATGATAGCGATCCCCAGCATTAACCATCTTCGTTGGCGCTAGTCTGCCGACCAACGAATTCTAGTTGTCGTCGTCGAAATTCTCATATGCAACTCATAAAATAAATTAATTTTGTGTCTGAATAACATTTCGTTTGAAATAAATCGCTTGTAGGACGCTGTGCGCATCATTGTGACGTTTTACTCAGAATTAGCCAACAAAATACATGTAAATTTAATTATTTTCTAAATTCAATTAAAACAAAACTAGAAGCGGCCGTCAAATATTATTAAAAAAATCGGTGACGTAGGCAGCTATTTAACCTTTACCGAAATTTTACATTGGTACTAATGATTTTTCCGTTAACCGAAAATTCGATATATGTAGGTACCCATTATTTGTTTTCAAGCCGAAATATAACATATTTGTGTACCCTTCGACCATTAAAAATTGTCAAATAGGGTATACTAACTTTGTGTAAATGTATGTAGCAGTCAGATGGAGGCGTGGCAGACCCTATAAAGTATATATTCTGGCTCAAGATTGAACGTCAAGATCTCAGTTATTAAAAAAGCTAGACACTGAAAATGTGGCATAAAGGTTTATGTGAACTGTCCACAGATAAAGTTTATTTGAAATATTGGGTACCACGCCCACCGCCCCCGCAAACTAATATTTAAATTTTGCAAGTCGATTTGTAAATGCATTATAAGAGATACAACTATCTGACTTTGACATAAAGTTATCTGACTATAATATCTGTTATTCCGCCAATTTTTAATCCGATCGAACAGAAGATATTTTAGAAAGTATGAGCATAAAAGCAAGTGCTTGTGTCAGCTTACAAGGGGGGCACCCGCCATCGAAACGCGAGCGCCATCTGCCGAGAATAATTTTAAAGCATGTGCATATGTATATGTGCACATAGCATATGTGCATATGTATATGTGGCAGACTCCACAAAGTGTATATATTCTTACTTAGGATCACTAGGATCACATATGAACCTTCATTCCAAATTTGGTGTCTCTAGCATTTATAATAGCTGAGATCTGTGTGTTCATCTGGTCATCCGGACATCCGGACAGACAGACAGACATGGCTCAATCGACTCGGCTAGTGATCCTGAGCAAGAATATATGTATATACTTTTGGGATGGCTCACAACGATGAGGCACAGTTGCCTTCCGTACGACCGACACGTTATGTAGAAGTTCGAGTCCCCCCGAACACAACAGGATTTCGAAAACTGTGTCTGCTACCCTAGTGTGTTTGTTAGTGTTAGTGTTACGTAAAGAGAGAGGGAGAGCAAACCGAAAATCCTTATAGAATTAAGAACACTACAAGAAATACCCCCGAAGGAAGCCGGAAAACACGTTTTTATTTTTACTTTTCTTGAATTTTGTGTTTGTAATGGTTTTCACATGCTTTACTATCTTCGACAACTAGAAAGACTTTAATTTATGATATTGTTTTATGATAATAATTTAATAATTTTAGGATCATAATTTTTTTAAAAAAGGTTTAACAAGGGAAGCTCGAGCTCTATCTGTCGACAAGCATGTGAATAAATTTAACATATTACATTAAACCAGGCAGAAGGGTATCCTACAGTCGAGTGCGTTCGACAGTTGCTTTCGTTATACATAACCTTGTACAAGGCGACATTGATAGTGTTCACCTGGTTAGCCGGTTACACTTCCATGTCCCTTGTAGAGTTTGTCGAAATTTTACTCTACTAACACTTGTAGATCGAACTATGCCATGCAAGAGCCGTAAAGGTTTTGTGTTCGGACTATAAAAAGCTCTAGTGTATAGTTTGTAAAACTACAATAAATCAAAAGCTTCTTTAAAAATTTTAGTCCTATCTTACCCATCTAGGAATTAGTCAGTTTCCTTTACGATTCTTCAATGCTTTCAAATGCATGCTTCGCGTATTCGATCGGGTTGCTCGTTTGCGACATTTCCCTTCGACTGGTTAAGCATGTCATTTTACTAACCAATTAGTAATTAACTTACCTTTCTGAACTTATCTGGGTTTTCCCCAATCCGTTGTAAAGAATGTTGGATCGGATAGTTCTTGTTTTTCCCAGTTTACATTTTAAATGTAAAAAGTTTTTTTTCGAACTGATCTGCGATTAGACGGCCCCAGAAATTCCTTTGTTGGGTTGGTAGAACTTATCCGCGAAGACGGGATCGACTGCTGATCTGCTTTGTACATCTCGCTAGGTGGTTAGCGTGCGACGAAAGCTTGCTGTGGTATTTTTCCTTGAGTTCTGTAATTTTATTTATGGCTGGTGGAATGTTTAAGTCCCTTTGGATGTTTGCCTTCCAAACGTACTACGGTGCCGCAGTGATGGTTCTTAGAATCCTCGATTGTGCTCGCTGTATGTCAATGTTGCTGTTGCTGGCATTGCCGCATAGTTGTGAGCCGTAGGTCCTGATACGTTTCAGTAAAGAATTGAAGAGTAGGATCGTATGGCCCAGGCTGAGCGGGGAGCAGGCGATAATGACCCAGTGTAAGTTGTGGGCATTTAATTTTATTTTTTCAAGCTCATTGCATTTATATTGAATCTTCTCTTATTGTGAGACTAATAATAATTATTAAAATCGTATTATAAAACTTTATTAATTACAATATGAAATAATTGTATTAATTACAGACGGCCCAAGGATTTCTTTGGTGGGCTGGAGAATCTTGCGCTTCAGTCGGCTCTGATTGCAGACTCGCGTAAGCGACTTCGCGAGAGGATTTTCGTGTGCGGCGAGCTTCGATTGATGCTTACTCTTTCTCATCTGAATTTCCTCAAGACAAGATTTATGGAAAGATCTCCATGGATTCTTTCGCTGCATTGGTATCATGGTGTCCCAGTATTAGTTCACAGAATCGTTGACTGAGCTCGCTGTATAATTTAAATGTGGCTTTGTGATGCGTTTTTCCATAGTTCTCAGCTGTATGTCCAGATGGTTTTCAGCACGGTATAGTAGAGGAGCACTTTGTACTCCAAGTAAGCGGAGAGCTGCAGTGAAGATTGACTGCTTTAAGCTTCATATGTGTTCTTATAGATTCTATATGTCGCCGGCACTGAGGCATCTATCTGGGTTAACGCCGAGATGTGTTACTACGTCTGCTTGTGGAATGCATGTACAGTTCAAGGTAGAGATGGGCGCGGGCCGGGCTGGGTCTCGACAATTTTAGGCCCGGGACCTAAAACCAGCTACCGGTCCTTTTACCGTCAGGCCCCCAGCCTAGGGGTAAAAGCCCGGAAGGCCCGGCGTGCTTGAAAGCAAAAAATAGAATGATGTTTTAATCGATATCGGCCTCAAAAATTTGAGTTTGGTTCGGGCCGGGCCGGGCCTTAAAAAACAGGCCCGCGGCCATCTCTAGTTCAAGGTACAGGGAGGGCAGGTTTGTCCATCTTTCTACTATTGTAATATGACAGGCAAGTTTTTGCCGGGCATCTAGATCGGCTAAGTATTGGGGTATCGTCAGCAAACGTGGTGGTTGTGAGCTGATAATTTGTCGGCATGCCTACTATGTATAGGGTGTAAAGAACGAGGCGCAAACCCCTACCTTGGGGGACTCGAGAATTGATAACGCGGTCGTGTGAACTCGAATTTTTACACCTGATTGAGAACTCTCTTTTGAAGGAGTAAAATTTGAACACTTGTGTGTGTTTTGAGAAAGCAGTTTTGTTATCTTGTACATTAGCGCTTCCTGCCAGATTCGATCAAATGCTTGTGCAGCATTTAAAAATATGGCTGTGCAGTATTCCCGGTGCCCAAAAGCAGTACGAATTTCATTTGCAATGCGATGATCTGTTCGATTCGTTCCGTGATTTTCGCGGAAGCCAAACTGCTGCGATGGGATTGTGTTTCGCCTTTTTGAATAGGGAGTTAGTCGTTTTAAAAATGCCTCTCCAAACAGTTTCGAAAGACACGTCAGAAGACTGATTGGTTTGTAGGATGATGATTGCGCTTTGCCTTTGCCTGGTTTGGGAATTATACTATGACCATCTTTTTCTGTCTTTAGGGATAGTATCCAAGTTTGATAAAAGCGTTGAAGAGATGGCATAAAGACAGAACCGCACAGAGAGGGAGTTCTATGATCATTTTTGGTGTTACCAAGTCATGTCCAGGTGATTTTTTGGGGTTTAGTTCTTTTATGATAGATACTATTTCACTTTGGCTGAATATTATTGGTTTTATTGGTGGCAAGTTTTCGTTACTGCAGGGAGGTCAAATGAGTTGCTAGCAGGATTTTGCTGGAATACTTTCTGGAGATGATCGACGAACGCATTAGCTCTATCTTCGTCGCTGCGTATCTAGCTTCCAGAGTGGTCTCGCAGTCGAAACAGTCGTGCGTTTCGGCCGTTGCCTGAATATTTGTATATGCTCTCCACAGATGCTGGGCGTTAGCTTCATTAAGTTTATGTGCCCTGGTAAGTCTATGTGTTGCTATTTTTAGTTGTTCTTTAGCCGTTGGGGATCTGAGATTCTGCCACTTTCTTCTTAGTCTTGGTTTGTCGAGTGCTAGCTGTTCGATTTCACGATTTGTCTTGCTATCATTTTATCATTTTGTGTGTGCCTGGAGGGGTGCCTCTATCAATTCGGCTAGGCGGTCTATATCCTCATCGGTGTATACTGTTTGAGTTGGTTCCGTGTAAATTCAAACATATTTCACGTACCCTTCCCAATTGGTCCTGTTGCCTGTAAGCCTGTAGGGCCGCTTAGTTATACGTGGTCAATGGTTGAAAGTAAGTAGAACTGGAGAGTGATCAGCTGATAATTCTGCAAGTGACTAGGCCGTAATATTCTGTAATATTTCTTGGGATTTCTTGTTATTGCAAAGTCGATAAGAACTGGGAGCTATTTTGGCTCTGCTGGCCAGTATGTAGCCGTACCTGGAGTCACATGATCTTGCTTATTTCGGGGTTTACTGAGCGTGTTGTATAGTTGCTTACCCTTTGTGGTCAAAAGGCGTGATCCCCAGTGCGTATGCTTGGCATTGTAGTCTCGCACCGCTATGAAACACTCACCTAGTAAGTTGAAGAATTCCAACGAGTACACTGCTGAGTGACGGGAGCGCTGCTGGATTGCATTATTATGGAAGTGGATTGCAGGTTGTCCGTTTTAGTTCTTTTGTGAAGGTGGTGTTTGATGCGCCTTCTGACAAGTATGCCAGTGCCGCCATGGTCTGTGGCGTAGAAAAGGTTAGATGTGTCTCGAAAAGAAGCATGACGTCAATATTTTGTTCGAGTTTATGCCGTGAAACGCCATTTGCGTTCCACATTGATATTTGTAGTGGAGACATTATGTTGATATCATATTTGGTTTAGCGTAAGTTCTTGCATTGTGGTTTGCATGAATGTCACAAATTCTTTTAGGTTTTGCTGGAGTGAGATCATCATCGTTGCAATGCAAATTGATTTATCCTGCGTTTGTTCTTTCAAAGTAGTTATTTTCTGTTTTTCCCGCATAGTAGTCGACTTTTGTGTTATCGGATTCACAGATTTAATTTTCGATTTTAAGGCACTAGCGAAGGAAACGCTTGGATTGGTACGGTATGGAGGAGGGGGTGCCGTGCAAGACGGGCCCGATTGTGGCGGAGTGTAGCTGATAAGGGTGGTCTGAGCGCGTGTTGATTCTCCACGTTTGTTAAGGCGGCTCTTTATTTCCTTGTATACTACACAGCCACGTCAATTCGCTGTGCGACTTTCACCGCAGTTGCTGCACATTTTTACAGAGCTGTCGTCGCTGTTCTTATGGCAGTTCGCTGTGCTATGAGCTTCACTGTAGACTACGCAAATAGATTTTATTGTTCAGTAAGCCTTAGTATGCCCATATTCTTGGCAGTTAGTGCACTGCACTGAGCGATTGCGCTTGCCGATGCAGAAGAAGCTGTGGCTTGTAGATTGGGTGTACTTCCTTTTTCACACAGATCATGTCTTTCGCTTTTTACTTTTTTGTTTACACTTCTCTTAGTTTTATTGATTTTATGCGGAGCTCTATGAAAACAATCTTACTTCGTTGGCGTAATTGTCTTAGTAACTTATTCTCTCTAATCTGTTAAAAAGAGGTTTCTGCACGCACAGGGCAGTGAACACTGTAACATATACCCAGGGGTTGTATCGACCACGAATATTGCGATCAGGGAGCGGAGCCCCCTAACACGATTTAAAAAGTTGGATTATTACTTTTTTGCTACAAGGCTCCCCTGATCAAGGGCACGATTTCGGCCTTTTCGCCCCTCTCATTTCGACCGATCGTTTCTATGTTATATTTTATAGTATAGTAGTTGAATTTGGATGAAATATCATAAGCATATTATTCACACAGAGAACGGTAGATGTAGCATATTTGTCGTATCTTGAAAAACAACAAAAATTATATGGCAGCTATACGATATATATATATCCGGCTTGCTCAGACATTTTATCTTTTACTTTTTATAATTTAATCAAGCTATCTCTAAAACAGAGACTTGTTCATTTCGACGATATGGATAGTTCGAGTCCCCTGTTAATGATGATTTAGAATATATAAATACTTTATGTATGTTATGTATATTTACTGTGCTGTATACTTATATGTATTAATTGACATAATATCAACGTACACTTAATTAAAATAATCGTTTGTATATTATGTATAAACATAATGTAAATATGTACATACATACATGCATGTACATCAAATTACAATAGTCGTTTGTACTGTACTACTAATATTATTTAATGAAACTAATTAGCAATAGCAATTTAAGGTCTTAGCATGGAATTGCTATATTCGAATAATTAAATTAAATTGTTAGTGAAGATATGCAATTGACCGCCACCATCTGACTGTCATCGACACATTGTCGGTTGATTGCAACCGAGCCAGTGGTTATAGATAATATTTCAACTGTTAAGCTGCAAAAGTATAACAAAACAAGGAACAAGACGTCAGACCGTTATGTACGTGTTTTTATCTGTGGAGGATTTTGGTCTCTTCTAGTTAACTTATGTGCTATTTTAACTTAAAAATGACTACTGAAAAGAGCGATCCAATTGTCGCTAACGAACGTTAAAAGAACGAGTAAATTGTATTCAAACCAAGAAGAAATTAAAACAAACATTTAAACTTTGCATGCATCTTATGCAATTGTATGTTTAAGTGAAAGCAATAAACAATAAGTTAATACATTTACACGTGTGAGCCAATGCATGTATGTTTATAGTATGTATGAGTGGGCTAAGCAAAACAATAAGTGAGTTTTGGCAAACCAACAGAAGTATAAACTAAAATATTTGTGTCGTATATCGTAACTGAGAATTTGAAAAAAAGATACTATGGCATTGCCAAAAAAGATCAAATGCTTTAAGTATTTAGTTTACAGTTATGTGTTTCTCTTGGCGGTAAGTAGGCTTTTAAAATATATAATTACATTGTAATTAATTACATGCATACATAAGTATATGTGTATATAAATAAATACATATACATATGCATACACATCTGTTTATATGTATCCATCTATCTGCATCTACATGGTTATATGGGCCACATACTAAATGTATGTATATATACATATATATATGCATATAAGATCCTAGTTATATATTAAATAAACTAATTTTTGTTTATACATACATATGTATGTGTAAATTCATAAAATATATATTAATGTTTAATACACAACTGAGAAAGGAGAGAAAATCTCATTTATTTGATTTTTCAGTTGAGCTTTAACAAATAAAATAAGCTGAAAATGAAAAACACAACCCTGCCCTGGTGTATGCTTTACGACTTGAATGTATACTTACATACATACATACATATATTGAAATGTCGCTCTTTGTACTCACTATTTAGTATATACATACTTACCCTATTTTTGTAAATGCACATCGATAATTATCGAATCGAAAACGCATAATTAACAAAAAATTAAAAACAAATAAACAAACAAGTTATTCCAATTTGAAAATGACCTTGGGTAAATACATACATGCACATATGTATATACTATGTACATACATACATACATGTGTGTGTACATGTGTGCCACTACAAGTCCTTTTCATACCCTTCGATCATTAAAAATTGTCAAAAAAGGGTATACTTACTTTTTGCAAATGTCCGTAAGACCAGATGAACACACAGATCTCAGCTATTATAAAAGCTGAACACCAAATTTGACATGAAGATTCCTCTATACTACGTGCAGATACATTTTATTTCAAATTTTTGGGTGCCACACCCACCGCCCCCGCAAATCAATAATTTATTTTTTCGAAATAGGTCGAAGGGTATCCAACTGCGCTCGACAATGGTAATGAAAAATGTTGTTTTTTATTAAGTCCTACATTAAAATATAGTTAGCTCATGGGAAAAATATATATTGGGGAGGAAAACTTTTTTTAACAATTTTCGATTGATAATTTAAAAATGCCATGTCTGTCTGTCGAGCGCTTATGTTAATAAGCTCAATTTTCGAACATATAATTCCCAACAACAAACTGTTCGCAAATTTTTCTGCCACGTTTCCCACACATACATTTGAGTGGACGGGGGCTTGTTATCAGCGTTTAGTTTGCAGGATACCAAAATTTGGTGTCTGTAGCTTTTATAATACTTGATATCTGGACGTTCAAACAAACAGACGGACATGGCTCAATCGACTCGACTGATCCTGAGCGAGACTCGTGAGTCTACAACAGCCAAATAGCATGGAAATATACTTGTAATTCAAACAAGTTACGAATGAAAGAGTGGAGCGTTGTGGGGGATAAGTACTGCGACCTTTTAGGTCAATCTTCCCCTACTGGAATTATACCAAGCATAACTTCCTGTCCTGTCCAGTTATTCCATGAAATCCGTAATTTTACCTGGCCTGTAAGTAGCCTTGTGAGGATTCTCACTGGATTCTTACTCCCCTTAATTATTTGCTTAAGCTTTTAGAGGTTATAGCAGCCTATGCGGGACATCGATTGCCCCAAACCTGGTGTTCGTTCCTAGTCTAATACGCGGATGCTTGTCGCTTCTGAGCTCAGGTATTCCCTGATAGTGTTTCGCCTCTGGTTCTATCTTTGTCTAACCTTAAATAAACATCCCTTCTGCAAGGTATAATCATGTATGTTAAGTATCTAATAACAAATCCGAACGATATTATCTGTGAGCGGAGAACGATCCAATTCAGTCTCTTGTAAACTTGACTTTTTGTGTTGATTATCTCTATAACGTATTAGAAATCATCTCAAAACAAATGTTTAACTTTCAGCTTACGGGTGCAGGTCAAATTTTCTTGGGAACATCCTTACTGTGGGGGCACTCAGTTTACTATGGCATTGTACAAAACAAGTTATGGGCCCCAGCTGCATTACTCCTATGCCTTGGACCTGTTACCTTTATTTTATGCTGGATGGGCTGTCAAGCAACCAATCAAAGAAAGCGATGTCTGCTGGGCATGGTAATTTAGTGGAATATTCTAACATGATATTCATAATAGATGTATTACTCTTCCTTTAGTTCGCAGCTCTTTTAGTGGCTTGTATATGTGTTCAATTCATAATCTGTGGATGGTCTTTGGCGATGAGAGAAAATCTTCCAACGTCCGTAGAGATTTTCATTGATGACTCTTTTGTAGAATTTTTAGATAAATTCTCAAGAACTAAGGTCGATAATTTACACTTGTGGAATCGAATGCAATCTCAGGTAAGTTTGAAAGCCAAACAGGTTTATTTATAAAATAAAACTTAGCTTACGTCCGCAAGTGTTATAAAAAATATAAATTGGGTTTGAATGTTCATGCTATGCTGTGTGGTCTATGCTAGCATATTTTGTAACCGTTCTATAAAAATGTTGATTGCAGTTACAATGTTGCGGTGTTGATGGACCTCTGGATTATCGACGGCTTTCCCTACCCTGGTCGTGTTGTTCTCGCCCCGAGCATGCATACGAATCGGCATGCGATACACACTATAAGCGTGGCTGCTTGGCGGTTGTATCTGAGCAAATTAGGAGCCGTTTGCTCATAACTGCATTTGGAGCTGCCATAATTGCCATTCTTCAGGTACAAACAAGCATGAAAGCTCGACTTTGATCACTTGACCAAAACGTTTTCTTAAATTTATAATTTCTTTGTTTTGCGTATTTTTTTTTGAATACTTTCAGGGCGGGGCTTCGAAATCAGTTAATTAATAATTTGAATTGTTTCTTAAATAAATTCTGTTAATAATCCCATCGCAAGCAAATTTGTCGAAATCAATAGGGTTTTGATAGTTCTTGTGTTTACCAAAAATGAACAGTACTGCATTAAAATTACGCTTTAAATTTAAATCGATTTAAGGGGGCGGACAGACGGACGCGGCTGTTGATTCTTAATAAGAAGATACATAGTTTGTCTGCCACGCCTCCTACTGCCTGTTACACACATTTTCGGTTGACAGAAAATTATAAACAAATCTACCCTATGGGTAACAAAACAGCAATGAAATATACTTTCGGATAAGCGCGTTTAAATAAAAAAAGTTATTAAAAATAACTTATTATATACATATGTTTATATATATTATATTATATAACGAACATTATGAGGAATATTTTTTGCCGAAATGTTTTAAATTAGATCATGGGAACTTGCATACATGTGAAATTTTTTTTGATGGAAAGCGAATTTCAGTTTGAAGGAAATACTGATGTTTTTTCTAAATTTCGAAAGAATTTTATTACCTTTCATTAATGATCAACATTTTTTAATCGGTTCATGGCAAGAGGTTATTGTCTTGTAGTTGTAGACCCTGCACACAGAGGTTTTTGTGTACCTTGAATTTCACATAAAATAATATTCTTTTCAAGTATGTATCATATGAAAATAAAATTTAGTCCTAAGAACTGCCCTTAAATGCTAAGTTTGCTTTGTTTTTAAACGACTGCATAAAAGCAAACTACTTGAGGGTATTCAGAGTAGATGAAAGTAATTTCTGATATCAGTTAAATTTAAGAGTTAGTTTGAATTTAAAAAAATAAAACGAAACTTCGCTGATCGTTTTTTATCTCCTTTCTGGCTTGTTCAGCCTTTATACTACCCAAAAATATACGCTTACCAAGTAGAAACAGAACATAAAGACTTGTCTACGTTTGCAGATAAATGTGAAAGTGAGAGGAGTGTGTGGATATACCCTTTGCATGGATATACATATTTATAATAATTTTTCTCTTTATAGAGTCTTGGAATATTCTGTGCTGTACATCTTACAATACTTTTTGGAAAGAATGATAACACTCATCCAATGAATATGAACCGAAAGAAAAAGCAGCATCAGTTCTTACCTCTGACTATTCAGGACAAGCGACATGATTTACCGTCACCTATCAACTTATCACCGTCAGCACCTGGTCAGCGCGTTTCAAAAACAGCTCTGCCTCAGGTCATGCACAAATGACAGACGATTAGTTTTTAATACATTAAATTTATGAAAACTCCAAAAGTTTTAAAAATGTTGTAACCTGAGATGGAATGAATATAACTGTGACCCTCAATGTTACGTTATGGTAATTTAAACATTTATCGTTGGAAAAAGAAACAACCTTAAATTCTGATTGATTTTCCAGTAGTTTAATTAAATGGCAAAAACTGGACTGTTTTTTTTCTTTTAAAAATATGGAGTTTAACCAGAAGTGTGTTTAATTTACTCTTGATACATTTGGGGGCACATAGAATGCATCTACTGTCTTGGGCTTCTTTTTCTTTCCAAACCAACGCTTCGGGTAGTATATTTTTTTTTTGTAAATTTGAATATCAATATCTTCTCTATTTTCAAAGAACCAAAGGCTTTGCCGCATCAAATGTAATTCAGTTAGTGTACTTTTGATATTCTCGAGACGCTTATCAACATCTTGAATTTTCGATAGCTTTTCAATTGCATTTTGATAGATAGTATTCCATTCTTTATAATTTTTAGCATACTCTGAAAGAAGCATAGGCTCGTGATTCTCCACTGCAAGTTTGACACTCAAATCCAAAATGTCAGAAAATGTTTTAGCCTCTGTGCATTTCAATATTGATTCCTCAAGTTTGTTTTTTAGTATTGCACTATTTTGTCCGTCCGAACAATCTATCAGTTTCTGGCAGAGTTGTAAAATATCCTTATGCATGACCTTTTCATGTTGTGATAAAAGTTTTTCCGCATCGTCAATCCGTCCATTTAGGACAAATCCCAGTAATGCAATATTTTGTACGGCATCGTTCAGTTTATCAGAAGGCTTATCCAAGCTTAATGCTATCATGGCTTCACCTAGTATTTCCTCATCGGTCTTATCACTTGTATTTATATTCTTGCGCAGAAATTTAACACGAACCTTTTCCTTAAGATAAAAAGTATTAATTTATTTTTGTTTCGAAAATAGTGAAAACGTACCTTTTCGTCACTTTGTTCACTCTTTTCTTGTTGATTAGGCTTGTACTTTTTCAGGAAACTGTAAAAGGACTGTAACGAAAGAGATACGACAAGGTCGTTGTTACATAAGCCACGTTCAATTAGAACAGCTGCAACTTGAGCCGCCTCGTGAGCGTTTCCACTGTGTAACATAATGTCTATTAAGTGGCATCCAGTAAACTCGTCAATAAAAACTCCATACAGTAGGGGGCTCCGAAGTATGGTAGCCACTTCTTGCGGACCAGAGTAGTCCAATAACCGTTTGGTTACAATATTTGGTAAGATGGGCGCAACAGTGCATTCCTTCTGTTTTCTAATATGGATAATAATTATACTATTATATACAAAGTGTAAACATGGTTTAAGCTTGTAGCAACCTCAGCCTCACTAGGTTATCCAAAAGATCCACATTTTTATTATCTTTATAAGCTAATGCATCAAAATCCAGGTTGTTGATAAGGGTCGGTTTCCTTTCAAGTTGTGGTGGACATTGATTTGCCAATTCATTGAATGCATTTGAAAAATATGAATAGCATCTTCTTGAAACATGTGAGCAAAGAACTTTTGATTTAAGAATATTCATATTAAAATGAATTAACGATACGTTTTTAACGACTAATCACATGTTGAGTACATTTTCCAATTTCACAGTAATGATATTTCAAAACATCAACGAGCACATATGAAAGAAAAATAATAATTTGTAATCATTCCAATAAATAATACATAAGATAAAGTTTACCTCTACTATAAATGGGTTGGATTCCTTTAGTGATGTAACCAGGGTGATCGATTACGATAAAATATACCATCCGGCTAACAAATATACTCTAAAATATACCATCTCAGTAGTTCTGTAAAATTATCGATAGTTGCCACCATCAAAGTTTTCCGATATAAATAGTTTAGTACATCGATTAAACAAAAATGTACAATAATTTGAAATAATTAGGAACCCAAGCTGAGCGGTTTCCGTGTCCGCTTTTTTTTTTGCATTTTTTCAATTTCCGCAGTTTTTACCATGGCCTGTTTTGATACAAATAATTTACTTTTATCCATTGCATTTATTGCTTTTATACTCGTTTGCTTCGTTTCACTTTCTAAGAATTTTGAATTTTCAATAAAAAAATGTTGGTGCTCGCAAGTATTATATTATACTATTAAAACAGCCATCGAGGGTTTCCGATGGACGTCTCCCATCGATATTATCGATACTATCGACGATGGTTTTACAGCTTTACATCTCAGTTTAAAAGTATACCAAAAAACCCCAAAAAAAGGGGAAATTGCAGACACGATTGATCTTGTTAAATAAACGAAAATATGGAGAACAAATTTTACATATCGGCTTAGTTTAAGAGACATAGCCCCTAGAGGTGGAAGATCATCGATGTCTGCCGACATCGGTGTTTTCGACGTTTTTAGGGTAAAACATCGATGAAACATCGATGTTTTAGGAAAAAAACCTTTTAATTTTTTATAGACAAAACAATACCTAAACTTTATTGAGATCATTGTTTTTGTTTAGAAACACTAATTGGTCTACCACTTTTTAAGAAAGTCTTGTTCGCCTGTCGGAGATAAGCTGGCCCGCCTTGATGAATACCCGATCAGACTTACATGACGAAGCCGGCACACATAAAGTTTTTCATACAAGAGTTTTCAGGACTCTGTCTTTAGTACTCATCTAAAAAAACAGTAGGATACCCTTCGACCTACGTTCCTATGTATGTACACATATACATATGCTCATGATTTGAAATTATTCTCGATAGATAGCGCTCGCGCTCGCTTAGTAAACACAAGCACTTGGTTTCATGCTTATACTTTCTTGAATAACTTTTGTGTTTATTGTCCGATCGGATTGCAATTTAGAGAATACGTAGATATAACTATCAGCTTAGTATATGTTAAAGTCAGAAAGTTTTATCTTTAATACAACGCTTACAAATTGAGTTCAAAAATTAAATTATTGATTTGCGGGGGCGGTGGGCGTGGCACCCAATATTTGAAATAAACTTCATCTGCGCCTGGTACACAGAAATCTTAATGCCAAATTTGGCGTCTCTAGCTTTTATAATAGCTGAGATCTGTGTGTTCATCTGGTCATCCGGACATCCAACCAGACAGACATGGCTCAATCGACTTGGCTAGTGATCCTGAGCAAGAATATATATACTTTATGGAGTCTGCCACGCCTCCTTCTGCCTGTTACATACATTTGCACAAAGTTAGTATACCCTTTTTTGACCATTTTCAATGGTCGAAGGGTATAAAAACATGAACATAATCGAAAATTGTATATATGCACTTGATCTTTCCTTCTAGTATTGCAAAGGGTCGCAATTTCTGTTTGAATTTGTTCTTTAAGTTAATTTGGATACCTACAATTTCCACGTTTTACGTTTTACCACGAATTTTGGTATAATCGATGTTAGCAAAAATGACATCGATGTTACCGATGTTTGGAAAATATCGATGACATCGATGTTGGCATCGATGTTTCCCCACCTCTATTAGCCCACGACAAGTCACATTTACTCTTACAAGCCATAAGCAGAAATGACCAGTGCGACCAGCTTACAAAAAGTAAATGCACCCTTATTTAAATGCATTACTATGGTCTCACTGTGTTCACTATCAGTTTTCATTTAAAATTAGAAAATGCTTTATTTTTACCCGATTATCTACAAGTTAAAGTTAGTTGTGAATTTAGGAAAAAGTGAAATGGCTACGGAAATTCGAAGTGAAAAATATCAAAAATCAATCATGCTGTGCGTGCTGACCTATTTAGAAAAGATATCTTAATCTCACTGCATGCACGCAAGCAGGCAGCCATCAGCTTAAAATTCGATAATTTGTGTTTTTTTTGTGTTACTGTGAATAAACAGAGTGAGACCATATTCATGCGTCAAAGTATGTATGATTTTTTTTCCAAATCTGGTCTCACCGGTCATTTCAACTGAGAAATTGAGAAAATAGGGACTTAGAGGAGACTCCTAAACTAAGGCGAAACGGAAAATATTTACTAATTCATTTCTTCTCATTTTGTGGAGATCTATAAATTTCAGCCGTCACTGCAATCTCCCTAGCCACTTGCAGATTCAAAAATATCGATACATTTTAAAATAGGCTATTAATTATTATATTTTACAGCTGATTTGCAATTTTGTATGCTCTGCTAATAAAGTCTCAACTTGCAACTGCATGGGAAGTCGTCACAGGAGCGCTAGCCGATCGAGAAAGAGTAGCCGTCGCCCTGCTCTAATGTGCTCCGACGCAAACATGGATGAGCATAACGGGAATACGTCCGACCGACATGAGCGATGATTCCAGTGGAATAGATTATATTAGCAGGAACGATGAGCAGACCGCGAATCCAGTCGATTGGGGCAGTAATCAAGATGCTGATGATACGTATGTCGAGGATATCGACCGCGACAAGGCAACGATATGTCCAGGCTTCCAATGCTGATGCTCATTCCTAAGATGAAGACAACCGAGAAACTGGAACCCATAAATCTGAGTGCAATTTACAAGACTGAAGACAGAGCGTCGTCACAACGCCAAAGTATCAAGATGAAAAGTGTCTCTCAAGAATTTTACAATGTGGAACTGAAAACTGTCGACTGCTTGAACAGTACGATAACATGTCGCGCAAACTGAAATACTTGCAATGTCTCAAGGTGCAAGGGGATGCGCCACAAATTAAGAGCACAGCGCGTACGTCTAACTCACGTAAAACAGCTGCAAATGCAGACGTTCCCCTCCTCTTTTTTGTCCCACTCTCCTTATTCCTTAGAATGGGAATCTGAGTTGCTTTACATTGATTGCATTTGGCACGAGTTACTGTGCAGGAGCCGTTCAATGGACACGGCTTGTTTAAAATTCTCACAACGTCAAACTGAATTGTGCTCCTCCAATCTATTCATGTGCCTGTTTAAAACTGTCTGCTAATCGTTTGCTGCTTTTTAGAAGTTGCTCTGGCGCAAATGTGCTCGCCGATGATGCGGCTGGCTTGAAGGTCAACATACGGTAGCCTCGATGACCTGGCGTGAGAAACAGCATCTACGTGCCGGCATTTTGGACGATGAAATGGGTTAAGAGCGAAAGCGATGATGACACAAGGGGACGCAAGAATAATGGGAGTTTTTTAGAGAGAAGGTGTTCAATATATCTAAAATATGTATGTAGAACTATCTTCAAGAATTCTCACAGGCCATTGTAGGCTTAAAGCTCAATTAAGTAAACTAAAAATTGCAACGTGCAGATTCTGCGAATTGTGGGCTGAAACGCCATTACGCATACTAACCGTATGTCCGGCATTGGTCCGCACGAGATGTGTAACACTCGAAAGGCACCTTCTTCAAATTTAAGAGATAAGGACAATCAGTCCAGGACAAATCTTAGATTTTTTAAGAAGCACTGGTCTAAAAATGGAGCTATACGCACAGTAGGGATACAAATAGATCTTATATATACAAATAGATCTTATAGGTCGCAGATCATAACCCCCTTTTCAATGATAATAATAAAAAAACGGATAAGGCTATAATTGTGTCGTAATGGACATCGAATTCGGATATTTTACGTGATATGTTGCATAAAGAGAAGCTGAGACATTGTCAATGGTGGCATACCTGTCAAGGATGTTAGAATATTGTAAATCAGTTCAGTGATCATAACTATTTCAAACGCATCTTGTTGCTTTCGCTGGGCACCGACGCAGTGGGTCTTAATTTGATTGGAGCCAATCATTTATTATTATTGGATCTACATTACAATCCACAGTTAGAGGCTCTGGCTCAGGATCGTATCTATCAAGTGGTCATTCGTTACCTACTTTTCATAATATTCTACCTGCACCATACGACAATTACCTAATTTTGTTTAGTTTTTTTAACATACAAAACAACTTTGAGGCCCTGTATCTTTTAACATTTTTGGGATTGCTGAAAAATTGTCTATGAGATGCTAATCCGTCCTTTTCGCAATTTCTAAATCGGCAATTTCTAAATTAAAAATGGCTACCAAACACCCCTCTCTCCATCCTGATTTTAAGAACTTCAATATTTTCATTTGCTTTCTCATCGATATGAACGTCACTGATGTCTATGACAACTTGGTGTCTTGGCGTGAAGCAAATGATTTTGAAGTAGGCCATCATATTATTGTCGTTTAATATAGCTATTTCCACGCAACATCTGAAATAATATCAATTATAACATTGAACTGGGTGGAGAAGGTAAGCCGGTTCAAATCAACGAAACGTTTTTAATTAAACGCAAATATAATCGTGGTTGTATTGTTATAGTCCTTGGTCTATATTGTTTAATACCCCTGCAAAGAGAACATAAAGTTATAATTAAGTTATATTCATGAAATGTGGGACACATGCTTCTTATTGCTGAATGCTGTAAATATGCGAATCGAGCCGGATCGGACCGTTATATCTCATAACTGCTAACCAAATTAACTTAATTTTTTTTTGTCTTCAAATTAAAAAAAAAATAAAATTTATGCAATTTAACGAAGATCAAAGGGAAATTTTCGATCCTCAAAAATGAATGGGTTAAGGTTAAATAGCTGCCTACTTCACCGATTTTGTTTAAATTTTTTTTTTTACTGATAGGGCTTTATTTATTATGATTTTAGGTAAAAGAATTATTAAGAATTATCTGAAACAATATATGCTCGAAAATAATCTGTTAGTGCATTAAGTGCCAATGTCACTTCTTTGTAGCTTGTAGTTTTCGTTGGACACAATCTAACAAACTTTGCACATGCATCTACTACCACTAACACATGTCCCATAGTGATCTATACGCACGACTTCGAACGATATATTCCCCTTTGGTACTATATGTACTAACCTTTCGTGCCTCCAATTTTTTTTAGGTAAACGCCATACTCTTTAAACAGTTCCTTACGTGTTCTTCTGATTTTTTTTCTTACATTTGGGAACCAATAACTTTTACCGATTACTTCTACAACTTTGTCTTTTTCTACATGTCCCAATTCATTCTGGTATTTAAACAATACATGTTCTTCTATTGCCACCGGGACGTAAACTAGTAATCAACTCCTACATGTCCCAGTTCATTGAGTATTATAAAAATACATCTTCTTTCTCCTCCGGAGCTATGTATCACACCATTTTTTTAAACCCTTCGACCATTGAAAATGGTCAAAAAGGGTATACTTAATTGGTGCAAATGTAAGTGACAGGCAGAAGGAGGCGTGGCAGACCCCACAAAGTGTATATATTTTTACTCAGGATCACTAGCCGCGTCGATTGAGCCATTTCCGTCTGTCTGTCCGGATGTCCGTCTGACCAGATGAACACACAGCTGTCAGCTATTATAAACGCTAGAGACACCAAATTTGAAATGAAGGTTTCTATATTTTCTGCGCTGATCAAGTTTATTTCAAATGTTAAATGCGACGCCCACCGCCCACCGCAAATCAATAATTTAATTTTTTAGCTCGATTTGTAAGCGTCGTATAAAATATATAACTTTCTGACTTTAACATATATAAAGCTGATTGTTATACCTACGTATTCTCGAAATTTTAATCCGATCGGAAAATAAACACAGAAGTTAATCAAGAAAGTATGAGCATAACTCCAAGTGCTTGTGTCAGCTGACAAGGGAGGCAGGCGCGAAGCGCAAGCGCCATCTTTCGAGAATACTTTGAAAGTATGTGCATATGAATATGTGAATGAATTAAAGAAATTAAACTACACCGAAACATAGGCCGAAATGCTATGACAATTGTGGCACTCTACGTTGGATTGGTTACGCTGTCCTGCTCGTTACTACATCTTGTTCTCTCCCGCGCAGCTCCGAGTCTTCGGTGAGTTCTCAACCTCTACATTTTGCAGCGCCTCTAATATTTGAGCGCCTCAGTTGAATGAACGCAACTTTACTCTGTGCTGCAAGTTCCTGTCCGGGATTCCCTCGATAAACTCGTCCTTGGATAAATTTTGGCTGCTTGCGAGTAGTTGCTTGACATTGAAATACGTTTCAATCTCGTCACATTGGAGCCAGTCTTTGACGAAGTTTGAGTTTTGAGTCCATGGCGTGAAACACCTTTGCCATGCGTAAAAACAATTGGTCGAGTGGTTCCACCGTATGAGATGCATTTGAGTGAAGCCAATCCTAAGCTTTTTCCTTCATTTTGCAGCAAATCAACGCCCGCAGAATTTTGTATTTCTCTTTGAAATTAAACTTTACGATTTGCAACTGAGCCAGCCATGCACTTACATTTTTCTCGCCGTCAAATGTCGGGATAATTTCTTTTAGTGCCTCGAACGATAAATTTAACTCATTGTTTAATAGTTTAGTTTAACTTTTGAGTTTTAAGATTTTTATTTTGTTTTCCATCTGACTTATCTGCTTCAGTTGTCTTTGAGTCATCCTAAGCTCGACTTTTTTTACCGTTGCCGTTTCTTCCCCAGCCTCGTCTTCTTCTTGCTCTTTGTTCATCGTCTTCGTTCCGTTAGTTTTTCTACATCGTTTTTGCATACCTATTTGGTTCCGTTTCTTTGGTCATTCGTTTGATTTTCCCGTTGTTGGTTGCATTTTTCGCTGTTTTTGGATGCTTTTTATCGTAGAAATTATTCGTTATAACTTTGGTTTTTGTTTTAATTGTCACTGTATGAATGGCGAATTTAATGAAATTGATTCGTGTATGTAGAAATTTTAGGCCCTATCCCACTTCTAAACTTTAGTGCGGTCGAAGTGCGAATCCCTTTTATTTCGATTAATACTATCGATTACAATTAGTGCTGCCACATCATTATGTTTGATCTTAATCTATCAAGGTTACCATTTAATTATAATATCGTAGAATAATATTTGTGTACGTGCTACTTATAGTCACCCTAACTACTACTGTTACTACAATACTAATTACGTCTAGTCTTTTCTCGATTTTAAATAGGCAGTATTATCAATAGTTTTTACCATTTGTAGGTAAATGTCTAGAAAACCAGCTTTTCCAAGAATCGAATCTTCAATTTTTTTTTTAAATACATATGTGACATGACGTCCTGTTCGGTGGCGGCGGATGAAAAGTTAAGTATTTTCGGAGTTATTAACTTTAAGAAAATTCGATATTATTCGTTTTCTACTAGTTTCAAAAACCAATTTTGGAAAAAAGGGAATTTTTCGAAAAGATCGTCTTTTAAACAATAACTGTTTTTGTCCATTGTTCATTTTGTTGCGTAGGTAGGGTTATATCACAGTCGAGAGTATAAAAAAGAGGGTATATACAAGTTGAGTAATTTGTGCTGTTTAGGCCGAGGCGATTTTGCTACGATATGGTGACCTTGTTAGTTTCAATCTATTTATAAATAGATATGAAAGTTGATGTATGTATCTATGCATATATTTCTTTGTTGATTAGTAAATACATATGTTTATATACTTATGTACGTGGCTAAGATAAGTTATTATTGCAAGAAAGAATAGAGTTTGTAGAGTCTGACTACTAAAAAACGTATGCAAGATCAACGAAGCAGAACCCTTTCCAACCCTCATATATACATACAACATACAGACATACATATGTATGGTACATTTGAACATGATGCCTTGCAAGGTGGCACGGGCTGTGGGTTTAACCACCCATGCCCTAATGTAAACTCTCTGAAAACTACGAGAGTGTAACGTTATATACACGATCGGAAGGAAAACTTTACATACGTACATATGTACATGCATACATATATAACATTAGATTTATACGTGTGTAATGTGCTTACATATGTATGTGTACATTTATGTTTGTAGTAAAAGCATGCATACTCATACATACATACTTATGCATGTACATGCCTGTTTGGCATTCGCTTGTGATATATCAGGCATTTGTGCTTTACCATGCGCTGCGTTCGGTTCGGTTGCAGTTCTTATTAAAAGAGTGAAACTATCTGTACTTTGTGAATATTCTTCTATCGTTAAAAAGCAGTTGAGATGAAACATCTGCTAGCTTTTATTATTTGTGTAACGCTTTTTATTAACGGTAACCATTTTAAAGTGTTCCTTTTGTTTTTATTTTTGAAAACACCAAACAAAATTGAGCTTTTCCGAACTATTTATAAATTGGGAGATGAAATCATTTTAGCGCGTGAAATATATGAATGATTACATTATATGTATAAATACAGTGATCGTCCGAAATAACGCATCTATGTTTGTATTGTGTACCATTGCAAATGGTAACTACTTTGTGCAAATGTATGTAACAGGGAAAAGGAGGCGTGGCAGACCCCACAAAGTATATATGTATATTCTTGCTCAGGATCACTAGCCGAGTCGATTGAGTCTGTCTGTCCGGATGTCCGTCTGAGCAGATAAACACACAGATCTCTGCTATTATGAGCGCTAGAGACACCAAATTTGAAATGAATATATGAATATATTCTCTGCGCAGATCAAGTTTATTTCAAATGTTAAATGCCATGCCCACCGCCCCCGCAAATCAATAATTTAATTTTGTAGCTCGATTTGTAAACGTCGTATAAAATAATGGTAAAGGTTAATTAGCTGCATGCGTCACCGATTTTGTTTAAATTTTTTTTACTGATAGGGCTATATTTATCATGATTTTAGGTGAAAGAATTATTTGGCGGTCGCTTCTAGTTTTTTTTTAATTGAATTTTGAAAATAATTAAATTTACATGTATTTTGTTGTTGGCCAATTCTGAGTAAAACGTCACAATGATGCGCACAGTGGCCTACAAGCGATTTATTTGAAACGAAATGTTATTTAGACACAATAATGTTTTATTTTATGAGTTGCATATTGGGTGAGAGTTTCGGAGCCTGCAACTATAATTCGTTGGTCGGCAGACTGACGCCAACGTAACTCAATATGCTGCCAAAATAACATATATGTGGTGTGAATCGCGCGCGCGATTTTATTTTTTCAAAAATTTTTTGCCTTCAGCGCGCTATTTTTCTAAACACTTTGAATTTTCTTGCATGCTCAGTTTTCATTTCAAATGAATCGGTTTGTTGGACACTGTACCGTCACAAAATGTTGCAGGCAGACTGGCGCCTTGCATAAAAATGCAACAACAAAATACATGTAAATTTAATTATTTTCAAAATTCAATTAAAAAAAAACTAGAAGCGACCGCCAAATAATTCTTTCACCTAAAATCATGATAAATATAGCCCTATCAGTAAAAAAAATTTAAACAAAATCGGTGACGCATGCAGCTAATTAACCTTTACCAAAATAATTAACTTTCTGACTTTAACATATACTAAGCTGATTGTTATATCTACGTATTCTCGAAATTTCAATCCAATCGGACAGTAAACACAGAAGTTATTCAAGAAAGTATGAGCATAACTCCAAGTGCTTGTGTCCGGCGAGCGCGAAGCGCAGCGCAATCTGTCGGTAATAACTGTATGTACATATGTATATATGTTTACACCGGAACACAGGTGGAAGGGTATCCCACTGTCGCGTGCCGCTCGACTGTTGCTATCGTTCATATTATTCCTGTTGGCATTCGAAAAAGATATGTATCGAAAAATTACTTTTTTACAAATAGTTAGAAAATCCTTCTGTCGAAGATACCCTTTTCGAAAAGCTGCTACAAAATATTACCAGCAGATAATTTCAAGTTGAATAACTTCTATGTGTACAATCAAATTTAAATTGAATATGATTGAATTGGAAACGATTTATATCTTATGTGTATATACATATGCTTTAAATGTAGGTATTGCATACTTTGCTTAATAATAGAAAATTACAGACTTTCGGGAGCGGTGGGCGTCCAAAGAATAGAAATGAACTTGATCAGCGTATGGTAAATGAAAACTTCATGACAAATTGGTGTTTCTTTTAAAATAAAAGATATCCTGTCTTGCAAACAGGCAGACAGACTGAACTGACAATGAATATACTATATACTGTGTAGGGTCTGCGATGCTTTATACCATACACAGGCCAAGAACTATTTCAAATAGTGAGTAGCACGCTGCGAAGTATAATCGCTGCAAGTATAAACCGAAGTAAAAAATTCTTAAATTTTGCTTTTCATGCCCATTTGAATCCCCCAACAGTTTTATAAACACAGAGGTTATTAAATAAACGGCTTCCATAGTTCCGAGCTACGCTGGGAGAGTACCTATATGTATGTATGTATGAATGTATGTGTAAGAAAGTACTGGTCTTCAGAGAACTTTGTTCCAGGCAAATATTTGCAGTTGTGATTTGTTAGTGTGCTCGTTAGTTACACGGAATTAAGTTTTAGGTACTGTTATAAATGTCAAAGAAATGTTTCGAATATAATTTACTTGCTTCAACTTTATTAGTTGTTTATTTGTTTGAATACTTATTTACATTTAATGCAACTTAAAGCGAACGCCGACAGGAAAATATCGTTCTGCCAAAATCAAGAAACCATTATTAGTTTTAGACAGACAAACAGATGAACTAGGCTCAATTGACTTGGCTAGTGATTCTGCTAAAGAATATTGCACATATGTTTGGAGTCTGCGACGCCTTTTTCAACTTGTGACATACATTTGCAAAAAGTAATATACCCTATATTCAGATTAAATTTATTTAGAATTGAAAAAAACCTCAATAAACGCAGGTGTTTAGAAAATGAAAATTAATTTCACGTTGACCACTTGGCTAATGCCGTGATTGCTAATAAATAGTTACATAAAAAAGGTCTTATACTGGATTTGAATGTGTTCTGGATAGAAAGTAGATAGTAGATGCCAAGGGCATTCTTTAAAATTGTTAATATCTTCGTTATTTACAGTCCGATCTTAATGAAATTTATAAAAAATGTTTACAATAGGGTGTATGTAATGTACATATGTCACACAACTGAAGTAGTTATGTTTATATTGCAGCTTCTTTTCATTTACAGAGGCAAAGTGGAGCGTGGAAATATTTTGAAAATCAATTTTAATGATTGCAACGCATACGAGTCTTGTTACAAAATTTAGTGGCTGTAGATTTTATAAATTCTGAGAAACTGGCAGAAAGACAGACAGAAATGGCTCTATCGACTCGGCTGTTGATGCTGATTTAGAATATATAATATTACTTTATACAGTCGGAATGCATGCTTCTATCTGTTATGCACATTCCTTGTCCGAAAATCCATTTTTAAAATCCATGGCCTTAAGATGTTAAAATTAAAATAATTATGTCTCAGTAGCCTGCCTTTTTTGTCAACAAAAAAACGGAAAAGAACGATAAGGAATTAACGAATATCATCATGATATAGACCACTATGATATGTATGTTGAAATGAATTTAAAAAAGGTATATTGGCATATACTTTTGAGATATAATTATTATTTTTGGGTTTTTATAATAAAAATCAACTTATATCTCTTATTTTTGATGTTTATACGCTTCGACCATTGAATGTCAAAAAAGGGTATACTAACTTTGTTTAAATGTATGTAACAGGCAGAAGGAGGCGTGGGGTACCCCATAAAGTATATATATTCTTGCTCAGGATCACAAGCCGAGTCGATTGAACCATGTCTGTCTGTCTGTCTGTGGGAATGCACAGATCTCAGTTATTATAAAAGTTAAAGTTACCCAATTTGGCAGGATAAGACTCTTGTGTACTATAAGCTGATCAAGTTTATTTCAAATGTTAGGTGCCGCCCCCACCGCCCCCGCAAATCAAAAGTGAAATTTTTTAACTCAATTTGTAAGCGCTGTATAAAAGATACACCTTTCTGACTTAACATATACTAAGCTGAATGAATTATCTACGTATTCTCTAAATATCAATCTGATCGGACAATAAACACAGAAGTTATTTAAGAAAGTATGAGCATTAAACCAAGTGCTTATGTCAGCTAACAAGAGAGGCGGGCGTTGAACGTTTACAATGAAATTCTGCTAAATAAAAATAAAAAAAAATATAAAAAATAGCACGACAGACTTTGTCCCACTCTCCGAAACTTTTTTGGGCTTTGATTCCTTGCCAACCTCTCACGTTCCATCGGAAATTTGCGATTATTAAACAAGGAAAATAAATATTTCATATAAATATATCAATTTGGGGACTTTTACAAAATGGGTTATAGTTGGTTGTTGTTGATCTAGTTTTGACAGCATACTATTTTATTATTATATATTTTATTTATTGCGATATAATGTTACAGATATACATCTTTAAAATTCATAATTTTGACATAATTAATTTTAATATCCATCGATCATTGAACTACGGTAAAATATTACAAATATATATCTTTATATTTCTTTGAAGGCTTTGACTGTGTGGCAGCTAGAACTGAAGATGAAACAATATTTCTGGAATTACAAGACGACGACCAAAAACATGAAACAGTGTTAGATTGTGACTATAACATAAACGATACAACTTCATTCCTGACTGTTAAATGGTTTCGAAATAATAAAACTGTGTATCAGTGGATACGAGGCTCATTGCCTACTGCTATTGTACGTACATATCTGATCATGCAATATCGATTCATAAACTATATATAAAACAATTTATTCTCTTTCTTTAGCCTGAATTTAAAAATAATGTGAACAGCTCCTACGAAAGATCAAAGGATCCTAATAAACAATACAGTTCATTGGCACTTATTAAACCATCGATAAATGCCTCAGGAGTATATAAATGTATCGTGCAAACAAAGTTAGAAACTATTACAATTAACAAAAGCGTACAAGTGATTGATACAAGGAACTACACACTTAATCTGAACCGATATAAAATTCAGAATAAGACCCAATTAGTATGCAGTATATCTAATGTGTTTCCTAAGCCAACATTAACAATCACGTATGTAACGTACACTGGATAGCTGTTCAGAAAGAAATAATAATAAAAAAATAATATACTTTCATTTGTATCTTATCTTTAGATCTGAAGATAGCGAAATTTTTAAAGTGTTAGCCAATAGTCCCCATCAAAACGACGACGGTTACTTTAATGCAACAACATTTGCTGCTGTTGAGGACAATGACGAGAACATCGAGTCTTATCTATGCGTTGTTAACTTTGATGGGTATCCGAAAAACCTAACTACCAGTATCACATCAGGAACTGGCAAAGTCTATATCTACTTCCGAATACTATATTTATGTATATTTTTCCCTCTTTTGTTATCTTTCTCGATTTTTAATATTTAACCTTAAATATATTAACTCTGTTATGTTTTATTAATTTTGAAGTATATATTTAACTAAAACAGCTGGGGGTAAAATTGCAATTGGCGGCATAAGATTTTGTTGATAATTTTAGTTGTAAGTGTGTTTTGATCGGCTTTAAAAACTGTATGAGGGGTATCATTGATCGAAGATCTGCAGCATAAATGACCTGTTATCACTTCTAAGGGGTATACTTTATTATTTTGTCCAGAAGTTTACAACGTACAGAATCTACAACCCCATAAAATATATATGTAAATATTTACTCCGAGTCGACATGTGCCCGGCTGTCTGCCCATTCGTCTTTCTGTCCGACTAACTTTCTATCCGCCTTTTTGGAGTAACGCAAACTAGTGTCTTTCTACCTTGTAGGAGACATAGAATCTATCGACCGATGTTTGTTACTTTTCAACGGCACCTTGGAAGTTTAATCGCCCACTACAAAAATTATGATACCCTTGCAGAGGGTATGTTAAGTTTTGTGCTGAAGTTTGAAACACACAAAAGGACCCTATAAGAAATAAATATTTGTATATTTGTAGGAACAACTAGTCAGAAGAATTGTATATCGCATCTACAAAGAGTTATAACTGCTGTTAACATGAACAATTTTATAAAATTCTTTAAAATTATAAATACATAATTAATAGGAACAATCGGAGGGGATTAAAGCCAAAAGCTGCAAGAGCATGAAACCTTTTAATAGGTCGAAGGTGGCTTTTCATTCTTATTTTTGATAGTCCAATCCGGGGTCAAAACGTGACCACAATGTCTGTGCACAAGAATAATCAAACCAGACGTGGAAGCTACAGTCTTCATGCCAATTTATTTTCTCTAGCTTTTATACATAAAAACAGAGATCTCGGCGTTCAGACACACAGCATGACGGACATATGTAGCTCAATAAATTCGGATAACAATTCTGAGCAAGAACATATATGGAACAGCACTGTAAAATTAAATGGGCGAAACAGGCTTAAATATTAAATTAGTTAAAAAGCTTTTTTTTCTTTTTTTTGTCTGGAAATAGGTCCGAAATTAACCAAACCGGTAAATATATTTCAGGTTAAATTAAATTTAAGAATATTTCAAGACCTTTTGTATTTTAAATTACCCATTAGTAATTCTAGTTACACATCGTTTTGGGGCGTGTAAAACAGTGAAGTTTTTCCACCCTTAACTGAGTTTGAAGCACCGCCTTCAAATGCGAAGCAAATGATTTTTTCTCCTTTTCCTTTCAGGCAAGTAAAACATTCTTTTTTCGGTTCAAGGTTGTATAATCGTATCTGACACTTTTTAATTTAGGTATAGTTTAACATTGAACTACTTCAGTGTTATAATATAATTTAATTTATTAAAATGTGAGTTCTCGGAGTAATTGAAATATCTTTCAACAACATTTATGCAATGGAATTTACAGTTTCTAAAAAGCAAACCTATGAAAAAGATTGTGTATATACTTGTACATCCAATCGTGAACTACATAATACGAATCCAAATACAGGTTTCTCGGCAGACAATCATATGAATCATTATAATGTGATACTTGATTCAAGCTATAAAATACGTGTAAATGAACCAGTAATTAGAAATTCTTTTAGACAAGAATCGAATATACTATTTTCAAAAATAACAAATGTCGCTGAATTTTATCCCGGAACACAAATTGCTTACAATTCTGGTACGTATTAAAAAAACTCTTACCGATTAAGTAAAAATGAGAAATACCATGAAAATTATAATGGCAACTCTTCGTCAGGGAGTTATAGAATAATACGTTACGACGTTTAAATCTTCCCAAATATCCATTCTGATCCTTAGCGGGTAGACTAAAACGAAACGATTCTCTGATTGAACAAAAAAATATCTAAACAATTTAAAAACAAATGGCAACATTTAAATAAGACCGGGAATTTTCGATATCATATTGAGAAAGAAATTGCGAAAATGTATAGAAAGTTTCGAATATTCTGCAACTACAGCAGCAAGATATAAACCAGACGAACGCTACAGTTAGTAAGGTACCCTTCGGCCAGTTTATATAAGCTGAGGACACAATACTAAAGCTTCTTTTACTTCTGTGTTAACTTTCCGAGTCGATTGAATTTGATTTAGATACAATAGTATTAATCTACATATATGTAGAAGGCTGCGTCTTAAATGTGTTGCCTAACAATCGTAAATTACCACACATCACATCGAATTTGAAATGCCCTAATGCCAAGTTATTATAATATCCAGACGGATAGACAGATACACTAGCGAACCTGAGCAAGTATAATACTTTGTGGGCAGGTCCGTAGCGACGATCTCGAGGTCTCTGTGCCAATCTTTTCGGGCCCCTCTTTTAATTTCTTTACCTAAATAAATGTCTGAAGCATTAAAATGTATGTATTTGTTTTTAATAAAAGAATTGAATTGTCCAACAAAATGCCCTTCAAAAACCTTTTTAGGTCGGCAGGTAGGGGCTATTGTGCATGGCACACCCTGCACACGCCTTTCTGCGGGCCTATTTGTGGAGTCAGACTCCTTCTACCTGCTTAATATATTTGCACAATGTAAGTATACTTCTTGACCATTTCCAATGCTTAAAGGGTATACAAATTTCTTTCTTTATATCAAGTTTATTTTGAATAACCTACACATTCCAAAATGTACAATAAACACATAAATATATTGAAGATAAATGTATCTGACTTAGCTCAATCGGCTCGACTAGTGATCCTGACCAAGAATATATATATATAAAAAGAGTAAAATAGAGTAATCCTGAAAAAGTCTGATAATTTTGTTCGAAAATTTGTTAAAATTATACTCAAAACTATCGAAACCGAATTATTATATTTCGGAAAAATTGTTCAGATTAAAAAAGCTAAAGTTCTTCTTGTTCTGCGATACATATAAATGTACATATTCATATATATTGTACATACAATCGCAAATTTAATATACATACCTACCTTTTCAGTATTTATACTTCGCAAGATATATGCAGAAGGAGTTGTATCTATAATCCTCTTGAATATATTATAGTTCCCAATAGTAAATACTGCACAAATTCAGCTGCTGCCCATTGCTTCCCTGCTCTTTCACAAACTGGCAGTTAGGCACTAAGATATACTCTAATAATAAACGTAATTACCCTTTGACCTTGACATTGAAAAATGGTCAAATAACGGTATACTACCTTTCTGCAAATGTATGTAACATGCAGAAGGAGGCATGGCAGACCTCACAGAGTATATATATTCTTGCTCTGGATCCTCCATAATGTCGTTTCTGCCTGTTACAAACATGTGCACGAAGCTAGCATACGCTTCTAAACAGCTTTCACTAAGAAATTACAGGGTATGATGGATACATATAATATGGATTGCATATGTTCACACCTTAATTGAAATGCCTTAGATTTTTAATTTGTGTCCTGATAATCGGGTCTGTATTGACAATATAATTGATATGTTTATGTACTGTATAAGTAATTCCACTCAAACTTTATTTTGGGGCGTGTAAAAACGCTGAAGGTTTTCCACCCTTAACATCATTTTAAGCACCGCCTTCAATTGCGAAGCATACGATGTTTTGGTTTTTTTCATTTACAGCAATTGGAACATCCTCTTTTGGTTCATGCTTGTCAATAATGGTAGATGAATCTTATTAATTTAGTTATATTGTACCATTGAGATATTGCTGTTTTAATATAATTATTTATTAAAATGTGATTACTTAAACAAACAATGGAATTTACAGTTTATGAAAAGCAAAACTGTTTGAATGAGTGTGCATCCAATCGTGAAGACCATAATACGAATCCAGTTGCAAATCATATGAGTCATTATAATTTAATACTTGATTCAAGTTTGAAGACACGTGTAAATGAACTAATAATTAGGAATTCTTGTAATCAACAATCAAGTATATTATTTTCAAATATAAAGAATGTTGTTGAATTCTATCCCGCAACCCAAATTAATTCTGGTACGTAGTAAATAATTGCTTTCAATAATTAATTAAGATATTAAAAGTGAGATTTTTTAAGTTTGAGAAAAATGTGCTTTTGTCTCGTTGTACGTTTTCGAGCTAGAGAAAACCCCGGCTCAGTCTACTGGTAAGATTCCGTCATAGATTTCTTTGTCTAGTTCCCGAACATCAGAGTGATTAACAGATTAGATTAGGATGATATAAAAAGGAGGTCCATACTGCTCTTAAAATTCAAACCAGTCTCTGAGTAAAGAAACGTAAAAATAAAACCAGAAAGAAAGGCTACCCTCCTCGTCCGAAGGTTTTTTATCTTGGCAGATTTTGCCTTCATCGTCCTACGATTGTTCCTTTTATTGATATTTAATGCAATAGAATCTTATAGCATTGTTCGTGTATTCATTAATGGCTATGTTATGAAAATCTAAGTTTCTAATTGATTCTTCCCATAAAAGCAAAAGTAAAGGTATCGTTGGCCGGTTTTGATTGTGGTATATTTAACTTCTCTCCAACTTCACGCTCAGTTACATGGCGACCCGATTCGATTAAAGCCTTGATAAAGTCATCATCAACTGCACTTGGCCGACATGAACGTGGCTTGTCTTTGAGTGAAAAATCTCAGAAACGGAATTTTACAAACCAACTTTGACACTGTGTTTCTTTTTATGCTTTGTCACCATACACATCACGTAACTTTTTACCAACCTGAGCTGCATTTTTCCTTTACAAAAATAATAAAGTAAAATATGACGAAAATGCTCCTTTGTGGGCTCCATATTAAAATTGCCGCCAAACAAACAAATATTATATAAATAAAATTACGCGCGTTTTTTTTTAATGCTGAATATGATTTGAAAACATCACTGTTGACATTATCTACAAAATGCTTCAATTCACGTGTAATACCTGATAACAACTTTGATAGTTATTACATAAGAACTTGTTTACGTTTATTGTAATATCAAATTTTAGATGGAGAAATTACATACATACATACATTCTTCCATTCTTGTAGTACTTTTCTTACTCAGCTTTTCAGTGCTGCAACTTATAATATATCGCGTTACATTTATGAACTTATCGGTAACTATCGTAACTACGATACCACAAAAGTAGTTCGGGAAGTAAATGTAATTCTGATCGTTTGATTTTTACCGTTTTTACATTCGTTTTTAAATTTGAGGGCGCTTCAACAAGCATCTGTAGAGATCTAGTTGATGACACTAATTTGTTATTAAATAAAAATATTTATTTCATATGCATAATTAAAACCAGTAAGAAAAGCAACAGTCGCGCGGCACGCGACAGTGGGATACCCTTCGACCTATGTTCCGGTGTAGTTTAATTTGTAAAATTCATACACATATACAAAGGCGCATACTTTTCAATTATTGCCGACAGATGGCGCTCGCGCTTTGCGCTCGCCCGCCTACCTTGTTAGCTTATACAAGCACTTGGTTTTATGCACATACTTTCTTAAATAACTTCTGTGTTTATTGTCCGATCGGATTGAAATTTCGAGAATACGTAGATATTTTAATGAGCTTAGTATATGTTAAAGTCTGAAAGTTGTATCTTGTATACAGCGCTTACAAATTGAGTTCAAAAATTAAATTATTTATTTGCGGGGGCGGTGGGCGTGGCACCTAACATTTGAAATAAACTTGATCAGCTTATAGTACACAGGAGTCTTCCTGCCAAATTTGGAAACTCTAGCTTTTATAATAGCTGAGATCTGTGCGTTCACACAGACAGACAGACAGACAGACAGACAGACAGACAGACGGACATGGCTCAATCAACTCGGCTAGTGATCCTGAGCAAGAATATATATACTTTATGGGGTCTCCGACGCCTCCTTCTGCCTGTTACATACATTTGCACAAAGTTAGTATACCCTTTTTTGACCATTTTCAATGGTCGAAGGGTATAAAGAGTGACAATTCAATTGCTGTCTGTAGTGGCGAATATCGCCCGCGGAACTATCATCTGCTTACGACGGTGCCGGGTTGCCAGATCGGGCTCATATCGCTGAGGCTGCATCGCCACACATCTTCATATTTGATCCCTGTTACTAATAACGACGTTTGGATGATAGTTAATCATAGTTAATCATAATTAAGGTTATAATGGAAAACACCAAGCATGATTTAGGATAGAGTTAGGTAGTGTTTAATTGACCATGTGTGGAAATTCTAGTTGAAGTAACCAGATATTTTTTGGTTCGCGTACCATTGAGGATCGGGATGAGTTGACAGAAACCATCTCGAGGAAAAGAGGAATCTTGTGTTAAAATTTCATGAAGCTCTATCTGTTCGTTAGGTGTCTATGATGGACCCATAGGGTAGAAGGGTATAATAGCTGTGTGCCAACCGAAGTTACTGATTTCCAAACCGCTCCTCAAAGTATACAACACAAAATACGTCAAAAAAAAAGTTCTATATTTATTTATTTAGTATTTCAAAATGGAAAAGACCCTATTATGATAGGGGCGGACTCTGCAACAAATTCATTCGTGCTACCGCCACTAATAGAGAATAAACAAGCATTGCACGAATCGATCTAGTTTCGACTGAACGAAATAGCAACAATAATAAAGCAGGAAAAAGTCCCTTAATGAAGATTATTGAGCTTCCACACTGTGCTGTTTGCACTTTCACTTATCTTCCTTTCGGAACTGCTCGAAAAATGTTTGAACACACGGATAACCCTAAGCCTGAGATCAAATTATATAATTCCAGCACTTCAGTTCGGATTCTGAGAAGACCACGAAATCATTGAGCAGGTCAATCGTGTATATCCAGAAATATTGTTCGAACTGCATCCGAAAATCAGGAATGCAGCACGGCAATATTTTTGGATGATTCCCAAGCATTTGATAAACTCTGGCTGGACTAAAATTAAAAACCAATCTTGGCCTGCACTTCTATCCGGTATAGATAAGATAACTCATCTAAAGGATAAGTACCTGTGCAAATTATTCTCACATCCTAACCACCTTGCGCGAGCACTGACTGGTTATGTACCGACACCGTCCCAGCAATAACGATCTACCGACCCACCGATGATCACTAAGTCTATGCACTTACAAAACAGTTTAAACAACGGTTAACCACTTTAAGCCACATGACCGAGTCATGCGGTATATATTTTTAACATACTGAATCCGAATCCAAAGTAAAAACTTGGCTATCATTTTTTCAACTGATCTAAAAATTGTTAGAAAAATTGCAAAAATGAGTGCCTTTGTGTCTGCTTGGCTGACCGGCAGTATTGCGATCCACTGTGTACCTCCATATGACGCACACCCTTCAGCTTGGAATATTCTAGTGTAATGCTGTCAAGCTCATGAAGCCTGTATCTTGGACCCACTACCGCCAGGCCAGTGCCCTGTTAAGTTAGGGATCTCTCCGTGAATCATTTTATGGAGCATTTCGGTTGCGACACATGTCTTGCTCGGTATCCAATATTTTATAGAGTTTTCACTTTTTGACAATCTGTGCGAGTTAATTGCAGTCGAGCTAATTCGTAAACGAAACCAGTTGAACGCTACAATTAAGTTTTGACCATCTGTCTTTTTGGATGAACGCGTAAATTAAGTTTATTTTAAATTTCCGATGCGACGCCCATCGCCCACACAAATCGGAAATTTGCGATTATTAAACAAAGTATTTAAGTCATAACTTTTTGCTTAGACATACATACTATACTAGTATACATAGATGAAAGCATTATCCTCTTATGCAAATAATTAAATGTAATTTAAACATAAGTTATTTGGGATACTATTCTCTATAGCACAGCACTGAGCAGCGCTGCCTGCTCGCTGCTGGCAAACGTAGACGTCGCGACGCGTCGCTTTAGTTATTGCACGCTTCTTTGATCGGTTACTGTCGTACACTTGGGTACACTTTACGGCATCACATAGGTCACATAGGGTATCCTGCTGTCGAGTTCGCTCGACTATTGCTCTCGTTTCATTTAAAAAAAACACAATTGTGGTAGTTAAATTGATATTGCAGCTGTAATGCAGCTTTGAAGTTGAGTTAACTGATATACAGAGGCGGAAAAGTTGCGTGAGAGACTACAATACACACATATGTTGTCACAAAATTGTATGGCTGTATCGCTTTTATTTTCTGAGATCTAGGCGCCCATCGTCATCGGCGTCGTCATGTCGTTCATCCACTGCCACTGCATCATAAAGTCGCCAATGTTGGGCTCAGCCGCCGCCACAGCCGCTGTGGATAACAAGGGAACTAACCAAGTTTGAAGAAACTGAAGATAACAAGCGAGCAGCTGTCGGTGGCGAGATATCGCTGAGAATTCATTGGAATCTAACAAAGACTTTCTGCCAGTGCTGTGTCGCGGCGAAAAGTAGTACCATCAGAAGCCAACCAGAGGCAGTGCCCTGCGTCCGCTAGCGCTAGGTCAGCGTTTAGCTAGCGGCAATACCAAATCGATGGACGCACGCAATTAGTGCTTAAGCCATGCGGTAACACTCCACGTAATGATCGAAATCCTATCAACAACGGAGCGGCAACGGAGGCGACAGTAGCTATAACAGGCACAATAACAGTGGAAATTCTGAAATGTCTCACAAGGAACGGCATATGGGTTCATGGGGTGGACTTCATGAAGTAAACTCCACTCCCTTTGCCTACTAGTTCGTGACTTGGTAATCAGATTAGTGACACAGTACTCTCTAGGGCTGCCCGCTGGTCCCGTTAACCGCCAATCTTAGCATGACTGACGTTTGTTAAAGTTCCATTACCCGATGCAGAGAGTTAAGTTCTAGACAAAGTTCCATAGGTGCAGTCGCACAAATGTAAGCCATCCGTTGGAGCCTCTGTAATTTGCTTTGCGTAACACAATTGTTTTCCCATTTGTTTGATTGGTCTTATCCTCTTTAGCTTGTATTTTATAGTGAACGGCAGAACGACGGTTTTTGCTCGGTTTAGGCTTATACCTCGCTCTCTCTACACCAGTCGTATGTGACTCCTGCATCTCCAGTTTCAGAGAGTTTCCAGAGTTGATTGCCAAGCGCCACTGGCCCTTTGCGTCCACCTTCATAGATCGCGATGGCAAGAAGTGCTACGCCATCTCCAATTTCCCAGCGTGGGCTTCATCGTCTGGCTCCCACGTTTAGCGGTGAATTATAAAGTCCACCCGGGAAGAGATCCGCACTACCTGGATAACACTCTGTAAAGCAGGGATTCGCCATTACCCTCCGAGACCTCCGTTATAGATTCGGCTGTTTGTTAATCTTAATACAAATTTACACACAAGCTTTTTATTGCTGAACGTTGCCGGAATGAGCCGGATCGGACCGATATATCGTAAGGCTGCGATAAAACCTATCAACCGATTTTTGATATTTTTTAAGATATTACAACAAAATGTATTATATCGACATTTTTATAAACCGAATATTTATATGTTACAGAATTAGTTTTACCATTCTACATGTCATAGAACAAGTTAAGTCTGACGGTAGTACATGAGTGTACATGGTGGTGACATTGTAGTGGCTGACACTTTTGACATGCACGCAGCTGTGGAGGTCTGGTCGCAGGACGCTAACTTAAGGAAATAAACAGGGACGGTGGTAGGTTTGCAAGATACAGGTAGCACTGCATTTAAGAGTCCAGTATCATTCACAGTCAGACGCGTAAGGACGCGAAAAAAAAATGCTATGCAAAGACGAAATCTAACTTAATACTTAAATATGGAAAATACACACGACGGCAAAAGTATTTTGTCATCTGCAGTCTCTGACTAACATGTCTTGACATGTCATGCACCTTCGCTACACGGCATTGAACGAATGCAGCAATTAAAGAGCGCAATTACAGCTATAATTAAGCCAAATATTTTTTCAATTCCTCTTTGTGCTGAGCTTGTGCACGTTAAAATATTAGGGGAGAGAGAATTTCACAACGGCATAATTAATTTGTCATGTGTGTAATAACTCCGATTACACCGGTTATACAGCTGCGAATTTGAATGGCTATCTGAGCTTTTAGGTGACTAAATCTCCTTGAATATAAAGCTTTTACTTAAATAGAAAATCGTCAGATCTTGTCTCCACGTAAACTACATTAGTGCTTTTTTAGCATTGGCAATTGCTTCTATTTCGTTTGACAGCAAGCTTTTCATTTGAACAACTGGGTAAACCATGAGAAACTAGGTTCCTTGATCAGCTGAGCAAACCATTAGATGCCTTGATCAGCTGTTTGATGCCATCTCTACAGTCCATTTCGCATTCTATCGATATGGCAACTCTCTACGGACGTTGATATAATCAATATATAGTCATGTGGTCCATGAAATCCCAAGCTGATGCTTGTTACGCGCGGATCGCAGGTGCACTGTCGCATAAAGTACGTCTCGAAATGCGAGAAGAGGACGCTAGCATATTATATAGGATAAAAAGATAGGAAAGCGGTTTCAAAGAAATTGACTCAACACAGACAGACAGACAGACAGACAGACAGACATGGCTCAGTCGACTCGGCTTGTGATCCTGAGCAAGAATATACATATATACTTTGTGGGGTCTGCCACGCCTCCTTTTCCCTGTTACATACATTTGCACAAAGTAGTTACCATTTGCAATGGTACACAATACAAACATAGATGCGTTATTTCGGACGATCACTATATTTATACATATAATGTAATCATTCATATATTTCACGCGCTAAAATGATTTCATCTCCCAATTTATAAATAGTTCGGAAATTTCACTAAATGAAATTAAAAAATATTATGATTCCTTACCAAACCGTATGTTTGAAATAATTAAAAGCAAGGGTGGCCATACCAAATACTAAATAATGCTAAAACAGTGCCCTTTATTATTTAAATCATCTAGTGCCTTGAAATTTTGCTTTATATTAATAAATGTATACTTATCAATTAGTTTTAGTGGCAAACCCATCATAAGATTTTGATATGTTTTTAAAAAAATAAAATGATATAAAACAAAACTAAGAGATCAGAAACTTTGCTATTTAACAAATAACTGATCTATTCATACATACAAATTTATTTCGCTTAAATCGGATTGCATATAACTAAGATACAACGTTTCAAACCTAAACAAATAGTCAAACCTATTCAGTTGAGCGGCACTGTATGTATGTCGCAGACGTGTTATTTTCTTGTGGCTGGTCTGCCATGTTGACACACAAACTTTTCGAGTGAAGCGAATTCCAACCGGCGTGTGCAATTGTCTGCATGCAACTGCTCACATTTTCTACTCACGCATCGATTTATGCTTTACACACACTAGCTGGACTCCACTCGGCGACAGCGCGAGAACGCCGTCGCCTCACTCGCATCAGTATTTTGTTTTTTTTTTTTTTAAAATTTTAAAATTTAAAAATATACAAAATTTATGCGAGAGCGTCTTCAACACTCAAATATGTCGCCAGTCATATTCTAATGTGACAGACACGTTCAATGGTCAAAATACATTCATAATGCGACATATACTTTATGGGGTCTTCCACGCCTCCTTCTGCCTGTTACATACATTTGCACAAAGTTAGTATACCCTTTTTTGACCATTTTCAATGGTCGAAGGGTATAAAAACTAACTAAGTCAGATGGGAGGTGAGACTGGCAGGAGACGTCTTCAAACTAGCAACAGACCTTTACATCATCCACATATATAAGAGTACGGGAGTTACTTATGACTTATGATTGATAAAAACAGCAAAACGAAGGCGACGTAAATGACTTACCTTGGAACATCAGATGTGAACAGGGTAAAAAAGACTGTTTTTAAAGCTGACTCGGATTCAGTCAATTAAATAGCTCTCAACTCATCTAATAAGTTTTTTGAAAAACAAAGAAGGTTCAGTTTATATTCAAGAAAGGAGTGAGTCAAATGCTTTACTGAAAGCAGTATATTATATAAGACGTCACTTTGAAGATTTTCCTAAAAACCACAAAGGATGTCAGTTCAAGCAAATCGTTGTTGAAAGAGGTTTCATGAATCCGTGTTGAAATGGAGATATGACGAATCTATAAAAATGTTACAAGTGAGCAGTTAAAATATTCTCGAAGAATTTAGGTATAGGGGACAATATAGAGATGCCGTTATAATTGGTTGCATCTGACTGCTTCTCTTTTTAAGTAAAGGAATTGAAAATGATTTCTCCCAGAAGGATGGAATAAAGACGGTTTCTAAGGACAGAGAAGAAAGTTTGAGCAATAGTTTATTAGCGGGAACAAAATTATAAAACTGTTTAGGATTGAACTGAATTTCACAACAAGTTAAATAACTTGTATAATAATTCGCGTTTACCACGGAAAAGTTGGACAGAGCAATTGAGAAGTGGGAAAGTAGACATTTTTAAAAAAAAATACTATTTCAGTTTTGTAGATGTCTCAGCTCTTTTGTAAACCACAGGTGTTTACTCGAGTATGGCGGATAGAATAAAGAAATACAGGTTTCAAAGAAAGAACTTGGTGTGTTATAAAATATATTTATCGCAACTGCCAAATCAGTAGATAAATAAAGATCAGACCAATCTTAGTGAGAAATAAGGTTAATTAACATTTTAAAGTTTGCTTTTCTAAGGCAGCGTACATATTCACAGTTCTTTTCAAGATCAAAATTCCCTTCGAAGGTGGGATCGTAAGAATATTCACGAAGAGAATGCGGTAAGGACCTATTAAAAGTTACCCTTGATGGATCGCGCTTGACTTTGGTAATATATCGTATTATTAAGTTAAAGCTGCTGTAAAATATTCTATAAGATTCTCTACATGACCGCCGAAAAGAACAGAAGCAAAAACTGTTGAAATAATGAAAATTTATAACATAAAACATTACTTTACAGTAATGTTACTCAGTTAAAAATTAAAAGATAAACATGTTCTGTTTATGTTATTGTCTAAAAATATAATTATTAGTACTAATTGAAATAAATTGTTTGTTTATTGAACTTAGATTTTCAGCTTAAATCGTTTAGTGACGACGCTTCAAACTTCACAGACAAATCCAAGCAAAGACGAATTAGAACAACGTTCACATCAAATCAATTGAATGAGCTAGAAAAAATCTTTTTGGAAACACATTACCCAGACATATATACAAGGGAGGAAATAGCTTCAAAACTTCATTTAACCGAGGCAAGAGTTCAGGTAATCATAATCAAAATACAAAAAAACTACTAACAAAAATAATATTTATTAAATACTTATATTAATTTATATGTATGTAAGGGAAATTGTTCTTCTAACATTGTGGCATCGTAGTTACGATAGTTATCGATAAGTTCCTAAATGTAACGCGATATATGTAAGTTGCAGTACTGAAAAAGCTGGGTAAGAAAAGTACTATAAGAATGGAAGAATGTGTGTACAACCAAACAGACAGCGTGTTTTCTACAGTACAAACGGCTAAGGTGTAGCAAGATCTGCGTTTTTACAGTGCAACTGCAGGATCATGACGACCATCTGTACAACTTATTTTAATTTGAGGCGTTCGATCCTAATATTACAACGAAGCGAACATTAACAGAATGCACACAAAAGCGGAGAACAAGAAAAGCGTAAAAGTGAAGAAAGGATATAGATGTGGCACGTTGCGCATATTGCGAATGATTGGAAATACAAAGACGTAAAATGTCATAGCTGCCGTAAAATGGAGCATTTGAAGAAGGTTTGTTCAATGGAAAGAACCAAGTAAATTAAATCAGTGGAAAGACAGATACTGATCAATGTATTGACAAGGGAGGAATTGTGTGATAAACAACGTTAATGAGAAAAGTAAAAACAGGGCAAGAATGTTAAACAATTGCAATGTAAATAACAATATTGTCGAATTTGAGATTGCCACAGGTTCGCCGGTATCGACGCCGAAACACAAAATAGACTTTAGGCTGCCAGCGCACTGGGCCAAGTATTTGCCTGTTGTCAAACTTCACAAGCAACGCATACATTCATATGCGAGCTTGTGCACTCGCACACATTGAAACGATCGCAGAGCGCAAAGAACTACGCGCATGCTTATCGTTCCGCTGTCATTGTGCGTCTAAAGCAGTTTTGATGATATGCGCTGTTTGTACTGAGAGCCGAACATGTAGCCGCTCCAGTCGTGTGTTCGCGGAAGTCTCTACTCTCAGTGCTTCGGACTTTGGGGCGGCTGGAGCGAAAAAATCAGCGGCAGCAACTTTAACCGCTGTTTGAGTTCTTTATGTGTTCATTGCTTAGTGGTACTGCATAAATGGAAGAATGTGTGTACAATTTCGCGATGTATAATTTGATGATACAATGAACGTTAACAGGTTTATATGTTATAAACATCTTTAACAATAGTTAAAAGTATTATATTTCTTTTTAGGACTTTAACTAAATCAATCCCACTGTTATCGTTTGAGAATCAGAAAATTTTTAATTAATATATAAGATATACTTTTAGATAAAGATTTATTTAGATTTAGATTTATTATAATTTTGATAGTTGTGGTTTAAATCCAATACTATATATGTATTCTTTATTTCTTTTAAGGTTTGGTTCCAGAATCGAAGAGCAAAATTCCGAAAACAAGAACGACATGCTATTTATATTATGAAAGATAAATGTAAAAAAATGGACAGTCTGCAAAATAGTGTAAATCGATGTTATGATGTAACTGCAAACAGATCCTGATTATAATGCCAAATAAAAAAGTTTTAATAGTTTAATACCTTCTAACTGTGACATACATTTGAATTGTTTACGTCACCGATTTGCACCTTATGCACTAACAAAAATCAGCCATACTCCATACCACCAGGCATGAAGAAATAATTTCTTGTGCAATTGTTTTTTGTTTACGGAGCAAATATAGTAAAATATTTTGCATCGCCCCATTGAAAGAATTTAATGTGGACTTTTGGAATGGCATGAACAGCTAATCGTGATTAAGGAAGGAGATTGTTTCACAGAGATTTGCATGGTTTGGGTCCGTTTCAGGGACTAAGTTCATTAGTTAATTTTTGAAGAAATATAGTTAAATTTTTAATTCGTTCGTTCGAATCTTTTTTTACTTTCGTCAAAATTACCTCATATTTACAACTGTCGATACATTATTTCTAAAGTATATGTATTAAATAAAAAATATATTAAGCTTACTTTTGTTTTAATTTAAATTATAAAAAACGATAACAACAACAGGTGAAGTTTAATTTGTTAAATTCATACGTACATGCATGCATTCAAATTATCCTTGATAGATGGCCTGCCTTCATGCATGCATGCAAATTATCCTCTACAGATGGCCTGCCTTCCTTGTTAGCTGATATATTCACTTGGTGTTATGCTCATACTTTCTTGAATAACTTCTGTGTTTATCGACTGATCAAATTTAAATTTGGAGGATACTTAGATATGTGGTGATCTGATGGATCACACTATGTTGTTATTAAATTAAAGCATTTATTTCGTATGCGTAATAAATAAGCGTGACAATTCAGTTGTTGTCTGTACTTAGCGTCTATCTGAACTAAGCGTCTATTTTTGTGTAACGGCGAATATCGCCGCTGAACTATCGTCTGGTTACGATGGTGCCGGGTTGCCAGATCGGGCTCATATCGATGAGGCTGCGTCGCAACATCTACTCCCCCCTCAGTGACTTCGTCGGCAGGAGAAGGGAACGAGATCTGTTCCGGGAGCTGCACAGGCGTGATAGGTGGTGGAGCTGAAGACTGTAATGTTTCTTGATTTGGTGATGGGCTAGCAGAGTCATCATTGCGCCCAGCAAGTGTCTACGTTGGCCAGGAATGCAGGCTTGAGGATATCGACGGAGATGTTTATTATATAAACCTTATCGTCTTATCGGGCGTGGTATGCGCGTTAAGTTTCCGATAGTGCCCTGTAGCTCGCCAGCCGTTGTGTCAATGTGGTGAGATACCGCGATGCTGACGTAGGTGCTGGTGTTGCGATCGGCCGTGTTGTCTCTATTAAGCGAGTGAGAAGCTGAACAAATTGTTGCGTATTTCCCACTCAATGTACTAACTGTTGAGACGTTGATGTTTCTTCTCCGTTTATGTTTCCAGCGATGCAATGCAGGCGAACGGGATTCATACTATCACTAGCCGCCTGAACGCATTAGAGCCGAACTTGGTGTAAAAGTATCGAGAACTTTCTGCATTGTGGACTGAAGAACAGCGAGATCGCGCTTGCAATAAGCCAACTCGTCACTTATGCGAACAGGATGTGTGCGTGCTCCTGGTGTTGTTGAGTATGAGGCCATGACAAATGATCCAGCTTCGTCTTCCATTAGATTGTCAGCGAGATCGGTTAATTCCACTTGCAAAAACCACAAATGAACGTTTTGCTTTCAAAATGGCGGAAGCTTGCAGCCGTTGACAGCCTCAGTTGTAGCAGTGTTGTTGCTGTTGTTTTGCTGAGTTTCACCAGAATCTGGCGACTGTCGTGCTGCTGCTGCATTTTGTTGCATGATTTCCTCCATAATTTCAAGAATGCGCGTGTTTCAACTGTTTTGGGGTCACCAATGTGGTGATTAGAAGGATTATTATTTCATATGCGTTAATAAAAAGAGTGGCAATTCACAAATCTGTGGCGACGCAGACTCATCGATATGAACCCGATCTGGCAACCCGGCATCATCGTAAACAGACGATAGTTCCGTGGCGATATTCGCCGTTACACAAAATAGAAGCTTAGTTCGGATAGACGCTAACTACAGACAACAACTGAATTGTCACATTTTATTTACGTATATGAAATAAATGCTTGAATTTAATAACAATTTGTGTGATCCTACTGATCACCACAGATATTTAAATCAGCTTACTCCATGTCAAATCAAAAATTAAATTTTTTAAGTCGATTTGAAAGCGAAGTATACTATACACGATAAAACTTTCTGACTTTAACACATACTAAGCTGAATGAAATATCTATGTATTCTCCAAATTGCAATCGGATCGGAGAAGAAACACTGGAGCTATTAAAAAAAGTATGATCATAAAACCAAGTGCTTGTGTCAGTTAACAAGGGAGGCAGGCGAGCGCGAGCACCATCTGTAGAAAATAATTTGAAAGCGTGTGCATATGTGTAAGAATTTGACAAATTAAACACCGGAACATAGGTCGAAGGGTATCCGACTGTCGCGTGCCGCTCGACTGTTACTCGCTTTTTATAACTCGTGAGTATAGGGAATACAAATTCTGCCGCAGCGCAGTCGACAAACTGGCGACCATGTCTGCCACTTGCAGCTGGGTGAGCTTCTTGTTGATGATATGGCGGAGGAGCGCCAGACCACTGATTGTGACGCCTGCGCTTAGGCCCAGAAGAAGTGTCAGCGTGAATCTGTAGGTTGACGTGGACTTGTCTTAGATTCGTTTGATGAAATACAGGTTTTTCTCGCTCAGCTGGTGGAGAAACGGCAGGCTTAGCATCGAGTTATGGCCGGTTATGTTGACCAACGTTGAGGCTGCGACACCCGGGAATCGGCTCTGGATGTTGTTTCAATTCATGTACCTGGTGCCGTTAATGATGGCCCAGTCGATGAAAGTGACGAGGAAGGTACCGGAGATGTCGACTTTGGGATCTCCGTCAATGCTGACGCTGGCGGCCCGATCGTTGATTGGCAACGATCCACACCGCCCGAGTGTAGGCTTTGTACGCACGTTTCATCCTCGTTTCGCCGGTAGAAGGTTGAGGTTGCAGCGACGGTGCAATCTCTCAGGCTCGAGATGTTCTTATGGCATTCTGCTAGGACGTTGTCGTGCTGCAGCCCGGTCCCGTTGTGCGAGACCGGGTAGATGAGGACCTTCTTGCAGAGGTGTTTGCCCCTGGAGTACTTAATAATTAGGTGAATAAAATTGTTTAATTGTGAAACCTTAATGCTAGATACTTCTAAAAACATTCGTTACGGTGGTCCCTGTGAGTTGATCGTTAAAAATGTTACCTAAGTCCACGTGATCTAAGACCACGGGATTTATAATATTAAATTTTGCAAGTGTAATAGACAGCATCACGTTTTGTATCTCAGGGGTTATTATTCTATTTCGAGCCAGAACGGTTTCATACTTGTGTCCCGTGTCAATTTTGATTTGAAGATTTGGATGACGATGTTTGTCAGGGCGTTTGGCGGATTCTGGACTTATCACCACTTGCCTGTTGTTGGACTCCACGAGTTGTGATTCGGTAATCCGAACATCCTCGAAGTCAGCTGCGTGCGGTGTTCCGGCGACGACTTTTACCGCGGACCCCAGAAAATCCAAGCTCCTTGCCATCCTGATGGATGGCAATATCGCAAAACTTGGTGCTGAGATGTTCTGTATCGACATCTAACAGCTTTCGCATATGCGATTGTGAGAATGAATCGAACAGTTTTCTGGTTTCTTCGATCATCAGGTTGGTCGTATGGCGTAGGTAGGCATGCTTTCCCACACCAGGACGTCTCCGTCCGATACTGGGATGTTTTCGAACTAAGAATAGTTCGTTATGCGGCTTGCGGTCAAAGTGAAGAATGAAAATATTACCACGAATAACCTAGAAGAAATCGTGTATTAAGGGTATCTTTTATGAACTTGTGAGGACTCAGTTGAAGCCACCACTTACATTTTTGCATAGTAGTAGATAGTATTTAGGATTTTGTATATAATTTTCTTTAATTGAATTCATGTTTATATATTTTTTTTATAGCTTAAGTTTTCTGACAATAGATGTAAGTACCTAGCTTTAAGTGTTAAACTTTCTCAATGAAGGGATATATATATTTTTATTGATAAACTCGGAACTACCTCAGAGATTAGGGCAAGAAAACACAGGGTATAGTCTCGCTCACCGAACCATCAGGGCAACAGCACAAGCATCAAGAGAGAAGCCGGTGCCGAGAAAACCCACCCCCCGAAAACACAACAGCAGCAACGAGAACAAGTACAAAGAGAACGCTGCAGGCGCAGCAGAACGCAAGCCGAGCACAAGCGCAAAGAGAGTACTGCAGCCTAAGCAGAACGAGAGCAAAGGGAGTGCTGCAGCCGAAGCCATTTCCCCCCCTCGCGTAAATCTAACGCTGAAATTAGGAGGCTGGACGAAATGTTGGTGCGCAGAGAGAGAGACAATTAAGTCGCGGCGCTGGTGACGAGCGGTTTAAATGGTGGTGCAAAAATAAAAGTAAAAAAAAACAAAAGGACAACAAGGAGCACAGGAGGACGCGTGGACAAAGGTGAGCGAGCCACTGGGTGGCAAAACCCAAGGCAGGGTCCATATTCGGGCAGTTTAGTGAGACGGTGCTTAGGTAGGGAAAGTTTAGGGAAAGATAAAGGAAATTAATTAAATTAAAAGAAAAAAGAAAGAAAAGTAAAAAAAACGCAAAAGAAACTAAACAAAACAAACGAGTTATGATATATAAAGTGGAAGCATGCAGTGGGGCGGAGGGGCGTAACTGCCGAGAAAGGCAGATCGCCAAGGGACGGGAGTACGAGTACAAATAAAACGTCAACCAGTTTTTCGTTGGTGACGGAATGAATGGACTTGTTATACTAAACCGTAGCTATACCTTTTCCCACCTTACGAGCACCTCGCTATTTCTATCAATGTACTATGGAATCTCTCGACTTGGCCATTTGAAGTGCTGTGGAGAGGCGGTGCATTGGCCACTGTGATTCCGAAGTTATTTGATAGAAGAGACCTTATTGTCTCGGAATTCAGGTAAGACTCGTTGTCACAATATATCTGCTTTGCGTGGGAAAAGATGTTCACCAGTTGGATAACAGGTGCCTTAATGTCCTCAATTGTGCGTGATGGGTTACACCACCGCGAATTTGGAAAACTTGTCGACGCATGTGAGAAAAAATTTGTTATCCGTAGAGAATATGTCAACGTGTTGTTACACATTTCTCCTGTGCATGAAGGGAATGGCGTTTGACGGAGAGCTTGCTTTACCGGGTGCCTGTCGTATTTTGCTTTGCGACAGACCCTGCAATTAAGAGAAACCTTGCTCGCGAGGTTTGTCATTTTGGGGAAACCTGTTTTATATTATCCTGTGCTGCCCTTTGCGCGCGGTTATGCTCTTCGGTCATAATGTCTCTTCTCTCGTTGGCGTTAAAGATGTCTGTAACGAATTTCTTGCAGTGTTGAAATTTTGTTGCATGGAAGCATCTGACTAAGTCGTCTAGAATCTGGGCCAAGGCATGGCAATCGCAATGGATTGCGTTCACAACCGAAGTGTTTGCTATAGTCTTTATGTCACTAAGGAGGGATGCTCTGTCTGTGAAATTTATAATGTGGCGAATTTTTGTGCCAAAGATGACGAACCTTCTTTTCAATGGGAACCGAATCTCTTCGAGGATGATTTGATTCCTGAAACAGTTGACTGGTTTGTCAGTTGTCTCGATGGTGTAGGTGAGCGACGCCTATGCACTGTAGCTACATCAGACTCAGGGGCACTACTATCAAGGGCGTTAACCTTCTGTCAAGACAAGGCGTCGGCAACGTGGTTCTCTTCACCTTATTTTTAAAACAGCTTTGCGCCCGTCTCATCGATGCGGGCTTTCCAACGTTTATTTTTTGCATTCGCCACATTATAAATTTCAAACAGATCTTGATTTGCTCTTTGCTTGGTGCAGGCATAATCTGCTGCATCTGAACTGTTTGAAGTGCAAAGTTATGTCATTTTACAGAGGTAGCTATCAGGTCATCAACTATACATTTGATTTAAACTCGCTTTCAAGAATAACCGAGGTAAACGATCTAGGTATTCTCTTTGATCATAGATTGAAATTTGATCGTCACATTGCACAAATTGTCAATAAGGCATTTCGAGTACTTGGTTTCATAAAAAGATGGGCCAAAGAATTTAGAGATCCTTATACGACAAAACTACTTTACACTTCTCTTGTTCGTCCGATTCTTGAATATGGTTCTTGCGTGTGGTCGCCGCAATATCAGATTCACCAAGATAGAATTGAGTCTGTTCAAAAGCAATTTTTACTTTTCGCTCTGCGTAGTTTCAACTGGGTACCAGGTGTAGACTTACCACCTTATTCTAGTAGACTCCTTCTTATTAACCTACCTTCTCTTACTAATCGTCGTATCATGTTAGGTGTCACGTTTCTTTTTAAACTAATCAAGTACGACATTGATTCCCCTATTCTGCTTAACCAAATCAATTTCTGTATTCCTTTTAGAGTAACTCGTAATTTTTTGCCACTTTCCTTGGACTTTTGTCATAACAATTATAGCTTGCATGATCCCTTTCGAGTTCTCTGTGCTGATTACAATAGACTGTTTAGAGCTTTCAATTCAGAGTCCTCCCTTAATTCGGTCAAACTATCCATTCTTAACTACTTAACACTTAACAACAATTAACACTAATCCACCGATCTGATTGGGTTTTACTGGGTTTTCCCCAATCCCTTTGCAACAAATGTTGGATCGGTTTCTTTTTATTATCCCAGTTTAAATTTTAATTTTTAAAATAAATTATTAATAATTTTTTCGCGCTCGTTGGTAGCGTAGTTTATTTCCCTGTCCTTTAGCGTTCTGCAAATCATTGTGATTGGGCGACCGTTCTGGGCCAGAACAGCGTCAATACCAAATGCTGAGGCATCGGTTGTCAGATTGAAAGCTTTTCTGAAATCCGGGAACATCAGTAGCACGTCTTCTGACGCTAAGACATTTCTGAGCTTTTTACACGCGGGGCGTTGAGACTCATTGAAGGATACTTAAATCTTTTTTGACCTAAACTTGCTTATGGTTCCGTTTTCTCCCTTGAGGATATCCGATAAGGGTTTCGCGATTGCCGCGAAGTCTTTTATAAAACACCTTTAGTAGCTAGCTAGTCCTAAGAAAGACCTAACCTCAAAGAGCGCCTTGGGCCGGGGGTAATGCTCAATCGCATTACCCTTTTCTGGGTCTGTCTTAGTGGCTTTGGCAGTTACAACAAAACCGAGGTACTCTACACTAGTTTTAAAAAACTGCGATTTTTCTTTGGCGATTCTCATGTTGGCTTCATAGAGCTTTTTCAAAACTCAGTCAACATGTTTGATTTCGGATTTTGAAAATTTATGACGTCATCGACATATACGTAACAATTTTTTCCGACTTGCTCTCTGAGTAGTCGTCGATGGCCCATTGAAAAATGCTTCCCGCATTTTTTAAGCCGAACGGGAGCCTACAGAATTCATACTTCCGTTTACCAATAAGGAAGTCTTTTTGCGGTCACACTCCGCCAAAGTTATTTGGTGGTAACCTTCAGATTTAGTGTCGTGAAGTATTTTGCTTGCCCCAGGTTTGCCAGTGTCGTATATATATTTGGCATAGGGTACTTGTCAGCTATTGTTTTCGAATTGAGCTTCCGAAAATCTATCACCATACCTTTCTTTCGATTGCCCTGTTCGACAGTGCCCTTTTTGTCAACAACCCATATCGGCTTATTGTAAGGAGAATTAAACTTCTGTATCATTTTATGTTTCAGGAGGCTTTTTACCTCGGAACCAACAAAATCTACCACACCCATTGGGTACGGGTAAAACTTGCAATAAACTGGCTCATTATCCTCCGTTCGTATTGTTGCGACGACCGAAGTGTTGTATGGCAGAGCCTCATCGGGGTCTGCGAGACCCTATGCCTTACGGAGCACCTTTAGGAAGTCTTTTTTGACATGTTCTGGCGCAACCACTTTGGTCAGGTTGACATTGGCCCATTCCTGGTATTGAATCGCTTCGGATTCTGAACCAATAACAATTTTGTGATTTTTTAATAATAGGACAGCTCCCGCTTGCGTAAGCAGGTCGAGGCCAATGATCCTATCAAATGTCGTGAGACTGTTTACTAGAAAGAAAGGGGTAGTTATACCAAAAATCGGCAACAAACTTTTTTTTGTTGAATGTATGGAAAATGGGGAATCGACTGGGACATCGCCTTTTAGTCGCCCCCGTACCGATTAAAAATCGCATGCTTATCCCCGCTACTGTTCGCCGAATAAAGGGTACCAAAAGCTTCAACTTCATTTGCCACCTCAGTGGCTGTCTCGTTGTAGTCACCCTGTAGCACAGTGCTGTCCGCGGCGATTTCAAGTCGCTGTCGGCTCGGATCGTCTGTGCGATCGGAACGCTCCGATGCTGTTCCCTTCGCAACCTGCCTGTCATTGTGGTGGCTCCGGTAGGAGCGGTATCCATAGGTTCAAAAGAATCGCCGGTTTTTCCTTGTGACTGACCTACTTGTCTCTTCGTTCGCTGCTTGAACTGCGGGGCTTTTGAGTGATTTTGTGCATTTGACCTACTGTCAACGTCTTTGTGCTATCTATTTTGGTTCCGCTGATCCCCTTTCTAGACGCAAAGGTATACCTGTCGTGGTTGGCTTCTATCTTCTGTGCCAACGCTAAAGCTGTAGGCAAATCAGAAGGGTGTGCTCGGAACAGAACGTCTGCCAAGTTTTGCTTTAGGTTAGAGATGAACACTCTCAAAGCGTCACCTCTAAATTTTTCGCACAACCCTAGGGCGAAGGTGCTGTCATAGGACATGTTGGCTTTCTTTGTTAACAGGGTCAACTTTTTTTCTACCTCACCATAAAACTGTAAGATAAACATGCCACCTTGCCTGCGCGTACCTAATTCTTTCTCAATCACATGGATTGGCCTTTTGTTACTGTAAGTGAAATCTAGTCTGATTTGTATGGCTACTACGTTCAGAAGCGTGTTAAAAGACGCGAGTACTGCGTCGGCGGCACCGCGTATCTTACTTCTTATTTTTAACACTGCTTGGTAGTGTCTAGAAGTACCATTGTATCTTGCGAATAACTTTATGGGCAGCCATAGCTGCCTGCCGCCATGACACATAAAGTTCTTGCACGCCGCTGAACTCAACTAAGCACTTTACAGCATCTAATGTCTCGTTGAAAATTATGTCATCTCTAATTTATATGTTTTTGTAGACCTCAACTACTGGCAAGGCGACAAGGCAACTACTGCGTGCCTTTTATTGATCTGACTTTTAAATTCGCGTATCAAAGGCTGTTCTCTTCTATCGTAAGCCTTTGCCTGTGCCTGCCAGACGGCAGTAACAGCACTGTCTAGCACTGCGCGCAGCTGTTCTGTGTTCATGTTGGTTTTTGCTTCACTAAGTAGGTCTAAAGAAACACTCGTCACTGTCGCATCTAGAGTCACTCAATTCGCCTTGTAAGTCACTGTCACTATCGCTTATTAGCATTAAACATTTACTATGGAAATGTAAACTATCGCAGTGTATGACTGGATTGAAGTTGACACACTGCTGGCCAAAGACTAACAAACACAAAAACAATTATACTGCAAATTTTTCGAGATTGGTTGCGCCGATAAAATGTTTAAATTTTCACTTTATTATTTTTCCAAAATTATTCGAAATTGGTTGCGCTAATACAAATTTTTCAACTTTAACTTCATTCTTTTTCCTAATACGTTCTTATCGATCAACTCATTTACATTTTCGTTGTTGTTTTTTGTTTGTTTTATAATTTATTTAATTATTATTTTTTTCTTCTTTTATTTGTTGTATGTTGGATTGAACACTCGTGAGCTGATATCCTTGTTGGGCGCCGATTTTCCAGTAATAAGATCCACCGTTATGAGGACTCTCAGGATTCTTAGAGTTGCTAAGTAGTCGAAGGGCCAGTAATAACAAAGCGAGATAAGCAATAAAGTTCAGTTTTCGAGGGAGCACAAAGTGCCCCGATTCAATATTAAATCTAACATATAAAAGTTCTATTTAACATAAGCTAAACCCTAATGCCGCCGGCTCCGTCAACGGCAGAACTCCAGATGCTGACAGCGCGCTTCGCGCGAGTGTCCGATAGCGAAAACGTTGTGCAGCGGCTTTCATACTGCGCGCTCACCTTCGGTCGCTGACCGCCGGAATCGCTTAGGCTCCCACGCGTTTGTTGCCGTTGATGCGCTGCGTTCGTGCAATATCTTTTCGCTATGGGTTAACTTACATAATAAGCAGCGATTTCGAGCGGAGGCAGTTTCGAATATGTATTATATATGCAATTTATAATATATATTAAAGGGTTATGAGTATCATACAGTTATTAACGCCAGTTAGATACTCTTTACTGAAACATAGGGCGAAGGGTATCCCACTGTCGAGTGCGCTCGATTGCTGCTCACAGTGCATTTCCTGTTCTTTGTGCCTAATAAAAATAGTCGTCAATTTTTAAAATATTCGCTTCCAGATTTTGAACTAGTGAAAACGCGTATTTTTTTCGTAATGTTGAACGAAAGCCTTGTTTTCCAGACAATTATCGATATTTTCCTTACAGAATACTAAACGCATTCCTTTTAAATTTTTGTTCCTCTCGGTAATTGTCTACAAGCAGGGCTTTTGGTTAATCGCGACGTAAAAAAATGCGAATCCGGCTGCGGAGAAGTGGTAAGTTTAATGGTTTAAATGATATTAATAAAAAACAAAAACATATAAAACAGGCTTGACACTACGAACATTTCATTGAACAACACTTTTTACTTATACAACAAACAATTTTAACATCAATTTATGTGTGTGTGCAGTTTCTATTTCCACGCAATCAAATTTTAATTATGCATAATTTAAAAAAAAATTAATTGTACCAATTCAAAAAATAAAAACAGGCTGTCAGCGTAGACGCACGCAAGAAATACCGCGCCGCAGACAAAATGTTTTTAAAGAAAATCGGCGTGCTGTTTTTGCCTTCATAGCATTACTTTCATCTTACATTGATGCGCAGTTGGCCATCTCCAATGGTATTACATTTCAGTAAAAAAGCATGGTAATTATCATAGAAAAGCGCCTAAGCTTGACCCACATACAACTGCACACACACATACAATTTATGTTAAAAGTGTTCGTTGTATTAGTAAAAAGTGTTGTTAAATGAAGTGTTCGCACAGTGTCAACCCCTGTTTAACATGTTTTTGTTTTTTATTAATATCTTTTAAACCATTAAACTTACCAATTGTCCGCAGTCGGATTTGCATTCAGGGGAATTTATTACATATTTTAAGTTAAATTGTGGATTTTTTACGTCGCGAAAAATCATATGCCCTGCTTCTAGACAATTACCTTCGTATCCAATGCAGCCGCTAATTTCGTTTTTAATAACAGCTGATTTCAAAATCGACCATTATGAAATTTGCAGGGAACCGCAGAAAATTATGAGGTAGCGAAATATTTATGAAGCTCTTTTATTTATGTAATTGGTCATAAGTATTTATTTTAATTCCTGGGTACAACCCTGAATAGTAGGGATTACACAGTCGATATATTAAATTAAAAATCGATATATTTCGCATTCTTCTAAATCGATAAGAAGGTCGACGTAATACCATCACTAACACATATTGTATATCAATAATACAAAATAAATTTGATAATTCGAAATACATCAAAATGGAGAAAGAACGTGTTAACAAACGTAAAGAAAAAAAGGATAAATCAAACTATTCTATAAAGGTATGATTTTAATTACAGTATAATTCGTTTAGCTGCCTTGATACTTAGCTGCATTAGTAAGATATCTGCATCATTCTGAATATAAAATAATGTTCTATAGCAAATTAAATTTATGTTAGCTCCATTTCATGTTAACTTCATTGAAGCAGCAAAGTTGTACTGTATAATTTTTATTAATCATTTTGATAATTTCAGATTGTAGTCCGTCATTTGCCACCAACAATGACCGAACAGGAATTTTTAGAACAAGTTGAACCACTGCCTGAAAACGATTATTACTATTATTGTAATGCAGATTGGTCCCTTGGACAAGATGCAACTTGCCGGGCCTACATTGATATGTCTCTCAAGGATGTTGCTGAAGTTTTGCAGTTTCGAGATCGGTTCGACGGCTATGTTTTCGTTGATTCTAAAGGTGGAGAATATGTAGCCATTGTAGAGTACGCGCCTTTTCAGAGTTTTATGAAGAATAAAGCACGTAACAAAGATAATAAAGTGAACACCGTAGAAAAGGAATCACATTTTCAGGAATTCGTACGAAAATTAAATGAGGAGCGTGAAGAATCAAATCGATTAGGTGACTTAAAGTTTGATTATAATTTCGATCATCGGTCCGATGAGGTGAAATCAACGCCACTTCTTCAATACTTGGCCAACAAAAAAGAAAAGCGTCGCGAAGAAGCTCGTAGACGAAACGAAGAAAAACGAAAGCAGCGTGAAGAGCAAAAACTTGTACAAAGAGAGACTTCAGAGAGTTCAAAAACAAAACAAACCAATATTGAAATAAAAAAGTCAAATAATAACTCTAAAACTGAATTAAAAGAAGGGCAAAGGTCTGAAGAAATTGCGAAAAATTCGCGTTCCAAACGTCGCACTGAGCGCGATCAGCGTAGACGAGAACAACATGAACAGCGAAAAATGACACGAGATCGAGAGTCTCGGGATAAGAAAAACGAAGGCTACGAAAATAAAGAAGTTAAGGATTTGAAATGTAAAAAGGAACGCAACCAATCAGATAATGAAAAACATATAAAAAAAGAAGTCATAATTCTTACAAAAGATAAAGAAATGAATATCGTGCCAATACCAATTAACGATGCCATTAAATTAAAAGATGTTTACAAAGAGAAGGATATTTCAAGATGCAAGGAGGTCAGTGGGTCAGCAAATACTTCGTTGAAACCTAACAAGCAATCAAGTCAAGAAAATTGTGTTTTACCGAGTGCATGCAAAGTACAAAATTTACGCTCATCTGAGGAGAATCGTATAAGAAATAAGGTTTGATTGTTTATATTTCAATACCCAAATTACTTTTTGGTCTATAACGTAAATTGTTAATTTTTGACAAGGGGCAAGACGCGAGGTGAACTCGCGTTGTGTCTTTTAAGTTAACAAGTTGGGACAAACCCTGCAATATCAGTTTTGCTACATAACCTGACGAGGGCGTGTGGAGAAGTTAAGTATTTATTATTCCAAAGGGGTATCTGTACTGCACACTATAGAATCTATTATACCCCACCTGAGTTATTATCAGTCCAGTGTTTCTTATGAATTCTGAATTTATGAATTTATTCTAGACTAATTGATCTCTTTAATTTCGATTAAGTATTAAGTTATAAACGAAATTCTGCGGACACTCATACATTTGTATGTTCCTTATCAATTCACTCACGATATCAATGGAGTTTATACAATTATAGAAATGTGTGATTATCACTTACGTGATCCATGAATTAATAAAAAATTGTCTAATTATAACCCATCGAACCTTGAAAATAGTAAACAAAGGAGTTTACTTAGTTTGTGCATAAAGTATAGTTATTCTTGATCAGGACCACTAGCCAAGTCCACATATCAATAAAATTTTAATTCGAACGGACAATGAACATAGAAGGAATTAAAGTCAAACATAATATAATTCCAGCAGTGCTGCCAGCGCCTTAAAAAGGCCTTAGCTTTTACACGTACATAGACCTGCAAATTTGTGTTTGATTAAAAAAGCAAAAGGACACAAAATACTTTGTTACTGGGAAAACACAAATATTTGTAACAGAATTTCTAAATTTGGCTTATTGCTTGACTGTGGGTTTCATTACATGGTTTGCTTAACTTTTCCAACCACCGCCACTTTTACCCTTTTTAATATGGTTTTATTTTAAATATGCGCAGTGACAATCGGTAACCAGGAACCGCAAATAATTATGAATTTTAAAAATCAGAACCCTAAAAAGTCTCGAATGCTATAAACTTGTTTCCAAAATTTTTTATTTATTTTCAAATTTTATTTAAATGAAAATCAGATAAGATTTTTATTTATGATTGTAATTATATAATATAAAAGATATATGTTGATATAAAAAAAAAAGGTAAAACTTTAATAGGTGCGCTCGTCACCTATTTTTAAAATATTTTTTACAGATAAGGCTATATTAATGAAGAATTTAGGTGAAAGAATTATAGTATGTCTCGGAAGCTTATATATTTTTTTTTCGTTTTAACCTTTTCGTGTAAGGTACAGTGTCGTAAAAACCGATTTATTTGAAATGAAAGCAGATCAAGCAAGCAACTTTATTTTATTTTATTTTTTCGTCCGCGGCGCTCTATTTTCTCTCCACAATATTTATTCCCGAGACACACAAGTCAAATTTAAAACCTTTTTCGGCAGTTGAATAACAGCGATTTCCCGTTGTAAGCTCCGAAATTCTCAATCAATACGCAACTCATAAAATATAGGACAATGTGCGCATCAATTTGACGTTGTACTAAGAATTAGAATAGAAGCCTCCAAAACTTAAAATATAGCCCTATCTATAAAAAAAATAAATCTTTTATGAGGGCACCTACTTAACCTATACCAAAATGAATGCGTTATAATTATTTTAAATTTTTTATATTTAAATTATATTTAATAATTACAAATTATTTTGTTTTTTGATTCTAACTGTTACGGTCCCTGGTAAAAACGTATGTCATATACTGCAAGGATATAATACACTTTGTCCGCTAAAGGTAACCTTTATAATATTTATTTCTAAATAGGATCGACCTGCAAGAGCCATATACCAACCCAAAGTAAGGAAGTGTGCGGCACCAGAAGAAAATGAGCAAAACGCCCCTACAAATTCAACTTGTGCGACAGAAACAAATGGTGGGTCGGAAAGCAATGCTCCATTGACAGACGAAAAAGCGAAAAATAAACGGTTAGGTAGGCGTAATAAACAGAAACCACAAGATAATGCAGTAAATATTCGTGTATCCAAATCATCCGAAAGTAGCACCAGTGCTCATTCAACAATCACAAAATAAAATATGAAGAAATAGCGTATGTGCAGAATAATTTCTGATTAAATAATAAAAATCGCTTGTAATTTCAATGAGTTTTAGACTTATTTGTACTTGGAACAGTCATATGAACTTGTGGATATCAAGATGCTGGAATCAAGTGCTACCATGTTTCGCGCTGCGGCGAAGTCGATCAGCCTAAGACTGTTGTTCGAGAAGGTCTCGTAGGGGCTAAATTGACCGATGGTGGGGCCAAAGATGATTTTCCGTCCAAACTTCTCGTTGAAGTCCCCGAGAATAATCTTTACGTCGTGGGCTATAGAAAAACTATTGAAAACAGGCTAATGTAGAAACAAGCCTGAAAGCTATAGTCAAGTTTGCTGGACTGTGATATACCCGCTACCCTGACCAAAACGCTTTTCGTGATCTCTTCTTGTTGCGAAACATTGGAATGCCACCCGAAAGCGAACAACACCTCCAGCAAAATGTTCATATACGATGTTGGTAGGCTATGCTTATATACAATTTGTATACATAATACACACTTCCTAGCCTACTACATATTATTTCTAAAATAACTTTTATGTTAATCCGATCGCAACCAAATTGTCAGAAATAATCGTATTTACCAAAATGCATGGGGTGAAATGGGGCGTGGTCAAATTCTAGTCCTAGCTTTTATAGGTGATGCTGATTAAAAATATATATATATATATTAGGTCTGCAGCTAAGTTTACGCTGTTTATTTTTATATAAATTGAACTTTATTATAAAAAAAAATAATGGAATTAGTTTATTCAAAGTATTGCCCATTGCTAGACACAACCTTTTCCTCTTTCTGGCAGAGCTCGAATACTTTCGTCTTATGAGGTTATCCAGAAATCTAGCTATTTTTCAATGTCTTCATACTTCATGGAACTGCTGATCCGCCAGGCCATGTGCCATCAAATGAAAAAATTGATAAACGGACAGCGCAATATGTGGGTAGGTTTAAACAGCCTTTGCAAGGTGAATCCGAGATTTACCATGCAGTAAAATCACTTAACCGTGCCCGTTGCTCATAGTATGGCCTGTTCTAGTGCAGTGCTTGACTCCATGGCATCAATTGAGTTCCCCAGTGATGGTTTCAACAACTCACAATAAAAAACACCTATCTGGTTGCACCAAATACACAGCATAACCTTTGCAGCGTGAATATTAAGCCGAGCCGACGTCGTAGAAGCATGAGCAGGTAGTCCCCAAGATTTTTACCACTTTGGGTTGCAGCAATGAATCCATATTTTATCATCCGTCACTATGCGACGAAGAAAAGTTTTCTTTTTGTGCCGTTGGAGCAATTGTTCACAGGCGAAAAATCACTTTCCGCTATTTACGATTGTTTGGCTTAAAATTAGACATTTCCGCATAACCAGAAATATATAAAACAAAATCACTAATTTTTTGAAGTGGTTTGTTTGGTATATATGTCTAAGCCTGGCTTAAAACGTTTTGGATAAGTCAAAATCAATCATCACTTACTTCTAGAGCCATCTACTGACAGCGGGAACTTAGTTGCACACTTAATAGTTTGTGGGGTCTGTCACGCCCCCTTCTGTCTGTTACATACATTTTCAGCTTTGGGGCTTTTTGTTATTGTTTGATTGTTACTTACATTCTAGCTATATGGTCGGATGTTCCGTGTCCTTGCAGATCTGTTGAACTAGAGCCCAACGCTGTTTTTTCAGCCCAGCTCTTATGAAACTATGATACTTCCCGGACTGGTCGTCTTGTACGGGCAAGTGTCGGGCAACCTGTGGGTATGTGCTCCGGTGTCTGACTCCCTAATGAACTAAATGTAAATGATGCATTGGTCACTATTCCTAGTTCCTAGTTGCCGCAAGAATTGGTAAAGAGTTTTTACATTGATTGAACCTTGTTGTATCCAAAATGTAACTTGGGCCCATTTCCCTCAGTCTAGTGCCAGTAGTTAGGTATCCATTCGTGGTTACGTGTGAAGTTCACTTCTGCTTGCTATTTAGTTCGACAGCATGCCATTTTGACATTAAATTATCCCATGCGCGTATCAAGTTTTTTTCAAATATTGCGTGCCATGGCCAGCACCACCGTTTAAAGATACAGTTTTTGACTTGTATACATATACGTAAATACATTAATTATAATAATATTGTGTTTTTGCAGACAGAATGAAACCTAGCAGACCCCACAAAGTATATTTCGTTGCATTTTTACGAAAGTATCGTTTTGCGAAAAGGTCAATTTAACAGAAAAAGTTTTTTTTAAGCTACTCACCCTATATATGTTATGCATGGAAGAAAGAGAATAATAAAATCATATAGTTTAAAGTGTATCGTTATAAATAAAATACAATTGTAGGAATAAACAATAATTTGGCCACAATACAAATTTATACCATAAAAAAGGAAGCCTAATTTATTCAGTAACTACATCGAATTAGGTTTTAATTGTTCAAAGTAAAGCAAAGGTTTTCTAACAATTCTGCACTTAAATTTTAATTTCGCTAAAAAGCAACAATATATTCTTGCTCTGAATTACTAGCCGAGTCGATTGAGCCATGTCTGTCTGTGTTAACACACAGATCTCAGGTATTATATAACCTAACGACACAAAATTTGGCTTTAAGGACCCTGTATACTATACGGAAATCAAGTTTATTTCTAATGTGTGCATGAATTTAACAAAATTAATCACACCGGAACATATGTCGAGGGGTATCCAACTGTCGAGTGCGCTCGACTGTTTGTCTGCTCTCTATTTGTCTCTTCGTTGTGTTTGTCGTTGTGTGTCTTATGTTGCTTCTTTTATTAAAGGCGTAAGTGGTTTCTGATCTTACTGTGAAGAGGGGTAAATCTCTTGAGTTAGTATTTAATAAGAGTAATAGGTGAACACTTTGTCAGCTTTTATTTCAAGAGGTGTACCTATGTCATTGTAGCTTCGGGCCAATCTCTAGAGAGAGAGAGGCGTATTCCATGTAGTCTCGGGAATTCCAGGATTCTGGGGTTGTTTCGAATACTGGTTTAGTATTTCTGTGATCTGTTTTGGCAATATTATATAGTAACATATCCATTCAACACCCACACTTAAAACTCCCCAGCTACCCATAACATAATTGTAAATTAGAATATAACAGAGACACTATTGTAAAGCTCACATGCACACATTAAAATGTAAGTACAAAATGTAATCAAAGAACGACAGCCCTTCGATTAACTTTGGCCATTCACGCACATGCCAAGTGTCATGTTTCAAGTCACGCCATACTTAAAAAGTACCATTCCCACAGATTGCAAACCAAAACTCCGACTCTAAAACAATAGCAAACAATTGTCCCCCAACTGTTTGAAATCTTAACGATAAACAATTCTCCCCCAATTCAAATTCGATCACTTGGCGATAATAGCTAGCCCAAATATTTAAAATAAGCCAACTGAAAAAATACAACTTTATTACCCGAGTCAATGCGCACGCACTTGTCTCAGGATTATCAAATTACCCCTATTTTTATGGGAACCTCTCTCTTCACAAGAGAAAAAAAGTTTACAGCTTAACTCTCTTAAAAGACACTTCGCATTTTGGCGGTTTCAATTTGCCTATATAAACGCGAACACTTCCCCATACAGTAGTTCAGTTCTGAGTATATTATCAACTGCGATAGTTCCGCTAAAGCCCACTTCAACTTCGAAGTCCATTGTCAAACTAAGTGACAATCAAGTTCTTCCTCCATGGAAGTAAAAAAAGTGTTTAAATAAAACAAACGCCTGTTGTTTTTTTTTATAAAAACCGGTACTGAATTTGTGGTAAATTTTCAAATGATTCGTGGATTATTGGTAAATCAATTGAGTCAGTTTGAAAATTAGTTAGCCGTTTTTGGCATGGATAGGGGTTACTTCTAAGCTTTGCGTAGTAACTCGATAACATGAGCATTATGTTCGGGAGAAGGCCTGGAATTATCGTTATTATATTTACTTTTATTAATTTCCTTTTTCTTTTTAAACTTAGATTTATAATGTATTAATTTTCTACCTCTATTTGTTTTCTCATAATGTTTATCGTCTGTTTGTCTTACCTGTCTTTTTGAATGGGTTAGTTGTTTTTGATCTAACTAGAGGGGATTCTCTGAAGTTGGTGTCTATACCTAAGTCTTGTCTATTTTCATTGAGTTTGTCAATTTTTTCTATCTAGTTTTTTGTATGTTATAGGCAGGGGTTCCTGCAAAAATGAAAATTACTGCTGGTGTTCGACCAGCTGTTTTGTGTTTCGTTTTGTGGTTGTATACGTAAAGTATTTTCTCAAATTTGGTGAATTGGTTTTCGGGTTCATTCCCGCTTGTTATTATTCTTATTTTTTCATTGACGGTTTTATGAAATCTCTCAATGTCAGAAATTCTATTTTTGCTTGTTGTTATGTTAAAATTTACTCCCTCTGATTCTAACCAGAGTTTAAGTGCGGTGCACATGAAATCGGAGTCTTTATTTATTTCTGAGGGTTTACCCATGTTTTTGAATAAGCGTAGAATAGCTCTTTTAGCTTCGAGCCAATCTCTACTGTGTACTTCTATCAAGGAGTCGTATTTAGAATAAATGTCAATACATGATAGGAATTGTTTATTATTTATTAAGTAAAAATCCATGACATACTTGTCTCTGGGGTTGAAGGTTTCTGGGGTCGTTTCAAAGACTAGTTTCGTATTTCTATGTTCAGTTTTAGCGATGTAGCAGATTTCACATTCGTTTATAATGTTTTGAATAAGCTTTTGGTAATCGGGGTAATCATAGAGTTCCTTTAACTGTGTGAGTTTTTCTATGCCAGGGTGTAATAATTCTTTATGTGTTTTGAGTATGATTTCTTAGAATTGAGCGTGTGTCTATTAGCTTAACACTGGTTTTCATAACCTTAGTGAAATTGTCGGGACCTTTGATTTGGATATACGCATTTTGAAAAATTTTAAGGTCGATTTCGTTAGGGAAGTAAATAACACTTTTCTTAGTGAAGAGGTATTCTTTGATTAGTTCTTTAGCAAGGGTGTTGGTCATTTCTTTATAACTGATTTTTATTCTGGTTTTATGGAAATATTTTATTATTTGGACTTCGTCAAAGTCGTCTCTTATAATTTCGAATTGTCTGTTGTAATAGTTAAGGGGTCTTTCGGTTATTGAAATGTGACTTTGATTGTCTTCTTGTGCGCTATGCACAGTGGCTGTAGGAAGGGAAACTGCGTTATTTTCTTGAATTTGAAAACTGGATAGGGCATCAGCAACATTGGATGTTATAGTCATATTCGTTTAATTTTATTTTCCATCTTTGTAACTTCATATTAGGATCCTTTATGTTGCTTAACCATACAAGTGGCCTATGATCGCTTAATAGGTGGAACTTTCTACCGAATAGGTAGGACTTAAAAGTATTTTGTTGCCCATACTATGGCTTATAGTTCCATTTCTATTCCCGAATAGTTAAGCTAGTGCTAGTTTAGAGTTCTTCTTGCATAGCAGATATGTTTATGCTCTTGAGATAATACAGCACCTATAGCTATATTACTCGCATCTGTTGTTGGTGAAGATTTCTTTTCGAAGTTAGGGTATATTAGAATCGGATCGGACATGATGAGTACTTTTAGTTTTTTAAAGGCGGATATGTAGTCGTTATCTTTTGTTTTAATTATTGCTCCTTTTTTTAGTTTGAGTGTCATGGGTTTTGTTATTTTTGCAAAATTAGGAACAAACTTACGGTAGAATTCGCAGAAGTCCAAGGAAAGATTTGATTCTTTTTAATTTTAGGAATAGGGAAATTAACAATTGCATTTATTTGATTAGGGTTTGCTTTTATACCGTCTGTCGTGATAATGTGACCGAGAAATTCTGTTTCTTTCTTCAGAAATTTACATTTATCAAGTTGTAAATTTAGAATGACTGATCGTAGTTTTTTAAATTCTCTTTTTAGTGATATTATAATATGATACGATATAATATGATATATAATATAAATGATAATATCATCTAAATAGACTAAACAATCCGTATAGATTAAGTCTTTTAGAAGGTTTTTAATACAACGTTGAAAGGTTGCTGGTGCATTATTCAGACTAAAGGGCATACGAGTATATTCGTAGTGTCCATGTTTTGTTGAGAATGCTGTTTTGGGTATTGACTGTGGGTCGATTTGAATTTGATGGAAACCTTTAGCTAGATCAATGGTTGTGAAGTATTGACAGCGTCCAAGCTTGTCTAATATTTCGTCCATTATGGGAATAGGGAATTTGTCGTCAATGGTTATCTCATTGAGACTGCGATAGTCAATGACTAATCGAAATTTTGGTTTGCCACAAGCATCGTTTTTCTTTAGGACAATCCAAATGAGGGAACAATAAGGTGACTTAGATTTCTTATTTATTTTTTGCTTGTTGTTTGTTGACCTCTTTGTCAAATGCTTGGGGGTATTTATAAGGTTTTACATAAATAGGGCCTTCGTGTTTTGTATGAATAGAATGTTTAATCGTTCTCGTGAAAGTCAAAATTTTTACCTGCCTTGTACTGAATATTACCGTATTCGAGCAAAGTTGTGAAAGTTGTTCCCTTTCCTCTGTATTTAGATGTTCTAATCTAAATACATTGGATTCTCTTATTTCGTCATCTAACGCGTTAGAAGATATTTTTAGAAGGGCTTCTTCTCAGTCAGGTGTAATAAGAGGGGTTTCCTCAGATTTAGAAGACTTGGGATGTAGATGATTTGAGGCACTCATTGGTAACGTTGGACTCATCTGGTTTTAAGTGGGATTTCCGCTTAATTTTCAGGAGGGTTTTCTCCTTTTTTGGGGTGTTAAAGGAGTTTCCTCTGGGCTAGATGACTTGGGGCACTCGAGTGGTAACCTTGAACTCATCTGTTTGAATGTGGTCGTACCACATTTTGAATGGGTAGCCATTTATAATGACTGTTTGTGTTAAGTAGCTAATTTGGATGTTGGTTGACTCTAAGTAGTTTCTGCCTAACAGTAGGTCATATTTTTCTGAGAAATCGTGAATATAGAATGTTTGCTTAGTGGGACAAAGGTTGCTTGGATGCAACGAAACGCCTTGGTTTAATGTTATAGTGCCATTTATAGTGTGGACTTTTACTTTAGAGGGTTTTGTTGGAAAATTAAAGAAATTTTGCTTCATGATTCCTTACGAGGCATTTATGAGTTATGTTATTTATTTTAATTTTTATGAACGAGTTTCCCCCTCCTCTGAATCGCTTTCCGATTCCGAGGCTGGTTGATGAAAATTTTCGCCTGTGTCCATTTTATATTGGCCACTAGCACCATCTCTTTGCAGTTTGACAGGAGGGTTGGGTATTGTTTGAATTCGTTCATAGCGTGGTTCAGCAGGCTTTGAACTGGTATTTGAATTTGAATTGTATGTGTTATGCACAGAATAGCTCAGAAAATTTTGATATTTTCCCTTATTCTTTGAGTTTTGAGGTGGGTTTGTGTTACGGTTGGAATTACTTTGAGATTTTATTCGGTCATTGAAAGTCATTTCGTACACACCTTCTTGTTGTGCCATTTGTTTAAGTTTGCACACGGTCGTTATGTCATGTCTAACAAGAGTCATAAATAACCTATCAGGCAACTTTCTCATAATTACATCTTTAACTGTGTCGTTTAGTGAGTTTGTCTACATTAAAGTATTATTATGGTTTTCTAACATAAGCTTATTTGATATTGTAAATGATTTTGATTCTAAATCTTCGACAAACTTACGGATACTTTCGGTGAAAGATGTATTGTAAAGTCGACAAAGCAGCTCCTCGCATGGTGTTTGGGTTTTTTATTCGCTGATAAGGGCGTTCATCAAGGCTTCCCAGGTTGTTGCTCCAGGTAGCTGTGATACTCGTTGGGCATCCCCTGCAATCTGTATCTCGATTGCACTGAAGAACACATGTTTTTCTTTGACATCGACGGGTATAGTTGAAGTATGAACTCGATCCTTCCGATAAAGGCACTGAGCTCTTGGGTTTTGCCACTGAATGAAAGCACTTGCCTGATTTGGCTCAGGGCTTGATTCAGGTGCGACTCCGATAAGAATTGGACTTGCTCGGTCGACATGGTTGATTTTGTTCTAGTTGTTGTAAAGTTTTTTGTTTTTACTCTTTTATTGTCCGTATGCAAGTGTAAGTTAACTCTTTGTGTGTTAACCACCAACTTCACGTAGTTCTTTGGTGGATAGTGAGGAATCACATGATTAGAGAATCACGACGAATCTCCCTGGTAAATTTCAAATAGTTATTACTTGGACTTTACCTGAAGCTCCTTTAATAAATTTGAACTGTCGGTTGTAATAGTTAAAAGGTATTTTGGTTATCGAAATAGATTTCTTGAATTTGAATTCTGAGTAAGGCATTAGCTTCACGATTTTCTTTTCCTGGTAAGTATTCAATGTTACAGTCGCATTCATAAAGTTTAATTTTCTATCTTTGTAACCTCATATTAGGATCTCTTATGTTACTAGAACATACACATAATCACTTAAAATAACAAATTTTCTACCGAACTGGTAAGACCTAAACTATTTTTTTGCCAAAACTATAGCCAAATAGTTCCTTTTCTGTTATGGAGTGGAGTTATATATATATTATAGTGCAGTTCTGCTCGCTCAACAATTAGGTTTATCTTCTTGTGGTACAGCAACTATATGAATTGATAAGTTCCTGGCCTATTATAGTAAACAAAATTTTTTGTCAAAATTTCTTTTGTTTATTCAACACAGTCCCCTTCAATGGTGATACACTGATTATAGCGACCCTCCATCTTCTCAAAACTATTTTTGTAGTACGACTTGTCCTTTGCCTTAAAATAGGCCTCAGTTTCGGCGATGACTTCTTCATTCGACGAAAATTTCTTCCCATCTTAACATTTTTTTGAGATCCCAGAACAGAAAATAGTCGCTGAAGCCAGATCTGGCCAATAAGGCGGATGCGGAAGCAATTCGAAGCCCAATTCATGGATTTTTTCCATCGTTTTCACCGACTTGTGACACGGTACATTGTCTTGTTGAAACTGCACTTTCGTTTTCGATTCAAACGATTCAATAGCGCTATGTAATAGTCACTGTCAATAGTTCTTCCTTTTTCTAGGTAGTCATTGAAAATAATTCCATGCGCATCCCAAAACACTGACGCAATAACCTTGCCAGCTGACTGTTTCGTTTTTCCACGCTTTGGAGCGGGCCATCGTGTGCAGTCCACTCAGATGACTGTGGATTGGACTTTGGAGTAAAATAATGGAACCATGTTTCATCCATTGTCACAAAAACTCGGGCTCATACGCTTGAACATCTCCCACTATGGACAGAGCTTTCTTATACCCAAATATTCATGAATAATATGATGTACAAGTTCCGTTGATATCTTAAGAGTATCTGCTATATCATTCAATTTCAATTAACGGACGTTCAAAATAATTTTGTGGATTTTTTTTATGTTTTCGTTGGTAACTACCTCTTTCGGACGTCCACTGTGAGAACCGTATTCGGTGCATGTATGTACATCTAAAGGGTGATTTTTTAACTATTATCTTTTTGGCAACACTGGTTAAAACAGGTGACGCGCGTTTCGTGTTTTGGATCACTGTCAAACATCTTCAGTTTGGTCTATAATTTAACCATGAATCGTCTTACAAACGAACGCTTGCAAATTATTGAATTTTGAGAAACTTTCAAATAGCTCGAAGAATATTGTCGGCCCACAAAAAAAATTGTCATGAACTGGGTATGCGGCTTATGCAATGGAGTTATATTCTATGTATTGTGGGTCCGAATCCGGAGTCAGAATTTTGCTATCACTTATAGCCTTTGACCTGACCTCAAACAACTGAAAAACCTTTGAATATCCCACAAAAGATATAGAATCCTGATCTAGGCATGCCATATATGTTACAACATATATTTTGACCTTCTTAGTCCGAATCCGAAGTCGTAATTGACGCTGCTCGTCCAAGATTCGAAGTCAAAATACTCGAACATTTTTGGAAGCTCCAAAAAATAATGGGTGTCATCATCATGATCGGGCCAGCCGATATATGTTTCTATATGTTTTTTGACCTTCCAAATCCTAATCCAAAGTCAAAACTTGTATGCCACGTCTAAATTTTTACCTAACCTATGTACATAAATACATTATAAAAAACGTCAAAAACTTTGATTTATAATTTTTAACTGCATACCCAGATCATGACACATTTTTTTGTGGGCATGTTTTATCAATACTAATACCAATGCACACATGTTTTTGCCATTTTTACAATTTATAATTAGTTGTTTCAAATTTTAAAAATTTATATAATTCTTTTTAACAACATTTCAAACTACTTAAAAAATATTTTTGTTTAATTTTACCGCCTTCAACAGTTAAATTATCAATTAAAGTTGACTAAATTTACTATATTTAGTTATTTTCTGTAAATTGGTGTTTAAAAATCGTCTATTACTTCAAAGGCGATTTTCTGACAAGCCGTGCCAACAAATATAAATTTTGAAAATGGAAAAAAACATGGCGTGTTCTATTAGTTTTTAATACAAAGTCCGCAGTAAATGTGCGTTAATATCCATTTTCCGATGTGTTGCTGTTGTATTTGTTAGACTTAAATTAAGTATTGAATTCGTAATTTATGTGGTCTGTAACTTTAATTTTATCGAGTCGAGACTAAAGTTAAAAATAAGAAGTTGTTAAATAAACTATTCACAATTGACATCCATATTTTTTTATTTTGCCCGTTTTGCAGCTGCATAAACAGAAACAATAATTGGCAAAAAAGTTTTGAAGAATTGTATTTGGAAATATTATTTAGCAGCATATCGTATTTATAAGGAACAACCTAATGTAATAACACAAAATAGAGCAGCTGGCTCAGTCATACTTTTATCTTTAAAATTGGAGTTGATGCCGAAAATAAACTTTTTCCCACTGTGCAATGATTTTATTATTTCGATATTTATTAAGAGATCAATTCCCATTCAGTTACAACAAAAAATAGTTGAAAGACCAAGGAGTTGGGTTTATAATTTATTAATAAAAATCGCTTGCAATTTCCATGGGAGTGTCGGACTTTTGATTATTTTTAACCTGATCCTGCGACTTGTACATTATAGCCACTTGGTTTGAATCAGTGGCGTTTTCAGGACTCTTGTCATCACGGACTCGTATAAATCGAGGAAAGCGAAGTGATATTCCACGCTCATTATCGACAATTCCTATGGCAGCTCTATGTATTGGACTAAGGGACAGGTCTGCACACTTTACCTCCCAAACCTGAACCGGTTCAAACCAAACGTCAGGCTCCAAACTGGAATCATATCTGTAATATGATTTAGCACTGCTTATCACATGGTTGTTGAAGAAGTCTGAATGTACTCGCAAATCTTCATCAGTAAAACCTAAAAGAAATAAAAGTATTATTTAATGCATGTGTACAGATTTAATCAATCATAATTATTAACACAATAACTCTATCACTTCGAACCGAGGAGGAACGGTTTCGACAATTCAGAGCCGGTGAAAACGCCCCCATGGATAAGCCAGCCTGTGAGGGCCTGTGACGACCAATATCGATCAAATCATATAATACATCGAGTTAGATCGGTATGTGGCATTTCGTGACATTGCTCAGGAGATGGGAGTTAGTCATCAAACCATTTTAAGGCTGGATACAAACAAAAAATTGATGTTGGGGTGCCGCATGATTTTAAAAGAAACCTTCTGGACCGAATCAACGCCTGTGATATGATACTGAAACGAAACGAACTCGACCCATTTTTCAAGCGGATGTGACTGGCGACGAAAAATGGATCACATACAACAATATCAAGCGAAAACGGTCGTGGTCGAAGGCCGGTGAATCATCCCAAACAGTGGCCAAGCTGGGATTAACGGCCAGGAAGGTTTTGCTGTGTGTTTGGTGGGATTGGAAGGGAATAATCCACTGTGAGCTGCTCCTTTAAGACAGAACGCTTTATTCTAATTCTTATCTGGACGCTAGAAAGCGTTTAGAATTGGCCAACAGAAAGGGTGTAGTGTTCCACCAGGACAAGGTCAGACCACACACCTCATTGATGACTCGTCAGAAGCTACGGGAGCTCGGATGGGAGGATTTATCGCATCCACCATATAGTCCAGACATAGCGCCAAGTGATTACCACCTGTTCCTGTCCATGGCGTACGCCCTGGGTGGTGTGAAGTTGGACTCAAAAGAGGCTTGTGAAAATTACTGTCCGAGTTCTTCACAAATAAGGAGGGTGGGTTCTACGAGGGGGTATTATGTCGTCTATATCGAGAGAGATTATCGAACAAAACACTTTTTATAAAGCATTGAATAAATAGCAAAAAATTCAATGTATGGCAGCAGCGAACAAAAAATGCTGCTCAAAACAATGGAAAATGTTATATTGACTAACTTCTACAATATGTTTATTATCCGAATAATTGTAATAAGTTGATATAGTAATAATATATAATTCTGTAAAAGCAGAAAGTTGTGCCTTTAATACATTGCTTCAATAATCCCAAATTAATGATTTGTGTGGGGTATATGAAAATGGTGCAAAGGAAATATAAATTGGGTGTCCCTAGCTTTTATAATATCTGAGATCCCCACGATCAAACAGACAGATTCTTTGTGGAGTCTGCCACGCCACCTTCTGCCTTTTAGATATATCTCAACAAAGTTAGTTAAGCCCTTTTTATAATTCTCGAAGGGAATAAAATACTTATATTGACTAGTGCATCAATAAAACAAATTACATACCCGTTCCTATTTTACATATGCTCTGATATTCTTCATTTTCTGGATCGTAGCAGGCTATTAAAAATCCACCAAAAGTACCTGTCCGTCGGCCTTTACCTTTATATGCTCCAATAACGACAAGATCTAACGAATCGCCGACATTTGACAAGTAATCTTTTTTTAACTTTAGCCAATTCCTAGATCTTTTTGCAATTTCATATGTTGCCTCCTCTTCTAATGTTTTTACCATTAGTCCTTCGCAGTTTCCTGCATAAATAAATAAAAAACATGATTACCTTTTATTGATTCCTCTAAAAAGTTCTGCACTTCATCTATGTCATTCGTATCAAGGGCAGTTGCATAAATAAATAAAAAACATGATTACCTTTTATTGATTCCTCTAAAAAGTTCTGCACTTCATCTATGTCATTCGTATCAAGGGCAGTTGCAAATTTCCATTCACCCTCGACTTCTTGAAAATGTTGAGCCAAAATATTGCGGCGAAGTGATAATGGCTCAGTTACAAGGGATCTGCCGTTTATATACAAAAGATCAAATACGTAGACGCAAACCTGGACTTTTATGTTATCGATTTCTACGTTTTTTCTCTTACGAGTGCTGAGAACTTGAAACGGTAGAATTTGTTTTTGGTTAATGTCCCATGCGACTATTTCGCTGTCAATTATAAACGACTCCACCTTTTCTTTAACAAATGATTCACATCTGGCAATAATATCCGGATACTTTTCCGTATTATTCTCGGAATTACGAGAAAATATTGATATCTCTCCCTTTTCATTCAAATGTATCTGTGCCCTTTCGCCATCATATTTCCATTCACAAGTTATTTGCATGCCATTAAACCGTTCTAAAACTTCATGTACACCCTTTGTTGGCTGCGCAAGCATTGGCCTTAGTGGCATCCCGGTATGCATAGGACAACGGATTTGAAGCTCCTTGATGTCATATTTTAAAAGTGCTGGAAGAATGATTTCATAGTTCGGACATTGACTAAAAATATAGGAATGTAATCCGAGAGAGAAGTTATCAGTATGAGACAAACTGTATGTATGTACTTCTACAAAATAAATACATATGTTACAAGTACATATTAAGAATTTCTGGCCAAAGTGAATATACTCTCTGCAAGGGTATAAGTTTAAGACTTACCAAAATGTTGTTTTGAGCATCAGAATGCTTTCAGCAATTTCATCCTTGTGAACATCGCATACTTTATTATTCTTGCAGTCAGAAATATGATTTCTTTTCACTATAGCGATAGCAAGCGCGGTTAGAAGACTCTGCTCTGCTATCCCAATGCGCAATTTACCAAGAAGAGATCGTATAAAAAAGCGCGCTTCAGAAAACCTACATGCAACAAAAACGTCATATACTAATGTAATTTTAGATTGTCCACTGATTTTTGCAATTTCTTTGAGCTTGTTAAACACTCCACGTATTGTCAGTGGTTTTGGTCGAATCATTATACGCTGTGAAACACGTGACTGCTCAGCTACAATACCCAGGTCGCCAATTACTTGAGTTTGAGATTTTATGTGTGCCAAATTTCGGCCTGTTGCTTTGCAAATGGCTTTCATAAGGGTGGTCTCTGCCACTCCAAGTTCTAGTCCTTCATATGAGGGAGCTAGCTGATTAATGCTGAGATACACACTTGGTACCAGGTCATCTGGACTTACTAGCATAACTGAACAGAAAAAATTACTTAAAATATCGATCATTTTTAAACGTCCCTTTGTCTCCTCAATGACTTGGAATGTTCGCGCTAATGCCAAATAAGGTGTCCTTAAAATCAAAAATTAATCAGAATATACAATAAGGTAAATTGAATGATACGTACGTTTTTTCTGTTTTCCAAAAGGCGTCTTCAAGTGGATGATAGGATTCCATCGACGGATCGTATGTATTAGAACCATGACGCGCATCCATATCAGAATTTAAATTTATTATTTTTGATTTTTCGGGTACCGGCAATTTTTCAATGGATTTACTTAAGTCTACTGACAATTTGGTTTCCATTATTGTGTTATTTTTTTGAACTTCGCATTTCTTCACATCCTGTTGGTTTATATTTTTTGCTTCATATCTTGAATGACAAAAATATACAAAATACATTTTATTAAATTATTTAATGATTAACATCGAAAAAAAAGCATGTTAAATTTGTAGAATATGTGTGCAAAAAGATAATTTCGATCCGAAGCATCGTTTTCCAATGGACGTGTCTTGAACTCACAGGCTCCAGTGCAAATTCATACTTTCTAATATTTCGAACACGTTTAGCTCGGAACTAGAGATGGGCGCGGGCCGGGCTGGGCCTAAAACCAGCTACCGAGCCTTTTACCGTCGGGCACCGGGCCTAGGGGTAAAAGCCCAGAAGGCCCGGCGTGTTAGAAAGCAAAATATATTGATGTTTTAATCGATATCGGCCTCAAAAATTCGAGTCTGGTTCGGGCCGGGCCCCCTTTAAAAAAGTTCCGGGCCGGGTCGGGCCTCAAAAAACAGGCCCGCGCCCATCTCTACTCGGAACCATGTTTTCTGACACTACTATATGAGTAGAACCACATCTACTGAGCCGATTTATTTTATTTTTATATATCTTACTTTACTTTAAAAAAGAATAACTTTTTTTAAATCCTTAGTTTAGAAATTTAAGTTATTTAATTAAAAACAAAAGGCGTTACTTATATATATTTTGAAAATATATTCAAATATATTTTGAAAACTATAGGACTTTTGAGTTTTCCTATATCAGTATGATTCCCAATTATTTGCAAGTTCCATATGTGATGTATTTTTGTATTTCCAATACTCGGACTGCTTACATACAATATTTATACTTATGTTCACCGACTCTGTACATATGGATGCGCGTATGTACATACATATGTATATACCGTACTACCTTTGAGTAACTTACTTAGCTTGATCCTGCAATGTTTTTTCATCATCTCCAGATTTTGGCTTAAAAAATGACCTTTTTATAGAAAATTTAATTAAGTAGATAGGTCCACGACACCTTATACTATTAAGCATATTTACGTTATCGACTTTTGCATGTTTTCTGCTCAATAATAATTTCGTTTTTGGAAACACAAGATCCCGCCTTTTTGGCTTTAAGAGCTGTAAGATTTACGATAATCCTAGAAGTGGAAGATCATAAATTTATCGATGTTTATACAATTTAGAAAAAAAATTTCGATTGTTGACGACTATCGATTTATTAAACATATGCATGTTAATGGCATTTTAAATAATGTTTTTTATTTTGTACATCGAAAAGAAAATCTGTTATTATTGATATATAAAAATATAAGTGTGCAAAAGGGCCAAAAATTATGAATAGCATAATTTCAATAAAAAAAATTGTTTGTATAGCTAAACGATATCTGCTCGCTGTGCTCGCGAAGAAATGTTGTATAAAGTAGTTTCTTAGTTATAAACACAAGACCATAGTCATGCATCATTATATGGGCGATTTTTCGGCACGATTGAAATATCTTAGGTGTTAATATCTGACGAACACAGTAAAGCCATAGTCGTCCATCAATATAATCATTAGGCATTGAACAAATAGAGTACTAGAGGTGGGAAAGCATCGATGTCTACGGACATCGATGTTTTCTATGTTTTTAGAACAAATCATCGATGAAACATCGATGTTTTGGAAAAAAACTTTTTATATTTTTATAGACAAAACAATACCTAAACTTTATTGAGATCATTGTTTTTCTTTATGAACAGTAATTGGTCTACCACTTTTGAAGAAAGCCTGTCGGAGATTTGCTGGCCCGCCTTGCTGAATACCCGCTCAGACTCACAAGACGAAGCCGGCACACATAAAGTTTTGCATACGGGAGTTTTCAGAACTCTGTCTTCAGTACTCATCTAAAAAAACATGAACATAATCGAAAATTGTATATATGCACTTGATCTTTCCTTCCAGTATTGCAAAGGGTCGCATTTTTCGTTTGAATTGGTTTTCCCCTAAGTTAATTTGGATACATACAATTTCCACGTTTTACGTTTTACCACGAATTTTGGTATCATCGATGTTAGCAATAATGACATCGATGTTACCGATTTTTGGAAAACATCGATGACATCGATGTTGGCATCGATGTTTCCCCACCTCTACAAAAGACGCATCACTGACACATAGGTAAACAAACGAAAAATAAAATATTTTTAATTTTAATATTTTTGACAAATTCTAATATTATTTAATTTGTTTACAGGCACAGAAACTACTTTACTAGGGATAAACAATAACAACAACAGCCATTGGTGACGCCCATTCACCGCACACCCTCCCAGCCATGTGATGGTCCTGCTCAGGAGTTTCAGAGCATCACCCAAGTCGGCGAACCCGTTCCTGGCTAAGTAAGGCCGCCCATCTTCCCCAGAAAGAGTAATTAGCAACTCATTCTGGTAAAGTTTAAATAGCTGCCCACGTCACCGATTTTGTTAAAATTTTTTTTTACTGATTATTTAATTTGGCAGTTCCTTCTAGATTTTTTAAAATTGAATTTTGAATGTAATAAAATTTACGATCGTGGATACTTCCCAGAAATATAGCCCTCTTGTAAAAAAAATTTTAAAAAATCGGAGATGTGGCCACATATTTAACCTTTAACGTACATTTTATTATTTTTTATTTAAACAAAATCGGTGACGTAGGCAGCTATTTAACATTTACCTTCTTTTTAAATGCTATACATTTATTTAATATATCCTAAACTACTTCATAACATTATTCCCTGCCCACGTGGACCTAATATGCAAACAACACCAACGAAGAAACTTAAAATTAATTACAATAATTAATATCTATAGAATGAAAACTAATGGGATATATTATGTTTCAGCGCACACAGCCGCCGGAATTTTATGGATATGCAGGAGTCGTCAAGCAGGAAAAATACGACCTGCGGAAAAGATGTGCCTACGGGCAGCTGAGACGGCCTGCTACTAGTAGATTTAATGATTGCGGTTGGTGGCGCTGCAGATTTGGCTTGCTGTCCAAAATGCAGCATTTGCTGCGTCTGCTGGTGTCGCACTGGAGTTGCCGTCGGATTGGAACAGAGGGACCGGCAAATTTCAATGTGGCTGCTGGCATTGGTACAGGAGCTGTTGCCGTGAGACGGGAGTCGGCAGATTAATTATAATGGACCCTGGCGGATGCCCGCGAGAAACCGACTCACCAGGGTACGTAAGTATTCAAGCTGAGATAGCTGCGTCTGCACACAAAAAATTTTTTTGGGTTAATAAAATTTTATAATTTCAAATTTAACCAAACAAAACACGCACCTATTTTCTGCAGTGTGACTGCATTGACTGCTGTTTAAAGAGATGCAGGCGGTCACATGAGGCTAGGTATTCGGGCATCTGCCGACGGATCAAACGGCGCTTTCTTCCTAGGTGTCTATGGCGAAATGAATACGCCATTAAATTTTTATAAGTAAAACGCTTTATTATTTATTATGTGTCAAATGTTTGACATATAAAGGGCCTTGAAGAAGCGCACAGCGGCATCAACTCAGTCGCACAACGACAGTGGAACGATGAGCACGTGTGCAATTCTTTGCGCCGTGCGATCGTTTCAATGTGTGCGTAAATGCATATACACACACATGAAACGATCGCACAGCGTTCCGCATACCGCTGTGCCCTTCTTCGGGGTTGCTAACGAAGAAAGTCGATCGCTCACTCTTGAAACATTTCGTGCTCTGGGTTCCCTATCTCGCCATAGCATCAAATAAATAAAATCCGCTGTTTGAGTACTCTATATGTTCGATGCTTAGTGATATTATTAAACTCATAAACAAAAACAAGGTAAAGGTCAAATAGCTGATGTATAAATGTAAAAATGTACTATTTTGTTTAAAAGTTTTGTATGGATAGGGCTATATTTATCATGATTTTATGTGAAAGAATTATTTGGCGGTTTTTTTTAACTGAATTTTGAAAATAATAAAATTTACATGTATTTTGTTGCATTTTTATACAAGGCTCCAGATTGCCTGCAACGTTTCATTTCAAACGAAAACTGAGCAAGCAAGAAAATTTAAAGTGTTTAGAAAAAGCGCGCTGCAGGCAAAAAATTTTAGGAAAATAACTACGCGCGCGCGATTTTAAGCATCTTTGTTGGCGGCAGTTTGCCGACCAACAAGTTATAGTTGCAGGCACCAAAATTCTCACCCAATATGCAACTCATAAAATAAAACATTATTGTGTTTAAATAACATTTCGTTTGAAATAAATCGCTTGTAGGACACTACTAATCATTGTGACGTTTTACTCAGAATAAGCCAACAAAATGCATGTAAATTTTATTATAATTAAATTTAATTATAATTATTTCACTTAAAATCATAATGAATATAGCCCTATCATTAAAAATTTTAACAATATCGGTGACGTAGGCAGTTATTTAACCTTTACCAAAAACAATTATAGTTACATATATTGTAGTTGTTTGCTTTTACAAAATATGTAATATAATTATATAATATGTTATATAGGGTTTGGTATAATATGTTATATAGGGTTTGTTTTTATCATCTTGGTGGCTGGCTCGAGCATGGCATGGCTCGATATATAATTATGAATATTAAAAATATTTACTCAATAAATTATAAATACACATGTTCACAGATGTTTAAAGATATCACAGTAATTCGGTTTTTTAGCTGTCGATGGCAAAGACAAAGACAATCACACAGTTTCACACTGGCCAGACCCGTAGCAGTGTGCAGTGCACAATGGCCCTCAACTGTCAGGGACCCCGGCTAAACATAACATAAAAAGGTTTTCAAACATTTTCCTGTTGTCAAACTTCACAGGCAACACATATATATAGTATATATATATATATACGAGCTATGCGTACACGCACACATTGAAACGGTCGCACAGCGCAAAGAAGTTCGCGCACGCTTATCATTCCGCTGTCGTTGTGCTAATGAAGCAGTTTTGATGCTATGCGCGGTTTGTACTGAGAACCGAAAATGCAGCCGTCCTAGTCGTGCGTTCAGCCGAAGTCTCTACTCTTAATGCTTCGGACTCTGGGGCGGCTGGATCGAAAAAATCAGCGGCAGCAGCTGCAACTGTTGTTTAAGATCTCTATGTGTTCACTGCTTAGTGATATAATGATGATTTTACTGTTCAAAACATGATCACACTGGTCATATTAGTTGAGAATTTGTATGGTAGAGCTAGAGCTGTAAAACCATCGTCGATAGTATCGATAATATCGATGGGAGGCGTTCTTTAACTATCGATTATATCGCGTAATTTAAAATTCTAGGAATTTCCTGCGTTGATTCACATTCCTCAAGTGTAAAAAAAATAAATGCAGCGGATAAATTTATAACTATAAACTATTATATTTGCATATAAATATATTGCTTAACATCAATCAATTTATAGACAAAAACAGTTAAACGGTGCAAGGTGCGACAGTAGAAAAAGAGCCAAAAACGGAAAATAATGAGCTCAAAAAAAGTTTGAGTTTGATTGTTCTCAGCACTTAAAAAAATAATATTGGGTTCCTATTTTATTTAAAATTATTGTACATTTTTGTTTTTAAATATAAAAAATAACGGCCTGACACATATATAGCATTTTCAGTGAAGCAACTTTTGCTTTTGTAGAGAAAACTAATGAAAAGGAATTTCGGAAGAATTCATTAGAATGGCTTAATATCGCGTTTCCAGACACTGCGCCAGGAAAATCAACCATCAGCATTGATATGCCAAGTTTAGACGTGGTGAAATGAGCACCGGAGACGGTGATCGCAGTGGACGCCCAAAAGAGGTGGTTACCGACAAAAACATTAAAAAAATCCACAAAATGATTTTGAATGTCGTTAAATTGAAATTTAATGATATAGCAGACACTCTGAAGATGTCGACGGAACGTGTTATCATCAATATTTGGGTATGAGAAACTCTGCGCAAGTTTAATTTTGGCCAAAAACAGCGACAGGTTGATAATTCGGAGCAGTGTTTGGAGGTGATCAAGCGTAATAAGCCCTAGTTCTTGCGTCGATCTGACAAAGAAAAAATCCATGAATTGGGCTTCGTATTATTTCTGCATCCGCCGTATTCTTCAGATCTGGCCCCCAGCGACCTGTTCTCGGATTTTAAAAGAATGCTCTCTGGGAAGAAATTTTCATCATCATCGCGCTGCACGCGACAGTGGGATACCCTTCGACCTATGTTCCGGTGTAGTTTAACTTGTTAAATTCATACACATACATATACAAATGCGCATGCTTTTAAATTATTGCAGATACAAGCACTTGGTTTCATGCACATACTTTCTTAAATAACTTCTGTGTTTATTGTCCGATCGGATTGCAATTTCGAGAATACGTAGATATTTTAATGAGCTTAGTTAAGGTTAAAGTCAGAAAGTTGTATCTTATATACAGCGCTTACAAATTAAGTTCAAAAATTAAATTATTGATTTTCGGGGGCGGTGGGCGTGGCACCTAACATTTGAAATAAACTTGATAAGCTTATAGTACACAGGAGTCTTCCTGCCAAATTTGGTAACTCTAGCTTTTATAATACAGACAGACAGACATGGCTCAATCGACTCGGCTTGTGATCCTGAGCTAGAATATATATACTTTATGGGGTCTCCGACGCCTCCTTTTGCCTGTTACATACATTTGCACAAAGTTAGTATACCCTTTTTTGACCATTTTCAATGGTCGAAGGGTTTAAAAATGGTATCGAAAAGTTGGAGGGTCGCTACAATCAGTGTATCATCCTTGGGGAACTATGTTGAATAAACAAAAAGAATTTTGACAAAAAAAATTTGTTTTATTATGGTATGGTTTTAGGCCGGGAACTTAACAATACATGCAATTAAAATTATAAACAACAGATTTTCGTTATAATGCCCTTATCTGCCGATAATATCGATGGACTAAACAA